>CM038006.1:17082870-18407294 GCA_021234005.1 Nephelium lappaceum
TGGGTTTTAATTAATTTGAGCTTCATTTGTATTATGGGGATTGTTTAAAATTAGTTTAATTTATTAGGCTGTTAATTATAGGGTTGAGTCATTTATTGAAATTAAATGCTCAATATGGGTGTGTTTCGAAACGTCAAAGTCAAAGTCATTTGAACATAGTGTTTTATTTAGTTTCCAATAAATATTAGTGTTGTATGCCTATATAAAGCTTATTAAACCTAAATTTTCCATAAGTTGCTTATGATGAATGAGGATGCAGCCAATTCTGTTTTATTGAAAGATTTGTTTCTCTTTTGTTCATTCATGAACATGTGATCTTATCAAGCTATGCTTGTACTGATCAAAACCATGACTTAATCTCCCACCTTCTCATCACCTTCTCATCTATGTCTTGGGAGTGGCGTCAATATCATTCTTATGATAATTTCGGTTCATGATTTTCATATATTCAATGGGTCAAAATTCTTTCTAATTTTGGTCCTTGAATGACATGATCAACGGGTCAAAGTTTTCATTATAAACCTGTTTTAATCTTTCTTGGGGTTATGTTTCAATTTGATTGTGGGTGTCGTATCGATTTATTCGAGGTTCGCATCACTAACTTTGTGGGGATAGAATCTGTTGTGTTACTTTTACGTGTGTGGGATGTTGTCTTATGCTACGGCCATTGCGATGTACAATTCCGCACGTAGTTGCTAGGATGTCTTTGTAAGTGTCACCGATGGTGTTCGTAGCTAAATCGTCTCGTGACTCCACGTTGATTAGCGTTTACCTAGCAATCTGGTGGTTCTAAGCTTTACGGGGTAACATTGGTGCATTTCAAAATGAAAACATAAGTTTGAAAGTAACTATTCTATGTGATTTATTATTATGTTTCGAAAGCAACTTTATAACCAATTCTAGTTTGTATGTTATTATTGCGTATTAAGTTTTATTGACGGTGTAAGCCATTTGATGGAAACCAAGATAGCAATCATGGAAGACAAAGATACAAATGGACAACGAGACAATTAAATGCAATTGTGCTTGTGCTCGATCGTGAAGGCTTTGAACGCTAATTGAAGGCATTTGGAATTAAACTGAAATTAATTGGGTTTTAATTAATTTGAGCTTCATTTGTATTATGGGGATTGTTTAAAATTAGTTTAATTTATTAGGCTCTTAATTATAGGGTTGAGTCATTTATTTAAATTAAATGCTCAATATGGGTGTGTTTCGAAACGTCAAAGTCAAAGTCATTTGAACATAGTGTTTTATTTAGTTTCCAATAAATATTAGTGTTGTATGCCTATATAAAGCTTATTAAACCTAAATTTTCCATAAGTTGCTTATGATGAATGAGGATGCAGCCAATTCTGTTTTATTGAAAGATTTGTTTCTCTTTTGTTCATTCATGAACATGTGATCTTATCAAGCTATGCTTGTACTGATCAAAACCATGACTTAATCTCCCACCTTCTCATCACCTTCTCATCTATGTCTTGGGAGTGGCGTCAATATCATTCTTATGATAATTTCGGTTCATGATTTTCATATATTCAATGGGTCAAAATTCTTTCTAATTTTGGTCCTTGAATGACATGATCAACGGGTCAAAGTTTTCATTATAAACCTGTTTTAATCTTTCTTGGGGTTATGTTTCAATTTGATTGTGGGTGTCGTATCGATTTATTCGAGGTTCGCATCACTAACTTTGTGGGGATAGAATCTGTTGTGTTACTTTTACGTGTGTGGGATGTTGTCTTATGCTACGGCCATTGCGATGTACAATTCCGCACGTAGTTGCTAGGATGTCTTTGTAAGTGTCACCGATGGTGTTCGTAGCTAAATCGTCTCGTGACTCCACGTTGATTAGCGTTTACCTAGCAATCTGGTGGTTCTAAGCTTTACGGGGTAACATTGGTGCATTTCAAAATGAAAACATAAGTTTGAAAGTAACTATTCTATGTGATTTATTATTATGTTTCGAAAGCAACTTTATAACCAATTCTAGTTTGTATGTTATTATTGCGTATTAAGTTTTATTGACGGTGTAAGCCATTTGATGGAAACCAAGATAGCAATCATGGAAGACAATGATATAATTGGACAACGAGACAATTAAATGCAATTGTGCTTGTGCTCAATCGTGAAGGCTTTGAACGCTAATCGAATGTATTTGGAATCAAACTGAAATTAATTGGGTTTTAATTAATTTGAGCTTCATTTGTATTATGGGGATTGTTTAAAATTAGTTTAATTTATTAGGCTCCTAATTATAGGGTTGAGTCATTTATTGAAATTAAATGCTCAATATGGGTGTGTTTCGAAACGTCAAGTCAAAGTCAATTAAACATAGGGTTTTATTTAGTTTCCAATAAGGATTAGGATTGTATGCCTATATAAAGTTTATTAAACCTAAAGTTTCCATAAGTTGCTTATGATGAATGAGGATGCAGCCAATTCTGTTTTATTGAAAGATTTGTCTCTCTTTTGTTCATTCATGAACATGTGATCTTATCAAGCGATGGTTGTGCCGATCGAAACCATGACTTAATCTCCCACCTTCTCATCACCTTCTCATCTATGTCTTGGGAGTGGCGTCAATATCATTCTTATGATAATTTTGGTTTTTGATTATCATACATTCAATGGGTCAAAATTCCTTATAATTTTGGTTCTTGAATGACATGATCAACCGGTTAAAGTTTTCATTATAAGCCTGTTTTAATCTTTCTTGGGGTTATGTTTCAATTTGATTCTAGGTGTCGTATCGATATATTCGAGGTTGGCATCACTAACTTTGTGGGGATAGAGTTTGTTGTGTTACTTTTACGTGTGTGGGATGTTGTCTTATGCTACGGCCATTGCGATGTACAATTCCGCACGTAGTTGCTAGGATGTCTTTGTAAGTGTCACCGATGGTGTTCGTAGCTAAATCGTCTCGTGACTCCACGTTGATTAGCGTTTACCTAGCAATCTGGTGGTTCTAAGCTTTACGGGGTAACATTGGTGCATTTCAAAATGAAAACATAAGTTTGAAAGTAACTATTCTATGTGATTTATTATTATGTTTCGAAAGCAACTTTATAACCAATTCTAGTTTGTATGTTATTATTGCGTATTAAGTTTTATTGACGGTGTAAGCCATTTGATGGAAACCAAGATAGCAATCATGGAAGACAAAGATACAAATGGACAACGAGACAATTAAATGCAATTGTGCTTGTGCTCGATCGTGAAGGCTTTGAACGCTAATTGAAGGCATTTGGAATTAAACTGAAATTAATTGGGTTTTAATTCATTTGAGCTTCATTTGTATTATGGGGATTGTTTAAAATTAGTTTAATTTATTAGGCTGTTAATTATAGGGTTGAGTCATTTATTTAAATTAAATGCTCAATATGGGTGTGTTTCGAAACGTCAAAGTCAAAGTCATTTGAACATAGTGTTTTATTTAGTTTCCAATAAATATTAGTGTTGTATGCCTATATAAAGCTTATTAAACCTAAATTTTCCATAAGTTGCTTATGATGAATGAGGATGCAGCCAATTCTGTTTTATTGAAAGATTTGTTTCTCTTTTGTTCATTCATGAACATGTGATCTTATCAAGCTATGCTTGTACTGATCCAAAGCCATGACTTAATCTCCCACCTTCTCATCACCTTCTCATCTATGTCTTGGGAGTGGCGTCAATATCATTCTTATGATAATTTCGGTTCATGATTTTCATATATTCAATGGGTCAAAATTCTTTCTAATTTTGGTCCTTGAATGACATGATCAACGGGTCAAAGTTTTCATTATAAACCTGTTTTAATCTTTCTTGGGGTTATGTTTCAATTTGATTGTGCGTGTCGTATCGATTTATTCGAGGTTCGCATCACTAACTTTGTGGGGATAGAATCTGTTGTGTTACTTTTACGTGTGTGGGATGTTGTCTTATGCTACGGCCATTGCGATGTACAATTCCGCACGTAGTTGCTAGGATGTCTTTGTAAGTGTCACCGATGGTGTTCGTAGCTAAATCGTCTCGTGACTCCACGTTGATTAGCGTTTACCTAGCAATCTGGTGGTTCTAAGCTTTATGGGGTAACATTGGTGCATTTCAAAATGAAAACATAAGTTTGAAAGTAACTATTCTATGTGATTTATTATTATGTTTCGAAAGCAACTTTATAACCAATTCTAGTTTGTATGTTATTATTGCGTATTAAGTTTTATTGACGGTGTAAGCCATTTGATGGAAACCAAGATAGCAATCATGGAAGACAAAGATACAATTGGACAACGAGACAATTAAATGCAATTGTGCTTGTGCTCAATCGTGAAGGCTTTGAACGCTAATTGAAGGCATTTGGAATCAAACTGAAATTAATTGGGTTTTAATTAATTTGGGCTTCATTTGTATTATGGGGATTGTTTAAAATTAGTTTAATTTATTAGGCTCTTAATTATAGGGTTGAGTCATTTATTTAAATTAAATGCTCAATATGGGTGTGTTTCGAAACGTCAAAGTCAAAGTCAATTAAACATACGGTTTTATTTAGTTTCCAATAAGGATTAGGATTGTATGCCTATATAAAGTTTATTAAACCTAAATTTTCCATAAGTTGCTTATGATGAATGAGGATGCAGCCAATTCTGTTTTATTGAAAGATTTGTTTCTCTTTTGTTCATTCATGAACTTGTGATCGTATCAAGCTATGCTTGTGCCGATCGAAACCATGACTTAATCTCCCACCTTCTCATCACCTTCTCATCTATGTCTTGGGAGTGGCGTCAATATCATTCTTATGATAATTTTGGTTTTTGATTATCATATATTCAATGGGTCAAAATTCTTTATAATTTTGGTTCTTGAATGAAATGATCAACCGGTTAAAGTTTTCATTATAAACCTTTTTTAATCTTTCTTAGGGTTATGTTTCAATTTGATTGTAGGTGTCGTATCCATATATTCGAGGTTTGCATCACTAAGTTTGGGGGGATAGAGTTTGTTGTGTTAGTTTTACGTCTGTGCGATGTTGTCTTATGCTAGGGCCTTGCGATGTACAATTCCGCACGTAGTTGCTAGGATGTCTTTGTAAGTGTCACCGATGGGGTTCGTAGCTAAATCGTCTCGTGACTCCACGTTCATTAGCGTTTACCTAGTAATCTGGTGGTTCTAAGCTTTACGGGGTAACATTGGTGCATTTCAAAATGAAAACATAAGTTTGAAAGTAACTATTCTATGTGATTTATTATTATGTTTCGAAAGCAACTTTATAACCAATTCTAGTTTGTATGTATTTATTGCGTATTAAGTTTTATTGACGGTGTAAGCCATTTGATGGAAACCAAGATAGCAATCATGGAAGACAAAGATACAATTGGACAACGAGAAAATTAAAGGCAATTGTGCTTGTGCTCAATCGTGAAGGCTTTGAACGCTAATTGAAGGCATTTGGAATTAAACTGAAATTAATTGGGTTTTAATTCATTTGAGCTTCATTTGTATTATGGGGATTGTTTAAAATTAGTTTAATTTATTAGGCTCTTAATTATAGGGTTGAGTCATTTATTTAAATTAAATGCTCAATATGGGTGTGTTTCGAAACGTCAAAGTCAAAGTCATTTGAACATAGTGTTTTATTTAGTTTCTAATAAATATTAGTGTTGTATGCCTATATAAAGCTTATTAAACCTAAATTTTCCATAAGTTGCTTATGATGAATGAGGATGCAGCCAATTCTGTTTTATTGAAAGATTTGTTTCTCTTTTGTTCATTCATGAACATGTGATCTTATCAAGCAATGCTTGTGCCGATCGAAACCTTGACTTAATCTCCCACCTTCTCATCTATGTCTTGAGAGTGGCGTCAATATCATTCTTATGATAATTTTGGTTTTTGATTATCATATATTCAATGGGTCAAAATTCTTTATAATTTTGGTCCTTGAACGACATGATCAACGGGTCAAAGTTTTCATTATAAACCTGTTTTAATCTTCCTTAGGCTTATGTTTCAATTTGATTGTGGGTGTTGTATCGATATATTCGAGGTTCGCATCACTGACTTTGGGGGGATAGAGTCTGTTGTGTTACTTTTACGTGTGTGGGATGTTGTCTTATGCTACGGCCATTGCGATGTACAATTCCGTATGTAGTTGCTAGGATGTCTTTGTAAGTGTCACTGATGGTGTTCGTAGCTAAATCGTCTCGTGACTCCACATTGATTAGCGTTTACCTAGCAATCTGGTGGTTGTAAGCTTTACGGGGTAACATTGGTGCATTTCAAAATGAAAACATAAGTTTGAAAGTAACTATTCTATGTGATTTATTATTATGTTTCAAAAGCAACTTTATAACCAATTCTAGTTTGTATGTTATTACAGCGTATTAAGTTTTATTGACGGTGTAAGCCATTTGATGTAAACCAAGATAGCAATCATGGAACACAAAGATACAATTGGACAACGAGACAATTAAATGCAATTGTGCGTGTGCTCAATCGTGAAGGCTTTCAACGCTATTTGAATGCATTTGGAGTCAAACTGAAATTAATTGGGTTTTAATTAATTTGGGCTTCATTTGTATTATGGGGATTGTTTAAAATTAGTTTAATTTATTAGGCTCTTAATTATAGGGTTGAGTCATTTATTTAAATTAAATGCTCAATATGGGTGTGTTTAGAAACGTCAAAGTCAAAGTCAATTAAACATTGGGTTTTATTTAGTTTCCAATAAGAATTAGGAATGTATGCCTATATAAAGTTTATTAAAACTAAATTTTTCATAAGTTGCTTATGATGAATGAGGATGCAGCCAATTCTGTTTTATTGAAAGATTTGTTTCTCTTTCGTTCATTCATGAACATGTGATCTTATCAAGCTATGCTTGTGCCAATCGAAACCATGACTTAATCTCCCACCTTCTCATCACCTTCTCATCTATGTCTTGGGAGTGGCGTCAATATCATTCTTATGATAATTTTGGTTCTTGATTATCATATATTCAATGGGTCAAAATTCTTTATAATTTTTGTTCTTGAATGACACGATCAACGGGTCAAAGTTTTCATTATAAACCTGTTTTAAACTTTCTTTGGGTTATGTTTCAATTTCATTGTGGGTGTCGTATCGATATATCCGAGGTTCGTATCACTAACTTTGGGGGGATAGAGTCTATTGTGTTACTTTTACGTGTGTGGGATGTTGTCATATGCTACGGGCATTGCGATGTACAATTCCGCACGTAGTTCCTAGGATGTCTTTGTAACTGTCCCCGATGGTGTTCGTAGCTAAATCGTCCCGTGACTCCACGTTGATTAGCGTTTACCTAGCTATCCGGTGGTTGTAAGCTTTAAGGGGGTAACATTGGTGCATTTCAAAAGGAAAACATAAGTTTGAAAGTAACGATTCTATGTGATTTATTTTTGTGTTTCGAAAGCAACTTTATAACCAATTCTAGTTTGTATGATATTATTGCATATTAAGTTTTATTGACGGTGTGATGGAAACCAAGATATTAATTATGGAAGACAAAGATACAATTGGACAACGAGGCAATTAAAGACGATTGTGCTTAATCTTGAAGGCTTTGAACGCTAATTGAAGACAATTGGAAGCAAACTGAAGTTAATTGGGTTTTAATTAATTTGGGGTTAATTTGTATTATGGGGATTGTTTAATTTATTAAGCTTTTAATTATAGGTTTGAGTAATTTATTTAAATTAAAAGCCCAACATGGGTGTGTTTAGGAAATAGTCATAGTCAAAGTCAAAAGTCAAAGTCAAAGTTAAGAGAGTCAAAGGTAGAGTCATAGTCAATTAAAAATAGGATTTTACTTAGTTTCCAATAAGGTTTAGGATTGTATGCTTATATAAGACTTATTAAACCTAAATTTTTACGGAGTTTTTTGATGGAATAAAGTAATTGAGAGATTTGTTTCTCTTTTGTTCGTTGTTGAACATGTGATCTTATCAAGCTATGCTTGTGACGATCGAGACCATGACTTATCTCCCACCTTCTCTTCTATGTCTTGGGAGTTGCGTCAATATCATTCTTGTAATAATTTTGGTTCTTGATTATCATATATTCAATGGGTCAAAATTCTTTATAATTTTGGTTCTTGAATGACATGATCAACGGGTCAAAGTTTTCGTTATAAACCTGTTTTAATCTTTCTTGGGGTTGTGTTTCAATTTAATTGTGGGTGTCGTATCTTATATACGGGGTTCGCATCACGGTGTCAGCCATTTGATGGAAACCAAGTAGCAATCATGGAAGACAAAGATACAATTGGACAACGAGACAATTAAAGGCAATTCTGCTTGTGCTCAATCGTGAAGGCTTTGAACGCTAATTGAAGACATTTGTAATCAAACTGAAGTTAATTGGGTTTTAATTAATTTGGGCTTCATTTGTATTATGGGGATTGTTTAAAATTAGTTTAATTTATTAGGCTCTTAATTATAGGGTTGAGTCATTTATTTAAATTAAATGCTCAATATGGGTGTGTTTAGAAACGACAAAGTCGAAGTCAATTAAACATAGCGTTTTATTTAATTTCCAATAAGGATTAGGATTGTATGCCTATATAAAGCTTATTAAACCTAAATTTTCCATAAGTTGCTTATGATGAATGAGGATGCAGCCAATTCTGTTTTATTGAAAGATTTGTTTCTCTTTTGTTCATTTATGAACATGTGATCTTATCAAGCTATGCTTGTGCCAATCGAAACCATGACTTAATCTCCCACCTTCTCATCACCTTCTCATCTATGTCTTGGGAGTGGCGTCAATATCATTCTTATGATAATTTTGGTTCATGATTATCATATATTCAATGGGTCAAAATTCTTTATAATTTTGATCCTTGAATGACATGATGAAGGGGTCAAAGTTTTCATTATAAACCTGTTTTAATCTTTCTTGGGGTTATGTTTCAATTTGATTGTAGGTGTCGTGTCAATATATTCGAGGTTCGCATCACTGACTTTGGGGGGATAGAGTCTGTTGTGTTACTTTTACGTGTGTGGGATGTTGTCTTATGCTACGGGCATTGCGATGTACAATTCCGCACGTAGTTGCTAGGATGTATTTGTAAGTGTCACCGATGGTGTTAGTAGCTAAATCGTCTCGTGACTCCACGTTGATTAGCGTTTACCTAGCAATCTGGCGGTTGTAAGCTTTACGGGGTAACATTGGTGCATTTCAAAATGAAAACATAAGTTTGAAAGTAACTATTCTATGTGATTTATTATTATGTTTCAAAAGCAACTTTATAACCAATTCTAGTTTGTATGTTATTATAGCGTATTAAGTTTTATTGACGGTGTAAGCCATTTGATGGAAACCAAGATAGCAATCATGGAAGACAAAGATACAATTGCATAACGAGACAATTATAGGCAATTGTGTTTGTGCTCAATCAGGCTTTGAAAGCTAATTGAAGATATTTGGAATCAAACCGTAGTTAATTGAGTTTTAATTAATTTGGGCTTAATTTGTATTAAGGGAATTGTTTAAAATTAGTTTAATTTATTAGGCTCTTAATTATAGAATTGAGTCATTTATTTAAATAAAATGCTCAGTATGGCTGTGTTTAGAAACGTCAAAGTCAAAGTCAATTAAACATAAGGTTTTATTTAGTTTCCAATAAGGATTAGGATTGTATGCCTATATAAAGCTTATTAAACCTAAATTTTCCATAAGTTGCTTATGATGAATGTGGATGCTGCCAATTCTGTTTTATTGAAAGATTTGTTTCTCTTTTGTTCATTCATGAACATGTGATCTTATCAAGTTATGCTTGTGCCGATCGAAAGATTTGTTTCTCTTTTGTTCATTCATGAACATGTGATCTTATCAAGCTATACTTGTGCCGATCGAAACCATGACTTAATCTCCCACCTTCTCATCACCTTCTCATCTATGTCTTGGGAGTGGCGTCAATATCATTCTTATGATAATTTCGGTTCTTGATTCTCATATATTCAATGGGTCAAAATTCTTTATAATTTTGGTTCTTGAATGACATGATCAAGGGGTCAAAGTTTTCCTTATAAACCTGTTTTAATCATTCTTGGGGTTATGTTTCAATTTGATTGTAGGTGTCGTGTCAATATATTCGAGGTTCGCATCACTGACTTTGGGGGGATAGAGTCTGTTGTGTTACTTTTACGTGTGTGGGATGTTGTCTTATGCTACGGGCATTGCGATGTACAATTCCGCACGTAGTTGCTAGGATGTCTTTGTAAGTGTCACCAATGGTGTTCGTAGCTAAATTGTCTCGTGACTCCACGTTGATTAGCGTTTACCTAGCAATCTGGTGGTTCTAAGTTTTACGGGGTAACATTGGTGCATTTCAAAATGAAAACATAAGTTTGAAAGTAACTATTCTATGTGATTTATTATTGTGTTTCGAAAGCAACTTTATAACCGATTCTAGTTTGTATGATATTATTGCATATTAACTTTTATTGACGGTGTCAGCCATTTGATGGAAACCAAGATAGCAATCATGGAAGAAGACAAAGATACAATTGGACAACGAGACAATTAAAGGCAATTGTGCTTATGCTCAATCGTGAAGGCTTTGAACGCTAATTGAAGGTATTTGGAATCAAACTGAAGTTAATTGGGTTTTAATTAATTTGGGCTTAATTTGTATTATGGGGATTGTTTAAAATTAGTTTAATTTATTAGGCTCTTAAATTATAGGATTGAGTCATTTATTTAAATTAAATGCTCAATATGAGTGTGTTTAGAAACGTCAAAGTCAAAGTCAATTAAAGATAGGGTTTTATTTAGTTTCCAATAAGGATTAGGATTGTATGCCTATATAAAGCTTATTAAACCTAAATTTTCCATAAGTTGCTTATGATGAATGAGGACGCAGCCAATTCTGTTTTATTGAAAGATTTGTTTCTCTTTTGTTCATTCATGAACATGTGATCTTATCAAGCTATACTCGTGCCGATTGAAACCATGACTTAATTTCCCACCTTCTCATCACCTTCTCATCTATGTCTTGGGAGTGGCATCAATATCATTCTTATGATAAGTTTGGTTCTTGATTATCATAAATTCAATGGGTCAAAATTCTTTATAACTTTGGTTCTTGAATGACATGATCAATGGGTCAAAGTTTTCATTATAAACATGTTTTAATCTTTCTTGGGTTTATGTTTCATTTTGATTGTAGGTGTCGTATCGATATATTTGAGGTTCGCATCATTAACTTTGGGGGGATAGAGTCTGTTGTGTTACTTTTACGTGAGTGGGATGTTGTCATATGCTACGGGCCTTGCGATGTACAATTCCGCACGTAGTTGCTAGGATGTCTTTGTAAGTGTCACCGATGGTGTTCGTAGCTAAATCGTATCGTGACTCCACGTTGATTAGCATTTACCTAGCAATCTGGTGGTTCTAAACTTTACGGGGTAACATTGGTGCATTTCAAAATGAAAACATAAGTTTGAAAGTAACTATTCTATGTGATTTATTATTGTGGTTTGAAAGCAACTTTATAACCAATTTTAGTTTGTATGATATTATTGCATATTAACTTTTATTGACGGTGTCAGCCATTTGATGGAAACCAAGATAGGAATCATGGAAGAAGACAAAGATACAATTGGACAACGAGACAATTAAAGGCAATTGTGCTTATGCTCAATCGTGAAGGCTTTGAACGCTAATTGAAGGTATTTGGAATCAAACTGAAGTTAATTGGGTTTTAATTGATGCGAACTTCGTATATAAAGATACGACACCCACGATCAAATTGAAACATAACCCCAAGAAAGATTAAAACAGGTTTATAACGAAAACTTTGACCCATTGATTATGTCATTCAAGAACCAAAATTATGAAGAATTTTGACCCATTGAATATATGATAATCAAGAACCAAAATTATAACAAGAATGATATTGACGCCACTCCCAAGACATAGATGATAAGGTGGGAGATAAGTCATGATTTCGATCGCCACAAGCATAGCTTGATAAGATCACATGTTCAACAATGAACAAAAGAGAAACAAATCTCTCAAACTTTATTTCATCATAAGCCACTGCTTAAAATTTAGGTTTAATAAGCCTTAAATAGGCATACAATCCTAAACCTTATCGGAAACTAAATAAAATCCTATTTTTAATTGACTATGACTCTAACGTTGACTCTGACTCTGACTCTGACTTTGACTTTGACTTTGACTTTGACTTTTCCTAAACACACTCATATTGGGCTCTTTATTAACTCAGCCTCCTAATTAAAAAGCCTAATTAATTAAACTAAATTAAAACAATCCCATAATACAAATTAAGCCCAAATTAATTAAAACCCAATTAACTTCAGTTTGCTTCCAATTGTCTTCAATTAACGTTCAAAGCCTCAAGATTAAGCACGATCGCCTTTAATTGCCTCGTTGTCCAATTGTATCTTTGTCTTTTGATGGAAACCAAGAAAGCAAGCCTATGGATCCTTTGAGCATCAATGGAGGACCTATGACGAGGGCTCGAGCTAAAAGGATGAAGGAAGCTTTAAATGGGCTAGTTCAAGATATTTGGCCCAAGAGTCTTGCACAACATAACTTGGACAGCTTGGAGGGAACATCAAGACTTCAAAATATTATTCAAGTTCAATAACAAGTCCAATAACATCAATCTTGAAGAAATCTTGAGGCTTGGGTGTTGATTATAATGCAATTGGGCTGTTATTTATTTAATTGATTTACATTGGGCCTAATTTGTATTATGGGATTGTTTTTAATTTAGTTTAATTTATTAAGTTTTAATTAGGAGGCTGAGTCATTAAAAAGCCCAATATGGGTGTGTTTAGGAAAGAGTCAAAGTCAAAGTCAAAAAGTCAAAGAGTCAAAGTCAAATTAAAAATAGGGTTTTATTTGGTTTCCAATAAGGTTTAGGATTGTATGCCTATATAAGGCTTATTAAACCTAACTTTTCAATCAGTTGTCAATTGAATAAAAGATTTAACTTTTCTTCATTGTTCTCTTGTGAACTTTGAGAATTGCATCAAGATTTGCTCTTGATTTATCAACATTGACTTATCTCCCACATTCTCTTCTCTTTCTTGGGAGTGGCGTCGTTATATCTTTGGTTCTTGATTCGCTAATCAACGGGTCAAAGATTTCTTTAAATCTGAATTATCTTTCTTGGGGTTATGTTTCAATTTGCTTGTGGGTGTCGTATCGATATATACGGGGTTCGCATCAGTTGATATCAAAGCTTCGGTTAATTAATTCAGGTTTAGTTTATCAATTTAATTTCTTATTTTCTGATTTTGTTTGAATTGCCGTAAGTCACTATTCTTTTCTTGATCTTCTTGATTTGCCGCAACATCTCACACGCCTAACATCTGTGTTTGTTTACTTCTCATCTTAAAGTGCGCGCATCACAGTATATATAATTATTCTTTGATTTTTGATTCTGCACGCCAAAAGCTACACCTATTATTTATGCCCATAAGTCAATTCTCTTTATTTTCTTTTGTCTCTTTTGTCATTGTCTGCGTCCAATATTCTTGCTTCTTTTATATTCTTGTTTCTTTCTTTCTTGCTGCAATATTAAACATCAATTAATTCTTTTTTGTTTTGTCTATTGCTTCTGGCATCACAAACATTCATCACATATATATTGCGAGCAATCTGCACATTCTTGAAGTTGCATTCTAGAGTGTCTTGATTTCTTGAATTTCTTGAATTTCAAGATCCATATCAGTACTTTGTTTGTGGTTTAAATCTGCAATTTACATTCAATTCAGTTTGTGTGCGTTCTAGTTTGAGTCAAAAAAAAAGAAAAAGAAAAAAGAAAAAAAAAAGTATAAAAAAAAATCCAGAGAAAAAAATAAAGTGTCAAAAAGTTTGAACGCCATAAATTGCTTGGATTGAAGTAAGTTGATATTGATTCTCCTTAATTGCAATTCAAGATCTTTACGGTTTTCGAATCTTTCTTGAAAATCATATTGCTTTCTGTTATTCGACATTCTCGTGTTATTGTTGGTCCTTATTTCATTCATATTCCTTGTGCGCATTTTTTTGTTGAGATTTGTCAAGGGTGATTATTTCAAGGGTGACCTTGTTGTGATCAATTAGTTCTATAAAGAACTTGGTGAGAAAAGTTTGAGTGTGGACAGGGAGTGTTGAGTTAAATCAAGAGTGCCGAGTGATAAACACGTGAGGACTAGAGTGAAACACGTGAGGAAGTGTGTGAATTATTTTCTTTACTAACATTTTTTTTCAGGTGTCAAACATGTCGTTAGACAAAAGTAAAGAAGTTTAAGGGGGAGAAAATACGGATGTATCGTTCATGCTCAAGGCAATGCAACAACAATTTGAGAGGATGAACATGGTGTTTATAGATTTTAGGGATCGAATGGATAGGCAAGATACTGCCATAGCTAGATTGCATAGAGATCCACAAAGAAGAACTCCGGAATTACATGGTGTCAATGATGAATTAGAGGCTGATTTACATGGGGAAGAGTTAGAAGGAGATGACATTTCTACTAATGCTAATATGGGCAGAATTAGAGGTGGTAGAGGTGGTTGTAGAGGTAACGGAGATAATAGGTACTATGGGGATGTGAATGAGAGAGGAAGATGGGATGATAGACCCGATAGACTAGATAAGGATCTTAGTAGCATTAAGATGAAGATACCCTCTTTTCATGGGAAGGCTGATCCTGATGTGTATCTAGAGTGGGAGAAGCGAGTAGAGTTGGTCATTGAGTGTCATAACTTTTTCGAGGAGAATAAGGTGAAGTTAGCTGCAGCCGAGTTTGTAGATTATGTCGTGGTTTGGTGGGGACAATTAGTGCAAGATAAGAGGAGAAACGAGGAACGTCCTATAAACACTTGGGGTGAGATGAAAACTGTTATGAGAAAATGGTTTGTTCCTAGGTCATACTATAGGGAACTTTATCAACGATTGCAAAGTCTTACCCAAGGTTCCAAAAGTGTGGAGGATTACTACAAGAAGATGGAGATAGCCATGGTTAGAGCCAATATTGAGGAAGATAGAGAGGCTATTATGGCGCGATTTCTGCAAGGCTTGAATGAAGACATTGCCAATATTGTTGAGTTGCAACATTATGTGGAGCTTGAGGACTTGGTCCATATGGCTATGAAAGTGGAGAAACAACTCAAAAGGAAGGGTGCAATGTCACGATATGGCAGAAATTCGGGTTCCACATCCACTTGGAAGTCGAATTGGAATAGAAAAGAAGATAGGTCATTACAAAAGCCTAAGGCCGAGAGTGCTAAGCCTAAGGAGGGTAGGGATAGCAGCCATGATAAGGGCAAGGCCGTGGCAACACAAGGCAGGAATAGGGATATCCAATGTTTCAGGTGTTTGGGAAGAGGTCACATAGCTTCGCAACGTCCTAATAAGCGAACTATGATCCTAAGAGAGGATGGAGATATCGAGACCGACGGGGAGAGTGATGATGATGAGATGCCACCGTTGGAAGATGCTAGTGATGTTGAAATTGAATATCCCGCAGATGGAAAGTTGCTAGTGGCAAGACGTGCTCTAAGTGTGCAAGTGAAGGAAGATGATGAGGTGCAACGTGATAATATTTTCCATACTAGATGTCATATCAAGGATAGGGTTTGTAGTATGATCATTGATGGGGGTAGCTGCACCAACGTTGCTAGTACCGAATTAGTGGAGAAATTGAGTTTACCTACTTCAAAACATCCTAAACCATATACGTTACAGTGGTTGAATGATTGTGGAGAAGTTAAGGTGACAAAACAGGTTCTAGTATCCTTAGCTATTGGTAGGTACAAGGATAAGGTGTTATGTGATGTTGTACCTATGCACGCGGGACACTTGCTTTTGGGTCGTCCATGGCAATATGATAGAAGAGTAATACATGATGGGTTTAAGAATAGATATTCTTTTACCATGAATGGGCGAACAATCACTCTTGTACCATTAACACCTAGACAGGTGTATGAAGATCAAGTGAGGATAAGAGAGAGTGAACAAAAGAAAGAGAGTGAGGGAAGAAGAGAGGCTGAGAGTTCAAACACTAGTGAGGTCGAGAGAAAGAGAGTTGAGTGTGAGAGAAAGAGTGACAAAACACTTGAGTGTAAACGAGAGAATGAGAGGAAGAAAAGTGAGAAAAAGAAAATGAGTGTCTATGCCAAAGGGAGCAATGTGAAGGTTGCTTTTCTAGCCAAGCAACAAATGTTTGTACTTTTGTACAAATATGCTTATTTTTCTAACTCTGACCTTGATTTGTCTTTACCTAGTGTTGTTACAACTCTTTTGCAGGATTTCAAGGATGTATTCCCTGAGGACATACCAGATGGATTACCGCCAAAGAGGGGAATAGAACATCAAATTGACTTCATACCTGGAGCTTCAATTCCAAATCGACCAGCATATAAAAGTAATCCCGAGGAGACAAAGGAGCTTCAAAGGCAGGTTGAAGAGTTGATGAAAAAGGGGCATGTGAGGGAGAGCATGAGTCCATGTGTCGTACAAGTATTACTTGTGCCTAAGAAGGATGGGACTTGGCGTATGTGCATCGATTGTAGAGCTGTCAACAAAATTATAGTTAAGTATCGACATCCCATACCTAGATTAGATGACATGTTGGATGAATTGCATGGATCTTGTGTGTTTTCTAAGATTGATCTTAAAAGTGGATATCACCAAATTAGAATGAAAGAAGGAGATGAATGGAAAATTGCATTTAAAACGAAACATGGTTTGTATGAGTGGTTAGTCATGCCTTTTGGTTTAACTAATACACTAGTACTTTCATGAGATTAATGAATCATGTTTTGCGTTCTTTCATTGGAAAATTTGTTGTGGTCTACTTTGATGACATATTAGTGTACAGCAAGAGCATAGATGAACATGTTAGGCATTTGCATTGTGTGCTTGATGTGTTAAGAAAAGAAAAGTTGTATGCTAATTTGAAAAAGTGTTCCTTTTGCACCGATAAGATTGTATTTTTGGGCTATGTTGTTACGGCAGAAGGGATAAAAGTAGATGAGGAGAAGGTTAAGGCTATTAAGGAGTGGCCTAGACCTAGGAATGTTAGTGAAGTGCGTAGCTTTCATGGGTTGACTAGTTTTTATAGGAGATTTGTTAAAGACTTTAGCACCATAGCTGCACCATTAACTGAGGTTGTGAAAAAAAATGTGGGTTTTAAATGGGAAAGTGAGCAACAACATGCATTTGACTTGATTAAGGATAGATTATGTTCTGCACCATTGCTTGCATTACCTGATTTCTCTAAGACATTTGAGATTGAGTGTGATGCATCGGGAATAGGTATCGGGGCTGTTCTTATGCAAGATAGGTGTCCTATAACTTATTTTAGTAAGAAATTGAGTGGAGCATCGTTGAATTATCCTACTTATGATAAAGAGTTGTATGCTTTAGTTAGGGCCTTAGAAAATTGGCAACATTATTTATGGCTTAAGGAGTTTGTAATCCATACTGATCATGAGTCCTTAAAGCATTTGAAAGGATAAGGTAAGTTGAGTAGGAGGCATGCTAAGTGGGTAGAGTTCATAGAAACATTTCCTTACGTGATCAAGTATAAACAGGGAAAGGAAAACATTGTAGCTGATGCATTATCTCACAGGTATACTTTGATTTCTACTTTGAATTCAAGATTGTTAGGGTTTGAGCATATTAAAGATTTGTATGTGAATGATCCTGATTTTGCTTCTGTGTATGTTGCTTGTGAGAAAGGTGCATTTGGTAAATTTTATAAACATGAGGGGTATTTGTTTAGAGAGAGTAGATTGTGCATTCCTCAAGGGTCTATAAGAGAGTTACTAGTTCGAGAAGCACATGGGGGAGGTTTAATGGGACATTTTGGTATTAGAAAGACTTTGGATGTGTTAGATGAGCATTTCTTTTGGCCACACATGAAGAGAGATGTTGAGAAAATGTGTGAGAAGTGCATAACATGTAGAAAGTCCAAGTCTAAAGTTTTACCCCATCCTAGTGAACCTTGGATTGATATTTCAATGGATTTTGTATTGGGTTTACCTAGGTCCAAAAGGGGCCGAGATTCGGTGTTTGTTGTGGTTGACAGGTTTTCGAAGATGGCTCATTTCATACCATGTCACAAGACCGATGATGCCACACATGTTGCTGACTTATTCTTCAAGGAGATTGTTCGACTTCATGGAGTGTCGAAGAGCATTGTTTCAGGTCGAGTTGCAAAGTTCTTAAGCCATTTTCGGCGGACTTTGTTGGGGAAGTTAGGAACAAAGTTATTGTTTTCTACTGCTTGTCATCCGCAAACTGATGGATAAACGGAGGTGGTTAATAGAACTTTAGGTGCTTTGTTGCGTTCCATCATCCAAAAGAATTTGAAGAATTGGGAAGATTGCTTGCCACATGTCGAGTTTGCTTACAATAGGAGTATGCATTCAACTACTGGTTGTTCACCATTCGAAGTTGTGTATGGGTTCAATCCACTTACTCCTTTGGATTTGATACCTTTACCTATGGAGGAAAGAGCTAACCTGGATGGTAAGAAGAAGCTGAAGTTGTTAAGCAATTGCACGAGAGAGTTAGGCAACAAATTGAGAGGCGAACCGAGCAATATGCTACTCAAGCTAACAAAGGGCGAAAGAGAATTGTGTTCGAACCAGGAGATTGGGTTTGGGTGCATATGCGCAAGGAGAGGTTTCCTGTTCAACGAAAATCGAAGTTGCAGCCACGTGGAGATGGTTCATTCCAAGTGCTTGAACGTATCAATGACAATGCGTACAAGATAGACTTGCCAGGTGAGTATAATGTTAGTGCTACTTTAATGTTTCTGATCTTTCTGCTACTTTTAATGTTTCTGATCTTTCTCCTTTTGATTTTGATGTAGGTTCCGATTTGAGGACAAATCCTTTTGAGGAGAGAGGGAATGATGGAAACCAAGAAAGCAAGCCTATGGATCCTTTGAGCATCAATGGAGGACCTATGACGAGGGCTCGAGCTAAAAGGATGAAGGAAGCTTTAAATGGGCTAGTTCAAGATATTTGGCCCAAGAGTCTTGCACAACATAACTTGGACAGCTTGGAGGGAACATCAAGACTTCAAAATATTATTCAAGTTCAAGGACAAGTCCAAGAACATCAATCTTGAAGAAATCTTGAGGCTTGGGTGTTGATTATAATGCAATTGAGCTGTTATTTATTTAATTGATTTACATTGGGCCTAATTTGTATTATGGGATTGTTTTTAATTTAGTTTAATTTATTAAGTTTTAATTAGGAGGCTGAGTCATTAAAAAGCCCAATATGGGTGTGTTTAGGAAAGAGTCAAAGTCAAAGTCAAAAAGTCAAAGAGTCAAAGTCAAATTAAAAATAGGGTTTTATTTGGTTTCCAATAAGGTTTAGGATTGTATGCCTATATAAGGCTTATTAAACCTAACTTTTCAATCAGTTGTCAATTGAATAAAAGATTTAACTTTTTTCCATTGTTCTCTTGTGAACTTTGAGAATTGCATCAAGATTTGTTCTTGATTTATCAACATTGACTTATCTCCCACATTCTCATCTCTTTCTTGGGAGTGGCATCGTTATATCTTTTGTTGTTGATTCGCTAATCAACGGGTCAAAGATTTCTTTAAATCTGAATTATCTTTCTTGGGGTTGTGTTTCAATTTGCTTGTGGGTGTCGTATCGATATATACGGGGTTCGCATCATCTTCCATGATTGATATCTTGGTTTCCATCATTCCCGCTTTCCTCAAAATGATTAAAACATATTGAAACATACGAACTCCGTATATAAAGATACGACACCCACAATCAAATTGAAACACAACCCCAAGAAAGATTAAAACAGGTTTATAACGAAAACTTTGACCTATTAATCATGTCATTCAAGAACCAAAATTATAAAGAATTTTGACCCATTGAATATATAATAATCAAGAACCAAAATTATCACAAGAATGATATTGACGTCACTTCCAAGACATAGATGAGAAGGTGGGAGATAAGTCATGGTTTCGATCGCCACAAGCATAGCTTGATAAGATCACATGTTCAACAATGAACAAAAGAGAAACAAATCTCTCAAACTTTATTTCATCATAAGCCACCTCTTCTTCAAAATTTAGGTTTAATAAGCCTTATATAGGCATACAATCCTAAACCTTATCGGAAACTAAATAAAATCCTATTTTTAATTGACTATGACTCTAACTTTGACTCTGACTCTGACTCTGACTTTGACTTTGACTTTGACTTTGACTTTTCTTAAACACACTCATATTGGGCTCTTTATTAACTCAGCCTCTTAATTAAAAAGCCTAATTAATTAAACTAAATTAAATCAATCCCATAATACAAATTAAGCCCAAATTAATTAAAACCCAATTAACTTCAGTTTGCTTCCAATTGTCTTCAATTAACGTTCAAAGCCTCATTGAATTGGTATCATAATTAAGGGTTTTCAATTCTTGAATTCTTGAATTATTGCCTATTTAGTTCTTGATTGATTCATCAATTAGAGTTCTAGAATTCACAATATCGAGATTCTTGAAATTGCATTCTAGAGTTTCTTGAATTTCTTGAATACTGATGCGAACCCTGTATATATCGATACGACACCCACAATCAAATTGAGACTCAACCCCAAGAAAGATTAAAACATTAGAAAACGATTGTGCTTAATCTTGAAGGCTTTGAACGCTAATTGAAGACAATTGGAAGCAAACTGAAGTTAATTGGGTTTTAATTAATTTGTGGTTAATTTGTATTATGGGGATTGTTTAATTTATTAGGCTTTTAAGTATAGGGTTAAGTCATTTATTTAAATTAAAAGCTCAACATGGATGTGTTTAGGAAATAGTCATAGTCAAAGTCAAAAGTCAAAGTCAAAGTTAAGAGAGTCAAAGTTAGAGTCATAGTCAATTAAAAATAGGATTTTATTTAGTTTCCAATAAGGTTCAGGATTGTATGCCTATATAAGGCTTATTAAACCTAAATTAAGAAGAAGTTGATTATGGAATAAAGTAATTGAGAGATTTGTTTCTCTTTTGTTCATTGTTGAACATGTGATCTTATCAAGCTATACTTGTGGCGATCGAAACCATGACTTATTGATGCGAACCCCGTATATATCGATACGACACCCACAAGCAAATTGAAACACAATCCCAAGAAAAATAATTCAGATTTAAAGAAATCTTTGACCCGTTGATTAGCGAATCAAGAACCAAAGATATAACGACGCCACTCCCAAGAAAGAGATGAGAATGTGGGAGATAAGTCAAGGTTGATAAATCAAGAACAAATCTTGATGCAATTCTCAAAGTTCACAAGAGAACAATGGAGAAAAGTTAATTCTTTTATTCAATTGACAACTGATTGAAAAGTTAGGTTTAATAAGCCTTATATAGTCATACAATCCTAAACCTTATTGAAAACCAAATAAAACCTTATTTTTAATTGACTTTGACTCTTTGACTTTTTGACTTTGACTTTGACTCTTTCCTAAACACACCCATATTGGGCTTTTTAATGACTCAGCCTCTTAATTAAAACTTAATAAATTAAACTAAATTAAAAATAATCCCATAATACAAATTAAGTCCAATTGCATTATAATCGACACCCAACCCTCAAGAATTTTTCAAGATTGATGTTCTTGGAATTGTTCTTGAACTTGAACAATATTTTGAAGTCTTGATGTTCCCTCCAAGCTGTCCAAGTCATGTTGTGCAAGACTCTTGGCCCAAATATCTAGAACGAGCCCATTTAAAGCTTCCTTCATCCTTTTAGCTCGAGCCCTCGTCATATGTCCTCCATTGATGCTCAAATGATCCATAGGCTTGCTTCCTTGGTTTCCATCATTCCCCCTCTCCTCAAAAGGATTTGTCCTCAAATTGGAACCTACATCAAAATCAAAAGGAGAAAGATCAGAAACATTAAAAGTAGCACTAACATTATACTCACCTGGCAAGTCTATCTTATACGCATTGTCATTGATACGTTCAAGCACTTGGAATGGACCATCTCCACGTGGTTGCAACTTTGATTTCCGTTGAACAGGAAACCTCTCCTTACGCATATGCACCCAAACCCAATCTCTCGGTTCGAACACAATTCTCTTTCGCCCCTTGTTAGCTTGAGTAGCATACTGCTCGGTTCACCTCTCAATTTGTTGCCTAACTCTCTCGTGCAATTGCTTAACAACTTCAGCTTTCTTCTTACCATCCAGGTTAGCTCTTTCCTCCATAGGTAAAGGTATCAAATCCAAAGGAGTAAGTGGATTGAACCCACACACAACTTTGAATGGTGAACAACCAGTCGTTGAATGCACACTTCTATTGTAAGCAAACTCAACATGTGGCAAGCAATCTTCCCAATTCTTCAAATTCTTTTGGATAATGGAACGCAACAAAACACCTAAAGTTCTGTTAACCACCTCCGTTTGTCTATCAGTTTGTGGATGACAAGCAGTAGAAAATAATAACTTTGTTCCTAACTTCCCCCACAAAGTCCGCCAAAAATGGCTTAAAAACTTTGCATCTCGATCTGAAACAATGCTCTTCGGCACTCCATGAAGTCGAACAATCTCCTTGAAGAATAAGTCAGCAACATGTGTGGCATCATCGGTCTTGTGACATGGTATGAAATGAGCCATCTTCGAAAACCTGTCAACCACAACAAACACCGAATCTTGGCCCCTTTTGGACCTAGGTAAACCCAATACAAAATCCATTGAAATATCAATCCAAGGTTCACTAGGTATGAGCAAAGGTGTATACAAACCATGGGGTAAAACTTTAGACTTAGACTTTCTACATGTTATACACTTCTCACACATTCTCTCAACATCTCTCTTCATATGTGGCCAAAAGAAATGCTCATCTAACACATCCAAAGTCTTTCTAATACCAAAATGTCCCATTAAACCTCCCTCATGTGCTTCTCGAACTAGTAACTCTCTTATAGACCCTTGAGGAATGCACAATCTACTCTCTCTAAACAAATACCCCTCATGTCTATAAAATTTACCAAATGCACCTTTCTCATAAGCAACATACACAGAAGCAAAATCAGGATCATTCACATACAAATCTTTAATATGCTCAAACCCTAACAATCTTGCATTCAAAGATGAAATCAAAGTATACCTACGAGATAATGCATCAGCTACAACGTTTTCCTTTCCCTGTTTATACTTGATCACGTAAGGAAACGTTTCTATGAACTCTACCCACTTAGCATGTCTCCTACTCAACTTACCTTGTCTTTTCAAATACTTCAAGGACTCATGGTCAGTATGGATTACAAACTCCTTAGGCCATAAATAATGTTGCCAATTTTCTAAGGCCCTAACTAAAGCATACAACTCTTTATCATAAGTAGAATAATTCAACGATGCTCCACTCAATTTCTCACTAAAATAAGCTATAGGACGCCTATCTTGCATAAGAATAGCGCCTATACCTATTCCCGATGCATCACACTCAATCTCAAATGTCTTAGAGAAATCAGGTAATGCAAGCAATGGTGGAGAACATAATCTATCCTTAATCAAGTCAAATGCATGTTGTTGCTCACTTTCCCATTTAAAACCCACACTCTTTTTCACAACCTCAGTTAATGGTGTAGCTATGGTGCTAAAGTCTTTAACAAATCTCCTATAAAAACTAGCTAACCCATGAAAGCTACGCACTTCACTAACATTCCTAGGTCTAGGCCACTCCCTAATAGCCTTAACCTTCTCCTCATCTACTTCTATCCCTTCTGCCGTAACAACATAGCCCAAAAATACAATCTTATCATTGCAAAAGGAACACTTTTTCAAATTAGCATACAACTTTTCTTTTCTTAACACATCAAGCACACAATGCAAATGCCTAACATGTTCATCTATGCTCTTGCTGTACACTAATATGTCATCAAAGTAGACCACAACAAATTTTCCAATGAAAGAACGCAAAACATGATTCATTAATCTCATGAAAGTACTAGGTGCATTAGTTAAACCAAAAGGCATGACTAACCACTCATACAAACCATGTTTCGTTTTAAATGCAGTTTTCCATTCATCTCCTTCTTTCATTCTAATTTGGTGATATCCACTTTTAAGATCAATCTTAGAAAACACACAAGATCCATGCAATTCATCCAACATGTCATCTAATCTAGGTATGGGATGTCGATACTTAACTGTAATTTTGTTGACAGCTCTACAATCGATGCACATACGCCAAGTCTCATCCTTCTTAGGCACAAGTAATACTGGTACGGCACATAAACTCATGCTCTCCCTCACATGCCCCTTTTTCATCAACTCTTCAACCTGCCTTTGAAGCTCCTTTGTCTCCTCGGGATTACTTCTATATGCTGGTCGATTTGGAATTGAAGCTTCGGGTATGAAGTCAATTTGATGTTCTATTCCCGTCTTTGGCGGTAATTCATCTGGTATGTCCTCAGGGAATACATCCTTGAAATCCTGCAAAAGAGTTGTAACAACACTAGGCAAAGACAAATCAAGGTCAGAGTTAGAAAAATAAGCATCTTTGTACAAAAGCACAAACATTTGTTGCTTGGCTAGAAAAGCAACCCTCACATCGCTCCCTTTGGCATAGACACTCATTTTCTTTTTCTCACTTTTCTTCCTCTCATTCTCTCGTTTACACTCAAGTGTTTTGTCACTCTTTCTCTCACACTCAACTCCCTTTCTCTTGACCTCACTAGTGTTTGAACTCTCAGCCTCTCTTCTTCCCTCGCTCTCTTTCTTTTGTTCACTCTCTCTTATCCTCACTTGATCTTCATACACTTGTCTAGGCGTTAATGGTACAAGAGTGATTGTTCACCTATTCATGGTAAAAGAATATCTATTCTTAAATCCATCATGTCTTACTCTCCTATCATATTGCCATGGACGACCCAAAAGCAAGTGTCCCGCGTGCATAGGTACAACATCACATAACACCTTATCCTTGTACCTACCAATAGCAAAGGATACTAGCACCTGTTTTGTCACCTTAACTTCTCCACAATCATTCAACCACTGTAACTTATATGGTTTAGGATGTTTTGAAGTAGGTAAACTCAATTTCTCCACTAATTCGGTACTAGCAACGTTGGTGTAGCTACCCCCATCAATGATCATACTACAAACCCTATCCTTGATATGGCATCTAGTATGGAAAATATTATCACGTTGCACCTCATCATCTTCTTTCACTTGCACACTTAGAGCACGTCTTGCCACTAGCAACTTTCCATCTGTGGGATACTCAATTTCAACATCACTAGCATCTTCCAACGGTGGCATCTCATCATCATCACTCTCCCCGTCGGTCTCTATATCTCCATCCTCTCTTAGGATCATAGTTCGCTTATTAGGACATTGCAAAGCTATGTGACCTCTTCCCAAACACCTGAAACATTGGATATCTCTATTCCTGCCTTGTGTTGCCACGGTCTTGCCCTTATCATGGCTGCTATCCCTACCCTCCTTAGGCTTAGCACTCTCGGCCTTAGGCTTTTGTTATGATCTATCTTCTTTTCTACTCCAATTCGACTTCCAAGTGGATGTGGAACCCGAATTTCTACCATATCGTGACATTGAACCCTTCCTTTTGAGTTGTTTCTCCACTTTCATAGCCATATGGACCAAGTCTTCAAGCTCCATATAATGTTGCAACTCAACAATATTGGCAATGTCTTCATTCAAGCCTTGCAGAAATCGCGCCATAGTAGCCTCTCTATCTTCCTCAATATTGGCTCTAACCATGGCTATCTCCATCTCCTTGTAGTAATCCTCCACACTTTTGGAACCTTGAGTAAGACTTTGCAATCGTCGATAAAGTTCCCTATAATATGACCTAGGAACAAACCGTTTTCTCATAACAGTTTTCATCTCACCCCAAGTGTTTATAGGACGTTCCTCGTTTCTCCTCCTATCTTGCACTAATTGTCCCCACCAAACCACGACATAATCTACAAACTCGGCTGCAGCTAACTTCACCTTCTTCTCCTCGGAAAAGTTATGACACTCAAAGACCAACTCTACTCGCTTCTCCCACTCTAGATACACATCAGGATCAGCCTTCCCATGAAAAGAGGGTATCTTCATCTTAATGCTACTAAGATCCTTATCTAGTCTATCGGGTCTATCATCTCATCTTCCTCTCTCATTCACATCCCCATAGTACCTATTATCTCCGTTACCTCTACGACCACCTCTAATTCTGCCCCTATTTGCGTTAGTGGAATTGTCATCTCCTTCCAACTCTTCACAATGTGAATCAGCCTCTAATTCATCATTGACACCACGTAATTCCGGAGTTCTCCTTTGCGGATCTCTATGCAATCTAGCTATGGCAACATCTTGCCGATCCATTCGATCCCTAAAATCCATAAACACCAAGTTCATCCTCTCAAATTGTTGTTGCATTGCCTTGAGCATGAATGATACATCTGTATTTTCTCCTCCTTCCACTTCTTTACTTTTGTCTAAAGACATGTTTGACACCTGAAAAGAATGTTAGTAAAGAAAATAATTCACACACTTCCTCACGTGTTTCACTCTAGTCCTCACGTGTTTGTCACTCGGCACTCTTGATTTAACTCAACACTCCCTGTCCACACTCAAACTTTTCTCACCAAGTTCTTTATAGAACTAATCGATCACAACAAGGTCACTCTTGAAATAATCACCCTTGACAAATCTCAACAAAGAAAAGAATGCGCACAAGGAATACGAATGAAATAAGGACCAACAATAACACGAGAATGCCGAATAACAGAAAGCAATATGATTTTCAAGAAAAGAAAGATTTGAAAACCGTAAAAGAATCGAATTGCAATTAAGGAGAATCAATATCAACTCACTTCAATCCAAGCAATTTATGGCGTTCAATTCTCTCTCTTTTTTTTTTTGACACTTTTTTTTTCTGGATTTTTTTTATACTGTTTTTTTTTTTTTTTTGACTCAAACTAGAACGCACACAAACTAAATTGAAAGTAAATTGCAGATTTGAACCACAAACAAATTATTGATATGAATCTTGAAATTATTGAAATTCAAGAATTCAAGAAACTCTAGAATGCAATTTCAAGAATGTGCAGATTGACAGAATATATATGTGATGACTGTTTGTGATGCCAAAAGCAATAGACAAAACAAAAAGAATTAAAGAAACAAATGAAGAAAGACAAAAGAAACCAGACCAAGAAGGACAAAAGAAGCCAAAGAAACAAACAAAAATATTGATAAAGTAAACAAAGATTGATATCAGTTAGCGTGCAGACTCACAAGCAAAGAACGAAATCTATATATATAGGTGTGGGAGGTTAATGCTTGTGACGCCAAAAGTAAAGACAACGCAAATTAATTGATGTAACAACAGAAAGCAAAACAAAACAGATTGGCTTTTTGTGTTGAAAAGTCAAACGTTTGGCTTGATAAGAATTGATTTGTTGCGGTCTTCAAGCAAGAATGTTTGTGATGCAGGCTATTGTTTTTTCGTGATGGGGTTGATGGTTTTGGCTTCCAGAATCACAAAATCAAAGAAATAATTATATATGCTGATGGTTTTCAATTTTGTGATGTGGTTGATGGTTTGGTGATTTGCGGCAAATAAACAAGAATCAGAAAATAAGAAAATAAATTGGTAGATCAAACCTGAATTAATGAACCGAAGCTCTGATAC
Source organism: Nephelium lappaceum (assembly GCA_021234005.1). Taxonomy (NCBI): domain Eukaryota; kingdom Viridiplantae; phylum Streptophyta; class Magnoliopsida; order Sapindales; family Sapindaceae; genus Nephelium; species Nephelium lappaceum. The sequence goes on from CM038006.1 coordinate 17,110,521, forward strand.
CAACTTATGCGAACCCCGTATATATCGATACGACACCCACAAGCAAATTGAAACACAACCCCAAGAAAGATAATTCAGATTTAAAGAAATTTTTGACCCGTTGATTAGCGAATTAAGAACCAAAGATATAACGACGCCACTCCCAAGAAAGAGATGAGAATGTGGGAGATAAGTCAAGGTTGATAAATCAAGAACAAATCTTGATGCAATTCTCAAAGTTCATAAGAGAACAATGGAGAAAAGTTAATTCTTTTATTCAATTGACAACTGATTGAAAAGTTAGGTTTAATAAGCCTTATATAGGCATACAATCCTAAACCTTATTGGAAACCAAATAAAACCTTATTTTTAATTGACTTTGACTTTTTGACTTTGACTTTGACTCTTTCCTAAACACACCCATATTGGGCTTTTTAATGACTCAGCCTCCTAATTAAAACTTAAAAAGTTAAACTAAATTAAAAACAATCCCATAATACAAATTAAGCCCAATTGCATTATAATCGACACCCAACCCTCAAGATTTTTTTAAGATTGATGTTCTTGGAATTGTTCTTGAACTTGAACAATATTTTGAAGTCTTGATGTTCCCTCCAAGCTGTCCAAGTCATGTTGTGCAAGACTCTTGGCCCAAATATCTAGAACGAGCCCATTTAAAGCTTCCTTCATCCTTTTAGCTCGAGCTCTCGTCATAGGTCCTCCATTGATGCTCAAAGGATCCATAGGCTTGCTTCATTGGTTTCCATCACTTATCTCCCACCTTCTTATCTATGTCTTGGGAGTGGCGTCAATATCATTCTTGTTATAATTTTGGTTCTTGATTATCATATATTCAATGGGTCAAAATTCTTTATAATTTGGGTTCTTGAATGACATAATCAATGGGTCAAAGTTTTCGGTATAAACCTGTTTTAATCTTTCTTGGGGTTGTGTTTCAATTAGATTATGGGTGTCGTATCGATATATACGGGGTTCGCATCAGTCAGTTAAAAATGACTCATACACTCACCCACAATCAAATTGAAACACAACCCCAATATGCTTGTGGCGATCGAAACCATGACTTATCTCCCACCTTCTCATCTATGTCTTGGGAGTGGCGTCAATATCATTTTTGTTATAATTTTGGTTCTTGATTATCATATATTCAATGGGTCAAAATTCTTTATAATTTTGGTTCTTGAATGACATAATCAATGGGTCAAAGTTTTCGTTATAAACCTGTTTTAATCTTTCTTGGGGTTGTGTTTCAATTTGACTGTGGGTGTCGTATCGATATATACGGGGTTCGCATCAGTTGGTATCAGAGCTTTGGGTATTAATTCAGGTTTGATTTATCAATTTCTTGCTTTTTGATTTTTTTTTTTTTTTATTTTCCACAAATCACCAGATCTATTCGACTTTGTGCTTTGACATCAATTAATTCTTTTTGTTTTGTCTATTGCTTTTGGCATCACAAAACTGAAACATATAATTATTCTTTGCTTTTGTGATCTTGCACGCCACACAATCAATGTCCATTATCTTTTGTTTCTTGGAGACCACAAATCAACTTTCTTTGTTTTTTTTGTCTGCACGTCACAAACAAATATTAATTGTTTTTCTTTGTTCTTGCAAACTGCACACACCATCTCAATATTTGTTTGTCTTTTGTTTCTATTGCACATACGTCACAAACAATTGTGTTCTTGTTTCTTGAGGAGCCGCATATCATCAATTATTTTGAATTCTTGAATTCTTGAAATTATTTCTTATTTAGTTCTTGAATTGATTTATCAATTAGAGTTCTAGAATTCACAATATCGAGATTCTTGAAATCGCATTCTAGGGTTTCTTGAATTCTTGAATTTCAAGAATTTCAAGATTCATATCAATCTTTTGTTTGAGGTTTAAATCTGCAATGATTTAAAAAGAAAAGGAAAAGTTTGAGCGTGGAAAGGAAGCCTTGAGTGATAAACACGTGAGAGAGTGTGTGAGATTGAGATATCAATCATGGAAGACAAAGATACAATTGGACAACGAGGCAATTAAAGGCGATCGTGCTTAATCTTGAGGATTTGAACGTTAATTGAAGACAATTGGAAGCAAACTGAAGTTAATTGGGTTTTAATTAATTTGGGCTTAATTTGTATTATGGGATTGTTTTAATTTAGTTTAATTAATTAGACTTTTTAATTAGGAGGCTGAGTTAATAAAGAGCCCAATATGAGTGTGTTTAGGAAAAGTCAAAGTCAAAGTCAAAGTCAGAGTCAGAGTCAGAGTCAAAGTTAGAGTCATAGTCAATTAAAACAGGTTTTAATCATTTTGACTTTGACTTTTCTAAGTCTAATAAATTAAAGTAATTTAATACAATCCCATAATACAAATTAAGCCCAAATTAATTAAAACCCTATTAACTTCAGTTTGCTTCCAATTGCCTTCAATTAGCATTAAAAGCCTTCAAGATTAAGCACAATCGCCTTTAATTGTCTCGTTGTCCAATTGTATCTTTGTCTTCCATGATTGATATCTGGGTTTTCATCATTCCCTCTTTCCTCAAAACGATTTGTCCTCAAATTGTGAAATCTATAATGTTGTCCAAGGGACTTGATTGAAACCTGAAAAGAATGTTAGAAAAACCCTCATGCACTCCCTCACGTGTTTCACTCCACTCACTCATGTGTTTATCACTCAAGAAACCCTAAACCATGCGAATCTTGCAAATCAAGTAAGAATTATGAATCAAAATATATGCAGCAAGAAATCAAGAAAATCTAGGTGTTCGTTTGCCCTAAGAATAATTCAACCAAGAATCCTAATCAATTTGATTCAAGATTGATATAATTCAAGTAAAGATTCGGCCAAGATTGATGCAATTCAAGGTTGATAGCCTTTGGCCAACATCAAATATCCGGCAAAATTAAATTTCAATCCCTAAATAACTGATGTAGTAAAGCCAAAAAAAATCAAGAACACAAAAGAAGATGTAATGAATCAAGAATGGTCATATTAATCAAGAAAAAGATGGTGCGACAATAGGATGAATTCAGAAGGTTGATTAAGCAAAAGAATGACTCAAACAAGAAAACAAAGTATAAAGAATTGATGGTGATGTTGATCAAGAGTGTGGTGCGGCAATAAAATAATGTAAGCAAAAGAAACTAACAAAATAATAGACACTTGAAGACAAGAAACAATGTGCGGGTAACGATGTGACTTGATGATGATCGATAAATCTGACCAAAAAAAAAAAAAAAACAACTTCAAACTTGATTTGTCCAATAATATATTGATGAACCAGTATGTTGCAAATTCAAACAATATATTGTTGGTGCGAATCAATATGCGATTGAAAAAAATTAAAATTAAAATAGAAACGAATAAAATACATGGATAGATCAAACCTGATTTAATACCCAAAGCTCTGATACCAACTGATGTGAACCCCGTATATAAAGATATGACACCCACGATCAAATTGAAATATAACCCCAAGAAAGATTAAAACAGGTTTATGACGAAAACTTTGACCCATTGATTATGTCATTCAAGAACCAAAATTATAAAGAATTTTGACCCATTGAATATATGATAATCAAGAACCAAAATTATAACAAGAATGATATTGACACCACTCCCAAGACATAGATGAGAAGGTGGGAGATAAGTTATGGTTTCGATCGCCACAAGCATAGCTTGATAAGATCACATGTTCAATAATGAACAAAAGAGAAACAAATCTCTCAATTACTTTATTCCATAAGCAACTCCTTAAAAAATTTAGGTTTAATAAGCCTTATATAGACATACAATCCTAATCCTTATTGAAAACTAAATAAAACCCTATTTTAATTGACTTTGACTTTCCTAATCCTTATTGGAAACTAAATAAAACCCTATTTTTAATTGACTTTGACTTTGACTCTTTAACAGCCTTATATAGACATACAATCCTAATCCTTATTGGAAACTAAATAAAATCCTATTTTTAATTGACTATGACTCTAACTTTGACTCTGACTTTGACTTTGACTTTGACTTTTCCTAAACACACTCATATTAGGCTCTTTATTAACTTAACCTCCTAATTAAAAAGCATAATTAATTAAACTAAATTAAAACAATCCCATAATACAAATTAACCCAAAATTAATTAAAACCCAATTAACTTCAGTTTGCTTCCAATTGTCTTCAATTAACGTTCAAAGCCTTCAAGATTAAGCACGATCGCCTTTAATTGCCTCGTTGTCCAATTGTATCTTTGTAGAACCAAGATATCAATCATAATTTTTTTTTTTTTTTTTTGTCTTCAAGAAACAAAACAAAATCTTTGATTTGTGGGCATAATAGGTCTAGCTTTTGGCGTGCAGAATAAAAAATCAAAGAATAATTATATATATTGTGATGCGCGCACTTTAAGATGAGAAGTCAACAAACACAAATTTTAGGCGTGCGAGATGTTGCGGCAAATCAAGAGAATCAAGAAAAGAATAGTGACTTGCGGCAATTCAAACAAAATCAAAAAATAAGAAATTAAATTGATAAACTAAACCTGAATTAATTAACCGAAGCTCTGATACCAACTAATGACAACCCCGTATATAAAGATACGACACCCACAGTCAAATTGAAACATAACCCCAAGAAAGATTAAAACAGGTTTATAACGAAAACTTTGACCCATTGATTATATCATTCAAGAACCAAAATTATAAAGAATTTTGACCCATTGAATATATGATAATCAAGAACCAAAATTATAACAAGAATGATATTGACGCCACTCCCAAGACATAGAAGAGAAGGTGGGAGATAAGTCATGATTTCGATCGCCACAAGCATAGCTTGATAAGATCACATGTTCAACAATGAACAAAAGAGAAACAAATCTCTCAAACTTTATTTCATCATAAGCCACTGCTTAAAATTTAGGTTTAATAAGCCTTAAATAGGCATACAATCCTAAATCTTATCGGAAACTAAATAAAATCCTATTTTTAATTGACTATGACTCTAACTTTGACTCTGACTCTGACTTTTCCTAAACACACTCATATTGGGCTCTTTATTAACTCAGCCTCCTAATTAAAAAGCCTAATTAATTAAACTAAATTAAAACAATCCCATAATACAAATTAAGCCCAAATTAATTAAAACCCAATTAACTTCAGTTTGCTTCCAATTGTCTTCAATTAACGTTCAAAGCCTCAAGATTAAGCACGATCGCCTTTAATTGCCTCGTTGTCCAATTGTATCTTTATCTTCCATGATTGATATCTTGGTTTCCATCATTAATTAATTTGGGCTTAATTTGTATTATGAGGATTGTTTAAAATTACTTTAATTTATTAGGCTCTTAATTATAGGATTGAGTCATTTATTTAAATTAAATGCTCAATATGAGTGTCTTTAGAAACGTCAAAGTCAAAGTCAATTAAAGATAGGGTTTTATTTAGTTTCCAATAAGGATTAGGATTGTATCCCTATATAAAGTTTATTAAACCTAACTTTTCCATAAGTTGCTTATAATGAATGAGCATGCAGCCAATTCTTTTTTATTGAAAGATTTGTTTCCCTTTTGTTCATTCATGAACATGTGATCTTATCAAGCTATGCTTGTGCCGATCGAAACCATGACTTAATCTCCCACCTTCTCATCTATGTCTTGGGAGTGGCGTTAATATCATTTTTATGATAATTTTGGTTCTTGATTATCATACATACAATGGGTCAAAATTCTTTATAATTTTGGTTCTTGAATGACATGATCAAGGGGTCAAAGTTTTCATTATAAATCTGTTTTAATCTTTCTTAGGGTTATGTTTCAATTTGATTGTAGGTGTTGTATCGATATATTCGAGGTTCGCATCACTAACTTTGGGGGGATAGAGTCTGTTGTGTTACTTTTACGTGTGTGCGATGTTGTCTTATGCTACGGGCATTGCGATGTACAGTTCCGCACGTAGTTGCTAGGATGTCTCTGTAAGTGTCACCGATGGTGTTCGTAGCTAAATCGTCTCGTGACTCCACGTTGATTAGTGTTTACCTAGCAATCTGGTGGTTCTAAGCTTTACGGGGTAACATTGGTGCATTTCAAAATGAAAACATAAGTTTGAAAGTAACTATTCTATGTGATTTATTATTGTGTTTCGAAAGCAACTTTATAACCAATTCTAGTTTGTATGATATTATTGCATATTAAGTTTTATTGACGGTGTCAGCCATTTGATGGAAAGCAAGATAGCAATCATGGAAGACAAAGATACAATTGGACAACGAGACAATTAAAGGCAATTGTGCTTGTGCTCAATCGTGAAGGCTTTGAATACTAATTGAAGGCATTTGGAATCAAACAGAAGTTAATTTGGTTTTAATTAATTTGGGCTTCATTTGTATTATGGGGATTGTTTAAAATTAGTTTAATTTATTAGGCTCTGAATTATAGGCTTGAGTCATTTATTTAAATTAAATACTCAATGTGGGTGTGTTTAGAAACGTCAAAGTCAAAGTCAATTAAAGATAGGGTTTTATTTAGTTTCCAATAAGGATTAGGATTGTATGCCTATATGAAGTTTATTAAACCTAAATTTTGCATAAGTTGCTTATGATGAATGAGGATGCAGCCAATTCTTTTTTATTGAAAGATTTGTTTCTCTTTTGTTCATTCATGAACATGTGATCTTATCAAGCTATGCTTGTGCCGATCGAAACCATGACTTAATCTCCCACCTTCTCATCACCTTCTCATCTATGTCTTGGGAGTGGCGTCAATATCATTCTTATGATAATTTTGGTTCTTGATTGTCATATATTCAATGGGTCAAAATTCTTTATAATTTTGGTTCTTGAATGACATGATCAAGCGGTCAAAGTTTTCATTATAAACCTGTTTTAATCTTTCTTGGGGTTATGTTTCAATTTGATTGTGGGTGTCGTATTGATATAATCGAGGTTCGCATCACTAACTTTGGGGGGATAGAGTCTGTTGTGTTACTTTTACGTGTGTGGGATGTTGTCATATGCTATGGGCATTGCGATGTACAATTCCGCACGTAGTTGTTAGGATGTCTTTGTAAGTGTCCCCGATGGTGTTCGTAGCTAAATCGTCTCGTGACTCCACGTTGATTAGCGTTTACCTAGCTATCTGGTGGTTGTATGCTTTAAGGGGGTAACATTGGTGCATTTCAAAATGAAAACATAAGTTTGAAATTAACTATTCTATGTGATTTATTATTATGTTTCGAAAGCAACTTTTTAACCAATTCTGGTTTGTATGATATTACGGCGTATTAAGTTTTATTGATGGTATAAGCCATTTGATGGAAACCAAGATAGCAATCATGGAAGACAAAGATACAATTCGACATCGAGACAATTAAAGGCAATTGTGCTTGTTCTCAATCGTGAAGGCTTTGAACGCTAATTGAAGGTATTTGGAAGCAAACTGAAGTTAATTGGGTTTTAATTAATTTGAGCTTCATTTGTATTATGGGGATTGTTTAAAATTAGTTTAATTTATTAGGCTCTCAATTATAGGGTTGAGCCATTTATTTAAATTAAATACTCAATATGGGTGTGTTTAGAAACGTCAAAGTCAAAGTCAATTGAACATAGTGTTTTATTTAGTTTCCAATAAAGATTAGTATTGTATGCCTATATAAAGCTTATTTGATGCGAACCCCGTATATAAAGATACGACACCCACAATCAAATTGAAACACAACCCCAAGAAAAATTAAAACAGGTTTATAACGAAAACTTTGACCCGTTGATCATGTCATTTAAGAACCAAAATTATAAAGAATTTTGACCCATTGAATATATAATAATCAAGAACCAAAATTATCACAAGAATGATATTGACGCCACTCCCAAGACATAGATGAGAAGGTGAGAGATAAGTCATGGTTTCGATCGCCACAAACATAGCTTGATAAGATCACATGTTCAATAATGAACAAAAGAGAAACAAATTTCTCAATTACTTTATTCCATCAACAACTTCTTAAAAATTTAGGTTTAATAAGCCTTATATAGGCATACAATCCTAAATCTTATTGGAAACTAAATAAAATCCTATTTTTAATTGACTATGACTCTAACTTTGACTCTTTTAACTTTGACTTTGACTATGACTATTTCCTAAACACACCCATGTTGGGCTTTTAATTTAAACAAATGACTCAACCCTATAATTAAAAGCCTAATAAATTAAACAATCCCCATAATACAAATTAACCCCAAATTAATTAAAACCCAATTAACTTCAGTTTGCTTCCAATTGTCTTCAATTAGCGTTCAAAGTCTTCAAGATTAAGCACAATCGTCTTTAATTGCCTCGTTGTCCAATTGTATCTTTGTCTTCCATGATTGATATCTTGGTTTCCATCAGATGAGTTAGGGTTTGTAATGGAGAAACCCTAAGTTTGATTTGAGTTTGGTTTTAAATGAAATAAGTGGTGGATTAGGTGTTTGATAAAATGTCTAAAAACATTTGTATGAAAAGCTTGAATGAAATGAGTTTGGTGTGTGTTAGGCCATGCAAAGCCATAGTGAGGGTTGTATGATACCAATGCCATTTAATGGTTTTAATCATGATTTTATGTTGATTTCATGTTAGATAAACTTATGAGAAACTCATGAAAGTGTTAGAAATAAAATTAGACATTATACATTTTGTAGCCTTTATGAAGTGCAATAAGGGTTATCATGTAATACCACTTCTTGTATGTGTTTTAATGCATTAAATGAGTACAATTGAGAGTGTATAGCACTAAGGAAAAGAGAATTGAGATTAGGAATGAAAAATAGTAAAGTTGCCCTTAAATTAGTGTCGAAAAAAGGGCATTTTAGCTAGTAACCTTCACCCTACGACCGTTTCTTTCCGAATTGACTTTTGGATCAACGTAAGTGCGAATTAGGGAGATGAATCGAGCAAAAATGGAGGAAAGAAAAGCTATGGATTACTCCCTAGCATGAATTCGGCCAAGGAGGGTCTAAAAAGACTCGATTTTGTTTCGAGCTCTAGAAAATTATTTCGGGTATATAAGTGTGTTCCTAGGTGAAAATAAGTAAGAATTGTGGAAAATTGGAATTAGAAAGCCTCGGTTAAGTAGAAACCAAGAAGAGAAGACTTAAGGCAAAATACCCCTTTAATGAGTTAATTGAGTTAGAAGCTTTGTAATGAGTTTTTGTGAAGTTAAATTTAATCTATTCTAAGCTAGAATGTGATGATGTGTAAGTGAAGAGGAAGCAAATAGAGCATGGCAAGGCCATTGAAGCTCTTTATACGAAGTGGAAATCTAGGTGAGTGCTACATTTTGTTTTTAAAGTATTTGTAATTAGTTTTATAAAGCATTGATTGATTGAAAAGCTTTAAGAAAAGTTTTTATGAGATTCGAGCTTAAAAGCTCTAGTTTGTTACTTTCAAAAGTTGAGAAATTTTGGGCTTTTTGCCCTTAGCAAAGATATTTTAGTGCTTATTATACTCAAAAATGAGTTTTAGTACTTATTGCACTCAGAAATAAGATTTGGTGCTTAATGCGCACAGAACAAAGATTTGTGCTTTTTGCACTTTGAAAGTTAATGTTAAAAGAGTTTTCAAAGGCCATGAGTATACCCTCATATTACGTTTTAAGTTTTAGATTCGACCGGTATATCCCACATTAGTATGGCAAAGTTCTGGGGGGATGCATCACTAACTATTACCCCCACACCCCAAGCTTCCAAAATGGTTTCAGTATATGCATAATAGCCAATCTAAGACTAAAGAGAATATATACTCTTTTAACATTAATCATTTTATAATAACATAAATCAATTTTTTTCATATTTTAAATTTCAAAAATATGAAATAATGACTGAGCTTAACATATACCAATTTTAACACACTAATTTGCACGTCAACTCATAATGCTAAGGCACAATAAATTGTCAGCCTCTGGCTCTACTCATGAAGCTCAACGCTCTCGTCTCCTCTCTTTCTCTCTACGATATTGCCAATACTCCCGGTGTCGCCGCCGATGTCAGCCACATCAATTCCCCAGCTCAGGTTCCTTCTTTTCTCTCCATCTTTATATCAAACAAAAAGTTTATTTATTTTTTAATTTTGAAATTTGTCTGTGGTATGCCTGTTAGATCTTTATCATATTGATTTTTTTAAGTGACTGAGAAGTAGAAATTGTTGAGGTTTTAAGTACATTTGTAGTCAGTTTCATCCGGATCTAATTGGTTGAATTATAGAATTGAAGGTCTGGATTTAAAGTTCAGATCTTTGTTTGAGACATTTTCTTATTTTTGATAAATCAAGAATTTTTAACATTTTCAGATCACATTTCAAGTCTTAATTTGTATTTGTTGGGATTTTGAAATCAAAACTCGCCGTTTTATTGTGTTTACTTGGCTTGATATGAGTATTTGATTTGGTTAGTTGTATCAATTTTGTTAAATGATTTAGCTTTGGTGAGTGGTATGTTGGTTTCACCTTTTAATTGCCTGTAATTCTTGGATCTGTTGTTAGGTTGCCGGGTATTCAGGCGAAGAGCAACTAGGGCAAGCATTGGAGGGATCGGATGTCGTGATTATTCCAGCTGGTGTTCCAAGAAAGCCTGGAATGACTCGCGATGATCTCTTCAACATCAATGCTGGTATTGTTAAATCCTTATGTACAGCCATTGCTAAGTACTGCCCCAGTGTGAGCCACTCTCACCTTTTCTTTTCTGTTTTGTGTTTTTGTGGCTTTTGGTAAATTGGTATCGTATGTGTCGTTTATCTGATGATTTGAACCTTTTGTTTTGGATGGGTTTAGGTACTGGTTAATATGATCAGCAATCCAGTGAACTCCACGGTGCCAATTGCTGCAGAGGTTTTCAAGAAGGCTGGGATCTATGATGAGAAGAGGCTATTTGGAGTGACTACACTTGATGTTGTTAGAGCTAAAACCTTTTATGCTGGCAAGGCTAAAGTACCAGTAGCTGGTATGTGTTTTTTCCTTCCTTAGATTTTAGAGGTTATTTGTTTTGTAATATGTTTGTTTCCATTTATTTGTGGGGTATATACTAGAATTAGGGAGGGAATTAGTGTTCAGGAATAGTTCAGTTTTTGTGATGCAGTGGAACTGTTAAAAATCTTTTCCCTTCTCTGGACTTTGTAGGATGATTTAGTCAGTTCTATTTATTTATTATTATTATGGTGGGGGAGGGGGGATTGAATTTATAAAAAACCACTCACATCTTTGACAAACATTGTTTTAAAAGGCGAGACGAGGTGGCGTCGCCTTGCCGACTTGGGGTCCTAGGCGCCTCAAGGCGGTTACTTTAGGCAGTAGGGGTGCAAAATCCCATCTTTGGAGCCTGAGGCGGTCGCCTCAGGGCCATCTTGAGGCGAGGCCAGTTGAGGCAACAATGAGGTGATTGAGAGAGAGGAGGGGAGGAAGCCGGTTCTCAAGGGGCTCCGACAAAGGAAACATGTTGCCAACGACCTTCGAAGGCAAATCGGAGCTCAGTCCGACGATATCACCTTGATTTGAAGGTTTTTGACAAGTTCCAATGGAGAAAACATGTTGTCGGCAAGAGAAGATGCCTGCCGATGGGTCGTCGGCAAGAGGAGATGCTTTCCGGTGGTTTGCTGGCATGAAGACATGCTTTTCGATGGGTCGTCGGCAAGATCTTAGATGCAGCAAAAAAGGGAGGAGTGGGAGGAGGGGAAGATGACAGGGAGGTGAGAGGTGGCGGCTGGTAAGTTATTTTGTGATGATGTGATTAGTAAAATATTAAAGGTGAAATGACTTTCTATAGTAACAGCTACTGCACACGCTAGAAGACAAGAAAGTTATTCTATGATCTTAATATATGAGGTTTATAATGGAGATTTGAGCGCACGCTAGAGGACGAGAAAGGTGTTGAAAACAATCTTATCAAGGATAATATTGGGATTTTAAAAATAATTATGTTTTGGGGTATATATACAATTTAAGAGGGGTGGAAATATCACCACTCACCTGTTAATTGTCATAATCTCTATTAGTAAACCATAAAGTCATTTGGATTGTGGGTTTTCAGTCAACATATAGGCCTATATAGTATATTTAGGTAGCTGATAGCATACTTGGTAAATGTTTTAGGGAAATAATGATCTTTATATATATAGATATATACTACAGGGAAATAATGATCTTGTTGATATTAATTTATTATAAATCTTAACAAAATAAAATTGCAACAATTTGGATTAGGTGTTGGTTGAGGATAAAGCATTGTCCAAGAAATTCCTATAATAAGAATTTAATTTGATTGAACAGGAGGAAAGCAAGTAAAGAAGAAAAAAAGATTCCCATATGTGAAATTTAAGGCAAGAATTTAATTTGGTATTATTAGATACAAACATTATTACTCAGAATTAGCTTAATGTGCTGGTGACACTTGCTTCAGAAGGAATATGGCTTTGAAAATAACTTTCTAAAAAATCATGTAATTTACAGCTCATGTACAATCATTAGCATATTGATAAGATTGATCAAGTCACAAGTTGATTGTGCTGAGTTTCGTCAATGTTAAGTTCTAACACTTCTTCCTACTAAATTGTATTAAGTAGAAAACCATTTCTAAAGTTGGCTATGTTAGGAAAAATCAGTAATGATAAAACGCAGTAAATAAATCTTTTCCCCTTTTATGTGTCTAAAATAGGGTTCTCATCAAATATCCAATACAACAATAAATCAACCAAAGCACCAAAGCTCTAAAATAGTAAATCAATCATCATAAAGTAAGACACCAAATTTTTACGTGGAAAACCCAACGTGGGAAAAACCACAGCTACTGTAGTCGATTTTAAAAAGTTCCACTATCTCCAATAAAATAATGGGTTTACAATAAGTTTTCTCTGGAATAACTAGAGGCTTATGATAACATCAAGAATAAATATTCTTGGCTTAACAACATCATATTCATCATCTAAACAGATGGTTTCCAACAAGACAAAGGTTAGGTATCATTAAATGGGTATCTCAAGATAACACTATAGAGAGCATAACTAGAAAATTCAACGGTAGATTTATAGAGGTTCTGGCAAGGATTCTGCGACTAAAATTTGGGCTAAATTTGAAAAAGTTTAGCCATTTGATCTTCGAACAAAAAAACCCCAAAAATCCACTTTCTCTTTCTTTCTCTCATTGTTTTTTTCACTCAAAATTAGCTTTCATTTCTCTTTGATATACATGGTGCTACGCACGAGGCAAAGTCTCCATTCACCATTTTTTTTTTCTTTCATGAGGGACTTTGGGCTCCAAAGCCCTTATTTGGTCCAAGCTCATTATATGAGCAGATCCAACAGGTTGCACAACTTGGCCTCTCCCTTTTCGACAATGCTATTTGAGATTATATCATTTAAGATGACAAAGAAGGTTGAAATTACATCATCAAGCCTGAATAAGAAATTTAGAACCAATTTAAGCATTTCACTAGTAAAAAATAAAGGAAATGCAATTGCTTATTCTATTAACTCACAAAAACAAGAAAAGAATAAAAAAAAAATATATCTTATTTGTGGCTTTAAATTAAGGAGTAACTTACATGGAATGGTACTGATGATGTCTTAAATTAACACCACTTGTGTAATGCGTGTACATTGGTATAGAACCATTAGTGGCACAGTCAGCAAGGGTGTATGTTATAGAATATCACATATTGTGTGTGAATATTAAGGATCATATGTGGATCTGCCAGGAGAGCAAAACTTTGGTTGGTTGCAACATTTAATACAAATGGTAGCAAAATAATTCATATAGCATGGATTATGATGCCACTAGATTGACTTTATTTATCATCTTCAAAAAACAACAATCGTATGCTGAAGATGAGTTTGTGAATTTGTCAATTTGATCATTGCAAAAACTTAATAGAAAATAGGCATGAATTCAATCAGAATGTTCCAAGACATGGATAACAATGCATCCAACACTAAAGGAAATAAAATTGTGTACGATACCTGCATTTGAATTAGCATGCTTCCTAAAACATCTTGGCGGTCTGTAGTGTATGTAGATATTTTGAGAATGAAGAACCTGTCCATCGCACAGACTTCGAAATGAAAAATCTGCCCATACGTTCAACAAATAAGCATATGTCTAGTAACATTTGATGACATGCTAAAAAATTAATTTAAATTTAAACCATCCTTTCCAACAAATGAAAATACATACCACTAATAATACAACTAGTAATCAGTCATCGACATCCCATTGATTTACATATGATTGAGATATTGTTCATTGATCATCAGCTACACGACTATGACTTCCTGCTAGTCATATCCAATCTCATTTTTGGCCTCTTCTCAAACAGCAAAACCTAAGTCAGATGGACAAAAAAATTTACATGTTTTAACTCCCCTTGAGATAGTTAAACCCAACAATTACTGACACAATTTTAAACATTGAGAAGCATATGCACACAACATTGTAACTATGTTATAGTCAAAGTTATCTAAATTGCATTTTTTGTTATCAATCAAAAGTTACCAAGTCCACAAAATTTCAATAAACTAAACGTTGTCCTTAACGTTCCTTGACAAGGCATCTTGGAACAAAACTTGCTTCCTTTTTAAATGTTTATCTGCTTTTAAATTTGATGCCTTGATTTTTTACATTTGACTAAAGAGGAAGTTCTGTATGAATATGATTTAATGTTTAGAGGGCACGTAATTAATACCTTTAATAGCACGTAGCTAGTTTCTTGCACTGAATTTCAGTTATCAATCAAATGCTACTAATCACTTAAAAATGTCCATTATTGATCAATAGGACAATGTCCTCCATCTTTCTTAGCTAGAGATGAAAATTTTATTCATCCTGAATACAGATCCTCAATTGGACCTTGATGCTTGCTCTAAATGGCGAAGCTCTGCACAGACAAATCAACAAGGAATTAAAAATAGAACAAAACATACATTGTCAAAAATTCCATAATCACATCATTAAGATATATTTGAAGCCATTAGCCTAATTTATTTATAAGCACCTACATTTGGTATTGATGCTTCAAGTTGCACTACATATTTGATTTGTGTTATTTCAAAGGAAGATTGTTATTTGGCCAAATAATAGGTATACTTGTGGTAATAAATATGTGACGATTATTAGGTTTTCCATGTGAGCAATAAATCGGTCCAAAGAAAGGTTTATTGCTTGACCGGATTAATTGTCAATATTTGATTACTGCACGGAGAGTACCACTTACAGTTGATATTTCTGTCCAAAGACTAAATGTCAATGTTGTGCTAGGTATCTTGTTTTAGAGCCCACCATTATAGGAATTATTTAATCATGTCATGTATTAATTAATTAATTATTCTTGTATTATGACATAATTATTGATTATGAGCTTGTATTTAATTTTGTTCTCGATTCAGTTACTACTTCTGCTTCAACAATATCTGCCAATATTAATTCTATTCCTGTGCTTAATGGCACGAACTTCAAGAATTGAAAAGTAAACGTTATGATTGATCTCGGTTGCATGGATCTTGACCTTGCGCTTCGGGAAGAACGGCCTACAGCTCTTAACGAGAATAGTTCTGCCAATGAAAAGGCGAACATGGAGAGTGGGACCGTTCTAATCGCATGTGTCTTATGATCGTGAAACGTTCCATTCCGGAAACTTTTAGGGGCTCTATGTCCGAAGAGAAAAATGCTAAGCAGTTCCTTGCGGAAATAAAACAACGTTTTGCGAAAAATGAAAATGTTGAAATAAGTGCCATTTTGGCTAACCTTGTTTTAATGAAGTATAAAGGAAAAGAGAACATAAGGGAGTATATCATGGAGATGTCTCATATCGCTTCCAAACTAAAGGCATTAAAGTTACAACTGTCTGAGGACTTGCTGGTGCATTTAGTTTTGATTTTTCTTCCTACACAATATAGTCAGTTTAAAGTGAGTTATAACACTCAAAATGACAAATGGACTCTTAATGAGCTCATATCTCACTGTGTGCAAGAAGAGGAAAGATTAAAGCGAGAAGGTCTTGAAAGTGCTAACTTAGCAACTATCTCTAAGGACAAGAAAAGGAAAAGAGGAAAAGAAGCTGCAATTGGGGCATTACAGCATAAGGTGCAAAAGAAACAGGATGAGGAGTTTACCTGTTACTTTTGCAAGAAAGCTGGACACGTGAAGAAAGAATGTTCCAAGTACGCCAATTGGCCTGTCAAGAAAGGTATGCTTCTCAATTTGGTTTGTTTTGAAGTTAATTTAACTTCTGTACCTAAACACACTTGGTGGATAGATTCTGGTGCTACTACTCATATAAGTGTGTCTATGCAGGGTTGCCTGTGGAGCCGAAAGCCAAGTGATGCTAAAAGATTCATCTATGTGGGCGATGGCAAAACAGTTGCAGTAGAGGCTATAAGAACTTTTAGGTTATTATTAAAGACTGTTCAATTTTTGAATTTGGAAGAGACTTATGTAGTGCCGTCATTTAGATGGAATTTGGTTTCAGTTTCTATTTTGGACAAATTTGGTTATTCTTGTTCATTTGGAAATAATAAATTTAGTTTTTTTTAAGATTCAAATCTTATTGGTACTGGTTTTTTGTCTTTGCATGATAACCTATATTTGTTGGATACAATTGCCTCAATTAATGAAACCTTGCATACAAATTCACGAGGTACAAAACGAAAATTAACTAACAGGGATTCCGCCACACTATGGCACAAGCATTTAGGTCATATCTCTAAACAGAGAATTCAAAGACTTGTGTCTGATGGAATTCTTGATTCCCTTGATTTAACAGATTTTCAAGTCTGTATTGAGTGTATAAAAGGGAAACAGACAAACATTAAGTGATTAGGTGCCAACAGGTGTTCTGATGTCTTAGAATTAATACATACTGATATTTGTGGAACATTTCCTACAGCCTCTTGGAATGGTCAACAGTATTTTATTACGTTCATAGAAGATTATTCAAGATATGGGTACCTACATTTGATACATGAGAAGTCTCAATCTCTGGATGTATTTAAGGCTTTCAAAGTTGAAGTTGAAAATCAACTTGGCAAGAAAATTAAAGCTGTCAAATTTGACCGTGGTGGTGAATACTATGGCAGATATGATGGATCTGGTGAACAACGTCCAGGACCTTTTGCGAAATTCCTAGAAGAATGTGGCATCGTCCCGTAATACACAATGCCAGACAAACCTAGCCTGAATGGTGTTGCTGAGAGACGAAATAGAACGCTTAAGGACATGGTAAGAAGTATGATAAATCATTCTTCTTTACCAGAATCCCTCTGGGGAGAAGCAATAAAGACTGCAGTATATCCTCAATAGGGTTCCAAGCAAAGCAGTAGCTAAAACCCCTTATGAAGTATGGACAGGCAAGAAGCCTAGTATTAAGCATTTACACATATGGGGTTGTCCAGCTGAGGCAAGGCCTTACAGGCCTAATGAAAAGAAATTGGACTCAAGAACTGTAAGTTGCTACTTTGTTGGATACTCTGAACGGTCAAGGGGTTTTAAGTTCTACGATCCCACTACTAGAACATTTTTTGAGACGGGAAATGCAAGATTTCTTGAGGAAGTTGAGTTTGTGGGGGGAGATAAGGTTAAAGACATTGTCTTTGAAGAGGAATTTATTTCTCTTCCTACTATTGCTTTTGATAATGATCAGGTTTTTATTCCTAACATTGTTCAAAATGCAAATCCAGAATATCAAGATAATGTAGAAGAGCTCCCTGTGCAAAATGAAGAAATTATACCTATAGTGTAAACTCAACAACCTCAAGAAAATATGTCATTGAGACGATCCACTAGAGAAAGGAGAAGTGCGATTCCAAATGATTATATTGTTTTTCTCCAAGAACATGAGGTTGATATAGGAGTGGTGGAAGATGATCCAATCAACTTCCATCAAGCCAAACAAAGTTCTAATTCTCAAAAGTGGATTAATGCCATGAATGAGGAGATGAAATCCATGAAGGACAATGACGTTTGGGATCTCGTTGAATTGCCTGAAGGTGCGAAACCCATTGGTTGCAAATGGATATTTAAGACCAAAAGGGATTTAAAAGGCAATGTTGAGAGATATAAAACTCGTCTAGTTGCTAAGAGTTTCACTCAAAAAGAAGGCATTGATTATAAAGAGACTTTCTCTCCAGTTTCAACGAAAGACTCTTTCAAGATCATAATGGCACTTGTGGCTCATTTTGATTTAAAGCTACATCAGATGGATGTAAAGATAGCGTTTCTCAATGGTGACATTGATGAAACAATATATATGATGCAACCAGAAAACTTTGTATCCGGTGACCCAAAGAAAATGGTTTGCAAACTAAAGAAATCCATCTACGATCTCAAACAGGCTTCCCATCAATGGTATCACAAATTTCATCAAGTTATTATCTCGTATGGGTTTGAGGTAAATAAGGTTGAAAATTGTGTATATCATAAGTTCAGTGGGAGTAAATACATATTTCTGGTGTTATATGTCGATGACATACTGCTTGCTAGCAGCGATATAGGCTTATTGCACGAAACCAAGAGATTTCTGACAAAGAATTTTGAGATGAAAGATCTTGGGGACGCCTCTTTTGTATTAGGCATACAGATACATCAAGATCGAACTCGAGGTATCCTTGGATTATCACAAAAGAGCTATATCGAATGAGTTCTTAATAGATTCGGCATGAAAAGTTGTACACCAGGTGATACCCTTATAGCTAAAGGAGACAAGTTCAGTCTCAATCAATGCCCTAAGAATGAGTTGGAATGGAAAGAAATGCAAAAGATTCCTTATGCGTCAGTTGTAGGAAGTCTAATGTATGTTCAAGTATACACGCGTCCGGATATTACGTTCATAATGGGAATGTTTGGCAGATATTTGAGTAACCCAGGGATGGATCATTGGAAAGCAGCCAAACGGGTTATCCGTTATTTACAGAGAACAAAAGATCACATGCTCACTTATCGGAGATCAGATCATTTAGAGATCATTGGATATTTTGATTCTGATTTTGCTGGATGCCAAGACAGTAAAAGATCCACGTCAGACTATATTTACCTGCTAGCTGGAGGAGCTATTTCTTGGAAGAGTGCTAAGCAGACACTCATAGCTTCTTCCACTATGACAGCTGAGTTTACAAGTTCTATTTTAAAATATAATATGAATTAATTTTGAATTGATTATATTATATGGGGTAAAAGTTTAATTATAATAAGATTATGGTCAATATTAATATTGATTAATTAGAACCTTAATTGTTTGGCTATAAAAAGAAAAAATTTCTTTTCTACATCTATGAGTTTTTTATTGTTGTTTATGTTTTTGTGAAACAATAAAAAGAAAAAGTTTTTTTTTTTACAACAAATACAAAGAACAAGAATTTGTGTCTTTGTTCTTTGTATAACAAAAAATCAAACACTCACCTCTTATAAATATTGATTTAATTTGATTTTTTTTAGAAGGGAATCAAAAAGTAAGTGAGCACAATTCTATATAATTGTGCCCACTCACTTGTTTCTTGGTTTCGAGATATATTAAGGAAGGCAAGGTGGTGAGTAATCTATAAAGATCAATACAGAAGGTAAAAATCTTATTTTCATTTATTTATATTATTTTATTTCATTGTTTTATGAATCTTGGGTTCTTGAGTTTTCTAAAAAGTTTTTGAAACTCAATGTTCCGCAAAATCCTTAATTTTATGAAAAACAAATTGTTGATTTTTGTTTTTTTTTTAAGCCAACAGTTGCTTGCACTTTTTGATAGTAACAAAAATGAGTAGGAATTTTCTTTTAACCTTGCAATCCTGGTTATTTGTCATCTATAACTGATATATCATTTGATTATAAAAAAATTTAGAAAAGAAAGAGATCATTGCTCAACAAGAATATAAGCTAGCTTTCTCTCACTAACGCATTTTTTTGGATTACAGTAACTTACAGATAATGAGATATACATGAATTTTAATCAATAAACAAGAATTTAAAATAATAACTTACAAATAATGAGACAGATTAAATCATATCCAATCCAAAATAGATTAAATCTTATCTAATCCTATTTTGAATTTGACTTTTATGTCTACACAAATTCAAAACTAAAACTAACTATTTATTATTAATAATAATTAAAATAAAAATAATATCCTAACAGGACAACTATAT
The DNA here is from genome assembly GCA_021234005.1 of Nephelium lappaceum. Classification (NCBI taxonomy): domain Eukaryota; kingdom Viridiplantae; phylum Streptophyta; class Magnoliopsida; order Sapindales; family Sapindaceae; genus Nephelium; species Nephelium lappaceum. Next base: position 17,130,649 of record CM038006.1, read on the forward strand.
AATAGAATAACAAACAGAACAACAATTAAAAAACCCGAAGTGCATGAGATCAAACAGAGAACAGAACAGGGCAGCTAGAAAAAAAGACAAAACAACAAAAAACCTGTGAGTGCAACAGATGTTTTGGAAATCAAAATTATGAAACAGAACACAAATAGACAACCAGAACAATAAATGTAACAGAAGTCTAAGAGAAAAGTGAAGCAAGTTACTTAACTTGATACACCAGAGAGAAAAGAGAAGCTCTAGTAAGCCTGAGAGACAAGTGAATTGCTCAGAGCATGGAATTGGCTAGTAGTTGTTTTAATATCTCAATGTGATCTTTATCGTGTGATTTTTAGTAGCTTGGTTGTCAACATCTGAATCACAATTTTTCCTCTGCCAGTCTTCAGTCAACCATTCAAATTAGTCTCTGCGTTCACATGCGTCTGTCACTTATTGTAAGACAAATGTTGCTCCCCAACAAGATTGAGCTCCAAAAACTACAAATCAAGCATGGAAATCTCATCAACAACCAAGACAACACACTATACTGCATCTAACAGCTTTTTCATATAAACACCTCATGAAAACTCTCCTTACCTCTCCAAATCACTTGATTCTTGTTGGAAAACTTCCCTAGGCTTGTTTACAACCCTTTGGGGGCTTGAAATGAGTGAAGAACAGCTTCTGTTCCAGGTTCTATTTTACTGGACGTGGCTGTTCTATTTTTCTGCTTCAGCTGAATGTTTTTGCATTCTTCTATAGATTTCTAGCTCCTTCTTCACTTATTTATACCCATCATTTAGCTAACTAACTGCCCCTCAAGTTTGACATATAATTACACTCCATGCCCTTAGTTTATCTTGCCCATTTTGCCATCAAACTATCACCACAATGTCAATCATGTCCTTGGTCACATTTGTTTACATTTTTATTGGTCCAATAATCTCTTGCTTTCTTACTTTCTTTCTTCTCAATTTTTCTTCTCAATTCAATCTGTTAGTCAACGAATTAAGGACGTTGCAAATAAATCAAAAAGTTGTACGCGTTTGTGAATATTAAACTTTGAGGTAGGTTGGGGATAATTTTCCTGCTCTTTTACTATCAACCTGCATTGGATGATGATATTGCCAAATTTTCTTACTTTGTAGTTATAATCAAATCAAAGTTTCAACATCTATTTAAGTCCTAAAATAGAGAAAATTCAACAAATAGCACCAAAAAAAGCATGAATTTGAAAAATAGCACTGAGAGACCAAATTAAATTTTTTAACACTCTCAAAAGCTCTTTCCACGAACTAATAGTCCACATAGGAACAATAATTTGTGAAAACTGCGAACTATTTTCACGAACTATTGTCTCCATGTGAACTATTGTTGGTTCATTGAAGTGCTAAAGGAAGTCAATCCAATGTGCTATTTTTCAAATTTGTTCATTTGTTTTCCTAGCAAAATAATGATAACAAGGGTTATTATTAATTTACCCCATAGAATTGAAAATAATATCAAACCACCCATGATATTGAAAATAATAGCTAAAATGGTCCAACCTTTAAATGACATAGTAAATCCGTCAATAAACTAACGGAACTGTTAATTTTGAGGGTATACTTGTCAATGTCATTGACAGAGACAGTTGGATTGAATTAAAAAATTAAATAAAATTAAAAACAAATTAAAGCAAAATTCTTCTCTTATTTCATTACTCTCTCTTTCTACCATAACTCTCTTTCTCTCATCTCACCCTAACCCATCGTCGTAGTTCCTACCCGCTGCCATCCCCTTCCACCCTCCGTCGTTTCTCTTTCTCTTTCCTCTCCACCCTTCTCCACCATCTCTATTTCTCTTTCTTCTCCACCCTCCTCCGCCATCGCTCTCTCTTCCCTTTCTACCCTCTGTCGTCGCTCTTTTCCTTCTCCACCCTCCATTGTCGCTCTCTGTTCCCTTTACTCCCTTCGCCGTCGCCCTCTTTTGGATGTCGAAAGGTTTTTTGTTAAAAATGGTAAGGTGGTGATGGATGGACCAATCAGTGTGTGATGGTGTTTATCACTGATATTGTATAATGATTTGATAGACAATGGGTGTGTGATGAATGGTGATGATGGTGATGAGAGTGGCTGGTGTGTGAATAGTGCCTAGGTGGTGTGTGTTTATTTGTGTTTTTTGTTAGTTATTTGTGTTTTTTGGATGTGGCAGGGGATTGTGGCTTTTTTTTTTCCCTATTTAATGAAACCTACATCTTCAAACGTTTGAAGAACTGGGAATTTTCATTGTTTTTTGAAATTTTGTTTTTTGTTTTTTTTTTTAAATTTATTGAAGAGCTTTTTTTTTTTTTTAATTATTATTGAAGATTTTTTTTTTCATTTTTTTTCATTTAATGAAACCCAAATCTTCAAATGTTCGTTAAAGATATGTGTTTTTTTTTTCTTTTTTTTTTAAAAGTTATTAAAGAGTTTTTTTTTTTTTTTTTTTTTTTTTTTTTTTTTTTTAATTTTGTTTTGATTTAATGAAACTCAAATCTTCAAGTTGAAGATCTGGATTGCTTTAATTTTTTTCTTTTTTCTTTTTTTAAAGTTTTTGATGAGTTTTTTTTTTTTTTTTTAATTTTTGTTTTGATTTAATGAAACCCAAATCTTCAAGTTGAGGATCTGGGTTTCTTCAATTTTCTTCAAATTTTTATTGAAGATTTGGGTTTCTCCTTACGAGATATGATGGAAAAATTTTTCATTTAATTTTTATGTAATTAGTATGGGTATTTTGGTCTTTTACTACTTTTGTCACAAAACCACTAAAAATCTTGATAGAAACCGCTTTTGGCAGACAGTAAAGGGTATTTTGGCTAATATTTTAAAAAATGGGGGTAAACCGACATTATTTTCGTTTTCAGGGGGTTTTTTTTAGATTTTTCCCTAATAATAAGAACAATAGTCCCTTTAAGTTATCCATCTAATTTACTCAACCAATTCTTATTTCTCTTCAAAAGGAAATTTCTAACCAAGAATGCCAATTAATTTTGCTAGGGGAAAATTCTCATTTTAATGGGCCAAAAGTAAAGGGATCTCTCTCTGTCGAGCTCTATCAATTTTCTACGAAAATGCCTTAATCCAACATTTATTATAATTAGATTAAAGGTCAAATCCAACTTTAAGTCATTGGTCTACTTTGTCTCATTTCTTCCAAGAATTAATAAACTTCTAAGCAACACCTGTTGATTGTTAATTATCTATCACATTGCAACATTTTGGACTTTTTTCTTTTTTTTCAAACATTTTGGACTTTTGCTTGCTGAGTGAGCCATCACTTTACTTTGCCCCACTCTCATTAATATATCTTATTGAATATTGAGATTAAAAGTTTAATTAATCCCTTCTATTAAGATACAATAAATAAATAACATATTGGCAACCTACATTGGACGATAATATTGCCAATTTTTCTTACTTTGTAGTTATAATCGAATCAAAGTTTCAACATATATTTAATTTTCTTAGATTCTTATGACATTCTTATTAATAAAAAGAGCAATACTAAGTTTTTCAAATTCACGTTTAAATGATGTGATATATGAGTTATTAAAATTTTATAAATAATAAGATAATATAATAATTAATATAATATAATATTAATAACTTATATGTTATATCATGTCATGTTTTTATTCTCTCCAATCACCAAAGTAAGTAACTTAATTTTCTTTAATTTTTATTCTGATTAATAAATATGCTATTAGAGAGTTTGAATTGAGAACTAACCTCTCTTTGTGAATTGTTCTATTGGGGAGGATTTATCTAATCTTCATAATTATTTATCTTCTTAATGAGTGTTGATTTAAAAATGAATACAAAAGTTAGGTACAAGTCAACTATTATAATAACAATTTAAGAGTTTTATTTGATATTGAAGGGAAAAATATCGATTTTAATTCGAATGCGGAAACGTGAATCTTAAAAATTTTCAAATAAAACATGCCCAATTGATGCTAGTAATAACGATTCAATAATTAATTCATAAGATCGAATCTTATCTTGCATGAAGATTGAATTGATCCCTTTTGATTCGCAGATTCTTCACCACCTGATCTTCCTTGCTATGACTCTTCACAAAAGAAACTGTGTGTGGGCACAATCTTTTGAAGATCCTTTTGAAGTAGATGGTTATTAGGTGATTTTTAATCAATGGAAATTTTTGGTTCAAGTAGCCAAAAATTCTCTCAATCACCACCACGATCTCCAATCATAAAAACATCTTTTTATATATATTGGTAAACTAGGGCACTTCTTATTTTAACAAGGAATCCAAATTCCTATTTTAAAGTGAAAGACTTAATTCATATCCAATATGGAATCAAATTCCTTATTGGATTAAAATTCTATTCTTTTAATTTAATATGGAATCTAATTCCCATTAAATTAAAACTCTTTTAATATAATTTAAATGGAATCTTATTCCAAATAAATTATTATTTCCATTAATTAATTAAATGATTATTTCATTAAATTAAATGATTCTAAATCATAATTAATTTAATGACATCATTTATAATTGAACCCATGACCTCTACAAATAATTAAATAATTAATCATTAATTAAATAATTATAAATATTTAAAGACGGAATTACAATTTAGCTACCCAGACGAAACTCTAATTCAAGCGGAGCACATGTTTGGATATTATTACAATTTACCTACCTCCCGTTATCAACTTTCTGTTACCGTGAACTGATTCAGGGGTAAAGTTGTCATTTCGATGGGCAGTGGTCTAAAAAATTAAAAAAATTAAATGAATTAAAAAAAAAAAAATCTCAGATGTAGCAGATGGAAGAAGGTGAAGGAAGATGGAAGAGGTGAAGGGATGAACGCCAAAGGAAGAAGGTGAGGGCAGATTGAAGAAGATGAAGGAGAGAAAGAAGAAGAAGAAGAGAAGAAGAAGAAGAGGAGGACCGACGAACCGAGCAGCTCCAACCAGACCAAGATCAACGCCAAGCTTGTCGACGCAGCCACGATCTCGCCACAAACCGAGCAGCCGAAGCAAACCAGACCCGTTGCTGCACCCCAACCAGATCGACGACGATGACGAGGGGAGCTGCCGACACGCACGACCTGTAGAACCCAGCTCAAGTCGACGCCAAGCACGAACTAGACCTCGCCGAACTCCACCAAGACCAGTCCTCAACGCACGCAGAACCGACGACAGATTGAAGGTAGATCGGACCAGAACCGGCGACGGTAAGTGCCATCACGACCACCACGAAGACCCGAGGGGAGCTGCCGACGCGCACGACCTGTAGAACCCAGCTCAAGCCGACGCCAAGCACGAACCAGACCTCGCCGAACTCCACCAAGACCAGTCCTCAACGCACACAGAACCGGCGACAGATTGAAGGTAGATCGGAGCAGAACCGGCGACGGCAAGTGCCATCACAACCACCACGAAGACCCGACGCGAAAACAAGCTGATCCACGCCATTTTCAGCTCGAGATCAGACCCCGAACGCCACCAAATCTTGTCGGAACAGTGATGAAGTGTGACTGGAGCTTAACCAGAACAAAGGCAGCAGTTCAATCTCTAGTGCCATCACGACCACCACGAAGACCCGACGCGAAAACAAGCTGATCCACGCCATTTTCAGCTCGAGATCAGACCCTAACGCCACCAAATCTTGTCGGAACAGTGATGAAGTGTGACTGGAGCTGAACCAGAACAAAGGCAGCAGTTCAATCTCTATTCAATTTTTCAATTTTGATTTTTCAATTTTTTATTCGGTCAATTACGTCAACTTCAGCAATCAAGGGTATTTTCGTCTTTTTACTTTTTTTTACTGTTCACAGGCAATTTTAACGGAAAGTTGATAACGAGAGGTAGGTAAATTGTAATAATATCCAAACATGTGCTCCGCTTGAATTAGAGTTTCGCGTGGGTAGCTAAATTGTAATTCCGTCATATTTAAATAATCAAATTATTTAAATAATTTTTTGAACATGTATATAAATTTATATGTACACCAATAATCGGACAATCCAATTATATTCTTCAACTTATTTCTTTATGTGGTTGTGAGCTAGCAAGGGGACCAAATGGACCTACAATTTGAGCTCCAATAATATCGGAATTATTAATTAAACTCTTTAATTAATAATTCACTATTATTAACCTTAGAGTTACTCCACTAAAAACTTAAGGTTGCACTCTCAAAATTGTAGATATTTTACACAATCTGAATTTTCAATGTCCATCGATTTAATCATTTCATATGATTCGATCCTCCACGAGTAGTTCATAATTAGAGCTAGGTTATTAAAATCCGTTATACCTCTCTAATTATATCTTGTTCCTTTAAGTACCATTGATTCTCTAATAAATAATATATCCATAACAACTTATGAATTTATCTTTCTATTTACTCATAAACAGAAAGTTGAGCGCTCTTATTGTTCAAGACCCGAATCAACACTTAAGGGAACTACTCATCTACTTCTCGCAAGAAGGAGTGGATTCCACTATTGTGTAGAATGTTCCCAGTCACTTATTAAATCACATCTCCAAAGTACGAAGCATATTGACCGTAAATCTATAACAGTCTCACCCATGTAAATCAAAAGACATGACCCAATAAATAGGAGTCCATTAAACACTCAGGATTAAGATCAATCCATATATGATCATCTAATCGATAAATAAGAATTTCTTTGTTTAACGGATATTAATAAAAAACTCATTTTATCGAGGTCCAGTCCTATATAATCTCTATTCTATAAATGCCTCCATTTTCATATCGCCATATGAACAATCCCGGATAAGATCATCGTATCAAATACGAAATGGACCGCAGCTGTAGATTTACCACAAACAAAGTACCCAACTTTGTTTGCTTTCTACGGACTCTTTAGATTACTAATCTCAAACTAAATCCTCTTGCATATAACACTTATATACTTAATTTGAGACTACATAAGTAATCATGGATGTTATATGATATTCGTATGAAACAAACATTTCATAAATGCACTTTAATTTGAATAAAATAAACTTTATTTATTTATAATTTATTTAAACGTTTACAAATTACAAGCTCTTAGGGCACAATGCCTAACAGATATTTCATCATAAATTAGGGATTCATTTACAATCCTCCCTTTTTATGTCATTTTGATTTTTACTTTTTAAATATTCTTCATATGAAAACAAAACCAAAAAAAAAATCCATTTATTAAAAAAAATACTCCGCGCACACTCTCTCTCTCTCTCTCTCTCTGTGGCGATGGCGTCACCAGCGCCGGAACAAACCATTTCCACGTCACCAACGACGTCCAACTCTACCTCTCCTCCTCCTCCTCCGCAACCCGTTACGAACGACACCATTCTCACTCCACCTTCCACCAACACCACTTCACCTTCTGCCGGGTCGCCAACGAACAGCACTGTTCCAGCGGAGCCGCCGTCTAGACCAACAGGGCTGCCGCCAGGGGCGCTGGCAGCGATGGTGGTTGGGGTGGTGATTGGCGCCGGAATAGTCCTCATTGGAGTGGCTGTCTTTGTCTTCTTTTATAAGAAAAGGAAGCGCAGACTCGCTGCTTCTCAAAGTCTCCCCTCCCATGCCCCCAAAAGTAAATTTTTTATTATTACCTTTTTGCCCTTTAACACAAATTGTTGTTTTATAGTATTAAGTTTTGATCTTTAGTTGTTTATTTTTATTGTTTCCATTTTTACTCATCTGGGTTGTGTTTACTTTTGTGTCTTGTTTGAGAGATATAGAGATAAGAGATAGATTTGGAAATAGATAGAGTTTTGGTTTATATGGGTTATTTTCATTTTTTATTTTTTTTAATGACTAATGAGTTTGCATTAAATATATATGCGTTGGCTTTTATTTATTTTTATTTTTATTTTTTAATTAATTTATTGTTTTAAGTTTTGGATAAGTTGCTGCTACTTGTTTGTTTGTTGTCTTGTTTATTGCCTGCATTTTGGTTTCTGAATACAAGGGTTGGCATAATGTTCGTTTTCATTTGTGATCTATGTTAATTAATGTATGAGTTTAGTTTGATAATAAATAATTTGTCTGTTTTGGAGGTCGAGTTCTGGGTTTGTTTCCTCAATTTCAGGGTTTTAGTGTACTGAGTTCTTTGAAGAAACTAAGGAGGTGTTTGTTTTTTGTAGTTTGGTTTGTTTGTGTACAAGATATACAAATATGGGGTTAGTTTCAAGAGATTGTTTTTCTCAATTTTTGGGTTTTGTTATAAGCAGGTATGAGTTTGGAGTTGTCTTTTAAATATTTTGGGCTATAGTTTGTGTTTTGTTGTAAAATCAATGTTGTGGTCCTAATATACAGTCAATTTTGTTGTAAATTTTAGTTAAGTAAGATCTTTAGTTCTTTTGCTTTTTCAAAGGAAATGGAGGTTAGAACTGACATGGAAGAGGATGTGAATTTGACTGTATTTGTTGAGTAAATGAATCTATTTGAAATTGAAAAGTCATTAAGTAGAATGTACTATTTTAATTGATGATAGAAGCAGATTCATTCAGTTCACGAGACAGGAGGATTGCGATAGTAGAAGGCAAAATGGAATTCTATAAGATTGTACATTAGCCAGCATAAGAATAGTTGTTTAACTTGTCATTTTAAGGCGAATGATGATGACTAAGGATTGCTGCTTTAGACTTGGTAAGGATTCTAATGAAGATTACATTTATGGTGAGTGTAAGTAGCTATTCATATAAATTTGAACATGGCTTCCACACGTAAGTAGCTATGGCCGTTCTAGACGTATTGATGTGATCTTGTGTGTTATAATGGATGTAAATTTCAAAAGTCAGATTTGTGAAATTCCGGTTTGTGTCCTTAACGATAGGCTTTTTCATCATGTTATGAAGTAGAAGTAGTTTTTGAGTAGTTGAATAGTAGAAGAAGTACTGGTGTGTAGTCATAAAGTTAGCAGTTGAACATTATTTAAAACTTTTAAAATAAAGAGCTATATTACCATTAAACAAACTTCCGATGAGGGTGCTAAAGAGGTGTTTATTTTCACTCATTGGGTTTTATCTATCTTTTGTCATGGAAAATGATTAGGAGTATTTGCAAAGCAACACTTGTTAATTATGATATATTTATTACAATTTATGTATGACCTAATTACTAATCATAATTTTGGCTTTTAATAGAATTATTAATGTGAATTATTATAATATAATATTTTCACTATTTATGTATTATCCAACTGCCCACCCCCACCACCGGCCAAGTTCACGACCACCATCAGTCTGTTACGTCAGCTCATCAGGTGCAACCTCAACCTCCCCCTCAAGAACAACTACAGCGGGAGGAACAAGAAAACTCCTCACCCGTGGAGACAACTACGACGCCAACAACAACAGCACCAACACCAACATCTTCTGCGAGCATCAGAGAGCGAAAAGAAGAGATGCGGCAGCAGAAGAGAGATGAAGAAGGCTTGCACCTGCTGACCTTGCTCTTGCAGTGCGCGGAGGCAGTGTCCGCCGACAACTTCGAGGAAGCAAACAAGATGCTGCTGGAGATTTCTGAACTGTCGATGCCATATGGTACTTCTGCACAGCGTGTGGCCGCGTACTTCTCGGAAGCAATGTCAGCAAGGCTGGTAAGCTCATGTCTTGGAATATATGCAGCGCTGCCTTCGCTGCCCCAAAGTCATACCCAGAAGATGGTATCGGCCTTCCATGTGTTCAATGGTATAAGCCCCTTCGTCAAGTTCTCTCATTTCACGGCCAATCAGGCCATACAGGAAGCATTTGAAAGGGAGGAGAGGGTGCACATCATAGATCTAGACATCATGCAAGGCCTTCAATGGCCTGGACTCTTTCATATCCTTGCATCTAGACCAGGGGGACGTCCTTACGTACGCCTCACTGGGCTTGGCACCTCCATGGAAGCTCTCGAGGCCACCGGCAAGCGTCTCTCTGATTTTGCAGAAAAGCTCGGCCTCCCCTTCGAGTTTTGTCCGGTTGCCGAGAAAGTTGGGAACGTGGATCCGGAGAGGCTCAACGTCAGCAAGAGGGAAGCCGTCGCTGTCCACTGGTTGCAGCATTCCCTCTACGACGTCACTGGTTCTGATACCAATACACTCTGGCTTCTGCAGAGGTAATTCATAATTCGTTTCTTTTCTTTTACAATTTATTTACTTGTGGTTTGTTGATGCTAATTATCTGACATGCATGCACGTTGAGAAATTCAGATTAGCACCGAAAGTGGTGACGGTAGTGGAGCAGGACCTGAGCCCGGCAGGTTCATTCTTGGGAAGGTTTGTAGAGGCCATACACTACTACTCAGCGCTATTCGACTCCCTCGGAGCAAGCTACGGGGAGGAGAGCGAAGAGAGGCATGTGGTGGAGCAGCAGTTGCTATCCAGAGAAATACGGAACGTGCTTGCTGTGGGAGGCCCCTCCAGAAGTGGGGAGGTGAAGTTTCACAACTGGAGGGACAAGTTGCAACAGTCAGGTTTCAAGGGTATCTCTCTGGCTGGAAATGCTGCTACCCAAGCCGCCCTGCTCCTTGGTATGTTCCCTTCTGATGGTTACACCTTGGTTGAGGACAATGGCACCCTCAAGCTAGGTTGGAAAGACCTTTGCTTACTCACTGCTTCTGCTTGGAGGCCCTTCCAACTGCCCACCCCCACCACCGGCCAAGTTCACGACCACCATCAGTCTGTTACGTCAGCTCATCAGGTGCAACCTCAACCTCCCCCTCAAGAACAACTACAGCGGGAGGGACAAGAAAACTCCTCACCCGTGGAGACAACTACGACGCCAACAACAACAGCACCAACACCAACATCTTCTGCGAGCATCAGAGAGCGAAAAGAAGAGATGCGGCAGCAGAAGAGAGACGAAGAAGGCTTGCACCTGCTGACCTTGCTCTTGCAGTGCGCAGAGGCAGTGTCCGCCGACAACTTCGAGGAAGCAAACAAGATGCTGTTGGAGATTTCTGAACTGTCGACGCCATATGGTACTTCTGCACAGCGTGTGGCCGCGTACTTCTCGGAAGCAATGTCAGCAAGGCTGGTAAGCTCATGTCTTGGAATATATGCAGCGCTGCCTTCGCTGCCCCAAAGCCATACCCAGAAGATGGTATCGGCCTTCCATGTGTTCAATGGTATAAGCCCCTTCGTCAAGTTCTCTCATTTCACGGCCAATCAGGCCATACAGGAAGCATTTGAAAGGGAGGAGAGGGTGCACATCATAGATCTAGACATCATGCAAGGCCTTCAATGGCCTGGACTCTTTCATATCCTTGCATCTAGACCAGGGGGACGTCCTTACGTACGCCTCACTGGGCTTGGCACCTCCATGGAAGCTCTCGAGGCCACCGGCAAGCGTCTCTCTGATTTTGCAGAAAAGCTCGGCCTCCCATTCGAGTTTTGTCCGGTTGCCGAGAAAGTTGGGAATGTGGATCCGGAGAGGCTCAACGTCAGCAAGAGGGAAGCCGTCGCTGCCCACTGGTTGCAGCATTCCCTCTACGACGTCACTGGTTCTGATACCAATACACTCTGGCTTCTGCAGAGGTAATTCATAATTCGTTTCTTTTCTTTTACAATTTATTTACTTGTGGTTTGTTGATGCTAATTATCTGACATGCATGCATGTTGAGAAATTCAGATTAGCACCGAAAGTGGTGACGGTAGTGGAGCAGGACCTGAGCCCGGCAGGTTCATTCTTGGGAAGGTTTGTAGAGGCCATACACTACTACTCAGCGCTATTCGACTCCCTCGGAGCAAGCTACGGGGAGGAGAGCGAAGAGAGGCACGTGGTGGAGCAGCAGTTGCTATCCAGAGAAATACGGAACGTGCTTGCTGTGGGAGGCCCCTCCAGAAGTGGGGAGGTGAAGTTTCACAACTGGAGGGACAAGTTGCAACAGTCAGGTTTCAAGGGTATCTCTCTGGCTGGAAATGCTGCTACCCAAGCCACCCTGCTCCTTGGTATGTTCCCTTCTGATGGTTACACCTTGGTTGAGGACAATGGCACCCTCAAGCTAGGTTGGAGAGACCTTTGCTTACTCACTGCTTCTGCTTGGAGGCCCTTCCATACAATTGCTGCTTCCACTACACATCGTTATACCCACCACTAGTTGCGTTTTTCATATAACTATAGCTTGCGGACTTTGATGTATAACTTATGTCTATGATTCAACCTTTTTGCTGTTTGAATTCTCTTCTGTGCATTTTCGTTCATCCTCATAACCCATCTTTTTCTCGATCGAGCTCGCTCATCTCCTTTTGTTACCTGATCTACGTGAAGACAAGGAGAGGAGAAAATGAAATGATCATAATTTTGACAAAGACACGTAAAAAGAGTAATCATTTCCGTAATTTTGAAGAATACTCAATTTTGAGCTTCTTTTTCTCTACGACCAAGCGGATCCCGTTTGAGATTCCAATTTGTTATTGGATTTGCACTATTAATGTATAATCAGGGCCACTACGTTTTAGGTTTGTCCAGGTTACAAATCACTACAAATGTGAACTTGATAAGAGAATGCTTGGAAGTTTAAGGTCCAAAAATTTCAAGTCTACTTTAATTGATTTATTTATTTTAGAGAAAATTATAATTTAACTACCCAATTTGAAACTATTTAGAGGAGGAGCAAAATTTTTAATTTTATTGCGCAATTAACTCTCCTATTGTTAAGGAATCTCCGTTAAAATTAACTAACTGAAGTGTGAAATTATCTTTTAACCTTATTTATTTTATTTTTAATTTTTCTTTTAAAGTAAATTAAATAAAAAAATTTCATAAAAAAATTTTAATAAAAAGTTCTTCAGCTTTAAAGAACAATAGAGGGTAGGCCTAACGACCTCCCTCCTCCCTTCTCTCTCTCTCTCTCCTTCCTCCTTTCTCTCTTCTATCTCTTCGCTTCCTCGTTTCCCCAATGACATCCTTTTGTTTGCACCGTTCCTTTGTCAACCGTTGCCTCCTCCCAAACCTCTAAGAAGGCTCCGTTTGGGGTAGAATGAATCAAAAACAAAAAACCACATGCATCCTCCACCATTCAATCATCTCCCAATCGCAACCTCACTGTATATAAAAACCACATCTCTCTCTACCACCACCACCTCTTCAATTTCAATAAATGCCAACACCAAAATAATAATAATAATAATAATAATAATAAATAAATAAATAATAAACCATTAAAAAAACCCCACTAAAACGGTAACCAGTGGTGGCGACGTCTGTGTCCAAAGAGTCCATCGTCGTCGTGGCGGCCGTTGTAATATGGTTTACTTGGTTCCCTATCATCCATGGTATCTTACTCACCCAAGGCCTTTCTTCCCTTTCTTCATCGAAGTCTCTCTTCTTTACTTGGTGTTTGTTGGTTTTACCTTTTTTTTGAAGAGAAAATGAGAGTTTTCGCACTAGATTGATATGGATGTCCATCGATCTAGTCTTCTAGTCTTTTGGGTTCTTCAATTGTTTTTTATTTTTTATTTTATTTTTTTTATTTTCTTTATTTTTATTTTTTTTGTCCTTCTTTGATGAATATTTGACAGGTTGATGGTGTGATTGTGTCGTAGGGTTTTGTTGAAGATTTGGTACATGATACTTGATTGTTTTGAATTTGAAGAACATTTTTTTTTAATTTTAATTGTTAAAAAAAATCTAGTTATCAAATTTTAAAAGTTAGTTTTTTAAAAAATATAAAATTGTGGTCGTAGTAAGTTTAAGCTAGAATCTAAGGGAGGAAAATGGAATTGTTTTAGGGCGTAAGTGGAATTATTGAGACTTGTGTGGAGGAATATAGAAGCCAAAAAGATGTGTGTTGACTTTTATAAAATCAACAAACAAACCAGTGTTTCTCGCAAAGAAGAAGAAAAAGAGAGAAGAAAGAAAGAAGAGAAAGAAGAAGAAGAAGAGAGGAGGAAGACCATCGCAGACCGACCAGCCATCACCGCCGTTCACCATCGCCATCCGCGAGCCGCGAGCCGCGAACCAAAGCCAAGTTGCAGCGAACCAGTGGCAGATCGGAGATTGAGCTGAAACTACCGGCGAACAGCTCCGATCGACGGCGACGAGCTGCTCTAGCTCAACCCGCACGAAGACCAGCCCAAACCCGAACAAGATAGAGCTGAACCGCGGCCAGAACAGCTCCTCTACACGTGCAGATCGGCGACAGGGACAGCGCCGATCAACGGCGAAGACAGCTGCACGTTGCGGCGAAGCTGAGAGGGAAAGAGAGAGAGGAAGAGAGGGGAAGAAAAGAGGAAGAAAACCAGTCCAATCTCAGCTCAGATCCATCTTCAAATCAGTCCAAAACCACCCCAAAATCAATCTCAAAGCGAAGTTAACGCGAGGAGGAATTAGGAGTGAGTTGTTTGAGTTTAAAGATTGATGATTTGGTTAGTAATAGATTGATTTGAATTGGATTTATTCCGATGTGTTGGTTGATTAGTTTTGATTGAATAGAGGTTGAAAAATAAGTGATTGAAGTTGATAGGGAGTTTAGAAAACCAAGAAAATACCAAAGATTTAAAGAGAAATCAAAATGTGCGTTAAACTAGTTTAATGGGTAATTTTGTAAATTAGCCCATATGGCGTCCGTTGGGAGTTTGGATGACCCTAATGAGTTTAATTAGGCGTATTGAGGTTAATAAAAGTCAGAGATTTAATTAAGGAATCAAAAACTGAGAGTTACACTTAAAAAGGGTCGTTTAGGAGCGATTATGTAATCTTTATTATTTTGAGTTTTCGATAGGTATAAACCTATACCAAAATCTAGAAATTCATATTAAATCATTAAGAATTGTTACAGAAAAGACATACCTGAATTCATATTGATAAATTCGAGAAGGATTGAGTTTTCCACAGCCAAATCACCTTAGTAAGCTCTGTAGTTTTCTTCTTGAATGGGGAAAGAGAAAGAGAGCAAAATATTATGTATATTGATTTGACTTAGGGAACATAACCCTTATAATATTCTTTATATACTAACCTAATTAGGTTCCCATTAACCCTAATTCTATTAGTATTAGGTTTCTACACACTTAAGCCCATACCCAATGGATATTTGTAGAGCCCAATTAATATATCACTTATTTGGCCTTATTAAAATTAATAGCCTATAATATAATTGTTATTTAATATGTAAGCCCACAATAAGAAATATTAAAAATACCCAACAATCTCCCACTTGGGCTACATATGTTTCCTGAAACAAGTATATTATCTATAGTCTTGAGTGCGCACTGAAAAACTATTTGTTCTGAAATATCCCCTTAATTACAATCTGGTCCATCTACTATATTAGTATGAGATCAAAGCGACCTTTGTTACATATATTCGTAACTAGACCCATCAATGGTCACCATACCAATATATTCAATGACATAGATCAAGTATGGATGTGTAGCATGGAAATTACATACAATGTGATCTTAAACATGCCTATTTCCAACTGGTCATACTTTAATCTTTAGTGAGATCAAACACAAATAATATTCAGAGTTTATAAATAAACCATATATTTTATTCTGCAAAAAATAAATATATCCATAACAAAGAACAGAAAATATCAACTCCCACTAAACATATACATCATCAACTAAAACAACACCTATATGAACAGTGTGCTCATAAAAGACCTTGGGTGGTAATCCTGATGCGAACCCCGTATATATCGATACGACACCCACAAGCAAATTGAAACACAACCCCAAGAAAGATTAAAACAGGTTTATAACGGAAACTTTGACCCATTGATTATGTCGTTCAAGAACCAAAATTATAAAGAATTTTGACCCATTGAATATATGATAATCAAGAACCAAAATTATAACAAGAATGATATTGACGCCACTCTCAAGACATAGATGAGAAGGTGAGAGATAAGTCATGGTTTCGATCGCCACAAGCATAGCTTGATGAGATCACATGTTCAACAATAAACAAAAGAGAAACAAATCTCTCAAACTTTATTTCATCATAAGCCACTGCTTAAAATTTAGGTTTAATAAGCCTTAAATAGGCATACAATCCTAAACCTTATTGAAAACTAAATAAAATCCTATTTTTAATTGACTATGACTCTAACTTTGACTCTGACTCTGACTTTGACTCTGACTTTGACTTTTGACTTTGACTATGACTATTTCCTAAACACACCCATGTTGGGCTTTTAATTTAAATAAATGACTCAACCCTATAATTAAAAGCCTAATAAATTAAACAATCCCCATAATACAAATTAACCCCATATTAATTAAAACCCAATTATCTTTAGTTTGCTTCCAATTGTCTTCAATTAGCGTTCAAAGCCTTCAAGATTAAGCACAATCGTCTTTAATTGCCTCGTTGTCCAATTGTATCTTTGTCTTCCATGATTGATATCTTGGTTTCCATCAAATAGTTACTTTCAAACTTATGTTTTCATTTTGAAATGCACCAATGTTACCCTTTAAAGCTTGCAACCATGAGATAGTTAGGTAAACGCTAATCAACGTGGAGTCACGAGTTGATTTAGCTACGAACACCATCTGTGACACTTACAAAGACATACCAACAACTACGTGCGGAATTGTACATCGCAATGCGTAGCATAAGACAACATCCCACGCATGTAAAAGTAACACAACGGACTCTATCCCCCCAAAGTTAGTGATGTGAACCCCGTATATGTCGATACGACACCCACAATCAAATTGAAACATAACCCCAAGAAAGATTAAAACAGGTTTATAATGAAAACTTTGACCCATTGATCTTGTCATTCGAGAACCAAAATTATAAAGAATTTTGACCCATTGAATATATGATAATCAAGAGCCAAAATTATCACAAGAATGATTTTGACGCCACTCCCAAGACATAGATGAGAATGTGGGAGATAAAGTAATGGTTTCGATCGCCACAAGCATAGCTTGATAAGATCACATGTTAATGAATGAACAAAAAAGAAATAAATATCTCAGTTAAACATAATTGGCCGCATACTCATTCATCATAGGCAACTTATCGAAAATTTAGATTTGATAAGCCTTATATAGACATACAATCCTAATCCTTATTCGAAACCAAATAAAACCCTATGTTTAATTGACTTTGACTTTGACGTTTCTAAACACACCCATATTGGACATTTATTTTAAGAAGTAATTGCACAAAACCTCCCTCAGGTTTGCCTAAAAACAGAAGGAAACATATTTACCATTTTATTACACCAAACCCCCACACCTAACGTTAACTTACGTCAACTTTAACGGTTGACCAGAATTTTTGAGTAAAAGTCTAAAATACCCTCAACAATGTGAAGTTACCCAATTACCCATGAATAAGACAAAACAATTGAAAACAAAAGAAAAAAAAAATTTTCCGGACAGTGGAGTTCATCACCGAGTTCATCGCCCACCTAGTTCATCTTCCACAACATCCATCGCCTAGTTCATCGACATCCTTTAATCATCATCCATCCATCATCCTCAACATTAACCTATCATCATCCTCACCATCATCAACATAACAAAGAAAATTGAAAAAGAAAAAAAAAAGATTTAGATGAACCTAGATGTCCCAAAGCTGAGGCGATTAGATGAACCCAGGTGGTCCAAGAGTCAGCCGCTTGCTGTCCACAAGATCACCACCTCCATCTTCAGCCAAAGACTCCAACAACCATTCGCATGACCTCTCCCCCCCTCATCTATATTCTTTGATAAATCACCACATCTTATGCTCCTCTACATCAAAAACAAATTAATCAAAAGTCAAAACAAAACCCAGATCATCTGAACGAACCTGCAAGAGAGACCCAGGTTTCTAGGTTTCCATCGTGCAATAGAGACCCAGAAATTTGGGCCTTCCTCTCGGTGATGGAGTTGGAGGAGATGCGGGGAGAGAAGGAGAAGCAGGAGGAGAGAGACAGATCGGACGAGGGAGAAGGAGAAGGAGGAACGGTGATAGCGTCGACGACGAGGAAAATGGTGAGTGAGCGGTGAGAGAAGAGAGAGACAGGGGTGAAGGAATGAGAGAGAAAGAGAGAGACAGAGAGACAGAGAGAATGCACCTGAACACCGTTCGTGAAGGCGCCGCCGGCGACAAGGAAGATGGTGAGTGAGCGGCGAAAGGAGAGAGAGACAGGGTGAAAGAATGAGAGAGAGAGAGAGAGAGAGAGAAAAGAAGAAGATGACTTATAATGGACCAAAATGCCCTTCACTCAATTAACATTGACTAAAGTCAATGTTAAGGTGTGGGGGTTTGGTGTAATAAAATGGTAAATAGGTTTTCCTCTGTTTTTAGACAAACCTTAGGGAGGTTCTGTGCAATTACTTCTTTATTTTAAATGACTCAGCCCTATCATTAAAAGCCTAATAAATTAAACTGATTTTAAACAATCCCCATAATACAAATTAAGCCCAAATTAATTAAAACCCAATTAACATCAGTTTGAATCCAATTGCCTTCAATTAGCGTTCAAAGCCTTCACGATTAAGCACAAGCACAATTGCCTTTAATTGCTTTGTTGTCCAATTGTGTTTCTCTATCTTCCATGATTGCTATCTTGGTTTCCATCAAAGGGCTTACACCTTCAATAAAACTTAGTTAGCAACAATATCATACAAACTAGAATTGGTTATAAAGTTCCTTTCGAAACATAATAATAGATCACATAAAATAGTTACTTTCAAACTTATGTTTTCATTTTGAAATGCACCAGTGTTACCCTTTAAAGCTTACAACCACGAGATAGTTAGGTAAACACTAATCAACGTGGAGTCACGAGACGATTTAGCTACGAACACCATCTGTGACACTTAAAAAGACATACCAACAACTACGTGCGGAAATGTACATCGCAATGCGTAGCATAAGACAACATCCCATGCACATAAAAGTGACACAACGAACTCTATCCCCCTAAGTTAGCGATGCGAACCCCGTATATGTCAATACGACACCCACAATAATTGAAACATAACCCTAAGAAAAATTAAAACAGGTTTATAATGAAAACTTTGACCCATTGATCATATCATTCGAGAACCAAAATTATGAAGAATTTTGACCCATTGAATATATGATAATCAAGAGCCAAAATTATCACAAGAATGATATTGACACCACTCCCAAGACATAGATGAGAAGATGGGAGATAAAGTCATGGTTTTGATTGCCATTAGCATAGCTTGATAAGATCACATGTTCATTAATGAACAAAAGAGAAACAAATCTCTCTCTTAGTTAAGCATAATTGGCCGCATCCTTATTCATCATAAGCAACTTATTGACAATTTAGATTTGATAAGCCTTATATAGACATACAATCCTAATCCTTATTGGAAACCAAATAAAACCCTATGTTTAATTGACTTTGACTTTGACGTTTCTAAACACACCCATAGTGGGCATTTATTTTAAATGAATTAGCCCTATAATTAAAAGCCTAATAAATTAAACTGATTTAAAACAATCCCCATAATTCAAATTAAGCCCAAATTAATTAAAACCCAATTAACTTCAATTTAATTCCAATTACCTTCAATTAGCGTTCAAAGCCTTTACGATTAAGCATAAGCACAATTGCCTTTAATTGTCTCGTTGTCCAATTGTGTTTCTCTGTCTTCCATGATTGCTATTTTGGTTTCCATCAAAGGGCTTACACCTTCAATAAAACTTAGTAAGCAACAATATCATACAAACTAGAATTGGTTATAAAGTTCCTTTTGAAACATAATAATAGATCACATAAAATAGTTACTTTCAAACTTTTCATTTTGAAATGCACCAATGTTATCCCTTAAAGCTTAGAACCACGAGATAGCTTGGTAAACGATCATCAACGTGGAGTCACGAGACGATTTAGCTACGAACACCGTCCGTGACACATACAAAGACATCCCAACAACCACGTTTGGAAATGTACATTGCAATGCGTAGCATAAGACAAAATCCTATGCACGTAAAAGTAAGACAACAGACTCTATCCCCCCGAAGTTAGTGATGCGAACCCCGTATATGTCGATACGACCCCCACAATCAAGTTGAAACATAACCTCAAGAAAGATTAAAACAAGTTTATAATGAAAACTTTGACCCATTGATCATGTCATTTGAGAACCAAAATTTTAAAGAATTTTGACCCATTGAATATATGATAATCAAGAGCCAAAATTATCACAAGAATGATGTTGACGCCACTCCCAAGACATAGATGAGAAGGTGGGAGTTAAAGTCATGGTTTCGATCGCCACAAGCATAGCTTGTAAGTTCACATGTTCATTAATGAACAAAAGAGAAACAAACCTCTTAGTTAAACATAATTGGCCGCATCCTTATTCATCATAAGCAACTTATTGAAAATTTAGATTTGATAAGCCTTATGTAGACATACAATCCTAATCCTCATTGGAAACCAAATAAAACCCTATGTTTAATTGACTTTGACTTTGACGTTTCTAAATACACTCATAATGGGCATTTATTTTAAATGATTCAGCCCTATAATTAAAAGCCTAATAAATTAAACTGATTTTAAACAATCCCCGTAAAACAAATTAAGCCCAAATTAATTAAAACCCAAATAACTTCAGTTTGATTCTAATTACCTTCAATTAGCGTTCAAAGCTTTTACGATTAAGCACAAACACAATTGCCTTTAATTGTCTCGTTGTCCAATTGTGTTTCTCTGTCTTCCATGATTGCTATCTTGGTTTCCATCAAAGGGCTTACACCGTTAATAAAACCTAGTAAGCAACAATATCATACAAACTAGAATTGGTTATAAAGTTCCTTTTGAAACATAATAATAGATCACATAAAATAGTTATTTTCAAACTTATGTTTTCATTTTGCGCTCACAGTGGCTTAGCATTCTTTCATAGGGCCGAGTACAACATATCTGTGTGGTAAACGCGTCATACACACCCGTGAGAGGTTTAGAGGTCATGTAAACCCCTCGCACTATGCGGCACGCACGTTGTGCTTACAGCTGCTTGGCATTCTTTCCTAAGGTTGAGTACACCATATCTGTGTGCTAAACACGCCATACACACCTGTGTGAGGTTTAGAGATCATGTACGCCTTTCGCACTATGCAGCACGCCTCGTGCGGTCACACCTTCTTGGCATTCTTTTCCACGGACGAGTATATTATATCTGTGGGCTAAACGCACCACACACGCCTGTGTAACGTTTAGAAGACCTATATGCCCCTCGCACAATGCGGCACGCCCCTTGCGATCACAAACGCTTAGCATTCTTTCCTTGAGCCGAGTGCACCATATCTGTGGGCTAAACATACCCTTACGCCCGTGTGAGGTTTAGTGATCCTATACGCCCCTCGCACCATTTGGCATGCCACTTACGCTCATAGCGGCTTAGCATTTTTTCTGAGGGCCGAGTACACGATATCTGTCGGCTAAACGCACCACACATGCCTGTGTGAGGTTTAGAGGTCTTGTAAGCCCCTCGTGCCATGCGGCACGCCCGTGCGTGTACAGCAGCTTGGCATTGTCTCGTTGGTCTAAGAACAACATATCTATGGGCTAAACGTACCACGCACGCCTGTGTGAGGTTTAGAGGTCCTGTACGCCCCTCGCACCATGCCGCACACGCCCTGTGCACGCACAAAGGCTTGGCACTTTTTTTCTTAGGCCGAGTACACAATATCTGTGGGCTAAACGCACTACACACGCATATGTGAGGGCGTTTGAGTTTTAGAGGTCCTGTACCCTCGTGCCATGCACTCATAGTGGCTTAGCATTCTTTTCTAGGGCCAAGTGCACCATATCTGTGGGCCAAACACACTACACATGATATGCGTGGGCGTTTGAGTTTTAGAGGTCCTGTACCCTCGTGCCATGCACTCATAGTGGCTTAGCATTCTTTTCTAGGGCCAAGTGCACCATATCTGTGGGCCAAACACACTACACATGCCTGCGTGAGGTTTAGAGGTCCTGTACGCCTACCCCTCACACCATGCGGCACGCACTGTGCGCTCACAGCAGCTTTGGATTCTTTCCTTGAGCGTAGTACACCATATCTGTGGGCTAAACGCACCACACGCGCTCATGTGAGGGCGTGTGAGTGTTCGAGGTCCTGTACGCTCCTCGCCCCATGCGCTCACAGCGGCTTGGCATTCTTTCCTAGGACCAAGTATGTCATGTCTGCGGACCAAATGCACCACACATGCTCGGGTGAGGTTTAGAGGTGATGTACACCCTTAGCAACATACGGCACGCCCCTTGCGCTCACAGTGGCTTAGCATTCTTTCATAGGGCCGAGTACATCATATCTGTGTGGCAAACGCACCACACACGCCCGTGTGAGGTTTAGAGGTCATGTACACCCATCGTACTATGCGGCACGCACGTTGCGCTCACAGCTGCTTGGCATTCTTTCCTAAGGCCGAGTACACCATATCTGTGGGCTAAACGCGCCATACACACCTGTGTAAGGTTTAGAGATCCTGTACGCCCTTCGCACTATGCGGCACACCTCGTGCGCTCACAGCTTCCTGACATTCTTTTCCACGGACAAGTATATTATATCTGTGGGCTAAACGCTCCACACACGCTCGTGTCAGGTTTAGAGGTCCTGTATGCCCCTCGCACCATGCGGCTCGCCCCGTGCGCACGCTCGTGTCAGGTTTAGAGGTCCTGTATGCCCCTCGCACCATGCGGCTCGCCCCGTGCGCTCACAACGACTTGGCATTCTTTCCCCGAGCGGAGTGTACCATATCTGTGGGCTAAACGCACCACACACGCCCGTGTAACGTTTAGAGGACCTATATGCCCCTCGCACAATGCGGCACGCCCCTTGCGATCACAACCACTTAGCATTCTCTCCTTGAGCCGAGTGCACCATATCTGTGGGCTAAACACACCCTTACGCCTATGTGAGGTTTAGTGATCCTATACGCCCCTCGCACCATTTGGCACGCCACTTGCGCTCACAGCGGCTTAGCATTTTTTCTGAGGGCTGAGTACACGATATCTGTCGGCTAAACGCACCACACACGCCTGTGTGAGATTTAGAGGTCCTGTAAGCCCCTCGCACCATGCGGCACGCCTGTGCGCGTACAGCAGCTTGGCATTGTCTCGTTGGTCCAAGAACAACATATCTATGGGCTAAACGTACCACGCACGCCTGTGTGAGGTTTAGAGGTCCTATACGCCCCTCGCACCATGCCGCACACGCCCTGTGCATGCACAAAGGCTTGGCACTTTTTTTTTTAGGCCGAGTACACAATATCTGTGGGCTATGTAGCACTACACATGCATGTGTGAGGGCGTTTGACTTTCAGAGGTCCTGTACGCTCCTCGTACCATGCGCTCATAGTGGCTTAGCATTCTTTTCTAGGGCCAAGTGCACCATATCTGTGGGCCAAACACACTACACACGCCTGTGTGAGGTTTAGAGGTCCTGTACGCCCACCCCTCACACCATGCGGCACGCACTGTGCGCTCACAGCAGCTTTGCATTCTTTCCTTGAGCGTAGTACACCATATCTGTGGGCTAAACGCACCGCACGCGCTCGTGTGAGGGCGTGTGAGTGTTAGAGGTCCTGTACGCTCCTCGCCCCATAAGCTCACAGTGGCTTGGCATTCTTTCCTAGGACCAAGTATGTCATGTCTGAGGACCAAATGCACCACACATGCTCGTGTGAGGTTTAGAGGTGATGTACACCCTTAGCAACATACGGCACGCCCCTTGCGCTCACAATGGCTTAGAATTCTTTCATAGGGCCGAGTACAGCATATCTGTGTGGCAAACGCACCACACACGCCCGTGTGAGGTTTAGAGGTCATGTACACCCCTCGTACTATGCGGCACGCAAGTTGCGCTCACAGCTGCTTGGCATTCTTTCCTAAGGCCGAGTACACCATATCTGTGGGCTAAACGCGCTATACACACCTGTGTGAGGTTTAGAGATCCTGTAAGCCCTTCGCACTATGCGGCACGCCCCATGCGCTCACAGCTTCTTGACATTCTTTTCCACAGGCGAGTATATTTAATCTGTGGGCTAAACGCTCCACACACGCTCCTGTGAGGTTTAGAGGTCCTGTATGCCCCTCGCACCATGCGGCTCGCCCCGTGCGCTCACAACGGCTTGGCATTCTTTCCCCGAGCGAAGTGTACCATATTTGTGGGCTAAACGCACCACACACGCCCGTATAACGTTTAGAGGACCTGTATGCCCCTCGCACGATGCGGCACGCCCCTTGCGATCACAACCGCTTAGCATTCTTTCCTTGAGCCGAGTGCACCATATCTGTGGGCTAAACACACCCTTACACCCGTGTGAGGTTTAGTGATCCTATATGCCCCTCGCACCATTTGGCAAGCCATTTGCGCTCACAGCGGCTTGGCATTTATTCTAAGGGCCGAGTGCACCATATCTGTCGGCCAAACGCACCACTCACGCCTTGTGAGGTTTAGAGGTCCTGTAAGCCCCTCGCGCCATGCAGTATGCCCGTGCGTGTACAGCGGCTTGGCATGCTTTCATTGGTCCAAGAACAATATATCTGTGGGCTAAAAGCACCACGCACGCCCGTGTGAGGTTTAGAGGTCCTGTACACCTTTCACACCATGCCGCATGCCCTGTGCACTCACACAACGGCTAAACGAGTACACAATATTTGTGGGCTAAATGCACTACACACGCATGTGTGAGGGCGTGTGAGTTTTGGAGGTCCTGTACGCTCCTCGTACCATGTGCTCATAGCCACTTAGCATTCTTTTCTAGGGCCAAGTGCACCATATCTGTGGGCCAACACACTACACACGTCTGTGTGAGGTTTAGAGTTCTTGTACGCCCGCCCCTCACACCATGCGGCACACACCGTGCGCTCACAGCAGCTTTGCATTCTTTCCTTGAGCGTAGTACACCATATTTGTGGGCTAAACGCACCACACGCGCTCGTGTGAGGGCGTGTGAGTGTTAGAGGTCCTATACGCTCCTCGCCCCATGAGCTCACAGTGGCTTGGCATTCTTTCCTAGGACCAAGTATGTCATGTCTGAGGACCAAATGCACCACACATGCTCGTGTGAGGTTTAGAGGTGATGTACACCCTTAGCAACATACGGCACGCCCCTTGATGCGAACCCCGTATATAAAGATACGACACCCACAATCAAATTGAAACACAACCCCAAGAAAGATTAAAACAGATTTATAAAAGAAAACTTTGACCCATTGATTATGTCATTCAAGAACCAAAATTATAAAGAATTTTGACCCATTGAATATATGATAATCAAGAACCAAAATTATCACAAGAAGGATATTGACGCCACTCCCAAGACATAGATGAGAAGGTGGGAGATAAGTCATGGTTTCGATCGCCACAAGCATAGCTTGATAAGATCACATGTTCAACAATGAACAAAAGAGAAACAAATCTCTCAATTACTTTATTTCATCAACAACTCCCTGAAAATTTAGGTTTAATAAGCCTTATATAGGCATACAATCCTAAACCTTATTGGAAACTAAGTAAAATCCTATTTTTAATTGACTATGACTCTAACTTTGACTCTGACTTTGACTCTCTTAACTTTGACTTTGACTATGACTATTTCCTAAACACACCCATGTTGGGCTTTTAATTTAAATAAATGACTCAAACCTATAATTAAAAGCCTAATAAATTAAACAATCCCCATAATACAAATTAAGCCCAAATTAATTAAAACCCAATTAACTTCAGTTTGCTTCCAATTGTCTTCAATTAGCGTTCAAAGCCTTCAAGATTAAGCACAATCGTCTTTAATTGCCTCGTTGTCCAATTGTATCTTTGTCTTCCATAATTAATATCTTGGTTTCCATCATTCCCGCTTTCCTCAAAACGATTTGTCCTCAAATCGTGAAATCTATAATGTGGTCCAAGGGACTTGATTGAAACCTGAAAAGAATGTTAGAAAGAAAAAAATCTCACACACTCCCTCACGTGTTTCACTCCACTCACGTGTTTATCACTCATGACTTCCTTTCCACGCTCAAACTTTTCCTTTTTCTTTTTAAATCTTTGCGGATGTGAATCTCAAACAAACGATAGATATGAATCTTGAAATCTTGAGATTCAAGAATTCAAGAAACCCTAGAATGCAATTTCAAGATTTCAAGATTGATTATATGCAGCTCCTCAAGAAACAAAAGACAGAAGTTATATAGAATTATGAGTGGTCAAATTTGGCGTGAAAATTGCGAGACAAAGAACAGAATATATATAATGATCGCTAATGTTTGTGGTGCGTGCAGAATCACAATATATATGCGCACGTACAGTGCAAGAACGAAGACAAGAAAGAATGAATGCTTGTGACGTGGAAAGCAAAAGACAGAACCAATTGACTTTTGTTGATTGTTTAATATGCAGATTGCACAAACAAAGAAAAGAATGTCAGATTATGCACGGGCAAATTGCAACAAAGAAAGAAAAACAAAAGTGATGGTTGCTGTTTTGTGATGCGGGCTGATTTTTGTACTTGCGTGCAGATTGCAAGAACAAGAAAAGAATATTGATTGTTGCGGCAAATAAAAAAAAAAAATAAGAAAATAAGAAAATAAATTGGTAAATCAAACCTGAATTAATTAACCAAAGCTCTGATACCAACTGATGCGAACCCCGTATATAAAGATACGACACCCACAATCAAATTGAAACACAACCCCAAGAAAGATTAAAACAGATTTATAAAGAAAACTTTGACCCATTGATTATGTCATTCAAGAACCAAAATTATAAAGAATTTTGACCCATTGAATATATGATAATCAAGAACCAAAATTATCACAAGAAGGATATTGACGCCACTCCCAAGACATAGATGAGAAGGTGGGAGATAAGTCATGGTTTCGATCGCCACAAGCATAGCTTGATAAGATCACATGTTCAACAATAAACAAAAGAGAAACAAATCTCTCAATTACTTTATTCCATCAACAACTCCCTGAAAATTTAGGTTTAATAAGCCTTATATAGGCATACAATCCTAAACCTTATTGGAAACTAAGTAAAATCCTATTTTTAATTGACTATGACTCTAACTTTGACTCTGACTTTGACTCTCTTAACTTTGACTTTGACTATGACTATTTCCTAAACACACGCATGTTGAGCTTTTAATTTAAATAAATGACTCAAACTTATAATTAAAAGCCTAATAAATTAAACAATCCCCATAATACAAATTAACCCCAAATTAATTAAAACCCAATTAACTTTAGTTTGCTTCCAATTGTCTTCAATTAGCGTTCAAAGCCTTTAAGATTAAGCACAATCGTCTTTAATTGCCTCGTTGTCCAATTGTATGTTTGCCTTCCATAATTAATATCTTGGTTTCCATCACCCCTTGCGCTCACAGTGGCTTAGAATTCTTTCATAGGGCCGAGTACAGCATATCTGTGTGGCAAACGCACCACACACGCCCGTGTGAGGTTTAGAGGTCATGTACACCCCTCGTACTATGCGGCACGCAAGTTACGCTCACAGCTGCTTGGCATTCTTTCCTAAGGCCGAGTACACGATATCTGTGGGCTAAACGCGCTGTACACACCTGTGTGAGGTTTAGAGATCCTGTACGCCCTTCGCACTATGCGGCACGCCCCGTGCGCTCACAGCTTCTTGACATTATTTACCACGAACAAGTATATTATATCTGTGGGCTAAACGCTCCACACACGCTCGTGTGAGGTTTAGAGGTCCTATATGCCCCTCCCACCATGCGGCTCGCCCTATGCACTCACAACGGCTTGGCATTCTTTCCCCGAGCGGAGTGTGCCATATCTGTGGGCTAAATGCACCACACACACTGGTATAACGTTTAGAGGACCTGTATGCCCCTCGCACAATACGGCATGCCCCTTGCGATCACAACCGCTTAGCATTCTTTTCTTGAGCCGAGTGCACCATATCTGTGGGCTAAACACACCCTTACGCCCGTGTGAGGTTTAGTGATCCTATACGCCCCTCGCACCATTTGGCAAGCCATTTGCGCTCACAGCGGCTTGTCATTTTTTTTAAGGGCCGAGTACACCATATCTGTCGGCTAAACGCACCACACACGCCTGTGCGAGGTTTAGAGGTCCTGCAAGCCCTTTGCGCCATGCAGTATGCCCGTGCGTGTACAACGGCTTGGCATTCTTTCATTGGTCCAAGAACAACATATCTGTAGGCTAAACGCACCACGCACGCCCGTGTGAGGTTTAGAGGTCCTGTACACCTCTCACACCATGCTGCATGCCCTGTGCAGTCACACAACGGGTTGGCATTTTTTTCTTTGGCCGAGTACACAATATTTGTGGGCTAAACGCACTACACACGCATGTGTGAGGGCGTGTGAGTTTTGGAGGTCCTGTACGCTCCTCGTACCATGTGTTCATAGCCGCTTAGAATTCTTTTCTAGGGCCAAGTGCACCATATCTGTGGGCGAACACACTATACACGCCTGTGTGAGGTTTAGAGTTCTTGTACGCCCGCCACTCACACCATGTGGCACACACCGTGCGCTCACAGTAGCTTTGCATTCTTTCCTTGAGCGTAGTACACCATATCTGTGGGCTAAACACACCACACGCGCTCGTGTGAGGGCGTGTGAGTGTTAGAGGTCCTGTACCCTCCTCGCCCCATGCGCTCACAACGGCTTGGCATTCCTTCCTAGGACCAAGTATGTCATGTCTGAGGACCAAATGCACCACACATGCTCGTGTGAGGTTTAGAGGTGATGTACACCCTTAGCAAGATACGACACGCCCCTTGCGCTCACGGTGGCTTAGCATTCTTTCATAGGGTCGAGTACAGCATATTTGTGTGGCAAACGCACCACACACGCCCGTGTGAGGTTTAGAGGTCATGTACACCCCTCATACTATGCGGCACGCACGTTGCGCTCACAGCTGCTTGGCATTCTTTCCTAAGGCCGAGTACACCATATCTGTGGGCTAAACGCACCATACACAACTGTGTGTGGTTTAGAGATCCTGTATGCCCTTCGCACTATGCGGCATGCCTCGTGCGTTCACAGCTTCTTGATATTCTTTTCCACAGACGAGTATATTATATCTATGGGCTAAACGCTCCACACACGCTCGTGTGAGGTTTAGAGGTCCTGTATGCCCCTCGCACCATGCGGCTCGCCCCGTGCACTCACAACGGCTTGGCATTCTTTCCCCGAGCAGAGTGTACCATATCTGTGGGCTAAACGCACCACACACGCCAGTGTAATATTTAGAGGACCTATATGCCCGTCCCGCAATGCGGCACGCCCCTTGCGATCACAACCACTTAGCATTCTTTCCCTGAGCCGAGTGCACCATATCTATGGGCTAAACACACCTTTACGCCCGCGTGAGGTTTAGTGATCCTATACGCCTCTTGCACCATTTGGCACGCCACTTGCGCTCACAGCGGCTTGGCATTTTTTCTGAGGGCCGAGTACACCATATCTGTCGGCTAAACGCACCACACACGCCTGTGTGAGGTTTAGAGGTCCTGTAAGCCCCTCGCACCATGCGGCACGCCCGTGCGCGTACAGTGGCTTGGCATTCTTTCATTGGTCCAAGAACAACATATCTATGGGCTAAACGCACCACGCACGCCCGTGTGAGGTTTAGAGGTCCTGTATGCCTCTCACACCATGTCGCATGCCCTGTGCAGGCACAACGGCTTGGCATTTTTTTCTTAGGCCGAGTACACAATATCTGTGGGCTAAACGCACTACACACGCATGTGTAAAGGCGTGTGAGTTTTAGAGGTCCTGTACGCTCCTCATACCATGCGCTCATAGCGGCTTAACATTCTTTTCTAGGGCCAAGTGCACCATATCTGTGTGCCAAATACACTACACATGCCTGTGTGAGTTTTAGAGGTCCTGTACGTCCCTCATACCATTCGGCACGCCCCTTGCACTCACAGCGGCTTAGCATTCTTTCATAGGGCTGAGTACAGCATATCCTGTGGGTTAAACGTGCTATACATGCCCGTGTGAGGTTTAGAGATCCTGTACGCCCGTCGCACCATGCGGCACGCACGTTGCGGTCACAGTGGCTTAGCATTCTTTCCTAGGGCCGAGTACACCATATCTATGGGCTAAACACGCCATACACACCTGTGAGAGGTTTAGAGATCCTGTACGCCCTTCGCACTATGCGGCACGCCACGTGCGCTCACAACTTCTTAACATTATTTTCCACGGACGAGTATATTATATTTGTGGGCTAAATGCTCCACACACGCTCGTGTGAGGTTTAGAGGTCCTGTATGCCCCTCGCACCATGCGGCTCGCCCCGTGCGCTCACAACGGCTTGGCATTCTTTCCCCGGGCGGAGTGTACCATATCTGTGGGCTAAACGCACCACACACGCCCGTGTAACGTTTAGAGGACTTGTATGCCCCTCGCACAATGCGCCAGGCCCCTTGCGATCACAACTGCTTAACATTCTTTCCTTGAGCCGAGTGCACCATATCTATGGGTTAAACGCACCCTTACGCCTGTGTGAGGTTTAGTGATCCTATACGCCCCTCGTACCATTTGGCATGCCACTTGCGCTCACAGTGGCTTGGCATTTTTTCTGAGGGCCGAGTACACCATATCTGTCGGCTAAATGCACCACACACGCCTGTGTGAGGTTTAGAGGTCCTATAAGCCCCTTGCGCCATGTGGCACGCCCGTGCGCGTACAGCGACTTGGTATTCTTTCATTGGTCCAAGAACAACATATCTATGGGTTAAACGCACCACGCATGCCTGTGTGAGGTTTAGAGGTCCTGTACGCCTCTTGCACCATGCCGCATGCCCTGTGCACGCACAACGGCTTGACATTTTTTTCTTAGGCCGAGTACACAATATCTGTGGGCTAAACGCACTGCACACGCATGTGTAAGGGCGTGTGAGTTTTAGAGGTCCTGTACGCTCCTCGTACCATGCGCTCACAGCAGCTTAGCATTCTTTTCTAGGGCCAAGTGCACCATATCTGTGTGCCAAACACACTACACATGCCTGTGTGAGGTTTAGAGGTCCTGTACGTCCCTCGTACCATTCGACACGCCCCTTGCGCTCACAGCAACTTAGCATTCTTTCATAGGGCCAAGTACAGCATATCCTGTGGGGTAAACGTGCGATACATGCCCGTGTGAGGTTTAGAGGTCCTGTACGCCCGTCGCACCATGCGGCACGCACGTTGCGCTCACAGTGGCTTAGCATTCTTTCCTAGGGCTGAGTATACCATATCTTTGGGCTAAATGCGCCACACACACCCGTGTGAGGTTTAGGGGTCTTGTACGCCCGCCCCTCGCACCATGCGGCATGCACCGTGCGCTTACAGCAACTTTGCATTCTTTCCTTGGGCGTAGTACATCTTATCTGTGGGCTAAATGCACCACCCGTGCTTGTGTGAGTTTTGGATGTCCTGTACGCCTCTCGGACCATACGACACGCCTCATGCGTTCATAACAACTTGACATTCTTTCCTAGGGCCGAGTACACCATATATGTGGGCTAAACGTGCCACACACTCCCGTGTGAGGTTTAGAGGTCCTGTACATCCCTCGCACCATGCGGCACGCACTGTAACACCCCTACCCGTCCTCCCTTAGAGACGGATCCAAGGGGCGCTACCTTCATATTCTTTTTATAAAATCCGTATTTGGAAAACCATATATTTTAATTATTCATATCAAAATAGGGAATTTCAAAAATATTGTAAAATGATTTAAACCATTTCTGATTTCTGTGGAAAAACTGCACGAGTTTCCCCTAAAATTCTAACTTTCCAACCTGTTACAATTTCTGTATTTTCATTTTCAATGCAAATGTTTCACAAAACAGTATTCAAAATTTGGAACCAAAAACTCCATTTGGTTCGGCATTATCCATACACACAATATTTTTCAAAATTTACACAAATTGGATTTCCTTACAAAAGTCCGTACTTTATATACAAATACATATACGCATATAAATATCTATGCAAATTATAATTTCTTATTTACAAAAACAAATATGACATCTACCCAAAATACGGATGGACGAATGTGACTAGTTAGACTTATTGTAGATAAGCTTTCTTTTCAATCCTCACCCTCCTAACGTAATCTACTACCTGCATGTGATAATTCCAGCGTGCTAAGCATATTTGCTTAGTGGGTGTACACTAAATTCGAATTTATAATTTTTGAAAATAAAAATGTCATATCATAAAACTAACATAGATTTCAGTTCTAATCAAATTAACAAACTGGTTCAACACTTTTAAAAACAATCCATTCATACTATTATACAACTTGTATCAAACATTTTTCGATGTCATTTGTAAACACTAATATGATACCTTAAACTGGAAAACGGGATTTCTGACATTGGACACTCGGTGCCTATTCGCCGAATTGCATCACATATATAAATCAATCATCTAGAACCAGACACTCTGTGCCTCTCATGGTCCCTAAATTAATGATTTTCATTTTATTTCAAAATGTAACGACGTAGTACTGCTATAATAACTCTATTGGCATGCCAACTTCCAATCCCCGCCTACCAATATTCAGGTTTACTAGGGCTCATTTAACATTTCAAAATAATTTACAAACCAACATCATCTCTAGTTTAACCATATTCGGCCAACATCACCAATTCCATATTTATTTCCAAATCACCATTTCATCTTATACAATTTTAATCATAATGTCAAACAATATCTAAAATCAATCAATCCATAAAAAAGATTTTCATTTTTCTTAAAATACAAAATTAGGGCAGCCATGTACCTTTTCCCAAATCATTATTTTTTTTCATCATTTAACACATCCAAAGCACTTAAAATAAACACTCGATCATGGTTAACAAATCAATTTAACTAAATAACTCAAACATTAAAATTTTAGAAAACCATATGCATACAATTAAAAACAACAATTCAAACTAAGTGTGCACCAACCTTTTTTTGTCAGGTTCTTAAATTATTTCACTTTCCAACAGAAGCTCAAACCTTCTCTTTTCCTTTTCCTTGGCTTTCTTGTGCTACTTCCTCTTCGTTTCCTCTCGCGTTTCCTATCGCGAAAGCTACGAATTCAACCTTTCTTACTTCTTCTCTACCTACACCATTTGTTCACTAATTTAGGCTATTTCAGAACTTAATTTCAAAGGTTTACAAGCTGCTATTTTCATCCGCACAAAGATACTCATAAGATGCCATAACATTTAATATATATAAGTTGTCCAAAATTTCCTTTAAAAACGCATATTCATTTATCGCATAAAGTTTCTGAATCGTTGTCATTTTATTCAATATGAATTCGTTTAGTTGCGAATCCATTCCATTCGATTATTTATGCATCCAGGCACTTATAAATTACTTTAAACATGTATAAAATCATGCTAAACCATCCAAAACATAGAAAATGAAAACCAAGACAGCTTGCACATAACTTATCCGTTTTTGTCCGTACGACATGCATATGAATCCTAATTCAATTCTTTCAATTTCTATGGTTGTTCTAGCGTCCCAATAACTCAATAAGTCATTCAAATGTATCAAAACCAGTAGCTACCAATCCTAGCAACCCTTGGCCGAATGCTTCAGAAATCACACACAACTTTTTCATTTTTCATTTTAACTTCATTTCAAGTTATTTCCAAGCATTTGCAAGCATAAAACTCATCCATCAAACTCATTTTGAACCTTTGTCTATCACTTTAGCCGTGACTTATACTAACACAATTCATCCATTTTCTTCAAGTTTTCACATAGAAACTCACATGGAAATCACCCATATAACATGGCAAAGCTACTAATATCCTAAATCACATCGATTTAAATTTTCAAACATCCAAAAATAACTCATGGGAATTATTTTCTTATCTTGATTTCACTTTGAATGGATTGATTAACTCCCAAGCTTGCATGCCACACTAAAATCACTCAAATCATGATATACATAAAAACCCCTATCAAATACTAACCAAAGCATCAACAGTAACCATCATTCAAACTATCATTCAAATGAGTTCCAAGATTGTAAAACCAACCTCTTTTTGCTTAGTTTCTTGCTTCTAACTTGATTAGATAGCTTGGATTAGTTTGAAGACTTGGATTGGATGTTGAAAATCACATGAAATCAAGTTAGTTTCCATTTCTTTCCACCTTGGCCGAACACCTCCTTTTTTTCTCTATCACTCTCGGTTTTGGCTTCTTGTTTTGCTCTCGGTTTAACTTGACTCTCTTATTTGCTCTCGGCTTGTTCACTTCTCTTTCGTTATTTTTCTTTCAATGAATGACAATTATCTTGTTTTCTTGATTTCCTTTTGAAATGGCTTATATATTTTGCTTAAGAATTGAAATTGTCATTGGTTTTCTATTTATTTACAATCTTGCCACTCTTGCATGTGTGACACTTGTCACACAATTCCATTGCATGACAAGTGTCATGCATGCATCTTGTCTTCATGCCACGTGTCATTCATGTATTGATCCCTTGCCATGTGTCAATGGTGCACATCTTTTCGTATTTTCATTTAATACAAGCTTTTCGAAAGCATTCCTAACGGGTTACTCCGAGATCTCTTCGAAACTTCTCTTAAATTTTTCAGGGCCTATATTTGAATTTCTCTCGTCCTCCTTGTAGTCTTCGAAATTTCTAATAGTCATTCCATACCCTAATTTGGGTCCCAATAATCTCAAAGTTAACTTTAAAGCACTTACTGATGTAAATCCAATTTAAAATATGAATTTCTTTTTCAAAAGCATCTTTTAGGATTCTAAAATGTCCTTTAAACTTTTTGATAGTCACTAGGGATCTCAATCAAACCATTATTAATATCTAGAACCTTTTCGTACTTCCGACAGGATCCTAAAATATTTCTAATCCATCCATGACTCAACAATTATAAACTTATATACCTCATATACACATTACTAGATCAATAGAATAATTTCACTCATTTTAGACTTATACAGGTGTCTAGAAATGCATATTACACAATATCTAAAATCTCTCTACATTCTTTGGGCACTTTCATAAATCATTTAGGGTCTTATAATATCACTCTTAATTCATTTGTGCATGCTTAATCTCCATAATCATAATAATAATAAAATTATATTTATGCTAAAAAATTTTGGGGTGTTACACGCATCTTGCGCTCACAGGGCCTTGACATTCTTTCCTAGGGCCTAGTACACCATATCTGTGGGCTAAACGTTCCACACATGACCGCGTGAGGTTTAGAGGTCTTGCACGCCTCTCGCACCATGCGGCACACACCGTGCCCTCACAATGGCTTGACATTCTTTTCTAGGATCGAGTACACCATATCTGTGGGCTAAATACACCACACACGCCCGTGTGAGTTTTAGAGGTCCTGTACGCCCCTCGCACCATACGGCTTGCCTCGTGCACTCACAGCGGCTTGGCATTTTTTCCCAGGGCAGAGTATACTATATATGTGGGCTAAACGCACCACATATGCCCATGTGAGGTTTAGAGGTCCTGTACGCCACTCGCACCATGTGGCACGCCCTGTACCCTCACAACGGCATGATATTCTTTCCTAGAGCCGAGTACACCATATCTGCCAGCTAAACGCACCACACACGGTCGTCTGAGGTTTAGAGGTCAACCTTGCACTATGCGGCATGCCCCGTGCGTTCACAGCGGTTTGACATTCTTTCTTAGGGCCGAGTATACCAAATCTGTGGGCTAAACGCGCCACACATGTCTGTGTGACGTTTAGAGGTCCTATACGCTCCTCGCACCATGCGGCACACACCTTGCGCTCATAGCGACTTGGCATTGTTTCCTAGGGCCGAGTGCATCATATCTATGGGCTAAACGCGCCACACACGCCCGTGTGAAGTTTAGAGGTCTTGTACGCCCCTCGCACCATGTGGCACACACCGTTCACTCACAACGGCTTGGTATTATTTCCTAGGGCCGAGTACACCATATCTATGAGCTAAGCGCGCCACACACGCCCGTGTGAAGTTTAGAGGTCCTGTACACCTCTCATACCATGTGGCATGCACCGTGCGCTCACAGCAGCTTGGCATTCTTTCCTAGGCTCGAGTACACCATATATGTGTGCTAAACACACCACACACACCCATGTGAGTTTTAGAGGTCCTGTACGCTCCTTGCTCCATGTGGTACGCGCCTTGCACTCACAAAGGCTTGGCATTCTTTCCTTGGGCCGAGTACACCATATCTGTGGACTAAACGCCCCACAAACGCCCGTGTGAGTTTTAGAGGTCCTGTACGCCCCTCGCACCGTGCGGCACACCCCTTACGCTCACAGCGGCTTGGCATTTTTTCGTTGGGCCTAGTGCACCATATCTGTGGGCTACATGCACCATACACGCCCGTGTGAGTTTTAGAGGTCCTGTATGCCTCTCGCACCATGTGGCACACTCCTTGCGCTCACAGCGGCTTGGCATTCTTTCCGAGGGCCGAGTACACCATATATGTGGGCTAAACGTGCCACACATGCCATGTGAGGTTTAGAGGTCCTGTACGTCGCTCGCACCATGTGTCACGCCCCTTGCACTTACAATGGCCTGATATTCTTTCCTAAGGCCGAGTACACCATAGCTGTGGGGTAAACGCGCAACACACGCCTGTATTAGGCTTAGAGGTCCTGTACGCCCTTCGTACCATGTGGCACGCACCTTGCGCTCACAACAGCTTGACATTCTTTCCTAGGGCTGAGTACACCATATCTATGGGCTAAATAAGCCACACACGCTCCTGTGAGATTTAGAGATCCTGTACGCCTCTCGCACTGTGCGGCATGCACCATGCACTCATAGCGGCTTGGCATTCTTTCCTATGGTCGAGTACAACAAATCTGAGGGCTAAAACGCGCCACACACACCCATGACTTTTAGAGGTCCTGTATGCCTCTCACACCATGCGGCACTCCCCTTGCACTCACAGTAGCTTGGCATTCTTCCATAGGGCCAAGTACACCATATTTGTGGGGTAAACGTGCCACACACGCCCGTGTGATGTTTGGAGGTCTTGTACGACCCTCGCACCATGCATCACGCCCCTTGCTCTCACGGCAGCTTCGCATTCTTTTCTAGGGCCGAGTACACCATATCTAATGCAAACCCCGTATATAAAGATACAACACCCACAATCAAATTGAAACACAACCCTAAAAAAAAATAAAATAGGTTTATAATTGAAACTTTGACCCATTGATTATGTCATTCAAGAACCAAAATTATAAAGAATTTTAATCCATTGAATATATGATAAATCAAGAACCAAAATTATCACAAGAATGATATTGACGCCACTCCTAAGACATAGATGAGAAGGTGGTAGATAAATCATGGTTTCGATCGTCACAAGCATAGCTTGATAAGATCACATGTTCAACAATGAACAAAAGAGAAACAAATCTCTCAATTAAACATAATTGGCTGCATCTTTATTCATCATAAGCAACTTATTGAAAATTTAGGTTTAATAAGCCTTATATAAGCAAACAATCATAATCCTTATTGGAAACTAAATAAACCCTATTTTTAATTGACTTTGACTTTTCTAAACACACCCATATTGGATTTTTAATTTAAATAAATGACTCAGCCTTATAATTAAAAGTCTAATAAATTAAACTAATTTTAAACAATCCCATAATACAAATTAAGCTCAAATTAATTAAAACCCAATTAACTTCAGTTTGATTCCAATTGCCTTCAAGATTAAGCATAATTGTCTTTAATTGCCTCGTTGTCCAATTGTATCTTTGTCTTCCATGATTGCTATCTTGGTTTCCATCACTTATATAGGCATACAATCCCAATCCTTATTGGAAACTAAATAAAACCCTATTTTTAATTGACTTTGACTTTGACTTTGATAAACACACCCATATTGGTTTTTAATTGAAATAAATCACTCAGCTCTATAATTAAAAGTCTAATAAATTAAACTAATATTTGTGTACTTGGCCCTAGGAAAGAGTGCCAAGCCGCTATGAACACAAAGGATGTGCCGCGTGGTGTGAGGGGCGTACAGGATCTCTAAACCTCACATGGGCATGTGTGGTGCGTTTAGCTCGCAGTTATAGTGTACTTGGCTCTAGCAAAGATTGCCAAGCCATTGTGAACGTAAAGGGCGTGCCACTTGGTGCTTGGGGCGTACAGGACCTCTAAACCTCACACGGGCGTGTGTGGTGCGTTTAGCCCACAAATATGGTGTACTTGGCCCTAGGAAAGAATGCTGAGCTACTGTAAGCGCAAGAGGCGTGCCGTATGGTGTAAGGGGCGTACAGGACCTCTAAACCTCACACGGGCATGTGTGGTGCGTTTAGCCCACAGTTATGGTGTACTTGGCCCTAGGAAAGAATGCCGAGCCACCGTGAGCGCAAGGGGCGTGCCGTGTGGTGTAAGGCTGTGTGGTGTAAGGGGCGTACTCTAAACCTCAAATGAGCGTGTGTGGTGTGTTTAGCGCTAGGAAAGAATGTGATGCGAACCCCGTATATAATGATACGACACCCATAATCAAATTGAAACACAACCCCAAGAAAAATTAAAATAGATTTATAACGAAAACTTTGACCCATTGATCATGTCATTCAAGAACCAAAATTATAAAGAATTTTGACCCATTGAATATATGATAATCAAGAACCAAAATTATCACAAGAATGATATTGGCGCCACTCCCAAGACATAAATGAAAAGGTGAGAGATAAGTCATGCTTTCGATTGCCATAAGCATAGCTTGATAAGATCACATGTTCGTGAATGAACAAAAGAGATAATTCACTCTCTCAATTAAACATAATTTGATGGAAACCAAGGAAGCAAACCTATGGATCCTTTGAGCATCAATGGAGGACCTATGATGAGAACTCGAGCTAAAAGGATTAAGGAAGCTTTAAATGGGCTCGTTCAAGTATTTGGGCTAAGAGTCTTGCACAACATGACTTGGACAGCTTGGAGGGAACATCAAGGCTTCAAAATATGATTCAAGTTCAAGAACAAGTCCAAGAACATCAATCTTGAGGAAATCTTGAGGCTTGAGTGTTAGTTATAATGCAATTGGGCTGTTATTTATTTAATTGAATTAAATTGGGCCTAATTTGTATTATGCGATTGTATTAAATTATTTTAATTTATTAGGCTTTTAATTAGGAGGCTAAGTCATTTATTTTTAAGTTAAAAAGCCCAATATGGGTATGTTTAGAAAGAGTCAAAGTCAAAGCTTAGAAAGAGTCAAAGTCAAATTCAATTAAAAATAGGGTTTTATTTGGCTTCCAATAAGGTTTAGGATTGTATGCCTATATAAGGCTTATTAAACCTAAATTTTCAGTCAGTTGTCAATTGAATAAAAGATTTAACTTTTCTCCATTGTTCTCTTGTGAACTTTGAGAATTGCATCAAGATTTGTTCTTGATTTATCAATCTTGACTTATCTCCTACATTCTCATCTCTTTCTTGGGAGTGGCATCATTATATCTTTGGTTCTTGATTCGCTAATCAATGGGTCAAAGATTTTCTTGAAATCTAAATTATCTTTCTTGGGGTTGTGTTTCAATTTGCTTGTGGGTGTCGTATCAATATATACGGGGTTCGCATCATAATTGGCTGATAAGCAACTTCTTCAAAATTTAGGTTTAATAAGCCTTATATAGGCATACAATCCTAATCCTTATTGGAAACCAAATAAAACCCTATTTTTAATTGACTTTGACTTTGACTTTGACCTTGACTTTGACTTTTTCTAAACACACCCATATTGGGTTTTTTAATTTAAATAAATGACTCAGCCCTATAATTAAAAGCCTAATAAATTAAACTAATTTAAAACAATCCCATAATACAAATTAGGCCCAATTTACATCAAACAATTAAATAACAACCCAATTGCATTATAATTGACACACAAGCCTCAAGATTTCTTCAAGATTGATGTTCTTGGACTTGTTCTTGAACTTGAATAATATTGTGAAGCCTAATAAAGTACAATTGCATTCAATTAGCGTCTCAAAGCCTTCAATATTAAGTCCAATTGCCTCGTTGTCTAATTGTCTCATTGTGCTCCATGATTGCTATCTTGGTTTCTATCAGAATGTCAAGCCGCTGTGAGCGCAATGGTCGTGCCGTATGGTGCGAGGGGCATATAGGACCTCTAAATCTCACACGAGCGTGTGTGGCGCGTTTAGCCCACAGATATGATGTAGTTGGACTTAAGGAAGGATGCCAAACCGCTATGAACGCAAGGGGTTTGCCGCATGGTGCGAGGGGCGTACACTACCTCTAAACCTCACACGGGCGCATGTGGTGTGTTTAGCCCACAGATATGGTGTACTTGGCCTTAGGAAAGAATGCCAAACTAATGTTAACGCAAGGGGCATGCCGCATGGTGCGAGAGACGTATGTTGGTTAATTTTTTAATAAACCAAATTTATTAAAACCTTGCAAGTGCACAAATCCTTTGACTGAGTACAGCGACAAGCAAGGGTCGACCCCACGAGGAGTTTCAACTTACTTTAATTTTAAATTTATTTAAGACCTAAACTAGCGCAATTAAAATAAATTAAGAGGGCTTTTGGAATAAAATTGAGATTAATGCATAAAATTAAATAAAAGAAAATCAATGAATAAAAGCTTAGTTAAGACATCTTATCCACCACTAAACAATCCCTCAATTTGCTAAAAAGATTAAAAATGCAAATTCATGATAATGCATGATGAAGATATTCACGACAATATATGATTAACTCATGTCGTATAGATTCTTCTTTAATTAGTATACAAATCGCATGATGTATACGTAGATGTCTGTATTCCTAATTATAACTTAGCATGATGTCTACGTAGATGTCTGTATTCCTAATTATAACCTAGCATGATGTCTACTTAAGTTTAATAATAGGAATCCATTAAGCACTAGAAGAATATGAATATTACATAAATCCTAGAACATGATGTTGAAAGGAAAAAATCGATTTTAATTCGAATGCGGAAACGTGAATTTTAAAAATTTTCAAACAAAACATGCCCAATCGATGCTAGTAATAATGATTCAATAATTAATAATAAGATCGAATTTTACCTTGCATGAAGATTGAATTGATCCCTTTTGATTCGTAGATTTTTTACCACTTGATCTTCCTTACTATGACTCTTCACAAAAGAAACTGTATGTGGGCACAATCTTTTGAAGATCTTTTTGAAATAGATGGTTATTAGGTGATTTTTAATCAATGGAAATTTTTGGTTCAAGTAGCCAAAAATTCTCTCAATCACTACTACTATATTACCAATCATAAAAAACATCTTTTTATATATTGGTAAACTAGGACACTTCCTATTTAACAAGGAATCCAAATTCCTATTTAAATTGAATTCCTTATTGGATTAGAATTCTATTCTTTTAATTTAATATGGAATCTAATTCCCATTAAATTAAAACCCTTTTAATATAATTTAAGTGGAATCTTATTCCAATTAAAATTATTATTTCCATTAATTAATTAAATGATTTTTCATTAAATTAAATGATTCTAAATCATAATTAATTTAATGACATCATTTATAATTGAACCCATGACCTCTACAAATAATTAAATAATTAACCATTAATTAAATAATTATAAATATTTAAATAATCAAATTATTTAAATAATTTATGAACCTGTACATAAATTTATATGTACATCAATAATCGGACAATCCAATTTTATTCTTCAACTTGTTTCTTTATGTGGTTGTGAGCTAGCAAGAGGACCAAATGGACCTACAATTTGAGCTCCAATAATATCGGAATTATTAATTAAACTCTTTAATTAATAATTCACTATTATTAACCTTAGAGTTACTCCACTAAAAACTTAAGATTGCACTCTCAAAATTGTAGATGTTTTACACAATCTGAATTTTTAGTGTCCATCGATCTAATCATTTCATATGATTCGATCCTCCACGAGAAGTTCATAATTAAAGCTAGGTTATAAAAATCCGTTATACCTCTCTAATTATATCTTGTTCCATTAAATACCATTTATTCTCTAATGAACAATAACAACTTATGAATTTATCTTTCCATTTACTCATAAACAGAAAGTTGAGCGCTCTTATTGTTCAAGACCCGAATCAACACGTAAGGGAATTACTCATCTACTTCTCGCAAGAAGGAGTGAATTCCACTATTGTATGGAATGTTCCCAGCCACTTATTAAATCACATCTCCAAAGTACGAAGTATATTGACCGTAAATCTATAACAAAGTATATTGACCGTAAATCTATAACAGTCTCACCCATGTAAATCAAAAGACATGACCCAACAAATAGGAGTCCATTAAACACTTAGGATTAAGATCAATCCATATATGATCATCTAATCGATAAATAAGAATTTCTTTATTTAACGGATATTAATAAGAAACTCATTTTATCGAGGTCCAGTCCTATATAATCTCTATTATATAAGTGCCTCAATTTTCATATCACCATATGAACAATCCCGGATAAGATCATTGTATCAAATACGAAATGGACCGTAGCTGTAGATTTACCACAAACAAAGTACCCAGCTTTGTTTGATTTCTACGGACTCTTTTGATTACTAATCTCAAACTAAATCCTCTTGTATATAACACTTACATACTTAATTTGAGACTACATAAATAATCATGGATGTTACATGATATTCGTATGAAGCAAACATTTCATAAATGTACATTAATTTGAATAAAATAAACTTTATTTATTTTAAACGTTTACAAATTACAAGCTCTTAGGGCACAATGCCTAACAGATGTCTATTCTAGGTTTCTATGAATTAATGCCCCTCAATTGGTTCGTAAGCAATTGATTGTTGTAAACAAAGAATATGCCCGTATGATGTACAGTTTATATTCTTACAACATAATCCTAAAAATATGTTTCTAAGGTGATCAATCAAAGAAACAAATTAAATAGAATAAAATTAAACTAGAGACATTAATTTCATCATGCAAAATATAAATCCTTATTGAAAAGATAAACAAATTAAGTTCATGTTTAGGGCTTCAAGTTAGCCCTAACTAATAAATTAACTAAATAAAAATAAAGAAAATAAAAAATGAAACTGAAGCTTTCAGCCTTAGTCCTTTGCTTCTCTTTCTGTCTTCTGATCCTCTTTTAATTGAATGGTGAAAGCACCTATTTGTAGGCACTCAATCCTTGAGAGATAAGATTTCTTTAATTGAGAAGGATTCCACTTTCAACTTTGATTTAAAATCAAATTTTGATTTGGAATGTGAATCCTTTTTATTTTTGGACTAAAACTCTTCCTAATTGCTTAACTCATTTAATTAGGACATTTCAAGGTTTAGGAAACTGATTAGGAATGCTAAAAGAGGAAATTCGAATT
Source organism: Nephelium lappaceum (assembly GCA_021234005.1). Lineage (NCBI taxonomy): Eukaryota > Viridiplantae > Streptophyta > Magnoliopsida > Sapindales > Sapindaceae > Nephelium > Nephelium lappaceum. The sequence continues at coordinate 17,173,962 of CM038006.1, forward strand.
TCCTATGTTTTCCCGTAATTGTCAGGTCTCGTGACAGTCTGACCTTCAGACACTAAATTGGTCATAACTTTCTCTAGCAAATTCCAATTGACAAACCGTCAGCGGTTATGGAAACTAGATATCCGGGGCTTTAATTTGATAGGTTAATATAGCTCACATAACTCAAACTATACACTTCGTACGAGCTCCCACAACTCACGTCACGTTTCTGCCCAAAATTTTGCAATTTCCTTTTAAAACATTCTCCAATTCCTTGAGCTGCTATTAATCTTCAAAAATCCTTTGATTCCATCATTTTTCTTCTTAAAACCTAATTCAAAACATAAAAACACAAAACAAATTAAAAGTACCAGTTCCACAAAAAAACATAGCATAAATAATAGATAATATAAGCATAAAATAATGATAATTAATGACTCAATAGCTTACACGACCTTTAAACCTCACACGGACATGCGTGGTGCGTTTAGGGCACAGATATGGTGCACTTGGCCCAAGGAAAAAATGTCAAACTGCTGTCAGCGCAAGGGGCGTACACAACGTCTAAACCTCACATGGGTGTGTCTGGTGTGTTTAGCGCACAGATACGGTGTACTTGCCCTAGCAAAGAATGCCGACTCGCGATGACTGCAAGGGTCGTGCCGCTTGGTGTAAAGGGTGTACAAGACCTCTAAACCTCACACGAGTGTGTGTGGTGCGTTTACCCCACAAATACGGTGTACTTGGACCTACAAAAGAATGCCAAGCCACTGTGAGCGTAAAGGGCGTGTTGCATGGAGCAAGGGGTCTAAACCTCACACGGGCATGTGTGGTGCGTTTAACATACCATATCTGTGTACTTAGCCCTAAGAAAAAATGTCAAGCCGTTGTGAGTGCAAGGGGCGTGCCGTGAGGTGCAAGAGGCGTACAGGACCGCTAACCTCACACGACCGTGTATGGTGTGCGTTTAGCGCATAGATATGGTGTACTTGGCCGTAGCAAAGAATGCTGAGCCGCTGTGAGTGCAAGCGCCATGTCGCATGGTGCAAGAGGCGTACAGGACCTTCAAACCTCACACGGGCGTGTGTGGTGCGTTTAGCCTACAAATATGGTGTACTTGGCCCTAGAAAAAAATGTTGAGCCGTTGTGAGCACAAGGGGCGTGCCATGTGGTGTAAGGGGCGTACAGGACCTCTAAACCTCACACGGGCGTGTGTGGTGCATTTAACCCACAGATACGGTGTAGTTAGGCCTAGGAAAGAATGTCAAGCTGCTATGAGCGCAAGGGGCATGTCGTGTGGAGTAAGGTGCGCACAGGACCTCTAAACCTCGCACGGGAGTGTGTAGTCCGTTTAGCCCACCATATCTGTGTACTTGGCCCTAGGAAAGATGCCAAGCCACTGTGAGCGCAAAGGTCTTGCCACATGGTGCTAGGGGCATATAGGACCTCTAAACCTTACACTGGCGTTTATGGTGCTTTTAGCCCACAGATATGGCATACTTGGCCCTAAGAAAGAATGTCAAGCCACTATAACCGTAAGGGGCGTGTGGTATGGTACGAGGGGCGTACAAGACCTAAACCTCATGTGGGGTTCAGGATTCGCCTATACTGGGCCTCGACCCAGGTTTGCCCCGCGAGCCCACTCATTAGGTACTGTCCTCGGGCCCCTGAGATTTTGCTTCTCCTCTCACACCCCTCGAACCCATGATCTGAGCCTCTGAAGTCAAATGGATTCTTAGAGCAAGGTGTGTACCAATTGAGCTACTGATACCAATTGTTGGCTAAAAAAATAAAAATCAACAATTTTTTTTCATAAAATTCAAAATTTTATGGAACATTGAGTTTCAAAACTTTTTAGAAAACTCAAGAACCCAGAATTCATAAAACAATAAAATAAAATAATATAAAGAAATAAAAATCAAATTTTTACCTTATGTATTGATCTCTGTGGATTGCTCACTACCTTGTCTTTCTTGATATATCTCGAAACCAAAAACCAAGTGAGTGTGCACAATTATATAGAATTGTGTTCACTTACTTTTTGATTTCTTTCTAAAAAATCAAATTAAATCAATACTTATAAGAGGTGAGTGTTTGATTTTTGGTTATACAAAGAACAAAGACACAAAATCTTGTTCTTTGTATTTGTTGAAAATAATTTTTTTTTTTTCTCTTATTGTTTCTCAAAAACATAAACAACAACCAAAAACTTTTTCATAAGAAAAGAAACTATTTCTTTTATATATAAGCAAACAATTAGGGTTTTAATTAATCAATATTAATATTGACCCTAATTTATTATAATTAAACTTTTAGCCCATATAACATAATTAATTCAAAATTAATTCATGTTATATTCTGAAATATAACTTGTAACCTCTTAAAAAATTAATTAGATCATAATTAATTCATGATTAATAATTAAATAATTTGAATAATCAATATTATTCAAATATTAAGTGAACACAAAATTTTGTTACTTATGTAACACCTGTAATTGGACGGTCCAATTACAATATTATATATACATGTTTCTTATAGTGAAATGAGCTATCAAGGGGACCCGATGGACTAACAGTTTTGAGCTCTAATAATATCAGAATTATTAATTAAACTCTTTAATTAAATAATTCACTATTATTAATATTAGAGTTACTCCACTAAAAACCTAAGATTGCACTCTCAAAACTGTAGATGTTTTTTTTTTTTTTTTTTTTATATAATCTGAAATTTTTCAGTGTTCATTGATTTAATCACTACATATGATTTGACCCTCCACAAATAGTTCATAATTAGAGCTAGGTCAAATGTCCGTTTTACCTCTCTAATTATTTCTTGATCCTTAAGTACTATTGATTCTCTAATGAACAATATATTCATAATAACTTTTGAGTTTATCTTTCTATTTACATATGAACAGAAAGTTGAGCACTCTTATTATTCAAGACCTGAATCAACCCTTAAGGGAACTATTTTTCTACTTTTCACAAGGAGTGGATTCCAATATTACATATAATGTTCCTAACTACTTACTAAATCATATCCCCAAAGTACGAAGTTATTGATCGGGTATCTACACCGATCTCACCCATGTAAATCAAAGGAAATAATTTAACAAGTATGAATTCATAATACACTCAGAATTAAGATCAATTCATATATGATCATCTGGTTGATAAATATGAATCTCTAAGTTTAACAGATATTATTTAGAGACTTATATTTATCGTGGCCCAGTTCTATATAATCTTTATTATATAAGGTGCCTACAACAAAGAACTGGAACAAGGTCTACAACAAAGAGCTTGGACTTCCCCAGAGACTATTCATTGCATCTCTAAAATTGTTGCATTTAGCATCGACTACCACTCCTCTAAGTGACCTTTATCCCTTTTTATTTCTTCATCAATTTTTTTTTTTAACTACTTGCCCACTACACCGATGTCTTTGCATAACAACTCCCCCAATCCTTTTTTTTTTTTTTTTTTTTTTTTTTGTCGACAATAAAAATACTCATTTCTTCCATCCTTTTAACATTATTTTCTTTAAAATCTAAGCTCCTAAGGTAAGGATTTAATTTTTTTTTTTTTTTTTAATATGGCTGGGCACAGCATAATTCGTGAGGTGAAAAAAAATAAAAGCTACTATATGTTTGACTTCAACTCAGTTTTAGGCTCACATATAATTTAGGAAAACAATTTTGATTTCTTGGCTTTTTCTGGAGTTAATTACACACATATGCCTGCTTCATGTCAATAGGTTCACACAACAACTCAAAAATTCAGAAATGATAACGAATTGCAATGAATTTCTACCCTTAAAATCTAATCAAAGCCTAAAAAGACCAACTAGTAGCAATAAAATTTTTCTGAAAAGTGTTTTATCAGTGGAAACTAAAAATTACCCTCAGAACAAAGCGCTAAAGGTTAAGATTACTCACAAGGGCAGTCTCCGCTAATAGACCACATCTATGCCTGCACAATATCTCTACATTCTCTTACTGGTTCAAAGTCTTTGATAACATCAAACCATGCTTACGACTTTCATGACTCTTCCCTAGTCAAGATTACCAATCACATAGCGTAATAATTCTTCTCTCGAAAGTACACGATCAATTTATTAATCAAGGTCGAAACATGATTGCTTCCACCCCTAAACCTAGTCCAAACATTGTCCCTAATGTTTGAAAAAACTAAGTTCAAGATGACAAAATTAAAAACCACAATTAAAAATAAAAAACAGCAAGTAAACAGTACATCACTGAAAATAAAATGCAAATGATAAACAAAAACATAAAAATTAAAAGGAAAGTAAACAATGCAAAAATAAAAGAATTTACTTAGTTCTCAAGAAAGAAATGGTGGAAGTGAAAGGAGAATTGTGGGCGAAAAATAGGTGAACGGACATCGGCAGCAGGTAGTGCAAAACACCTATCACAACATGATTGCCATTCTTTTTTTTTCTTTTTTTTTTTTTGTTGCAGTTTGTGCCAATAAAAATTATTGACCATCCATGCACACTCCGAATTCCACCTATTAAACAAAAAGACCCAAGAATTATAACACTGAAATTAAACAAAAAAAAATAAAAATAAAAAAGATAAAAATAAAGATAAATAAATAAATAACAAAAATAAAATAAAATAAATAAACTAAAAGCAGAGGGTTAGAAAACTTGGGTTGTCTCCCAAGAAGCGCTTAATTTAAAGTCTTTAGCTAGACTCCCTTATGCCTTCAGTTGTTCAGATCTGTCAAAGCGATGATGGATTTTTGTCATTCCACTTCGCCACCAAAATAGTGCTTCAGCCGCTGACCATTAACCTTAAAAATTTCTGCCTGAACTCTCTTCTTCAACTTCCACTGCTCTATATGGGTATACCATATTGACAACGAAAGGCCCCGACCATTTGGATTTGAGCTTGCCTGGGAATAATCGTAGCATGGAATTGAACAATAACACCTGTTGTCCTGGTTTGAAATGCTTGGCTAAGATTTTCTTGTCATGCCATTTCTTTGTCTTTTCCTTGTAAATGTGGGCATTCTCATACGAATCCAACCGTATTTCCTCGAGCTCATCCAATTGAAGAAGACGTTTATCATCTGCTTGCTTCAAATCAAAATTCAGAGCTTTAATTGCCCAAAATGTTCAATGCTCCAACTCCACTGGTAGGTGACATGCCTTTCCATACACCAACCGAAACAGAGACATTCCAATTGGTGTTTTATATGCAGTTCGATAAGCCCACAGTGCATCATCAATCTTGGTACTCCAATCCTTCCTTGATTTGCTCACAGTATTCTCTAAAATATCCTTAAGTTCCCTGTTTGAGATTTCCACTTGTCCGCTGGCTTAGGGGTGATATGAGGTTGTTATTTTGTACGTGACCCCATATCGCTTGAGTAGACTTTCAAATTGGCGATTACAAAAATGTGAACCACAATCGCTGATAATAGCTCGAGGAGTTTCGAATCTCGTGAAGATATTCTTCTTTAAAAACTTGGTTACTACCTTTGCATCATTTGAAGATGTAGCTACCGCTTCTATCCATTTCGACACATAATCCACTACCACCAAAATATACTGGTTCTGATAGGATGACGGAAAAGGTCCCATAAAGTTTATACCCCATACATCAAACACCTCAACTTCTAAAATATTATGTAGTGGCATCTCGTGTCTCTTGGATATGTTTCCTGTCCTTTGACATTGATCACATGTCTGCACAAATCTCCGTGCGTCTTTAAAAATTGTCGACCAGTAAAACCCTGACTTAGAATTTTTATGGCTGTTCGCTCTCCACCAAAATGACCCCCATAATCGGATGAGTGACAATGTCGTAGAATATTTGCGATATCTTCGTATGGCACACATCGTCTTAACACCTGATCTGCACATTGCTTTAACAAATATGGATCATCCCATACATACCTTGTCACATCATGGAGAAACTTCTTCTTTTATTGAAATGATAAATCAGGGGGAAGGACGTTGCACACTATGAAATTAACAAAATTTGCGTACCAAGGTGCATCCTCATTACTACACGAGAACAATTGTTCATCAGAAAATGTCTCATTGATGTTTGTCTCATCATCTACACTCTTCCCTTCCAATCTAGACAAATGATTTGCAATTTGATTTTCTATCCCCTTCTTATCTTTTATTTCTAAGTCAAACTCCTGTAATAGCAAAACCCATTTGATCAAACGTGGTTTGGCATCTTTCTTGGTCACATGGTACTTAATGGCAGAGTGGTCATGTAAACTACCACCTTAGACCCAATCAAATATGCTCTAAATTTATATAATGCAAACACTACAACCAGTAATTCTTTTTCAATTGTGGTGTAATTCATTTGAGCATCATTCATCATCTTATTGGGGTAGTAAATAGTGTGAAAAATCTTATTCCTTCTCTAGCCTAAGACAGCCCCCCCACTGCAAAATTGCTGGCATCGCACATAACTCAAATGGTAAGTTCCAATTTAGTGCCGCGATAATCGGAGCTGTTACCAGTTTTTTCTTCAAAATTTCAAACGCTTGCACACAATCTTCGTCAAACTTAAACGGCACATCCTTCTCCAAGAGATTGCATAATGACCTTGCTATTTTGGAAAAATCTTTGATGAATCTTCTGTAAAATCCAACGTGCCCGAGGAAACTCCTAACTCCTTTAACTGATGAAGGTGGTGGGAGTTTCTCAATTACTTTTATCTTCGCTCTGTCCACTTCAATACCATTTGTTGAGATCTTGTGCCCTAACAAAATACCCTCCTGAACCATAAAATGACATTTTTCCCAGTTCTATACTAGGTTAGTCTCAGTACACCTTTTCAACACCTTAACAAGATTTTGCAGGCATAAGTCAAACGAGTCCCCAAACACTGAAAAGTCATCCATAAAAACTTCCAAGAATTGCTCCACCATCTTAGAAAAAAATTGTCATCATACATCGTTCAAAAGTTGCTGGAGCATTACATAATCCAAATGACATTCTGCTGTAAGCAAATGTACCATAAGGACATGTAAAGGTTCTCTTTTCCTGATCCTTAGGAGCTATGACGATCTGATTATACCCAGAATAACCATCCAGAAAGCAGTAATATTCATGTCCGACTAGCCTATCAAGCATTTGATCAATAAAAGGTAGCAGAAAATGATCCTTCCTCGTGGCTTGATTCAACATCCTGTAATCCATACAAACCCGCCAGCCATTTACCACCCTTGTAGGGATAAGTTCATTCTTTTCGTTTGTAACTACTGTTATTCCTCCCTTTTTAGGCACATATTGAGTTGGACTGATCCAAGAACTATCATATATGAGATAAATGATACCTGCATCTAATAGTTTAATTATATCATTCTTTACCACATCCTTCATAATTGGATTCAGTCAACGTTGAGGCTGTATGGTTGGCTTGTGGTTATCTTCCATCAAGATTTTATGCATGTAGAAAGATGGACTGATACCTCTTATATCAGCGATTGTCCATCCTAAGGTTAACTTGTTTTCTCTCAACACCCTCAGCAATTTCTCTTCTTGAACATCATTCAAATCTGCTGAGATGATTACTAGCAAAGTTGATGCCTCCCCAAGATAAGCATACCGTAAATGTTTCGGGAGAGGTTTAAGTTCTAGTGACGGTGACTCCTCTATTGATGGTTTGAGTATTGACGATGCCAAAAAGGGCTTAGCATTATGCATATTCAACACCTCATACTTTGGAGCTGCTTCAAATATCTCTACATAATTTTGGACCTCTTCACGATTTCCCTTACTTGAATACACTAATACAGCTTCCAGAGCATCCAATGGAGTTTCTTCATTGTGTACCTCCTGAATACAATCGTGCAACACTTCCACTCTATTGCATTCGTCAATGTCACCAGGAAATTCAGAGCTTTGAAAACATTAAAGGTGACCTTTTCATCTTCTATCCTCATTGTTAACTGGCCCTTCTGCACATCAATCACAGTTCTTCCGGTGGCTAAGAAGGGTCTTCCCAAGATGATAGGAATCTCTCGGTCTTCTTCCATATCAAGGATAATGAAATCCATTGGGAATATAAATTTCTCCGCGTTTACCAAAACATCCTCAATTACATCTCTAGGTCGCTTCACAGATCGATCTGCAAGTTGAAGAGTAACTGATGTAGGTTTGGCTTCCTCCAGACCTAATCTTTTGTAGATGGATAAGGGCATCAAGTTGATACTTGCCCCTAGATCACACAAGGCTCTTCCTTCAAATTTCTCTCCAATTTTGTACGGAATGGTAAAACTGCCTAGATCCTTTAATTTTGGAGGTAATTTTTGTTGTAGTATTGCACTGCATTCTTCTGTAAGTGCCACTGTCTCAAACTCCTCCAACTTCCTTTTATTCGATAGGATCTCTTTCATGAACTTCACGTATCTAGGCATCTGTTCCAACGCTTCTGCAAAAGGTATTTTGATATGCAGCTTTTTAAATACCTCTAAGAACTTTGAGAACTACTTGTCTAGTTTTTGCTTTTGAAACCTCTGCGAAAATGGCAAATGTGGTACTTGAGAAGCTCTCTTTTCTCCTTTAAGCTTTGCTGGTTCTTCTTTCTCATCCTTCTGCTCTTCGTTGTCTACAACTACCTCCTCATCCTCTGATGGTTTGGGCACAACAATGGATTGCTCCATATTTTTATTCAGCTTCTTACCATTCCTCAAAGTGATAGCCTTACACTGCTCTTTACCTTCTCTCCTGAGGTTTTGCTCTGTATCGCTGGGTAAGTTTCCATACGGTCTACTATTGATGGCATTTGCGATTTGCCCCAATTGCACTTCCAAGTTTCGAAATTGATGCACTTTGGTTTTGTAATTGAGCTTGAAATTGATTTTGCTGATTTTGCAACTGATTCTGTTGAGCCTGCAACATGTTCTGCTGATTCCGCAGGAGAGAATCAGTGTTCATCATGAATTTCATCATCATTTCCTCCATTGATGACTTCTTGACTTGAGGTGGCACTTGTTGTGATTGACTTTGAAAACTAGGTGGAATTGTAGGTTTCAATGATGATGTCTGATCTTGATTCTGCTTCCATGAAAAATTGGGGTGATTTCTCCATCCAGGGTTGTAGACATTTAAATATGGATCATTGTGTTGTCAGTTAAAATTAGCTATAAATTGTACCGACTCCTGTTTACCCAGACCACTATCTATTGCGTGACTGCCTCCGTATTCTTCAGAGCTAACTAATGAGCTTTGAATTGCATTGACGTCACTTGCACCCATACCGCAAGTATCAAATCTTTTGGTTAAAGCAGAAACTTGAGCTGTCAATGCTGTAATAGCATCCAGTTCGTGAACACCAAACGCGACTTTTCTGGGTTTCGATCTCTCTGATGGCCATTGATAGATGTTGGAAAACATTTCTTCGATCAGCTCAAATGCATCCTCCACATTTCTTTTTAGTAGTGCTCCACCTGCAGCAGCATTCACATTAGATCTTCCAGCCTCCGATAAGCCTTGATAAAAAGTTTGTATTTGCAACCATTCCGGCACTCCATGATGAGGACACTTTCGAAGCAACTCCTTAAACCTCTCTCAAGCCTCATATAATGATTCTCCTTCCATTTGCATAAATGCGGCAATATCATTCCTCAATTTCGTTGTTTTTGTTGGAGGAAAATACTTGGCTAGGAACTTCTGTGCCAGCTCATCCCATGTTGTGATAAAGGCTTGAGGCAATGAATTCAGCCAGCTTTTTGCCTCGTCCCTTAATGAGAAAGGGAACAATCTCAACTGAATGACGTCATCCGTCACTTCATTGTATTTGAAGGTGTCGCAAATCTCCAAGAAATTTGCGATGTGCTCATTTGGATCTTCATTGAGTAAACCGAAAAATTGCACTACTGATTGAACCATTTGAATGGTTGCTGGTTTGATCTCGAAGTTGTTTGCTTGGATGGCTGGTCTGCGAATACTTTGGTGAATCCCTTCTACAGTTGGTATAGAATAATCTTTGAGAGGTTTAGAGCCCTCAGGGGGAGGCTGATTATCTCCTATGTTGACTTTTTGCTCCGCCAAACGCCTAGCTTTCCTTATTCCTCGAACTGTTCTCTCGATTTCACTGTTGACTGGTAATAGTTCAGTGTTTTTATACCTTCGCATAAAACGACCACTAACACCTGTAAAATAAAATAAAATAAAATAAAATAAAACACAATAATCTGAAGTAAGATTGTTTCAACTAGTATTGATATTGATACTATAAAATGCACGTTGTCCCCGGCAATGACGCCAAAAACTTGATGGGGTAAAATCCTAATGCACTTATTACAATAGTTCACGTGCAAGTATACACGATCACACTGTAATATACTGGCAAATCAAGGTCGTTTCCATAGAGACAACTGCTAATTTTTAAGTATCAATTACCAACTTACTTGAAACCAATTTTATTCAGACTTCCAAATTGACAAGAAATTTTTAATTCACTTAAAAATATATATATATATATATTAAAATTAAAAATACAACTTAAGTAAACAAATAAGTAAAAATTACTTATAACGACAAAATACCACGACAGAATAAAGTATCTAGGAAATACAATTTCACCAACTATTCCAATGACTTATTCTCATTAAAATAAAATAAAATACATAATTCTATTGCGTATTTAATCGGATAACTCTTAAATCTTCACTAGCCTCTTCTGAATGGTCAAGTGAAAATATTCAGAGAAATTAAACTGTTATATTCCTATGCTGATTAATTAGTCTGAATTCTTTAGGATCTAATTATCCACAACGATTACACAAACCTTATAGGTATATTCCTATCCTTTAAGATTCATGTAATTCTATTGATGTCTAAACTATAGTCACCTTTTCCAAGTGCAATATAGTTAATAGATCAGATTAATTAATCAGGCCTAAATTAATTAACCACATATATAAACAATAGAACAGAATACTAACAATAAGAATAAAATCATTAAACACCAATAAATCATTGAACAAGAATTGAAATAGTTGGCTACATTGTATTCCTAGATAAAATAGTTTAGTTCTTCATGAAACCAATTAATACAATGGGAAAAATTGAAATCAAAATAAAAAAACATTATATTAATTGAGAAAATAAATTAAGGGAGAAGTCACTGTGTAATTTTGTAATGTACGCCTTCCTTGAACACAATTGAGCCAATTGATACAGTCACACTGATAACCTCAACTCTTCCTCTGCTACCGTTTGCTCTGAAAGTGTTTTTTCTATCAAAAGTCCTACTCTCTATCAAAAATGAAAAGTTTTATAGCCGCCCCAGTTTAGGGTAAATTTTTTTCTCTCATTCAGTCAGTTGATGCTCATCTTCAATCTAAGATTTCTATTTCCTTTTTTTTTATTGATTCTCTCATTTCTGCCTTTCAAAAACCGGATCTTCTGTTGACTGCTTCAAAAAAATTCCTTTGACATCATAAACTTCCTTTGACAGAAAATTTGCTTCCTTGAATCCTTGAATTTTGAAAGATACTCATGCATGATTTAATTCTTTCCTTGCACTCACCGATTGATTAAATCTTCACTTGACTAAATTGGGTCTGTCAAGTAAACTCGAAATCTTTGAAGACATTAATGGCGATATTTCATGAACAAAAATTCAACTTTCGCCCCCAAAAATTATAATTTGACCCCTCTATTAAATTCTTGCACAAAACACTTATAAAACATTAAAACACCCATATTTCACTCGAGTTTTCATCACAAAAGCATAGGTTTAGAATATAAAATTGTGCTTAATTTTAACCCGATCAGGTACAAGGGGCATATAGGACCTCTAAACCTCACACATGCGTGTGTGGTACGTTTAACCCATAGATTTCGAGTACTTAGCCTTAGGAAAGAATGTCAAACCGCTGTGAGAGCAAGGGGCATGCCGCTTGGTGCAAGGGACGTGCAGGACCTCTAAACCTCACACGGGCATGTGTGGTGCGTTTGGCCCACAAATATGGTGTACTTGGCCCTAGGAAAGAATGCCAAGCCGGTTTGAGCGCAAAGGGCGTGCCGCATGGTGCGATGGGCGTACAAGACCTCTAAATCTCACACAGGCGTGTGTGGTGCATTTGGCCCACATATATGGTGTGCTTGGCCTAGGAAAGAAAGTCAGGCCGCTGTGAGCACAAAGGGCGTGTTGCATGGTGCGAGGGGCATACAGTGACAGGACCCAATCTGAACCCTACCGTACTTACATCCGAAGGGCCTTGCCTGGCACCCCAACGGAATCTTCCTAATGTCATTGAATGAATCAAAGGGATCCCACGGAGTGAACCTTTAAAACATTATTGTATTCCATTACTTTTAAAAGGGTAAAATGGGTTGGTTTTTTTTTTTTTTGTTTCAAATGAAAATACAACGGCATAACGGCTAAGATTTCAATATTTCCCAAATACCTGTAACACAAAATACACTTCGACTATTTTCATTATCCAACCCAACTTCTTTCAACAAACATATTTCAGAATTTCGCTTCCACTTTCATACCATAAATCATGTAAAACCATAAGTATTAAATCATAAAATAAAACAATTTCTTATAGATATTTGGCTTAAGAAAATCAACCAGATTTCATAACTAAAATTTACAAGACCTTATACACTTTATCATGGAATAAAAACTCGGCCGAGTTGCCCGAGTTCTCGTCGAGAACTCGCCGCTCGGCCTGCTGCCGATCCGAGAATTACCGGATCGGCAGCACAAATCGGCCCGGGTAAAAAATCGGCCCAACTCGGCGCAACTCGGTCCAGCTTGGCACTGTTCCAACTCGGCAGTTCTTCTCCCCTGCACTCGGCAGTTCTTCTTTTCATTCTTCCTCAATTCCTCTTCTGTTCTACAGTTATGCTTCAGTGCTTCGTCACTGCCGTCGCTCGTCACTGCTCGTCGCTTCCGTCGGTCTCTGCCTTGTCCGTCGCTCCATCCGTCGCCGTCGCCATCTGTCATCATCTTCGGTCGGTGGTGGCTGGTCGGCAGCTTCTTCTTCTTCTTCTCTTCTTCTTCTTCTTTCTTTTCTTCTCTTCTTCTTTCTTCTTCTCTAGTTCGGCAACCGACTCAATATCAATTTCGTGAGTCAAAACAAGTTTTTGGCTTCTATTTTCCTCCCCAATCAATTTTAAAAATGACGGTCATGTCTTGAGAAAATATCGATCTCCTCCCTTAGCTTTTAACTCAATTCTATTTTGATCACAAATATTAAAACTTATACTCAATTTAATCCTTTATCACTTTAATAATCTCTTAAGGTCATTCGCCATTTTACCCTCCTAGTTATCCTCCAATTTGGTTCAATCAATATCTAAGAGCTTACTACATTCTTTAGATACTTTCCTTAATCATTTAGGGTCCGAAAATATCACTTAGAGACTATTACTGGGAAACCCGAAATAGACTTGGGGCTTACAATCTATATATACTCACTTAATCTACGTTTATTTATCAATTTTAATTAATCATAATAATAATATAATAAGAATAATAATAGTAATATTCATGCGTATAAAATTAGGGGTGTTACATATCTAGTATTTGTAATTATGTAATTATGTAATTATGTTAAAGTGATTTTGAAGATTGTATGAGATAGGTTAGATGGTGTTTTGTGGTCATATAATTGTATTTTGATCATATAAAAAATTTTTAATTTGATTTTTTACAGGTTTGACCTGGTTTGACCATTGGTCAACGGTCAAACCGTTGACCGATGGTCAAACCGAGTACTCATTGCCTCGCCGGTCGAGTAGCGAGTAGCGAGTTTTGGAACACTGCACTTTATACACATCAAAACTTATGTACAAATACTTAGTTTTAGTGTCACAAAACAAGTTATGAAGTTACAACAAAAAGAAGGCTTTCAACTTTAAAGTAACATGCAAAATGATCATGCAAGGGAAGCATTCGTCGAATCCACGCCCACCTATGTCAACGGAGGGAATCTCGTGCTTCGGTCACCCGCGCTCGCACCTGAGAAGGTTTTTTAAATAAAACAAAGGAAAAGTGAGTTAATTGAAACTCAGTGAGTGCACGTAATTTATAAACTAATATCATATACATTTATAAAATACCTAAAAACATTAAAACTAAATTTCATTTCAAAATCGCTTAACTTAAAATTTCATAAAAGTTCATGCTTAACATAATAAAATCAATAAAATCTTACAATCGCCAAAAATAAAGGTGCATAAAATTTTCAATAAACTTAGTAAGCGATAATATTATACCACTAAATTCAGTTATAAAATTCCCTTAGAAACATAAATATAAATTACATAGAATCGTTTACTTTTAAACTTAGGTTTTCATTTTAAAATGCACGAATGTTACCCCTTAAACTTACAACCATGAGAACATGGAGTCACGAGGCAATTTAGCCACAAACACCATCTGTGACACTTACAAAGACATCCAAACACCACGTGCGGAATATTACATCGCAATACGTAATGCAAGACAACATCCCACACACGTAAAAGCGACACAATAGAATCTTTTCCTCCAAGGTTAGTGATGCGATCCCTCCCACACCTTGCCATACACGTGTGGGACGTACCGACCGAGTCAATAAAACTTACAAAGATGGGTAGACAATTGGCCTTTGAAAACATGTTTGTACATATATTATTTTCTTGCATTAAACAATAAAATTTAAGAATTTCATTTCTTCTTTACAAAACCATAAAACATAGCTCAATTGTCACAAGTTCTAACTTGACATTTCATATCAAAATATAATTAGCACTTATAAAAATCATGAAAACGAATTTTCTCATACAAACATAATATCCACAACAACACTTATTTTAAAATTCCAAAGTGGTAAACACATCATAAAACGTGTAAACAGTTCAAAACCACATAAATGCTTTAAAATTCATTTTAGCACTCACCTTTGAAATCAAACTTCCCCTAGTAGCTTTAACAGTCCTCACCGGCTCCGCTAGCCTCGCTGATGGAAACCAAGGTAGCAATCTTGGAGGACAATGAGATAATTGGATAATGAGGCAATTAAAGGCAATTGGGCTTAATCTTGAAGGTTTTCGACTCTATCTGAAGGCAATTGGAATCAAACTGAAGTTAATTGGGTTTTAATTAATGTGGGCTTAATTTGTATTATGGGATTGTTTAAAATTAGATTAATTTATTAGGATTTTAATTATAGGGCTGAGTCATTTATTTAAATTAAAAGCCCAATATGGGTGTGTTTAGAAAAGTCAAAGTCAAAGTCAATTAAAATATAGGGTTTTATTTAGTTTTCAATAAGAATTAGGATTGTATGCCTATATAGGCTTATTAAACCTAAATTTTCAATAAGTTGCTTATGATATATGAAGATGCAGCCAATTATGTTTAATTGAGATAGTGAATTATCTCTTTTGTTCATTCATGAACATGTGATCTTATCAAGCTATACTTGTGATGATGAAATCATGACTTATCTCCCACCTTCTTATCTATGTCTTGAGAGTGGCGTCAATATTATTCTTGTGATAATTTTGGTTCTTGATTATCATATATTCAATGGGTCAAAATTTTTTATAATTTTGGTTCTTGAATGACGTGATCAATGAGTTAAAGTTTTCGTTATAAACCTGTTTTAATCTTTCTTGGGGTTGTGTTTCAATTTGATTGTGGGTGTCGTATCAATATATACGGGGTTCGCATCAGTTGGTATCAAAGCTTCGGTTAAATTAATTCAGGTTTGGTTTATCAATTTACTTTCTTATTTTCTGATTTTTGTTTCAATTGCCGCAAGTCACTATTTTTTTTTTCTTGTTTCTTGATTTTGCCGCAGCATCTCAATCCTTCACATTCTTGTTTTCTTTTTATATTCTTGTTTCTTGATTTTGCGCAATACACACACATCACAAACAAAAGCCATCATTAAATATATTTTGTTTTTTGTTCTTGCACTGCACGTGCATCATAAACATCACCAGAATAACCGCACATTAATCTTTAATTGTTATTGTCTTCTGATCTTGAAACTTGTGTGTCACAAACAAATATTATTTGTTTTCTTTGTTCTTACAAATTGCACACCACATTCACCAGCCATTCTTTCTTTGTTTCTTGAAAGACCACAAGCCAGTTCTTGGCTTTGCAAACAAAAGTCAAATTGTTTTGCTTTGTGTTTTGAAATTAATTGAACTCTGTTCTGTCTTATGCTTTTGGCGTCACAAACATTAGAGTCTTGCAATCTGGTCTACTTTCTTTTTTATTTTCTGGTTTGAGTCTTGTTTCTTGTTTCATCTTGCTGGTTTGTTTTAATTATTGTGCGCGTTTCTGGAATGATTTAAAAAGAAAAGGAAAAGTTTGAGCGTGGAAAGGAAGTCTTTAGTCATAAACACGTGAGTGGAGTGAAACATGTGAGGGAGTGAATGAGGTTTTCTCTAACATTCTTTTCAGGTTTTAATCAAGTCCTTGGACAACCTTACAGATTTCACGATTTGAGGACAAATCGTTTTGAGGAAAGAGGGAATGATGGAAACCAAGGTAGCAATCTTAGAGGACAATGAGATAATTGGACAATGAGGCAATTAAAGGCAATTGGGCTTAATCTTGAAGGCTTTGAACGTTACTTAAAGACAATTGGAATCAAACTGAAGTTAATTGGGTTTTAATTAATTTGGGCTTAATTTGTATTATGGGATTATTTAAAATTAGTTTAATTTATTAGGATTTTAATTATAAGGCTGAGTCATTTATTTAAATTAAAAACCCAATATGAGTGTGTTTATAAAAGTCAAAGTCAATTAAAATATAAGGTTTTATTTAGTTTTCAATAAGGATTAGGATTGTATTCCTATATAAGGCTTATTAAACCTAAATTTTCAATAAGTTGCTTATGATGAATGAAGATGCAGCCAATTATATTTAATTGAGAGAGTGAATTATCTCTTTTGTTCATTCATGAACATGTGATCGTATCAAGCTATGCTTGTGGCAATCGAAATCATGACTTATCTTCCACCTTCTCATGTATGTCTTGGAAGTGGCATCAATATCATTCTTGTGATAATTTTAGTTCTTGATTATCATATATTCAATGGGTCAAAATTCTTTATAATTTTGGTTCTTGAATGACATGATCAATGGGTCAAAGTTTTCGTTATAAAACTGTTTTAATCTTTCTTGGGGTTGTGTTTCAAATTGATTGTGGGTGTCGTATCGACATATACGAGGTTCGCATCACTCGCCTTCACCTACACATCTTAATTTCGCTTAGAATACACTAAATTGAACTTTCCAAAACTTATTACACAACTTTTAATCCAATTAATTTCATTGAACCCTATTATGCCTACTCTACACGGTTTTCACTCAAGTGAAGCTTTCTAATTCCGATTTCTTTCCATGGATCGTATTTATTTTCACCTAGGAGCACGCCCATACACTCGAAATCATCATTCGAAGCTCGAAACGAAAAGTGGTCATTTTTTACCCGTCTTGGCCGAATAGTATGCACAACCCTACCTAAGGTTGTGCTTCACTTCTTTCTTGCTCCACACACCTTATCGACTCGCATTTTGATCACCTATAAAACGGCTCTGAAAAATTCCATCGTTTGGATATCAAAACCTAAGAAAAACCTCACTTTTTCATCAGTTTTTAGGGGGCATTTTCACATATTTCATCCTAAAACTTAATTATTTCTTTTCTAGTGTTATACACACTCTAAACTACTCATACAATTCAATCAAACCCATAAAAGAAGGGGTATTCGATGACAACTCATAATGCCTTTCCTAGGTGTCTTACAATGCATTACAATGGAATAACTTTCAATGCAATTCTAACATTTCTATAAGTTTGTTTGTCACTTAACCAACCTAAAATCATACTTAAAACACTTCCATTCCATTGGTTTCTCATGCCTCTCCATATGGCCTTACAAGCACTAACAAACCCTAGGTTCATTTCTTTCAAGTTTCACATGTTGGTTCTTTTAGACATTTTGTCAAACATCTAATCTACATCTCATTCCATTGATTTCCAATCCAAAATCAACTTAAAATCTATCTCATGCCAACACTAACCCATCAATTTTAGTAGGTTTCCATACCATCTTTCACATGCTTTTAAGTCTCCAAAGAACCATCCTTTAACATAGATAAAAACCTCCAACCAAAACCAACTTAAACACCACCAAAATAACCAACCCAAACATCATCACAACAAGTTTAAAAATAAGAAAACTAACCTTGATTGACTTTGTTTCTTGCTTCAAATTTGATTTGCTAACTTAGGGAAGCTTGATTGGATGATTAGAAGCCTAAAAATCACTTGAATCAACTTTGATCACCAATCTCTCTCTTTGGCCGAACCAAGTTCTTCTTCTTTCTCGCCTCTCTTTTCTTTTCTCTTATTTCTCTTTGCTTAGGCTGTTTTGTGGCGTGAATGATCTCAAAAATTAACTAAGTGTGGTTTATATAGTCTTAACAATTCCACAAATGACCATTGTATCCCTTCTTTAATTGGTTTTTGGCACTTAGCTTTTACTTATTCTATCTTGATCCTTAACTTATCAACTTCTTTCAATTTAATCCATAGGTCACCCTAACTTATGAACTCCAATGACAATGACCAATTTGCCTTTATACTTAACTGAACTTCCAATGGGGTTTCATCAATCTCTATTTTTTACAATGCTTTTGTTTAATCCCCTAGGGTCTCAAAACATCTCTTAATAATTATTTACGATTTCATACACCACTTATAGATTATTACTAAAGTAACCATAATTAAACATCGAGGGCTTACATACAGAACCTCTAAATCTCACACAAGTGTGTGTGGTGCATTTGGCCATAGTTATGGTGTACCTGGCCCTAGGAAAGTATGCCAAGCCATTGTGAGCGCAAGGGGCCTGTTGCATGGTGCGAGGGCCGTACAGGACCTCTAAACCTCATACGGGCATGTGTGGTGCGTTTAGCCTACAGATATGGTGTACTTGGCCCTAGGAAAGAATGCCAAACGGTTGTGAGTGCAAGGGGCATGCCGTATGGTGCAAGGGGCGTACACGACCTCTAAACCTCACACGGGCATGTGTGGTGCGTTTAGCCGACAGATATGATGTACTTGGCCCTAGGAAAGAATGTCAAACGACTATGAGCGCAAGGGGCATACCGCATGGTGCAAAGGGTGTACAGGACCTCTAAACCTCATGATTCGAACCCCGTATATATCGATACGACACCCAAAATCAAATTGAAACATAACCCCAAGAAAGATTAAAACAGGTTTATAATGAAAACTTTGACCCATGGATTATGTCATTCAAGAACCAAAATTATAAAGAATTTTGACCCACTGAATATATGATAATCAAAAACCAAAATTATCACAAGAATGATATTGATACCACTCTCAAGACAGATGAGAAGGTGAGAGATAAGTTATGATTTCGATCACCACAAACATAGTTTGATAAGATCACATGTTCATGAATGAACAAAAGAGTTAATTCACTCTCTCAATTAAACATAATTGGCTGCATCTTCATTCATCATAAGCAACTTATTGAAAATTTAGGTCTAATAAGCCTTATATAGGCATACAATCCTAATCTTTATTGAAAACTAAATAAAACCTTATATTTTAATTAACTTTGACTTTTCTAAACACACTCATATTGAGCTTTTAATTTAAATAAATGACTCAGCCCTATAATTAAAATCCTAATAAATTAAACTAATTTTAAACAATCCCATAATACAAATTAAGCCCAAATTAATTAAAACCTAATTAACTTCAGTTTGATTCCATTTGCCTTCAATTAGCGTTCAAAGCCTTCAAAATTAAGCACAATTGCCTTTAATTATCTCGTTGTCCAATTGTATCTTTGTCTTCCATGATTGCTATCTTGGTTTCCATCATTCCCTCTTTCCTCAAAACGATTTGTCCTCAACTCGTGATCCATCGTTATTGTTGTTCGAAGATGTGATTGAAAACTAAAAAGAATGTTAGAAAAGGAATCTCACATACTCCCTCACGTGTTTCACTCCACTCACGTGTTTGTCACTCAAGACTTCCTTTCCATGCTCAAACTTTTCCTTTTCTTTTTAAATCATTTCAGAAACGCACATAATAATTAAAATGAACCAGCAAGATGAAACAAGAAACAAGACTCAAACCAGAAAATAAGAAAGAAAGCAGACCAGATTGCAAGACTTTGATGTTTGTGATGCACCAAGAAACAAAATAAGACAAACAAGAATTAAATAAACAAAGCAAGAAAGACAAAAGATGATAGACCCCTTTCCCTAGGTGATCCGCTAGCACCCTATGGTGACCCTCCAGCTAGCCCTTACGCTCAGCTAAAGGATTCCCGTAGAGCTAAGTTGTGTTCTTTCTAATACCTTTTCAAAAATAGTAGAAACGTGGGGAAATTTTTTATTTTTATTTCAAACCTTTGTAATACATTTTATAAAATTTGGGTAGCATCCCGTTTATTTTTCGGACTTTGCCACCCTACAAATTATAAAATTCAGCACTTCTAAAATATTACAAAATAATTTTCCCAAACTACAGAGCTTCAGGCTCTTATTTTTATTAATCCACAAGCAACCACAAAGATGCATACAGTTTAGAAATATATGTTAAATTGAATTCATAAGTCATGCATATCTTTATTTACATATCCCAAAAATTTATACAAAAAGTCCCACATTTCAAAATGACAGTACAGTCTGCTCGACTCCTCTAATCACGATCTGGAGTTCCTACTATTGAAGTGTCTATACCTGTACCTGTGCCTGTGCCTGGGGAGGTTTTTATTTACAAAAATATAAAATATAGTGAGCTTGATAGCCCAATGAGTGTCATATAATTTCCATTTAAAATTAGCTTAGCAAACATCCTTCCAAAAATCTTTTTGAAACATTTATGCATAATCAAATACTATGATTGAACAATTGATATTTCTGAAATTCATCATCCATTTAAAAACAATAGATATCAATCAAAATTTCATAAAATTCATGCCAAATAAATAACATTTAAATCCATAGGTTGCATGATTTCCATTTCTATCAAAACATTTTAATAATGGTGGCAACAATAACTTTAAAAGAATTTATAAAAACAAATAGGCCAACCATTAATAGCTTGCATAACATGGTACCCTAAAAGTAGAGCGGAATTCTGCATCGCTCAGGCCATCATGGAATTCCACATCGTTCAGGCCATCTATCTAGTTTTTACGTAGCGAAATTACACGTCGCTGCGGAGCGAAATTCTACATCGCTCAGATGGAAGCTAGCTAACAATATACCTCTTACGTGCATTGGGCGACTCACAGGACTAAACAGATACGGTCCCACCCGCTGTTAGTGACAAACTCTCCCAACACAGCCAATGCACGCATTTGGAAACTCAGGGGCCGTGCTGTGCTCCGCTCGCTTCAGAAGTTTACATTTGTGTCAACTTTTGGAAATGCGAAATAACTAAAATTACATAATTGCCCCTAAGTGACCCGTTTTACTCGTAAACTTTCGTATTTCGTTCCTTTATCAATTCTAAGGCTCCGAACTCAGTTTTCTTGGTCTGGAACCTATGTACTATCACTTAGGGTCGTTCTGGCACTAATGGAATCGCGTTCGGAGGTCCGAAATGAAAATTATCCGTTTCCGACTTCTTTTGACCGAACCTATTCCCTAACTCAATCGGGTGGTTTTTCTTGGTTTCCTAAGCTCCCAATAAACATTAATTCACTTAAATTTCAACTCATTTTTTACTCATAAACAACCAACAAACAACTCAGGACAAAATCCATTTCAAATCAACTTAAGCAGCAACATAATAGTCAATTTCTAACTTAAATAACTCACCCTTTTTTCTTTCGCGTTAACTTCGTTTAGGGGCTGATTTTGGGTGGATTTTTTGGATTGGTTTGGTGGTGGTTCAGGCTGAGTTCTTGGTTGGATCTTCCTCTCTTCTTCCTCCTCTCTTTCTCTCTCTCTCTTTCCCTCAGTTTCGCCGCGACTTGCGGCAACTTTCGCTGCCGATCTGCTATCGGTTCACACGCGAGGAGGACGGGTTCAGCTTCGGTTCAGCTCGATCTTGGGGCACTCGACGTCGGGTTCAACTCGCGCCAACTGCTCGTCGTTTCTGCAGTCGAGTTCAGCGAGGTCAGCTCGGTCGACGATCTGGTTCAGTCAACGGAGGATCTGGTTCGCGTCGCACGGTTCTGCTCCACTTCGGATCGAGCTCAACTTGGCGTCTTGCTCCGTAGCGACGATAGCGAGGTCTTCGACGGTGGTGGCTGGTCCGGTGGCAACTTCTCCTTTTTCTCTTCTTCTTCTTCTTCTTCTTCTTCTTTTCTTCTTTTTCTTTTCTTCTTTCTCTCTTGGTCAACGACCATCTTTGTCTGATTTTTTATTTTTGTGACTCAATTTTTGCTTCATGCTTTCCTCCCTAATCAACCTTCAAAATGATGGTCATGTCTTGAGAAAATTCTATTTTCATCCCTTAGCTTTAGTTTAAATTCTAGTTTGACCTCAATTATTAAAATTTATCTTCAATTTAGTCCATTTTCACATTAATAGTTACTCGATTTTGTTTACCATTTTACCCTTCCATTTATTCTCCAATTAGATTTTAATAAATCTCTAAAGTTTCTTTACAACCTTAGGGACTTTCATTAACCTTTTAGGGTCTCAATTCATTGCCTAGGGACTATCACTGGGAAAACCATAAATGAGGAATCGAGGGTTTAGAATTTCTCCCCTCCTAAAAAAAAAAAATTTCATCCTCGAAATTAAATTACATACTTGACTCAAAGAGGTGCGGATATTGAGTATGCATCTACTCCTCATGCTCCCAAGTAGCTTCTTCCAGGGCATGATTTCTCCACAACACCTTCACTAAGGGAATGACTTTACTGCACAGGACCTGCTCCCTGCGATCTAGAATCTGAGCCGATTCCTCTTCATATGACAAGTTTTCCTTTAGTTCCACAGGTTGCTCTTCCAGTACATGGGAAGGATCAGGAATGTATTTCTTCAACACGGATACATGAAATACATTATGAATTCAAGCTAACTGAGGTGACAGTTTCAATCTATAAGCCACTGATCCAACCTTGTCCATGATCTCATATGGCCCAATGTAGCGCGGACTCAACTTACCACGCTTTCTGAATCGAAGTACACCTTTCCACGGGGAAATCTTTAGGAACACCTTATCACCAATCTCAAACTTAAGGTCCCTACGACGGTGATCTGCACAACTTTTCTGCCTGTCACTTGCTATCTTGAGCCTGTCTCTGATGACTTTAACCTTGTCTGAAGTGATTTGGACAAGCTCTGGACCTATCAGTTTCCTCTCACCTACCTCATCCCAACATACTTGGGTCCTACACTTACATCCGTAAAGTGCCTCATATGGGGCCATACCTACACTGGCCTGATAACTGTTATTATAAGCGAACTCCATCAGTGGTAAGTGTGTATCCCAATTCCCCTTAAACTCTAGAACACATGCTCTAAGCATGTCTTCAAGTGTCTGGATCGTCCGCTCACACTGACCATCTGTCTAAGGGTGAAAAGTTGTACTGAAATTCAACCGTGTACCTAACGCTTTTTGTAGATTGGGCCAAAACTTCGAGGTGAACCTCGGATCATGGTCTGAAACAATGGAAACTAGAGTACCATAGAGTCTGACTATCTCATCGATGTAGAGTTAGGCTAACTTACTTAAGGAGTAGTCATTCTTGATTGGCAGAAAATGGGTTGATTTCTTTAATCTATCCACAATAACCCATATAGCATCATACCCCCTTTGACTACGTGGAAGCCCAACAACAAAATCCATAGTAATCTTCTCCCATTTCCATTCTGGGATAGAGAGGGGCTGCAATAGTCCTGCAGGTCTTTGATGTTCTACCTTCACCTGTTGACAAGTCAGACATTTGGAAACAAAGTCTGCTATCTCTTTCTTTATGCCTTTTCACCAGTAGTGCTCTTTCAGAGTGTGGTACATCTTCGTACTACCCGGATGCATGGCATAAGCTAAGGAGTGAGCCACTTCCATAATCTCTCTCTTCAGATCCTCTATATCCGGTATGCATAAACGCTGACCCATCATCACTGTACCATCCCCTCTTATTACAAAATCTGATCTTTGCCCACTCTCAATCTCCCTTTTCAACTTGATTAACTAGGGATTCTCTTTCTGTCGCTCCCTAATTTGATCAACCAAGATGGGGTGAACCTGAAAAGTAGACAACAGTGCTCCTGAGTCTACCATCTCAAACCTTACTCCCAGAGATCTCATTTCCACCAACAGTGGTAGGTACACCGCCTTCAAATGCGCTAAAAAATTAGTAGGTCTCCTGCTCAAGGCATCTGCCACATTGACTTTCCTAGGGTGGTATTCTATCGTCCAATCGTAATCTTTAATCAACTCTAACCACCTCCTCTGCCTCAAGTTCAATTCTTTTTGGGTGAACACAAATATTGCAGACTCTTATGATCCGTGAAAATTGTTGGGGTTTCTGCCCTAAGAGCTTGTAATATTGTAAACGGTTTTATAAATTTTTAATAAAGTATTTATTTCATTCAATTTATATATTTTGCAAAAATTGTATATATCATGAGAAACATACTTAATTACTGATGTAATTTCAAACTAAGTGTATAAGTGTTATATACAGGTGGATTTAGTTTGAGATAAGTAATTTAAAGAGTTCGTAGAAAACAAATGAAGCTGGATACTTCATTTGTGGTAAATCTACAGCTGCGGTCCCTTTTGTATTTGATACGATAGTCTTATCCAAGACTGTTCATGTGGTGACATGGAAATGGAGGCAACTTATATAATAAATATTATATAGGATTGGACCACGATAAATATAAGTCTCTAAATAATATCCGTTAATCTTAGAGATTTATATTTATCAACCAGATAATCATATATGAATTGATCTTAATTCCGAGTGTATTATGAACTCCTGCTTGTTAAGTTATTTCCTTTGATTTACATAGGTGAGATCAGTGTAGATACCCGATCAATAACTTTGTTCTTTGGGGATATGATTTAGTAAGTAGCTGAGAACATTATATACAATAGTGGAATCCACTCCTTGCAAGAAATAGAAAAGTAGTTCCCTTAAGGTTTGATTCAGGCCTTGAACAATAAGAGCGCTCAACTTTCTGTTCATATGTAAACAGAAAGATAAATTCATAAGTTGTTCTGAATATATTGTTCATTAGAGAATCAATGGTACTTAAGGATCAAGAAATAATTAGAGAGGTAAAACAGACATTTGACCTAGCTCTAATTATGCACTATTTGTGGAGGGTCAAATCATATGTAGTGATTAAATTAATGGATACTAAAAAATTTCAGATTGTATAAAAAGCATCTACAGTTTTGAGAGTGCAATATTAGGTTTTTAGTGGAGTAACTCTAAGATTAATAATAATGAATTATTTAATTAAAGAGTTGAATTAATAATTCCGATATTATTGGAGCTCAAAACTATAGGTCCATCGGGTCCCCTTGATAGCTTATTTTACTATAAGAAACATGTATATAGAATATTGTAATTGGACTGTCCAATTACATGTGTTACATAAGTAACAAAAAATTTGTGTTCACTTGATATTTGAATAATATTGATTATTCAAATTATTTAATTATTAATTATGAATTAATAATTATTTAATTAATTTTATAAGTGTTCTTGAATCCGATTCTTAGTGACTTTGGTATAAATTAATTATGAATTATTTTATTAAAAGTTACAAGTTCTATTTCAAATATAACATGAACTAATTTTGAATTAATTATGTTATATAGGGCAAAAGTTTTAATTATAATAAAATTAGGGTCAATATTAATATTGATTAATTAAAACCCTAATTGTTTGCCTATAAAAAGAAAAAATTTATTTTCTACATGATGGTTTTTCGATTGTTGTTGATGTTTTTGAGAAACAATAAGAGAAAAGAAAAAGTTTTTTTTTTCAACATATACAAAGAGCAAGAATTTGTGTATTTGTTCTTTGTATAACCAAAAATCAAACACTCACCTCTTATAAGTATTGATTTAATTTGATTTTTTTTTTTAAAAAGAAATCAAAAAATAAGTGAGCACAATTATATATAATTGTGCCCACTCACTTGTTTCTTGGCTTCGAGATATATCAAAGAATGCAAGGTGGTGAGCAATCCACTGAGATCAATACAGAAGGTAAAAATCTGATTTTTATTTCTTTATATTATTTTATTTCATTGTTTTATGAATCTTGGGTTCTTGAGTATTCTAAAAAGTTTTTGAAACTCAATGTTCTGCAAAATTCTTAATTTTATGAAAAACAAATTGTTGATTTTGTTTTTTCAAGCCAACAAAAATTCGATAGGGAACACCATACAAGTAATGCCTCCAAATCCTCAGTGCAAATACCACAGCTGCAAGCTCTAGATCATGGGTAGGGTAGTTCTGCTCATGTTTCTTCAACTGTCTGGATGCATAAGTTACCACTCTATCATTCTGCATCAGAATACAACCCAAACCCTATCTCGAGCCATCACTGTATACCGTAAAACCATCTGTCCCTGAAGGCAATGTAAGTACAAGAGCTGAAGTCAACCTTCTCTTTAATTCCTTAAAACTTTGCTGACAGGCATTTGACCACTCAAATTTCTCTTCCTTTCTCGTCAGTCTAGTCAATGGGGTTGTTATTCTGGAAAACCCCTCGATGAATTTCCGGTAATAGCCTGCCAATCCAAGGAAATCCTAATCTCAGTCACATTAGTGGGCAATATCCAGCTCATAATAGCTTTTATCTTTTCGGGATCCATACTTAATCCTTCAACTGAAATCAAATGACCCAAGAAAGTAACTCTATCTAACCAAAACTGGCACTTACTGAATTTTGCATACAACTGGTGCTCTCGTAGAGTGTGTAACACTATCCTGAGGTATTCCGCATGCTACTCATGACTATTTGAATACACTAGAATGTCATCAATAAACACAATTACGAACTTATCCAAGTAAGCTCGAAAGACCCTGTTCATTAGGTCCATAAATGCTGCTGGGGCATTCGTCATCCCGAATGACATAACTAAGAACTCATAATGCTCATACTAAGTCCTGAAAGCAGTCTTCGGAACATCCTTATTACGGATTCTCAACTGATGATAGCTTGACCTCAAGTTAATTTTCGAATAGACTCTGGATCCTTGTAACTAATCAAATAAGTCATCAATCCTTGGGAGCGGATACTGATTTCTAATAGTCGCCCTGTTCAACTGCCTGTAATCGATACACAACCTTAGGCTCCCATCTTTCTTCTTTACAAATAATACTGGAGCCCCCCATGGCGAGTGACTAGGTCTCACAAAACCTTTTTCCAACAGTTCATCCATCTGTATTTTCAACTCTTTCAACTCTACTGGAGCCTTTATGTAGGGTGTAATCGATATCGGTTCGGTTCTCGGAGCCAATTCTATCTTAAACTCTATCTCCCTATTTGGTGGTAATCCTGGGAGATCCTTTGGAAACATATCTGGAAACTCTCTAACCACCTGAATATCTTCAAAGTGAACTTCATCCTTACTCGGCTCAACCATATATGCTAGATACCCCTGATATCCCTTGCGGAGCATCTTATTAGCTGTCATGGCGGTGATCATACTGGTAGCAATTGCTTTTCGTATCCCTCGAAATGCTATCTTTGGTTCCCCTAATCGAGCCAATCTAACCTCCTTCGTATAACAATAAACTGTAGCCCGATGTCTTGACAACCAATCCATCCCTAAAACTACATCAAAATCTCGAATATCCAACATTATCAAATCCATCGGAAACTCTTCATCTGCTATCACAATCTTTTCATCTCTTATTACCCTATTAGCCAATAGTGAATTTCCAGCAGGGATGGAGACTACCATACCACCTTCCAAGGGCTGTAATTCTACTTTAATCTTTGTAGAAAATGGCACAGATACAAAAGAATGCGTGGCTCCAAGATCTATTAATGCATATGCTGAGTGATCAAGAATAGATATCATACCAGTGACTACCTCTGGAGCTGCACCGACCTCCTACTAGGTAACCGCAAACACACGGGCCTGGGTGCGGGGCCTACCCGTCTAATCTGCTGAAAATTATCTTATGTCCGCTGCACCCCTACCTGAGATTGAGGCACCCCGTCCTCTAGTCTGGAAGCCTCTACCTCTCTGTCTCTGACTGAAACTAGACTGTGTAGGAGATACTACTGAATATCCAACCTCTAAACTAGCTACGACAGCTACCTGTGGGCACTCTCTTATAAAATGACCCTCCTACCCATAATGGAAACAAGCTATGCTGCTCCCTCTAGATCAGTATCCTCCCGTATGCTTCCTTCCACAGGCACTACACTCAAGCAATGCGCTCCTCATAGCACGGGAGCCTCCAGATGCTGTAGATGACCTGAATGATCCCTGACTGGATGACGCTCCTCGGCTCATCCTCCTACCACCTGTTCATCTCGACTTCGGATCCCTTCTGGCTGGTTTACTAGGCTTCTCTCGTGGCAAACTAGATCCACTATGCTTGCCCTTTGTCTTCCCACTCTGAGTAGTGGATGTAGCACTCCTCTCAACCTCCAATGCTGCCTCAACTAATCTCCCATATTATGTCTTGGGGGCCAATGATAGATGGATCTTGAGACTGGAATCTAGTCCTGCAAGGAATCTTTTACACTTCTGTTCCTCATCATCAGCGATAATTGGAACTATCCGAACCAATTCGAAGAATTTCTTTTCATTATCTGTCACCGACATCGATCTCTGTTCCAACTTGAAAAATTCTTCAACTCTGGCATCCTTGTAACTGAGAGGGTAGAATCGATCAGTGAACTCTCTCTGAAATAATGTCCATGATATCTCAGCTGGGTGTCTCCTCTCTAGAGCCTCACACCAGTCCTTGACTCTGTCTTTTAAAAGGAATGAGGAGAAC
Source organism: Nephelium lappaceum (assembly GCA_021234005.1). Taxonomy (NCBI): domain Eukaryota; kingdom Viridiplantae; phylum Streptophyta; class Magnoliopsida; order Sapindales; family Sapindaceae; genus Nephelium; species Nephelium lappaceum. Next base: position 17,202,913 of record CM038006.1, read on the forward strand.
TAGACCATCTGCTCATCGGAACAGCCCATCACCCTGTAAATCCTGCTGACTTTGTCTAGCCATGTCAGAGCAGTCTCTGGGTCGCCACTACCGTCAAATGATTTCACCCTTAACTTACATGCACGTTCTATAGAGCGTTTCATCTCTTCAGGGGCCTCTTGCGGTTGTCGCATCGCTGCAATCAATATCTGTGCAACCTGTTCAGCGTTAAATTGTCCGTCGACCTGCTCAGCTGGTCCCGCTAGGCCTGGCTAGGGCTGCTCTCTTGGGGCATTCGTTAACCCCGTCGAGTGCTCCTCCTCCCCAACAGGTGGTACCTCTAGCACTGGAGCTCGTCCAGAAGCTCTATCGGAACCCTGTCGACCCCATCGATGCAGCATAGTGTTGTAATTTCAACAAAATAGCTTTATGAAACCATTTGAAATTTTAAAATCATATGCATGACAGTAATAAAAAGAAAAAGTTTGGGTTACTTTTATTGATATAATAAAAGGTAAAAAATATCTAATCTCATTTCCAAACTCTGGCTCTGATACCAAACTGACAGACCTCTTTCCGTAGGCGATCTGCTGGCACCCTACGGTGACCCTCTAGCTAGCCCTTACTCTCAGCTAAAGGATTCCCGCAGAGCTAACTCGTGTTCTTTCTAAAACCTTTTCAAAAATAGCCGAAACGCGGGGAAATTTTTCATTTTTATTTCAAACATTTGTAAAACATTTTATAAAATTTGGGCAGCATTCCGTTTGTTTTTCGGACTTTGCCACCCTGCAAATTATAAAATTTAGCACTTCTAAAATATCACAAAATAATTTTCCCAAACTACAGAACCTCAAGCTCTCATTTTTATCAATCCACAAGCAACCACAAGATGCATACGGTTTAGAAATATATGTTAAATTGAATTCATAAGTCATGCATATCTTTATTTACATATCCCAAAAATTTATACAAAAAGTCCCACATTTCAAAATGACAGCACAGTTTGCTCGACTCATCTAATCACGATCCCGAGTTTCTGCTATTAAAGTGTTTGTACCTGTACCTGTGCCTGTGCCTGGGGAGGTTTTTATTTACAAAAATATAAAATATAGTGAGCTTGATAGCCCAGTGAGTGTCATATAATTTCCATTTAAAATTAGCTTATCAAATATCCCCCAAAAAATCTTTTTGAAACATGTATGCGTAATCAAATACTATGATTGAACAATTGATATTTCTGAAATTCATCATCCATTTAAAAACAATAGATATCAATCAGAATTTCATAAAATTCATGCCAAATAAATAACATTTAAATCCATAGGTTCCATGATTTTCAATTCTATCAAAACATTTTAATAATGGTGGCAACCATAACTTTAAAAGAATTTATAAATACAAATAGGCCAACCATTAATAGCTTGCATAACATGGTACCCTAAAAGTGGAGCGGAATTATGCATCGCTCAAGTCATCACGAAATTCCACATCGTTCAGGCCATCTATCCAGTTTTTACGTAGTGGAATTCCACGTCACTACGGAGCGGAATTCTACATCGCTCAGGTGGAAGCTAGCTAATAATATACCTCTTACGTGCATTGGGCGACTCACAAGACTAAACAAACACGGTCCCACCCGCTATTAGTGACAGACTCTCCCAACACAGCCAATGCACGCTTTAAGGTATTCAACCCAAACTGAAGATATATAACATACAATCAAGTGTACCACTGGTTTTCAATTTCATTTCAATTTAAATTTCCTTTCTCATTAAATCACATTTCATATAAATCATTTCCATAATCCATGCAACAATTTCAATTTAGAATTCATTTGATATCCTTAACAACACGATAAATTTGGCGTGCATTTAAAAACAATCATAGTAAAAACATTTTTATAAAAACACTCGGTCTTAAAGCTTCGTATATGGAAACTTAGGGGCCGTGCCGTGCACCGCTCACTTCCTCCTCACCTACACATCATATATATACATAAATTTACATTCGCGTCAACTTCTGGAAATATGAAATAACTAAAATTACATAATTGCCCCTAAGTGACCCGTTTTACTCGTAAACTTTCGTATTTCGTTCCTTTATCGATTCTAAGGTTCTGAACTCAGTTTTCTTGGTCTGGAACCTATGTACTATCACTTAGGGTCGTGCTGACACTAACAGAATCGCGTTCGGAGGTCCGAAATGAAAATTATCCGATTTCGACTTCTTTTGGCCGAACCTATTCCCTAACCCAATCGGGTGGTTTTTCTTGGTTTCCTAAGCTCCCAATAAACATTAATTCACTTGGATTTCAACTCATTTTTTACTCAAAAACAACCAACAAACAATTCAGGACAAAACCCATTTCAAATCAACTTAAGCACCAACATAATCGTCAATTTCTAACTTAAATAACTCACCCCTTTTTCTTTAGCGTTAACTTCGTTTTGGGGCTGATTTTGGGGTGGATTTTTTGGACTGGTTTGGTGGTGGTTTGGGCTAAGTTCTTGGTTGGATCGTCCTCTCTTCTTCCTCCTCTCTTTCTCTCTCTCGCTTTCCCTCGGTTTCACCGTGACTTGCCGCAACTTTCACCGCCGATCTGCTGCCGGTTCGCACGAGAGGAGGACAGGTTTAGCTTTGGTTCAACTCGATCTTGGTGCGCTCGACGTCGGATTCAGCTCGCTCCAAATGCTCGTCATTTCTTTCGTCGAGTTCGGCGAGGTCAGCTCGGTCGACAATCTAGTTCAGTCGACTACAGATCTGGTTCGCGTCGCATGGTTCTGCTCCAGTTCGGATCGAGCTCAACTTGGCGTCTTGCTCTACAGCGGCGACAACGAGGTCTTCGACAGTGGTGGCTGGTCCGACGGTAGCTTCTCATTCTTCTCTTCTTCTTCTTCTTATTCTTCTTCTTTTATTCTTTCTCTCTCGGTGAGCGACCATCTTTATCTAATTTTTGATTTTTGTGACTCAATTTTTGCTTCATGCTTTCTTCCCCAATCAACCTTCAAAATGACAGTCACGTCCTAAGAAAATTCCATTTTCATCCCTTAGCTTTAGTTTAAATTCTAGTTTGACCTCAATTATTAAAATTTATCTTCAATTTAGTCTCTTGTCACATTAATAATTACTCGATTCCGTTTACCGTTTTACCCTTCCATTTATTTTCCAATTGGATTTCAATAAATCTCTAAAGTTTCTTTACAACCTTAGGGACTTTCATTAAGCTTTTATGGTCTCAATTTATTGCCTAAGGACTATCACTGGGAAAGCCATATATGAGGAATCGAGGGTTTACAAAAGAAACCAAATAGACAAACAATTATATTGATAAATTAAAGCAAAGATTGATGTTGGTGTGCAGACTCACAATCAAAAGAACAATTGTTATATGTGATTCACGTGCAAGTTGCGGATCAAAGAAAGGGAAAAAAAATTTGATGTTGCGTGCAGACTCAAAACACAAGACAAAAGACTACAAGGAACAAAGAAAGATTGCATATATAGATAATGGATATTGATTGTTTGGCGTGCAAGATCACAAAAGCAAAGAATAATTATATGTTTCAGTTTTGTGATGCACGTGCAATGCAAGAACAAAGAACAAAGAAGCAAATATTGATGTTAGTGTGCAGCAAAATCAAGAAGCAAGAAAAGATAATGACTTCAAGACACAAAGCAGAACAGATCTGGTGGTTTGCGGAAAATAAAAAAAAAAATCAGAAAGCAAGAAGATAAATTGATAAACCAAACCTGAATTAATTAACCGAAGCTTTGATACCAACTGATGCGAATCCCGTATATATTGATATGGCACCCACAATCAAATTGAAGCATAACCCCAAGAAAGATTAAAACAGGTTTATAACAAAAACTTTGACTCATAGATTATATCATTCAAGAACCAAAAATATAGCGACGCCATATTGGGCTTTTTAATTTAGATAAATGACTCAGCCTCCTAATTAAAAGCCCAATAAATTAAACTAATTTTAAATAATCTCATAATATAAATTAAGCCCAAATTAATTAAAACCCAATTAACTTCAGTTTGATTCCAATTGCCTTCAATTAGCGTTCAAAACCTTCAAGATTAAGCACAATTGCCTTTAATTGCCTCGTTGTCCAATTGTATCTTTGTCTTCCATGATTGCTATCTTGGTTTCCATCACCTCACACGGGTGTGTGTGGTGCATTTGGCGAACATATATGGTGTACTTGGCCCTAGAAAAGAATGCCAAACCATTGTGTAAGCCCTCGATTTTATTTTATGGTTTTCCCAATTATAGTTCTTAAATGATATTTTAAGATCCTAGGTGATAAAGGAAAGTGTCCATGAATGTAGAAAATTTTCAGAAATCGATTGAACCCAATTGGAGATTAACTAAGTAAATATAAAGGATTGATTTGTAAATGGCCGTAAGTGATTTGTTAAGGTGATAAGGGATTAAATTGAAATAAAATTTCCTACTTAGGGTCAAAGTGAAATTAAGCAAAGTTCAAGGGTGAAAACCAATTTTTTCTAGAACATAATGATCATTTTTAAAGAAGATTAATATAAATATCAAGACTTGGCCAATTTTTTCACTCATTTCACGCCCAAACCAACTCAAAGTCGAGAGATAGACAAGGAAGAATAGTGGTGTTCGGCCATGCATGAAGGATGGTGAATCAAGCTAGTTCAATCCATTTTTAAGCCTTTAATCAAGATCTCAAGCCAAACCAAGCTAGAAGAACAAGTGTAGACCAAGATTTAAGCTAAAAGAGGTTGGTTTTCCCAACTTTGACCTTGTTTGAATGATATGGTGTTGATGTTTCTGATGATGATTTTATGGGTTTTTGATATGGGTTTTTATGTGTGATTTAAATTGAGTTTTATGAGACTAAAACTAAGTATAAACCACATGGAAATGATCAAGTTTGATAGGTTAGGGTTTTGTGGGAGAAACCATAAAGTTGAATGGTGGTTGTTTAAATGAAATAAGTTGCTCACCAAGTGTTTGATAAAATGCCTAAGTTAAATAAAATGAAAATTTTGAATGAAATGAATTGGTTATGTGTTAGGCCATGTAAGACCATAATGAGGGAAGTATGGAACCAATGTCATTTGATGTTATTAAGCATGATTCCATGTTGAATTCATGCTAAGGAAACCTAGGATAAGCTAATGGAATTGTTAGAAACTCAATTAGACCACTTGTCTTTTATGGCCTGAAGTGAAGAGCATTGATGGCTATGATGTAATACCACATCATGTATGTGTTTTAATGCATTAAATGAGTATGTTTAAGTATGTATGGCATTAAGGAAAAGAGAATTAAGATTTAGAATGAAAAATGTGAAAATTGTCTTGAAAAAGTGATGAGAAAGTGGGTTTTTCATAGGTTTCGCCACCTTATAGTTGGAATTTTTTAGAACCGTTTTACGGGTGTCCTAAATGCGAGTTAGAGAGCTTATTGGAGCAAAAATAAAGTGAAAAGCGGCCCTAGGATGGGCTGTGAATAATATTTGGCCAAAGGGGGTGCTAAAAATTTGACTTTTCATTTCGGGCTCTAGAAAATTATTTCGGGCATGGGATGTTCATAGGTGTATATAAGTAAGGTTCATGCAAAGAAAATGGAATTTTAAAGCCTTGATTAAGTTGAAATCGAAACCGAAAGTTTGTAGGCAAAATAGTTTTCAAATGAATTAAGTGAGTTAAAAGCTATGTAATGAATTCTATGAAGTTAAGTTTAGCTTATTCTAAGCAAAAACGTGATGTGTAGGTGAAGAGGAAGTAAGCAGAACCGGAGAAGGCCATGGGAGCCACTTAAGGAAACTTAAATTTAAGGTGAATGATACACTTGATTTTGAAGCATTTGCAATTAGATTTGAAAATTTTAAGAATATATTTTATTGTAGGTGCTATATATTGTTTTGAAATGTTAGTGATGGATTTATAAAGCGCTTTAAGGAAATGAAAAATTATAAGAAAATTCCTATGGTGAAGGTTGAAGTAATTTATATATAAATTTACGTTTGTTTTAAGTGTTTAAGCATTTTGTAAACGTATTATCATTTTAGTATTCAAAATGAACATTTTGATTATATGACTTTTTGTATGGAAAGTTGTCATTTATGATTTTATAAGTATGAGTTTGTTTAATTTGAAATTTCAGTTTTAGTTTTAAGTTCTTTTTATGAATTAAGCTATGTTTTATATGTAAGCAAATGAAAATGAGATTTATGGATTTTAAAAGATAAGTTATTTTTGTGCCTTTTGCACTTAACGAAGTTATTTATACTTTATGCACAAAGAAAATAAGATTTGAGCCCCATGCACTTCAAAGTATAAGTTTTGTGCTTTATACACTCAGAAACCGGATTTTTGTGCTTTTGCACTAAATTAAAAAAATAAAATAAGTTTTTAAAGACCATAATGATACTCACCTTTATAAGTTAAGTTTTAGACCCGGCCGATATATCTCACATTAATATGACAAAGTCCTGGGAGGGGATGCGTCACTAACTTGGGGAAAAATTGAGTCTGTCACGTCACCTCTACTTTTATAGGATATTATCTCGTGTTATGGTTAGCAATGTAACATTCCGCATATAATTGCGAGATGTCTTTGTAAGTAAGTAAGTGTCACGATTGGAGTCTGTTAAAAGCGCCACGTGACTCCACGTCGGCTAGCATTATCAAAGCTATCGCATGGTTGTAAGCATTATGGGGTATGAATAGTGCTTTTCGAAAATTAAATAAGTATTTAAAGTATTGAAAGCAAATAAAGATATTTTATATGTTTTAAGCATGTTTTACGATTAAATGAAATTAAGTTTTGAGAAAATTTAAGAAATGGAAATTCACCTTATGCATTTTATAATCCATAAGTTTTCTGCGAAGTTTTATGAATATATATAAATTTTACGGATTTTCTATTTTAAGCTATGAATGGAAATGGGATTGAAATTTTATATGTTTTATGAACTACAAGATTTATATGAAGCTTTATGTATGTATAATTTCATATTGACACTCAATTTGTAAAGTTTATGTATGAATAAGTATAAAGGCTATTAAAAGTTATAAGCTTTATATGAATTTTACGCATCTATGAGTTGTAGTTTTCATATGTACGTTTGGCAATTTAAATAAGATTTGTATTTTTAAATCCTAAGTTAAATAAAGTTTATATATATATATATATATATGAATTTTTAGGCATATATGAGTTCAAGTTGATCTGCAATTTATAAGTTCCATATGAACTTTTATGTACTTATGCGATTATAATTTTCATATATATGCTTTGAGATTTAAATAAAAATTTATACTTTAAAAATTTTAAGTTATATAGGATTTTTATGTATATATAAGTTTTATACACATTTTGATGCCCTTATGGTTTTTATGGTTTTATAAACTGTAAACCCTCAATTCCTTATTCATGGTTTTCCCAGTGATAGTCCCTAGGCAATTAATTGAGATCCTAAAAGGTCAATGAAAGTACCTAAGGTTGTAAAGAAGCTTTAGAGATTTATTAAAATCCAATTGGAGAATAAATGGAAGGGAAAAATGGTAAACGAAACCAAGTAATTATTAAGTATGATTAGGGACTAAATTGAAAACAAGTTTTAATATTTGAGGTCAAGTAGAATTTAAACTAAAGCTAAGGGATGAAAATGGAATTTTCTCAGGACGTGACCGTCATTTTAAAAGTTGATTGGAGAGGAAAGCATGAAGCAAAAATTGACCCACAAAACAAAATCAGACCAAAGACTGTCGCTAACCGAGAGAGAAAGAAAAAGAGAAAAGAAGAAGAAGAGAAGAAGAAGAAGAAGAAGAAGAAGAAAGAGCTGCCGGTCGACCAACCTGACCTCGCCGTCGCCGTTGTGCCAACTAGCATGTACAAGCAGCTCGAGCTGTCGTAGATCAGCCGCGAAGTGACGAAGTCCAGCCGCAGCCCTCACCGACCGAGCGAACCAGACCTGACCTGTAGAACCGACCGCCGATCGCGCGAGATCAACACTGACGAATTGCTCCAGCCGAACCCGATGCCAAGCCCACCAAGACCGAGCTGAACCGAAGCCAAACCAGTCTTCCACGCACGCGAACAGGCAGCAGATTGGCAGCAAATCGCGGTGAAACCGAGGGAGAGAGACAAGTAGAAAGAGAGGAGGAAGAAGAGAGGAAGATCCAACCAAAAACCCATCCATTTTCGCACCAGATCTGTCACCAAATTAGTCCAAAACCGCCCCAAAATCAACCTCAAAACGAAGTCAATGCAAAGAGGAAAGGGGTGAGTTATTTAAGTTTGAAATTGACGATTTTGTTGGTGCTTAAGTTGATTCGAAAAGGGTTTTGTTATGATTTGTTTGTTGGTTGGTTTGGAGTAAAAATGAGTTGAAAATTTAGTGAATTAATGCTTATTGGAAACTTAGGAAACCAAGAAAATATTAAAAATTTAAAGAGAAATCAAATCGCGTGCTAAACTAGTTTGAAGGGCGATTCCGTTGATTGACCCTTATGGCATTCGTTGAGAGTTTTGATAACCCTAACGAGTTTAATTAAGAGTGTTTAAGCTATTAAAAGTCGAAGATTAAGTTTAGAATTCAAAATCAAGGAAACGCCTAAAAATTAACAATGAAAATAACGCGTTTTTAGCCTAAAACACTTACTCGATGTCCGTTTCTTTCTGTACCGACATATGGACCGACTAGATGGCGAGTTGGGAAGGTGTTCGAAGCGAAAACGGAATGAAGAAAAGCCCCAAATAGGGCTATGAATAGTGTTCGGCCAAAGAGGGTGCTAAAAATGCGACTTTTCGTTTCGAGCTCCAGAAAACTATTTCGGACATGTGGGGATGTCCCTAAAGGTATATAAATAAGGTTCATTGAAAAAAATCGGGATTTTGGAGCTCCGGTTAAGTACAAATCAAGTAGGGAAACTTTTTAGTGAAAAGTGTCTTTATATAGGTTACTTGAGTTAGAAGTTATTTAATGAGTTTCTTAAAATCCCATTTAGCATATTCTAAGTGAGAATGTGATGTGTAGGTGAGGATGAAGCGAGCGGAGCACGGCACGGCCCTTGAGTTTCCATATACGAAGCTTTAAGACCAAGTGAGTGTCTTTATAAAAATGTTTTTATTATGATTGATTTTAAATGCATGCCAAATTTATCATGTTGTTAAGGATATCAAATGAATTCTAAATTGAAATTGGTGCATGGATTATGGAAATGATTTATATGAAATGTAATTTAATGAGAAAGGAAATTTAAGATTGAAATGAAATTGAAAACCAGTGGTACACCTGATTGTATGTTATATATATCTCCAGTTTGGGCTGAGTACCTTAAGCGTGCATTGGCTGTGTTGGGAGAGTCTATCACTAACAGCGAGTGGGACATTGTTTGTTTAGTTCTGTGTGTTGCTCAATGCACGTAAGAGGTATATTATTAGCTAGCTTCCACCCGAGCGATATAGAATTCTGCTCCGTAGCGACATGGAATTCCGCTACGTAAAAACTAAATAGATGGCTTGTACGATGTTGAATTCTGTGATGGCCTGAGCGACACAGAATTCCACTCTACTCTTAGGGTACCATTTAATGCAAGCTACTAATGGTTGGCCTATTTGAATTTATAAATTCTTTGAAAGTTATTATTGCCACCATTATTAAAATGTTTTGATAGAAATGGAAACCATGCAACCTATGGATTTAAATTTTATTTATTGGGCATGAATTTATTTAAATTTTGATTGATATCTATTATTTTTAAATGGATGATGAATTTCAGAAATATTAATTATTCAATCATGGTATTTAATTATGCATAAATGTTTTAAAAAGATTTTTGGGAGGATATTTGATAAACTAGATTTAAATGGGAATTATATGATACTCACTGGGCTATCAAGCTCACCATATTTTATATTTTTGTAAATAAAACCTCCCGAGGCACAGGTACAGGTACAGGCACTTCAATAGCAGAAACTCCGGATCGTGATTAAAGCAGTCGAGCAGATTGTGCTGTTATTTTTGAAATGTGGGACCATTTGTATAAATTTTTGGGATATGTAAATAAAAATATGCATATGAACTTTTAAAGCTATTGGAAATGAGTTTTAAAATTTAGTTTGGTTGTTTTGTTGGAATAGATTGAAATAGATCATGCATGACTTATGAATTCAATTTAATATATCTTTCTAAACTGAATGCATGTTTGTGGTTGCTTGTAAATTGATAAAAATGATAGCCTAAAGCTCTGTAGTTTAGGAAAATTGATTTGTGATATTTTAGAAGTGTTAAACTTTATAACTTGTAGGGTGGTAAAGTCCGAAAAACAGACGAGATGCTGCCCAAATTTTTATAAAATGTTTTACAAAGGTTTGAAATAAAAATGAAAAATTTCCCCGTGTTTCCGCTGTTTTCGAAAATGTTTCACAAAGAACACAGCTTAGCTCTGCGAGGATTCTTTAATTGAGCGTAAGGGCTAACTGGAGGGTCACCGTAGGGTGTCGGCAGATCGCCTAGGGAAAGTGGTTTGTCATAAACTATGTGTGAGATTTTATGCATTTATGTACTTTATGGATTTAGCACTCACACTTTGTAACGAAATAAGTTTTGAAATTTATGAGAAATTTTAAGAAATGGAAATGTATTTTGAAAAGTGTTTTTTAAGGAAGTATTTTAATAAAGTAAAACCTTTTAAGTTAAAAAGAAATATTTACACTCACTGAGCTTCCATAGCTCATAATTTTCTGTTTTTATGTTAAAAACCTTTTCAGGTATAGAAGTGGGTGATTGAGGTCAGAGAACTCCTCTAGAAGAATAGGTGGGCAAGGACACGACATTGCTTTTGTATAAATACATTTTCATATTTTGTATGTGAAAGAGATGGTGTAAATATATGTCTAAATTATAATGAGTGGTAAATTAATTATGCATGAATTTGAAAAGTTTTAGTTACGTTTAAAGAAATTTCGTAAGTTGCAAAATGTTTGATTTATGATTTTATGCTTTTGATTTTTAGCAAAACAGAATTGTGATTTGAAATATATGTTTGTGGGCAAAAGAAGTTGGGTTGGAAAAATAAACGTATATGGAAGTGTATTTTTCTTTACAGGTTATTTTGGTTTAATTAAAAACGCAGCTATTATGCTGTTGAATTTTCCGTTTGAAAAAAAAAAAAATCCAACCCATTCTAGTTTTACAAAGTAAGAAAAGATTTTAAGGATTCGCTCCACAGATTTCTTTTAGCTCAATCTGTAGGGTTTAGGAGGATTCCGTTGGGGTGCCAGCAGAGCCTTTTGGACATAAGTATAAAGGGTTTCGGATTGGGTCCTATCACGCTGTGAGCTCAAAGGGCGTGCTGTACGATGCGAGAGGCGTACAGGACCTCTAAATCACACACGGGCGTGTGTGGTGCGTTTGATGCATAGATATGGTGTATTTAGCCCTAGGAAAGTATGTCAAGCCGCTGTGAGGGCAAGGGGCATGCCGCATGGCCCGAGGGGCATACAAAACCTCTAAACCTCACATGAGCGTGTGTGGTGCATTGGTCCACAATTATGGTGCTCTTGGCCCTAGGAAACAATACAAAGCCATTGTGAGTGCAAGGGGTGTGCCGCATGGTACGAGGGGCGTACAGGACCTCTAAATCTCACACAGGCGTGTGTGGTGCGTTTGGCCTACAGATATGGTGTACTTGGCCCTAGGAAAGTATGCTAAGCCGCTGTGAGCGTAAGGGACGTACATGAACTCTAAACGTAACACGGACGTGTGTGGTGCATTTAGCACACAGACATGGTGTACTTAACCCTAGAAAAGAATATCAAACCGTTGTAGGCATAAGGGGCGTGCCGCATGGTGCAAGGGGGCCTACAAGACCTCCAAACCCTCAAACGGGCGTGTGCGGTGCATTTAATCCACAAATATGGTATACTTGGCCCAAGGAAAGAATGCTAAGCCACTATGAGCGCAAGGGGTGTGCCGCATGGTGCAAGGGGCATGCTGCATGGTGCTAGGGGCATACAGGACCTTGAAACCTCACACGGGTGTGTCGCAAGGTGCAAGGGGCATACAAGACCTCTAAGCCTCACACGGGTTTGTGTGGGGCATTTAGCCCACATATATGGTGTACTTGGCCCTAGCAAAGAATACCAAGCCATTATGAGCGCAAGGGGTTTACTAACAGGACCCAATCCGAATCATACCATATTAGTATCCAGAGAGCCCTACTTGGTAGCCCTACGGAATCCACCTAAACCCCACTGATTGGGCTAAAAGAAATCCGTGGAACGTGTAACACCTCATACCCGCCCTTTCACCAGATGACTCCAAAGGGTGCTACAGTAACAAAATCTTTACCAATAAAACCGTATATTCTTTTTATTCATATCAAAATATGAATTTCAAAATCACTTTACAAACAATACAAAATCCTTTTATTTCAAACGGAAAAACTGACAGAGTTTCCTCTGAAATTCGGACTTTCCCAACCTGTTACAAATCATCATATTCATATCCGTAGCATTTCTTCCACAAACATATTCTGAACTGGAACCAAACTCCATTTGGCTCATTCTTTTCTATAAACACAACATTATCCCAAAATATATACACAACTTGATTTTTCTTTACCAGAAACAACAATTTAAATCCAAATACATACATATATATATGCATGAATACAATTTGAACCTTTTATATACAAAACCAAAGATAATATATATATATACCAAAAAATAAATATGGAAGGATAGATGTGATTGTCTCAGCTCACTCCAGATGTGCTTTCTCTTCAATCTTCGCCCTCTAGATGCAATCTACTACCTACGCGCAGAAATTCCAATGCGCTAAGCATATCTGCTTAGTGGGTGTACACCAAACTCAATATTTATATTTTCAAACAATCAGTTTATAAAATTAATAACAAAATATCATAATTTATCTATAATTCAATTAAATATCCAAAAGAATTTAAAACAATACATTAATCACAATAATTCTCATAATAATTTTCAATGCCCTTAGTAAACACAAGCACGATACCATGGACTGATAGACGAGTTTTCCGGCATCGGACACTCGGTGACTACCCGCCGGACTATCAGAGAATCATGTATATTTAGGGCCGGACACTCGGTGCCTCTCATAACCTCCGAATTAACATTCACTATCAGAATCGGTCGGTACAGAATCAAACGGCACAGTACTGCTAAATGACCTTAATGGCATGCCACTCCAATCCCCACCTATCTGTGTCAAAGCTTACTAGGGCTTGAATAACAATTTATTTTCAAAATTCATTGGGTTGGTTTCGTTTAAACTTTCGGTTTCTAATTATTTTTCAAACAAAATCTGGCAGCATAACGGCTGCATTTCGAAGGTTTCCAGAAAACCTGAAAATATAAAATACACTTCTAAATATCTCGTCAATCCAACCCAACTTCGTTTTCCCACAATCACACAAATCAATTTTCAAATTCATCATTTCGTTTTTGTCACAACCATATAAATCCCATCAATTATCACAATTCAAAATAAAATATTTCATCAGACACATATCAAAATATTCACAAACATTATTTCAAAGCATCAAAGTACTCAAAAATCGATAATATTCTATTTATAAAAACAAATTGAATAAAGTGCACACCAACGTTTGGTTTGTTCTTTGAGTTATTTCACTTTCTCCAACGGAAGCTCACACTTTCTCCTTTCCTTTTCTTTGGCTTCCGTGAGCTATCTCCTCTCCTGGATTTTCAATTAATACATAAATACTCAAAAAAAAAAAAAAAAAAAAAAAACTCATTCCATAATTTAAAATGCATGATTTACTAATCCTAAATGATCCAACTATTTCCAAATCTCATCCAAGTCCATTAAAACTCATTTGACCTTCTTAAATTCTCTTCCAGTTTTCTAAGCTCCCAATATACATAAATTCACTTATTTTTCAACGCATTTTTACTCAAAACCAACCGACAATTAAATCAAAATAAAATCCATCTCAAACTAATTTAATCACCAACAAAACCATCAATCTCAAACTCAAACAACTCACCCCTATTCCTTTTCGCTTTAACGTCGTTTTGAACTAGTTTTGGGGTGGTTTTGGACTGATTTTGGTGACAGATCTGAGCTGGTTTTGGACTGTTTTTCTTCCTCTTTCTTCTCCTCTCTTCCTCTCCCTCTTTCTCTCTCGGTTCCACCGTGATTGGTCGCTGATTTAACCACCGGTCTGTCGCCGTTCTGCACGCATGGAGGAGCTGGTTTCAAGCTCGGTTCTGCGCGATTTCAGCTCGATTCTGCTCTCGTTCAGGTCGAAATCTGCAGGACAGTCGGACGGCGACTTCTTCCTCTTCGATCGGGGCTGTTCGCACAGCGGTTTTGCTCGGTTTCGTAGTCGCGCGTGCAGTCGGTTTCTATCGTCGCTCTGTTCAGCTTCAAGCTAGTTCACGAGCTGGTTGGCGCGGTCGGTGCTGGTTGGTCGGCGGTTGCTTCTCCTTCTCTTCTTCTTTTTCTTCTTCTTCTTTTTTCTTCTTTCTTTTCTTCTCAGCGACAACTCTCTCTCTCTCTCTAATTTCAGCTCACCATTTTGTTTTTTAGTGAATCCAACTTTTTGGCTTCCAATTTCCTCCCCAATCAATTTTAAAAATGACGGTAATTCCTGAGAAAATATCGGTCTCCTTCCTGAGCTTTTAACTAAATTTTACTTTGACCACAAATATTAAAACTTATCTTCAATTTAATCCCTCATCTCATTAATCATAATAATAATAATGACAATACTATTTATGCATATAAAATTAGGGATGTTACAGAGCGAACCCTTAAAATCTTTCCATACTTATAAAATAAGAAAGGGTTGGGTTTTTTTTTTTTTTTTTCAAATGGAAAATTCGACGGCATAACGACTATATTTTTAATGTTTCCAAAATACACTTCCAACTATTTTCAATTTCCAACCCAACTTCTTCCACAGACATACTTTCAAAATTTCCTTTCCATTTTCATACAAAAGAAATCATATAAAACCATAAGCCATAAGTTACAAAATATCATCAAAGCCTTATAAGAAATCAACTTAGAAACACAAATATTTTTCATAGCTTTAGTAAAATTACAAAACTTTGTACACTTCAAAATATATACAAGTATCAACTATTGTTTTAGAAGCCATCAAAACTTATCATAAAGTACAAACAAAGCAAATGGCTTTTCACTTTTGATTGCATGCAAAATGATTGTGCAAAAGAAGCAACTGTCGGATCTATGCCCACCTAGATAAACGGAGGGGATCTTATGCCCTGGTCACCTGCATTTGTACCTGAGGAGGTTTTTGAAATAAAAAAAAAGAAAAGAGTGAGCTTAAAGAAGCTGAGTGAGTGCTCATAAGTTATAAATCAATATCATGTTCATTTGTAAAATACCTCCTTAAAAACATTAAAAATAGAATTTGATTTTTTAATTTGAAATCTCATACTTAGCATCACAAAATCATACGTTTGGCAATATAAGAAATACATAAAATTTTCAGTAAAACTTAGTAAGCAATAACATCACACGAACCAGAATCAGCTATAAAATTCCCTTTGAAACATAATTATAAATCACATAAAATAGTTTACTTTCAAACTTATGTTTTCATTGAGAAATGCACCAATGTTACCCCTTAAACTTACAACCACGAGATAGCTAGTTAAAAGCAAATCAACGTGGAGTCACGTGGCAATTTAGCTACGAACACCATCCGTGACACTTACAAAGACATCCTAACAACTACGTGTGGAATTGTGCATCGCAAAGCGTAGCATAAGACAACATCCCTCACACGTAAAAGCAACACAACAAACTCTATTCACCCAAATTTAATGACGCAATCCCACCCATAACTCTGCCATACACGTGTGGGACATATCGACCAGGTCTAAATAACTTACAAGGGTGGGTAGACAATTGACATTTGAAAACTTATTTAAATATAAATTGTTTTTGCATCAAACACATAAAATTTCAACTTTATTGTCCTTTACACAACCATAAAACATAGTTTTATCCACTAACAAAACTTAGAACTTTATATTTCATTTCAAAAGGAAATCCATGCTTATAAAGGCATAAAACATGATATCCATATCAACATTCATTTCAAATTTTAAACTCTTAAATAGCAAACATATCAAAAAGAGTTTAACAATTTCAAAACCAACATAATTTCTTTGAAAATCATTTAACACTCACCTTTATTTCCAAGCTTCCCTAAAAAGCTTCAACGGTCTGCTCCAGCTCCGCTAGCCTCTCCTTCACCTACACATCATAATTTCGCTTAGAATACACTAAATAAAGCTTCACAAAACTTATTACACAATTTTTAACCCAATTAACTTTATTGTACCCTATTATGCCTAAAAGCTTCTCTACACGGTGTCCATTTAACTGAAGCTTTCTAATTCCGATTTCTTTTCATGGATCCTATTTATTTTCAGTTAGGAACACGCCCATACGCTCGAAATCATGATTCGAAGTTTGAAATGAAAAGTGGTCATTTTTTACCTCTCTTGGCCGAATGGTATGTACAGCCCTAGGTAGGGTTGTGCTTCACTTCTTTCTTGCTCCACACACCTTCTTGACTTGCATTTAGATCACCTGTAAAGTAGTTCTAAAAAATTCCAACTTTTGAGTGTTCAAACCTAGGAAAAACCTCACTTTTTCATCCATTTTAGGGGGCATTTTCACATTTTTCATTCTAAACTTTAATTCTCCTTTCCTTAGAGCTATACACACTCATACAATTCATTTCAACACATAAAAGAATGAGCATTCCATGATAACCCATAGTACCCTTCATACTTGTCCTACAATTCAAGTTGTTCAAATTCCATTCTAACATTTTCATAGGTTTGTTTGCTACTTAAATAACATTAAATCATACTTAAAAGTCCTCTATTTCATTGGATTCTCATATCTCTCCATATGGCCTTACATGTCTCAACACATACTAACTCCATTTCTAACAGGACCCAATCTGAACCTTACCGTACTTACGTCCAGAGGACCCTACCTGACACCCCAACGGAATCCTCCTAACCTCATTGATTGAGCCAAAGGAATTCCGTGGAGCGAACCATTAAAAACCTTATCGTATTCCATTACTTTTAAAAACTAAAATGGGTTGGTTTTTTTGTTTTTTCAAATAAAAATTTGGTGACATAATGGCTAAAATTTCAATATTTCCCAAATACCTATAACACAAAATACACTTCGACTATTTTCATTATCAAACCCAACTTCTCTCACAAACATATTTCAGAATTTCATTTCCATTTTCATACCATAAATAATGTAAAACCATAACTATAAAACACAAGGTAAAATTCAATTCTTATAAACAAATAGCTTAGGAAAAATAAACATATTTCATAACCTAAATAACCTTTACAAAACCTTATGCGTCTTTAAGTACATATGAGTAACAAATTTCATTTTAAAAGGCAATCAAAACGCCTCATAAAATACATCAAAATATACATACAAATGCTTAACATTTGTGTTACAAAATAGGTTACAAAAACACTACAAAAGTGATGGCTTTTCAACTTTAACATAACATGCAAAATGATCATGCAAGAGAAGCATTCGTCAAATTTGCGCCCACCTATATCAACGGAGGGGATCTCATGCTTCGGTCACCTGCACTCACACCTAAGGTGGTTTTTGAATAAAACAAGGAAAATGTGAGCTTATTGAAGCTTAGTGAGTGTGCATACATTATAAATCCATAACATATTGATTACTAAAATACCTCCTTCAAGTAATAAGAATGAAGTTTATTTACTTAATTGCTCAACGTAAAACTGCATAAAATCTTCATATCTCATTTGATAAATTCATACACTTGTCAACATAGAAAACAACATAGGAAACACATAAAACTTCCAATGAGATTTAGAAAGCATATAAACTTATATAAACTAAAAAGGACTATAAGGATTCCTTCCAATACGAAATTAAAATTTCATAAACATGATAAAGTTTTAATGCATATTATGGTAGTTAGAAATGCACCAATGTTACCCTATAAACTTACAACCATGAAACAGGGAGTCACGAGGCGATTTAGCCATAAACACCATCCGTAACACTTACAAAGACATCCTAACACCACGTGCGAAATATTACATCGCAATACGTAGAGTAAGACAACATCCCACACACGTAAAAGTGACACAACGGACACTATTCCTCCCCAAAGTTAGTGACGCTATCCCTCCCATACGTTGCCATACACGTGTGGGACATACCGGTCTGATCTATAAAACTTACAAGAGTGGGTAGACAATTGGCTTTTCAAAATTCATTTAAACATAAATTATTTTTAGCATCAAACACTTAAAAATCGAGCTTGAATCTTCAAATTTCATGTCAATTTAACTTTCACATTTATAAAAATACAAAAGATAAACTTGGATACAAAACATATTATTCATATAATTACTCATTTAAAATCATAAAATAGTAACCATACTAGAAAATGCATAAACATGTTAAAACAACATACAATTTTTCCAAAACCATTTTGCACTCACCTTTGCTTGCAAACTTCCCTAGTGGCTTCAACGGTCCTCTCCGGCTCCGCTAGCCTCTCCTTCACCTACACATGATAAGCACACTTAGAATGTGCTCAATAGACAATGCAAAGATGCACTAAGATGCACATAACTATACTAACTCTATAAAATTCTCTCTATACTAGTAGCTTCTCCTTTCAATTTCTCTTTGATCCATGCTCCAAATTCTCAATTTCTTTGCATGAACCCTTCTTATACATACCAAGGAACATCCCCATATGCTTCCCATCATAAATTGAAGCTTGGAACTCAAAATGGTCGTTTTAGACCCCTCAAACCCGAATGTAATGCATAGCCCAAACTGTGCATGCTTTTGCTCAAATTCTTTCTCCCACATTGTTCTTATCTCCCAATGTGGTCATCCATAAAATTTTGTCGAATTCTGACATCGTTTGGATATCGAAACCTAAGAAAAACCTCACTTTTTCATCCGTTTTTAGGGGCCATTTTCACATGTTACATCCTAAAACTTAATTCTTTCTTTCCTAGTGTTATACACACTCTAACGTACTCATACAATTCAATTGAACCCATAAAAGAAGTGGTATTCGATAACAACTCATAATGACTTTCCTAGGTGTCTTACAATGCATTACAATGGAATGACTTTCAATGCAATTCTAACATTTCTACAAGTTTGTTTGTCACTTAAACAACCTAAAATCATGCTTAAAGCACTTCCATTCTATTGGTTTCTCATACCTCTCCATATAGCCTTACAAGTACTAACATACCCTAGGTTCATTTCTTTCAAGTTTCACATGTTGGTTCTTTGAGACATTTTGTCATACACTTAGTCTACATTTCAATCCATTGATTTCCAATCCAAATTCTACTTAAAATCTATCTCATGCCAACACTAGTCCATCAATTTTAGTAGGTTTCCATGCCATCTTTCACATGCTTTCAAGTCTCCAAAGAATTATCTTTTAACATAGATAAAAATCCCCCATCAAAACTAGCTTAAACATCATCAAAATAACCAACACAAACATCACAATATCAAGCTCAAAAGTGAGTAAACTAACCTTAATTGACTTTATTTCTTGCTTCAAATTGGATTTCCTAGCTTATGGAGGCTTGATTGATTGATTAGGAGCCTAAAAAAGAGTTGAACCAACTTGAATCACCAACTTCTTGCCTTGGCCGAACCAACTTCTTCTTCTCACGTTTTCTGTCTTTTCTTCCTTTGGTTTCTCACGGTTTTGCTTTGCTTGGGCTGTTGTGGCGTGAATTCATCTCAAAAATTGATTAAGTGTTCACTTATATATTACTACCATTCCATAAATAACCAATGTATCCTTCATTTAATTGACTTTTGGCACTTAACTTTTAATTATCCTCTCTTGACCCTTAACTTATAAACTTCTTTCAATTTAGTCCATAGGTCACCTTAACTTATGAATTCAAATGACAATGACTAATTTGCCCTTATACTTAATTAAGCTTCCAATGAGGTTTCATCAATCCCTATAGTTTTACAATTCTTTTGTTTAATCTCCTAGGGTCTCAAAACATCTCTTAATAATTATTTATGATTTCATACACCACTTATAGATTATTACTAAAGTAATCATACTTAAACATCGAGGACTTACAATTTCCTTCAAGTTTTTGATGTTGGTTCTCTTGGACATATTATCAAACACCTAGTCTACATCTCATTTCTTTAACTTCCAATCCAAAACCAACCCAAAACCTCTCTCATGCCAACCCTAACTCATCAATCTTAGTTGGTTTCCATGCCATCTACACTAGTCTTTAAGTCTCCAAACACTCATCTTTTAGTACAGATAAAAACCTCTCATCAAAACCAACTCAAACATCATCAAAACAATGAACACAAACATCACAACAACTAGTTCAAAAGTGAGTAAACTAACCTTTGTTTTGCTTCGGTCTTGCTTCAAGTTTGATTTTCTGTCTTAGGGAAGCTTGATTGCTTAATTAGAACTTTGAAAATGGCTTGAACCAACCTTGATCACCTTTTTGCTTCTTTGGCTGAACACAGAAGTCTCTCTTTGGTTTCTCTCTCGCCTCTCTCTTGGTGCTCTCATGGTTTTGCTTCTGTTTGTGATGAGAAAATGTCTAAGTCTTGCTTTTATGCATATAACAATTCCATTAATGAAAATATTGTCCCTTAAATAATTGCTTTGTCATCCTTAAACGCGTGCTTATCCCATCTTGACCCCTAACTTGTACACTTATTTCTAATTTAGTCCATATGTCATACTAACTTAATAACTCCAATAACAATGACCATTTTACCCTTATACTTATTTATGCTTCCAATGGGTTTCAATTAATCTCTATCTTTTTACAACACTTCCATTATTCACTTAGCATTTGTTACTAGGAAAACCATAAATAAACATCGAGGGCTTACACCTGCCGCATGGTGCGAGGGGCGAATAGGACCTCTAAACCTCAAACGGGCGTTTATAGTGCTTTTAGCCTATAGATATGGCGTACTTGGCCCTAGGAAGGAATGTCAAGCCGTTGTGAGTGCATGGGGCATGCCGCATGGTGCAAGGGGTGTACAGAACCTCTAAACCTCAGATGGGTGTTTATAGTGCGTTTAACCTACAGATATGGTGTATTTGTCCCTAGGAAAGAATGTCAAGTTGTTGTGAATGCAAAGGGCATGCCACATGGTGCGAAGGTCGTACAGAACCTCTAAACCTCACACAGGCGTGTGTGGTGCGTTTAGCCCACAGATATGGTGTACTTAGCCCTAAGAAAGAATGCCAAGTCGCTGTGAGCGCAAGGGGCGTCCAGGACCTCTAAACCTCACACGAGCATGTGTGGTGTGTTTAGCTGACAGATGTGGTGTACTTGGCCATAGAAAAGAATGTCAAACTGTTGCGAGCGCAAGGGCGTGTTGCATAGTGCGAGGGGCATACAGAATCTCTAAACCTCAAACAGGCGCGTGTGGTGCATTTAGCCCACAAATATGGTGTACAGGGCCTCTAAACCTCACACGGATATGTGTGGTGCGTTTGGCCTACAGATATGGTGTTCTTGACCCTAGGAAGAATGCCATGCCGCTGTGAGCGCAAGAGGCATGCCGTATGGTGCGAGGGTCGTTCAGGATCTCTAAACCATACATGGGCACGTGTGGTGATTTTAGCCCACAGATATGGTGTACTTGTCCCTAGGAAAAAATACGAAACCGTTGTGAGTGCAAGAGGCGTGCCACATGGTGCGAAGGACGTACAGGACCTCTAAACCTCACAAGGGCACATGTGGTACGTTTAGCCCATAGATATGGTGTACTTGGCCCTAGGGATGAATGCCAAACCACTGTTAGCGTAAAGGGCATGCCGTATGGTGCAAGGGGCATACACGACCTCTAAACGTCACACGGGCGAGTGTGGAGTATTTAGCCCACAGATATAGCATACTTGGCCCTAGGAAAGAATGTCAAACGGCTGTGAACGCAAGGGGAGTGTCGCATGGTGTAAGGGGTGTACATGACCTCTAAACATCATACGGATGTATTTGGTGCGTTTGGCCTATAAATGTGGTGTACTTGGCCCTAGGAAAGAATGCCAAGCCGTTGTGAGTGCAAGGGGCATGCCGCATGGTGTGAGGGGCATTCAAGACCTCTAAATCTCACACTATTGTGTGTGGTGCATTTGGCACACAGATATGGTGTACTTGGCACTAGGAAAGTTTGTCAAGCCACTGTGAGCGCAAGGGGTGTACTGCATGGTGCGAGAGGCATACATGATCTCTAAACCTCACACGGGTATGTGTGGTGCATTTAGCCCACAATTGTGGTGTACAGGACCTCTAAACCTCACACGGGTGTGTGTGGTGCGTTTGGCCCACAGTTATGGTGTTTTTGGCCCTAAGAAAGAATGCCACCCTGTTGTGACCAGAAGGGGTGTGCCGTGTGGTGCGAGGGGCATACAGGACCTTTAAATGTCACACGGGCGTGTGTGGTGTGTTTGGCCCACAGATATGGTGTCTTTGTCAAGCCATTCTCGCTATAGGTAGTCTGCCCGGCACCCCATGGATGCCCTCCAATTGATATCCAATCTGGCTGGAAATTTCCCATGAAGCAAAGCCGTTTCACTTTAAAAGCCTTTCTAAGTTTCTATTTGGTTATGGAAACGTGGGAAAATTTTTAATTTTAATTAACTCAGTTGTAAAATAGTTTGTAAAAATTTGGACAACACAACGACTGTTTTTCTAAGTTTGTGACCCTGTAAAAGTTTTTAAAAATTACACTTCAAAAACCACATTCATTTGCCCCAAACTACCAGGCCTCTAGCCCTCAATTTCTCAATCACAGTGCAACCATTTCAACAAGTTCAGTCAAAAAATCGGAACAGACAAGATTCATCTGAAGTAATATAAAATAAACATAACATAGTTTTACAATCTCAAAACAAAATATGTACGAGCGTTACAATTAAATAATTTTATTTACAAAACATTCTTTTAGAATATATACATTTTAATTTATAGCAGAACACAATTGATCCACTTAGTCTTGAGGGGGTGTCTCTGCGATAGACGCACCAGTACCTGCACTTATGGAGGTTTGTTTAAAAACATAAAAATTTAGGTGAGCTACAAAAGCCCCGTGAGTGTCAAATATTTCTAATCAATTTGTTCTTTATAAAATTGTCTCCCTGAAAATGTTATGCTAAAACTATGTAATGCTATAATGTATAATCATGCTTTCCCTTGGAAATCTGAAATCATACTTTCAATCTGAAATTTAAAATCATATTTGCATAATAAACATGTAGCATATATGTGAATCATAAATAAAATTTCATCAAAGGTTCCCTTTTTATGTAACAGGCCGGTTAATCCCCATCTTGGGAAGCGACATCGACCCTCATGGAAACGGATGTAACCGCCTTGACTGCCCCCTATCTTGGGCCTTTCTCTGGGCCTCAACCTAAAAGGATTTAGGTAGCACCCTCGGTGATACGACGGAATAGAATTCCTGCATCGCTCAGGCTACATTGGGTGGTAGAACGGAATTCCTGTATCGCTCAAATCACCAATATCAGTAAATGCACCAGAATTCCTACATCGTTAGGTGAAAGCTAGCTGGTGAACTAGGTATATACCCTGTACGTGCAGAGGACAACACATTGGACTGGACAAACTGACACAGTCCCAATCCATGTTAGTGACAGACGCCTCGACACTGCCATGCATGCTTAGGGTACACTGATCGACAATATCATGATTTACCATAAAGGTGTATTATATATAAAAATTTTCTTTTCAAAACATGCTGCTTAATATTTATGAATTATATAAAACATTTCCATAATTGATAATTTGAGGAAATAAAATTTGAGCAACATTATAATGATTCACATATGCAATTTGTGAAATTTGAATCATGCTCTATCAATAAAATTCACATGAAACATTTCAATCATGAATTTTCTATGCATAACATATTAAATATTTCAAGTATGAATTTCTCAAAGCATAACGTAAATAAAACTCATTTGATTAGAATTAATAACTTTCGAAAACATTTTAAAGACACTCAATGTTTCCTATAGCAAAACCTACGAATTCAACATTTTCTTGCTTCTTCGCTACCTACATCATTTGTACACTAATTTAGGCTATTTCGGAACCTAATTGCAAAGGTTTACAAGCTGCTATTTTCATCCCAACAAATATACTCACAAACTGCCATACATTTAATATATACAAGCTATCCAAATTTTTTCTTTAACAACGCATATTCATTTATTGTATATAGTTTTCGAATCGTTGCCGTTTTATTCAATATGAATTCGTTTAGTTGCGAATCCATTCCATTTGATTATTTATGCATCCAAGCACTTATAAATCACTTCAAACATGCATAAAATCATGCTAAACCATCCAAAACACATAAAATGAAAACCAAGACAGCATGCACAAACATGTCCGTTTTCGTCCTTACGACATCCATATGAATCTTAATTCAATTCTTTCAATTCTTATGGTTATTCTAGCATCCCAATAACTCAATAAGTCATTCAAATGTATCAAAACCAATAGCTATAAACTCTAGCACACCTTGGCCGAATGCATCACAAATCATACACAACTTTTTAATTTTTTTATTTTAACTTCATTTCAAATTATTTCCAAGCATTTGCAAGTATAAAACTTATTCATATCATTCAAACTCATTATGAACCTTTATCCATCACTTTAGCCATGACTCACACCAACACAATTCATTCATTTTGTTCAAGTGTTCACATAGAAAATCACATGGAAACTATATTAATATCATGACAACAACTAACACCCTAAATTTCCAAAATCAAGTTTCCATTTCATTTTCAATTTTGAGTTAGTAAACTCACCTTGAAAATCACTTGAAACCACTTGAATAGCTAGTTGCCGTGACCACCTAACTTCTCTCTTTTGGTTCTCTTCCTCTCGGCTTCACTTTCTTTCCTTTACACTTTGTTTGCTTCTTGTTTGTCTCGGTTTAACTCTTGTTTGTATCTCGGTTTCATTCTTGTTTCTCTTCTTGGTCTTTTCTCTCATATGTACGGCAATTGCTCTCAGATTTCATTTGATTTCTCTTAACTTACGGCCACAAACTCCTCTCATTTGATTTTCTTTGATTTCATTTGAAATGGTTTATATATGCATTGCTTTAGTATTGAAATTGCCATTAGATTTCCATTTAATTACAAAATCGCCACTCTTGCATGTGTGACACTTGTCACACATGCATTCCATTGCATGACAAGTGTCATGAATGCACCTTGTCTTCATGCCACGTGTCGTTCATGCATTGGTTCCTTTGCCACGTGTCAATCGTGCGCATCTTTTCGTATTTTCGTTTAATACGAGCTTCCCGAAAACATTCTTAATGGGTTACTCCAAGATCTCTTCGAAACTTCCCTTAAATTTTCTAGGGCCTATATTCGAATTTCTCTCATCCTCCCTGTAGTTTCCGAAATTCCTAAAGGTCATTCCATGCCCTAAATTGGGTCCCCATAATCTTGAAGTTAACTTTAAAATGCTTTTTGATATAAATCTGATTTAAAATTCGAATTTTTTTTTTGAAAACATATTTTAGGATTTTAAATATCCTTTAAACTTTTTTATATTCACTAGGGACCCCCGTCAAACCATTATTAATATCCAAAATCCTTTCGTAATTCCAATGGAATTTTAAAATATTTCTAATCCACCCATAATTTAACAATTATAAACTTATACACCTCATATACACATTACTAGATCAATAGAATAACTTTATTTACTTTAGACTTATACACGTGTTTAGAAATACATATTACAAACTTAGCCCTAGGAAAGAATACCAAGCCGCTATGAGCGCAAAGGGCGTGCCATATGGTGTGAGGGGCGAACAGGACCTCTAAACCTCATAAGGGCGTTTGTGGTGCTTTTAGCTAACAAATATGGTGTACTTTGCCCTAGGAAAGAATGTCAAGCTGCTGTGAGCGCAAGGGGCATATAGGAGCTCTAAACCTCACATAGGTATGTGTGGTGCGTTTAGCCCACAGATATGGTGTATTTGTCCATAAGAAATAATGCCAAGTTGCTGTGAGCGCAAGGGGCATGCCGTATGATGCGAGGGGCGTACAGGACCTCTAAACCTCACACGGGCATGTGTGGTGCGTTTAGCTCCACAGATATGGTGTACTTGGCCCTAGGGAAGAATGCCAAACTACTATGAGCGCAAGGGACTTACACAACCTCTAAACCTCTCACGGCCATGTGTGGTGCATTTAGCCCACAGTTATAGCGTACTTGGCCCTGGGAAAGAATGCCAAACCGTTGTGAGTGTAAGGAGAGTGCCGCATGGTGCAAGGGGCGTACACGACCTCTAAACCTCACACGGGCATGTGTGGTACGTTCAGTCCACAGGTATGGTGTACTTGGCCCTAGGAAAGAATGTCAAGCTGCTGTGAGCACAAGGGGCGTGCCGTGTGGTGCGAGGGGTGTACAGGACCTTTATCCTATAGATATGGTGTACTTGGCCTTAGCAAAGAATATCAAGCCGTTGTGAGCACAAGGGGTGTTCTGCAATGTGCCAGGGGTGTATTGCAGCTCTAAACCTTACATGGGCGTGTGTGGTGCGTTTAGCCCATAGATACGGTGTACTTGCCCTAGGAAAGAATGTCGAGCCGCTGTGAGCGCAAGGGGCGTGCCATATGGTGCAAAGGGCGTACAAGACCTCTAAACCTCACATGGGCGTGTGCAGTGCGTTTAGCCCACATATACGATGTACTAGACGATAGCAAAGAATGTCAAGCCGCTATGAGTGCAAGGGACATATAGGACCTTAAAACCTCCTACGGGCGTGTGTGGTGCATTTAGCCCACAGATACGGTGCACTTGGCCATTGGAAAGAATGTTAAGTCGCTGTGAGCACAAGGGGCGTGCCGCAGGGAGCAAGGGGCTTATAGGCCCTCTAAACCTCACACGGGCATATGTGGTGAGTTTAGCCCACCCATATCCGTGTATTGGCCCTAGGAAATAATGCCAAGCTACTGTGAGTGCAAGGGGCGTGCCGTATGGCGTTAGGGGCATACAGGACCTCTAAACCTCACACAAGTGAGTTATACGTTTAGCCCACAGATATGGTGTACTTGGCTCTAGGAAAAAATGCCAAACTGCTTTGCACGCAAGGGGCGTGCCACATGGTGCAAGAGGCATACACCACCTTTAAACCTCAGACAGGCGTGTGTTGTGTGTTTAGCGCAAAGATATGGTGTACTTGGCCCTAGGAAAGAATGCAAAGCCATTGTGAGCGTAAGGGGCATGCCGCATGGTGCGAGAGGCGTACAGGACCTCTATCCTATAGATATGGTGTACTTGGCCATAGCAAAGAATGCCAAGCCATTGTGAGTGCAAGGGGTGTGACGTATGGTGCAAGGGGCATACACAACCTCTAAACCTCACACGGGCGTGTGTGGCGTGTTTAGCCCACAGATATGGTGTATTTGGCGCTAGGAAAGAATGCCAAACCGCTTTGAGCGCAAAGGGCGTGTCGCATGGTGCAATGGGCGTTCATGACCTCTAAACCTCACACGAGCATATGTGGTACATTTAGCCCACATATATGGTGTACTTGTGCCTAGGAAAGAATGCAAAGCCGATGTGAGCACAAGGGGCATGTCGTATGGTTCGAGGGGCGTATAGGACCTCTATCTTACAAATATGGTGCACTTGGCCCTAGCAAAGAATGTCAAGCCATTGTCAGCGCAAAGGCTGTTCCGCATTGTGCTAGGGGCGTACAACACCTCTAAACCTCACACAGGCGTGTGTGGTGCGTTTAGCCCACAACTACAATGTAATTGGCCCCAGGAAACAATGCGGAGCCGTTGTAAGCGCAAGGAGCGTGTCATATGGTGCATGCAGCGTACAGGACCTCTAAACCTCACACGGGGTGTTTGGTGCGTTTAGCCCTCAGATACGGAGCACTAGGCCCTGGCAAAGATTGTCGAGCTGCTGTGAGCGCAAGAGGCATGCCATATGGTGCAAGAGGCGTACAAGACCTCTAAACCTCACACGGGCATGTCTGGTGCGTTTAGCCCTCAGATACGGTGTACTTGGCCCTAACAAAGGATGCGGACCAACTATGAGCGGAAAGGGCATGCTGTTTGGTGCAAGTGGTGTACGGGACCTTTAAATTTTACATGGGCGTGTGTGGTGCGTTTAGCCTACCCAAATCTATGTACTTGACCCTAGGAAAGAATTTCTAGTTGCTGTGAGCGCAAGAGGCATGCCGCATGGTACGAGGGTCGTACAGAACCTTTAAACCTCCCACGGGCGTGTGTGGTGCGTTTAGCCCACAGATATGGTGTACTTGGCCCTAGGGAAGAATGCCAAGCCGCTGTGAGCGCAAGGGGCATGCCGTATGGTGCAAGGGGTGAACAGGACCTCCAAACCTCACATGGGGGTGTGGTGCATTTAGCCCACAAATGTGGTGTACTTGGCCCTAGGGAAGAATGCCAAACCACTGTGACTGCAAGTGGCGTGCCGCATGGTACAAGGGGCGTACACAACCTCTAAAACTCACACGGGCATCTATGGTATGTTTCGCCTACAGATATGGTGTACTTGGCCCTATGAAAGAATGCCAAATCGTTGTGAGCGCAAGAGGCATGCCGTATGGTGCAAGGGGCGTACACGACCTATAAACCTTACACGGGCATGTGTGGTGCGTTTACTCCACAGATATGGTGTACTTGGCCCTAGGAAAGAACGCCAAGCCGTTGTAAACGCAAGGGGCATGCCGTATGGTATGAGAGGCGTGTAGGACCTCAATCCTAAAGATATGGTGTACTTGGCCCTAGCAAGGAATGCCAAGCCGTTGTGAGCGTAAGAGGCGTGCCGCATTGTGCCAGGGCCGTACAACACCTCTAAACCTCACACGGGTGTGTGTGGGGCGTTTAGCCCACAGATATGGTGTAGTTGGCTTTAGGAAAGAATGCCGAGCCGTTGTGAGCGCAAAGGGCGTGCTGCATGGTGCAAGGAGTGTACAAGTACCTCTAATTCTCGCACTGGCGTGTCTGGTACGTTTAGCCCACAAATACGGTGTACTTAGCCCTAGTAAAGAATGTCGAGCCGCTATAAGTGCAAGGGGCATGTCGTATGGTGCAAGTGGCGTACAGGACCTCTAAACCTCACATAGGCGTGTGTGGTGCATTTAGCCCACCCATATCTGTATACTTGGCCCTAGGAAAGAATGTCGAGCTACTGTGAGCGTAAGGGGCGTGTCACATGGTGCAAAGGGCGTATAGGTCCTATAAACCTCACACGGGCGTGTGTGGTCTGTTTAGCCCACAGAGATGAAGTACTTGGCCCTAGGAAAGAATGTCAAGCCGTTGTGAGTGGAAAGGGCGTGCAGTATGGTGCAAGGGGCGTACAGGACCTCTAAACCTCACACGGGCATGTGTGGTCTGTTTAGCCCACAGATATGGAGTACTTGGCCCTAGGAAAGAATGCCAAGTCGCTGTGAGTGCAAGTGGCGTGCCGCATCGTGTAAGCGGTGTACAGGACCTCTGAACCTTATACGGATGTGTGTGGTCTATTTAGCCCACCGATATGGGGTACTTGGCCCGACGAAAGAATGCCAAGCCGCTGTGAGCGCAAGGGGCATACCGTATGGTGCATAGGGCGTACAGGACCTCTAAACCTCACATGGGTGTGTTTGGTGCATTTAGCCCACAGATACGGTGTACTTAGCCCTCGTAAAGAATGCTAAGCCGATGTAAGTGCAAGGGCGTGCGGTATGGTGCAAAGGGTGCACAGGCCCTCTAAACCTCACACGAGTGTGTGTGGTGCATTTAGTCCACCCATATCTATGTACTTGGCCCTAGGAAAGAATGCTAAGCCATTATGAGCGCAAGGGGCGTGCTTCATGGGGCATGGGGCGTACAGGACCTCTAGACCTCACATAGGCGTGTGTGGTCTGTTTAGCCCACAGATTTGGAGTACTTGGGCATAGGTAAGAATGCCAAACCGCTATGAGCGTAAGGGGCGTGCCGTGTAGCGCAAAGGGAGTACAGGACCTCCAAACCTCACACGGGCATATGGTGTGCTTAGCCCACAGATATGGTGTACTTTGCCCTATGAAAGAATGCCAAGCCGCTGTGAGTGCAAAGGGTGTGCCGCATGGTGCAAGTGGCGTACAAGACCTCTAAACTCACACGGGTATGTGGTGCATTTAGTCCGCAGATATGGTGTATTTGTCCCTAAGGAAGAATGCCAAACCGCTGTGAGCGCAAGGGGCATGTCGTATGGTGCAAGGGACGTACACAACCTCTAAACCTCACACGGGCATGTGTGGTGCGTTTAGCCCACCCATATCTGTGTACTTGGCCCTAGGAAAGAATGTCGAACCGTTGTGAGCGCAAGGGGCATGTCGTATGGTGCAAGGGACGTACACGACCTCAAAACTTTACACAGGCATGTGTGGTGCGTTTTGCCTATAGATATGGTGTACTTGGCCCTTGGAAAGAATGCCAAGCCGTTGTGAGCACAAGGGGCATGCCGCATAGTGCGAGGGGCGTTCAGGACCTCTATTCTACAGATATTGTGTACTTGGCCCTAGCAAAGAATACCAAGCCGTTGTCAACGCAAGGGGCGTGCCGCATTGTGCCAGGGGCATACAGTACCTCTAAACCTCTCACGGGCATGTTTTGTGCGTTTAGCCAACAAATATGGTGTACTTGCCCTTAGGAAAGAATGCTAAGCCGCTGTGAGCGCAAGGGACATGTCGTATTGTGCAAGGGACGTACAGGACCTCTAAACCTCAAACGGGCGTGTCTAGTGTGTTTAGCTCGCAAATGCGATGTACTTGGCCGTAGCAAAGAATGCTGAGCCGTTATGAGCGTATGGTGTAAGGGGGGTACAGGACCTCTAAAGCTCACGCGGGCGTGTGTGGTGCGTTTAGCCCACATATTCTGTGTACTTGGCCCTAACAAAGAATGCTTAGCTGCTGTAAGTGCAATGGGCGTGCCACATGGTGCAAGGGCTGTACAGGACCTCTAATCCTCACAAGGGCGTGTGTTGTGCGTTTGGCCCTCAAATACGGTGTACTTGGCCCTAGGAAAGAATGTCAAGCCGCTATAAGTGTAAGGGGCGTGCGACATGGAGCAAGGGGTGCACAAGCCCTCTAAACCTCACACAGGTGACTATGGTGCGTTTAGCCCACCCATATCTATGTACTTGGCCTTAGGAAAGAATGTCAAGCCGTTGTGAGCGCAAGTGGTGTGCCACATGGTGTAAGCGGTGTACAGTACCTCTAAACTTCACACAGACGTGTGGTCTGTGTAGCCCACAGATATGGAGTACTTGGCCCTATGAAAGAATGCCAAGCCGTTGTGATTGCAAGGGGCGTACAGGACCTCTAAACTTATACGGACGTGTGGTGCGGTTAGCCCACAGATATGGCCTACTTGGCCCTAGGGAAGAATGCCAAATCGATGTGAGCGCAAGGGGTGTGCCGCTTGGTAGAAGGGTCGTACACAACCTCTAAACCTCACACGGGCGTGTGTGGTGCGTTTAGCCCTCCCATATCTGTGTACTTGGCCTTAGGAAAGAATGTCAAACCGCTGTGAGCGCAAGGGGCGTGCCGTATGGTGCAAGGGGCGTACACGACCTCAAAACCTCACACGGGTGTGTGTGATACGTTTAGCCCATAGATGTGGTGTACTTGGCCTTAGGATAGAATGTCAAGCTATTGTGAGTGCAAGGGGCATGCCGCATGGTGCGAGAGGCGTACAGGACCTCTATTCTTCAAATATTGTGTACTTGGCCCTAATAAAAAATGCCAAGCTGTTGTAAGTGCAAGGGGTGTGTCGCATTGTGCCAGGGGCGTACAACACCTCTTGTAACATGTCATTCCGAAAATTATGTATATAGCCTGTACGATGATGTGTATGACCTTATTTTGACGTGACAAAGTGTTTAGAATGTATTTTGAATGCATCCATACCATTTTGGTAAGCTTTCGATCGAACTGAAAATGTTTTCGAAATCCGATCGGAAATTTCGAAAAGATTTTCAAACATTTTTGAAAATTTAGAAAAGTGTCGAAATGAGTGTTAATAGGCTTAGGAAACACCTTAGAACCTTAAAAGGCATTTTTGAACGAAATTCGGATCGAAATGGAACCAATTCGGAAATCCTCTAAACCGACCGATTGAACTTTTGAAGACCCGAAAAAGGATTTAGGATGACAATTAAGAGTTACCGAGCTCATTAGAAGTATGTAAGAAGTCCAAATATAGGCCCTGGAGAGTTTTCGAAGAATTTCAAAAAAGTCACGGAAAAGCCGAATTCGGGCGTTCCGGAAGATTCAAACGAAACGAGATAAGAATAGGTGGACAAGTGGGGCTAGGATGCATGCATGAAGGACATGTGGCATGAGAGTAGTATGCATGCAAGACACTTGTCAAAAGGGGAGTGTGCATAGAGGACATGTGTAAACAGACCTTATGCATGGTTGACATGTGTCATGAAGAATGCATGCATGGGTGACACTTGGCAAGAGAAATTATCAATTAAATGGCCAAGTATTTATAACAAAATGCATGAAAGATGAAACATGGCCAAGTATTTATAACAAAATGCATGAAAGATGAAACAAATGAAGCTTTTGTATGAGTGGAGTGTGTGTGGCATCCAAGAGTGTGTATGGCAGCCATCAAGAGGAGAGGTGCAGCAGCCATTCCATGGAGTTTATGGGTGATTTTTGAAGGATTTTAACTCATCCAAGAGGGAAACACAAGCTAGGCACCAAGGTAAGACCTATACCCACTCACTTTAAGAGATTAGTGTGATTTTCTTTGATTTTGATGGATGAAATACATGAAGTTAGGGGCAGCAAGCTGTTCCTGTAATTTCAAGGTGATTTGGGGTCCATTCAAGCTCATTCAAGAAACAGAGAGAAAATGTTATGGGTCCATTCAAGCAAACAACAAGACTACATCCATACCAAGTCAATTCAGACGTTAGTAATGATTTTCTCCTTAAATTTGATGTGAAAATGGATGAGAAATGTGATGTAAGGGCTGTTATGATTTAATGAAAATGGACTTGAGCATCTTTAACTCAAATATATGATGGATGTGGACATGCATGAAAATAGCTTGAAATTATGTTAGAATGGAAAACGAAAATGTTATGGGTACTATGGGTACCTCACGGCCAAGGGTTGTTTTGAATGATAGCTACTGGTGATTGATGCATTTAAATGATATATTAAGTTATTTGGATGTTAGAATGATCATGAAAATTGAAAGAATTGAATTTGGGTTCATATGGACGTCACACGGTCAAAATGAACATATTGGTATATATGCTGTCTTGTTTTAAGTTCAATGAGTTTTATGTGACTTGACATGATTTTATGAGTATATTGAATGATTTATAAGTAAATGGATGTTTAAATGATTGAATAGAATTGGTTGGCAAGTAAATGAAGCTAATTTGAATGAAACGGAAACGTTACGAAAACAAAACGCGAATCAGTTAAGTTTGAGATTTATGAGTTTGGATGGTTTAATATGATTATATGTGAAATTCAAACGTATATTGTGATATGAATTAGAATGGTGTATAGTGTGGTTGGATGCTTTGGATGATATTGCAATTCAATTGAATGGTAAAAATGATGCCAGAGTTGATAAAATTGCATTGGGAAGCATATGTGCATGTTAAAATGTTAATGGGATAGCTTGTGTGACTAAAACAGCCCATGATAGCATATAGATGCAATACATGACAGTTTGTGTAATGTTTGGATGGCTTTCGAGTTAAAATTATATGACAGTTTTTAAAGTGAAAGCATGGTAGCATGTTAACCTACGAAATTAGGTTGCGAAATAGCCTAAGTTTAGTAAATGGAAAGGCATTAGTGAACTAGTGTTGTCGCGATTAGAATAAGACTTTTCGAAGAGTTTCTGTAGTCGTGCGATTATTGTGACTAGATACGTTGGTAGAAATGTGCTATATTTAAATT
This sequence comes from Nephelium lappaceum, assembly GCA_021234005.1. Taxonomy (NCBI): domain Eukaryota; kingdom Viridiplantae; phylum Streptophyta; class Magnoliopsida; order Sapindales; family Sapindaceae; genus Nephelium; species Nephelium lappaceum. The sequence goes on from CM038006.1 coordinate 17,237,008, forward strand.
GCATGCGAATTGAAATTGTTTGCAAAATTGCCTAAGACTAGAACATATAAAATGCGTAGGAGGCGCGTAATCAATGGAAACCCAAATTATAAGCTTAGAAGTAAGCTAAGAAAAAGAGGTGAGTGTTCTTTCAAAATATTTTTACGTGAATGATTTTATAAAATGTTTTATGCAATTGTTTTATGATTAAATGAGTAATTATGAAATGTATAAATTATATGCCATGAAATGCTTTATATGAATTTTTATTCAAATGAAAATGCTATGAAAACATTGTACATGATATTATGAAAAGTTTATAAAAATGAAAAATATGAAAATGAAAAGCAGCGAAAAGAAAATATTTTTATTAGCCTATAGCACGCCTACTAGGTATCTCAGTGATTGTACCCGGTGAAGAGTACCCTAAAGACGTGCATGGTAGTGTCAAGGGTGTCTGTCACTAACTAAACTAACAGCGAGAAATACCCGAAAAAAAAAAAAAAAAGGCACTGAGTCAGTTAGTCCAATTAGTGTGTCAACCATGCACATATAGAGGTATATGATGGCTAACTTCCCGTAGCGATGAGGTTTTCCACTATGTGGGACCGGACAAATGACCTAAGCGATGAGTAATGCTGCTTAGAGCGATGGGAAATTCCGCTCTGTCATGTACCAAGGGTGCCAAGTGATATATAGGCAATGGTGGTTGATTTATTACATGCAAATGATTTTAATAAATTAAGTACCACCACTCATGATTTATGACATGTATGAAATGTATATGCTGCTTTATTTATTCATTTTTAATACGCATGATTGTTCTATTATCAAATGTTACATATATATGCGTATTATAGTTAAGGTTTCAATTTCGCAATCTCTTTTATATGGCATATTTATCTTAAACAATTGCATTATGTTTAATAAACTTTTTAGGGATGTATTTTCCTAAAGTAGTTTAGTTAGAGAATTTAACAATCACTGAGCTTATTAACTCACTCTTTACTTTATTTTTCCAAAACGAAACCTCCCCAGGTGCAGGCACTGGTGCTACAGCTTCAGAAACCCCTATCACTGACTAGTGAGCGTGTCAACTACAGCTGCATTGAAATTGGAATCTTTTGTGTTTGACCATGAATGTGCATCACTTTTGGACTTTTGTAAACTTTAAATTGACATTAAATTGAACTTTTGTAAACTTTGAATTGACATTAAATTGAACTTTTGTAATCCATGCATATTCATGAAACGAAATGTTTAAGTTCTTCATTTGAAATGACATAAACTGTTTTGTGGTTGTTTGTGGATTGGAAATGAAGGCCTAAGGCCTAGCAATTGAGACAAATAATTGCTATAGAAGTGTACAGGTTGTACTTGATTTTTTTACAGGTGGGATTTTCAAAAATGCATCCGTAATGCTGCCAAAAATTGTAAAATCCTATTTTGTAAAAGTATTCGAAAAACGAAAAATTTCCACCGAATTCCACAACATTAGAAAACTTTTAAGGATGTCTTAAAAAGAGATTTCATAAACGTTCACGATTTGGCTTCGCGGAGACTTTTCAGTCAGTTAAGATTTCGTCTGGAAGGTTTCCATAGAGTGCCGGGCGTGTTGCCTGATAGGTTATAGGTTTGAGACCCGTCACCTTTAAACCTCATACAGGCGTGTGTGGTGCGTTTAGCATACAGATACGATGTACTTGACCCTAGGCAAGAATGTCGAGTAGCTATGAGCATAAGGGACGTGTCGTATGGTGAAAGGTGCGTACAAGACCTCTAAGCCTCACATGGGCATGTCTAGTGTGTTTAGCCCACGAATACGATGTACTTGGCTGTAGCAAAGAATGCCGAACCGCTGTGAGCACAAGGGGTGTGTCATATGGTGTAAGGGGCGTATAGGACCTCTAAACCTCACACGGGTGTGTGTGGTGCGTTTAGCCCACAAATACGGTGTACTTGGCCCTCATAAAGAATATTAGGCCGCTGTGAGCGGAAGGGGCATGCCGTATTGTGCAAGGGGCGTACAAGACCTCTAAACTTCACACAGGCGTGTTTGGTGCATTTAGCCCACAATACGATGTACTTGGCCGTAGCAAAGAATGTCGAGCCATTGTAAGGGCAAGAGGCGTGTCGTGTTGTGTAAGGGGCGTACGGAACCTCTAAACCTCACACGGGCGTGTGTGGTGCGTTTAGGCCACACATACGGTGTGCTTGGCCCTAGCAAAGAATGCTAAGCTACTGTGAGCGCAAAGGGCGTGCTGATGGAAACCAAGGAAGCAAGCCTATGGATCATTTGAGCATCAATGGAGGACCTATGACGAGGGCTCGAGCTAAAAGGATGAAGGAAGCTTTAAATGGGCTCGTTCAAGATATTTAGGCTAAGAGTCTTGCACAACATGACTTGGATAGCTTGGAGGGAACATCAAGACTTCAAAATATTATTCAAGTTCAAGAACAAATCCAAGAACATCAATCTTGAAGAAATCTTTAGGCTTGAGTGTCGATTATAATGCAATTGGGCTGTTATCCATTTAATTGATTTACATTGGGCCTAATTTGTATTCTAGGATTGTTTTTAATTTAGTTTAATTTATTAAGTTTTAATTTGGAGGTTGAGTCATTAAAAAAGCCCAATATGGGTGTGTTTAGGAAAGAGTCAAAGTCAAAGTCAAAAAGTCAAAGAGTCAAAGTCAAATTAAAAATAGGGTTTTATTTGGTTTCCAATAAGGTTTAGGATTGTATGTCTATATAAGACTTATTAAACCTAACTTTTCAATCAGTTGTCAATTGAATAAAAGATTTAACTTTTCTCCATTGTTCTCTTGTGAACTTTGAGAATTGCATCAAGATTTGTTCTTGATTTATCAACCTTGACTTATCTCCCACATTCTCATCTCTTTCTTGGGAGTGGCGTCGTTATATCTTTGGTTCTTGATTTGCTAATCAACGGGTCAAAGATTCTTCTTTAAATCTGAATTATCTTTTTTGGGGTTGTGTTTCAATTTGCTTGTGGGTGTCGTATCAATATATACGGGGTTCGCATCAGTTGGTATCAGAGCTTCGGTTAATTAATTCAGGTTTGGTTTATCAATTTAATTTCTTATTTTCTGATTTTGTTTGAATTGCCGCAAGTCACTATTCTTTTCTTGATTTTCTTGATTTGCCGCAACATCTTGCACGCCTAAAATCTGTGTTTGTTTACTTCTCATCTTAAAGTGCGCACATCACAATATATATAATTATTCTTTGATTTTTGATTTTGCACGCCAAAAAAGCTACACCTATTATGCCCACAAATCAAAGATTTTGTTTTGTTTCTTGAAGACCAAAAAAAAAAAAGTCAATTCTCTTTTTTTTCTTTTGTCTCTTTTGTCATTGTCTACGTCCAATATTCTTGTTTCTTTCTTTCTTGCTGCAATATTAAACATCAATTAATTCTTTTTGTTTTGTCTATTGCTTCTGGCATCACAAACATTCATCACATATATATTGCGAGCAATTTGCACATTCTTGAAGTTGCATTCTAGAGTGTCTTGATTTCTTGAATTTCTTGAATTTCAAGATCCATTTCAGTACTTTGTTTGTGGTTTGAATCTGCAATTTACATTCACTTTAGTTTGTGTGAGTTCTAGTTTGAGTTAAAAAAAAAAAAAAGAAAAAAAAAACAGTATCAGAAAAAAAAATCCCAGAAAAAAAAAGTGTCAAAAAGCTTGAACGCCATAAATTGCTTGGATTGAAGTGAGTTGATATTGATTCTCCTTAATTGCAATTCAAGACCTTTACGGTTTTCGAATTTTTCTTGAAAATCATATTGCTTTCTGTTATTCGACATTCTCGCGTTATTGTTGGTCCTTATTTCATTCGTATTCTTTGTGCGCATTCTTTTCTTTGTTGAGATTTGTCAAGGGTGATTATTTTAAGGGTGACCTTGTTGTGATCAATTAGTTCTATAAAGAACTTGGTGAGAAAAGTTTGAGTGTGGACAAGGAGTGTTGAATTAAATCAAGAGTGTCGAGTGACAAACACGTGAGGACTAGAGTGAAACATGTGAGGGAGTGTGTGAATTATTTTCTTTACTAACATTCTTTTAAGGTGTCAAACATGTCTTTAGACAAAAGTAAAGAAGTGGAAGGAGGAGAAAATACAGATGTATCGTTCATGCTCAAGGCAATGCAACAACAATTTGAGAGGATGAACATGGTGTTTATGGATTTTAGGGATCGAATGGATAGGCAAGATGCTGCCATAGCTAGATTGCATAGAGATCCGCAAAGGAGAACTCCGGAAGTACATGGTGTCAATGATGAATTAGAGGCTGATTTACATGGGGAAGAGTTAGAAGGAGATGACATTTCTACTAATGCTAATAGGGGCAGAATTAGAGGTGGTAGAGGTGGTCGTAGAGGTAACGGAGATAATAGGTACTATAGGGATGTGAATGAGAGAGGAAGATGGGATGATAGGCTCAATAGACTATATAAGGATCTTAGTAGCATTAAGATGAAGATACCCTCTTTCCATGGGAAGGCTGATCCTGATGTGTATCTAGAGTGGGAGAAGCGAGTAAAGTTGGTCTTTGAGTGTCATAACTTTTCCGAGGAGAAGAAGGTGAAGTTAGCTGCCGCCGAGTTTGTAGATTATGCCGTGGTTTGGTGGGGACAATTAGTGCAAGATAGGAGGAGAAACGAGGAACGTCCTATAAACACTTGGGGTAAGATGAAAACTGTTATGAGGAAGCGGTTTGTTCCTAGGTCATACTATAGGGAACTTTATCGACGATTGCAAAGTCTTACCCAAGGTTCCAAAAGTGTGGAGGATTACTACAAGGAGATGGAGATAGCCATGGTTAGAGCCAATATTGAGGAAGATAGAGAGGCTACTATGGCGCGATTTCTGCAAGGCTTGAATGAAGACATTGCCAATATTGTTGAGTTGCAACATTATGTGGAGTTTGAGGACTTGGTCCATACGGCTATGAAAGTGGAGAAACAACTCAAAAGGAAGGGGTCAATGTCACGATATGGCAGAAATTCGGGTTCCACATCCACTTGGAAGTCGAATTGGAGTAGAAAAGAAGATAGGTCATCACAAAAGCCTAAGGCCGAGAGTGCTAAGCCTAAAGAGGGTAGGGATAGCAGCCATGATAAGGGCAAGGCCGTGGCAACACAAGGCAGGAATAGGGATATCCAATGTTTCAGGTGTTTGGGAAGAGGTCACATAGCTTCGCAATGTCCTAATAAGTGAACTATGATCCTAAGAGAGGATGGAGATGTAGAGACCGACAGGAAGAGTGATGATGATGAGATGCCATCGTTGGAAGATGCTAGTGATGTTGAAATTGAGTATCCCGCAGATGGAAAGTTGCTAGTAGCAAGACGTGCTCTAACTGTGCAAGTGAAGGAAGATGATGAGGTGCAACGTGATAATATTTTCTATACTAGATGTCATATCAAGGATAGGGTTTGTAGTATGATCATTGATGGGGGTAGCTGCACCAACGTTGCTAGTACTGAATTAGTGGAGAAATTGAGTTTACCTACTTCAAAACATCCTAAACCATATAAGTTACAGTGGTTGAATGATTGTGGAGAAGTTAAGGTGACAAAACAGGTGCTAGTCTCCTTTGTTATTGGTAGGTACAAGGATAAGGTGTTATGTGATGTTGTACCTATGCACGCGGGACACTTGCTTTTGGGTCGTCCATGGCAATATGATAGGAGAGTAATACATGATGGGTTTAAGAATAGATATTCTTTTACCATGAATGGGCGAACAATCACTCTTGTACCATTAACACCTAGACAGGTGTATGAAGATCAAGTAAGGATAAGAGAGAGTGAGCAAAAGAAAGAGAGCGAGGGAAAAAGAGAGGCTGAGAGTTCAAACACTAGTGAGGTCGAGAGAAAGGGAGTTGAGTGTCAAAGAAAGAGTGACAAAACACTTGAGTGTAAACGAGAGAATGAGAGGAAGAAAAGTGAGAAAAAGAAAATGAGTGTCTATGCCAAAGGGAGCGATGTGAGGGTTGCTTTTCTAGCCAAGCAGCAAATGTTTGTACTTTTGTACAAAGATGCTTATTTTTCTAACTCTGACCTTGATTTGTCTTTGCCTAGTGTTGTTACAACTCTTTTGCAGGATTTCAAGGATGTATTCCCTAAGGACATACCAGATGGATTGCCACCAAAGAGGGGAATAGAACATCAAATTGACTTCATACCCGGAGCTTCAATTCCAAATCGACCAGCATATAGAAGTAATCCCGAGGAGACAAAGGAGCTTCAAAGGCAGGTTGAAGAGTTGATGAAAAAGGGGCATGCGAGGGAGAGCATGAGTCCATGTGCCGTACCAGTATTACTTGTGCCTAAGAAGGATGGGACTTGGCGTATGTGCATCGATTGCAGAGCTGTCAACAAAATTACAGTTAAGTATCGACATCCCATACCTAGATTAGATGATATGTTGGATGAATTGCATGGATCTTGTGTGTTTTCTAAGATTGATCTTAAAAAGTGGATATCATCAAATTAGAATGAAAGAAGGAGATGAATGGAAAACTGCATTTAAAACGAAACATGGTTTGTATGAGTGGTTAGTCATGCCTTTTGGTTTAACTAATGCACCTAGTACTTTCATGAGATTAATGAATCATGTTTTGCGTTCTTTCATTGGAAAATTTGTTGTGGTCTACTTTGATGATAAATTAGTGTACAGCAAGAGCATAGATGAACATGTTAGGCATTTGCATTATGTGCTTGATGTGTTAAGAAAAGAAAAGTTGTATGCTAATTTGAAAAGTGTTCCTTTTGCACCGATAAGATTGTATTTTTGGGCTATATTGTTACGGCAGAACGAATAGAAGTAGATGAAGAGAAGGTTAAGGCTATTAGGGAGTGGCCTAGACCTAGAAATGTTAGTGAAGTGCGTAGCTTTCATAGGTTGGCTAGTTTTTATAGGAGATTTGTTAAAGACTTTAGCACCATAGCTGCACCATTAACTGAGGTTGTGAAAAAGAGTGTGGGTTTTAAATGGGAAAGTGAGCAACAACATACATTTGATTTGATTAAGGATAGATTATGTTCTGCACCATTGCTTGCATTACCTAATTTCTCTAAGACATTTGAGATTGAGTGTGATGCATCGGGAATAGGTATAGGGGCTGTTCTTATGCAAGATAGGCGTCCTATAGCTTATTTTAGTGAGAAATTAAGTGGAGCATCGTTAAATTATCCTACTTATGACAAAGAATTGTATGCTTTAGTTGGGGCCTTAGAAATTTGGCAACATTATTTGTGGCCTAAGGAATTTGTACTCCATACTGACCATGAGTCCTTGGAGCATTTGAAAGGACAAGGTAAATTGAGTCGGAGGCATGCTAAATGGGTAGAGTTCATAGAAACGTTTCCTTACGTGATCAAGGAAAACGTTGTAGCTGATGCATTATCTCGTAGGTATACTTTGATTTCTACTTTGAATGCAAGATTGTTAGGGTTTGAGCATATTAAAGATTTGTATGTGAATGATCTTGATTTTGCTTCTGTGTATGTTGCTTGTGAGAAAGGTGCATTTGGTAAATTTTATAGACATGAGGGGTATTTGTTTAGGGAGAGTAGATTGTGCATTCCTTAAGGGTCTATAAGAGAGTTGCTAGTTAGAGAGGTGCATGTGGGTGGTTTAATGGGACATTTTGGTGTTATAAAGACTTTGGATGTGTTAGATGAGCATTTCTTTTGGCCACACATGACGAGAGATGTTGAGAAAATGTGTGAGAAGTGCATAACATGTAGAAAGTCTAAGTCTAAAGTTTTACCCCATGGTTTGTATACACCTTTGCCCATACCTAGTGAACCTTGGATTGATATTTCAATGGATTTTGTATTGGGTTTACATAGGTCCAAAAAGAGCTAAGATTCGGTATTTGTTGTGGTTGATAGGTTTTCGAAGATGGCTCACTTCATACCATGTCACAAGACCGATGATGTCACACATGTTGCTGACTTATTCTTCAAGGAGATTGTTCGACTTCATGGAGTGCCGAAGAGCATTGTTTCAGATCGAGATGCAAAGTTCTTAAGCCATTTTTGGAGGACTTTGTGGGGGAAGCTAGGAACAAAGTTATTGTTTTCTACTGCTTGTCATCCGCAAACTGATGGACAAACGGAGGTGGTTAACAGGACTTTAGGTTCTTTATTGCGTTCCATAATCCAAAAGAATTTGAAGAATTGGGAAGATTGCTTGCCACATGTCGAGTTTGCTTAAAATAGAAGTGTGCATTCAACTACTGGTTGTTCATCATTCGACGTTGTGTATGGGTTCAATCCACTTACTCCTTTGGATTTGATACCTTTACCTATGGAGGATAGAGCTAACCTGGATGGTAAGAAGAAAGTTGAAGTTGTTAAGCAATTGCACGAGAGAGTTAGGCAACAAATTGAGAGGCGAACCGAGCAATATGCTACTCAAGCTAACAAGGGGCGAAAGAGAATTGTGTTCAAACCGGGAGATTGGGTTTGGGTGCATATGCGCAAGGAGAGGTTTCTTGTTCAACGGAAATCAAAGTTGCAGCCACGTGGAGATGGTCCATTCCAAGTGCTTGAACGTATCAATGACAATGCATACAAGATAGACTTGCCAGGTGAGTATAATGTTAGTGCTACTTTTAATGTTTCTGATCTTTCTCCTTTTGATTTTGATGTAGGTTCCGATTTGAGGACAAATCCTTTTGAGGAGAGGGGGAATGATGGAAACCAAGGAAGCAAGCCTATGGATCATTTGAGCATCAATGGAGGACCTATGACGAGGGCTCGAGCTAAAAGGATGAAGGAAGCTTTAAATGAGCTCGTTCAAGATATTTAGGCTAAGAGTCTTGCACAACATGACTTGGATAGCTTGGAGGGAACATCAAGACTTCAAAATATTATTCAAGTTCAAGAACAAATCCAAGAACATCAATCTTGAAGAAATCTTGAGGCTTGAGTGTCGATTATAATGCAATTGGACTGTTATCCATTTAATTGATTTACATTGGGCCTAATTTGTATTATGGGATTGTTTTTAATTTAGTTTAATTTATTAAGTTTTAATTTGGAGGCTGAATCATTAAAAAAGCCCAATATGGGTGTGTTTAGGAAAGAGTCAAAGTCAAAGTCAAAAAGTCAAAGAGTCAAAGTCAAATTAAAAATAGGGTTTTATTTGGTTTCCAATAAGGTTTAGGATTGTATGTCTATATAAGGCTTATTAAACCTAACTTTTCAATCAGTTGTCAATTGAATAAAAGATTTAACTTTTCTCCATTGTTCTCTTGTGAACTTTGAGAATTGCATCAAGATTTGTTCTTGATTTATCAACCTTGACTTATCTCCCACATTCTCATCTCTTTCTTGGGAGTGGCGTCGTTATATCTTTGGTTCTTGATTCGCTAATCAACGGGTCAAAGATTCTTCTTGAAATCTGAATTATCTTTCTTGGGGTTGTGTTTCAATTTGCTTGTGGGTGTCGTATCGATATATATGGGGTTCTCATCACGTGCTGCATGGTGCAAGGGCCATACAAGACCTCTAAACCTCACACGGGTGTGTGTTGTGCGTTTAGCCCTCAGATACGGTTTACTTGGCCCTAGGAAGGAATGTCAAGCCGCTGTGAGCATAAAGGGCGTGCTGCATGGAGCAAGGGGTGCAAAAGCCGTCTAAACCTCACACAGGCGTGTGTGGTGCGTTTAGCCCACCCATATCAGTGTATTTGGCCCTAGGAAAGAATGTCAAGCCGCTGTGAGCGCAAGCGGCGTGCCGCATGGTGCAAGCATCGTACAGGTCATTTAAACCTCACACGAGCATGTGTGGCCTGTTTAGCCCACAGATATGGAGTACTTGGCCCTACGAAAGAATGCTAAGCCATTGTGAGTGCAAGGGGCATGCCGCATGGTGCAAGGGCCGTATAGGACCTCTAAACTCACACGGACGTGTGATGCGTTTAGCCCACAGATATGGTGTACTAGGCCCTAGGGAAGAATGCCAAACCGCTGTGAGTGCAAAGGACGTTCCGTATGGTGCAAGAGTCGTACACAACCTCTAAACCTCACACGGGCGTGTATGGTGCGTTTAGCATTCCCATATCTATGTACTTGGCCCTAGGAAAGAATGTCAAACCGCTGTGAGCGCAAGGGGCATGTCGTATGGTGCGAGGGGCATACACGACCTCAAAACCTCACACGGGCATGTGTGGTGTGTTTTGCCCACAGATATGGTGTACTTGGTCCTAGGAAAGAATGCCAACCGTTGTGAGCACAAGGGGCACGCCGCATAGTGCAAGGGGCGTACAGGACCTCTGTTCTATAGATATTTTGTACTTGGTCCTAGCAAAGAATGTCAAGCCGGTGTGAGCGCAAGAGGCATGCCGTATTGTCCTAGGGGCGTACAACACCTCTAAACCTAACGCGGGCGTATGTGGTGCGTTTAGCCCACTGATATGGTATACTTGGGCCCTAGGAAATAATGCTGAGCCGCTGTGAGCATAAGGGGCGTGTCGTATGGTGCAAGGGGCGTATAGGACCTTTAAGCCTCACACAGGCATGTCTGGTGCGTTTAGCCCACAAATACGATATACTTGGTCGTAGCAAAGAATGTCAAGCCACAAATACGATATACTTGGTCATAGCAAAGAGTGCAAAGGGTGTGTCGTATGGTGTAAGGGATGTATAGGACCTCTAAACCTCACACGGGTGTGTGTGGTGCATTTAGCCCACAGATACGGTGTACTTGGCCCGAACAAAGAATATTAAGCCGTTGTGAGCGCAAAGGCATGTCGTATCGTGCAAGGGGTGTACAAGACCTCTAAACTTCACACATGCGTGTCTGGTGTATTTAGCCCACAAATACGATGTACTTGGCCGTAGCAAAGAATGCCGAGCCATTGTGAGCGCAAGGGGTGTGCTGTGTGGTGTAAGGGGCGTACAGGACCTCTAAACCTCACACGGGCGTGTGTGGTGTGTTTAGCCCACACATACGGTGTACTTGGCCGTAGCAAAGAATGCTAAGCTACTGTGAGCGCAAGGGGCGTGCCGCATGGTGCAAGGGCCATACAGAACCTCTAAACCTCACACGGGTGTGTGTTGTGCGTTTAACCCTCAGATACGGTGTACTTGGCCCTAGAAAAGAATGTCAATCCACTATGAGCGTAAAGGGCCTGCTGCATGGAGCAAGGGGCGCAAAAGCCCTCTTAACCTCTCACAGGCGTGTGTGGTGCGTTTAGCCTACCCATATCTGTGTACTTAGCCCTAGGAAAGAGTGTCAAGCCGTTGTGAGCGCAAGTGGCGTGCCACATGGTGCAAGCGACGTACAGGACATCTAAACCTCGCATGGGCATGTGTGGTCTGTTTAGCCCACAGATATGAAGTACTTGGCCCTATGAAAGAATGCCAAGGCACTGTGAGTGCAAGGGGCATGCCGCATGGTGCAAGAGGCGTACAAGACCTCTAAACTCACACGGACGTGTGATGCATTTAGCCCACAGATATAGTGTATTTGGCCCTAGGGAAGAATGCCAAACCATTGTGAGTGTAAGGTGCGTTCTGTATGGTGCAAGGGTCGTACACAACCTCTAAACCTCACACGGGCATGTATGGTGCGTTTAGCATTCCCATATCTATGTACTTGGCCCTAGGAAAGATTGCCAAACCGCTGTGAGCGCAAGGGGTGTGTCGTATGGTGCAAGGGGCATACACGACCTCAAAACCTCACACGGGCATGTATGGTGCGTTTCGCCCACAAATATGGTTTACTTGGCCCTAGGAAAGAATGCAAACCATTATGAGTGCAAGGGGCGTGCCGCATAAGGCAAGGGGCATACAGGACCTCTATTTTACAGATATTTTGTACTTGGCCCTAACAAAGAATGCCAAGCCGGTGTGAGCACAAGGGGCGTGCTGCATTGTCCCAGGGGCGTACAGCACCTCTAAACCTCACGCAGACGTATGCGGTGCGTTTAGCCTACTGATACGGTGTACTTGGGCCCTGGGAAATAATGTCGAGCCGCTGTGAGCATATAGGGCGTGCCATATGGTGCAAGGCGCGTACAGGACCTTTAAGCCTCACATATGCATGTCTGGTGCGTTTAGCCCACAAATACAATATATTTGGCTGTAGCAAAGAATGTCAAGCCGCTGTGAGTGCAAAGGGTGTGTCGTAGGTGTAAGGGGGGTATAGGACCTCTAAACCTCACACGTGCATGTGTGGTACGTTTAGCCCAAAGATACGGTGTATTTGGCCCTAGCAAAGAATGCTAAGCTGATGTTAGGGCAAAGGGCATGCCTCATGGTGCAAGGGCCGTACAGAACTTCTAAACCTCACACGGGCGTGTGTGTGGTGCATTTAGCACTCAGATACGGTGTACTTGGCCCTAGGAAAAAAGGTCAAGCCGCTGTTAGCGTAAAGGGTGTGCCGTATGGAGTCAGGGGCGCACAGGCTCTCTAAACCTCACACAGGCGTGTGTGGTGTGTTTAGCCCACCTATATCTATGTACTTGGCCCTAAGAAAGAATGCTAAGCCGTTGTGAGCGCAAGTGGCGTGCCGCATGGTCCAAGAGGCGTACAGGACCTCTAAGCCTCACACGGGCGTATGTGGTCTATTTAGCCCACAAATATGGAGCACTTGGCCCTACGAAAGAATGCCAAGCTATTGTGAGTGCAAAGGGCGTGTCGTATGGTGCAAGGGGCGTACACGACCTCTAAACCTCATACGGGCGTATGGTGTGGTTAGCCCACAAATATGGTATACTTGGCCCTAGGGAAGAATGTCAAACCGTTGTGATTGCAAGGGGCATGCCACATGGTGCGAGGGGCGTATAGGAGCTCTATCCTACAGATATGGTGTACTTGGCCCTAGCAAAGATTGCTAAGCCGTTGTGAGCTCAAGGGGCATGCCGCATTGTGCCAAGGGCATACAACACCTCTAAACCTCACGCGGGCGTGTGTGGTGCGTTTAGCTCACAAATACAGTGTTCTTGGCCCTAGGAAAGACTGCCAAGCCTGTAAGCCCTTGATGTTTTATTTATGGTTTCCCTAATAAAAATCCCTAAATGACGTTTGAGACCCAAAGTGATTAATAATAGATGTTTTGAGGCCTTAAAGGATTAAATGAAATTGTTGTAAAAATATAGAGATTGATGGTCATTATGGAAATGCTATAAGTATAAATATCACACTTAGCCAATTTTGAAATGATTCACGCCACAAAAACTCAAGCCAAAAACGAGAGCCAAAGGGGAGGTGTGTGTGTGTGTTCGGCCAAAGAGAGGAATAGGTGATCAAGCTAGTTTCAACTCATTTTTCAATCCAAATCAAGCAAGCAAGCTATCCTAAGTGAGAAAATCAAGTTAGAAGCAAGAATCAAGCTAAATAAAGGTTAGTTTGTCATTTTTGAACTTGTTGGAATGGTTGTTAAACTTGATATTTGTGTTGAGATTTAAGTTGGTTTAGATGGGAGTTTTATTGATGATTAAAAGATAAGTGTTTGGAGATTTAAAGGTTAGTGTAGATGGCATGAAAGCCAAGTAAGATTGATGAGCTATGGTTTGTATGGGAGAGGTCTTAAGTTAGTTTTGGATTGGAAGTTAATGAAACAAGTTGTAGACCAAGTGTTTGATAAAATGCCTAAGAGATTTAACATCAAAATCTTGAATGAAATGAACCTAGTATGTGTTAAGGCATGTGAGGCCATAGGGAGAGATGTAGGAATCCAATGGAATTGAGTTCTTTTAAGCATGATTCCATGTTGTTTAAATGACAAACAAACCTATGAAAATGTTAGAATTGAATTTGAACAACTTGCATTGAAAGCCTTATATGAAGGGCAACAGTGGTTGTCGTGGAATGCCACTTCTTTTATGTGTTTGATTGAATTGTATGGGTAGGTTTGAGTGTGTATAGCACTAAGAAAGGAAGAATTAAGTTTTAGAATGAAAAGTATGAAAATGGCATCGAAAAAGTGATGAAAAATAGGGTTTTTCCTAGATTTCGACACCCGAAAGTTGGAATTTTTCAAAACCGCCTTACGGGTGATCTAAATGCGAGTCAAAAAGATGTGTGGAGCAAGAAGGAAGTGAAAAGCAGCCCTAGGTAGGGCTGTGCATACCAAAAAAATTTCTAATTAATATGCTCTTTATAAAATTGCCTCTCTGAAAATGTTATACTAAAACAGTTTAATACTATAATGTATAATCATGCTTTTGTTAGACATTGTGCCCTAAGAGCTTGTAATTTGTAAACATTTAAATAAATTATAAATAAATAAAGTTTATTTTATTCAAATTAATGTGCGTTTATGAAATGTTTGCTTCATACGAATATCATGTAACATCCATGATTACTTATGTAGTCTCAAATTAAGTATGTAAGTGTTATATACAAGAGGATTTAGTTTGAGATTAGTAAGCAAAAGAGTCCGTAGAAAGCAAACAAAGATGGGTACTTTGTTTGTGGTAAATCTACAGCTGTGGTCCATTTCGTATTTGATACGATGACCTTATCCGGGATTGTTCATATGGCGATATGAAAATGGAGGCACTTATATAATAGAGATTATATAGGACTGGACCACGATAAAATGAGTTTCTTATTAATATCCGTTAAACAAAGAAATTCTTATTTATCGATTAGATGATCATATATGGATTGATCTTAATCCTGAGTGTTTAATGGACTCCTATTTGTTGGGTCATGTCTTTTGATTTACATGGGTGAGACTGTTATAGATTTACGGTCAATATGCTTCGTACTTTGGAGATGTGATTTAATAAGTGGCTGGGAACATTCTACATAATAGTGGAATCCACTCCTTCTTGCGAGAAGTAGATGAGTAGTTCCCTTAAGTATTGATTCGGGTCTTGAACAATAAGAGCGCTCAACTTTCTGTTTATGAGTAAATGGAAAGATAAATTCATAAGTTGTTATGGATATATTGTTCATTAGAGAATCAATGGTACTTAAATGGAACAAGATATAATTAGAGAGGTATAACGGATTTTAATAACCTAGCTCTAATTATGAACTACTCATGGAGGATCGAATCATATGAAATGATTAAATCGTTGGACACTGAAAATTCAGATTGTGTAAAACATCTACAATTTTGAGAGTGCAACCTTAAGTTTTTAGTGGAGTAACTTTAAGGTTAATAATAGTGAATTATTAATTAAAGAGTTTAATTAATAATTCCGATATTATTGGAGCTCAAATTGTAAGTCCATTTGGTCCCCTTGCTAGCTCACAACCACATAAAGAAACAAGTTGAAGAATATAATTGGATTGTCCGATTATTGGTGTACATATAAATTTATGTACATGTTTAAAAAATTATTTAAATAATTTGATTATTTAAATATTTATAATTATTTAATTAATGATTAATTATTTAATTATTTGTAGAGGTCATGGGTTCAATTATAAATGATGTCATTAAATTAATTATGATTTAGAATCATTTAATTTAATGAAATAATCATTTAATTAATTAATGGAAATAATAATTTTAATTGGAATAAGATTCCATTTAAATTATATTAAAAGAGTTTTAATTTAATGGGAATTAGATTCCATATTAAATTAAAAGAATAGAATTCTAATCCAATAAGGAATTTGATTCCATATGGGATATGAATTAAGTCTTTCAATTTAAATAGGAATGTGGATTCCTTGTTAAATAAGAAGTGCCATAGTTTACCAATATATATAAAAAGATGTTTTTTATGATTGGTAAGAGTAGTGGTGATTGAGAGAATTTTTGGCTACTTGAACCAAAAAGTTCCATTGATTAAAAATCACCTAATAACCATCTACTTCAAAAGGATGTTCAAAAGATTGTGCCCACACACAGTTTCTCTTGTGAAGAGTCATAGTAAGGAAGATCAGGTGGTGAAGAATCTGCGAATCAAAAGGGATCAATTCAATCTTCATGCAAGGTAAGATTCAATCTTATGAATTAATTATTGAATCGTTATTACTAATATCGATTGGGCATGTTTTATTTGAAAATTTTTAAGATTCACGTTTCCGCATTCGAATTAAAATCGAGATTTTTCCCTTCAGCTTTTCCTTGGAAATCTGAAATCATGCTTTCAATTTGAAATTTAAAATCATATTTGCATAATAAACATGTAGCATATATGTGAATCTTAAATAGAATTTCATCAAAGGTTCCCTTTTTATGTAACGGGCCGATTAATCCCCATCAAGGGCCTCGGCCTCGACCCTCATGGATTCGAATGTAACCGCGCCGACTGTCCCCTATCTTCGGCCTTTCTTTGGGCCTCAACCCAAAAGGATGCGAGCAGCACCCTCAGTGATACGGCGAAACGGAATTCCTGCATCACTCAGGCCGCATCAGGTGGTAGAACGGAATTCCTGCATCGCTCAAACCACCAATACCGGTGAACGTAACGGAATTCCTGCCTCATCACGTGAAAGCTAGCATGCGAACTAAATATATACCCTATATGTGAAGAGGACGACACGCTGGACTGGACAAACTAACACAGTCCCAACCCATGTTAGTGACAGACGCCCCCACACTGCCATGCACGCTTAGGGTACTTTAACCGGCAATATCATAATTTACCATAATGGTGTACCGTATACAAAAACTTTCCTTTCAAAACATGTTGCTTAATATTTATGATTTATATAAAACATTTCCATAACTAATAACTGAGGAAATAAAATTAAAGCAGCATTATAATGATTCACATATGCAATTTCTGAATTTCGGATCATGCTCTATCGATAAAATTCACATGAAACATTTTAATCATGAATTTTTCAAAGCATAACATATTAAATTTTTCAAGCATGAATTTCTCAAAGCATAACATATATAAAATTCATTTGATTAGAAATAAAAACTTTCGAAAACATTTTAAAGACACTCACCATTTCCTATCGCAAAACCTAAGAATTCAACTTTTCTTGCTTCCTTGCTACCTACACCATTTGTACACTAATTTAGGCTATTTCGGAACCTAATTTTAAAAGTTTACAAGCTGCTATTTTCATCCACACAAATATACTCACAAGCTGCCATACATGTAACATATACAAGCTGTCCACATTTTTCCTATAACACTGCATATTCATTTATCTCATATAGTTTCCGAATCGTTGCCGTTTTATTCAATATGAATTTGTTTAGTTGCAAATCCATTCCATTTGATTATTTATGCATCCAAGCACTTATAAATTACTTCAAACATGCATAAAACCATGTTAAACCATCCAAAACACATAAAATGAAAATCAAGACAGCTTGCATGCAACATGTCAATTTTCGTCCGTACGACATCCCTATGAATCCTAATTCAATTCTTTCAATTTCTATGGTTATTCTAGCATCCCAATAATTCAATACCAATACAATTCATCCATTTTCTTAAAGTTTTCACACAGAAAATCACATTGAAATCACATGGAAACTATATCAATATCCTAGCAACAACCAACAACCTAAATCTCCAAAAATCAAGTTTCCATTTCATTTTTAATTTTGAGTTAGTAAACTCACCTTGGAAAATCACTTGAAACCACTTGAATAACTAGTTACCGTGACCACCTAGCTTCTCCCCTTTGGTTCTCCTACTCTCAGCTTCACTTTCTTTCACTTTCTTTCTCAAACTTGTTTGCTTCTTTTGTTCATGTCTCGGTTTGGAATGACTTTTCTTGTTGTTTGTCTCTCGGTTTAATGACTTCCTCCTTGTTCTTTTCTCTCAAAGCCGTGAGCTCACAATCTCATGTACGGCAACAACTCATCTCACTTGATTCACGACCACACACTCGAATGCATTGATTTCTCTTGAAATGGCTTATATATACATTGCATTGAAATTAAATTTGCCATTGGACTTCTTCAAATTTACCATTGTGCCATCCATAAAAACTTGAAAAATGTCACCATGCATGCATCTTCTTTGACACGTGGTATTCATGCATTGAATCTCTTTGACACTTGTCATTCATGCACTAAGTCTCTTTGACACGTGTCAATCATGTGCATCTTTTCGTATTTTTGTTTAATACGAGCTTTTCGAAAGCAATCCTAACAGGTTACTACGAAATTTCTTCGAAACTTCCCTTAAATTTTCTAGGGCCTATATTCGAATTTCTCTCTTCCTCCCTGTAGTCTTCGAAATTCCTAAAAGTCATTTCATGCCCTAATTTGGGTCCCCATAATCTTAAGGTTATCTTTAAAATGCTTTTTGATATAAATCCGATTTAAAATCCAGATTTCTTTTTCGAAAACATCTTTTAGGATTCTAAAATATCTTTTAGACTTTTTGATATTCAATAGGGACCCCCGTCAAAACCATTATTAATATTTGGAACCCCTTCATAATTCTGTCGGAATCCTAAAATATTTCTAATCTACCCATGATTCAACAATTATAAACTTATACTCCTCATATACACTTACTAGATCAGTAGAATAATTTCATTCACTTTAGACTTCTAAACGTGTCCAGAAAGGCACATTACATAGAGGGCCTTTAAACCTCACATGGGCGTGTGTGACATCTTTAGCATATAGATATAGTGTACTCGATGTTAGGAAACAATGTCAAGCCCAATAAGCACAAGAGGCGTGTCGTGTGGCATAAGGGGCGTACAGGACCTCTAAACCTCTTATGGGAGTGTGTGGCGCTTTTAGCCCACAGATATGGTGTGCTCGGTGTTAGGAAAAAATGCCAAGCCCCATTAGGCACAGAGGGCGTGCCGTGTGGCCCAAACGGCGTATAGGACCTCTAAACCTCACACGGGCGTGTGTGGCGCTTTTAGCCCACAGATATGGTGTGCTCAGTGTTAGGAAAGAATGCCAAGTCCCAATAGGTGAAACGAGCGTCCCGTGTGGACCAAGCAGCATACAAGGCCTCTAAACCTTACACAAGCATGTGTGGCGCCTTTAGTCCGTAGATATGGTGTGCTTGGTGTTAGAAAGGAATGTCATACCTCAATAAGCGCAAGGGGCGTGCCGTATAGCCCAATCTGTGTACAGGGCCTCAAAACCTCACACGTGCGTGTGTGCCCCCTTTAACCCATAGACATGGTGTGCTTGGTATTAGGAAAGAATGTTAGGCCCAATAAATGTAGGGGTCGTGTCGTATGGCCCAAGCGACGTACAGGGCCTCTAAACCTCACATAGGCATGTGTGCGGCCTTTAGCCCATAGATATGCTATGCTTGGTGTTAGCAAGGAATGTCGAGCCCCAATAAGCGTAGGGGGCGTGTCGTATGGCCCAAGTGACGTATAGGGCCTCTAAACCTCACATAAGCATGTGTGGCACCTTTAGCCCATAGATATGTTATGCTTGGTATGAAGAAGGAAAGTCAAGCACCAATAAGCGCAAGGGGTGTGCCGTATGGCACAAAGGGCGTACAGGACCCTTAAACCTCACACGGGCGTGTGTTGCGCCTATAGCCCATAGATGTTGCGTCCTTGGTGTTAGGAAGGAATGTCAATCCCCAATACGCGTAAGGGGCGTGTCGTCTGGCACAAAGGGCGTACAGAAACCCTAAACCTCACAGGGGCGTGTGTGGCTCCTTTAGCCCATAGAAATGATGTGCTCAGTGTTGGGAAAGAATGCCAAGCCCTAATAAGCGCAAAGGGCATGCTGTATGGCTCAAGCGGCATACAGGGCCTCTAAACCTCACGCGGGATTATGTGGCATGTTTAGCCCATACATATGGTGTGCTCGGTGCTAGAAAAGAATGTCAAGCCCCAATAAGCACAGGTGGTGTGTCGTATGGCTCAAGGGGTGTACAGGGCCTCTAAACCTCACACGGACTTGTATGGCGCCTTTAGCCCATAAATATGGTGTGCTAGGTGCTAGGAAGGAATGCCACGACCTAATAAGTGCAGGAGGCGTGTTGTGTGGCCTAAGGGGTGTACATGACCACTAAATCTCACATGGGTATGTGTGGCGCCTTTAGCCCACATATATGTTATGCTTGGTGTTATGAGAGAATGTCAAGCCCCAACTAGCGCAGGGGGTGTGCTGCATGGCCTAGGGGAGTAGAAGGCCTCTAAACCTCACACAGGCATGTGTGGCACCTTTAGCCAATTGATATTATGTCCTTGGTTTTAGGAAAGAATGTCAAGCCCCAGTAAGTCTAGACGGCGTACAAGGCGTCCAAACCTCAACCGGGCGTGTGTGGCTTCTTTAGCCCATGGATATGGTATGCTTGGTGTTAGGAAAGAATGCCAAGCCCCAATAAGCGCAAGGGGTGTGCCATGTGGCCTAAGTGGCATACAGGGCCTCTAAACCTCACACAAGCGTGTGTGGCACCTTTAGTCCATAGAAAAGGCGTGTTCGGTGTTAGAAAAGAATGTCAAGCCCCAATTAGCACAGGAGGCATGTCGTATGGCCCAAGAGACGTAGAGGACTTCTAAACCTCACACGAGCATGTGTGACATCTTTAGCGCATAGATATTGTGTTCTCGATATTAGGAAAGAATACCAAGCTCCAACAAGCGTAGGGGGCGTGTCGTATGACATAAGGGGCATAGAGAAAATCTAAACCTCGCACGGGCGTGTGTGGCACCATTAGCCCATAGTTATAGTATGCTCAATGTTAGGAAGGAATGTCAAGCCCCAATAAGCGCAAGGGGCATTCCGTAAGGCCCAAGCGGCGTACAGGAACTCTAAACCTCACACGAGCGTGTGTGGTGCTTTTAGCCCGTAAATATGGTTTGCTCGGTGTGAGGAAGGAATGTCAGGCCCCCATATGTGCAGGGGGACGTGCCGTATAGCCCAAGCAGCGTACAGGGCCTCTAAGCCTTTTACTCATAGATATGGTGTGCTCGGTGTTAGGAAGGAATGACAAGCCCCAATAAGCGTAGGGGACGTGCCGTATGGCTCAAGCAGCGTACAGGGCCTCTAAGTCTCACACAAGCATGTGTGGCGCATTTACCTCATAAATATGGTGTGCTTGGTGTTAGGAAGGAATGTCAAGCCCCAATAAAGGCAGAAAGCCTAACGCTTGGCCCAAGCAGCGCTTAGGGCCTCTAAACCTCACACGGGCGTGTATAGCCTTTAGCCCACTGATATGGGTCCTTGGTGTTAGGAAAGAATGCCAAGCCCCAATACACGTAGGGGGCAAGTCATATGGCACATGGGGCGTACAAGGCCTCTAAACCTCACACGAGCGTGTGTGGAGCATTTAGCCCATAGATATGGCGTTATTGGTGTTAGAAAAGAATCTCAAACCCCAATAAGCACAAAGGGCATGCTGTATTGCCCAAGTGGCGTACTAGACCCCTAAACCTTGCACGAGCGTGTGTGGCACCTTTAGCCCACATAAATGGTGTGCTTTGTGTTGGAAAAGAATGTTAAGCCCCAATAAGCACAAGAGACGTGTCGTATGGCCCAAGCAGCATACAGGTTCTCTAAACCTCAAATGGGCGTGTGTGACATCTTTAGCGCATCAATATGGTGTGCTTAGTGTTAGGAAAGAATGTCAAGCCCTAATAAGTGCAGGGGGCGTGCCATATGGTCCAAGTGGCGTACATGACCTCTAAACCTCACACGGGCATGTGTGGCGCCTTTAGCCCATATATATGGTGTGCGTGGTGTTGAGAAAGAAAGCTAAGTCCCAATAAGCGTAGAAGGCGTGTCGTATAGCCCAAGCGGTGTACGGGGCCTCTAAACCTCACACGAGTGTGTGTAGCGCCTTTAGCCCATTGATATGGGTCCTTGGCGTTAAGAAAGAATGCCAAGCCCCAATACACGTAGGGGGCACGTATGGCACAAGGGGCGTACAGAACTTCTAAACTTCACACGGACGTGTGCGGCGTGTTTAGCCTATAGATATGGTGTCCTTGGTGCTAGGAAGGAATGTCAAACCTCAATAAGCATAGAGGGCGTGGCATATGTCTCAAGCTGTATAAAAGGCCTCTAAACCCCACATAGGCATCTGTTGCACCTTTAGCCCATTGATATGATGAGTTTGGTGTTAGGACGGAATGTCAAGCCCCAATAAGCGCAGGAGGCATATCGTATGGCCCAAACGGGGTACAAGGCCTGTAAACCTCATACGGGCGTGAGTGGCACCTTTTGCCCACATATATGGTGTGCTTGGTGTTAGGAAGGAATGTCAAGCCCCAATAAGTGCAGGGGGCATGCCGTATGGCCCAAGGGGTGTAAAGGACCTCTAAACCTCACACGAGCGTGTGTGGTGCCTTAAGCCCATAGATATGGTGTCCTTAGTGTTAGAAAAGAATGTCAAGCCCCAATATGCGCAAGGGGCGTGCTGTATGGCACAAGGGGCGTACAGGTCCCCTAAACCTTACACGGGCGTGTGTGGCGCCTTTAGCCCATAGATATGGTGTCCTTGGTGTTAGAAAAGAATGTCAAACCCCAATAAGCGCAGGGGGCGTGTCGTATGGCCCAAGCGGCTTACAGCACCCCTAAACCTCACACGGGCGTGTATGGCTCCTTTAGCCCATAGATATGGTGTGGTTGGTGTTTAGAAAGAATGCTAAGCTCTAATGAGCGCATGGAGTGTCCCGTATGACCTAGGCGGCGTACAAGGCCTCTAAACCTCACAAGGGCGTGTGTGGCGCCTTTGGTTCATAGATTGGTGTGCTTGGTGTTCAGAAGGAATGCAAGCCCCAATAAGCACAAGAGGAGTGTCGTATGGTTCAAGGGGCGTACAAGGCCTCTAAACCTCACACAGGTGTGTGTGGTGCCTTTCGCCCATAGATATGGTGTGCTGGGTGTTAGGAATGAATGCCAACCCTGATAAGCGCAGGGGCAAGCCGTATGGCCTTTGGCCATACGGAGCCTCTAAACCCCATATGGGCGTGTGTGGCACCTTTTACCCATAAATATGGTATGCTTAGTGTTAGAAAATAATGTCAAGCCCTAGTAAGCACAAGGGGCATGCTATATGTTCCAAGCGGCGTACAGAGCCTTTAAACCACACATGGGTGTGTATGGCGCCTTTAACCCATAGATATGGTGTGCTCAGTGTTAGGAAACAATGCCAAGCCCCGATAAGCGTCGAAGGTGTGCTGCATGGCCCAAGCGGCATACAGGGCCTTTAAACCTCACACAAGCGTGTGTGACACCTTTAGCCCGTAGATATCGTGTGCTCAGTGTTAGAAAAGAATTCCATGTTCCAATAAGCACAAGGGGCCTGCCGTATGGCCCAAGCGGCGTGTAGGACCTCTAACCCTCACACAAGCGTGTGTGGCACCTTTAGCCCATGGATATGGTGTGCTCAGTGTTATGAAAGAATGCCAAGCCCCAATAGGTGAAAGGGGTGTGTTGTGTGGCCCAAGCGATGTACAGGACTTCTAAACCTCACACGGGCGTGTGTGGCACCTTTAGCCCATAGATATGATATGTTCGGTATTAGAAAGGAATGTCAAGCCTTAATAAGCATAGGGGGCATACCGTATGGCCCAAGCGGCGTACAGAGCCTGTAAGCCTCACACAAGCGTGTGTGGCGCCCTTAGCACATAGATATGGTATGCTCGGTGTTAGGAAAAAATGCCAAGCCCCAGTAAGCACAAGGGGCGTACCGTATGGCCCAAGCAGCATGCAAGATCTCTAAACCTCACACGGGCGTGTGTGGCGCCTTTAGCCTATAGATATGGTACGCTCGATGTTAGGAAATAATGCCAAGCCTTATTAGGCGTAGGGGGAGTGCCGTGTGGCCCAAACGACGTACAGGACCACTAAACCTCACAAGGGTGTGTATGGCACCTTTAGCTGATAGATATGGTGTGCTCGATGTTAGGAAAGAATGTCATGCCCCAATAAGGGGACGGGGCATGCCATGTGGCCCAAGCGGCATACAGAGCGTCTAAACCTCATGCGAGCATGTGTGGCGCCTTTACCCCATAGATAAGATGTGTTCGATGTTAGGAAAGAATGTCAAGCCCCAATTAGCACAGGAGGCGTGCCGTATGGCCCAAGAGGCGTAGAGGGCTTCTAAACCTCACACGAGCGTATGTGACGTCTTTAGCGTATAGATATGGTGTTCTCGCTATTATGAAAGAATGTCAAGCCCCAACAAACACAGGGGGCATGCCGTATGGCACAAGGGGCGTAAAGGAACTCTGAACCTCACACAAGCTTGTAGGACCCTAAACTTTCATTTTATGATTAATAGTGAATTTACAGATTAATAGAAATATTTTCGGATGAATAGTGTCTCCGGATGAATAGTGAAATTTGGAGACGGACCCTGAAAAATCAAAAATATTTAGAATGATTAGTAAGACCCAATAAAATTGAAACGGAGTAAAAATGAGTCAGTTTGGGTAGTCTCTGAAGGTTCCGAAAGTTACCCGATGAAAACGCCCTTATGGACAGGATTGTGAATACTATTGACCTAAGCTCCGTTTGAATTTTTTTTGAAGCCGTGGATTGAGTCCTAAGAGATATAATTAGAGTATTGTAAAGTCAATTTGATGAATGGGTGATCAGAGAATTAATTTGAAATTTATTTTGGAATGAATTGTATTAATTTTTAACGTTAGGGGTATAAATGAGATTTTATAATATTAAACCCATTCTAAAAGCACAATCCATGTGATTATTGATGGACCAATGGTGGATTAACACCTAATAATCATCTTTTGACTAAATTTGTGGTTGAGATTAATTAAAACTTGATTAAAGACAATCGAATGGATAATTATGGAAGTTTATGGATTAATTTGAAATAAGTTTACATGACTTGGGCCAAGATAGAATAAGCAAGAGTTAAGAGCCAAAAATCTAATTAATTAAGGGATATACTTGTCATTCTTAAGAAAGATCAATATAAATACATTGACTTGTCACAATTGAAGCCATTCACACCAAAATGAAGGAGAAAAACCGAGAGTGTGTGGAGAGAAAGGGGAAACTCGGCCAAGTGAGGAACCAAGGGGGGAAACAAGTGATTTCAACCCATTTTGGAGCTCCAAACCAAGATTTTAAGCCACCTAAGCTAGAGGAACAAGTTGGAAGCAAGAAATCAAACAAATAAAGGTTAGTTTATCACTTTTGAACCCATTTTCATGATGTTATGTTGGTGTTTGTGATGATGATTTGGTTGGGTTTTGAGATGGGTTTTAATGTATTATTGTAGTTGAGTTTTATGACACCACAAGTAAGTACAAACCATGTGGAAATGATTAAGTTTGATGTGTAAGGGTTTTGTTGGAAGAAATACTAAGTTTGATTGAATTTGTTTTAAGTGAATTTTGGTGCACACCAAGTGTTTGACAAAATGCCTAAGTGAAATAAAATGCAAAAATTGAATGAAATGAGTTGTTAATGTGTTAGACCATGTAAGACCCTAATGAGAGAAGTATGAAACTAATGTTATTTGATGTCATTAAGTCTGGTTTTATGTTGGAATTTTGATCAGGAAACCTAAGATAAACTAGTAAAAACATTAGAAATTAAATTAGACAATTAGTAGTCTATGGCCTCAAGTGATGGAAACCAAGACAACAATCATGGAAGACAAAGATACAATTAGACAACGAGGCAATTAAAGGCAATTGTGTTTAATCTCGAAGGCTTTGAACGCTAATTGAAGACAATTGGAATCAAACCGAAGTTAATTGGGTTTTAATTAATTTAGGCTTAATTTGTATTATGAGATTGTTTAAAATTAGTTTAAAATTAGTTTAATTTATTAGGTTTTTAATTATAGAGCTGAGTCATTTATTTAAATTAAAAACCCAATATGGGTGTATTTAGAAAAGTCAAAGTCAATTAAAAATAGGGTTTTATTTTTGTTTCCAATAAGGATTAGGATTGTATGCCTATATAAGGCTTATTAAACCTAAATTTTCAAGAAATTGCTTATGGGATGAAGATGCAACCAATTATGTTTAATTGAGAGAGTGAATTATCTCTTTTGTTCATTCATGAACATGTGATCTTATCAAGCTATGTTTGTGGCAATCGAAATCATGACTTATCTCCCACCTTCTCATCTATGTCTTAGGAGTGGCGTCAATATCATTCTTGTTATAATTTTAGTTCTTGATTATCATATATTCAATGGGTCAAAATTCTTTATAATTTTGGTTCTTGAATGACATAATCAATGGGTCAAAGTTTTCGTTATAAACCTGTTTTAATCTTTCTTGGGGTTGTGTTTCGATTTGATTGTGGGTGTCGTATTTTTATATACGGGGTTCGCATCATCAAGTGAAGGGCATTAATGGAAATCATGAAATATCACCTCATGAATGTGTTTTAATGCACTAAGTGAGTATGTTTAAGTATGTATGGCATTAGGGAAGAAAGAATTAAGTTTTTGAATGAAAAAGTGTAAAAATGGCATTGAAAAAGTGATGAAAAAATGAGGTTTTTCCTAAGTTTGGACACCCGTTTGTTGGAATTTTTCAGAACCGTTTTACAGGTGATCTAAATGCGAGTTAGGGAGATGAATGGAGTGAAAATGAGGTCAAGAGCAGCCCTGGAATGGGCTGTGAACAGTTTTCGGCCTAAAGGGGTACCAAAATTTTGACTTTTCGTTTCGGGCTCCAGAAAATTATTTCGGGCATATGGGAATGTTCCTAGGTGTATATAAGTAATGTTTATGCAAAAAAAAATGAATTGTAAAGCCTCGATTAAGTTGAAATTGAAATCGAAAGTTTGAAGGCAAACTAATTTTCAAATAAATTAAGTGAGTTGAAAGCTATGTGATAAGTTTTATGAGATTAAAATTAGTGAATTCTAAGCAAATATGTGATGTGTAGGTAAAAAGGACGGAAGCGGAATCAATGAAGGTTATTGGATCTCACTTAAGGAAACTTGAACAAGGTGAGTGCTATACTATTTTGAAGTATTTTAAATTGAAGTATTTTCAATTAGTTATGGAAAGATATAAGAAAATTCGTATAGTTAATGTCAAAGAAATTTTATATGTGAGGTTATGCTTATTTTAAGAGTTTAAGCACTTTGAAAATGTATTTACCATCTTAGTGTTTGAGATGAGTATTTTAATTATATGATATTTCACATGGAAAGTAAGTGTTTTTAATTTTATAAGTATAAGCTTATCTAGAAAAAAAGATCTTGATTTAAGTTTTAAGCTCTCCTCTATAAGCGAAGCTACGTTTTATGTTATGAAATGAAAAGCAATTTTTCTTGACTTTCTTACAAGTGAATTTAAGTGTTTATTAAGTTATAAGTTTTGCAATTGGTATGTTTTATAAGAGGCTTAAGCAACGATGAAGTTTTATCTATTTTTTATGTGCACTTTGCATTGATATATATATGTTTTATATGAGGTATTATTAGCTATTTATATATTTATTTAAATGTTAAGTTCCATAAGAAAGTTTAAAAATGTATGCATAAGGTTTTAATATGTATGATTGAATCAAAAAGATGTTTGTGCTTTATGCACTAAGAAAATGGAAAATTGAAGCCTGATGCTTTTCAAAGTATGGGTTTTATGTTTTACGCATTCTGAATTAAGATTTTGTGCTTATTGCACCCCAATAAGTGATTTTTATGCTTTTGCACTAAATAAGAAAAATAAAATAAGTTTTTAAAGGCCATAAGTATACCCACCCTTATAAGTAAGTTTTAGATCCGGCCGATATATCTCACATTAGTATGGCAAATCCTGGGGGATGCGTCACTAACTCGAGCGGGATTTAAGTCTATCGTGTCGCCTCTACGTTTGTGGGATATTATCTCGTGTTATGGTTAGCGATGTAACATACTGCACATAACTGTTAGGCATTGTGCCCTAAGAGCATTGTAATTTGTAAACGTTCAAATAAATTATAAATAAATAAAGTTTATTTTATTCAAATTAATGTGCATTTATGAAATGTTTGCTTCATACGAATATCATGTAACATCCATGATTACTTATGTAGTCTCAAATTAAGTATGTAAGTGTTATATACAAGAGAATTTAGTTTGAGATTAGTAATCAAAAGAGTCCGTAGAAAACAAACAAAGCTGGGTACTTTGTTTGTGGTAAATCTACAGTTGCAGTCCATTTCGTATTTGATACGATGATCTTATCCGGGATTGTTCATATGGCGATATGAAAATGGAGGCACTTATATAATAAAGATTATATAGGACTGGACCTCGATAAAATGAGTTTCTTATTAATATCTGTTAAACAAAGAAATTCTTATTTATCGATTAGATGATCATATATGGATTGATCTTAATCCTGAGTGTTTAATGGACTCCTATTTGTTGGGTCATGTCTTTTGATTTACATGGGTGAGACTGTTATAGATTTACGGTCAATATGTTTCGTACTTTGGAGATGTGATTTAATAAGTGGCTGAGAACATTCTACACAATAGTGGAATCCACTCATTCTTAAAAAAAGTAGATGAGTAGTTCCCTTAAGTGTTGATTTAGGTCTTGAACAATAAGAGCGCTCAACTTTCTGTTTACGAGTAAACGGAAAGATAAATTCATAAGTTGTTATGGATATATTGTTCATTAGAGAATCAATGGTACTTAATGGAACAAGATATAATTAGAGAGGTATAACGGATTTTAATAACCTAGCTCTAATTATGAACTACTCATGGAGGATCGAATCATATGAAATGATTAAATCGATGGACACTGAAAATTCAGATTGTGTAAAACATCTACAATTTTGAAAGTGCAACCTTAAGTTTTTAGTGGAGTAACTCTAAGGTTAATAATAGTGAATTATTAATTAAAGAGTTTAATTAATAATTCCGATATTATTGGAGCTCAAATTGTAGGTCCATTTGGTCCCCTTGCTAGCTCATAACCACATAAAGAAACAAGTTGAAGAATATAATTGGATTGTCCGATTATTGGTGTACATATAAATTTATGTACATGTTAAAAAAAAAAAATTATTTAAATAATTTGATTATTTAAATATTTATAATTATTTAATTAATGGTTAATTATTTAATTATTTGTAGAGGTCATGGGTTAAATTATAAATGATGTCATTAAATTAATTATGATTTAGAATCATTTAATTTAATGAAATAATCATTTAATTAATTAATGGAAATAATAATTTTATTTGAAATAAGATTCCATTTAAATTATATTAAAAGAGTTTTAATTTAATAGGAATTAGATTCCATATTAAATTAAAAGAATAGAATTCTAATCCAATAAGGAATTTGATTCCATATTGGATATGAATTAAGTATTTCAACTTAAAATAGGAATTTGGATTCCTTGTTAAATAAGAAGTACCCTAGTTTACCAATATATATAAAAAGATGTTTTTATGATTGGGAATAATAGTGGTGATTGAGAGAATTTTTTGCTACTTGAATAAAAAATTTCCATTGATTAAAAATCACCTAATAACCATCTACTTCAAAAGGATCTTCAAAAGATTATGCCCACACACAGTTTCTTTTGTGAAGAGTCATAGCAAGGAAGATCAGGTGGTGAAGAATCTACGAATCAAAAGGGATCAATTCAATCTTCATGCAAGGTAAGATTCGATATTATGAATTAATTATTGAATCGTTATTACTAGTATTGATTGGGCATGTTTTATTTGAAATTTTTTTAAGATTCACGTTTCCGCATTCAAATTAAAATCGAAATTTTTTCCTTCAATTGGTATCAGAGCCTAGTTTTTGCTAGTTTAATAATTGATTCAATAATTAGTGAATTTCCTTTTGATTATTGATTCTTTGTATATCATAGAGTAGGCACAAATTATTGTTTGATATATATTCATGATTGATGAATTGGGTTTGCATGGATTGATCGTTAATTGTATGGTTCTTTGACTAATTTAATTTGATTAATTTGTAAGCCGTTTGTGGCAATTTAATTTCCTTGTAATCATAAATTAAAGTTTTTAATTTTTGTCGAAGAATCAAACGCGAAGATTGATATCAACGGGCTGATTTTATGGGCGAAAATTATGGTTGAGAACAGATGCTATTAAGATGCACCAGCAGTGCATGTGATGCACGGCCAAACCCGATGCATGGTTTGATGTGTGGCTCTCGCGCAAAGGACTTGTGCGGACTGGTTATGAACCAGTGCACCACTGGTCTGCTGCACATTTTTTTTCGGCTGGACAGAACGCGCATGGCTGATGCACTGGTGCAGGTCTGGTTCGGCTGGAGAGAACGCGCATGGCTGATGGCTGGTGCACTGGTTCGCTGCGCTTCACGAACTGGTGTGACTGAGCCGCTGTGCGGACTGGTTTTTTGAACCAGTTGGGTGTTCGGCTGTTTTGGCTGCGATTGATGGCTGGACTGGTGCGCTTAAACAGTGTGCAAACGGCGTGTAAAAGTTGCATCCAATTTCACGGTTCAGTTATGTAAAGGTGCACCCAGATTTGCACCCAGTCGTCTGCGACACATGTGCACTGGGTGCACATGTTGCACACGGCAGTGTGATGCAAATCTGTGCACAAAAGTTGTGCACAGGTGGCATCACACTTGGTGCACACAAAAACACACCAAAAACATGTCTGATGTGTTGTATTCAATGCACGGGCATCAATGTAATGCACTGTAAGTGCAATTGTTGTTTCTTGTCCATACATCATGCACAATAGTGTGCTTGCTCGCATGTTCAACACATGGCAGTCTCAAAGCAATGCATTGTAAGTGTAATTGTTGTACTTGCTTGTTTATGCATACTTGTCACACTTGATGCACGGTCATTGTAAGCAATCACTTGGATAATTTAAATCTTGGGCCCTAAAATCATAAAATGGGCTCTAGCCCAATCCATTTGATGGAGATTCTTAATAATTAAATTGGATTTAATTATAAGCCCAAGAGAGCCCATCAAGATCATGAAGACTATGAAGTTCTTGAAGACTACAAGTGAAGGCCAAGGAATGCCTTGGTTAATTTTTGTAATATCTAAAATTAGTTTTAGGTCGTTAAAGCCAAAGAATCCGGTCAATCACATATTATTTATTTTAATTGTTTATCATGTGATGATTAAATAATTTGTTGATAGCATGATCATACATAAAATATGTCATATAGAATAGAAAGTGCCTACTCGTTGCATTATAACATGACATACATACATGTATTATTATTTATTTTTTCTATTAAATAGTTTATTAGTTAAAATAGAGATAATAATACATTAAATACCAATTTCATAATTTGTTAGGATTTTAGTTAAAAATCCTAAGTTCACAAATTAGAAATATATAATTAGTTTTAATGTAATTAAAATAAATATATTTCAAATAATTGGTAGTTATAATGTGGATTAGATTTTAAGAGTTAAAATTGGGTAATCTCACATTAAATCTAATCTTCATAATTAAAGAGTTTAAATTATATAGATTAGATCTTTCATAATAAATTAGATTTTTAAGAGTTAAAAATCTAGTAATTTATTAGGTGTTAATAGGATGATGATTCTAGTAACATACTGATTCCTAATAACTTAGATTATACTTATTAGCCGTTAATAATCTAAGATGAGACTAGGAATATTAAAATAGAAAACCCTAATCCTAAAATAGTGAGTGGGAGAGGGATATATGACAATATATCCCACGGTCTCCATCATTAGTTCAACACCGTAAAACTTAAATGGCGCCTCGAGACGGCTTTGTTATCGTCCCCCTACGGATGGTGTTCATTTAGGTTGATCAAGGTTGACTTCCTAACGGATAGGAATTTTAGATGTATCTTGTGATTGACCTACCCTACGGCGGCAATTCTCGAGTTAAGTTTATGGACTCCGAAATGATGGGTTACACTCATAAAGGAAATAATTAATTGTTAATTATTTTTCCTGACCGAAAAACGGTAGTCAAATAATATATGAAAAAGAGTTTTCTGTTATATTATTTGATTGAGAATGTCTCAATCTAACATACAAATATTTGACCTACCCTACGGCGGCACCTATTTGTGGCATGTTAGATTATCGTGGCATAGTAATTCTTTTTAGGGTATTTTTGTTCATTATTCATGTATCATGCATCATGTTTAATTTTATGCTAAAATTTATGATATTCATATGGAGCAATTTTTTGAATAAAATATTTTGTTTATTTATTTCAGCAATGTCGTCACCTTTAATTACCATTCTTGCCAATGATAAACTGAATGAGGATAACTATGTTAAATGGAAAAATAATATGAACGCCATTTTAGTCTGTGAGGATCTAAAATTTGTCCTGATGGAGGAGTGTCCTCCTGTGCCACCTAAAAATGCCACGTGTAATGTACGCGAAACCTACCAAAATTGGGTTAAGGCTGATGAAAAGGCTCGTTGCTACATGTTAGCAGGAATGTCCGATGTGCTTGCTAAGAAGTATGAGGCAATGACTACAGCATCTCAGATGATGGAGTCATTACAAGGGATGTTTGGGCAACCTTCTGAGCAGCAGCGACACGAAGCTGTTTGTGCTGCTATGACTGCTAAGATGAAGGAAGGGACATCAGTTCGAGAGCATGTCTTAAACATGATGACCTATTTTAATACCGCTGAAACTCATGGTGGGGTGATTAATGAGCTCAAAGAGAAGAAGATGAAAGGTAAATATGATTTACTAGTCATTGAATCTTGTTTAGTGGAGGATGATTCATCCACTTGGATAATTGATTCAGGAGCCACTAATCATGTTTGTTCTTCTTTGCAACTGATTGACTCTTATAGGCTGCTTGGTGAGGGAGAGTTCACCATGCGAGTTGGCACTGGGGATGTCGTTTCAGCTAGAGCAGTGGGAGAAGTTAGACTTCAAATTTCAAATAATTGTTTTATTGTTTTGAACAATGTTTATTAATTCCGAATTTTAGAAGAAATTTGATTTTGGTTTCTAGATTAATAGAACATAATTATTCAATTTCTTTTAGTAATAAAGATGTTATTATTTCTAGAAATGGTTTGAATATTTGTTCCGGAATATTAGAAAACAACATTTACATGTTAAGATCGTTAACACGTAATTCACTGCTCAATGCTGAATTGTTTAAAGTTGAAAAACCTAAAGCAAAGCGACAAAAGATTTCTCCTAATGATGATACCTATCTTTGGCATCTAAGACTTGGACATATTAATCCTGACAGAATAGACAGACTAGTAAAGAGCGGAACTTTAAGTGAGTTAAAGATCAGCACTTTACCTGTTTGTGAATCCTGTTTAGAAGATAAAATAACTAAGAGACCTTTTAAGACAAAAGGTTATAAAGCCAAAGAACCGCTAGAGCTTATACATTCGAATGTTTGTGGTCCAATGAATGTTAAAGCTAGAGGTGGTTATGAATATTTTGTTACATTCATTGATGATTATTCTAGATATGGGTATGTTTACCTAATGCAACGGAAGTTTGAAACTTTTGAAAAGTTCAAAGAGTTTAAAACTGAAGTTGAAAATCAATTAGGTAAAACATTGAAAGCTCTACGATCAAATTGTGGAGGAGAATACCTTGATACAGAGTTCAAGGATTACTTGATTGAGCATGAGATTCTATCCCAACTGACTGCTCCTGGAACACCCAAACAGAACGGTGTTGCAGAAAGGAGAAATCGAACCCTTTTGGACATGATAAGATCTATGTTTAGTTTCTCATCATTACCTAGTTCATTCTGGGGATATGCATTGCAAACTGCAATGTATATTTTGAATGTTGTACCATCTAAGTCAGTTCCAAAGATACCTTTGGAGTTGTGGAATGGTCGTAAAGCTAGTTTACGACATTCGCATTTGGGGTTGTCTAGCACATGTGCTGAAGAACAAGACTGGGAAGCTGGAACCATGTTCAAAAGTTTGTCTATCTGTAGGTTATCCTAGAGAGACTAGGGGGGGACTCTTTTATAGTCCTGAAGAAAACAAAGTATTTGTATCGACAAACGCTACGTTTCTTGAAGAGAACTATTTGAGAGAGTACAAACCTCGAAGTAAGATTGTACTCGATGAGTTATTGTCTGGTTCGACCAGTATCCAATCAATAATAGTTATTGATAATAACATAGTTAAAACCATGTCTGAGCGTCAGACAGACTTTCATCAGAAGCATCTACCACCTCGTTGTAGTGGAAGGGTTATTAGACCACTTATTTGTTACAGAAATATCGGAGAGGCACAGATTGCTCTCTCTGATGAGAGTGTAGATGATCCATTGACATATAATGATGCAATGAAAGATTTTGATAAGGAAGAATAACTTAAAGCTATGAATCTCGAGATAGAGTCCATGTACTCAAACTCAGTCTGGGAACTTGTGGATCAACTAGATGGGGTAAAACTTATAGGTTGCAAATGTATCTACAAAAGGAAGAGAGGAGTGGACGGGAAGGTAGAGACCTTCAAAGCTAGGCTAGTGGCAAAAGATTATACTCAAAAAGAGGGAGTTGACTATGAAGAAACTTTCTCACCAGTAGCCATGCTTAAGTCCATTCGTATTCTTCTATCTATAGCTGCATGTCTCGATTACGAGATATGGCAAATGGATGTCAAGACTGCATTCTTGAATGACAATCTTGATGAAAGCATCTATATGGTGCAACCAGAGGGATTCATAATCCAAGGTCAAGAGCAAAAGGTTTGCAAGTTGCAAAGGTCTATTTATGGACTTAAGCAAGCTTCTCGATCTTGGAACATTAGATTTGATACTTCGATCAAGTCTTATGGTTTTGAGCAAAATGTCGATGAACCTTGTGTATACAAGCGTATCATCGATAAGAAAGTGGTTTTCCTCGTACTTTACGTCGATGATATTCTACTCATTGGGAATGATGTAGGAGCATTATCTGATGTAAAGAACTGGCTTGCTAACCAATTCCAAATGAAAGATTTGGGAGAGGCTAGTTACATTCTTGGGATCCAAATCATACGAGATCGTAAGAACAAACTGTAAGCATTGTCTTAAGCATCATACATTGATAAGATCCTTGTATGTTATTCGATGCAGAATTCCAAGAAAGGTTATTTACCTTCTCGGCATGGAGTTCACTTGTCTAAGGAACAATGTCCTAAGACACCTCAAGAAGTTGAGGATATGAGATGAATTCCCTATGCCTTTGTAGTAGGCAGTCTCATGTATGCTATGTTATGCACGAGACCTGGCATATGTTATTCAGTGGGAGTAGTCAGTCATTATCAATCTAACCCAGGGTTGGATCATTAGGTGGCAGTAAAATGTATTCTCAAATATCTTCGGAGAATGAGAAACTATATGCTAGTATATTCTGGTGAGAATTTGATTCCAACAGGATATACAGATTCTGATTTTCAGTCAGATAAGGATTCTCGAAAATCCACGTCTGGGTCAGTATTCACCCTAGGTGGTGGGGCTATAGTATGGAGGAGTGTTAAGCAATCTTGTATCGCTGACTCCACCATGGAAGCAGAATATGTAGCAGCTTGTGAAGCAGCTAAAGAAGCAGTTTGGCTTCGTAAGTTCTTAACAGATTTAGAAGTTGTTCCAAATATGGATAAGCCAATCACACTTTATTGTGATAATAGTGGTGTAGTGACTAATTCGAAAGAACCAAGAAGCCATAAGCGTGGAAAGCATATAGAAAGAAAATATCATCTCATTAGAGAGATAGTACATAGAGGAGATGTGTCGGTGATGAAAATAGCTTCATAGGACAACCATGCTGATCCGTTTACAAAGACCTTAACGGCTAAAGTGTTTGACGGTCATCTAGAGGGTCTAGGATTACGAGATATGTCTCATTTGCACTAGGGCAAGTGGGAGATTGTTAGGCATTGTGCCCTAAGAGCATTGTAATTTGTAAACGTTTAAATAAATTATAAATAAATAAAGTTTATTTTAAACAAATTAATGTGCATTTATGAAATGTTTGCTTCATATGAATATCATGTAACATCCATGATTACTTATGTAGTCTCAAATTAAGTATGTAAGTGTTATATACAAGAGGATTTAGTTTGAGATTAGTAATCAAAAGAGTCCGTAGAAAACAAACAAAGCTGGGTACTTTGTTTGTGGTAAATCTACAGTCGCAGTCCATTTTGTATTTGATACGATGATCTTATCCGGGATTGTTCATATGGCGATATGAAAATGGAGGCACTTATATAATAGAGATTATATAGGACTGGACCTTGATAAAATGAGTTTCTTATTAATATCCGTTAAACAAAGAAATTCTTATTTATCGATTAGATGATCATATATGGATTGATCTTAATCCTAAGTGTTTAATGGACTCCTATTTGTTGGGTCATGTCTTTTGATTTACATGGGCGAGACTGTTATAGATTTACGGTCAATATGCTTCGTACTTTGGAGATGTGATTTAATAAGTGGCTGGGAACATTCTACACAATAGTGGAATCCACTCCTTCTTAAAAGAAGTAGATGAGTAGTTCCCTTAAGTGTTGATTTAGGTCTTGAACAATAAGAGCGCTCAACTTTCTGTTTACGAGTAAACGGAAAGATAAATTCATAAGTTGTTATGGATATATTGTTCATTAGAGAATCAATGGTACTTAATGGAACAAGATATAATTAGAGAGGTAATACGGATTTTAATAACTTAACTCTAATTATGAACTACTCGTGGAGGATCAAACCATATGAAATGATTAAATCGATGGACATTGAAAATTCAGATTGTGTAAAACATCTACAATTTTGAGAGTGCAACCTTAAGTTTTTAGTGGAGTAACTCTAAGGTTAATAATAGTGAATTATTAATTAAAGAGTTTAATTAATAATTCCGATATTATTGGAGCTCAAATTGTAGGTCCATTTGGTCCCCTTGCTAGCTCACAGCCACATAAAGAAACAAGTTGAAGAATATAATTGGATTGTCCGATTATTGGTGTACATATAAATTTATGTACATGTTCAAAAAAAAAAATATTTAAATAATTTGATTATTTAAATATTTATAATTATTTAATTAATGGTTAATTATTTAATTATTTGTAGAGGTCATGGGTTAAATTATAAATGATGTCATTAAATTAATTATGATTTAGAATCATTTAATTTAATGAAATAATCATTTAATTCATTAATGGAAATAATAATTTTATTTGGAATAAGATTCCATTTAAATTATATTAAAAGAGTTTTAATTTAATAGGAATTAGATTCCATATTAAATTAAAAGAATAGAATTCTAATCCAATAAGGAATTTGATTCCATATTGGATATGAATTAAGTCTTTCAATTTAAAATAGGAATTTGGATTCCTTGTTAAATAAGAAGTGCCCTAGTTTACCAATATATATAAAAAGATGTTTTTATGATTGGGAATAATAGTGGTGATTGAGAGAATTTTTGACTACTTGAATCAAAAATTTCCATTGATTAAAAATCACCTAATAACCATCTACTTCAAAATGATCTTGTTGGTTAATTTTTCAATAAACCAAACTTATTAAAACCTTGCAAGTTCACAAATCGTTATCGAGTATAGTAGACAAGCAAGGGTCGATCCCACAAGGAGTTATTATCTTTCTTAAAATTTCAAGTTTATTTAAACAATTAAATTAAATGAAAGAGATTTTCAGAATTGGGTTGAAATCTAATTGTAATAAGAAAACAAAATTTAATGAAGAAAATCAATAAAAGAAAAATTTAGCTAGGACATCTTATCCACCACTAAACAATCATTCAATCTATAAATAAATAAATAAATGAAGCATAATAATATTAATGCATAATAAAGACATTTACGACAAGGTATGATTAACTCAGGTCGTATTGATTCTTCCTTAGATAATATGCAAATCGCATGATGTCTACGTAGATGCGTGTATTCCTAATTATAACCTAGCATGATGTCTACTCAGGTTAAATAACAGGAATCCATTAAGCATTAAAAGAATATGAATGTCACACAAATCCTAGAACATGATGTCTATCCCAAGTATTTATGAATTAATGTCTCTCAATTGATTCGTAAGCAATTGATTGTTGCAAATTAAAAATATTTCTGTATGATGTACAATTTATATTCCTACAACACAATCCTAAAAATATGCTCCTAAGATGGCCAATCAAAAAAACAAAATAAATAGGATACAATTTAAACGAAGACAATTAATTTTATCATGCAATAATAAAATACTTCATTAAAAATAATAATAGATTGAATTCATGTTTAGGGCTTCAAATTAGCCCTAACTAACAAATAAATTAGCTACACATGATTTTTAAAGAAAACATAAAAATAAAAATAAATAGAGAAGAATAAACCCAAGAATAGCTGCTGCCGCTCTAAGCCTCTGATCTCTCCTCCTCTGCTGTCTGTCTAACTGAATGGTGAAAAACATATATTTATAGAGAGCTTAGGTCGGCCAAAATTAGGTTTCTTGGTGGCTAAGAAACTAAAAAAACACGCGGATCTGCTTTGCGACCCATGGATGTGTGCGCGGGTCAAAACCCTACCCGGAACGGGGACAAAAGAGAGAAGCATCGAAAACACGCGGATCTGACCCGCCTGACTCGAACCGGATCCACCAACCCGCATCCGAAACGGCGCCACTTCAAAAACGCGCGGATCCTTGCGACCCGACCCGGATCCACGCGCTAGACCAATCAGCATCTTCTTCAAGCGCGCTTATGTGTACTCAACCACACTAGATCCACACCTAAGTAGGGGCGCCGAAACGACATCCTTTCTACGCGTTTTACATGTTGTAGACTGGCAAATTGCAGTCAGGTCCTCCGCTTCTTCCATTTTTCATTTAAACCAAACAAACTCTGAATATTTATGATTTAACCCCTATTTTTATTCTTGATTTTTCGCACTTCTTCAGTCCAGATTTCTGATTTCTTTGTGCCACAATTAATTATGAAAAACCACCAATTTCATTCTATTCTTCTCCAAACCTAAGATTACATATAAAAACACGAAACAAATTAAAAACGCCAATTTTACTCAAAAACACAACATAAATAATAGGTAAAATAGGTATAAAATAATGATAATCAATGACCTAACAAATACCCCCAAACCTATATTTTGCTAGTCCTCGAGCAAAACTAGAACTTTAAAACAACCTAATCTAAAAATACAGAAAATAAAACA
This sequence comes from Nephelium lappaceum, assembly GCA_021234005.1. NCBI lineage: Eukaryota > Viridiplantae > Streptophyta > Magnoliopsida > Sapindales > Sapindaceae > Nephelium > Nephelium lappaceum. The sequence goes on from CM038006.1 coordinate 17,275,980, forward strand.
CAATCCATTTTCGTAGGTAACCACGATGGCATTGAGCGTATGCCACAAGCCTTTAAACCTCTAGGTGTCCCTAGTAGGAGGAGTTGTGTCTCCTGAGAGTTTACCAGCAACGATACCCATAAACATTAAAACATTCCACCCATAACTCATCAACATGTCACTAAATGCAAATCAACAAAAATCTCATACATGCGTGATCTTGTATCAAGACTAAAGATAAGTCACTAATAATCTAAAACATAATTGTCAACAATCTCACACCACTCTCAAAGCAATCTCATTTCAAAACACCATATTCACATATCATGGAGCTATTTCGCCTCGACTCTAATCCTCATAAGATATCACTCATAACTCTCTCAAGAGTCCTAAGGCGAACACTCATGCAATCATATGTGACAGAGGTTATGTAAAGGCATAGCAAGTGTCTCTTACATCACATATGAATATAGACATTGAAAAGAACCGCACTTTAAGTGAATAGATCTCATGAATGGAATCAAATACTAAGAACGTAGATAGAGCATGATGACATACTTTCACTCTCAAACTGGACTTCCCTCTTTCAAAGATCAATAGGCTATATTAAAGGTTGTATTTGGGCTAAGGTTGATTAATGAGTAAGTAATAAAAGTCTAGGTTAAAAAAAAAACTTAGGATCACACCAAAGCACTTCATTCATTATTCTTTTATTCATCACAACCTTCTTTCTTTTCTATTCTTCACTCTCCCTCCTTCATTCACTTCTATTTCCCCTCGCACATTTAGGCATCATAAAACTTGATTTATGCTTCTTACATTTTTATTCAATTTTTTTTTTTTTTTTTTTTTATCATCACCATAATGCATAGAAGCAAACTTTTTCAATGCATATGCCCATGCGCACATCATATCAATACCAACACTTTAATTCTCCTCCCTTGCACCACTTGGCATGATCCCAAACTTATATGGTATGGTTAAATTTAAGGCTCAATAGGGTCATTTAGTAAGGGTAGACAAAGAAAAAGACTAAATATGTTTGGCTTTAAAGGGTCTGATGATGTATTTCAATTCAAAGTGAGAGAATAGGCTTTAATTTGGTGAAAACTTGCCTATATTACTTCTAAGAAGTGCATCCAATTCTTGAATCAAAGCAACTCATGTTATCTACAATGATGATTTGTTCTTTAGTATTCAATGAAAAACCTATAGAGATCATCTATTAAGAACAAAGGCGAAGAGTGTTTAAAGAGTAGAAACAATTAAATTCCTCAAAAAGAAACGCTTTAAAAGCTTAAATCCTCACCAAGGGTAGTCTCCACTAATAGTCCATAATCTATGCAAACATAGTATTCATCCACTCAATTAATTAAGATCATAGTATTCAAAAGTCTCAAATCATGCAAAGATGTTCATGGCTACTCCCTAGTAAAGATATCCAATCAAAAACATGCATACAAAATTCATCAACAAACACAAAGCAACTAGCTAATTTGTTATGGGTAGAATTGAAAAACTAAAAAAAACAAAAAATTTACCAAAAATGTTGAAAATTTTTTCAAAACCTAAAACCTAAAAACATTTTTCATCACCCCCAAACCTAAACTAAACATTGTCCTCAATGTTGCAATTGTAAAGCATAAGTAAGAGAAGAATGAAAAACAAAATTAAAAGAAAAGAAAAGGAACGAAATTACCCAGATGGGTTGCCTCCCATCAAGCGCCTTAGTTAAGGTCTTGGCTAGACGTCTTGACTCTCTGTCATTCTCTTGAAAGTTGAGGATCAACCAAAGTAGCACCCTCCTGAGGCATCTCACATGATTGGTGGTAGAGCTTGAGGCGATGACCATTCACTTTGAATGTTGTTCCATTTCTATAGTTGCGAATCTCAATAGCACCATGTGGAAAAACTTTAGTGACAGTGAAATGACCATACCATTTTGAGCGAAGCTTCCCAGGGAAGAGACGAAGATGGGAATTATATAGTAGAACTTGTTGTCCAACAACAAATTCCTTGCGCTGAATGGCTTTGTCATGAAACACTTTCCTATTCTCTTTGTAAACTCTTGCACTCTCATAAGCTTCATTCCTTAGCTCTTCAAGTTCCATCAGTTGTAGCTTTCTCTTGTTGCCAGCTTCATCTAGTGCAAAGTTGAACTCCTTGATGGCCCACCAGGCTTTATGTTCTAACTCAACCGGGAGATGACAAGCTTTCCCATACACTATTCGAAATGGAGACATCCCAATTGGTGTCTTATATGCAGTCCTATATGCCCAGAGTGCATCATTGAGACGCACGCTCCAATCCTTTCATGTTGGGTTAACAGTCTTCTCCAGTATATGCTTAATCTCTCTATTGCTTATCTCCACTTGTCCACTGGTTTGAGGGTGGTATGGTGTTGCAATCCTATGCGTGACTCCATATTTCTTCAAGAGCGCATCGAAAGATTTGTTGCAAAAATGGCTTCCTCCATCACTAATGATTGCTCGTGGTGTTCCAAACCTAGAAAATATGTTATCCTTCACAAACGTCGAAACAACTTTAGCATCATTAGTACGGGTTGGAATTGCTTCTACCCATTTCGAAACATAATCTACAGCCACGAGTATATAAAGAAAATCAAAAGAAGATGGAAAAGGACCCATGAAATCAATGCCCCACACATAAAAAATTTCAACAATCAAAATAGAATGTAAGGGCATTTGATTTCTTTTACCTATGTTGCCCATCCTTTAGCATCGATTACAAACGGCACAAAAAAGGTAGGCATCTCGAAAAAGAGTAGGCCAATAAAATCCACTTTGCAAAATTTTAAGTGCTGTCTTTTTAGCACCGAAGTGACCTCCGCAGGGAGACGAGTGACAGAAGGTAAGAATAGAGTGAAATTCATTTTTAGGTACGCACCTTCTTATGATCTGATCAGAGCAGAACTTCCAAAGGTAAGGGTCATCCCATATGAAGTACTTACTTGTTTTCTTTAACTTGTCTTTTTGATACTGTGACAAATCTAATGGAAGTTGTTTTGTCTCCAAGTAGTTGATCATATCAGCAAACCACGGCTCCTGGTGTTGTGCACTGAAGAGTTGTTCATCAGGGAAACTCTCTTTCAAAGACAACATGTCTTCTTCATCATTTGGGCCATGTGTCAATCGGCTTAGGTGATCAGCAACTACATTCTCACTCCCTTTCTTGTCTCGAATCTCCATATCAAATTCTTGAAGTAAAAAGATCCATCGAATGAGTCTCGACTTTGCATCTTTCTTGTGCAACAGATATCTTAGAGCATCATGGTCAGAATACACTATCACCTTCGTTCCTATAAGATAAGAACGAAACTTCTCCAATGCGAATACCACTGCTAGCAACTCTTTTTCAGTTATGGAGTAGTTAAGTTGGGCATCATTGAGAGTTCTTGAAGTATAGTAGATGGCATGAGGTATCTTATTCATCCTTTGCCCAAGAACAACTCCTATAGCATAGTCTAAAGCATCATACATCAATTCAAATGGCAATTTCCAGTCAGGTGGTCGCATGATTGGGGCGGTTGTGAGTGCTTCCTTCAGGGTGTTGAATGCTTGCAAACATTCATCATCAAAGTCAAACTCCACTTCTTTCTGTAGTAATCGACATAGTGGTCTTGAGATCTTGGAGAAATCCTTGATGAATCTTCGGTAGAACCCTGCATGTCTTAGGAATGAACGCACATCTTTCACTGACTTTGGTGGTGGCAAGCTCTTGACTACCTCAATCTTTGCACGATCCACTTCAATCCCCTTACTTGAAATAATGTGACCAAGAACAACACCTTCTTGCACCATGAAGTGGCATTTCTCCCAATTAAGAACAAGGTTGCTCTCTTGACACCTTTGTAGCACTAAGGATAGATTGTGTAGGCATTGGTCGAAAGAGTCTCCAAAAACTGAGAAATCATCCATGAATACCTCTATTATGTCTTCGACCATATCTGAAAAGATGGACATCATACATCTCTGGAAAGTGGCGGGTGCATTACATAGCCTGAAAGGCATCCTTCTGTAGGCGAATGTACCAAATGGGCAATTAAAAGTTGTTTTCTCTTGATCTTCTGATGATATGGCAATCTGATTATAGCCTGAATATCCATCAAGAAAATAATAATAACTATGTCCCGCTAGGCGTTCCAACATCTGATCGATGAATGGTAAAGGGAAATGATCCTTTCGAGTTGCATTGTTGAGCTTTCTATAATCGATGCATACACGCCAACTTGTTTAAAGCCTTTGAGGTATGAGCTCATTGTTCTCATTCTTGACCACCGTTATTCCAGATTTCTTTGGTACCACTTGCACTGGACTTACCCATTTGCTATCAGAAATAGGGTAGATGATGCCAACATCAAGAAGTTTTATCACTTCTTTCTTAACCACCTCTTTCATCACTGGATTGAGTCTCCTTTGGGCTTCTCTTGTAGGACGTGCCTCTTCCTTCAACAGTATTCTATGCATGCATGTAATAGGGCTGATACCTTTAATGTCTGCTATGGTCCACCCTATGGCTGTCACATGGTCCCTCAAAACTCTAAGAAGCTTTTCCTGTTCTTCTTTGTTCAAATTTGCTGCAATAATGACAGGCAGAGTTTCTTCCTTCCCCAGGTATGCATATCTTAATGTCTCAGGTAGAGGTTTTAACTCCACCTTGGGTGGCTTCACTACAGATGGAACAAGTTCATTAGATGAAACAGGTAAAAGTTCGAAGGATGAAGAGTACTTCCCTTAAAACTTTGGAGTGGATTGGAGTAGATTGATTGTCTCTGTTAGTGGCAAATTGCTCTCGTCAATCAGACATCTTGATCTTTGCCCCTGATCACTCCACGGGTTATTCCATAAGTCCCTCATCATCGTCCTTGCTTTTTCCTCATCAAGTAGACCGTGAATAAGTACCCTTTCTAGCATTGTTGTCTCTGACGACGTCATGTTAGCTTCATGCACCAAATTATCCATAAGTTCCACTGCAAAACAAGCACTATCATCAGGAGGATATTTCCATGCATTAAAGACATTAAATTTTACCATCTCCTCATTCATTGACATAGTAAGTGTCCCCTCGTGAACATTAATCATAGTTTTTGCAGTGCGCATGAATGGTCTCCCGAGGATTAAAGGTAGATCCCGTCCTGATATGGGTGCATCCTCCATCTCTAGCACAAGGAAGTCAGCTGGAAAGATCAACTCATTCACTTTAACTAGCAAATCTTCTAGCACTCCTCTTGGGTATCGAATTGATCGATCTGCAAGCTGTATGCTTATTGATGTCTCCTTGAGTTCACCTACTTGTAAAGATTCAAAAACAAAAAAAGACATTAAATTAACTGAAGCACCTAGATCGAGTAATGCCCTTTCAAACCTCTGAGTTCCTATAACATAAGGAATGGTGAAACTGCCTGGGTCTTTTAACTTTGGAGGTAATTTCCTTAGAAGGATGGCTGAAACCTCCTCATTCAATGCCACTATCTCTTGCTCCTTAAATTTCCTCTTATTTGTGCAGAGCTCTTTGAGAAATTTGGCATACTTCGATACTTGTTGAATAGCATCTAGTAGAGGAATGTTGATAGCAACCTTCTTGAATATCTCCATGATGTCCCTATTGTTGCTTTCCTTTTTATTCTTCAAAAACCTTCTTGGATATGGCATCCGAGCAATCACTTCAGGACTAATCTCACTTTCTTCCTTCTTCTTTCTCTTCCCTTGTTGAGTTGTCTCATGCTTGAGTTTATCACTCACTCTCTCATCTTGTCCTTCCTCAACATCTTCTATGTCTCTTGGTTCATCCTTATCTTGTCCTCCAACCTGTTTACCACTTCGAAGGGTAATCACCTTAGCAGATTCCACTCCTCCTTTCGGATTTGGGATGACTTGACTGGGTAATCTTCCCGGTTCCCTTTGGTTGGATGAGCTTGCAATTTGCCCAATTTGATTTTCTAAGTTTCGTATGCTCTGTCCCATTTGAGTTTCCAAGTTCTTGACGGTTGCGACCATTTGAGCATTGGCATGTCTTGTTTCTTGCATAAAAGTTGCAAACATTTCTTCAAAATTTGAACCTTGCTTAGGAGGAGCATGTTGAGCTTGTTGCTGAGGTAAGAAGTTTTGATTCTGTTGGAATTGTTGTTGCACTTGTTGCTGCACTTGGTTCTGATTGTTCTTCCACCCAAAGTTTAGGTGTTGCCTCCATCCTGGGTTGTAGGTATTTGAGAATGGATCATTTCTTGGTCTTTGTTATTGCTGTAGGTAGTTAACTTGATCCACTTCCCCATTCACAATAGGACAATCCTCTGATGAGTGGCCTTGATTTGTGCTTACCGCGCACACCTTTGATGAAAGTAATTGCTGCACAAGATGAGTTAAGTTAGCAATTTCAGGACCATAATCTTTGGTACTTACCTCGTATATTCCAGCCTTCTTTGGAGTACTCCTGTATTGATAGTACTGTTAAGAATTTTCTGCTAGGCCTTCAAGCAACTGTTTTGCTTCATCAACATTCTTCTTCATTAAACAGCCACCACTTGATGAGTCCACCCTTGTTCGATCTTCATTAAGCAACCCCTCATAAAAATATTGGATAAGTAACCAATCCTCAATTTGATGGAGTGGACAGGAATTGAGTAAGCGTTGGTATCGCTCCCAATACTCATGAAAGGGTTCTCCTTCATTCTGAGATATCCCCACAATCTCCTTGCGGATTTGACTGATCTTCTTAGCTGGGAAGTACTTGGAAAGAAACTTCACCATCAACTCGGTCCATGTACGAATTGAAGCACTTGGCAAAGAATATAACCATTCTTTTGCCTTGTCCTTTAGAGAAAATGGAAACAACCTCAAGCGGATCTCTTCATCACTCACCCCTCCGGTGTGCATTGTGGCACATACAGCAAAGAAATCTTTTATGTGTAGGTGTGGATCTTCTCCCGCTTTGCCATAAAATTGGGGTAAGAGATGGATTGTACCACTCTTGATCTCAAAATTATTGTTGTGAGTTGGGTAGACAATGCAATATGGTTGGTCGGTGGCCATTGGTGTTGCAAAGTCTTGGAGTGGTCTTGTACGATTGTTAATAGCCCTTGGAATTATTGCATCTTGATGTTGGTCCTCCATGTTTGCCTCTCTAGTTCTTCTAACTAGTTGACGGAGAGTTCTTTCAATTTCAGGATCGTATGGTTCACGAGTGACACTTCGTGAGCGACAACCTTGCATAAACCTAAAAAAATAAAAAATAATAAAAAAAAATCAAATTAAATAACAGAAATTAAAATAAAAATAAACTTAAAATTAAAGCAAGTAATAACTCCCCGGCAACGGCGCCAAAAACTTGTTGGTTAATTTTTCAATAAACCAAATTTATTAAAACCTTGCAAGTGCACAAATCGTTATTGAGTATAGTAGACAAGCAAGGGTCGATCCCACAATGAGTTATTATCTTTCTTAAAATTTCAAGTTTATTTAAACAATTAAATTAAATGAAAAGATTTTCAAAATTGGGTTGAAATCTAATTGCAATAAGAAAACAAAATTTAATGAAGAAAATCAATAAAAGAAAAACTTAGCTAGGACATCTTATCCACCACTAAACAATCATTCAATCTATAAATAAATAAATAAATGAAGCATAATAATATTAATGCATAATAAAGACATTCACGACAAGGTATGATTAACTCAGGTCGTATTGATTCTTCCTTAGATAATATGCAAATCGCATGATGTCTACGTAGATGCGTGTATTCCTAATTATAACCTAGCATGATGTCTACTCAGGTTAAATAACAGGAATCCATTAAGCATTAAAAGAATATGAATGTCACACAAATCCTAGAACATGATGTCTATCCCAAGTATTTATGAATTAATGTCTCTCAATTGATTCGTAAGCAATTGATTGTTGCAAATTAAGAATATTTCTGTATGATGTGCAGTTTATATTCCTACAATACAATCCTAAAAATATGCTCCTAAGATGGCCAATCAAAAAAACAAAATAAATAGGATACAATTTAAACGAAGACAATTAATTTTATAATTTTATCATGCAACAATAAAATACTTCATTAAAAATAATAATAGATTGAATTCATGTTTAGGGCTTCAAATTAGCCCTAACTAACAAATAAATTAGCTACACATGATTCTAAAAGAAAACATAAAAATAAAAATAAATAGAGAAGAATAAACCCAAGAATAGCTGTTGCCGCCCTAGGCCTCTGATCTCTCATCCTCTGCTATCTGTCTGACTGAATGGTGAAAAACATATATTTATAGAGAGCTTAGGTCGGCCAAAATTAGGTTTCTTGGTGGCTAAGAAACTAAAAAAAACACGCGGATCTGCTTTGCGCCCCATGGATGTGCGCACGAGTCAAAACCCTACCCAGAACGGCAACAAAAGAGAGAAGCATCGAAAACACGCGGATCTGACCCGAACCGGATCCACCAACCTGCATCCGAAACGGCGCCACTTCAAAAACGCGCGGATCCTTGCGACCCGACCCGGATCCACGCGCTAGACCAATCAGTATCTTCTTCAAGCGCGCTTATGTGTACTCAACCACACCAGATCCACACCTGAGTAGGGGCGCCAAAACGACATCCTTTCTACGTGTTTTACATGTTGTAGACTGGCAAATTGCAGTCAGGTCCTCCGCTTCTTCCATTTTTCATTTAAACCAAACAAACTCTGAATATTTATGATTTAACCCCTATTTTGATTCTTGATTTTTCGCACTTCTTCGGTCCAGATTTCTGATTTCTTTGTGCCATAATTAATTATGAAAAATCACCAATTTCATTCTATTCTTCTCCAAACCTAAGATTACACATAAAAACACGAAACAAATTAAAAGCACCAATTTTACTCAAAAACACAACATAAATAATAGGTAAAATAGGTATAAAATAATGATAATCAATGACCTAACAGATCTTCAAAAGATTGTGCCCACACACAGTTTCTTTTGTGAAGAGTCATAGCAAGGAAGATTAGGTGGTGAAGAATCTGCGAATCAAAAGGGATCAATTCAATCTTCATGCAAGGTAAGATTTGATCTTATGAATTAATTATTGAATCGTTATTACTAGTATTGATTGGGCATGTTTTATTTGAAAATTTTTTAAGATTCACGTTTCTGCATTTGAATTAAAATCGAAATTTTTTCCTTCAATAACTACGGGATGTCTTTGTAAGTAAGTAAGTGTCACGGTTGGTGTCTATTAAAAGCGCCACGTGACTCCACGTCGGTTAGCGTTATCATAGCTTCCGCGTGGTTGTAAGTATTATGGGGTACTAATGGTGCTTTTCAAAAATTAAGTATTTAAGGTATTTAAAGCAAAGAAAGATGTTTTATATGTTTTAAACCTATTTTACAGTTAAATGAAATTAAGCTTTGAGAAAATTTAAGGAATGGAAATCCATGTTATGCATTTTATAATCTATAAGTTTTCTGCGAAGTTTTATGAGCATATATGAATTTTATGGAAATTTCCATTTTAAGCTAACTATGGAAAGGGAATTGAACCTTTATATGTTTTATGAACTACAATATGTATATAAAATTTTATGTATGTATAATTTCATATTGATGCTCAATATGAACGGCTTATGTATGACTAAGTTTAAAGGTTATTAAAAATTTTAAGCTTTATTTGAATTTTACGCTTATATGAGTGGTAATTTTCATATGTACGTTTGGCAATTTAAGGAGATTTGTATTTTTGAATCCCAAGTTCAATGAAGTTTATATATATATATATGGATTTTTAAGCTTGTATGAATTCAGGATGATATGCAATTTATAAGTTCTAGATGAACTTTTATGTACTTATACGATCATAATTTTCATATATATAAATATAAGCTATGTATGAGATTTATGTACGAAAGTATTTTATGAAGTTAGCACTCACACTTTACCATGAACTAAGTTTTGAAATTTATGAGAAATTTTGAATTGTTGTTTTTAATTGTATGCATATGGTTTTCTAAAATTTTAATGTTTGAGTTAATTAGGTAAATTGATTTGTTAACCATGATTAAAAGCTTATTTCAAATACTTTGGATGTGTTAAATGATGAAAAAGAAATAATGATTTGGGAAAGGTTACATGGCTGCCCTAGTTTTGTATTTTAAGAAAAATTGAAATCTTTTTGATGGATTAATTGATTTAGGAGGTTGTTTGACATTATGATTAAAATTGTATGAGATGAAATGGTGAGTTGGAAATAAATATGGAATTAGTGATGTTGGCCAAATATGGTTAAACTAGAGATGATGTTGGTTTGTGAATTATTTTGAAATATTAAAGGAGCCCTAGTAAACCTAAGTATTGGTAGGTGGAGATTAGAATTTGGCATGCCAATAGGGTTATTATAGTAGTACTGCGTCGTTACGTTTTGAAACAAAATGAAAATAATTAATTTAGGGACCATGAGAGGCACCGAGTGTTCGCTTATAGATGATTGATTTATATATGTGATGCACTTTGACGGGTAGGCACCGAGTGTCCAATGCCGGAAATCCTGTTTTCCAGTCCAAGATATCATGTCAGTATTTACAAAGGGCATCAAAAAATATTTGATACAAGTTGCATAATAGTATGAATGGATTGTTTTTAAAAGTGTTGAACTAGTTTGTTAATTTGATTTGAACTAAAATCTATGATATTTTTATGATGACATTTTTATATTCAAAAATTATAAATTTGAATTTAGTGTATGCCCACTAAGCAAATATGTTTAGCGCGTTAGAATTATCACGCACAGGTAGAAGATTACGTTAGGAGGGCGAGGATTGAAGAGAAAGCTTATCTGCAACAAGTCTAACTAGTCACATCCATCAATCCGTATTTTGGGTAGATATCATATCTGTTTTTGTAAATAAGAATTTTAATTTGCATCTATATATATATATATATATATATATATGCGTACATGTATTTGTGTATAAAGTGAGAACTTTTGTAAAGAAATCCAATTTGTGTAATTTTTTGAAAATATTGTGTATATGGATAATGTCGAACCAAATGGAGTTTGGTTCCAATTGTTGAATATTATTTTGTGGAACATTTGCACTGGAAATGAAAATACTGAATTTGTAACAGGTTGGAAAGTTCGAATTTTAAGGAAAACTCGTGTAGTTTTTCCACTGAAATTAGAAATGGGTTAAATAATTGTACAATATTTTTGAAATTTCCTATTTTGATATGAATAATTAAATATATGGTTTTCCAAATACGGATTTTATAAAAAGAATATAAAGGTAACGCCCCTTGGATTCGTCAGCAGGGAAGGATAGGTAAGGGCTGTTACATGTCGTATGGCCCAAGCGGCGTACAGAACCTCTAAATCTCACACAGGCGTATGTGGCGCCTTTAGCCCATACATATGGTGTGCTCAACGTTAGGAAGGAATGTCAAGCCCCAATAAGCGCAGGGGCATGTTGTATGGCCCAAGCGCGTACAGGACCTCTAAACCTCACACAAGCGTGTGTGCCACCTTAAGCCTATAGATATGCTATGCTTAGTGTTAGGAAGGAATGCCAAGCCCCAATTAGTGCAGAGGGCGTGTCGTATGGCAAAAGGGGCGTACAGGACCCCTAATGATGGAAACCAAGGAAGCAAGCCTATGGATCCTTTGAGCATCAACAGAGGACTTATGACGAGGGCTCGAGCTAAAAGGATGAAGGAAGCTTTAAATGGGCTCGTTCAAGATATTTGGGCCAAGAGTCTTGCACAACATGACTTGGACAGCTTGGAGGGAACATCAAGACTTCAAAATATTATACAAGTTTAAGAACAAGTCCAAGAACATCAATCTTGAAAAAATCTTGAGGCTTGGGTGTCGATTATAATGCAATTGGGTTGTTATTTATTTAATTGATTTACATTGGGCCTAATTTGTATTATAGGATTGTTTTTAATTTAGTTTAATTTATTAAGTTTTGATTAGGAGGCTGAGTCATTAAAAAGCCCAATATGGATGTGTTTAGGAAAAGTCAAAGTCAAAGTCAAAGTCAGAGTCAAAGTTAGAGTCATAGTCAATTAAAAATAGGATTTTATTTAGTTTCCAATAAGGATTAGGATTGTATGCCTATATAAGGCTTATTAAATCTAAATTTTTAGAAGTTGTTGAGGGAATAAAGTAATTGAGAGATTTGTTTCTCTTTTGTTCATTGTTGAACATGTGATCTTATCAAGCTATGCTTGTGGCGATCGAAACCATGACTTATCTCCCACCTTCTCATCTATGTCTTGGGAGTGGCGTCAATATCATTCTTATGATAATTTTGGTTCTTGATTATTATATATTCAATGGGTCAAAATTCTTTATAATTTTGGTTCTTGAATGACATAATCAATAGGTCAAAGCTTTAGTTATAAACCTGTTTTAATCTTTCTTGGGGTTGTGTTTCAATTTGATTGTGGGTGTCGTATCTTTATCAAGTGTATGAAGATCAAGTGAGGATAAGAGAGAGTGAGCAAAAGAAAGAGAGCGAGGGAAGAAGAGAGGCTGAGAGTTCAAACACTAGTGAAGTCGAGAGAAAGGGAGTTGAGTGTGAGAGAAAGAGTGACAAAACACTTGAGTATAAACGAGAGAATGAGAGGAACAAAAATGAGAAAAAGAAAATGAGTGTCTATGCCAAAGGGAGCGATGTGAGGGTTGCTTTTCTAGCCAAGTAGCAAATGTTTGTACTTTTGTACAAAGATGCTGATTTTTCTAACTTTGACCTTGATTTGTCTTTGCCTAGTGTTGTTACAACTCTTTTGCAGGATTTCAAGGATGCATTCCCTGAGGACATACCAGATGGATTGCCACCAAAGAGGGGAATAGAACATCAAATTGACTTCATACCCGGAGCTTCAATTCCAAATCGACCAACATATAAAAGTAATCCCGAGGAGACAAAGGAGCTTCAAAGGCAGGTTGAAGAGTTGATGAAAAAGGGGCATGTGAGGGAGAGCATGAGTCCATGTGTCGTACCAATATTACTTGTGCCTAAGAAGGATGGGACTTGACGTATGTGCATCGATTGTAGAGCTGTCAACAAAATTACAGTTAAGTATCGACATCTCATACCTAGATTAGATGACATGTTGGATGAATTGCATGGATCTTGTGTGTTTTCTAAGATTGATCTTAAAAGTGAGTATCATCAAATTAGAATGAAAGAAGGAGATGAATGGAAAACTTCATTTAAAACGAAACATTGTTTGTATAAGTGGTTAGTCATGCCTTTTGGTTTAACTAATACACCTAGTACTTTCATGAGATTAATGAATCATGTTTTGCGTTCTTTCATTGGAAAATTTGTTGTGGTCTACTTTGATGATATATTAGTGTACAGCAAAAGCATAGATGAACATGTTAGGCATTTGCATTGTGTGCTTGATGTGTTAAGAAAAGAAAAGTTGTATGCTAATTTGAAAAAGTGTTCCTTTTACACTGATAAGATTGTATTTTTGGGCTATATTGTTACGGTAGAAGGGATAGAAGTAGATGAAGAGAAGGTTAAGGCTATTAAGGAGTGGCCTAGACCTAGGAATGTTAGTGAAGTGCGTAGCTTTCATGGGTTGGCTAGTTTTTATAGGAGATATGTTAAAGACTTTAGCATCATAGCTGCACCATTAACTGAGGTTGTGAAAAAAAGTGTGGGTTTTAAATGGAAAAGTGAGCAACAACAAGCATTTGATTTGATTAAGAATAGATTATGTTCTGCACCATTGCTTGCATTACCTGATTTCTCTAAGACATTTGAGATTGAGTGTGATGCATCGGGAATAGGTATAGGGGCTGTTCTTATGCAAGATAGACGTCCTATAGCTTATTTTAGTGAGAAATTGAGTGGAGCATCGTTAAATTATCCTACTTATGACAAAGAGTTGTATGTTTTAGTTAGGGCCTTAGAAAATTGGCAACATTATTTGTGGCCTAAGGAGTTTATAATCTATACTGACCATGAGTCCTTGAAGCATTTGAAAGGACAAGGTAAGTTGAGTAGGAGGCATGCTAAATGGGTAGAGTTCATAGAAACGTTTCCTTACGTGATCAAGTATAAACAGGGAAAGGAAAACGTTGTAGCTGATGCATTATCTCATAGGTATACTTTGATTTCTACTTTGAATGCAAGATTGTTAGGGTTTAAGCATATTAAAGATTTGTATATGAATGATCCTGATTTTGCTTCTGTGTATGTTGCTTGTGAGAAAGGTGCATTTGGTAAATTTTATACACATGAGGGGTATTTGTTTAGAGAGAGTAGATTGTGCATTCCTCAAAGGTCTATAAGAGAGTTGCTAGTTCGAGAAGCACATGGGGGAGGTTTAATGGGACATTTTGGTGTTAGAAAGACTTTGGATGTGTTAGATGAGCATTTCTTTTGGCCACACATAAAGACAGATGTTGAGAGAATGTGTGAGAAGTGCATAACATGTAGAAAGTCTAAGTCTAAAGTTTTACCCCATGGTTTGTATACACCTTTGTCCATACCTAGTGAACTTTGGATTGATATTTCAATGGATTTTGTATTGGGTTTACCTAGGTCCAACAAGGGCCGAGATTCAGTGTTTGTTGTGGTTGACAGGTTTTCGAAGATGGCTCACTTCATATCATGTCACAAGACTGATGATGCCACACATGTTGCTGACTTATTCTTCAAGGAGATTGTTCGACTTTATGGAGTGCCGAAGAGCATTGTTTCAGATCGAGATGCAAAGTTTGTAAGCCATTTTTGGAGGACTTTGTGGGGGAAGCTAGGAACAAAGTTATTGTTTTCTACTGCTTGTCATCCGCAAACTGATGGACAAACGGAGGTGGTTAACAAAACTTTAGGTTCTTTGTTTCGTTCTATAATCCAAAAGAATTTGAAGAATTAGGAAGATTGTTTGCCGCATGTAGAGTTTGCTTACAATAGGAGTGTGCATTCAACTACTGGTTGTTCACCATTCGAAGTTGTGTATGGATTCAATCCACTTACTCCTTCGGATTTGATACCTTTACTTGTGGAGGAAAGAGCTAACTTGGATGGTAAGAAGAAAGCTGAAGTTGTTAAGCAATTGCATGAGAGAGTTAGGCAACATATTGAAAGGCGAACCGAGCAATATGCTACTCAAGCTAACAAGGGGCGAAACAGAATTGTGTTCGAACCAGGAGATTGGGTTTGGGTGCATATGCGTAAGGAACGGTTTCCTGTTCAACGGAAATCGAAGTTGCAGCCGCGTGGGGATGATCCATTCCAAGTGCTTGAACGTATCAATGACAATGCGATAAGATAGACTTGCCAGGTGAGTATAATGTTAGTGCTACTTTTAATGTTTCTGATCTTTCTCCTTTTGATTTTGATGTAGGTTCCGATTTGAGGACAAATCCTTTTGAGGAGAGGGGGAATGATGGAAACCAAGGAAGCAAGCCTATGGATCCTTTGAGCATCAACGGAGGACCTATGACGAGGGCTCGAGCGCTCGAGCTAAATGGATGAAGGAAGCTTTAAATGGGCTCGTTCAAGATATTTGGGTCAAGAGTCTTGCACAACATGACTTTGACAGCTTGGAGGGAACATCAAGACTTCAAAATATTATACAAGTTCAAGAACAAGTCCAAGAACATCAATCTTGAAGAAATCTTGAGGCTTGGGTGTCGATTATAATGCAATTGGGTTGTTATTTATTTAATTGATTTACATTGGGCCTAATTTGTATTATAGGATTGTTTTTAATTTAGTTTAATTTATTAAGTTTTGATTAGGAGGCTGAGTCATTAAAAAGCCCAATATGGATGTGTTTAGGAAAAGTCAAAGTCAGAGTCAAAGTTAGAGTCATAGTCAATTAAAAATAGGATTTTATTTAGTTTCCAATAAGGATTAGGATTGTATGCCTATATAAGGCTTATTAAATCTAAATTTTTAGAAGTTGTTGAGGGAATAAAGTAATTGAGAGATTTGTTTCTCTTTTGTTCATTGTTGAACATGTGATCTTATCAAGCTATGCTTATGGCGATCGAAACCATGACTTATCTCCCACCTTCTCATCTATGTCTTGGGAGTGGCGTCAATATCATTCTTATGATAATTTTGGTTCTTGATTATTATATATTCAATGGGTCAAAATTCTTTATAATTTTGGTTCTTGAATGACATAATCAATGGGTCAACGTTTTAGTTATAAACCTGTTTTAATCTTTCTTGGGGTTGTGTTTCAATTTGATTGTGGGTGTCGTATCTTTATATACGGGGTTCGCGTCACCTAAACCTCACACGGGCATGTCTAGCGCCTTTAGATTATAGATATGGTGTCTTTAGTGTTAGGAAGGAATGTCAAGCCCCAATACGTGTAAGGGGCGTGTCGTACGGCACAAGGGGCGTACAGGGCCCCTAAACCGCACACGAGGATGTATAGCACCTTTAGCCCATAGACGTGGTGTCCTTGGTGTTAGGCAGGAATGCCAAGTCCCAATACGCGTAGGGGGCTTGCCGTATGGCACAAAGGGCGTACAGGAACCCTAAACCTCACAAAGGCATGTGTGGCGCCTTTAGCCCATAGAAATGATGTGTTCGGTGTTGGGAAAGAATGTCAAGCCCTAATAAGCGCAGGGGGGTGTCGTATGGCCCATGCGGCATACAGGGCCTCTAAATCTCACACGGGCTTGTGTCGTGCCTTTAGCCTATAGATATGGTGTGTTCGGTGCTAGAAAAGAATGTCAAGCCACAATAAGCATAGGGGGCGTGTCGTATGGCTCAAGGGGCGTAATGGCCTCTAAACCACACACTGGCGTGTGTGGTGCCTTTAGCCCAAAGCTATGGTGTAGTTGGTGTTGGGAAGGAATGCCAAGCCACAATAAGTGCAGTGGGCGTCTTGTGTGCCCCAAGGGGCGTATAGGGCCACTAAACCTCACACGGGTGTGTGTGGCGCCGTTAGCCCATAGATATAGTGTGCTTGGTGTTAAAAGAGAATGTCAAGCCCCAATTAGCGCAGGGGGCGTGCCGTATGGCCCAAAGGGCATAAAGGGCTTTTAAACCTCACACAAGCTTGTGTGGCGCCTTTAGCCCATTGATAAGGTGTCCTTGGTTTTAGGAAAGAACGCCAAGCCCCAGTAAGCGCAAGGGGCATACTACATGGCCTAAGTAGCGTATAGGGCCTCTAAACCTAAATCGAGCATGTGTGGCACCTTTAGCCCATAAATGTAGTGTGCTTGGTGTTAGGAAAGAACGCCAAGCCCTAATAAGCGCAAGGGGCCTGCCATATGGCCCAAGCGACATACAGAGCCTCTAAACCTCATACAGGCGTGTGTGGTGCCCTTAGCCTATAGATATGGTGTGCTCGATGTTAGAAAAGAATGTCAAGCCCCAATCAGCACACGGGTGTTCCGTATTGCCCAAGGGGCGTAAAAGGCCTCTAAACCTCACATGAGCGTGTGTGACATCTTTAGCATATAAATATGGTGTTCTTGGTGTTAGGAAGGAATGCCAAGCCCCAATAAGCGTAGGGGGTGTGCCGTATGGCACAAGGAGCATAAAGGACCTCTAAACCTCCCACTGGTGTGTGTGGCCCTTTTAGCCTATAGATATACTGTACTTGATGTTAGGAAGGAATGCCAAGCCCTAATAAGTGTAAGGGGCATACCGCATGGGCCATGCGGCGTACAAGGCCTCTAAACCTCAAACGGATGTGTGTGGCGCCCTTAACTCGTAGATATGGTGTGCATGGTGTTAGGAATGAATGTTAAGCCCAATAAGCATAAGAGGCATGTCGTATGGCCCATGCGGCGTACAGGGCCTCTAAACCTAACACAGGTGTGTGTGGTGCCATTAGCCCATAGATATGGTGTGCTTGGTGTTAAGAAAGAATGTCAATCCCTAATAAGTGCAAGGGGTGTGCCGTATGGCACAAGGGGCGTAGAGGACCTTTAAACCTCACACGGGCATGTGTGGTGTCTTTTGCTCATAGATATAGTGTGTTCAGTGTTAGGAAGGAATGTCAAGCGCCAATAAGCATAGGGAACATTCCGTGTGGCCCAAGCGGCGTACAAAACCTCTAAACCTCACACAGGTGTGTGTGGCACCTTTAGCCTATAGATTTGGTGTGCTCGGTGTTAAAAAGGAATGTCAGGTCCCCATAAGTGCAGAAGGCATGTCGTATGGCGCAAGCAACATAAAAGGCCTCTAAACCTTTAGCTCATAGATATGGTGTGCTTGGTGTTAAGAAGGAATGCCAAGCCTCATTAAGCGCAGGGGGTGTGCCGCATGACCCAAGCCGCGTAAAGGGCCTCTAAACCTCACACGGGTGTATGTGGCGGCGCCTTTAGCCCATAAATATGATGTGCTTGGTGTTAGGAAGGAATGTCAAGCCCCAATAAGCATAGGGGGCATGTCGTATGGTGTAAGCGGTGTAGGGGATCTCTAATCTTCACACGGGCGTGTGTGGTGCCTTTAGCCTATAGATATCGTGTGCTTGCTGTTACGAAGGAATGCCAAGCCCCAATAAGCACAATGGACAGGCTGTATAGCCCAAGCGACATACAGGGCCTCTAAACCTTACACGGGCATGTGTGGCGCCTTTGGCCCATAGATATGGTATGCTTGGTGTTACGAACGAATATCAACCTCCAATAAGCGCAAGGGGCGTGCCGTGTGGCCCAATGGGCGTAGAGAACCTCTAAACCTCACACAGGCGTGTGTGGTGCCTTTAGCCCATAGATATGGCATCTTTGTTGTTAGAAAAGAATAATAAGTCATAATACGCACAAGGCATGTGTCGTATGACACAAGGGGCGTACAAGACCCCTAAACTTCATAGGGGCGTGTATGGCACCTTTAACTAATAGATATGATATGCTTGGAGTTGGGAAAGAATGCCAAGCCCCAATAAGCACAGGGGGTGTGTCGTATGGCTCAAGGGGCATACAAGGCCTCGAAACCTCACATGGGTGTGTGTGGTGCCTTTAGCCCATAGATATGGTGTGCTTAGTGTTAGGAAGGAATGTCAAGCCCCAATAAGCATTGGGGGCATGCCTTATGGCCCAAGTGGCGTAGGGGACCTCTAAACCTCACACGCACATGTGTGGCGCCTTTAGCCCATTGACATGGTATGCTGGGTGTTAGGAAGGAATGCCAAACCTGAATAAGCGTAAAGGGCGTGTCGTATGGCCCAAGTGGTGTATAGGGCCTCTAAACCTAAACTAGGCGTGTGTGACCCATTTAGCCCATCGATATGGTGTGCTTGGTGTTAAGAAAGAATGTCAAGCCCAAATAAGCGCAGGGGGCATGCCGTATGGCTTAAGCAGCATACAGGGCCACTAAACCTTATAGAGGCGTGTTTGACGTCTTTAACACATAAATATGGTGTGCTCGATGTTAGGAAAGAATGTCAAGCCCCAAAAAGCGCAATGGGTGTGCCTTATGGCGTAAGGGCCGTAGAGGACCTATAAACCTCACACGGGTGTGTGTGGCGCCTTTAGTCCATAGATATGGTGTGCTCAATGTTAGAAATGAATGTCAAGCCCCAATAAGCGCAGAGGGCGTGCCGTGTGGCCCAAGCGGCGTATAGGACCTCTAAACCTCACACGAGCGTGTGTGGCGCTTTTAGCCCATATATATGGTGTGTTTGGTGTTAGGAAAGAATGTCAAGCCCTCATAAGTGCAGTGGGCGTGCTGTATGGCCCAAGAGGCGTACAAGGCCTCTAAACCTTTAGTCCATAGATATGGTGTGCTCGGTGTTAGAAAGGAATTATAACACCCCCTATTCGTCCTTTTACCAAACGACTCTCAGGGGCGCTACCTTTATATCATTTTTACTAAATCTTTAATTATAAAATCATATAATCATTTTATTTACATCAATATACGAAATTTCAAAAACTTTACAAATAATACAAAATTCTTTTATTTCAAACAGAAAAACTGTCAGAGCTTCACCTGAAATTCGGACTTTCCCAACATGTTATAAATTCAATATTTTCATTTCCAACACAAAATTTCCCACAAACATATTCAACAACTAGAACCTAACTCCGTTTGGTTCATCATTTTCCATATACACCACATTTACCAAAATATTTACACAACTTGATTTTCTTTACCAAAAACAACATTTTAAATCCAAATACATATATACATGCACATGTATACAAATTGAAACTTTTATATACAAAACCAAATATAATATATATATATATATATACCCAAAAATAATTATGAAATGATAGATGTGACTGTATCAGCTTGCTGCAGATATGTTTTCTCTTCAATCTTCGCCCTTCTAGCGCAATCTACTACCTACGCGCGGAAATTTCAATGCGCTAAGCATATTTGCTTAATGGGTATACATTAAATTTGAATTTACAATTGTTGAATATAAACATTTTCATATCATAATAATAAACACTTTTCAATTCAAAATCATTTATCAAGTTATTATACACATTTGAAATTCAAATCAAACATATATTAAATGATTGATCTAAAATAATTTCCATTGCCTGCTGTAAACACTAGTATGATAACTTGGACCGAAAAACGGGCTCTCCAGCATCGGACACTCGGTGCCTACCCATTGGACTGCATTACGCATATAGAAAACAATCATTTGGAACCGACCACTCGGTGCCTCTCAAGGTCCCTAAATTAATGATTTTCATTTTATTTCAAACGTATCATCACAATACTGCTATAATAACCTTATTGGTATGCCAAATTCTAATCCCCACCTACCAATACTCAGGTTTACGAGAGCTCTTTTAACATTTCAATTTGTTACATATAATAATCACACATTCTTTTCACTTAAACGTTTCTATAAATCATTCGAACATATTAAATTTAATACTCAATTCATTCCATAAATCAACATAGCATTTCAAAATACACATTCAAACATATTTAGTAGATCAAGTTTATTAAAACACTCAAGTAGTAACATTTTAAAAAGCTATATTCATAAAATTAAAAACAAATATTCAAATTAAATGTACACCAACCTTTTTGCCACCTTCCTTGAGTACTCTCCAACGGAAGCTCAAATCTTTTCATTTCCTTTTCCTTGGCTTCCTTGAGCTACCTCCTCACCTACATATCACATTCTTGCTTAGAATACATAATATTTAACTTCACAAAACTCGTTAAATAATTCTAACTCAAGTAACCCATAAAAGGACATTTTTTCACTAAAAACTTCTCTACTTGATTTCTACTTAACCGAAGCTTTAAAATTCCAATTTTTTTCCATGAACCTTATTTATATATACCTAGGAACATCCCTATATGTCCGAAATAATTTTCTGGAGCACGAAATGAAAAGTCAAATTTTTGGTACCCCCTTTGATCGAACACTATTCACAGCCCTCTCCCTTGCTTTTCTTTCCTCAATTCTTGCTCTATTCATCTCCCTAACTCGCATTTAGGTCACCCGTAAAACGGTTCTGAAAAATTCCAACTATTGGGTGTCAAAACCTAGGAAAAACCCCTTTTTTTCGACATTAATTTAGATACATTTTTTACATTTTTCATTCCTAAACTCAATTCTTCTTTTCCTAATGTTAGTCACACTCATTTATACTCGTTCAATGCATTAAAACACATACATGAAGTGGTATTACATGATATTCACTTATACCCTTCATATGGATGTTTAAGTGAAACTTGGCTAAATTAATTTCTAACGTGTTTATAGGTTTCTCCAACATATTTTCAACATGGAATCATGGTTAAATGACTCAAATTACATTGGATTCCTACACCCCTCACTATGGCTTTTCATGGCATAACACACACCAAATCCATTTCCCTCAAATTTTTCATGGGAATTCATTGAGGCATCTCATCAAACATCTAACATACAACATTTTTCAATCAAAACCAATCCATTTTAGACTTAATGTTTGTCACACCAAAACCCTAACACATCAAACATTCATGGCTAAGCATGATCTCTTCTTGTTTTTGGTCTCAAATTGCTCCACTCAAATCATAAATAAAAACCAATAACCAATCTCAACAAAAACATCAACAACAACACCAACACAACACCATTCCAACAAGTTCAAAAGTATGAAAACTCACCTTGATTTGCTTGATTTCTTGCCTCTAACTTGTTTATCTACCATAGGTTGGCTTGGAGACTTGATTTGGTTGATGAAAATTGGATGAAATCACTTGATTCTCACTTGGTTACACCTTGGCCTAAAATCACCATTTTCTCTCCTTCTCTCTATTTTTCTTTGGTTTCTTTGGTTTTGCTTGTTGTTTGCACGAAAATGAAAATTCAACACACATATTTATTTTTTTTCTTTTCAAAAAATGACCATTACGTCCGTTTGAAAATTTGGTTTTTATCCCTCAACTTTACTTAATTCTAGTTTGACCCCAAATATAATATTTTTATTTCAATTTAGTCCCTTATCACTTTAATAATCTCTTAAGGACCTTTACCATTTTACCCTCCTATTTATGCTCCAATTGAGTTCAATCAATATCTAAGAACTCCCTACATTCTTTGGGCACTGTCATTGATTGTTTAGGGCCCTAAAGTATCACTTAGAGACTATTACTGGGAAACCCTAAATAGAATTAGAACTTACAATATATATATATAAATACTAAATCTTCTTTTGCACGCCACATCTCATTAATAATAATAATAATAATAATAATAATAACATTCACGCTTATAAATTTAGGGGTGTTATAGGAATGTCAAGCCCCAATAGGCGCAGGGGGCGTACTGTATGGCCGAAGCGCCATACATGATGAGAACCCTGTGTATAAAGATACGACATCCACAATCAAATTGAAACACAACCCCAAAAAAGATAATTCAGATTTAAAGAAAATCTTTGACCTGTTTATTAACGAATCAAGAACCAAAGATATAACAACGCCGCTCCCAAGAAAGATATGAAAATGTGGGAGATAAGTCAAGATTGATAAATCAAGAACAAATCTTAATGCAATTCTCAAAGTTCACAAAAGAACAATGGAGAAAAATTAAATCTTTATTCATCAACAACCTATATAAAATTTAGGTTTAATAAGCCTTATATAGGCATAAAATCCTAAACCTTATTGGAAACTAAATAAAACCTTAGTTTTAATTGACTATGACTTTGACTTTGACTGTTGACTTTTTCTAAACACACCCATGTTGGGCCTTTTAACTTTAACTAAATGACTCAGCCTCCTAATTAAAAGCCTAATAAATTAAACTAATTTAAAACAATCTCATAATACAAATTAAGCCCAATTTACATCAAACAAATAAATAACAGCCCAATTGCATTATAATTGACACCCAAGCCTCAAAATTTCCTCAAGATTGATGTTCGTGGACTTGTTCTTGCACTTGAATAATATTTTGAAGCCTTGATGTTCCCTCCAAGATGTCCAAGTCAAGTTGTGCAAGACTCTTGGACCAAATATCTTGAACGAGCCCATTTAAAGCTTCATTCATCCTTTTAGCTCGAGCCCTTGTCATAGGTCATTCATTGATGATCAAAGGATCTATAGGCTTGTTTTCTTGATTTCCATCATTCCCCCTCTCCTCAATAGGATTTGTCCTCAAATCAGAACCTACATCAAAATCAAAAGAAGAAATATCAGAAACATTAAAAGTAGCACTAACATTATACTCACATGGCAAATCTATCTTGTACGCATTGTCATTGATGCGTTCAAGCACTTGGAATGGACCATTTCTATAAGGCTGCAACTTAGATTTTCGTTGAACAGGAAACCTCTTCTTGCGCATATGCACCCAAACCCAATCTCCTGGATCGAACACAATTCTCTTTCACCCCTTGTTAGCTTGAGTAGCATATTGCTCGGTTTGCCTCTCAATATTTTGCCTAACTCTCTCGTGCAATTGCTTAACAACTTCAGCTTTCTTCTTACCATCCAAGTTAGTTCTTTCCTCTATAGGTAAAGGTATCAAATCCAAAGGAGTAAGTGGATTGAACTCATACACAACTTTGAATGGTGAACAACCAGTAGTTGAATGCACACTCCTGTTGTAAGCAAACTCGACATGTGGCAAGCAATCTTCCCAATTCTTCAAATTCTTTTGGATAATGGAACCCAACAAAGCACCTAAAGTTCTGTTAACCACCTCCAGTTCTGTTAACCACCTCCGTTTGTTCATCAGTTTACGGATGACAAGCAGTAGAAAAAAATAACTTTGTTCCTAGCTTCCCTCACAAAGTCCTCCAAAAATGGCTTAAGAACTTTGCATCTCGATCTGAAGCAATGTTCTTCGTCACTCCATGAAGTCGAGCAATCTCCATGAAGAATAAGTTAGCAACATGTGTGGCGTCATCGGTTTCATGACATGGTATGAAATGAGCCATCTTCGAAAACCTGTCAACTACAACAAATACCGAATCTTGACCCTTTTTGGACCTAGGTAAACCCAATACAAAATCCATTGAAATATCAATCTAAGGTTCACTAGGTATGGGCAAAGGTGCATACAAACCATGGGGTAAAACTTTAGACTTAGACTTTCTACATTCTATGCACTTCTCACACATTCTCTCAACATCTCTCTTCATGTGTGGCCAAAAGAAATGCTCATCTAACACATCTAAAGTCTTTCTAACACCAAAATGTCTCATTAAACCTCCCTCATATGCTTCTCTAACTAGCAACTCTCTTAAAGACCCTTGAAGAATGCACAATCTACTCTCCCTAAACAAATACCTCTCATGTCTATAAAATTTCCCAAATGCACCTTTCTCACAAGCAACATACACAGAAGCAAAATCAGGATCATTCACATACAAGTCTTTAATAAGCTCAAACCCTAACAATCTTGCATTCAAAGTAGAAATCAAAGTATACCTGCGAGATAATGCATCAGCTACAACATTTTCCTTTCCCTATTTATACTTGATTACATAAGGAAATACTTCTATGAACTCTACCCACTTAGCATGCCTCCAACTCAACTTACCTTGTCCTTTCAAATGCTTTAAGGACTCATGGTCAGTATGGGTTACAAACTCCTTAGGCCACAAATAATGTTGCCAATTTTCTAAGACCCTAACTAAAGCATACAACTTTTTATCATAAGTAGGATAATTCAATGATGCTCCACTCAATTTCTCACTAAAATAAGCTATAGGACGCCTATCTTGCATAAGAACAGCCCCTATACCTATTCCCGATGCATCACACTCAATTTCAAATGTCTTAGAGAAATCAGGTAATGCAAGCAATGGTGCAGGACACAATTTATCCTTAATCAAATCAAATGCATATTATAGCTCACTTTCCCATTTAAAACCTACACTTCTTTTAATAATCTCAGTTAGTGGTGCAGCTATGGTGCTAAAATCTTTAACAAGTCTCCTTTAAAAACTAACCAACCCATGAAAGTTACGCACGTCACTAACATTCCTAGGCCTAGGCCACTCCCTAATAGCCTTAACGTTTTTCTCATCTACTTTTATCCTTTCTGCCGTAACAACATAGCCCAAAAATACAATCTTATCAGTGCAAAAGGAACACTTTTTCAAATTAGTATACAACTTTTCTTTCCTTAACACATCAAGCACATACTGCAAATGCCTAACATGTTCATCTATGCTCTTACTGTACACTAATATGTCATCAAAGTAGACCACAACAAATTTTCCAATGAAATAACGCAAAACATAATTAATTAATCTCATGAAAGTACTAAGTGCATTAGTTCGACCAAAAGGCATGATTAACCACTCATACAAACCATGCTTCGTTTTAATTGCAGTTTTCCATTCATCTCCTTATTTCATTCTAATTTGATGATATCCATTTTTAAGATCAATCTTAGAAAACACACAAGATCCATGCAATTCATCCAACATGTCATCTAATCTAGGCATGGGATGTTGATACTTAATTGTAATTTTGTTGACAACTCTGCAATCGATACACATACGCCAAGTCTCATCCTTCTTAGGCACAAGTATTACTGGAACGGCACATGGACTTATGCTCTCCCTCACATACCTCTTCTTCATCAATTCTTCAACCTGCCTTTGAAGCTCCTTTATCTTCTCGGGATTACTTCTATATGCGGGTCGGTTTGGAATTGTAGCTCCGGGTATGAAGTCAATTTAATGTTCTATTCCCCTCTTCGGTGGCAATCCATCCGGTATCTCCTCAGAGAATACATCCTTGAAATCCTGCAAAAGAGTTGTAACAACACCAAGCAAAGACAAATCAAAGTCAGAGTTAGAAAAATAAGCATCTTTGTATAAAAGTACAAACATTTGCTGTTTGGCTAAAAAATCAGCCCTCACATCACTCTTTTTTGCATAAACACTCATTTTCTTTTTCTCACTTTTCTTCCTCTCATTCTCCTGTTTACACTCGACCTTCCCATTTTTCTTTTGCATACACTCAAGTGTTTTGTCACTCTTTCGCTCACACTCAGCTCCCTTTCTCTCTACCTCACTAGTGTTTGAACTCTCTGCCTCTCTTTTTCTCTCACTCTCTCTTATCCTCACTTGATCTTCATACACCTGTCTAGGTGTTAATGGTACAAGAATGATTGTTCGCCCATTCATGGTAAAAGAATATTTATTCTTAAACCCATCATGTATTACTCTCCTATCATATTGTCATGGACGACCCAAAAGCAAGTGTCCCGCGTGCATAGGTACAACATCACATAACACCTTATCCTTTTACCTACCAATAGCAAAGGATACTAGCACCTGTTTTGTCACCTTAACTTCTCCACAATCATTCAACCACTGTAACTTATATGGCTTAGGATGTTTTGAAGTAGGTAAACTCAAATTTTCCACTAATTCAGTACTAGTAACGTTGGTGCAGCTACCCCCATCAATGATCAAACTACAAACCCTATCCTTGATATGACATCTAGTATGAAAAATATTATCACGTTGCACCTCATCATCTTCCTTCACTTGCACACTTAAAGCACGTCTTGCCACTAACAACTTACCATCTGCGGGATACTCAATTTCAACATCACTAGCATCTTCCAACGGTGGCATCTCATCATCATCACTCTCCTCGTCAGTCTCTATATCTTCATCATCTCTTAGGATCATAGTTCGCTTATTAGGACATTGCGAAGCTATGTGATCTCTTCCCAAACACCTAAAACACTTGATATCTCTATTTCTTCCTTGTGTTGCCTCGGCCTTGCCCTTATCATGGCTGCTATCCCTACCGTCCTTAGGCTTAGCACTTTCGGCCTTAGGCTTTTGTGATGCTCTATCTTTTTTTCTACTCCAATTCGACTTCCTAATGGCTGTGGAACACGAATTTCTGCCATATCGTGATATTAAACCCTTTATTTTGAGTTGTTTCTCCATTTTCATAGCCATATGGACCAAGTCCTCAAACTCCATATAATGTTGTAACTCAACAATATTGGCAATGTCTTCATTCAAGCCTTGCAGAAATCGCGTCATAGTAGCCTTTCTATCTCCCTCAATATTGGCTCTAACCATGGCTATCTCCATCTCTTTGTAGTAATCTTTCACACTTTTAGAACCTTGGGTAAGGCTTTGTAATCGTCGGTATAGTTCCCTATAGTATGACTTAGGAACAAACCGCTTCCTTATAACAGTTTTCATCTCACCCTAAGTGTTTATAGGACATTTCTCGTTTCTCCTCCTATCTTGCACTAATTGTCCCCACCAAACCACAACATAATCTACAAACTCGGTTGCAGCTAACTTCACATTCTTCTCCTCGAAAAAGTTATGACACTCAAATACCAACTCTACTCGTTTCTCCCACTCTAGATACACATCAGGATTAGCCTTCCCATGAAAAGAGGGTATTTTCATCTTAATGCTACTAAGATCCTTATCTAGTCTATCAGGCCTATCATCTCATCTTCCTCTCTCATTCATATCCTTATAATACCTATTATCTCTGTTACCTCTACGACCACCTCTACCACCTCTAATTCTGCCCCTATTTGCATTAGTGGAATTGTCATCTCCTTCCAACTCTTCACCATGTGAATTGGCCTCTAATTCATCATTGACACCACTTAATTCTGGAGTTCTCCTTTGCGGATCTCTATGCAATCTAGCTATGGTAGCATCTTGTCTATCCATTCGATCCCTAAAATCCATAAACACCATTTTCATCATCTCAAATTGTTGTTGCATTGCCTTGAGCATGAACGATACATCTGTATTTTCTCCTTCTTCAACTTTTTTACCTTTGCCTAATGACATGTTTGATACTTGAAAAGAACATTAGTAAAGAAAATAATTCACAACACTCCCTCACGTGTTTCACTCTAGTCCTCATGTGTTAATCACTCGACACTCTTGATTTATCTCAACACTCTCTGTCCACACTCAAACTTTTCTCACCAAGTTCTTTATAGAACTAATCGATCACAACAAGGTCACCCTTGAAATAATCAACCCTGAAAAATCTCAACAAAGAAAAGAATGCGCACAAGGAATACGAAAGAAATAAGAATCAACAATAACACAAGAATGACGAATAACTGCAATTAAGGAGAATCAATATCAACTCACTTCAATCCAAGCAATTTATGGCGTTCAAACTTTTTTTTTTTTTGATACTATTTTTTTTCCTCTTTTTTTTTTTTTTTTGACTCAACTAGAACGCACACAAACTAAATTAAATGTAAATTGCATATTTGAACCTCAAACAAAGTATTGATATGAATATTGAAATTCAAGAAATTCAATAATTCAAGATAATTGATGATATGCAGCTCCTCAAGAAACAAGAAAGAACAGTTATATATATTAAATAGGTGGTGAATGTTTGGCGTGCAAATTGCAAGTCAAAGACAAAACAAATAATGTTTATTAAGGTTTGTGATGCTTGAATGTGCAGATTGCAAGAGAAAGACAAAATAATCTAAAGAAACAATATATAAACTGATTGTTGGCGTGCAGACTCAAAGAATCAAAAGAACAATTTTATATGTAGTGAGTCACGGCCAAAATTGTGATGCGTGTAGATTGCAAGCACAAGAGACAAGATTATTGATGGCATTTTTTTTTTTTTTGTGTCGTGTGCAGTGCAAGACAAAGAAAAATAATTAAAGAATGTATGTTTGTGACGTGCAGTATCACAAAATCAATGAAAGAATTGTATGTGTGATGATTGTTTGATATGCAGATGGCACGCACAAAGAAGAGAATATCATATTGTTGCCGCAAAAAAAAAAAAAAATAAATCAAGAAACAAGAAAAGATAGGGACTTGCGGCAATTATAAAATCAGAAAGCAAGAAAATAAATTGACAAACCAAACCTGAATTAATTAATCGAAGCTCTTGTTGGGGTTTCTGCCCTAAAAGCTTGTAAAATTGTAAACGATTTTATAAATTTTAATAAAATATTCATTTCATTCAATTTATATATTTTGCAAAAATCGTATATATCATGAGAAACATCCTTGATTACTGATGTAATTTCAAACTAAGTGTATAAGTGTTATATACAGGTGGATTTAGTTTGAGATAAGTAATTTAAAGAGTCTGTAGAAAACAAACGAAGCTGGGTACTTCATTTGTGGTAAATCTACAGTTGCGGTCCCTTTCGTATTTGATACGATAGTATTATCCAAGACTGTTCATGTGGTAATATGGAAATGGAGGCACCCTATATAATAAAGATTATATAGGACTAGACCACGATAAATATAAATCTCTAAATAATATCCGTTAATCTTAGAGATTTATATTTATCAACCAGATGATCATATATGAATTGATCTTAATTCTAAGTGTATTATGAACTCTTGCTTGTTAAGTTATTTCCTTTGATTTACATGGGTGAGATCAGTGTAGATACCCGATCAATAACTTCGTACTTTGGGGATATGATTTAGTAAGTAGCTGGGAACATTCTATACAATAGTGAAATCCACTCTTTCTTGCGAGAAGTAGAAAAATAGTTCCCTTAAGGGTTGATTCAGGTCTTGAACAATAAGAGCGCTCAACTTTCTGTTTATATGTAAACAGAAAGACAAATTCATAAGTTGTTATGAATATATTGTTCATTAGAGAATCAATGGTACTTAAGGATCAAGAAATAATTAGAGAGGTAAAACGGATATTTGACCTTGCTCTAATTATGAACTATTTGTGGAGGGTCAAATCATATGTAGTGATTAAATCAATGGACACTGAAAAATTTCAGATTATATAAAAAAGCATCTATAATTTTGAGAGTGCAATCTTAAGTTTTTAGTGGAGTAACTTTAAGATTAATAATAATGAATTATTTAATTAAAGAGTTTAATTAATAATTCCAATATTATTGGAACTCAAAACTGTAGGTCCATCGGGTCCTCTTGATAGCTCATTTTACTATAAGAAACATGTATATAGAATATTGTAATTGAACCGTCCAATTACAGATGTTACATAAGTAACAAAAAAATTTGTGTTCACTTGGTATTTGAATAATATTGATTATTCAAATTATTTAATTGTTAATAATGAATCAATAATTATTTAATTAATTTTATAAGAGGTCTTGAATCCAATTCTTAGTGACTTTGGTATAAATTAATTATGAATTAATTTATTAAAAGTTACAAGTTCTATTTCAAAATATAATATGAATTAATTTTGAATTAATTATATTATATGGGGCAAAAGTTTAATTATAATAAGATTAGGGTCAATATTAATATTGATTAATTAAAACCCTAATTGTTTGCCTATAAAAAGAAAAAGTTTCTTTTCTACATCTAGGTTTTTGGTTGTTGTCTATGTTTTTGAGAAAAACTAAGAGAAAAGAAAAAGTTTTTTTTCAACAAATACAAAGAACAAGAATTTGTGTCTTTGTTCTTTGTATAACCAAAAATCAAACACTCACCTCTTATAATCATTGATTTAATTTGATTTTTTTTTTTTAGAAAGAAATTAAAAAGTAAGTAAGCACAATTCTATATAATTGTGTCCACTCACTTGTTTCTTGGTTTCGAGATATATCAAGGAAGGCAAGGTGGTGAGCAATTCACAGAGATCAATACAGAAGGTAAAAATATGATTTTTATTTCTTTATATTATTTTTATTTCATTGTTTTATGAATCTTGGGTTCTTGAGTTTTTTAAAAAGTTTTTGAAACTCAATGTTCCGCAAAATCCTTAATTTTATGAAAAACAAATTGTTGTTTTTGTTTTTTTCAATCCATCAGCTCTGATACCAACTAATGCGAACCCCGTATATAAAGATACGATACCCACAATCAAATTGAAACACAACCTCAAGAAAGATAATTCAAATTTAAAGAAAATTTTTAACCCGTTGATTAGCAAATCAAGCACCAAAGATATAACGACGCCACTCCCAAGAAAGATATAAGAATGTAGGAGATAAGTCAAGATTGATAAATTAAAAACAAATCTTGATGCAATTCTCAAAGTTCACAAAAGAACAATGGAGAAAAGTTAAATCTTTATTCATCAACAACCTGCATAAAATTTAGGTTTAATAAGCCTTATATAGGCATACAATCCTAAACCTTATTGGAAACTAAATAAAACCCTAGTTTTAATTTACTATGACTTTGACTTTGACTTTGATTGTTGACTTTTCCTAAACACACCCATATTGGGCTTTTTAACTTAACTAAATGACTCAGCCTCCTAATTAAA
Organism: Nephelium lappaceum; assembly: GCA_021234005.1. Lineage (NCBI taxonomy): Eukaryota > Viridiplantae > Streptophyta > Magnoliopsida > Sapindales > Sapindaceae > Nephelium > Nephelium lappaceum. The sequence continues at coordinate 17,307,588 of CM038006.1, forward strand.
AACCTAATAAATTAAACTAATTTAAAACAATCCCATAATACAAATTAGGCCCAATTTACATCAAACAAATAAATAACAGCCCAATTGCATTATAATTGACACCAAAACCTCAAGATTTCCTTAAGATTGATGTTCGTGGTGACGCGACCCGACCCGGATACCTCTAACTCTGATCCGGTCGGTCACGCCGGGCACCCCAACGGATCCCTCTCAGACCTGACTCGTCGGGCTAAGCGAAACCCGTGGAGCGAACCCTAAACTCTTTCATACTTTCTGAAACATCGTTGGGTTGGGTTTTCTTTTAAAACTGAAAACGTGTAGGAAAAATTTTCTTTATAATTTTAAATTCATTTTCGAAACTCATTTTTCATTAAAAATTTCGGCAGCCTAACAGCTGTATTTTTAACGTTCCAGAAAACCTGTTTATAGAAAAACAACACTTCGACTAAAATTTATCACCAACCCAACTTCTGGTTGCCCGTAGGCCTCAATCATGCATTTCATTCTCAAATCAACTTAAATAAATTCTATTCACATTTAATAAATCTCATTTAAATCAAAAGCAATTTAAAAACAGTTATAAATGAATAATTACAAATCCTTAATACATTTTAAAAGAGATTTACATGAAAATCTAACTGATGAAACAAAATGAACTACTCAAATGATGTCGTGTCGCGCTGGCTCACCCGCTGGAGGTAATGCTACTGATCGGCTACCTGTTGAGAGTACCTGAGGAGGTTTTTATAAAACAGAAAAATAATGAGTTAAAAGCTCAGTGAGTGATAATTTATCTTTTCTTTGAAACTCTGGTTTTCAAAACTTCTTCCTCTAAAAACATTTGAAAACTATTCTTTGTTTCTAAAGCATTTCAAATTTAAATCTTTAAAACATCAACTTAAACAAGAGAATTCATCTCTAAACACATGCACGTATTTAAATACAAATCTTGCAACTGTAAATCATAAATAACTTCAATAATAATTATAAAATATCTTTTATCTCAAATAAGCTTTTCTTTTAAAAGCTGTTTCTCGATATCTTTCAAAATTACCATAGTATCCCTAAATTTGGGGTCTCTCAAGTCTAACGGCTATGTGCGGAATTGCCCAGCGCTAACCATAGCTCGCTTGCTCTAAGACATCTCGTGGCCATATGCGGAATTACCCAGCGCTAACCATGGCACACGAAACACTACCCCACATCAGTAATGGCGACTCGACTGACAGACTCTGACACTTGTCCCCCTCCAAGTTAGTAACTTATCCCTCCCCAGGACTGTGCCAACTGAAGTGGGATAGACCGATCGGGTCTAAACTGCTCTTTAATCTCTGAAAATCCCTGAGGGGATACTTTCTGGTTTTGAAAACACTTTTCTCTTTTCTGCTTTAACTTTCTGGTGCAAAAGCACAATTCTCTTTTCTGAGTGCGTAAAACACTAAAATCTTATTTCTGAGTGTCATAAGCACTAAAACTCATTTTCTGAGTGCATTAAGCACTAAAACTGATTTTCTCAATTCAAACTTGAAAACTTAGTTTCTGAAATTTCATTTCAACAACTTTATATGTATATGCATATAAAATCACATTCTCATTTCAAACTGATGCTCATGCATACATCAATGCATTTAAAATAACTCAAGCAATTACTTATCAAATTAAATTTGAAAATTTGAAATACTTTTAAAATCTTTAAATAAAACTCACTCACAAAACTGATGACTGAAAATAGACGCGTGCGGAGCCCCTAATCCTCTCGCCTCGATCCTCGAGCTCCTTCATCACCTACACAACATATTACGTTCACATAAACCTCTGGAAACTTGAAATTACACAATTGTCCCTAAATGACCATTTTTACGCGCAACTCTCCATTTTGATTTCTAATCTTAATCTTTCGCTTTTAATAGCTTCAATACTCTTAATTTAACTTATTAGGGTCGTCCAAACACTCAACGGATGCCATAAGAGTCAATTTACGAAATTGTCCTTCAACTAGTTTATTACGCGATTTGGATTCTCTATAACTCTTTGATATTTTCTTGGGTTCCTAAGCTCTCAATAAACATCAATTAACTTATTTTTCAACTTATTTTTAGTCAAAATCAACCAATAACCAAATCATAAAAGAATCCACATCAAAACCAACTTAAATCACCAACCAACATTATCAACGCGAATCAATTTCGAATCGAATAACTTACCCATTTTTCCTCTCGCGTTGACTTCGCTTTGGGATTGATTTCGAGCTATTTTGGGGCTGGGTTCAGTTGGATCTTCCTCTCCTTCCTCTCCCTTGCGCGATCTCTCTCTCTCTCGACTGATTTCTCCTTTTTCTTCCCCGATCTACCTTCTTTATTCTGATTTCAGCTTCAGCTGTACTTGGATCGGGTTTTCGTGATGATTACGAGTTGGAATCAAGCTTGGTTGAAGTTGAAAATGGAGTGGATCGACTGGGTCTCGCGCGCGGGTTCTGCAGGTGGTCGGACGGCAGCTCGTAGCCGTCTTCTCCCGCGCTAATCGGAACTGGTTCACGCGCGGCAGACCTGGTTCCACTTTGTTTCAGCTGTTAGTCGCTTCTGCCATGGAGTCCAGCGAGATCTGCTTGGTTTTACGCATAGACGAGGACTGGTTCGAGCTGCTCGGTCGTCAATCTCGCACGATCGGAGTTGTTCGCTGCAGTTCTGCTCCATTTTTGGCTTCGATCAGCTCGTCTTCAACGTCGCTCTGTCGCGTCTGGTTCGCGTCAAGTCGGCGACGGTCTGTTCGGCGGCTGGTCGGTCGGCGTCACGGTCAGCTCCGGCGCGACAGTCTTCTTCCTCTTCTTTTCTTATTCTTCTCTTCTTCTCTTCTCTTCTCTTCTCTTCTCTTCTCTTCTCTTCTCTTCTTATCTCGCGCGATGAACATTCTCGATTCTGCTCACTGTTCGAGCTTCACTTTTTGTGATTCAACTAACTTTTGGCTTCATGATTTCCTCCCCAAACAACTAAAAGAATGACAGTCATGCCCCTTAAAAATTACGGTCTTCTCTCCTGACTTTTAGCTTAATTCCACTTTAACCACAATCATTAAAATTTATCTTCAATTTAGTCCCTTATTTCCTTAAATATTTACTCGATTTCGTTCACCATTTTATCTTTCCGTTTAGTCTTCAATCGAGTCGAAATCAATTTCTATGAGTCCTCTATGACCTTAAGTATTTCTATAAATCAATTAGGGTCTCCAATAATTATTTAGGGACTATATCTGGGGAAATCCGTAAAATCCAATTCGATAGCTTACACGTGGACTTGTTCTTGCACTTGAATAATATTTTGAAACCTTGATGTTCGCTCCAAGTTGTCCAAGTCATGTTGTGCAAGACTCTTGGCCCAAATATCTTGAATGAGCCCATTTAAAGTTTTCTTCATTCTTTTAGCTCGAGCCCTTGTCATAGGTCCTCCATTGATGCTCAAATGATCTATAGGCTTGTTTTCTTGATTTTCATCAATACAGGACCTCTAAACCTCACACAAGCATGTGTGGCACCTTTAGCCCATAAATATGATGTCCTTGGTGTTAGGAAGGAATGTCAAGCCCCAATATGCGAATTTTGGTGTGAAATAATTTCGGTTTCGGATTCAATTTTTTTTTTTGATTTTATAAATTCTAAATAGGTTTTTGTGTTATTTTTAGGTGGGGAAGAATCCAAGGATAACATGGGTGCCTAATCACTCCAAATAAAGCTTGGAACCTAATTTATGAGTGGATCGTTTTATTTATTTTGAATTAATTATTTATAATTATCTATATCAAATTTTATTTATTTATGATTATTATAAATAAATTATTTGTTAGTTAATTATTTTTCGGAATTATTAGTTATGCTTTATGCTTGAGATTAACATTTATTTTGTATACAAATATATGTGTACATGTTAGAATTTCCATCGGAATTTTTATGTTTTCAACATAAGTTTATTATCAAAAAATCTCAAAGTATTTTAAACAGTATTATGTATATTTGAGAAAAGTATTATTGAGATTATTTGTATATCCAGAAATAGAATTACAGATTTTTTATATGGAAATTGTTTGGATTATAAAATGAACGAAATGATATTTTAGAACACTAGGATTGAACCCATCATTTTAATGGTCAGACAGACTACACATGTGTGAGTCCTAGATTTCCTAAACATGTGTATGGTAGGTGTTAGGAGAATTATTAGGTTGCTAGAGTCATTAAGTCATCCAACACGTGTATGACAGTTGTTATACCTCATTTTATGTGTATGTTGAGTATCTCAACTACGTATAGTAGTTTCTCTAGGTACTAGATTAGTGTAAAAAGAGAATTACAAAACAATAGTACAGAAAGAGATTTTCATAAATGTTACACAAATTATAATTGCAGAATATATATATATATTTTTTATATTATGTTCTCAGATTTGAACAATTTTTTAACTTACGTTTTGTATAGCATATTCAGAATGATTTATTATTGCTATTAAAGAAGTTTTTATAGATTATAGATTTCATATTATATTTTATTTAAGTTATAAAGATGGTTCATAAAGATAATTACAATTTTATTATGATATGAGATTTAAATTTAATTTTATTATTCAAATATGAATGCAAATGAATTATGAAAATTATTTATTATTACCTGTAACAGGTTATGTTTTATTTAAAAATATTTTTAGAAAAATTATATTTATTCACTGGGCATTAGCATTCACCCTTTTATATTTGTTAAAAGACGGAATTACAATTTAGCTACCTACGCGAAACTCTAATTCAAGCGGAGCACATGTTTGAATATTATTACAATTTACCTACCTCCCGTTATCAATTTTCCGTTAAAATTGCCTGTGAACAGTAAAAAAAAAGTAAAAAGACGAAAATACCCTTGATTGCTGAAGTTGACGTAATTGACCGAATAAAAAATTGAACAAATATTATAAATTAAAAAAATATATATTCAAACTCAAATCTTAACAAATGAAACTCATATCTTAACAAATATTATAAATTAAAAAAATATATATTCAAACCCAGATCTTAACAAAATTTTTTCATTAAAGAATAAATAAAAAAAATGCAAACATAAAAATACAAAATTACAAAGTTTCCAGCTCTTGAAATCATGTTCAAGATCTGGATCACAATCAAAGTTTTCCAGCAAAATACAAAAAAATGTAAAACACTCCATCCACCAATAATCACAAAAAATTCTATCAATTTCTCTGCAACCCAACAAAGAATCACAAAAATTCCATCAGTTTCTTTACAACCCAACAAACAATCACAAAAATTCCATCACCTCCGCACCGCTGCGTCGCGCCGCGCCGCTCCACAACAACGACACACAGCCCGTCGTTCCTTACTGCAGCCTGTCGCTCCATCAGTTTCTCTGCAGCCCGTCGTTCCTTACTGCAGCCTGTCGCTCCATCAGTTTCTCTGCAGCCCGTCGCTCCGCGTCGCTCCACGAACCACGTCGGGAACAGCGTCCGCACCGCTCGACGCACCAGCAGACAGCCTACCGCATCGCCGCACCAGCTGATCCATCTCCGCACCGCCGCATCGCTCGACGCACCAACAGACAGCCTACCGCATCGCCACCCAGCTGATCCATCTTCGCACGGTGATTTCGAGCCAGATCTGATGAATGGACTTGATAAATGTGGTTTTTCCAGATCTATGATGGTTTGAGAGATTGAAGGAGAAGAATAAGAGAAAGAAGAGAGAGAGAGTCACAAAACAAGAAGAGAGAAAGGGACAGAGAGTGAGAGAGAGACTGACAGAAGAACAAGAGAGAGAGAGGGAGAAAGAGAGAGATGGTAATTTTTTTAATTCATTTAATTTTTTTTATTTTTTAGACCACTACCCATCGAAATGACAACTTTACCCCTGAATCAGTTCACGGTAACAGAAAGTTGATAACGGAAGGTAGGTAAATTGTAATAATATCTAAACATGTGCTCCGCTTGAATTAGAGTTTCGCGTGGGTAGCTAAATTGTAATTCCGTCTTGTTAAAATCCATTCTCAACAAAAATCCTCAGATAAGAAGAGGTGTGCCACTCAATCACATGGCACAAAGAATTATATTTTGATATTGTATATGTATTTTGTATATCTCACAGCATCTAGGCTTGTGTGTGTATACTTATTATCTTAATGTTGTAAAATATTTAGTTACTTGTCAATTGCTTGTGTTTTGCTCTCGGGTTTGAAAATGAAAAAAAAAAACAAAAAAACAAAAAAAAAAAGTTTTAGTAGTCATGTTCTATTTATCAAAGAAAGTTTGTTTTACAAGTTTACATGACATTGCTTGTGTTTGAAATTTGATTTAAAACGAGAGACTGGAGGTTCTAAGTAGTTAAGATATGCAAATTTTAAAAGTATTGATTTCGTGTATAGCAGGATGGAATTGTTAGAAAAAGCAATTATGCTACCAAAATTTTTATTAAACCACCATATGTATAGGTAGATTTCTAAATGATTCTATAAGAAAATTTAGAATCATATATAGTTTTCTAGCATATCAGGATCTTCTTGGTTCAAGATTGGAATCTGAGAAGGTCTTGTCACTTAACATTTCAAGGGTAGGATGATCTTTTTCCATGTTAAAATACTTGGGCCAATCACAAACTGCCATTTCATCACACAAAATTTTATAAATTAATAAAATTATCATTTAAATAAAAATAAAACTAAATTTTAAAAAAAAATTAAAAAAAAAAACAATAGAAATGAAGCCACCCGATGAAGATTCGAAAAGGAGACTTGTCGAATCTTCACCATCTGTCTCCTTCATGATGGCAAAGGGAGCTTGTCGATCTTTTCCACCACTAAGAGGAGATTAGGCTTTCTCCTTCAATGCGAAAGAGATTCGTTGATCTCCTCCCAAACACAAAGGATTGGGAAGAAAACGTGCTAGCTTTTTCCAAACATAAAGGAGATTGTCGATATCTTCCACATCTGGGAGGAGATCGGATCTCCTTTTCACAAGAGGAGATCCAGGCGATCTCCTCACAGTCGATCTATTTTGCCACATTAGGGCAACTACATGTGATGATCTAGCAAGTCTCCATGCCAACCCTTCACCGAAAATGAAGCCACCACCTTTGGTGGCTTCATTTCTTTTTATTTTTCATTTTTTTTTCCTTTTTTAAAAATTGTTTATACTTTTTTATTTAAATATTAATAGGAAAACCTTTATTGTAATCCTTGAAATTTCAAAAAATATTAGGTTTTTAAAATTCTTATAGAAATAGCTCTTTTCATCCCTAATTTTTTCAAAACTCTTCAAAAAAATCCAAATCATCAGTAAACTAATTGTCAACATTAACAGAATACGTTAAAAAAACATTTTTGCTTTTGATGGTTATTAGTGGCATATAAATTACTAGATTATCCTAATAAAATAATAAATTTATAAGTTAAATTGTTAAAAACATTTTTGAATTTAAGTTGTTAAATTATAATTTAAATTACTTGAAGTCACAGTTGATCATTAGTTGATTGAATATTTGGATTTTTTTTTGAAAAATTTTGAAAAAATTAGGGATGAACACATAGCAATTTGTTATTGAGCCAAGTAATTTTAACATAAAAAAGAGCTTCCTGCCCTTTAAATGTCAAGTTCTCCTTTAGATTGGTGTTAGTCAAACCCGGTCAATGATACTAATGTATAATAATCAATAAACAAACATCATGACTAGAGTTATGATAAATATCAAGCACTTTTTTCTTATTAATTACATAATTACTACAAATTAGTTTATCACATCATTTGGACAATAAATTTAATAAAAATTATGGGCAATGATCCATTGCTCATCAACTTAATAATTTAGCTTCAATATTCATGCATATGATATTGTTGGCACGGCCTAACCTAATTAAGCAAAATAAAATTATACATAAACGGGAAACCTAATCAACATTACCTTATTAGTAGTACAAACACCCAAGTGTTCCAATTTAGCAGTTAAACACTCATGTTAAAAGAAAGCAGTATGCCTTTTGGCACATCCATCTATACAAGAAAAAGCATTAAAGAAATTTCCAACTCCAATAAGAATCCTTTAAGCATTCTCATAAACTAGAACGAGGTAAATTCACTTTTTCCTTTTCATGATTTTCTAACCAATTTGACAGAGGAAAAAAATAATCAATTTCTGAATTTCATACGAATAGTATCTAAACAAATTTTAACTCCTTGAAATTTAACCTCTAACAAGAAAGTTAAACAATCATCAGAATGTTGATGATATGACTGAAGATTTTCATGCAAGTATAAATAAATAAAAGAAAAAAAAAAATCCTAGTACACAGTATGTCCATTGCCTTGGTGGTAAGCCACTACACCTGCTGCCCACTGTACACATGACCCAGTTTCGAGTAATGTCTATGGCAAACATAGACAATTACAGCTAGACCTCGCATGTGAAAAGGATCAAATTATGTTTGAGTCCCTTTAACTGCAAAAGGTAGTTTTCCCACGAATACGAATCCCTCTCTCCCGATTGTTCGGGAGTAAAATTAAGCCGTTAAGGTTCAAACCGTTCATTAGTTTCACTATCATGTGATTCTAATAATTGGAAAGATATATTTTTAACCCAAAAAAAAAAAAAAAAAAAAAAAATCCTAATCAAACAAGCAATTCTAGGGGCCTAAACTAAGGATGACAACCGATAGCGTTGGACACATTTTCCCAATCTGCACCCGCACCCACATCCCATTTTTGTGGTTTCGCAGATAGATTTTTACCCGTAGGTTATGCCTTTATTCACACCCACCTATGAACCCCAAAATTATAAAAAAGAACGCTAACATAACTAATAACAAATTAATACCCTCTAGAGTTGGTAGCATTAGTATACATATATGCCACTACAAATTGAAGCAAAACTAAAAATCTTCAATATCTCAAGAAAACTAAAAATCTTCAAGTTCTACAATCATAATAAAACAAAATACAAATGAATTTTATAATTACAACATAATAGTAAATTAAACTTAAATATAGTTATAAATGCTTCAATCCTTCAGGTATTGTATTGTTTTGAGTGTATTATATAAATCACCTTTTACTTTAGGCAAGTTTGTGAGTTCGAAGAATATAATATATTTATAACGGGTTTGGACAGGGTGTGAATTTGAAAATAAAATTTTCAAGTGCAAATTTTAATATTTATTTTTGAATTCACACCCTATCCAAACCCGAAACAGGCTTGATTTTTGCATCTATAGCTGCCCACGACCCCTTTAGCAGCAAAATCCAAATTTGCCCATCACGGGTGTGCATCAACAACTATGTGGGTAGAGTTGCCATCCCTAGTCTAAACCATGGTATCTAAACTTTTATAAATACACAAAAAAGAACTTCATGATGCCAATATCAATAAACTGATAGTTTAGTATTTAACTTGATGTACTTCATAGACTACATAACATGTAAAACTATATACATATAACTATGGGGATCTATAACTTCATACCAATAAATATGATGTGTTCCAACCAAGTAAACAGATTCACTAACTGCTCCTACAAAGTTTGTCAAGAGAGGGCAATAACTTGATGTACTTCATAAACTACAAACCATGTAAAACTGTAAACATATAACTAAGGGAATCTATAACTTCATACCAATAAATATGACGTGTTCCAACCAAGTAAACAGATTCACTAACTGCTCCTACAAAGTTTGCCAAAAGAAGGCAACAAATTGAAGTAGTTGGCAAAGTTATGAATCAAGTAGAGGATGCCACAAATATTGGATGCTCACCGCATCAATGAATCTAAAACAATTTAATCAAGCCTCTCCAATACACAACATGTGCAACGCCATCAAGAATATCTGGTTGATCTGCAAATACAACAATGACAACATATATTGCAGGATTGAACAAAAGGGAGAAAAATCCACGTTAAAGTAAAAGTATAATTAGGACTGCAACGTTTTCGTTACACTATCTATATTAAAAAATAAAGAAAAATCAAGGTAACTGTTAAAATAGCAAGGCATGAATACATTTTTTCTGTTTCGTAAAGAGAGTTTCGTTAACCTTGAAAGATGACACAATCTCTATTTAACAAAAACTAATAGTTTCCTTCATACAGTAAGATCATACTTCAGCTAAGTTGCAAGGAAACCTACCAACTATAGAAAACATCTTGTTGCGAACCCATGTGAGAAAGTACAAAAAATACTTCCATGTACACACACAGGGACAATTAAATTGAAGAAAATCTTTTGGATGCCAAAGCAACTGATATGGTTGGTCAGAGAAATGGTGTGAGAATACATCAGCAGCAGACAATTAATTGGGAGGAAATTACAGGGAAAGATCTGCTAGAGGGGTGGTTGGTTCGGGGGAGAGAGCGAGAGATAAAGCTTATATCTACTATCTAATTAGGAAGACATCTTTATTCTTGTGAATTATGTATAGCACAGAACTTGCAAATGAAGAATTAGATAAAGCCATTAGTTTATTCCAAAAGGCAACATTTTTCAAAAAGGAAGACATATTACAGGCACCTAGACATGGGTTATTAGCATTATAAGGCTGCATTTAGTGTGTTGTATTGTATTGTGTAGTACTGTATTAGATTAGATGGGAGTGGATTGTGTTAGATTAAATTGTACCATTTTTATACAAACATGTGCGTGATGTTTTTGGTGATGATTGTATTAGATTGTATTTATTACAATTTTTGGCACACATATAAGATTAATATCTACTAAATACTAATTTTATAAATTTATATCTAATATTATATTTTAAATTTACATTTACAATAATAAAAAATATAATAGTAATAAACTAATAAAATATTTTTAATTATCATTTATTAAAATTATTTCCAATATTATATTAAAATCTTTTTTGGAATATCTATTTCCTGTTTAATTAATATTTTTAATGTTATATATAAAGATTTTAATAATTTATATAAGTTATGTTTGAGAATAAAATTGTCACTTACAATTTAAAATATAGAACAACCTAAATCCATCCCTTTTCTTTGTACTAGATAGTACATAGTTCACTAATTAGTACAATACCTATTGACTAGCCAAACACTAATATTGCATTACCTAATACATATGTATTTTCAAATAATTTTGCCTCCCTTTCCATATTCATTCATAACAGCGACCAACTACAAATTTTTAGTAGCTCAAATTGCAAGAACTTCAAAATGGGATCACAAAATGCATCTTACCATTTTTTCAGGTCTTCATCGGTGTCTCCATGAACAACACTTCCATTAATATTAGCAGGGTCAGAGGCTCTTTCTTGAACACCTGGATGCAGAAGGCTAGAAAACGACTTCCATAAACGTGTTGGCAGCGAAGATGGTAAACCATTGGTGCATCCATCTGATGCTGGTTCGATCAACTGAGCTGATGCAGGGTTCAGCTGAGAAAATCTGAACGCTGCTAATATTTGTTCTGGAAGCTCTGATTCAGTTTGGCTCTCAATGAGAAAAGCGAGGTCAACAGTCAATGTAGTGATGTAACCCAACGCAAGATGAACTATTGCACTAGCCACCATGGAAGACCCAATATCGACATCTACTTCTAGGAAGGTCTCCCCTATACAGTACTTACACTTAAGAGCACGCCCAATTAAGCATATGGCTTGCTCCCCAACAGCTTTTCTCACCATCCAAGGACCTTGGACAATGTTGGCAATCAATTTAAGCCTTGAATTTCTGAAATTATCATCACCTTTCAAAAATTGGTCCATCAAAGATCCTTCTGGGGCAGGTTTTGTGGCCACAAAGTAAGCAATGGCACTAAAATTATCTTTACTGGGGACCTGCAGATTGAAAGCCCAAATGAAAGGCTTGTCACCTGTTGGAAACTCATCCTGAACAGCCCTCCTAACACGACTATTTTGATGGGTTAAGATCCCTTCAATCTTCATTGAACTTTTAACCCAATCAAACCCGAGAGGCTTTAAAAGATACTCACCAGCTCGGATTTTAACCTTGGTTGAGAAGTAGTCTGGACCTCTCACCCAAAACTTGTCTCCAGGAGGGGATGCCCAACCATTTGGACAGTTATCTAATTCAAGAAGCGGCACAGCTCCCCTTGATTTTACTCTTTCTATCCATTCAGGTTCATTTCTGCTGTCAGGCCCAGCCATGTAATGTCCTGTTTGGCATAACATATAAATAAGAGAATCATAAAGCGAATAGAAAAACGAAGACATATATTGGCTAACACTTGTATCATTACACTTTTGTTATGTTTGACCAACACAAATACCCAATACCCTAACCTCATAAACAGGGATCTTCTTCATATGACTAGATACAGCCAACAAATTATTCTTAAAAAAAACTGAACAAACAAAAAAGAAAGACCAATATAGCAAAATAAACACTAAAATAATCCGTTATAAGCCATGTTTCCCTCAGAAAATTCAATGAGATAGTACTGGTCTCCACTCACAGAACACCATACTGAATGAGTTTACAACCATCATGCTATAAAAATGTCAGCCTAACAATTAATAAAGACAATTCTTCAAGCTCCTCTCAGTAGCACACTTTCATGCCGGAAACAGAACCCTTGAGATAAATTTCGAAATCAGTCCTCAATTCGGTTATTGAAAAGTAACTCAGTAACTCTTTTTGGCTTAATGACATTTAGGAACATAAGAAAAGATTAAACACTTGATCGTCGTGATGTTGACTGTTTCTTATTACAAGTAAACACAACAAAGGCCCTAAAATGAAACAATCATCATACTAATCATAGAATTCAAACCTATGGGGATTTCAACCATGCCAATCAGACTAAATATAGTACTTATACAAGCTCTTGCTGCTCTTCAAGCCAATCCTGATAACAAGTAACATTTCATTCTGTTATTAAACACTATATATATACGCCATAACAACAAATCTTAAGTTTTAAAAACTAACCAATCATGAAACCATTCATGAACAACACAACCACCCAATTCACTCATGAACACATAACAGAGCAATTAATCAAAATCTCTTTTGATCTTGATTCTACTGAATTCCCCACCAAAAGATATCAATTTTTTTTTTTCAAGTTTCCTTCCAGAACTGAAACAACCAATAACAATAACAATAAACATCAATATGTATTAATAATTCAGCAACCACCACCACAACAACAAACCAATATCATTAAAAAACTATATGAAAACAGAAATCAATCACATGGAATTGGAGGTGTATGATACAAAAAACCCTAACCTTGGAGCTGCAGAGAAGAATTTGATTCCTGAGAAACACCAGCCGGTTGTGGAGAGATATCTATCAGTTTAAAGATTCCAAATTTGGAATTTTGAATTCTATAAGTTGGTTTCAACTTCTAAGCAAACTTCACACACACCCTTCTTCTGCTTCATAAGCTCTTTATTTTATTCTTTTCTTTATTTTGTCTTTTATATTTTAAAATTTGAATTATGTTTTCTTTTTCTTTTTTATTTTCCTCCTTTTATAAAATTATAAGATGATCATATATATATATATATAGAAATAAAAAAGTGTTTTTATTGGTTGTTGAGGGAACAAGACTTAATGTGATACTTGGAATTACCAAACATTTGTTCAATAGCAGCATGGGGCACGTGGAATCTCCTGGACAAATTAACATGATTGAGTGAGAACCACCTTACAAGTTAAAACATGACCCACTATAACCCTATATTTGGGGCATGAGATTTGAAATAAATTTAGTATCAAATTATCTCAAACTCTCAAATCTTATATTTAAAATGGCTGATTTGGGAATGAAATCTCAATCATATTTTCATTTCAATCTCATTCTCATGAGAATATTGAATCTCAGGCTCCACCATAGGATTTAATAGGAATAAAGTTTTCTCTCTCTCTCTTCATTAATTGTTTCTTCTACCAACCTCATTTATTTTTCTCTCTCTCCAATTATTTTTGTGTATAATGGAAAGCAGAAATATGAATATGTAATAATAAAATTCTAAAAAAAATCAATATAACTTTTTAAAGAAAAATGATTTATAGGATTTATTTTATTTTAAACATTATTAACTTTATGTATAATATAAGCTAGGTTATATAATAATATATTTAAATTAATTTTATTCCAATCTGAACCCAACCTATATTTTACTATTTAAAATTAATTTTTGTATTTAAATTAATAAAATATTTTTCTCTTTTTTTCAGATTTTTTATAAAATTAATTTTAAGTATATAATAAGGTATTTAAATTAATTTTATTTCAATTCAATCTAACCTACACCAAACACAACATGAGATATTTTTAATTCAATCTCAAGTTTTACCAAATATGAGATAGTGATTTTTCATTTTAATTCAATTCAATCCATTTCAATCCAATCCAATCAATTTTATTACAATTCAATACGGCATACCAAACAAAACCTAAGGGAAGCATAAAAATAAGTCTGACTAGGGACGTAAGCTCCCAAATAATGCTTTTTTTTTTTTTTTTTTTCTTTTTCCAGCAAATGTAACTTTCATAAAATGAAAATGGGAAATATACAATCGAGGCTAACAACCTCCCAGTTGAAATCTCCTTTAGGGGAGAAAGCCCAGGTAATGGTACTTAATGTTACAATTTCGTTTATTTACACCCATAAAACATTTTAAATATATCAAAATAATAAAGTGACAATTAAATGATATAAAAATACTTCAAAAAATTATTTATTTCACTAAATAAAGAAAATATTCCAAAAAATAAAAATAAAAAATATTCCAAATGCTCTTAGGAGTGGTCAGAAATACATGTTTCGGTGGTAATCACGCATTTTTTAACATTGCATAGTGTAATTTTGTTTCGCTCAGCTCAAGATGACAATCTTGGATCAAGGGTGAGTAATAATTTCCTCTATTTACTTGCCGGCTTGCCCTTCTCAAAAATTTTTTCTTTGGTTGTGGGGAGGTGCAAGATATAATTAATACAAGTATTAGTATTAGAATCGATTTTAATTGGATCCTTCATATTCGTAGTCTATAATAAGGTTGGCGTTACATCATGTATATTTATTAATATATGTATAATAACCTCTTTTCTCATAATTATGATAGTAGATTTTTGAGTCATGAATAATATTTAATTTTGACATATTCTAATTAACCTCTAATTATCAGTGTCATTAAATTTTCAACTATATTGTAATTATACATAAAAAAAAATAAAGTAAAATCTTGAAAACAACCTTCAAAACAAATAGATTGGATATAATATTGGCTTGTGTTTAATACATCATAAGATTGAGTTAGATATAATTTTAATATGATTGACTTAAATTAGTTTTCAAACTAAATGAAAATATTTATAATTTTTTTAAATGTAATAATTAATTTTTAAATTAAATAAAATATTTATAATTTAATTTAACAATTCAAAATAAATCACAATCAAACAATTATAACAGAAATAATTTAAAAATAAAAAATAAAAAATAAAAAAAGGAAATTGCACTCACTCTTTGAGCTTAGGTATAAAGACACTTGGATAGGGGAGTTTGATTATTCTATAAAAGTATCCCTAAACTCTATCAATGGTTAGTCATTCCCTTAAACTTTACCTCCTTACCATGACAAATATCCAATATAACCTCCATAATAAACAAAAAATTAAACAAATTAAATTAATAAAAAGGATAATAACAACGAAAAAAAATCATATATTTTGTCCTCACTGTAACGGTGGAAGATACCAAGTCACCTCGAAATTTGTTTTACATCATTATTTTGATTTTTTTTATTTATTTTTCATTTTATTGTTATCGTTGTTGTAATTATTTAATTATTTATTTATATATTGTTTTCATTTATTTTAAGGTAGCCTCTTTGTCACGCCTCAAAATCCGAGCACATAAATAAATTATTAAAAAGAAACGGGGAGTAGGTAAATCTAGAAATTCTTGCCAAAGTTTTCGTTTAAAAAAAAAAAAAATCCTAAATATATCACTCACTTGCATTTATACTATTTAAAATCCATATCTCTCCATATGACATTTATTAGATATTCCAAATGACCATAAATATAACACCAAGTGCATGTATTTTTATACTTATGACATAAACAATTTTTATCTGAATGTTACATCCGTAATTACAATTTTTCGCATATATATATATCAAAAAGAATATAACACAATCAAATTATTCATCTCTATACAAACTTTAAACAAAAGTCTTTTGCCTGCAAAAATACAAATCGAATAATTTGCCATTGTAACACGGTGGAAAATAAAGGGTGAGCTACAAAACCCAGCAGAAATTTAAAACCTCAAGACAGAATACAAATCATGATTTAAATGTCCACAAAGTTTACATTATATCATCCTTAAGTAAAACATTAAATACAAATGAATGTATATGAAAAACAATCTATTGACAGCTGCATATTTCATAGTCACTACATCATAAATGATATGGAAGTTCCACCACACGGAAGGCTTATGTCTTTGGGTTCACAGAAGGAAAATCAAAGTACTACCATCAAACATTTAATCAACAGGACTGTCGGATATGATGTTCGAGAAAAGTCAAGTTAAACTGCCAACTATCTAACTCGCAAACTGGCGAGTATAAATGTTCTTGAAAGACCAAATTAAACCGCCAAACATCTAACCGGCGAACCGCTAGGTATAAATATTTGTGAAAAACTAAATTAAACCACCAAATATACAATCCAAAAACCGTCGGGTACAAATGTTCGTGAAAAAGCATATTAAACCATCAAACGTCTAACCCAAAAACTGTTAGGTACAAATGTTCACAAAAAATCAAATTTAACCACCAAGCAGTCAATCCGTAAAACCGTCAGATGTGAAAAATCAACCAACCCAAAACATGATGTGCATGAGTGAAATTAGCCTCATAAGAAAAATTAATTGATTCTAGTCTCCAAATAAAATACCGATCCTACAAAAGAAATCGCTCTTCATTGCATTTAGTTGAAGATGTTCCAAAGCTAAAGTGCTGGGGAATGAAATTCAACACGCTGCTGTTACTTTTGGAGAATCATTGTGGTTTGCACACAACTCCGATTCAAGTGAAACTAATGTCATATGAAAGCTTATTAAGTTAGAATCTAGGAAAATATACCAAGGATTCAAGAAAGACAACCACTTTAAACGGTTTGAAGAAAATCGATAAAACTGTCACAGCCAACAAGGATTCAATAGCTTTTGACTAATTTCAAAAACACAGCAAAATTCACACACAAAGCCATTTGATGGTAAACCAATTGCAAAATGAAAAGCTTAATATGTCTAAATTGAGATGCAAGAAAGAAATCTTGAAAATAATCTATCAATTAGTACAGTTTTGCAAAAACGTGTAGAGCTGTCATCATGATGGTGAAGATTTTAACAGCGTTTGACTGATAATTTCAAAAATTCACCAAAAATCACACACAAGGCCATTTGATGTGAAACTAGTTGAAAATGAATGCTTTGTGAGTGTAGAACCTAATACAAAAGAACCAATCTAAAACCATTTGCCAAAATGTTACTGTTGATTTTCATTCATAAAATAAACAACAACAAAATAATAGAATGCAACAATAACATCAAATAAATTATGAAAGATGTTAATATACATACCTTTCTAATGCAGTAGGATCAAATGAATAATGCTACAAGTCTAATAAGCAATCACCATAAAGGAAAGCAAACTCTAATCACAATGTAAGAGTTTAGATAAATTAATCTGTGTTTGTATCGGTTTACCGGAGAAGAAGATGAATAATTCTTCATCAATCTATCTGGCAACCCCCATTAACATTTTAATAACGTATTTTCTCCTGCCATAAATTGCTTAAGCAGTTTTAACTGATGTCAACTACTTTGACATTTGATCATCATTATCTATTATCTAATTTCAAATTGGATGTTGGATGTTAGGCTATAGATCCTAAGTAAAACCCGACTCATAAGCCAAGATCCATTTATTCATTCTGGGCGGGTTTCTATAATTTCCAACAGTTACAGTTTCACAAAAATCCCACTAATGTCAAAATTTTCCTTTGGTATTTCACTGTCTCAATCCCTTCCTTCACAACCATTTAACAACACCATTCACAAACATTATGTTCACAACCCAATCAAGTCTTTCCAACATGAAAGTATTCTACCACTTAAGTATATAAGAGAAAATCAATAAAACCAATACTTTCCATCAAGTAACAAGCACAAATAACATCTATAATAAAATGGATGCATCATCTAGCTACACTTCTTTTTAATCTAAGTCAAAATATGCATTCAATACTATTTCACTCATAGGAACAAACAAGTGTCACACAATTTAAAAAAACCATGAGCTAGAAAACACCTATTTTTAGGAAACCAAAAGCCTCTTCTTTGAGCCTCCCACTTTCTCTACCTTCCTCCTCTCTTCTCCTTTTCACTCTTTTCTTTCTCCCCATTATACCCACAATTTTTCTATTTTGAAACCCTAATCCTGATTTCCTCCCTTTTTGCCACAAAAACATGAGTGACGATATTTCCACCCCTCAATAATCGTATGTACACCCCTCAATTCATATATTTTTAATATTTCAATATTACCCTTAAGTTAAATTAATTAAAGCATGATATTGTTATCAACTTATTATTAAAATTAAATTTGAATAGTGCAACTTAAAATTTCAATTAGAAACTTGATTTGTTTTATAAAAGGATAGTAAAAGATAAGAGCTTTTTATTGCGTTTTTAGAGGTTTTATAAATAGTGAAAATAGAGGTCTAGATTTGAAGGGTTTTTTTTTTTTTTTTTTTTTTTTTTTTTTTTATGAAATACAAGAATTTTGAGTGAAGATGAGAGATAATGTAAAATGAAGAAGCCATGATCATGAGAGCATCAAAACAAGCTTAAAAAAGAAAGTTGATTTTTTTTAATATTTTAATGTAATTTATTTAATTATCTTTATAATTATTTACCTATAATATTTAAAATGCAAATATATGAATGGACATAATTGGTAACACAAAAGGGGTATGTATAGAATATGAATTTTTAAAAATCTTAATGGGGTATAAATATAAAAAGGAATGTATATAGTTTTTATGGGGTGGAAATATCGCTACTCTAACTAAAATCAGCCTAATAACTATTTAATTTGAATCTAATTCATGACTTTTCCAAAAAAATGATTCTGGGTCTTAAACTTTAGACTAAGACATTAATTTTTTTTTAATCAATTTAATCAACATAACTAAATAATCAATTTTTAATCCACTCAATGGATTTGGATCGGATTGGGTATTGGGTATTTTTTTAATCAACATAACTAAATAATCAATTTAACCCAAATCAAGAATGTTACACTCTTTATTTTTATTTTCATTTATTTACTTTGACATTTATATTATTTTTACATAAAATAATGGATTCTTTTAAAATATTCTTTTTAAAAAAAAAAATTGTTTATATATGAAGGGTATATAGGATATTTGATGAGTTATGTGGATCAATTTAATCTAATTACTAATCAACCTTAAATTTTAAGGATATTCTTACAAGTTAATCAAACTTCTCCATTTTAGTGTTTAATGTTAAACCATAGAGTGATAGTGTGGCACATCATTTCTTGATAGAAGTAGTTAAATAGTTTCCTTAATTATTAGCAATCAATGGTTTAAGTCACACCATTATCCTAAAATATAATATGTGAATGCTTTTCTTTGAATTTTATCTATCCTCCTCATAAAAAAAAATGAAAGTAAACAACAAATTGATTGTGTGATTTCCACAAATAAAAGATAAATAAATAAAGGCATGACCCACGAAGGTGTTATTCAAATTGAAAATCCTTGCATGGGTTTTCACGCGACCCTCATTTGTGGACTCGCAGCCACTACTGTGATTTGATTACAGCCAAGCCATAATTCGGCATTTAAACTAAATCTCTCTTTTAATATGGTGCTCCAAACACACCCTTAAATCATTTTTTTAAGGAATATCAATATACAAATAACACTTCTCTTACAGTTTATCATGATTATATATATATATAGTGTTTCTACAGTCAGAACATCCTAATTTTAAAAAGTAAGAACTAATAAAAAAAATTTACCTATTGAATTTTAATTAAATAGAAGAGAGAATTTATTTTAGGAGAGAGAATGCAATGGATGAATTTGATTAGTTAGTCCTTATTTTTTAAAGTTAGAATATTCTAATTATAAAAACACTATATATATATATATGAAAATCGATTGTTGATTAAATAATACACTATATTATTATTATTATTATTATTATTATTATTATTATTATTTGTCTTTAGATACCACTTATGAGACATTATTAAGTTAAATTAGTATTCTTGCCCCTAAGTCTAGAAATGACAAAAATACCCGATCCAACACAAACTGGCAAGGCTCTGACCCGTTTGGGATGAAATTGGAGTATTGAAATTGAGTTTTAAATTAGAGTTGGACAAACGGCTTGATATTTTAATTTTAAGTGCTGTGTATTTAAAAAATTTTTCTTTTCCTTCTAAATTTGATACTTTGAGTTGTTTGTTTGTTTTTTTAAGTGGTCAAACAACTTAAAATTTATCCAAAAAAAAAGGAAAAAAAAGGTAAAAAAATTCTCACTATTTACTTCTATTTCAAAATTTTCTTTAAATCTAACCTTTCAAAGATAATATATTTCTAACTTTATCCTAATATTATATTGTACAATTTCTTATTTATAATTTAATACTTATAATAAACAAAAAGCTAATTAGTGTAAGCCCTCTAATGTAATTTTACGGATCTCCCCGGAAATAGTCTCTAAGTGGTGATTAGAGATCCTAAATGGTTCATGGAAGCGCCTAAGGGTATAGGGAACCCTTAGAGATCGATTTAAACTCGATTGAAGATTAAACGGAAAGGTAAAATGGTGAATGAAATCGAGTAATAATATAAGGTGATAAGGGACTAAATTGAAGATAAGATTTAATAATTGTGGTTAAAGTGGAATTAAGCTAAAAGCCAATGGAGGAGACTGAAAATTTTAAGGGACGTGACCATCATTTTTAGAATAATTTGGGGAGGAAAGTATAATGCCAAAAGTTTGTTTTAAAAATCAAAAGAGAGAGAGTGAGAGTTGTCGCCGAACCAGAAGAAGAGAAGAGAAGAGAAGAGAAGAGAAGAAAAAAGAAGTCGTCGGAGCCAACCAGCCCGACCGACCGCCATCGCCGACCAGCTCGACCCGAACCTCGCAGCAGAAGTAACTCGTAAGCTAGCCGTGACCGAGCGACGTTAAGACCGAACCAGATCATTGACAGCAGAACTGATCGCTGCCGCGACGACGCCGATGAGTTACTCTAGCTGATCCTGACGCCGAACTAGTTGATCCGGCAGCAAAACCCGACGCCAAACTTGACTGAAACGGAGTAGAACTAAGTAGAACCGTGACCCAACCAGCTCTTCCACACGTGCAGAAACGACGCCGATCGACGGCGAAACCAGCAGCAGATCCACGGCGGAATCGAGAGAGAAGGAGAGAGGAGAAAGAGGAGAAGAAAACCCAGCTCAAACTAGCTCCAATCAACGCATTTTTCAGCTCGAAACCAAGCTCAAAACAGTGTCGCGAAGTGAGATTGGCGAGGAAGAAGGAGGTCGTGCGGAGGAGAAGAAAGAGGGAAGAGATCCAGCTCAAATCAGTCCATTCTCGCCACCAATCCAGTCCCAAATCGAGCTCAAAGCGTAGACAAATAGAGTGATTTTGTAGGGAAGAAATCGGGTGAGTTGTTAGAGTTAGAGTTGATGATTTAGTTAATGATTAAGTTGATTTCGAAGCGGATTTTGTTATGATTCGTTATCGGTTAGTTTTGAGTGAAAATAAGTTGATTAATAAATAGATTTACGTTTATTGGGAGCTTAAGAATCCAAGAGAATAGTGAAAAGTTAAAGATAGGCGAATCGCGCGATAAACTAGTTTAAGGGGCGATTGTGTAATTTCAAGTTTCCAGAGATTTACGCCAACGTAAATTTACGTTTCCATATATTACGTAGGTGACGAGGACACTCGAGGATTGAGACGAGAGGATTAGGGGCTCCGCATGCGCCATTTTCAGCTATCAGTTTTGTGAGTGAGTTTTATTTAAAGATTTTAAAAGTATTTTGAATTATTAAGTTAATTTGATAAGTAACTACATGAGTTTATTTTAAATGCATAGATATGAGCATGAATTTAAAGCTTGAAATGATGCTATTTTGTGCTTTTGCACTTACCAAAGATGTTTTAGTGTTTAATGCATTCAGAAAATAAGTTTTAATGTTGATTGCACTTAGAAATCAGATTTTGGTGCTTTATGCACCCAGAAAAGAGATTTGTGCTTTTGCACCAAAAAGTTAAAGCAGAAAAGAGAAATGTTTTCAAACTCATAAGTATACCATCAGAGATTCCAGACCAGTTTAGACCCGATCAGTCTATCCCACTTCAGTTGGCATAGTCCTGGGTAGGGGTAAGTCACTAACCTGGGGGGACAAGTATCAGAGTTTGTTAGTCGAGTCATCATTACTGATGTGGGGTAGTGTTTCGTGAGCTATGGTTAGCGCTAGGCAATTCTGCACATAGCCACGAGATGTCTCAGAGCAGGCGAGCTATGATTAGCGCTGGGCAATTCCGCACATAGCCGCAAGAGTACAAATTTAGGGATACTATGGTAATTTTGACAGATATCAAGAAATAGTTTTAAAAAAGAAAAGCATATTGAAGAGAAAAGAAGTTTTAAAATTATTATTCAAGTTATTTATGATCTACAGTTATAAATTTTGAATTTAAAAGCAAGCTTATGTTTATACATAAATTCTCTTATTTAAGTTGATATTTCAAAGATTTAAGCTTGAAACGTTTTAGAAACAAAAAATAGTTTTCAAATGTTTTCAGATGAGGAAGTTTAGAAAATCAGATTTTCAAAGAAATGACATATTATCACTCACTAAGCTTCTAGCTCATTATATTTTCTGTTTTATATAAAAACCTCCTCAAGTACTCTCAGCAGTTAGCCGAGAAGCAGCATCACCTTCAGCGGGCAAGCCAGCGCGACACAACATCATTTGACTAGCTCATTTTGTTTCATCTGTTATATTTTCATGTAAATATCTTTTGAAATGTATAAGTAATTTGAAAGTTGTAATTATTTGTTTGAACTGTTTTTAAACTGTTTTTGATTTAAATGCGGTTTATTAAATGTGATTTGAGTTTTCTTAAGTTGATTTGAAAATCAACTGCATGATTAAAGCTTACGGGCAACCAGAAATTGGGTTAGTGATAAATTTTAGTCGAAGTGTTGTTCTTCTGTAAACAGATTTCTGGAACGTAAAAAATACAACTGTTATACTGTCGAAATTTTATTAGAAAAATGAGTTTCGAAAATGAATTTAAAATTAAAAATAAAAAATTTTCCTACGCGTTTTCAATTTTTAAAGAAAACCAACCCAACGATGTTTCAGAAAACATCAAAGAGTTTAGGGTTCACTCCACGGGTTTCGCTTAGCCTAATGAGTCGGGTCTGAAAGGGATCCGTTGGGGTGCCCGACATGACCTACTGAATCAGAGTTAGAGGTATCCGGGTCGGGTCGCGTCAATTAGTCTAACTCCATTTTTTATAAAAAAAAATAATAATAATAATTTAGATGTTGTTTTTAATTACCAACATTCCAAAACTATTGTTGAACATTCATTTTAAATTTTTAATTAATGTAAAAACCAACTGTACGTCACTTTTTTAATTATTTTTTAATTATCATTAAAATTTATTGATATTTACATAAAAATGGTTTAGATTTATTAAATATTTTATTTATAATTGTTTATATCACATAAAATAAAAAATAAATAACAACTAATGATAAAAAATATGTAAATGTCAAACTAATTGTTTTCATACAATTTTATCATTAAAAAACAAATAAATTGACAGTATCTTCGCTGGTTTAAAAAAATAAAATAAAATACATATTATCAAGGATTAAATTTCAATCAATATTAAGTATTTAGAAAAATTCAAAAATATTCAAGCTTAGACAGATCACTAGCTTTTTTTGTCATCTTCTACTTCTCTCTCTTTCTCTCTCCCTGTCTCTCTCTTTCTTTCCCTTCCCCTCTCAAGTTTTGCTGGTTGTTGAGTTTTTGTTTCCGTTTTATGTAAGGGTACGTTTGTCCAAAAACATAAAATAGGTGACGTAGAAGCTTAAACAATTGATTTGGTAACATTCCAAAACCCATCTAATAAAGAGTGTTAGCAAAATAATGCACTCTGACTTGATCAGAAGTTAAAAAATAATAGGGACTGCCTGTATTAACTTAAACAAAAATGCAGATGTGAAGAGTGTTTATATCCTAAAATAACCATTTTAGGATACAAACAAAAATGCAAATCAAATGATCAACAACATGATAATCGTAGGTTGAAGAGTGTTTGTCCTATGGATACAGATGTGAATAATCCTTATACTGAATTTGACATGTACCATTATAATTCCAACAAAAAGTCCCAATAATTTGCTTGGTTGGTTACATATACTTTAATAGTGATCATGATGATGATCTTCAGAATCTGCTGAATTATTAGAAACATTTAGAGTTGAAAATGAAACAACTTTCTTGCAAGCATAAGACAACTTGTGTTGCTTTATGCTTGGTTGGTTACATATACTTGAATACTGATCATGATGATGATCTTCAGAATCTGCTGAATTATTAAAAACATTTAGAGCTTGAAAATGAAACAACTTTCTTGCAAGCATAAGAAAACTTGTGTTGTTTTAGGCTTGGTTGGTTACATATACTTGAATAGTGATCATGATGATGACTTCAGAATCTGCTGAATTATTGAAAACATTTAGAGCTTGAAAATGAAACAACTTTCTTGCAAGCATAAGACAACTTGTGTTGTTTTAACCAAATACAAACACAAATGCAAAATTAAGGGTGCCAAAAATACCCAATCTGTTCCAAATCCGAGGCAATCTGGTTTCTTTAGGGTGGGTTTGGAGCAAGAAGTAACGACCCATTTAAGACACAGGTCGGGTTTGGGACGGATCAACTCGAACTCGATTCTTGTCATTCCTAGTGACTATATAGTAGTAATATCTTGGATTTTGTAATGAAATTTTATCATAAATGTAGCAAGTCCTTTGATATTTATAATGAAACATTTGTAAAGTAGCACCTATTTTGTATTTGTATTTAAAAAATTTGCGTATTCTATGAATTTTATATTAATAATTATATAAATATGATGCTATCTTGTAGTTAAATGGAACTATTAGAAGTTTAAATGTGTGATTTTTTTGTTTGTATATTTGTTTTTTGATATTTATTATATCATTAATTAAAAATTAAATCGGATCAACAAATTGAATTCAGAATAAGTCTCCCCAATCGAGTTCGAGTTTGGGCTAGAAAGTGGCGATCTGTTAGGGGCACAGGTTGGCTTTGAGATACCCCTAAAAAATTTTGGGTTGGGTTTGAGACGGGCTGATCCGAACTCGATCCTACCCGTTGCCATGTGTTAGTAAAAATGTGAACTCTGACTTGATTGGAAGTTAACTAATAATAGAGATTGTTTATATTAACTTAAAATTTTAACTTAGATTTTACAACATCAATATAAAAATATTGAATTATGAATTAATTACCATCATGAGATTAAAAGTAAATAGATGGATAAATATTAAAACCACGAATTTAAGTTAAAATTTTAAGTTAATATGAAATAACCTTTTAGGACATAAACAAAAATTAATGCAGATCAAATGAACAACAACATGATAATTGAAGGTTGAAGAGTGTTTGTCCTATGGATAAAGCTTTGAATAATCTTGATATTGAATTTGACATGCACCATTATAATTCCAACAAGAGGTCCCAACACTTTGCTTTAATAGTGATCATGATGATGATATAAAGAATCTTCTGAATTACTGGAAACATTTAGAGCTTGAAAATGAAACAACTTTCTTGCAAGCATATGACAACTTGTGTTGTTTTAACCAAATAAAAACAAACACAAATGCAAAACACATGACCAACAATAGGCAACCTACTTCAAACCACAACTCTATATCACAGGCACTGCATGTTCTCAGCCTCTTACCCAACATTAGATTTTTCCTCCATCATTAACACCCACAAACTCCATGAAAACACTCACCAAGCCATAAATTTCTTCACCATAACCTCTTCCCTTCTCTCTCTCTCTCTCTGTCTGACCGCAGAAGCCAAAAACCCCTCCAGATGGAGAAGAAAAGCTTTTTCAAAGATGAAGCGTTCTTGCAGCATCCATACCTTCTTGTTCTAACTCTAGTGTTGGGGTTTGTGATAATGGACCCTTTTGAAATGAGTCCTGTTGGAGGCCATGAATTTAGGCCTGTGAAGCACGACATAGCTCCATACAAACAAGTGATGGAGAGCTGGCCCAGAGACAACCACAGCAGGCTGGGGGATGGTAAGTTGGAGTTTAAGGATGAAGTGTACGGGCCTGAATCTTTGGAGTTTGATGGGTTGGGTCGTGGCCCTTACACTGGACTAGCTGATGGTCGCATTGTTAGATGGATGGGTGAGGCTGTTGGATGGGAAACATTTGCAATTGTAACTTCTAATTGGTGAGTTTTTGTTTGTGTGTGTTAAGAATTTCATAGGCAGAAATGGTTGACTCTTAAAGTTTGCTCTCTCAAAGTTTAAGGTTCAAACTCTCATGAGTACCTATATGGTCAAAGGCTATAATCTATTGCTTTCTAAAGATTATAGGGCTCAGTGAGGGCTCTAGTTTTAAACTTGAATTTACTAAGCAATTCAGAGGATTTCTAGATTACATTAAAAAAAAAAAAAAAAAAGCCAAAGAATTTCATACGGAAAAAATGAACTTTTTCATCTTAATTTTTTATTGTTTGATTATAATGAACAAAAGTATGTCTTGATTCAGAAACAAATACTTCTAAGTGCTTTTTAAAAAGCTGTTTAATATATATACATATATATATATTATATAAAATAATGTTTTCAAGTGAAAATAACACACATCATTTGCTTTTTTAAAAAAATATTTGGCCTACTCGCATGCATAGCTTAATGATACCAAATTATAAAAATAAAAATTGATAAATAGATTTTTAAAAGCACATCTTTTACAAATGAAACAAATCTAATTGTGCATATTCACATAAATTCAATGTTTAGTTATTATATTTGCTACATGCTGATTATAATGGAAGTTGTGGTTAAAAGGTCAGAGAAGGTTTGTGCAAGAGGAGTAGACTCAACCACATACAAGCAATGGAAGCATGAGAAATGGTGTGGTCGTCCTCTTGGCCTAAGATTTAACAAAGAGAGTGGAGATTTGTACATAGCTGATGCATATTATGGCCTTATGGTTGTTGGTCCTAAAGGAGGGCTTGCTACTCCTTTAGCAACTCAAGTGGATGATGGCAGCCCAATCATGTTTGCAAATGACCTTGACATCCTCAAAAATGGTTCTGTTTTCTTCACAGACACCAGCAAGAGATACAATAGAGTGTGAGCACACAAATATGCAATGATCACTTAGGAGCACTAATTATTGCACGCTTAGCATTTTTAATGGGAGTGTGTTTTTGCAGGGACCATTTCTTTATCCTGTTAGAAGGAGAAGCAACTGGTAGGATTCTCAGATATGATCCTCCCACAAAAACAACTCACACTGTCTTAGATGGCTTGGCTTTCCCAAATGGTGTACAGTTATCCAAGGACCAAACCTTCCTCCTTTTCACTGAGACTACCAATTGCAGGTATTAATATAAACCCCTGAAAATGAAACTAATGTGAAACAACCTTTTTTATTTTAGTTCAAAAATGTGGTTCATTGATATTATTTTTTATTTTAAAAGATTTTTCATATTTTTTCCTAACAATATATATTTTTTTAATTAATGTCAACTAGAATGTACAATAATAAGACTATGTTGACAAAAGTTGCAACAGCGTAATGGTTAGCATTGCACACTTATTTCTCACTTAAGATGTGGGTTTGACACCCCATGCCCATAATTTATGGGATTTTCTCCCTCACGAAAGTCGGTTGCCCTCCCATTGGGTTGGCCCCTCTCGTCTTGGGAGTTGTCCCTCAAGCCGCACCTGAAAGTCATATCGCTGTTGGTCCTAGAAGTCTCCTGGGCTAAGTCCTAGTAATCAAATAATAATAATAATAATAATAATAATAATAAGACCATGTTGTATGTTCTCATGACAACTTTTAATGTGACATGCATGCATGGGCACAGACTAGTGAAATACTGGCTAGAGGGTCCAAAAATTGGAACAGTGGAAGTGGTTGCAAACCTGCCAGGTTTCCCAGACAACGTGAGGATCAACGAAAGAGGCGAATTCTGGGTGGCAATAGATTGTTGCAGGACTGCAGCACAAGAAGTTCTGACACAAAATCCTTGGATTAGGAGCGTATATTTCCGACTACCGATCCGAATGAAATTCTTGGCTAGGATGATGGGGATGAGAATGTACACAGTTGTCTCATTGTTCAATGAGGAAGGAGAGATTTTGGAAGTTCTTGAGGACCGAAAAGGTGATGTGATGAAGCTAGTTAGTGAAGTGAAAGAGGCACAAGGGAAGCTTTGGATTGGAACTGTGGCTCATAATCACATTGCCACTCTGCCTTACCCTTAAAGCAAGCTACCTTCATTTTCTTGTAATAACTTGTTGATGTTTTTGTACTACTTTTCAATTCTCATCTTCTATCTTATCTCTTAGGGTTTGTATTTTGTAACTTTATCTTGCTCAGTTATGATATATAATTAGTGTGTTTCACCACCATTTCAAAAGCAAGAAAGTTAATATTAATTAATTACTTGGAATGGTCAACCAAATCAGGTTCAAGGATTATTAGAGATTTTTTTTTTTTTTTTTTTTTTGTTTTGGATAATAGCTTGTGGATGGGAGATAATAAGGTGATGTTTGGAACCATTTTTAAAAATGATAGTGGATTGCAAGACTGATAGTCCACTAGATTGGAAGCAAATTTTCTGGATGACGATATGAAATTTTTGGAAATGGCGTAATGATTTTATCTTTAACAAGAGAGATTATGCATTTAGGACAAGTTCAGGTAGGATTATGGGAATGATTCATGAATATCGTGATGTTGTAGATCAACTTCGAAAGATTGATTGTAGAATAAATAAAGAGGATTTTGTCAGTTGGCATTGTCTGCATAATGAGCGGGTTAAGTTGAATACTGATGGAGCTTTTAGAATTTCTATGTGAAGGGAAAAATCGATTTTAATTCGAATGCGGAAATGTGAATTTTAAAAAATTTCAAACAAAACATGTCAGATTGATGCTAGTAATAACGATTCAATAGTTAAATTAATAAGATCGAATCTTACCTTACATGAAGATTGAATTGATCCCTTTTGATTCGCAGATTTTTCACCACCTGATCTTTCTTGCTATGACTTTTCACAAAAGAAACTGTGTGTGGACACAATCTTTTTGAAGATCCTTTTGAAGTAGATGATTATTTGGTGATTTTTAATCAATGAAAATTTTTGGTTCAAGTAGCCAAAAATTTTTTCTACCAGCACTACTATTACCAATCATAAAAACATCTTTTTATATTGGCAAATTAGGGTTCTTCAATTTTAACAAGGAATTTAAATTCCTATTAAAATTGAAAGACATAATTCATATTCAATATGGAATCAAATTCCTTATTGGGTTAGAATTCTATTCTTTTAATTTAATATGGAATCTAATTCCTATTAAATTAAAACTCTTTTAATATAATTTAAATGGAATCTTATTCCAATTAAAATTATTATTTCCATTAATTAATTAAATGATTTTTCATTAAATTAAATGATTCTAAATCATACTTAATTTAATGACATCATTTATAATTGAACCCATGACCTCTACAAATAATTAAATAATTAACCATTAATTAAATAATTATAAATATTTAAATAATCAAATTATTTAAATAATTTATGAACATGTACATAAATTTATATGTACACCAATAATCGGACAATCCAATTATATTCTTCAACTTGTTTCTTTATGTGGTTGTGAGCTAGTCAGGGGACCAAATGGACCTACAATTTGAGCTCCAATAATATCGAAATTATTAATTAAACTCTTTAATTAATAATTCACTATTATTAACCTTAGAGTTACTCCACTAAAAATTAAGGTTGCACTCTCAAAATTGTAGATGTTTTACACAATCTGAATTTTCAGTGTCCATCGATTTAATCATTTCATATGATTCGATCCTCAACGAGTAGTTCATAATTAGAGCTAGGTTATTAAAATCCGTTATACCTCTCTAATTATATCTTGTTTCATTAAGTACCATTGATTCTCTAATGAACAATATATTCATAACAACTTATGAATTTATCTTTCCATTTACTCGTAAACAGAAAGTTGAGCGCTCTTATTGTTTAAGACCCGAATCAACACTTAAGGGAACTACTCATTTACTTCTTGTAAGAAGGAGTGGATTCCACTATTGTGTAGAATGTTCCCAGCCAC
This sequence comes from Nephelium lappaceum, assembly GCA_021234005.1. NCBI lineage: Eukaryota > Viridiplantae > Streptophyta > Magnoliopsida > Sapindales > Sapindaceae > Nephelium > Nephelium lappaceum. The sequence goes on from CM038006.1 coordinate 17,338,134, forward strand.
TTATTAAATCACATCTCTAAAGTACGAAGTTTATTGACCGTAAATCTATAACAGTCTCACCCATGTAAATCAAAAGATATGACCCAACAAATAGGAGTCTATTAAACACTCAAAATTAAGATCAATCCATATATGATCATCTAGTCGATAAATAAGAATTTCTTTGTTTAATGGATATTAATAAGAAATTCATTTTTATCATGGTCCAGTCCTATATAATCTCTATTATGTAAGTGCCTCCATTTTCATATCACCATATGAACAATACCGGATAAGATCATCGTATCAAATACGAAATGGACTGCAACTGTAGATTTACCACAAACAAAGTACCAAGCTTTGTTTGCTTTCTACGGACTCTTTAGATTACTAATCTCAAACTAAATCCTCTTGTATATAACACTTATATACTTAATTTGAGACTACATAAGTAATCATGAATGTTACATGATATTCGTATGAAGCAAACATTTTATAAATGCACATTAATTTGAAAAAAATAAACTTTATTTATTTATAATTTATTTAAACGTTTACAAATTACAAGTTCTTAGGGCACAATGCCTAACACTATGGGGGTAGCAATAGTAGCGGGATTGATTAGAGATGAAATAGGTATGTGGAAGAAAGGTTTTGCTCAAATGTTGGGAAATTGCTTGATATTTTAGGTAGAAAGTGTGGGGAGTTTATACTGGTCTTCAACTGGCTTGGGACATGGGAGAGCAGAAAGTTATTGTGGAGTGTGATTCAAAGTTAGTAATTGATGCAATCACACGATGATCTTTGCTTGTTCTAATGCATTGTAGTTATCTGTCAATTGCTAGAAAGAGACTAGGATGTTCGACTTCATCACGTGTTTAGAAAGACGAATAAATGTGCAGATTGACTTGTAAACCATGCTTACCATTCCTATAGGTGTTCAAGTCTATGATCCTGCACCAAATGATTTGTTTGATCTTTCATTTTGTGATATAATTGGCTTAGCTTGGCCTTGAATGTTTAATTCTAATTGGTAAGGCTGTTATGCCTCTTTTCTGATAAAAGAAAAAAAAAATGGTTTTAAAAAACAAAAAGAATTTGTGAAATATGTTTGGATGCATGTTTTATAAAATATATTTTCGAAGATGAAAAACAATTTTTTCTCCATTATAACTAAAAGGTGAAAAAACAATTTTTTTTTAATGTTTTATATTATTTCCAAAACAGATTTTCAAAATAAACTACCATTTTTTCTTCTAAATAAGTATTTATATTTTACTCATTTTTGAAAACAATATCAAACACTTTTACATTATTTTCAATTTCAATTTTTTTTTTTTAAAAGTCAATTATACCCATTGTATTTTTAAAAACATCATTTTAAAAAAAAAATTATTTTAAAAATATTTTTTAAAAACACTATTTTAAAAACAATATTAAACACACCCTAACTTTTTCTTCATTTTATAATGAAATGCCGTTTGTTTGTTGTTTTTATATTTACAAATATTTGAATGTTAACCGAACTTTATGTTTGAAGTACTAGTCAACATAAATTAGGAACTTTTTTTTTTTTTTTAATTTTTGATTATAAGATTTTTTTAAATTGTAGATTTAAGGTTTAAATGTTGTTTTTTTACGCAATTTTTGTTGTTAGTTGTTTTCTGCATATTTCAGTACCAATAGATTTTGTTGTTTACATGCTGATTTCAATTGTTACGATGTTTACATGTTTTTTATGCTGTTTGTGTATTGATATGTTGTTCTTAATGCAAGTTTTAGGTTTAAATATTGTTCTTTATTTTATTTTATTTTAGTTTATGGAAATCAATTTTCTGTCTAATTCTACTTTTTGCATGAATGCCATTTTCTGCATTTTTTTTTTTGAAAAGACGTTCAGCATTTTTTTTTTTTGGCTTAATGCTAATCCCTTTTTTTAAAAAGAAAAAAATTAAATGCATGCAGACATTGTTTTACTCTTAATTAGGGTAAAAAATGCAACGAAACATGATATACAAAAAAGTAATATTAGGCTTCCTAAAAATTTTATCTAAATCCATATCCAAATAATATGGTATATGAATTGTTAAGATCTTAGAAATCATGAGATAATGTAATAATTAATAGAATTTTGACAACTCACATACCACATTATGGATATGAATTTGTGCAAAATTTTTTAGAAACCTAACATTACTCTATACAACAAAAAGTTGCAATATTTTCATTCATAAATATGATTTACACACTCATGTTATGAATATATCCATATCTAAACTTTAAAAATTAATTCATTACTAAACATGCTCATTCTAATGTCAATGGTACCCTTATCCACACATAGAGGTGGGTGTGATGTTCGTTTGGTCCCACCTCAAATGGTAAAAAATATATATACATTATATTTATATTTTAAAAAATAAAAATTTAATATATAGTATTGTTCTTTTATTTTTTATAATTATGTACATGTATGTACGTATGTATGTATTCTAAATTTTTATTCTCTACTTTCATCCATATAATAATGTATTTATGTATTCTAATGAGAAAAATTAATGAATTCTGAATTTTTATTAAATTTTTACACTCTATTATTATACATATTTTTAAATCTTTTGTTTTATAAATTGTATTTTTTTTTCAACTTAACTAATGTTAAATTTTTTAATTTTCCTTGTCTAAATTTGTGAGATCAAAATTGCCAAGAAATTAGGATGTTTCAAATATGTTTTGTCTTTCATTTCTTTTTTTGTAAGATAGTGGTGATTTTATTATTTTATTGATTTGTTTCTTAAAAATATTTTAACTACAATGTGATTTTATCTAAGTTCATTTATTAGGTGTATTATATCATTTTGATATGAATTTTTTTATTAAATAATTTTCTTATAAAATCATATACTATGTTATTATATTAGATTTCTTTTTTAACATTATAATTTTTTTAGTGAATAGTAATATTATAGAAACTCAATAGTGATATAATTGATTCAATCACTTCAAATTCACATCCATTTATAATTCAAATTATTAGCGCACTTCTCATTCACATCTCATCTCAGATATTTACAAGCATGTGTGAAGATTTTTCTCCATTTATTTTGGGAGTCTCATAATGTTGTATGTGTCAATTTTGAGTCACATATATAGTGTTTAAGCTTGATAGGTTTTATTAGAATTTTGGTATGATGAACTGAATTAGAATTATGTATATATGCAGAATTTCTATAGTCAGTGTCTCGTAACTTTAAAAAGTTAAGACGAACAAATCAAATTCATTTATTGTATTTTCTTTCCTAAAACAAATTCTTTCTACTATTCAATTAAAATATAATGAATGTATTTAATTAATTCATTCTAACTTTTTAAAACTATGAAACATTAATGACACATTGACCATAGAGGTTCTTTATATATATATAAATAGAGAGAGAGACACACACATACACACACACACATTATATAGTGCAGTTAGATATAGATACACTTGTAATTTTGATAATTCAATTTTCAATAAATTAATCTAAGGGTGCTAATCTATTAGTTAAAGATTAAGTCTGAGCCCTTAGATCTGACTCATTAAAATTAAATGGTCAAAATTATAAGTGCACCCATATCCAAGTGCATTGTTCATGTATTGGTATGTCAAATAGTATTTACATCATAATTGGATTTTAGTATTGTTGTATATAATATGTTTTACTCTAATGTCCCATCTCATATAAATTTCTGAGTCTACCACTGTCTACTTATAAATTAGGAGTTACACACCTGTTTATAAGCACATTCATGTATAAAATTTGAAAATAAAACTAGCACTAAAATACCCAATTAAGGTAAATACTACCCATGTCCATTCATAAATTACTTACATAGTTATATGGAAGAATTGGAAGGCATAATTATATGGAATTATTGGAAGAAATTGACCCAACTGATTTTTGTCATGTGATGGAAGAAATTGACCTAAATTCATCTATGCCCGCAAGGTTTTTAGAGAGTGAAATAGACCTGAAAAGCAGAGACTTTGGAGTTATATACCGTTTCAAGGAGGAAGACAGATTTGTCTTGGGCTTCAAATTGGATTTGATGAATTGAAAGAGGGCTGTTATAACTTATATTTTTTAACAACCATCACAAATATTTAACATGTATTTTCATGAAAAATAGTGAAAAAAAAAAAACAAATAAATAATGTAAAATAAAATAAAATAAACATAATAGTATAAAGTGCATGCAAACAAATAAACCCGGGCACTGTATAATTTGTAATCATTAAGCAAACCCCTGTAGAAACAATATTAGTCCCATACATTTTAGATTCGAATAGCTTTATTTCATGTTTTTCTGCTTATTTGCAACACTCTTGGTGACACAATGAGAAGGCAAGTCGGTGCCCCTTGTCAACACCTATAAATAATTATGTACGAACCAAGGACGTAGTCAAGATAATTTGTTAAGGTGGGTTAGAATAAATTTTTTAATTAGAAAATATTTTATAAATTAAAACATATATGTATACTTAGTTAGAGCCTAGAGGATATATAATGAGTTTCATCCTTTAAAATTCATATTGTGAATAAACATATTAAGCAAAAAAGAAAACTAAAAAAACCTAATGAAATATAAAAGAAATATGAAATGCAAGTATAATCAAACATCAATAGAGCCGCATGTGAAAATATTTAAATGATCAAACTTATCAATTATAGCATCAATAATACATATAATCTATTATTTGACAATCATAAATTACTACCATACTTTAAATTAAAAAATGCATTTGAAAAGACATCAAAATCAAGAGATATAAAATTTAAGTAACATAATAAGCAACTAATATTATGTAGTGAAAAATTTATATAAAATTTTATATTTAATATATTAAATTAAAGTTTTTATAAATATAATATTTTAGATGGGCTAGGTAGACTTGAGCCCACCTTACCCCATGAATTGCTATGTCCATGATACTAACACTCATGGAATAAAAACTCGGCCGAGTTGGCCGAGTTCTCGTCGAGGACTCGCCGCTCGGCCTGCTGCAGATCCGAGAATCGCCGGATCGGCAGCACAAATCGGCCCGGGTCAAAAATCGGCCCAACTCGACCTTAACTCGGCCCAACTCGGCGCAACTCGGTCCAACTCGGCGCTGTTCCAACTCGGCAATTCTTCTCTTCATTCTTCCTCAGTTCCTCTTATGTTCTGCCGTTCTGCTTCAGTGCTTCGTCACTGCCGTCGCTCGTCGCTCGCTCGTTGCTCGTCGCTGCCGTCGCTCGCTGGCTGTCGTCGCTCGTCGCTCGCTCGCTGCTCGTCGCTTGCTCGCTGCTGGTCCTGCCGTCGCTCGCTCGCTGCTCGTCGCTACAGTCGGTCTCTGCCTTGTCCGTCGCCGTCGCCGTCACAGCCAAGGTCGCCGTCTGTCATCATCTTCGGTCGGTGGTGGCTGGTCGGCAACTTCTTCTTCTTCTTCTCCTCTTCTTCTTCTTTCTTTTCTTCTCTTCTTCTTTCTTCTTCTCGGCGACCGACTCAATATCAATTTTGTGAGTCAAACAATTTTTTGGCTTCTATTTTCCTCCCCAATCAATATTAAAAATGACGGTCACGTCCTAAAAAAATATCGGTCTCCTCCCTTAACTTTTAACTCAATTCTATTTTGACCACAAATATTAAAACTTATACTCAATTTAATCCTTTATCACTTTAATAATCTCTTAGGGTCATTTGCCATTTTACCCTCCTATTTATCCTCCAATTGGGTTCAATCAATATCTAAAAGCTTACTACATTCTTCAGATACTTTCCTTAATCATTTAGCGTCCTAAAATATCACTCAGAGATTATTACTGGGAAACGCGAAATAGACTTAGGGCTTACAATCTATATATACTCACTTAATCTACGTTTATTTATCAATTTTAATTAATCATAATAATAATATAATAAGGATAATAACAGTAATATTCATGTGTATAAAATTAGGGGTGTTACATATCTAGTATTTGTAATTATGTAATTATATTAAAGTGATTTTGAAGATTGTATGAGACAGGTTTGATGGTGTTTTATGGTCATATGATTATATTTTGATCATATAGAAAATTTTTAATTTGATTTTTTACAGGGTTGACCTGGTTTGACCATTGGTCAACGGTTTGACCGTTGACCGATGGTCAAACCGAGTACTCGCCGAGTACTCTCCGAGTTGCCGAGTACTCGCTGCTCGCTGCCTCGCCGGTCGAGTAGCGAGTAGCGAGTTTTCGAACACTGCTAACACTACAACGATAATATTTATTTAGCTACTCCTACTATAGGTATGCTAATACTACAACTATAATAATTATGCTAACACCTATAAGTCAGTGACTACTGTATTAGCTATAATATTTGTTTGGATTAACACTACAGCGATTATTAAAACGATTATTTATTTTTATATAATATTTTTTTTTGAAAGAATTTTTATATAATAATTTTGTTAATCAATTATGCTAACAATTATTTGACTACTGGGGTATTAATTAAAAATAAAAGTTGAGCGAGGAGAAGCTATAATAGGTATTCATGCCTAATTAGTTTAGGACACGCTCTAATTTTCTAGTGTAGAAAGGCAATCACCATTATTGAAACCGATACTTAATGAGTACCAATCATGAAACCTATACTTGATTAGTGCCAACGTTCTCTTTATAATAATTCATGTAAAAAAAAAAAAAAAAAAACTATGATCATGAATACCTGATTTTAATTAATTACACTAATCCGATTCCCATACTTGATCACTACCAATCATGGCCACCTCTTTCTTCAATAAACAATATACTTAAATATATATATATATATATATATATATTGTATATTGTTCAAATATAATATCCAAACTTGAAAATTCTTATGAACAAAGATGAGTTTTAGGCCTTGTATTACTTTTCAAATGTATTATAATCATTATAATTAAATAAACAACCGCAGCCAATAATTTAGAGCAAAGCTACAAGTTTTAGAGCAAGTGTTAATTTAATAAGAAGAAAAATTCTGCAACTAGTATTAATCATTACTTTGATTGACACACATGCAGTGATGATTGAAATGGAGAAGTCAGAGTCTTTGGAGATACTAGTGATGCACTTGTATTAAAAATAATCGAAGAGTTAGTATCATTATCTTCTCTTTAGCAGGTAGCCTAAACATACAAATCCTGGCCGTTTAATAGAAACGAAAATATTGAATATTTTATTTAATGCAAACCACAATTGAATCCTACCATAAACCTTAAATTATACAAAAATCACCACAATTGAATATATTGTTTGATTATAACCCTTAATTTTAAGGGAAGGGTTCAAAAATGAAGCTTTGCAACATAAAAGCTTCAAATTTGAATCGTTTTGGTTGTAAGAGGAAGAGTGCAAAGAGGTTGTAAAGTCATCCTGGGCAAAGACGACCGTGTATCCTCCAAATATCAGGGTTAAGATGAAGCTGATGAGTTGCGAAGAAAATCTCTCGGATTGGAGCAGAGAAAAGTTTGGTTTCTACGAAAGAATATTGAAGCGAAGCACAGGAGATTAGAGAGGTTGTACAAGATTTCGTCAAGGCCAAGATGTATGCAGTATATTAAGAAGCCGGAGGAAGAATTAGAACAACTTTTGTTTTGTGAAGAATCGTATTGGAGGCAAAGAGCCATAACTGATTGGCTACAAGCAGGTGATAGGAATGCTAGGTTCTTTCATGCTCGAGCTACGACCATAACGTGATAGAGTGATTGGTTGTGGAGGATGGTCAGGTTGCAGATAGTGTGGAAGGCATTACAATGACAAATCAGTATTTTGGTGACCTTTGTAGCTCTTCAAACCCGTCCATATCAGATATCCAGACAACTTATGCTCATATTGACACCAAGTTGGACGATAAAATGTTGAGGAGTCTTAACAGGCCTTTCGAGGAAGAGGAAATTCGTCAGGTTGTCTTTGAGGTGGGAGCTACGAAGGGCCCGGGTCTAAATGGCTTCCATGCAATTTTCTTTCAGAAAATGTGGGAAACCGTAGGTAAGGAAATCAGTGGGGAGTGTCTGAGGATTTTGAGAGGTGAATCTTCCATCGAAATCTATAATGAAACGAATGTTGTGCTTCTCCCGAAGGTAAAGAACCAAGAAAATTTGAAGGACTTCAGATCAATAAGTTTAATGAATGTCATGTACAAAATCATTACAAAGGCGGTTGCCAATAGACTTAAAATTTGCCTCCCTTCGCTTATCTCACAAAATCAGTCTGCTTTTGTTCTAAGAAGGCAGATTTTCGACAGTGTGCTGGTTGCTTTTGAAGTTATTCATTCCATTAATAACAAGAGAACTAGCAAGAAGGCGTTGATGGCGTTAAAACTGGACCTTAGCAAGGTTTATGATACAGTAAAGTGTGCTTTTTTGGAAACAGTTCTGGTGAGAATGCATTTTCCCATTAATTGGATCAAACTTATTATGGATTGCTTGACACTTCCAATCTATCCTTTTTTATCAATGGTTGTAAGATAGGCAGTCTAAAACCATCCAAGGGTATCGGACAAGGTTGTCCTCTATCTCTCTACTTGTTTTTATTATGTGCTGAAGATTTGTCTAGTAGTCTCAAAGGAGTAGAAGAATATAGTTTGGGGATTGGCATTCAATGCACCAAACGTAGTTCGCTTGGTAGCCACATCTTTTTTGTAGATGATAGTATCCTCTTTTGTAGGGCAACTCTGTAAAACTATTGAAAGTTGAAGAAGCTGCTTGAGATCTATGGAAATCGGTCTGGTCAATAGGTGAATCTTGACAAGTTTTTCGTTACATTTAGCCTGAACTTAGATGCACAGGTTAGGCATGCTCTGTAAAGTATTTTAGGAGCTAAAGATAGCTAAGCTCATGACAATTACCTAGGATTACCCTCTCTTATGGGTCGAAAAAAATCCAAACCTTCAATGCCATCCGGGATCGAGTTTGGAACAAGCTTAAAAGCTAGAAAAACTCATTGTTCTCTTAAGGAGGTAATGAGATTCTTATTAAAGTTGTCATGCAAGCGATTCCTAATTTTGTTATGAGTGTCTTCCAATTACGTAGCAAGCATACCATGATCTTGGGGCTATAACTTCCAAATTTTGGCAGGCAACTAAAGGGGACAAAAGGAAGATTAGCTGGGTTAGTTGGGAGAAGATGTGCAACCTAAAATCTATTGGAGGTCTAGGTTTTAGGGACTTCTTGTTGTTTAACCAAACCTTATTAGCAAAACAGGCGTGGAGGCTAGTGTCGGAGCCAAATTCGTTGGTGGCTAAAGTGCTCAAATTGGAATATCACCCCTACTCAGACTTCATTCAAGCGACGTGCAAAAGTGGGGCTTCACACTTATGGCGAAACTTAATATAAGAAAGAAATTATTGTGTAAAGGGCTTAGATAGCAAGTTGGGGATGGAACTAAGATAGATGTCTTCTCTAGTCCGTGGTTGCCAAAATTGTATTCTTTCAAGTCTGTCTCAACTAAGCTTACGATCACTCCAAAGGTGGTTGATTTTATCATCCAAGACACTAGAAGCTGGGATTCATATAAGCTGATCCATGTTTTTCTCCCTGTGGACCAAGAGGTAATCTTTTCTATTTCTCTCAGCTCAAGGAACATTAGAGATAGATGGAGATGGCACTTCGATAAAAAATGGAAGGATATTGTTAAGTGTGGATGCAAAATTGCAAGTAACTTGACAGTCGAGGACAATGCTTCGTCAACCTACAATATAAAGTGGTGGTCCTTTATGTGGAACTTGGTGATTCCTCAGAAGGTTAAACATTTCCTTTGGAGGGCTTGCCACTAAGCCTTACCCATAAAAGCCAATCTTTTTCGTAGAAAAGTCATTCAAGATGTAACTTGCTCGCTGTGTAATTCTGAAGTGGAGAAAGGGTGTCATATCTTCTTTAGATGTCCGTTCGCTATTAGGTCCGGTGCCAGCTTAAGGTTGGAAAATCTTTCTATTGCAGATTTGGTTTGCCATCGGTGTTAAATATATGTTTTGGCTTGATGGAGTTTGCTGATGCTGAGATGGTTACCAAGTGTTGCATGGTTTTATGGATGATCTGGAATAACTGCAATGCTTTAGTTAATAGGGGTGCTATCAAAAATCCTGAGGAGTTGACAAACCAAGCAGTGTTGTTACTTAAGGAATTTAATGTGGCCAATGAGTCTTCTTCTTCTATTGCTAAGAAGGATAGGCCTGTTGTATAGGCTCCCCCTATGGAAGGTGAGCTAAAGCTCAACATGGATGTTGCCATCAAGTTAGGTTTGTAGGTGGCTGGCATGAGGGCTATTATCAGAAGCTCTAGAGGGTTTGTCATAGCTACAATCATGAAACCAGTTAAAGGCAGTTTTGTTCTAAAAATTGGAGAGCTTATTGCCCTTCAGAAGGGACTGCTGTTGACGAAATCTGTTCCCCTCAGGATTGCAGAGGTGGAGGTCGATGCAGTCAATGTCATGCCTCACATGTATTCTAGTAGTAGTTTTCATGGGGATTCTAACATTGTTGTGGGTGATGTTAGGACGTTGTGTTTAGAAGTTAATGTGTGTAAGTGTCAAGCCATTTCCAGAACTGGAAACCATTCGGCACATGATTTAGCTTCTTTTACCCTTTCCTCTTTAGAGGATTTCAATTGGTACCATGTTAATGCTTCTTGTATTTTCTCGGTTTCCATCGCTTCATAAGGGCCATTCTGTTAATGAAGTCTAGTTTATCTCAAAAAAAAAAAAAACACGTAAATCAATGGAAGTGAGAAAAGGTAAAGAAAAAGGCATACTAGAGAAACTAGAGTTCATTCTTCTCAATTGAAAATTGAGTCTTGAAAAGTTTTTGGGAAGAATGAGAGAGAATTGATGAAATTAGGTATTTTAACTTACACTCAAAAGTTTACAAAAGTTTGTTGTATGGGAAATTCTACAAAAGTTATAGATATTTTTAATATGCCCAAACTTTCATAGTCTAATTGAAAGTCTATAACAAATATCTTGTGATTTTAATAGATTTTTAAATCCTATAAAAAGCTATATTGAATGCCCAATGCCTTTTATAAACTTTTTTAAAGTCTATAAAAGTTTAGAATAAATATCTCATGACTTTATAGAGTCTTTAAGTCATGATTAAATGCACCCAAACTTTTTAAATCCACAAAGCCTATGAAAGTTTTTTAAAGTCATGATTGAATACACTCCCATAAAAGTTCATATTGAATACTCTATGTATTTAAAAGTATATTTTGAATACACTCAAACTTTAAAATTTTATAAAAGTCATTAATAGTTTAGATTAAATACATCCCCACAGTTTATTTCAATTAAATGTTGCATTAAACACAATATAACATTACAATTAATCATATCCAATTATATAAGACGAAACCAATCTCATGCACCAAATCAGGTTAATCCAAATGACCAACATAAACTCTAAGAGCATCTTTGAAATTGATTGTGCTTTTTTTTTTTTTTTTAAAAAGATGTTATGTTATCAATGTTAAGAGAATTTGCTTCATACATAGAATAAATATGACTTGATAGACAATCAAGTTAAAAAGTGTTCTCTAATGCTTACATAATATATATATATATATATATGTATATATTTACAGAATAAAGAGAATAGAAAATAGAAAAACGGAATTAAATGATCATCCACTAACAATAGAAGCGGAGGCGGATCTCAAACCGACTTTATGATCACTTTGCATAGATGAAACCAATGGTTTTGACAATGGATGTCGTCCCTTCTTTGTTGAATCAAAATTAAAACTAGAGAAGCCAGATGAACCAGCTTTGTTGAGGTTGTAACACCCCTAAATTTATAAGCATGAATATTATTATTATTAATGAGATGTGGTGTGGAAAAAAATATTTACCGTTAAGATATATATATATATATATATATATATGTTGTAAACCTCGATTCTATTTAGGGATTCCCCAATAATAGTCCTTAAGATATATTTCGGGACCCTAAACGATCAATGAAAGTGCTCAAAGAATGTAAGAAGTTTTTAGATATTGATTGAACTCAATTGGAGCATAAATAGGAGGGTAAAATGGTAAATGACCTTGAGAGATTATTAGAGTGATAAAGGACTAAAATGAAAGAAATAAATTATGTTTGAGGTCAAACTAGAATTCAGCAAAGTGGAGGGATGAAAACCAAAATTTTCAAGGGATGAAATGGTCATTTTTGGAAAAGATAAATATATAATGTTAACTTATGGGTGTTTCTCGCCACAAACACAAAACAAAACACAAAACCAAAGAAAGAAATAGAAAACCAAAGGAAGAAAGCGTGATTTTGGCCATAAAGGAAAACAAAGGGATCCAAGTTGATTTCAAGCCATTTTTGAGTTCCAAATCAAGTCTTTAAGCTAATCTAAGGTGGATAATCAAGTCTAGAGCAAGGAATCAAGCAAATCAATGTGAGTTTTTATACTTTTGAAGTCATTGGAATGATGTTAGATTTGGTGTTTATGTTGATGATTTTGGTGGAAATGGATGTGGGTTTTTGTTTATGGCATGAGTTGAGTTTAAAGAGACCAAAAACAAGGACATATTATATAGAGCCATGAATGTATGATGAGCTAGGGTTATGCAGAAAAATTTAAAGATTGATTTGGGTTTTGTTTTTGGTTGAAAAAAGTTGTATGTTAGGTGTTTGATGAAATGTTTGAATGAATTTCCATAAAAAAATTTGAGAGAAATGGACTTAGGGTGTGTTATGCCATGAAAGACCATAGTGAGGAGTGTAGGAATCCAATGAGAATTGATGTTTTTAACCATGATTTCATGTGAAAAACATGTTGAAAAAACCTATAAACAAGTTAGAAATCAATTTAGCTAAGTTTCACTTAAAAGTCCATATGAAAGGCAATATTGGTTATCATATAATACCACTTCATGTATGAATTTTAATGCATTGAACGAGTATAATTGAGTGTGAATAACATTAGGAAAAGAAGAATTGAGTTTAAGAATTAAAAATGTGAAAAATGCACCTAGATTAGTGTTGGAAACAAAGAGGTTTTTCCTAGATTTCGACATCCGATAGTTGGAATTTTTTATAACCGTTTTACGGGTGACCTAAATGCGAGTTAGGGAGATGAATGGAGCAACAATTGAGAAAAGAAAATCAAGAGGGAGGGCTGTGTAATGCATTCAGTCTAAGGGGGTGCCAAAAAGTTGACTTTTCGTTTCGTGCTCCAGAAAACTATTTTGGGCATATGAGAATGTTCCTATGTGTATATAAATAAGGTTCATAGAAAAAAATTAGAGTTTTAGAGTTTCGGTTAAGTAGAAATCAAGTAGGGAAATTTTTATGTGAAAAGTGTCATTTTATGGGTTACTTAAGTTAGAAGTTATTTAACGAGTTTTGTGAAGTTAAATATTATGTATTCTAAGCGAGAATGTGATATATAGGTGAAGAGGTAGCTCAAGGAAGTCGAGAAAAAGGAAAGGAAAAGGTTTAAGCTTCCATTGGAGAGTAATAACTTAAGGAAGGTGGCAAAAAGGTTGGTGTACATTTAATTTGAATTTTGTTTTTAATTGTGTGAGTATGGCTTTCTAAATGTTTAATTATGGTTTTCTAAATGTTTAATAATTGAATTGTTTAATTAAAGTGATTTGTTAAACATGTTTGAAATGTATAGTTTGAATGATTATATGGATGAAAGAAAGAAATTGAGTATTAAATATGATGTGTTTGAATGATTCATGAAATCTTTTAATTGAAAAAAAATTATGACTTTTATATGTACCTATATGGAATTATTAAATGAGCCCTAGTAAACCTGAGTATTGGTAGGTGAGGATTGGAATTTGGCATGTTAATAGGGATATTATAGCAGTACTGCGTCGTTGTGTTTGAAATAAAATGATAATCATTAATTTAGGGACCTTGAGAGGCACCGAGTGCCCCGTTCCAAATGATTGATTTTATATATGTGTAATGCAATCTGGTGGGTAGGCACCGAGTGTCCGATGCTGAAGAGCCCATTTTCCATTCCAATGTATCGTACTAGTGTTTACAATGGGCGATGGAAGATGTTTTCGACCAATTATATATTGTATGTGGAAATTGGTTTTTAAATGTGTATGTTAAGTTGTTAAATGATTTTTTTTTATTGAAAAGTTGTTTATTTTTTTTTCTTTATTGTATGATATTTTATATTTAAAACTATGAATTCGGATTTCATGTACACCCACTAAGTAAATATGCTTAGCGCGTTAGAATTTCCGCACGCAGGTAGTAGATTACATCTAGAGGGCGAAGATTGAAGAGAAAATTTATTTGCAGCAAGTCCATTGAGTCACTTCTATCCATCCTTCCATCTTATTTTGGTTATATATATCGTATTCGGTTTTGTATATAAAAGTTTTCATTTATATTCATGTGCATGTATGTATGTATTTGGATTTAAAAATGGTGATTTTTGGTAAAGAAAATCAGTTGGTGTAATTATTTTGGTAAATATGGTGTATATGAATAATGATGAGCCAAACTGAGTTTGGTTCCAGTTTGTGAATATGTTGTGGAAAATGTTATGTTGGAAATGAAAATATATGAATTTGTAACAGGTTAGGAAAGTTTGAATTTTAAGGGAAACTCTTGCAGTTTTTCCGTTTGAAATAAAAGACTTTTGTATTATTTGTAAAGTTTTTCAAATTTCGTATTTTGTTGTGAATAAAATGAATATATGGTTTTATAATTAAAGATTTCGTAAAAAGGATATGAATGTAGTGCTCTTTGGCATCGTCTGGTGAAAGGACGGGTAGGGGGTGTTACAGAGGCTCTCATGCGGAGAATTGCACGTCAATGACAATTGACACGTCATCCAACAACTTGGGCTTTTTGTCATTGCTACTAGATTTCTTCTTGTTGCTATTATTATCAAACTTGCAAGTGGGGAACTTGATGAAATTAAAGTGATTGTTGATGTTGTTGTTGTTATTGTTATTGTGTTGATTGTGTTCCTTGTTCTTGCTCAATTTTTTACTCCAAGTAGGCATTTTTACTCTTAAAACTAAACTATCTTTTTCTTTTTTCTTTTTCATTTTTTGTAAATTAAAAATAAAATAAAATCTATTTAAAGAAGAAGAAGAAGAAGAAGAAGAAGAATAAGAAGAAGAAGAAGAAGAAATGTAGAAGAGTAAAGAGAAAGGGTTGGGCTGAAATGGCCCGATAGACCTCCTAGAGGGGGAAATTGAAGCTATTGGTTTTAAGAGCATCTGCACTGGAGAAGAGAAAGTCGGTAGTGCTAGAGAGATCATAATAGGGTATGAGAAAATCACCACATCTTTTCCCTTGTTCTGCCAAGAACCACCACATGTCCTCCGCCTTAAAAGTAGACGCCTCTGGTCTTTGGTCCTAAATAGCATGACCGTGAAAATATTAATGACTTCGCTACCCGCGGCTACATCGAAATAATAATGATTTCGACATTAGGGTTGTCGGACTTAGATTTGTCAAGACATGTTCCGGATACACCAAGCTTAGACTTGAATTTCAAGGCCTATTCCAGAATGTTGAATCAATCACGATCATGATTTGTTAAGTCAGCAATAAGAGGTCTGTCCAATAGACTCTTTGAAATATAGATGGTCATGTTGATAGCCTCAACCTCTCTTTTTTTTTTTTTTTTCTTTTTGGCCACATCAACTTGACAGTAAAGATTAAAGATTGCATTGGAGAAGTTTATTTTAACACTAAATCCATTTATCCTATGTCGCACTCTAGTTTTTAACAATCCATGAGAGATAGGGGTGGGCATTACTATGTTCAGTTCTCTACTTTTGGATTCGAACATGGTCCAGTAATAGGAAAGAACCGAACCAAACCGAACACCCTTAGTTCAGTTCGGTTCGGTTCGGTTCTTCGGTTTGAGCCCAATTTTAGGTCTATTTTTGCGCCCTTTTTTTTTTTAGTTCTTTTTTAGCTTTTTTAAGGCTAATTATTGTCGAGCCAGTTTTTTTTTACCTGTTTTGGACTATTTTTCGCCAACCTTGTCTTGTGGGTGCAAGCAAAAATCTTGCGGGTGAAACAAAAAATTACGAGGTTGCAAAAAAGATATTCAACCTACCTTCAATATAAGGAACAAAAAAAAAATCTTTGCAATTCTTTTACAATGGACTTGCATCACACATCATTAGGTCAATGAATGGTACTACTTCTTATTGATTTGCATGCACCTCTTGATTTCATGTTTTTTAATCAAATTTTGAAATTGAATTGTGTTAGTTGGAGTAGATTTGTCAAAAACGAGCAGTTGATAGACTCAGCAAAACCTCTTCTGGTCCACATCTCTTCAACGCCCCTATAAATGGTCTCTCTTATTCTCATCTCAAACTTCTTTTTTATAAGTTTATATATATATATATTTCATGTGTAGATATCTTTGGAATGAGAAGCAAAACAAAGTGAAGAAATAAAAGGTGACACCGTGAAATAAGAAACCAACGTGAAGAAATCAAAGGCAAAACAAATACTTATCAAAGTGTATAAATGAAAGGTGAAACTGAAACCGACGATGATGAGGTCAAAGGTGAGAGATTATGATGACAGCTTTATGGCGACAGTAACGGCAACGAGCAGAGATTACAAGGAGGGTAAGGTCAGAAGTGAGAGATGAGAGACGATAGGAGAATTGTGTGAGTGTGGGTGCCTGCACAAAGAAGAGAGGAAAAAATAGGGCTAGCTTAGGTTTTTTGTAGGGTTTGAGTGATGCAAACCCCGTATATATCGATGCGACACCCACAATTAAATTGAAACATAACCCCAAGAAAAATTAAAACAGGTTTATAACGAAAACTTTGACCCATTGACTATGTCATTCAAGAACTAAAATTATAAAGAATTTTGACCCATTGAATATATGATAATCGAGAACCAAAATTATAATAAGAATGATATTAACGCCACACCCAAAACATAAAAGAGAAGGTGGGAGATAATTCATGGTTTCGATCGTCACAAGCATAGCTTGATAATATCATATGTTCAACAATGAATAAAAAAGAAACAAATCTCTCAATTAAACATAATTGGCTGCATCTTTTTTTATCATAAGCAATTTATTGAAAATTTAGGTTTAATAAGCCTTATATAGACATACAATCCTAATCCTTATTGGAAACCAAATAAAACCCTATTTTTAATTGACTATGACTTTGACTTTAACTTTGAGTTTGACTTTGACTTTTCCT
This sequence comes from Nephelium lappaceum, assembly GCA_021234005.1. NCBI lineage: Eukaryota > Viridiplantae > Streptophyta > Magnoliopsida > Sapindales > Sapindaceae > Nephelium > Nephelium lappaceum. Next base: position 17,355,347 of record CM038006.1, read on the forward strand.
AAACACACCTATATTGGGCTTTTAATTTAAATAAATGACTCAACCCTATAATTAAAACCCTAATAAATTAAACTAATTTAAAACAATCCCATAATACAAATTAGGCCCAATTTACATCAAACAATAAAATAACAACCCAATTGTATTATAATTGACACACAAGCCTCAAGATTTCTTCAAGATTGATGTTTTTGGATTTGTTCTTAAACTTGAATAATATATAATTGACACTCAAGCCTCAAGATTTCTTCAAGATTGATGTTCTTGGACTTGTTCTTGAACTTGAATAATATTGTGAAGTCTAATAAAGTCCAATTGCATTCAATTAGCGTCCTAAAACCTTCAAGATTTAGTCCAATTACCTCGTTGTCCAATTGTCTCATTGTCCTCCATGATTGCTATTTTGGCGCTTTCCTCAAAACGATTTGTCCTCAAATCGTGAAATCCGTAATGTTGTCCAAAGGACTTGATTGAAACCTGAAAAGAATGTTAGAGAAAACCTCACGCACTCTCTCACGTGTTTCACTCCACTTACTCACATATTTAACACTCCACACTTCCTTTCCATGCTCAAACTTTTCATTTTTTTAATCAATCAAGAATATACGAGCACCATGATCTTTGAAACTAGCAGCAAGGTAATATGTGAACACAGTGAAACAATGATATACTAAGATATGAATAGACCTAAAAAAAAAAAAAAAAAGGACACAAACCCAGAAGAATTTGTAGATGTTGAAAACGGAAACAAGAAGAGACAAAAAAAAAACATAAATTATGGTGCAGACACAAAGATAAGGCAGAACAGTTTGAATTCTTGACAAATAAAAGATTATGATGAGGTAAGAAGTGGGTATACTGTGCAGACCAGCAAAAAGATATAATATATATTTGATGGTGCACTACAAGAAACAAGATGACGGTGCGATCCAAGTCAAAACAAACTCAATAGAATAATGAATCAAACCAATGATAATGATATGCACAGCGAGACAAAACAAAGCAAAATTGGGTTCGAGCAAGACCAACAATTAATTATAATTTATGAAGCCCAAGATTGATTCGGCCAAGATAAACAAGAACTCTAAAAAAAAAAAATTAATGATATGGCGACTAAAAGACAAAATTAAAAATAGAAACAAAACAAAAAAAAAAAATTTGATAAATTAAACTTGAATTAATTAACAGAAGCTCTGATACCAATTGATGCGAACCCCGTATATATCGATACGACACCCATAATCAAATTAAAACATAACCCCAAGAAAGATTAAAACAGGTTTATAACGAAAACTTTGACCCATTGACTATGTCATTCAAAAACCAAAATCATAAAGAATTTTGACCCATTGAATATATGATAATCAAGAACCAAAATTATAACAAGAATGATATTGACGCCACTCCCAAGACATAGATGAGAATGATGGGAACCCCGTATATATCGATACGACACCCACAAGCAAATTGAAACACAACCCCAAGAAAGATTAAAACAGGTTTATAACGAAAACTTTGACCCATTGACTATGTCATTCAAGAACCAAAATTATAAAGAATTTTGACCCATTGAATATATGATAATCAAGAACCAAAATTATAATAAGAATGATATTGACGCCACTCCCAAGACATAGACGAGAAGGTGGGAGATAAGTCATAGTTTCGATCGCCACAAGCATAGCTTGATAAGATCACATGTTCAACAATGAACAAAAGAGAAACAAATCTCTCAATTACTTTATTTCATCATAAGCCATTCTACGAAAATTTAGGTTTAATAAGCCTTATATAGGCATACAATCCTAAACCTTATTGGAAACTAAATAAAATCCTATTTTTAATTGACTATGACTCTAACTTTGACTCTGACTCTGACTTTGACTTTGACTTTGACATTTCCTAAATACACTCATATTGGGCTCTTTATTAACTCAACCTCCTAATTAATTAAACTAAATTAAAACAATCCCATAATACAAATTAAGCCCAAATTAATTAAAACCCAATTAACTTCAGTTTGCTTCCAATTGTCTTCAATTAACGTTCAAAGCCTTCAAGATTAAGCACGATCGCCTTTAATTGTCTCATTGTCCAATTGTATCTTTGTCTTCCATGATTGATATCTTGGTTTCCATCATTCTCGTTTTCCTCAAAACGATTTGTCCTCAAATCGTGAAATCTGTAATGTTGTCTAAGGGACTTGATTGAAACCTGAAAAGAATGTTAAGAGAAAACCTCACGCACTCCCTCACGTGTTTCACTCCACTCACTCACGTAATTATCACTCAACACTTCGTGTCCACCCTCAAACTTTTCATTTTTTTTTTCTCTCTCTTTTTTTTTTTTTAAACTCAAATTAGAACGCACACAAACTAAATTGAATGTAAATTGCAGATTTGAACCACAAACAGAATTATTGATACGAATCTTGAAATTCAAGAATTTAAGAAACTCTAGAATGCGATTTCAAGAATCTCGATATTGTGAATTCTAGAACTCTAATTGATAAATCAATTCAAGGACTGAATAAGAAATAAATTCAAGAATTCAAGAATTCAAAATAATTGATGATATGCGGCTCTTCAAGAAACAAGAACACAATTGTTTGTGACGTATGTGCAATAGAAACAAAAGACAAACAAATATTGAGATGGTGTGTGCAGTTTGCAAGAACAAAGAAAAACAATTCATATTTGTTTGTGACGTGCAGACAAAAAAAAAACAAAGAAAGCTGATTTGTGGTCTCCAAGAAACAAAAGATAATGGACATTGATTGTGTGGCGTGCAAGATCACAAAAGCAAAGAATAATTATATATTTCAGCTTTGTGATGCGGCTGATCTTATTCTGCGACAAAGTCAAGAAACAAAAATATAAAAGGAAGACACGAATGTGAAGAATTGATATGCGGCTAATCAAGAATGAGAAAGATATTGATTTTGCGGCAAACAAAAGAGAATCAGAAAAATAAGAAATTAAATTGATAAATCAAACCTGAATTAATACCCAAAGCTCTGATAACAACTGATGCGAACCCCGTATATATCGATACGACACCCATAAGCAAATTGAAACACAACCCCAAGAAAGATTAAAACAGGTTTATAACGAAAACTTTGACCCATTGACTATGTCATTCAAGAACCAAAATTATAAAGAATTTTGACCCATTGAATATATGATAATCAAGAACCAAAATTATAATAAGAATGATATTGACGCCACTCCCAAGACATAGACGAGAAGGTGGGAGATAAGTCATAGTTTCGATCGCCACAAGCATAGCTTGATAAAATCATATGTTCAACAATGAACAAAAGAGAAACAAATCTCTCAATTACTTTATTTCATCATAAGCCATTCTACGAAAATTTAGGTTTAATAAACCTTATATAGGCATACAATCCTAAACCTTATTGGAAACTAAATAAAATCCTATTTTTAATTGACTATGACTCTAACTTTGACTCTGACTCTGACTTTGACTTTGACTTTGACATTTCCTAAATACACTCATATTGGGCTCTTTATTAACTCAACCTCCTAATTAATTAAACTAAATTAAAACAATCTCATAATACAAATTAAGCCCAAATTAATTAAAACCCAATTAACTTCAGTTTGCTTCCAATTGTCTTCAATTAACGTTCAAAGCCTTCAAGATTAAGCACGATCGCCTTTAATTGCCTCATTGTCCAATTGTATCTTTGTCTTCCATGATTGATATCTTGGTTTCCATCAGAGAATGTGAGAGATAATTCATGGTTTCGATCGCCACAAGCATAGTTTAATAAGATCACATGTTCAACAATGAACAAAAGAGAAACAAATCTCTCAATTAAACATAATTGGCTGCATCTTTTTTTATCATAAGCAATTTATTGAAAATTTAGGTTTAATAAGCCTTATATAGACATACAATCCTAATCCTTATTGGAAACCAAATAAAACCCTATTTTTAATTGACTATGACTTTGACTTTAACTTTGAGTTTGACTTTGACTTTTCCTAAACACACCTATATTGGGCTTTTAATTTAAATAAATGACTCAACCCTATAATTAAAACCCTAATAAATTAAACTAATTTAAAACAATCCCATAATACAAATTAGGCCCAATTTACATCAAACAATTAAATAACAGCCTAATTGCATTATAATTGACACTCAAGCTTTAAGATTTCTTCAATATTGATATTTTTGGACTTGTTCTTAAACTTGAATAATATATAATTGACACCCAAGCCTTAAGATTTCTTCAAGATTGATGTTCTTGGGATTATTCTTGAACTTGAATAATATTGAGAAGCCTAATAAAGTCCAATTGAATTCAATTAGCATCCTAAAGCCTTCAAGATTAAGTCTAATTGTCTCGTTGTCCAATTGTCTCATTGTCCTCCATGATTGCTATCTTGGTTTCCATCATTGGGGGTTTATATAGAGACATGTGAAATTACGCATGTACCCTATTTCACGGATCGGGTCGGTTCTTGATACTTAGAACCAAGCCAAATTTTGAAACATGGTGTTTTCTTAGGTTGAGATCCAAACGCCCTGAATTTGAACATGAAAACCGAAGCAAACACCTGCGGGTCAGTTCGGGTCGGGTCATTTGGATTGGTTTCAAATTTTCATGTCCACCCCTAATGAGAGCATTGGAGATGCTCTAATCGGAGGAAAAACAATGGAGTGGCATTATACCTAATCCAATGCAATGCAATCCGATCCAATTTGGACTTGGATGACAGGTCAGTTCACGTTGAGTTCGATCTGTACAAGATGAGATGATCCTTCCTGCTGCTAAAACGACACGTGACGAAAACAAAACAAAAAAACTCAATTTCTTCTTCTCAGCTCCATTCCTCGCTTCAACTTCAACCCAATCATGCATAGGTTTCTTACACGCCACCGCACCTCTCTCTCTACCCTTTACACCCATCTCTCCAGTCCTTCAAACGGCTGCTCCTACTTCAATCATAAAGCAACCATTTCACGCTCCCTCTCCTCCTGTCCGAGTAGATTGCACGGAAACCCGAGAGGGGTTTTCTTTGTGAAGCGTTTTAGTAGTGAAAGTGAAACAAGAGAGAGCATGGAGTATGATGTCGTCATTGTTGGTGCTGGACCGGCCGGCTTATCGGCAGGAATTAGGTTGAAGCAACTGTGTCGTGAAAACAATGTTGATTTATCGGTTTGTGTTGTTGAAAAAGGTCCTGAAGTGGGTATGTGTTCCTTGAATTTATCAGTTATCAATGCTTGAATAGTGGTTTGTGTTGATTTATCTCTAACTAGACTTGCCTGTTAATACAGGTGCTCACATCCTATCTGGGAATGTTTTTGAACCCCGGGCATTGGATGAACTACTGCCACAATGGAGAGAGGAGGAGGTGTTGTTCTCTTTTTTGCTGTCTACCAACTAATTCTTGCAGGTCTTAAATGTATAGTATAGTATGGTGGTCTAGGTGATGCATATAGAATCCTTAAATGTTAGAGTTGAACATTAAATCATGCTGCCATTTTATTAAGAGTAGTGCTAAGCTTCCTAAATATTTTGCCCAAATCCATGTTCAAATGATGTGACATGTGAGTTGTCAAGATCTTATAAATCGTGAGATGATGTGATAATTAATAGGATCTTGATAATTTATATGCTACATCATTTGGGTATGAAATTTGTTTCCTATTAAAAAAAAGGATCATTTGGACAAAATATTTAGGAAGTCTAACATTACCTTTTTATTAATGTTGCTTTAGTGTAGGCCACAGTGGTGGCATCTGAAATTGGTTCAATACGGAAGGTATGTTGGTAGCTTCTTTATAACATAATAATCATGCTTCAAAATAAAGGGGTCATAATTGTTTCTTCGATCTTCTCTGCTTTGAACATGACTTGAAATTTATACTTCTGCTCTAATGATTGCAAAATGAAGAACTATAACAGCAGCGTATGTGGGTGCATCACCTTGTGATAAGGAGAAATGGTTGAATTTATTACCACTTGTCTTTCTTTTTATTCCGATATGCCTTCTTCCTAAACTGCTTTGCAGGCACCCGTCAGTGTCCCTGTTTCTTCTGACAAATTTTGGTACCTTACTAAGAATCGTGCAATTTCAATTCCATGTCCTTTTGATAACAGAGGGAACTATGTTATAAGGTAGTTATGCCTATGTTAACATTCCTGGAATGTGCATTTAGAAAAGTGTGCTGAAATTCTGATCTGATGAAATATCAAATGGGTTTTAGTTGGCGTTGTGAATATTGCATTTTCAGTTATTTTCTATTCTTTTTTGGTAATATTGTAACTTCCATTCTAAAGAAATTTATTGGACTTTGTGGCTGCTTTTCTGGTGTATGCAGTCATTAAACTTGTTTGAAAATCTAGCTGATTCTGTTGTAGCCTTTTTATATCTCATGTACAGTTATAATGACCAAAAGTCTAGTCGAATCATAGCTAACCATTCTGGAGTAACTGTAACTTCTTCTGATGCTGTAATTTGGTCTGATTTTGAAGTGGGACAAAAATTGAAATTTGATGCTGAAACCCTGTGTTCACTTTTGCATACAGCTGTTATGTGGTATAATTCCAATAACATAAGTAAGAGCCTTGGCCGGTTAAATTTTTTTGCAGCCTTATAAAAATATAGGAACTTGTATGATCTATTTGCCTACATATCTTGCTTTTATTGCTATATCTGGATCTACCCCTGTGCTTTAATTTTTGACTTCTCATTTAATATTTAGTTCATTATGCAACTTTTATCTTTGCATTTGATGGCTCAAATTTCTTTCTAGAAGCTTGATTCTGGGCCTTGTAATGCAGCTTAAGTCAGTTAGTGCGTTGGATGGGAGTGAAAGCTGAAGAATTAGGAGTGGAAATATATCCAGGTTTTTCTGCAAGTGAGGTACTACTTTTCTCCATTGTTGCTCTACATGTCATTAAATTTTTACCTGACAGGTATTGTAATTGGTCAGGTACTATATGATGCTGACAACAAAGTCGTTGGCATTGGAACAAATGATATGGGAATTGCCAAAGACGGTTCAAAAAAAGATACTTTTCAGCATGGTGTAGAATTAAGAGGCAGGCCTCTCTCTCTCTCTCTCTCTCTCTAATAATCACATAGAGACAGAAACACATGCACATGGACAAACAATAACATAGATTTCTTGGAGGTGTAGCATTGTGCCCCTTCGTCCCCAGCAAATAACACTTCATATTTGTCGTCATTATATAATATTAGTGTTAGAACTTGTGAATTAACATGGACCATGTTTCTATTAGTGTTATCTTGAGTTACTTCTATCTAAAGACTGATGCTATTTAGTCTAGGGAATGCTTAAGTTTCTACGGTTTACCTTGAATTTTTTCCATTAAAATCCATATACACACAAGTTATGTGTTGTGTTCTCCCCTGAAAAATGTTCGAGTTAACTGAGATGAGTCTTTTGGTTTGTTTACTTGTTGCAAGTGGAATACTGAGATGAGTTTTGAATTTGTGTTGTCATTCATATTTCAATCATCCAAGTTACTGAGCTCATAAAAAGCTGGTCAGGGTATCTTTTATTGGTTGTAATCAAAGAATCTTCATGGTTTTGTTTTGAATCCAAGGTGATCAAGGAGAAGAACACTCTAAAAGCTAGATGCCACATTGCCTATGGTGCTAGGTACCTCAGAAGTTCTCACTAGAGTGAAGAGAAGAAGTTTTGAACTCTAAACCTACATTTTGTACAATGTGTGGAAATAGGAGAATATTATTGAGTAAAAGAATTGTGTTTTTGATATGGACTTCTAAGGGTTTATATACAGTTTACATCAAGAGTCGAAAAAATAACAATTAATTAATTCACACTAGAATCATGGCTGAAATCTTTCACACTAGAATCATGGCTGAAATCTTGTTTTTCCACACAATGTCCACTCGTTAGTCAAAATGATCATCGTTGTTAACAATTTATAGCAAGTCTTTGACATAAGAGAAACACATAAAATGAAGGATAATGGAAGCTATAACTTGCATGTAAATTAGCCACCATGTTTTACATGAAATCGGAGAAGGCAGCTAACTGGCTGTTATTCAATTCTGCTTTAGGGCCTATTTAATCATGCACCATGACATTACAACAGTAAGTGGTGAAAGTGAAATTTGTCATCATAACAAGACCTTGTGGAAATGCCAGAGGTATAAAAGAATCTTTCTGTAAGAATTCTTCTTCTCATGAACAGTGTCTAGTGGATTTTAATTTTTTTTAGCAAGCAAAATGTCATTGATAAAACAGTTCTATATATATATATATATGTATGTATTAGTGAAATGCTGTCCTAAACTGTCATCTGAGTAGATTTTGTATCGAAAATATAGGTAGTTTTGTTAGATGTTTACTTCAATGGTCAGTGCGTCACTGAAGCTGCCTTGTGTAGATGGATTCAAAGGCACGTTTCTAGCAAGTCCTTTCAGAAGTTAACTTCCATCATATTACTGTCATAATTGGATCATATTACTGTTCCAACTTGGTTGTAGTTTTGGTTTTGGTTTGTTTTGTTGGTGGACTTCTGGTTCTCAGTTGTAATTTTTATTTTTATTATTAATAAAATTTTTGTTTCCTATCAAAAGTACTTTTAATCAATCAATTTAATGAGGGTGCAATATAATGGACCATGACTAGGTATATTAGTCAATTGTGTGCTTTCAACTACAATACCTGCTTCATTTGTCTGTGCAGTGTAACAAGGGGCTAATGTCTTTGCCCCTTGTCTTGTAAAGGTGTGTATAAACCAAGTTAATATATGTTTCACAGAAGCGTGTGTACATTCTTTTACGTCATGGACAAGTATGTAATTAAGTGTGATCCATTGCTGCACTTTGACTTCTAGATGTTCCAAGTTTTATATGTTTACAAACTTAGCTTCAACTTTTTTGAAATAACTGTGTTGCTAATATAGGGCGCATAACACTTCTTGCTGAAGGATGTCGAGGATCATTGTCAGAGGTTTGCAGAAAAGAATTTGTTGCTGCTACTTCAGCAAGCTTTGATGCTCAACCTTTTTTGCTAATGGCAAGTACTTGCTTGAATTTTCTTTTAAGCAGAAAATAATTAAAAATTACAACCTGAGAGAGTTGAGGCCTGCACAACATCAGACTTATGCACTGGGAATTAAAGAGGTAACTAACGAATTGATAAGAATTACATGTTATCTGTGTAGGTATTAATATATTTTCATTAAACGTTTTATTATATCTCATATTCTTTTTGCTGGTTCTAGTGCTTTTAAGAAACCACATCTGCTATCTGTTTCCCACTTAGCTAACAGCCATATAATGATGGTGTATGGATTTGTATATGAGGTTGTAATGTATTGATTATATCTTTCTGCATTCTTGGTTAGCATTGGCTCCACATCTTTTACAAGACAAGAATATTTCAGTTGATCTGAGCAAATCTGACCTGAGTCTGGTTCCATAGGCTCGGGATTTACGCTGCTCTGGCCATTGATTGGACTTTACAAAAATTTTGGAATCAGGACAAAAGCCAGTTTGAACCAGTTGGTATCCAAATAGGCTTGGCCTGAAGTTCGAACTGTTTTTTGTTTAATTTATTTACTTATTTTACAAAAATAAATAAAAAAGTTGGATGTGGCAACCCAACCAAGGTCAGCTTTAGGCATTTCATATAACAGGCCAAAGAAATGTCAGCTTGGCTGGCTGCGTACACTGTCCAAAGCCGGCAAATGGTAGCCATCAACAATTCCACATTGGTGTCTCACTTAGCGAGAACAACATAGTACCCCCACTCCTACCATAACCATTCACCCATTTATATCTCCCAAATGTCTTTATAATATCACTTCTTGTCCTTATAACAAACTCTTAATTTCTCAATAGCTCAGTTTTCTCACGTGCACCAAATGTTATTCTTTGCTAAGCATTTTATGTCATTCTAACACTCTTCTTCAAATTTGTAAATGCCTATAGCTGACATATTATCTAAAAGTAGAATATATTTTATTTCTGTTGTATATAGTCATAATTTTCTGACAATTTGGCTTACAAACTTAGAAACCCATCGGAGATAAAAAATTTTGATTAGAGTTTGAATGAAATGATGCTTTTGATTAGATTTGACAACTATGAACTTTCATTCTTTTTAAGCAATTTGAAAAGGAGAAACTTCATTTTAGTCCCTAAGGTTTCGAAAAATATCAGATTTTTAAAGCTATTTTGAAAACAATTTTTTTGATACTTAACTTTTCAAAAACTTTTCAAAAAGGTCCAAAATCGTCAGTCAACAGACGGTCAACATTAACAAAATGCATAAAAAAATATTTTAACCCTCGATGGCTGTTAGTTTTATGTAAATTATTGGATTATCCTAATAAAATAATGAATTTATAAGTTAAATTATCTAAAATGCCTCTGAATTTAAGTTGTTAAAAATGGTTTAAAGTCACCATTGACCGTCAGTTGACTAATGGTTTGAATTTTTTTGAAGAGTTTTGAAAAAGTTAGGGATATAAAGAATTATTTCTAAAAGAGTTTTAAAAACTTGATATTTTCCTAAACCTTGTAGACTAAAATGAAGTTTCCTCGTTTCAGAATTTCTAGCCGATGACTTTAGATTTTACAACCTTAAGTTGAGAGTTTTCATGGCAATGGAATCCCTACTAATAAAAGGGCTTATTGGTAGAAGTAGTTAACCATTAAAGAATAGACCAATTATGGAAAGGTTGTTACAAGAGAGATTTGTAATCTTGTAAAGCTACAATTATGAATGATTATGATCAAGGTGCTAACTACATCCATAGGCATGGTGACAAGTATATCATCACTTTTGCTTTTGAAAATCTGTACGTACAATGTTTGAAGTTTGAACAGAATAATGGTGGTGAAACTTCTCATTCAAATATTTAGGAAACAAAGAGAATTGGCTGAGCTAGATAAATTGTAAGTGAGTCTTCCTTTCACAACTATTATATATTTTGCATAATACATGAAAAAGTACTTCCGACCTCTTTAGAAAGCTATTAAAAGGAAATACATTTATGTTTATTTGAACAATTTAAACTACAATTGATCCATGATGATGATAATTTTGAGGGAGAAGTTTATGTTTGATTGGACAGTTAGATTATATGTGTTAAAACATGATTTATGTGTGTTATATCTCATTTCATAGACAAAACTGGTTGATGTAAAATTAAGTATTAGCTTTTGATAATTTAGAATTTTGCATTTTCTTCCAACTCACTTCAAAGTAGTAATGGACCATTTTCGAGATTTTCATGTTCTAAATAAACTTTATAATGTTACTTTTGACAATAAATCCATAATTCGGGAATGCAAGATCAAAGGGTTTGGAGGTTGAGTCCCAACGGTGTTTTTTCTTGGAAGTCCTTTTTTGAAAGATTGGTTCAAGATAAATCTCATCCTAGGTTTGATTTTGCTAATCTTATGTGGAAGTCAAAGACTCTGAATAAGATTAAGTTCTTAGTTTGGCTTACTCATGGGAAAGTAAATACTTGGGATGTTCTATCGAACAGATATCCTAATTTTTGTCTTTTGCCCTCTTGGTGTGTCATGTGCAAGAGTTGTGGGAAAAACTTGAATCATCGTTTTCTTGATTGTCCATGGTTAGTAAATTATGGAGTAAGTTTTTTTCTTTGATTAGATTGAAGTGGACTACTCCTAAATCTTTGTGTTCTTTCTTTTTGGAATAATTTAAAGTTCTTGGAGAAGGAAAAAGGATAGTATTATTTGGTATTGTGGAGTCTTTGTCATTGTTTTGGTTATTTGGGAAGAAAGAAATAAATGAATCTTTGAATAAATAGAAGACGAGAAGAATTTTTTAGGGGATAAAATGTATTATTTGGTTTCTCTTTGGGCATCTACTAGTGAAGATTTTAAAGAATTTTCTTTATTTTTCATTTTGCTTGATTGAAAGGTTGTTGTTTGTTGATTATTTTTCCAATCGTATAGTGTTTTTTATTCTTGTTTTTGTTTGTAGTGTTGGTGGACTTCTGATTCATATTTGTAACCTCTTTATTTATTAAATAAAAAGTCTTTGTTTCCTATAAAAAAAAGGGTGCTTAGTTCTGTAATGGTGCATTTGTTAATGCTAATGGAATATTTGCAGATGCACTGTCAAAAGTAATAACATAAAGTTCATCTTACATTATAAAAACTTGAAAAACAAATCTATTATTGTTTGAAAAAGAACTTGTGCAATTTGTAAATTCTAATTGTTGAAAATTAATACTCTTTCATGCGTTAGCTTGTTTTTATTCATTGTATGAGATGTAAGACAAATAAATCATGTTTATTTCTAACAGTCCAATCATCAGATCTAATTGAAACTTCTTTAAATAGGATCACGTAATTTTATTTTAAATTGCTTAAATGCTCAAAGTGCGTGCCATAAGTGTATGTCTAGTAATAACTTCCCATTGAGGCGGAAAGTACCTTTAATGAATTCTATGAAATAATTTCGTTAGTTAGTAGTGAACAGGAGACTCATAACTGCATTTTATCTAACTAACATAATCAATATTTTGTTTTGTGAATATTTGAAAGTGTTAAATCTTACCATCATTATTTTTTGGAATACTGTTTGTACGAATTTACAGAAGCATTTAATTTTGACCATGTGTCGCGATGCCTCAAAAGTGTGGTAAACACTTTTATTATTATCATTCATAAATATAATTTGGCAAAAATTTACAGAATGCTCTTGTAGCAATCTTGGCAAAAATTGTCTGATTTTAATTTTATACCACTGCCACCAATATGTCCTTGTATTAATTCCACTACCCAAAGCATTATTAACTTGTAAAATCTTAAGTTCTTGTGCCATTGGGTCTATTTTTTGGATTCTTTGGGTGAAAAAGATAAATAGAATTTTTGAAGAACCTAAAGGAGAAGGCTACTAGTTGTTTTTGAGATAAGCTGCATTATTTAGCTTCAGTGGCTTTGGTTTCTAAAGCATTTCAAGAGTTACCATTGTTTTTGTTTTTATAGGGAGTGTGTTGTAAAATGATTGTATCTTTTTTTTGTCCAAAAGATTTTATCATTTGTTTCTTCATTACCTGGCAGCTTTCATCACAGAATAAACTATCTATGTTGTAGGATTGACTTTTGGTTCCTCGAAGTTTTTATGTTTCTTAATTTTTGGAGAAAATGTGTGCTTTTGTTGTGAGTGAAAAAGGGCATTCTTATGCTCTTGTGCCTTTAGGCTATTCTTCTAGATGATTTGGGAGGAAAGGAATGGTAGAATTTTTAAAGAATTTAAAGGAGAAAGCTGCTAGGTGTGTGGGGATAAGGTGCTTTATATGGCATCATTGTGGCTTAAGTTTCTAAAGAATTTTAAAAGTTAATATAAATAAGTGGAATTTTATGAGGGAACTAACAAACGGCTGAATTTTATTCACGTTCACTTTCTAAAAGAGAAAGTGTCAATTTATACATTAAGATAAACAATGAAAACCCCTAGACAATCTCCTCTTTTAATAAGGATTTATCTCTGATTATTTTCTATCCAGCTAAAGATAAAACATGAACTCCTGTCCTTAAGTCATTAAAACTATCGCAATCCTATTGATTAAAGGGTCTGGTTCTGCATTCCCTCTTTCCCTTTCTTAATGCAATCGGTAACTCCAAATCTGACTCTTCTTCATTGTTGCCCTGACTTGAATCACTTGATGGACTGCTCTCACTGCCTTGGTTTGGATTTCTTACTGGACTGCCTGCACTGTTTTCAGTATGTGGTTTGGTTTTCTATGTAGGTTTATTGGTCAGGTCCTTGAATCCCTGTTTGGGACACTTGGCTGAGCTTGAGACGTGATCTAGCTCCTGCTTCATCTGGCCTTTTGTTCCTCCTTGTTTAGACAATTAAATCTGGTTCAGTTGGTCTAGATGAGGGGATTTTGGGTTCTGTTTCATTATCTCCCAAAGTGTGACTCAGCTGACGCTGAAAATCAGTATATGGTTTTGATTTAGGCTGCTGATTGTCTGTTTCTCATGACTCAACTTCTTGAGTTTGATTGTTAAAAGGTAGTCTACTCGGTTGAGACTCTAAAATTTCAATAATTTCAGTAGGCAAATAAGTGTTTGACTCACTTGAGGCACAGCAAGATCAGGTTGGAAGATTTGGACTGTGCTAAACTGATCTCCTTGATTTCTGGTATAAAATGGCTGATTTTGGACAAAAGTGACATCCATTGAGTCATAAAAAAGTCTAGACACAAGAGCATAGCGTTTATAACTGTTGGAAGATATGATTACTGATTTCAAGGAATCATTTTGAAGATATGATTCTGGTCCTAATTATAGATGCCATGGTTGACTTATATCTTTGTTTTCCATATGTAAAATATATGATACTAATTGTCCATATTTGGTTTTCCTTTCTTAGCCTATAAATAGGCTACATTCTGTGTATTGTTATGAGAGTGAAATACATAATATTCACCCATATTATTCTATTTTTCTTCATGGTATCAGAGCTCTAGGTGTCTATTCCCATATTTTTTTCAGCCTTCATAGCGTTTTTTCTTTGGCCTTCATTGTCGTTTATCTAGCCATAGTTTAGCTGTTTTTAGGGTTTACCATGAGTGACAAAGATTAGTAGCCTCCACGTCTGATGAGAGCAGTAAGTCACACAATGAGGACTAGATTTTTGGTTCTGGTAAAGGTGACATGCAGCATATTCAGGCGGGTTATCGATTGAATGGGAAAAATTATTTGAAGTGTTCCTAAATTGTTCAGACCTTTCTCAAAGGGAAAGGTAAATAAGTCACTTGTTACGTATTAGACCGAAGAAGGGAGAGACTAATTTTGATGCTTGGGATGAGGAGGATTCCATGATTGTGTCATGGATATGGAATTCGATGACTTCGGAAGTGAGTGACATTTGTATGTTTCTTCCTACAGCAAAGGAGATTTGGGAATTTATCGGACAAACTTACTTGAAAGTGCAAGATGCTGCTCAATTTACGAACTTAGAATCAAGGCTATGGTTACAAGGTAGGGGAGCAGATCTGTTACAGAGTATACCAACAATTTGTAGAGCCTATGGCAGCAACTAGATCGCTATTGCTGCATAAAGATGACATGCAGTGATGATGCAGCAGTTTTGAAGAGAATGCTGGAACAAGATCAAGTAAATGACTTTCTAGCAGGGCTTAATATGGAGTTTGATTAGGTAAGGGTACAGATTCTCGGAAAAGAAGAGTTGCCACCACTTAATACCGTGATATCATTGGTTTAGGCTAAGGAAAGTAAAAGGACTGTTATGCTACAATCATCTCCAAAAGAGCGGTAAGCTTTGGCTTTAAATAGTGGTCGAAATAGGAGCATAAAGCAATATCAAAATGGTTCCAAACAGTCTTTGGTGTACATACTGTAAGAAGCCGAGGCACACCAAAGATAGGTGTTGGAAACTCAATGGGAAGAGTGGGGTTATAAAGAGGGACAACAGAATTAATCAAGCCCCTATGACTATAGATATAAGAAGGAAAGCTGAATAAGGGGAGTTCAATTCAGAAACATTGGAAAAATTAAAAAGTTTGTTGGTGACATTGGAAAAATTTTATGCTGGATCTGTAAGTCAATCAGGTACATGCTCTCTAGTTCATTCAGGTAATGTCTCTAAATATTGTGGTTTTAATGTTTCAGACAAATGTAGCATAAATTTCTGGATTATAGATTCAGGTGCTATAGATCACATGACCTATTCCCTAGACATATTTACCACTTACAAACCTTGTCTTATCAATAAAAAAGTGGTTGTAGCCGATGGCTCCCTTACTACTGTAGTTGGCATAGGAGACATCCAAATTAATTCATTATTTAGGTTAAAAAATGTTTCTCATGTTCCTAGGTTGTCTACCAATCTTATCTCAATCCAGAAACTTACAAAAGACATGGATTGTTCAATGACATTTTTTCCTAAATTCTGTGAGTTTCAAGAACAGAGTTCGGGGAGGAAAATTGGACTTGCTAAAGAAAAAAAGGGTCTATATTACCTTGAAACACCTCAAATGCCTAATATGGTTAAGATGGATTCCTCTCAATCTTTTTTGTCTACAAAACTAGCCAATAAAACTCAGATTTGATTGCATCATTTTAGATTTGGACATCCAGCTTTTTCAATTTAAAAAATTATGTTTCCAGCTTTATTTGAGAGTCTTGATGTTAATTCTTTCCATTGTGATACATGTTAAATTACCAAGCATAAATGTGTATCTTTTCCAGTTAGTAATAAAAGAAGTAGTGTTCTTTTTTCAATAGTTCATAGTGATATTTTAGGTGTATCTAGGATCTCAAATATTACTAAAGCAAAGTGGTTTGTATCCTTTATTAATGATTGTACTAGGGTCACTTGGATCTGCTTACTCGAAAATAAGAGTGACTTAAATAGAGTGCTCTTTAATTTTCATGCTATGATTCAAACCCAATTTGGAGTAAAAAATAAAAGATTTAGAATTGATAATGCTAGAGATTATTTTAATCAAACATTGACAGACTTCTTTCAAAAAGAGCGTATAATACATAAATCATCATGTGTTTATACTCCTCAACAAAATGGATTAGCTAAAAGAAAAAATAGATATTTATTGGAAACAACTAGGGCTTTACTTTTTAAAAATAATGTTTCAGGTTATTAGTGGGGGGAAGCTTTGTTAACAGCTGCACATGTTATTAATAGGCTTCCTACTCAAACTTTAGATTTCAAAACTCCAGTATCAGTTCTTAATAAATTTTTCCTTGATTTTAATGTTTCCAACAAAATCACTCCTAGAATATTTGGGTGCATTGCTTTTGTTCATAATCGTAGTCCTACTAGGGGTAAACTAGATCTAAGGGTGCTTAAGTGTCTTTTTTTAGGATACTCATCCACTCAAAAAGGATACAAATGTTACCATCCTACTTTTAAATGTTTCTTTGTTTCTGTTGGTGTTACTTTGATGAGTCAAATTCATTTTTTAACAACACTTATCTCCAAAGGGAGATTTTAAGTGAAGATAAGGTTGTTGATATTGTTGATATTGATTTTTTAAATTTTAATTTGTCTGGTCGGTCATCACAAAATACGAAGTTGGAGATTGATTTTTCACATTCAAATAAGGAGTCTAAGGTTGATTCAAATCCTATTTTGATGGAACTAAATCCTAGTGTGAGTGATCTTAATCCAATCAATTCTGATCCAGAAAACATAAACAATTGCAGCCCACAAGATGCTGCCACTCATCAACAAAATAATCCTATTTTGACCCAACTTCCTTGTGATAAGAATCCTGTTGTTCTAACCGAGACACATAACCCTATTTTAACTCAATCAGCTCATGACAAAAGACCTATCACCATACAACCTACTGCCATACCAGAATCCATAATGATTTCTGCTCACAAATGGTTTTCCAAGGTGTATTAAAGGAAAAATCAGACAAAGGAGCAAGTACAATCTGACTTGGACTCTAGTGAGTTGTCAATTGCACTTCGGAAAGGTAAGAGGGCATGTGTTAAACAACCAACATACCCATACCCACTCTCATTATTTGTGTCTTACAATAAATTTTCTCAATCTCATAAAGCCTTTCTAACAAAGCTAAACACAATTCCTATACCTACTAAACTGTCTGAAGCATTAGGCAATGATAATTGAAGACTTGTTATAGAGATAGAAATAGAGGCATTGGAAAAATATCAAACTTGGGAGTTGGTTGCACTACCTGAAGGAAAAAAGGCTGTGGGATGTAAATGGGTCTATACTGTAAAGTATAAGGCTGATGGGTTGTTGGAGAGATATAAGGTTAGGTTGGTTGCTTAAGGGCTACATACAAACACAAGAGATCAATTATGAGGAGACTTTTGTTTTGGTTGCGAAAATGAATATAGAGAGGTTGCTGTTAGCTTTAGCAGCAAATTATGGGTGGCTGTTATAACAATTTGATGTGAAGAATGCATTTCTTCACGGGGACTTGGAGGAAGAGATCTTCATGGAGATTCCACTAGGTTATGCTAGTAATCTGAAGGCAGGGACTGTTTGTAGGCTGAAAAAGGCTTTGTATGGCCTTAAACAATCTCCAAAGCCATGGTTTGGATGATTTACTAAGGTATTGATGCAGGCTGGTTACAAACAAAGTCAAGGAGATCACACTCTCTTTACTAAGCACTCAGCAGACTTAACAATAGGAGGAGTTATTGCTGTTCTAGTTTATGTTGGCGGTATAATTGTCACAGGAAGTGATAGGAGAGAAATTGAGGTAGTAAAGCAGTGCATGAGAAAGGAATTCGAGATTAAAGAATTGAGGAGATTAAAATACTTCTTAAGAATAGAAGTTGCTCACTTAAAAAGGGAATAGTTGCTCGCTCAAAAGAAGGAGTTTTTCTTTCCCAAACAAAATATGTTATTGATCTGCTGAAAGAGACAGGTAAGATTGGCTGCAAACCAGCGGCTACACCTATAGAACAAAATCACAGACTTGGTGAGGCAGTAGACAACATTGAAGTCAACCGTGAGATGTATCAAAGGCTGGTTGGAAAGTTGATGTGCCTCTCACATATACCTCTAGACATTGCCTATGCCGTGAGTCAGTTTATGCATAATCCTAGGGAGGTTCATCTACAAGCAGTGTATCGAATATTGCAGTATTTGCACATCCAAGTAAAGGAGTTTTTTTTAGGAGGAACACAGGTTTAACATTGGCAGCATATACTAATGCGGACTATGCTGGTTTAATGATTGATAGAAGATTTACTTCTGGATATTGTACCGTTTTGGGAGGAAACATAGTGACGTGGAGGAGCAAAAAATAGAATGTAGTTGTAAGATTGAGTGCGGAAGCAAAGTTTAGGGCTATGGCACATGGGATTTGTGAATTGTTATGGCTGAAGATTGTGTTACATGATCTATAAATTCCATTGGAAGGTCCTATGAGACTTTACTATGATAATAAGTCGACAATAAGTATTGCTCACAGCCCAGTGCAACATAATAGAACAAAATATATAGAAGTTGATCGACATTTCAGAAAGGAGAAACTTGATAGTGGAGAAATTTGTACACCGTATGTTTCTACAAGAAATCAACTAGAGAATATTCTAACAAAGGGACTGCCGATAGCTATGTTTCAGGAAGTTACATCCAAGCTGGGAATGAAAAATCTCTATTCTCTAGCTTAAGGGGGACTGTTGAAAGATATGATTGCTAATTTCTAGGAATCATTTTGAAGATATGATAATGATTCTGGTCCTAATTATAGCTGCCATGGTTGATTTGCAAAATATATGATACTAATTGTCCATATTTTGTTTTCCTTTCTTAGCCTATAAATAGGCTACATTTTGTGTCTCGTTATGAGAGCGAAATACATAATATTCACCTATATTATTCTATGTTTCTTCAATAAACCTTCTGAGCTGTAGAATATCCTAAGAAAATGCATCTAATTGATTTAGGATCTAGTTTACTCCCAAACTATGATTGAATATGGACAAAAGTAGTACATCCAAACACTTTAGTAGGAATATGTGATATGATCTTATTGAGAGGGTAGAAATTTTGAAATACTTGACATGGGGTTTGATCATTTAAAACTCTGGATGGTAGCTTGTTAATTAGGTAAGCTATTGTAAGAATAACTTCTCGCCAAAACTGTTTTGGAACATGATTTGAAAACATTAGAGATTTAGCTACTTCTAAAATATGTCTATTTTTCCTTTTTGAAATCCCATTTTGTTGAGAAGTATCCACACAAGAACTGTGATGTATGATTTCTTCAACTGCTAAATATTCATTCAAAATAGGACTAAAAAATTCTTTTGCATTACTTGTCCTTAAAAGTTGAATATTAGTGTGAAATTGAGTTTTGATAATAGTCATACTATTAAAGATTTTGAAAATTTTTGCAACTTCAGATTTTTCCTTCATTAAAAATATCCATGTCAATCTTGTATGATCATCAATGAATGATATAAACCACTTTGACTCGGTGATATTGTTGACGCTGGAGGGTCCCCATGCATCACTATGAATCATTGAAAATGGTTTTGAATGTTTGTAGGTTTGAATAGGATATGAATTCTTAGAGTGTTTGGATAACTGACAAATATCACATTGAAACAAATTGGGACTTTTATAACCAAACAAAGATGGAAACATCTTTTTCAAGTGCAAGAAATTTGGGCGGCCTAATCTATAATGCCATAATCTAATGACATCATCTTTATTAGTCCTAACATGCTTCCTAACTTGACTCTTTGACTCTAAACACATTGTCGGATTTGATTGTCTTACATGAAGAAATTCGGACTTCAAAATACACAACCCTGAACACATCTCAACATTGCCAATCGTCCTCCTGGAGTCCAAGTCCTGAAAAATACAATGTGTAGGGAAAAATTTAGTGGCACAATTTAACTCTCTGGAAAGCTTACTAATGGACACAGGTTGCAATCTATATTAGGAACAAGTAAAACAAAATGAAGAGTCAATTTATTTGTAACTCTGATAGAACCTGTTCCCAAAACTTTAGAAAGGGATCCATCTATAATTTTAACTATGGAATTCTCACTACATAGATTATAGCTATAAAACAATGTAGGTCTCCAGTCATATAATTTGAAACCCTGAGTCCATAATCCAATATTTTTTTCCCCCCATTTTTGCACTCAAAGCCTGAGCATAGTTACCTCTTTGTGCAACTGAACCAGTCCCTACAACACTTCCACTTGGACCGGTTTGAGCTATAAGCTTCCGCAATAGGTCCACTAAATCCTTGTTTGATGGATTAGCATCATTCTGGTTCTGATTTTCAGTGCTTGATGCATGGTTTCCATGGCTGTCTGAGGCGTTTTGCGGTCTGGTGGGCTTCCAGTCTTGCAGTTTCCCACCTAATCTCCAGCACTTGTCCTTGAGGTGGCCTGGTTGCTTGCAATGATCACACCAAGGCATCCCTTTTCTGGACCGGTTGTCACTTGATGGGTTCTGGTTTCCTTGA
Source organism: Nephelium lappaceum (assembly GCA_021234005.1). NCBI lineage: Eukaryota > Viridiplantae > Streptophyta > Magnoliopsida > Sapindales > Sapindaceae > Nephelium > Nephelium lappaceum. The sequence goes on from CM038006.1 coordinate 17,376,339, forward strand.
ACTGGGCTGAGTTTTCTGTCAATGTTTCAGGCCTGGTTTGTCCTCCCATCATCACCCGTTTCTGGCTTTCTTCTCTCTTCACCACCGAGAACACTTCCCTGATATTTGGAAGCGGCTTGATGCTTAGAATTCTGCTACGAGCATCATCCAGGTTTTGGTTCAATCTGAATAAGAATTTAAAGATCCCTTTTTGTTCAATTATTTCCCTATGCCTAGCACCATCCTCCAAACACTTCCATTCATGCTGTTCGAACATGTCCAGCTGCTGCTAATGCCAAGTGAGATTGCTGTAATACTGTGTGACAGTTCCTTCTCCTTGCCGTAGGTCATGCAGTGCACTCTCAATCCCAAATAACTCAGCTGTGTTGTCCGTATTGGAGTGTGTCTCTTTGGCAGATTCCCATACCTGGTGGGCAGTTCCATGAAGGATAAAATTCTCTTCTATGTCATTGGTCATCAAGTTGATGAGCCAAGACATCACCATGTTGTTTCCGCTGTCCCATTTCTTGTAGGACGGGTCTTCTTTGGCAGGAGCTGGAGTAACACCAGTGAGATAATCAATCTTCCCCTTGCCACTAATAAACATCCTCACCGATTTTGACCATTAGAGGTTGTTGCTGCCATTCAACTTATGATTGTAATAGGACGGTGAGGAATGTTTGTGATATCAGAACCGCTGCCTCCACCATTGTTTGGGGGTGTAAATTTTTGGTTGGATGATATATCGGAAGGTGAACTAGGGGAAGCCATACCGTATTTAGTCATCAAGCATTATGCTCTGATACCATGTGGAATTTTATGAGGGAACTAACAAACTGTTGAATTTTATTCACGTTCTCTTTCTAAAAGAGGAAGTGTCAATTTATACATTAAGATAAACAATGAAAACTCCTAGATAATCTCCTCTTTTAATAAGGATTTATCTCTAATATTTATCTAACCAACTAAAGATAAAACATAAGCTCCTATCCTTAAGTGATTAGAATTATCACAATCCTAATCACATTATTATCCTAGCTAACATTACTTTCAACAACATTTATATATATATATATATAATTGGAAGGGTGTTGTTAATAATTATAATTTTTTTGCTTCCATTAGATGTTGTCTTTTGTGGACTGCTAGACCATGTGTTGTATTTTTCCTTAGAGAAAGAGATTGAGTAATATATGTGGAGTTTTAAAACTCAGAGAAAACGATGTAACAATGCCTAAAGCAAGGTCTGGTAGTTGCAGATTTGTCTGCAATGTCCAGCCTTTTATATAATTTTTATTTTATATTCTAGGCCAAAGCTGGTCCAAGTCCTACAGTCTCAGACTGCACAGAACAGGCACGCTTTGCTCTGGGTGGAAACTTTTGGCTTGAGCCAGCAAGACTGGATCTACCTAGTGCTATTGACACCTCTAAACAGACATTGATCTCAAAACAAACAAGTATATATATTAAGTGTCCGCTGTACCCAAAAGGTTAAGGTGCTAGGAAGAGGTTCAAAATATTGTATAAAGCTCTCTAATATACCCCTCATGTGAAAGATGCAGAACATCTCAAATACAAATACCAACACAATCACTTGCAGGGACTCAAACCTAGGACTCACTAGGAAAATTGACTCTGTCCTTGTATAAAATTGTTAGACACTTAGACTTAAAAGTTTAAGTGTTTGAAAATATCTCAAACAATGATTTAAAGTTTCTTATAGGTATACGCTGTGACAATCTTGCACAAAGTAGCTTCTGTTTCAAGAAAAAGGGTTCGTACACAAAGTTAGAGCAAAAGTACAGATCTTTAAAAAAAAATGTTTTAAACAATCTTGAATTTGAGAAGTTGTACTGATTATTAGTTGGCAAGTTTGACTGAACCACAGTAAGTCAAGAAAATTTGAGACATTCTTGTTGATGTGTTTGATCAGGTTTGGGAAATTGATGAGAGCAAGCATAAACCTGGTATGGTTCTTCATACATTGGGTTGGCCTTTGGATCACAAGACATATGGGGGATCATTTCTATACCACATGAATGATAGACAGGTTAGTTTTAAAAAATATTCTCAACATTTTATGCAAAATATAATTTCTTTTTTCCTTCTTTTTTTTTTTTTTGGAAAAGAAAAATATAATTTTTTAAGTGAATACTTATGTTATCATTTTGCATTTTGCATGCTAATCTGAAAAGAAGTGATAGTGTTATGGAGTTAAAGCTTGTGTTAGGTTTCTATCCTTGTCTTTACTTCTACAACTTGCATCTATACCAAGCATTTGCCGGAAAGAAAATCATGGAATGGGTTGGGATCATGGAATCTTTTACCATGAATGCAATTGGTTGACTAGTTGGGTTATGGTTTCATCTGCTTCAGTCCTTTTGTCTTCATTTTAAACTCTCTCTTTTTTGGCTGAGTTAATTTGATAATTAATTCAGGTTGACATGTAAAATCTCCTTCATGAGATCCTTCTGAGTGCAGTCAAAATATCTTGTTTTTGTAAATTGGGGAATGGTAAACTATAGAACTGTTCATTCTTGCATTTGAATTTCTAAAAAGAGAAAAAGCTTCAATGTTTCTTCTTCATATTAGTTATAAGGTATCCCAACCTATATGTTAATAATTATACTATTTACTTCTTGACTTCTTGAACACGAGAGGTTGAAATAGACATTCTTCATTTTTTTCTTTTTTTTCAATCACAATGCAGGTGACTGGAAAGATCCTTTTGTGGGAGTAAATCCATCATTTTTTAATTAGGATTTGGCATTATATTGCATGCATGTCTTAACCAGGTGTCCTACGAGTCAGATGAAACGTACCAATATGATTTTGTCATATTTGTTAATGTTTTCCTTTTCCAGTTATTTGCTGGAATCATAAATTGTTACACTTATACCATTTCTCCACTATTATCTCTGAAGTTACTGTCATTTTTATCATCATCATCATTGATTCATACAATCCTTCTTCTTCAATTAGAAATTGTTGTCCTCAGCTTTAATTTCGTATTTATCTTTTGGGCTTTTGTATTTGTGTTGGCCCTTCAAGTTTCAGAATATTATCGTGGACAAGTATCATTAATTACTAGCTTTCCAAAATCAGAATCTCAGTTGTTGTTTGTTTCCTTGGTTGAGCATACAGATTTCAATTGGACTAGTGGTTGCTTTGAATTATCACAATCCATTTCTAAACCCTTACGAGGAATTTCAGGTAACTAGAGCTCCATGTCTTTTATTTATGTTGATAATGCTATTTTTTGTTTCTTTTTGGTATGGTTTGTAGTTTGTGCTGCGTTTTTTAATGGCTGTGGCCTTTGCATTTCTTCCAGAAATATAATTCATATAACTGTTTCAGTTTAGTCTAGTGCTTTTATTTTTTTCCCAGCTATTCCAATAAAAATATATATTCTCAACCAAAAGCCCCTTTTTTGTGAGATTGTGGCATTCAATTACCTCTTTGACCAAAACTGTCTCACCTAAATTGTCTTTAAGAAGTGTGTTTGCTGATCACGAATAGACTACACTTTTTTAATTGAGGATAGGAAATAATTTATTTAGAGATTATAGCTTTTAAGGGAATAAGATTTAATTTATAATTTGATTAGGATATTTAATTTTATATTTATGTTGATTGTTTTATTAGCATAATGTTATGTGAATTGATTGACTAGCATGATTTTATGTTAATTAATTGATTGACATCTTTGACTTTTATTAGAATATTTTTATTTTAGAAAGTAGATTATTGCCTTCCATATTATCTTTTGGCTACCATAAGACATAATTTTCTTTTGTAAGGCAGACTATGATTATGAAATTAAATGTTATTATATTTTCCTCCCAAATTCTCCCCTCTCTTTTACTGGTTCTCTCTTTTCTTTTATAGTTTCCTGCTGTTACTCTAATTTCTGTCTTTCCAATCCCTAAATCTCTGTATATCTACATTTCTAATGTTTGTCCTACATCAGCTTATTTCATAAGATATTCTTAAGTTTGATGTTTTTACTACATATTTAGTAGCTCATGTCTAAAATGCAATTGTTTAGAATAAAGGAGTAAAGAAAGGGTAAAAATGATATATGAAAATAGATACACCTTTACAACTTTTATGATTTGGATATAAGTCGGTGGATTTCTCCATTCTTGTTTATGCATGTAAGCATGTTGATGCAAGAATTTCTCCTAGTGCCAGCTAATGCAATGTTGAATGGGTTCTAGTCTTTAACTTTGAGTGGGCCCTCAAGAGTTGTTATGTCTTGGACGCTAGTTAGCTTCTTGGACGGACTCTATCTTGGACGTTACATGTATCCCTGGTAAAATTTTTCCTTGGGTCCTAGGTTCACCTCCTAGAGAGGTTATGTTCTAGGTGCTAAGCTTGTCTCTTGATGAGATTCAGCTATGTTGACTGGGTTCGGCTCCTGGCCGGATCTTTATTTTTTGGTGGACCTTTTCTTCTGGGAGGGTTCTGCTCTCGAGGTTAGCTTTATTCTTTGGACAGGTTTCGTTTAGGATACCAGGTTTGGCTCTTGGAAATGCCTAAATGTGCCTCTAGAAAGTATTCAGTCCTGGACGTTGAACTAGTCTCCTAGAAGGGATGTATCTTAGACAGTTTGGTTGCCCTCTGGAGGGGTTCCTTTTAGGATGTATTTGAACTTCAGCTGCCTTCTTTGACGTTGAGTACCCCTTCTGAAATGACTCTATCTTGGACATTTGATTCGTCTTTTAGAAAGGTAACGTTCTGAACTAACGATTAGCCTCCTAGAAAGGTTCCCTTTGGGATGTGCTTGGACTACGGTACCTTTCTGGCATAACCAACAAAGGTTAGGGTGATGCTAGTGAGGTGGGTCACCTCTCCAGCAACCACACTCCAATGTTCAAGTCAAGAGATTTTACAAATTGGTTGGAGACTTATTATAATATCAGAGAGCTTTAAAGTAGAAGAGTTTAGATATGTAGATGCTTATGTAGAGAAGCTTATCTCTATATGATCTCGTTCTTCATCTCATATATTTTGTCATCTCCTTTGTTTCTTGGATCTCATGTCCTTCAAAGGTAAAAACTACTTTGCTTTATATGCTCCTCTCTTTATGAGCTTTGATGACAATCTTTATGAAGGCAATTAGTGGCTCGGAAGGTTACTTGGCCACAATAATTGACAAAGGAGTTACTAGAAAACCAATAATTACTAGGGGTTACCCGTAGGCTAATAATTCTCAGCATGCTTATAATGAACTGGGGGTTACAAATAGCCTCATAATTGCAAAGTAAAGTTACTCCATCATAATGGGTTTTATGGCATTTATAACTTGTAGCCACTCCATCAATATAACCCATTCATTACTTTAACCATTGAGTCATCAATAACATTGTCCCCTGCTGTACCACTCCTTGTGGCTATCTTACTAAGCATCTTTTGTCTTGGATGATCAGCTCCGAATCTTTCCAGGAAGTTGTCGCTTAGGATTATTTTTGCTACCCAAATATTTTAGCATACTAATGCATTCACTACTACCCCTGATTAGTTATATCAAATTTTCCTAGAACTCAATATCTATCTGTTTTGTATCTAAGTTGTTCATACGAAGACAACTGTATGGAAACTGACCCAATTTAGTTTATTGGTTGTTTCATGGCATAGAAACTCAAACATCATCCTGCTATCAAACAACTTCTGGAAGGTGGGACTGTACTTCAATATGGGGCTCGAACCTTAAATGAAGGTGGCTTTCAGGTGAATTAGGAATCTCTATTTCTGAATATATGTTAGTTTTAAGCTCACATGCCACCAAAAAAAAAAACTGTTTGCGCCATGCATGGATAATGTCTTGTCTAAGCACCATAACCAATTTTGTATCATTTTTACTAATTGCTTAAAATAAAAGAATCTAGTGCAACAGTGTCCTTGGATTGAGTGCCAATGCTTATCTATGAGTTGGTGTCTATGGCACATGCATCTTAGGAAGTTGCAACTGTATGGAAAGTTCATTTGTATTCTACTCATATGATTAAAGTTTTGAATATATCCCTTTGGGTACACCTGGGTTATGCATACACTTGACAAAAGAATGCATGATTGCATTCTAAAACGTGTGATTGTAATTTATGATATGTGATTGTAACTAAACACGTGTGATCACAATCAGTTGTGATTAGATGTATGCATACCCCAAGTGTATGCTAGAATGTGCCATATATGTATATATACATATATATATATATATATAAAGCATTTTCTATTGTTTACTATATGTTGTTATACATTTAAGAATATGATGCTGGTTAATTTCAGTCTATTCCGTACCCAGTTTTCCCCGGAGGAGCAATTATTGGATGTTCTGCTGGCTTCTTAAATGTACCAAAAATAAAGGGAACTCATACCGCCATGAAATCAGGTGCATACTACAAATATTCTGAACTGGGGCGTTTTTTTTTTTTTTTTTTTTTTTTTTTTTTTTCTTTTAATTTTTCAATCTGAGCTTGATTATGTCAGTAAAATTTTGATAGGAAACCTAATTATGGTGCAAAAAGTTCGAGTACATTGTGACAAGTATCAAGGAGAGCCAAAACTTAAGATGTTAAATAATATTGTTACCATGTGTTTATGTGGGGGGTTTTGGACATCCAAGTCTGGATTTTCTGGTCGATAGCTTTTCCCTTTGAATTGAGAGGCCCTGTATTATTCTTTCACTAAATAAATGAGAAAAGAAGTATAAGATGAAAAAGCTAAATGTCTTTCGTCTACTGGGAAGAATTCAAACACAAGATAACAATGTTTTGATGACTTGGTGGCTTCCTGGGTTCATGTATGTATTTCTTTAAAAATTTGCACTATGTTGGATCAATTTTTCAGTTGGCTGCACACACTAGCACTAGTCTTGATGAGGATGTGATGTCAGATTTTTTGGAAGAAGCTACCTTCAGTTAATCTGACTTGATATTGCTGCTCTTGTGGTTAGATAGTTTTTTCTTTTCTTTGTAAATCCAGGTTAATGCCGTACTTAGAGGACAACATTTCCAGACTCTTTTTTATCCAATTTTGTATTGGGGGAAATGCTACATATGTTTCTTTGTGATACTAAAGTATTGTTCTTTATTGCTATTGTAAAATATATAATGGATCAACTTACATACAGTGTAAAGAATTAAATGTTTCCTTTTTTTAAAAAAATAAAAAATTTTAAGGAAAAAAAAATTCCATATGGTGATTGATAACCAGATGAATGTGATTTGACATGCATTTTAGGTACTTGAAGGATACATGTTTTATGTATATTAATAGTGGGAGCATTTTGGTTACATGGGGGTATGTAATTCAATCAGTGTACTTATGTTTTAAAACAAAGAATGACACAATCTTCAGACAATTATAATAGTATACTGTCAACTGCTATGATTATATGAGATGTGCCTTAATTCACATTGCAAATGATAAATGTTAGATGTAATCTTGTTGACATTTTTTTTTATAATTTTTTTGAAGAAGGTAACATTTGTTTATTTATTTTTTGAGAACTTAATCTTGGTAACTCTAAATGTACTGATATAACAGTCTTCCAGTTGAATTATAATGTGTCTATTAAAAAATAAAAGAAGTCATCCTAAGGAACACATACACGCACGGGCACGCGCACAAATAGAATGCATGAAAAAATATTGGAAATCTGAAACATTCTGCTTTAGGTAGCATTACTTGTAGGAGTTTCCATAATTTCCATAATTTCAATTACATTTTGAATTTATTTCTGTTTCTTTCAGGAATGCTAGCAGCAGAAGCTGCTTTTGGTGCGCTTAATGAAGGCTTGAATATGGAAACATATTGGCATACTATACAGCATTCATGGGTTTGGGAAGAACTTCGCAGAGCTCGAAACTACCGACCAGTTAGTAAAGCGATTTATTCATCTGCTCCCATTTTACTTTCGAAATTTGATTGATGTTTCCGTCATTGTGTTTTATTTTGGAACACTTTTCTGTTTAAGCTCTTTAACTGTTTTATGAGCCTCATTGAAGCCAATATCAAGTAATATCTTACTTTTATTAGCTTGATCATAAAAGGTTAACATTAGTTATAATTATCTAAGTCCATTGCATTTTTTTGGATGATATATAACATGTTCATCTAACTTATCAGAGGGTCAATTAGAGAATGTATGTTTGATTTATTTATGGCTGACTTGATTTTTTCTGATGCACAAAGAGTGATAAACAACTAATGGATTTGGACATGTCAATTAGTGTATAGTTTCTCCAAATTATTGAATTATGAGATGATTCTCTAAGTTAAAATTAGAGTGCCACCACTCTTCTAAGCCTCTCTTTCATTCTTGTAGGCATTTGATTATGGACTTATTCCTGGTTTGGCTATAAGTGCTTTAGAACAGTAAGATTCCACCTTCCATCTGGCTTTTATTCTTATAGTTGTTTAATTTATATCTTTGTTTATGTAAAGTTACTCAATATTCGCCTGGTTTTTGTTCAGTGAAACCTCACTCAGATCTCTTTCCTATGTTGTAGCTACATACTGAAAGGAAGGGCCCCCTTCACTCTGAAGCATGGCAAACCTGACCATGAAGCAACAGAAGTAAGGACTCCACCATTTATGAGACATGGAATGAAATCTTGTTACTCTAAAGTTCGATACCTTTGTTTTCAGAGACAGAATTAGTTGGTTTAGCTTGAACAGTTAAATTTTTGACTAAAATCAAGTACGATTTTGAATTGGGAGAAAAACTGTATAAGAGAAAAGAAAAAAGTATTAGGGAACAAGGAAAGAAATGGAGCTTTCTATTTAGTACCGTGTCTGAATGTTTTCCCTTTTAGGGTGATAGTCCCCATATATCACATCAACTTGTAATAATGAGCATGAGATGGGTTAATTTTCATCTTTCCAGCTCATATTAACTATATCTACTACCCACTGAAGTAAACTATGGTTGGATGGATGTAAAAAACATGATCTTTGCAACCGTTGGTTGGAATGGACGTTCTTCTCCAAAAAATCAGTCATCCTGATATCAAAATCTATATATGTTTTATACCTTAGTTTGTAATACATTGATTGAACGTGACATGATAATTTTTGTTCTGAAGCTTATAGGAATATAAGCTGATCTTTACTATTTTTGCAAATTCAAATTGCAGGTTGCTCAGCTACATTCACCAATTCAGTATCCAAAGCCTGATGGAGTATTGTCTTTTGATGTACCAACCTCTCTGCACAGGTTTTTAATAAGAAAATCCTTCTGTATTTCGTAATTCACTTATTTCTTAATTAGAAATGGCAATGTAATGGTCTACATTACCTACACATCACTTCGATTGGGTTGAGGATGGTCCAATATTTGCTAAAATAGAGCTTTCTGTTGTCCCACTGCATCTTTGCCCCAGTATTGTTTAATTATTTTATAGGAGTAGGGCATATGATTGCATGGGTAGGGCATACAATTACATGCTTGTTAACTATTAAGGTTTAATGAAAATAAAGAGCTCCAGATTTAATTTTAGCTCTATTCTTTTAGCGCCTGAGAATTGGTAGGAAATTGTAAAATGGGAAAGTCCTTGCTTAGCTTTAGTAAGGTCTTGTGATCTTTTTGTGGTTCTACCTTCCTCTTGTAGTTATCCTTTTCTTTCCTTTTATTCTAAATTTTGATGGAACATTAAATGTGCAGTGTAGATGCTAGTTGATATACAAGTGAGATATGTCATGTTAGCACGTTTGTTATTGATCTAATTTTTTCAAATACTTGACATAACTGTGTCCACCTTTTGTCGTTTTTTGTTGATAGAATTGTCCAAATTTTATTTTAAAATTTTCAGATATATATTAAAATAAATTACCTATTGGAATTTCAGCTTGTGTTTATTTCTCCTCTTACTCTGGTTTGTCTCAACCCATATGTACAAAATTCTGAGCCTAAGACCAATGTGATGACCAACCTGTGGGTCACTACTTTAATACAGGAATGTGAATATTCAGGCCCTACCACTCACTCACTGGTTTATACTGGTGAAGTGGTTCTTCTACGCTAGAAATGTAGATGAAAGGTTGTCTTCATTGCTCAATGTAGAAGAGAATTTAATTACCTAACCCCACTGTACTAAATTCTTAGAAAATTTGGATTTAAACAAGAAATTTGGAAAGTCATTTCTGAACTGTTAAGATGGGTGGACTAAGCTGTAGAATGGGGATTTTGTTGCTGAATCTTAATAAATTGTCAGCCATAGTCATTTTGCTGATGGTAAGGAAACTGATCGTGGTGTCAATGGTATTGAAACTGGTCCAAGTCCTTGGTGGAAATACTGATTATTTTCCTTGAAAGTAACTGACTAGAAAAAAGAAAGGAGAAAATTTAACTGCTAGGTTGATGAGGAGAAATGCCTTTCTCTTTGTTTTTCCATGTCCTAAAGCAATTTATGTTTATCTCATCTGTTAGGAGCAACACTAATCATGAGCATGATCAACCGGCTCATCTTCGCTTAAGGGATCCAAAAATTCCTGAACTTGTCAATTTGCCAGAGTATGCTGGACCAGAATCACGATATTGCCCTGCACGTGTATATGAGTATTGACCATTCTACTATCACTTGTGCATTGTGACTTATATTTTTCTAAATGAACCATTGCTGATATATCTGTTTCATCTTACTATGAAACAAAAAGGTATGTCCCAGATGAAAAGAGTCAAGTAAAGCTTCAGATAAATGCTCAAAATTGTCTGCATTGCAAGGTAATGTTCAAAGCCATTTATGTTTAATTGGAAGTATCTATTGAATACACCAAATTTCCCAAGATATGTATGCATTTATGTACACAGACAGAGAAAAAATGTACTGAAGCTATCAAAGAAGAAATCTATGCATCCAGGATATATGTTTGGTTCATGTATTATATCTGTTTCCTTCTTACTTTTAGGCATATGGACTTGTTAATAGTGAACATGCCTTTATCTACCAGTAATAATTCAAGGGAAAAAGTTGGTTCTCATTTGTACTTCTATACACTTACAATCAAATTTTCATTAGCATTGTTTATCACCATGATTGTATACTACTTGGCCAAAACCAGTTTGCAAAATGAGTAGATGATTCAAATACCCTGCATTTGACTCATGCCTGCCCTGAGTTTACAATGATAAAATATAAAGTCGGTCGTCCTATACATTAATCAGACTTGGTAGATGCTCCTACACAAGTTCTTTATCTACATGCATGTACTTCCACACACAATACATCTAGCTTTGGTGCCTTTGGATCCTTCCACTATCATGCCTTGCAAAAACTATGATGCACAAAAAATGAACATGATTAAAGTGTGAAGCAGTATCCACTGTTATTCATTGAGCCAGAGAAGCAGTAGAAATAGACTATGAAGTTTATTATTTGCTTTGAGTTAATGCATTTAAGGAGTTTGTATATAGTTGCATTATCTGTTGTTTCTTACATTATAAATGCAACATCCTATTGTACAGTGATAACTTTTTTTTATTTATTTTTATTTTTTAATTTTCAGGCTTGTGACATCAAAGACCCCAAGCAAAACATTGAATGGACTGTGCCGGAAGGCGGTGGTGGCCCAGGCTACTCCGTCATGTAGATACACCACTTGTTTTTTCTTGTCAATGCAAACTACGGGTAATACGTTGGAATGGCTTATTCATCTCTCCAGGCAAATAGAAAATCCCAGAAAATATTTGAAGTTCAATTCTTTTCTTCTCACCAATCCAGTCACCCACTTGATCTTTCTGGAACTTGTTGAGAATGATTTTGATCTAATTCATGGCCTATTTGTAGTAGAAGGTCCTTTACGGACAGCAAATTGTGGCAGTTGTCTTGATAACACGATCAAATGACACTGCTTCTTCAGCAGAACTAGTAATCTCAGACGTTGCTGTGAACAATGGCCTCCACAGGAATAAGATGTCAATTCCAATGAATAGTATACATGAAAAGATAATTCATTCAACAATAATAAAATTGCTAACATTTCCACTGGAATTCATCATTTATGAGCTATTCTAACTAGGATGAGTAAAATGTAATAGTTAACACAGCTACCTAGTGTCAGTATTGAATGCAGCTCCTCTAACTGTCGTTGATGATTGAAGTAGCACAAAATTTCTGAGTGTAGACTCATCCGTTTGAGTATCAGTGCAAAATATTTGAAATGCTCATCTTTATGTTCATAATCTTATGAACCCCTAGCTATCTTCTCCTGTGACATGTCTATTTGTCACCGGTTAGTAACTCACTGTTTTGGAGGAAGACTGGTCATTAGGACATGCAAATTTATAGTTTAAACTATTATAAAAAATCTCACTTGGTTAAAATCATTGAATCAACACTAGTTTCTTAACCTTGTACCCTGAATGTTGGAATGATGATTGGTTTTTCTACTGGCATGAAGACAGTTGGACTGTGGTCTGTTTCAAGTCTACCTTCATACATAACAATATTACTCATTCTAGGGTTGGGCTCTTGGGTGTTCGGTTCGGTTCTAAAGGGAACCAAACACAAAAACTAAGAAATCCTCGGTTCTTGAAAGTCAGAACTGAAAACCCATATATTTCGGGATGGAGCCAAGAATAATAGAATAGGATCGGTTCGATTTGGCTCGATTTCGTCAATTTTGAATCTGTTTGGGACTTTGATTGCTTCTTTAAGCTAAAATGATTTTTTTCAGTTGTAAAATTTTAACTTTGAAATCTCTAAATACTGTAAAAATAAAAGATAAACATCCATCCAAAATTCCAAATAACTTGATTAAGAATTACATAAACAAAAACAATACTCATAACTCATAATCATAAACATAAATGAGCAAACTCATAAACAATCAATTAAATATAAATAAAAAGTTCAAAATTAATAACCATTTACTTGCTTTTTATCAAAGCTCATTCATCAAAGTGCATCCTACATACTCAAACACTCCCCAATATCTGCCCGATGCAGAACCATAATACCATAAGGACTGAGCTTCCAACAATCATGGGTGCTCTTGGCCATCGTACCAGACCCTAATGGAACGTCCGATAGGGAAAACACAACCGTCCCATTACCAAGAGCAATACTATTAGTAATCCTCCCCTACTCACCTTTTAAAACATGGTTTCTATAAAAAAAACATCTCCAAGGTGGGTTTGGGCTAGACCTTGTGCTTGGCGTGGGCGAGGACGAGGCCCAGTGCCTAGATCGTCAGGAGGTGGAACTTGAGATATAGGGGTAGATTGAGCCAAACATAAATATATATATATATATATATATATATATATATAAAAGGGGGATTTAATTGAGAGAAAAAAGGACAGATGAGAGGGGTAGTTGGTCGATGAGTAAGAGAGTGAAGAGTGAAGAAGAAAAGAAAATGAAATAAATAAATAAACTCTTTTAGGGTTTAGATATGGTAATTTACACATGTGCCCTTCAGGGTTATTCAAAAGGCATATATGTAAATTTCAAATAAAAAAAAAAAAAAAAATTGATCGGTTTCGGTTTGGGCCTCGAGTTTGAAGACTTAGGCTCGAACATGAACCGACCATAAGTCAATTCTTCCTTTGAAGAATCGAATATGGACCAACATGTTACAAGAATCAACCCATATACCCAAAGATTGGTTTGAGTCGATTCCTATTTTTGTGCTCAGCCTAAACACTTTCAAACTATTATTTTTATATTCTTAGTCCATTCTCATATCACTTGTCAATAAGGATGCTAACAGGTCGAAGAAGGATGAACTAGGTCTTTACATCTCCTCCATCTCATCTCCCCTTTTTGCCCTTTTCTTCATTCGAAAAGTATGGAAATGGGGGTATCTAAGGATAATCTATCCCCATTTTTGTTTCTTTGTTTTCCTTGTTCCCCACGTTTCCTAAGATATTCAATTCTCATTTGACCCGAAATAAAAAAACAAATATATATAAAGAAAAATAATTATCAATTTCATAATATAACAAAATTTCATTCATTTCCATATAATCCAATAAATACGAATAATCCAAATTAAGGGCCCATTTGGTAGATTTTGAGAAATTAAATGTAATAATTTAATAATTTTAGCATAAAAAGGTGTTTGGTACAACTTTCAAAAGTAATTGTTTAATAATCTCAGTAGAGTTTGCAAAAATTTAATAATCATTTAAATGGCTAAATCATACCCATTTTATTTTAATAAAAAGATATTTATATCCTGATAGGCCCCGATTCTTACGCACTATTTTCGTACACTCGACAACCCGTTGGCAAGCTCACGGTAGTCCTCCAGTCAATATCTAATCCGACTGAAAGGTTCTTATGAAGTTAAGCCGTTTTTTTTTCAAAAACTTTTTTAGAATTCTCTTTTCTAACGAAAATGAGTGGAATTTTTTTTTTTAATTTTACACATTTATAATATAGGGTTATAAAAAATTTAGGTAGCGTAATGATTGTTTTTCTAAAAATACCACCCTACAAAATTTTACAGAAAGTTTATACACTTCTAAAACAACCAATTCTGTCAAACTTCTAGGCCTCCGGCCCTCATTTTCTCAATCCACAAGCAACCACAAACATACCCTCAATTATAAAGATGATTTGAAATATATTTACACCTCATGCATATACGTATTTACACATTTTTCAAAATTATAGCAAAAATTTATATAGCCATTAATACACAAATTCTCAAGGATATTCTTTCACACATTTTCGGAAAACATAAGAAAACTTATATAATTGTTATTACATAAAATTTCAAGAGCAACCAAAATAAATTCATGTAATCATAACAATATATGCATCTCGATCCGTCTAATCTTGAGTTGGGGTTTCTGCTACTAAATCACCCGTCTCTGTATCTGCCCTTGGAGAGGTTTTATTTATAAAACATAAAATAGTATGTGAGCTATATGAGCCCAATGAGTGTCATAGAGTTTCCTGCCAAACTTAACTTTATAAAATTGACCTCCCTAAAATCTTTTGAAGTATTTTATAAACATTTAATCACTATAATGCAAAAATCTTTTTTTTTTTTTGAAAACCATATCTTAATTTAGTGTATGGATAAACAATTATCATCAACAAAATTCATGCATTGTAAAACTGAATTACAAAACAATATGTTGTATGATTTCAATTTCTGCTGAAAATATTAAACAGTGTTGGCGATAATGTTTTTGAAGAACTTCTGAATAAAAATGAGTCAACCATTGATAGTTTGTACCACATGGTACCTTAGGTATGGAGCGAAATTTTTCCTCACTCGAGCCATCTATCTAATTTTGCGTAATGTAATTTTGCCTCGCTACGGAGAGCATTTTTGCATGTTTCCTCACTTAAGTGGAAGCTAGCTAATAATATAACCTGTACGTGTATGGGCGACACACAGAACTAAGTTGACTCTCATATTATATTCCCTCTTGCGGGTTTCCTCGCACTATTAGTGACAGACACCCCCGACACTGCCAATGCACGCTTAGGGTACTCAATCCCTATTGGAGATATCTAAAATACTAAAAGGCATACCATAGGTTTGTAAACACATTTCATGTAGTCTTTCCAAATTCACTTAATCCATATCTCGTATAAAAATTTACACAATTCATGCAAACTATTTTCAGATAAAATTCGTTTAATTCAAAATCAATTTTCAAAACATCATGACATAAATTTTGAATATATCATAACAGAACATTTTAAAAGACACTCACCGATTATTGACTCACGATAACGCACACTTTAAGGTTCCCTCAATTCCGTGTTACCTACATATTTTCATATTTTACGTTTAATCAATGTCACAATTATTTTAATCAAACATATACTCTACCATTGACACATTAACATACAAACAACCGTTTAGTTAAATAAACACCCTTCGTTCAATTCATAATGATTCCACTTATTCGCATATACTTCCCGTTTGAATTTCTTAATATTTAGGCATGTAAAACACATTGAACGAAGCCTAAATTCACACTAATGCATTAAATGAATTTTGAATCATTCTCACCCTATGAACCCTGACCACTTCTCACACCATCGATCTCATTCAATTTTTACATCTTAATTATGCTTAAACACATGTATACGAGGGTAAAATCAAATCGAGTTCATAAAATATCACCCTTGTGGAATTAAATAAAGTTTGACCGTCAAGTAGTCACTCAACATTCCAATGCATCCCTTCTCAATTTTATATTAATTCCATCATCAACACAGGCTATGAAATCATTCAAAACACTTAAAAATAATTATCTAATACTTTGAACTCAATATGGCTGAAACATGGCAGCCTGATATACTATATTTTTTCTTTTAATTTCAACATCAAAAATCCATATTTTAACACATTTACATATATGAAAATCATCCAAATAAATCAAACTTAAATTGGACCATTGAAAACCCATCTTGGCCGTGACTTACATGCAATACCCCATCAACACTTCTTCAAATTTCACACTTGAATTTGTACCAAAATTACTTCCAATCTCATGGCAACACAACTAGTATCCTAACCAACATCAATTCACACTTAAATCAAAAATTCATTTTCACTAATATGCTTACCAAGTAATCTTGAACCTCTAGCCTTGTTGTCCCACCAATTGAAGTCTCAAATCCTTGAATCCATACACAAAAATCTCATTAAAATCACTTATAACTCATTAGATAGCATCTATCCAAATTTTCACACATAAAAGTCAAGAAAATTAAACTTTACCACTTGAAAATCACTTGATCTTGTTGGATACCCTTTCTAGATTTGTTCACAACCTTTTGATGGCTTGAAATCCACTCAAAAATGGCTTGAAAACCATGAAGGACAGCAGCTATGCTCTCTGGTCTGTTTCTGCCGAACACCCCCTGAATTTCCTTCCAAAATCTTCTCAATTCTTCTACCATCTTCCACTTTATATAGTCTTATCATGCCTTAATACTTTGCCTCTCAAGTTTGGGTTATAATTACAAGCATGTCATGAGTTTAATTTACAAGTTTGCCTCCTTATCTCTACACTTTATGCACTCATAATTTCAATTTCAAATGTGCCCTTGTACAACCTCTAATTAGTTCATTTAATTATGCTCCTTCATGAAAATTTCTTTATCACTAATTTTCATCATATACTTTAATAAATCATCAAATAACTTTTTGGATTCGAATTTATTTCCGATCCATTCAGAAATTGCACTAGAATTCGATTATATATCCAAAAAATTTAATCGATTTCATTATTCCATAAATGAGGGAATTTTAGTATAATATATTTACAATGCTTATACATCTCATTTACAATACTGGATTTGGGAAAAGGATATCACATATCCGAATCATAATTTTATTGAAATATAGTTATACTAAATATGAATTAACATATTTTAGTTTTATGTCTGTTTTATCTATTTGATAAATTCACAGTTTTTAACATAAAATTTGTTAAATGTATATATACTTCTTTTGATGGTTTTAATTGCAGAAAATACTAGTCTGATTAACTTTGTAGTAGATTATTTCTTTAGCATAGCTATCAATGATTATTTTAAAGCTACAACAATACCGAATTGGCCCTATAATGGGTAAGGTTAGGTTAAATCCTTCAGTTTTGACAAAAAAATAAAAATAATATAAAAAAAAAAGTGTGATAAATTAATTATTATGACTAGTGGCAATAGCCAGAAATAGTCACGACTTACTCCATGAGATGCAACTCATCCATCATTCTGCGGCTATGTTTAGAGTCATCTGTGAGTTACGTTGTTGGATGCATCTAATAGTAGAGTTCAGAAGCGACTTTTCAATGCAAATTTTGAACCCTAATTTTTGGAGGTTATAAAAAGAGCATTTGTTATTTGATTCCAATAGCTTGGAAGGGGCAAGGGATGAAGCTTGAGGGCTTCTCTGTCAACCCTTAATGCTTATGCACCCTCTATCTCCATTTCACCTTCTATACCAATACTATCACCATCCTCCACCATTTTTCGGGTTGAAGATGTTGTAAAAGATAAGAAGAGGAGACAAGACTTGAGCTCAAGAGAAGAGAGCTCCATGGATTCTAACTTGAGATTGTCGGGGCGATGCATGGGTTGTAACTTCAACTCCATTTTTGTAATTGTTTCTGTTTCTTTCTTTGTAAATATTACATGTACACACTAGTTGGGAGTGTTTGTGCCCTAAGGGCTTTGAATTTGTAAATGTTTAAATAAAAAATAAATAAAATATGTTTATTTTTTATAAGAACACTAAACTCAAGTGTAACTTACACAAGTGGATGCAACAAGTGGTACATCCTGCGAGATTATTCTAAAGGGCAACCGCGACTTACATCAAGAGGTGCATCCCATAGAGCAAGTCACGATAGTCAGATTTGGTGCAGGTTGAAGCAAGATTTTAGGGTTTTTTTAGACATTATTCTCTTTAGACATTGATATTTGTTTCCTTATTTTAGTTTGATATTATTTCCTGAATTATTTGATATTATCATTAGTTATTTGATATTATTTCTATTTAGAATTTTATTCCAATAAGAATATTGTTTCCTAAAGGAATTAGAACTAATTAGCTATAAATAAGAGTTTAGTTTAAGGTTTTTACTATTCTTTTGGCTTTTGGAATGTTAATAAAATCTTGCAATTTTATGAGACAAGTTTCTTATGTTGTCTTTCAACTTTTTTGAGTATTTTTACTTGGGATAGCTTTAGCAAAGTTTAGATCATTCTGTGACCTGATTCCAAAGGATTAATCTACCTATTTTGTGGGCTGGTTGGTTTGTTATTTATCATATTGTATGGTGCAAAATAGGGTGCTAGGGTTTGTTGTTGGATCAATAGATAAGTCCTCAATAATTTGATGCTTTCATTGAGAGTTGTTATGCAATTGGAGACTGGCAAAAATTTCAATTCGACAGGGAATGCCCTAACTACCAACCGGGCAAGATTTAAAGCTTTAGAAGAGGGTCAGTCAAGAATGTCTACAACAATGGAGGATATGACAACTTCATTGGTGCCGTTAACAATGGTCATGAACCAATCAATAGAAGAAATTAGGAGAACTACCAATGAAGGGTTAGAACAGATTAAGAAGATTGGCTGAAGAAAGGAGAATCGAAATTGAACATGGGCAAACGTAGGGATGAAAATTATGATCTCATATTTCTAGGCAAAAGGTGAATACAATAGTTAATAAGTTTGAGGAAATCAATTTGAATGGGAACCATGAAAGATATAAAAGTAGAGGTCAAGTTTAATGTGGTATAGTAATAGTTGAGTGATGGCTCAATGAAAGGAAACCACCTAGAGTAGTTGGTTACGTGAGAGGACGATATGAAGAACCCTCATTTAATGAGGATGAGGGTGAGGAATCTAGGGATGAATATTGTAGGCTTGGCTGGAGGCTTCATGGCCAAGTGAATAATTGTGATAGGTATAGGAATCATTAGAACAATAAAGCAAGCTTTGAGGATAAGGAAAGAGGGGAACAGTACCACCATCGAGGACCGAGAAAGCCAAAGGTAGATTTTTCTCATTTTGATAAAGGAGATCCATATGAATGGTTAGACAAGGTGGATTATTACTTCCAAGTTTATGAGATTGTAAGCAATGATACAGTTGTGACAACCTAAATTTATTTGGATAGTAAAGCCAATTGTTGGTGGCGATTAAAGCACAATACGAAAATGATGATAGGCATGTGAGATGGCCAACATTTGAAAGGGAGTTTCTAAATGAATGGGGACCATCACCAATGGTGAATCACTATAAACAGTTAGCCAAGCTCAAGTAGGAGGGTAAGATGCAAAGCTACATTGAAGAGTTTTAACAACTACGGACTATGTTAAGGATTGGTCAGAGGAGACGTTACTTGGTACATTTATTAAGGTGTTAAAGCCGTGGTTAGCTAGAGAACTCAAGTTAAAGCAATCGCAGAGGCTACCTAAAGCTATGAGGATGGCAGAGATTCTGCCTAAGAACTACTACAATAAGAAGAGGTCATTCAAGAAGAGCATCGAAAGCAAAGTTTCTAAGGATTCCAAAAATAAAACTCATTGGAAAGAGGGGGAAGTGATAAAGGGGAGTTCCAAAGAGAAGAAAAAAATTCAAGAAGCTTTTGAGAGGAGCTGTAGGAAAAGGTAAGGAAAAGGCTATGTTTCAAGTGTGGTGAAAAATGGGGCAAGGATCATTGATGCAAATCCATTCAAGTGTTGTTGATAATTGAGCCAAGTGATAATAAAGATGTAGGTGATAGCAATGTAGATGAGTCTAACGACAAGGAAGAGCTTAGAATGACTGATGTTGTCGGAATTGAGGGAGAAGCGAAGTTATCACTTGATGCCAAGATAGGAACTCCAAAACCATCAACTATGAGAATCATGGCATGGTAAGGTAAATCTAAAGTGTTTTTGCTTACGGATTTTGGATCTTCATACAACTTCATTAATACCAACATTATCATAAAAGTGGGTGGCTAGGGTTTGTTGTTGGATCTATAACTAGGTCCTTAACAATTTGGTCCTTAACAATGATGAGGACATTAAAGACGAGTGCGACCTAGAATACAATCAGTAGTGCATCCCATGAGATTATTCCAAAAGGCAACACGAGTTATGTCATGAGATCTACACAGCGACATACCCAATGGAATTAATCCAAAGAGTAATGGCAACTTACATCACAAGGTGCACCTATAGGAGAAAGTCGCGATAGACAAATCTACCCATTTTGTGGGTTGGTTCATTCATTATTTATCATACTGTGTGGCATAGGTTAGGGTGGGCAACGAGGACAAGCTCATGTGTATAGAGTGATTCGAGATAAGAAGATGAATGTGCAAAGGGTGTAAATTGTATTTGACTTTTATGTTCTACCGATAGTAGGAGAGGTGCGATGCTTGGCAATGCATGGTTGAAGAGTATTAGAAGAGTATTCACTGACTTTGAGAACATGACACTAGAGTTCAAGTTAGGTGGTAAGAAGAGAAATTGGATAGATTTGTCACTCAAGGGGATCAAGCAAGGCTATGGTTAGATGATGGAAAAATTATACAAGAAGAGTGTCTAATGTTGTGCATTAATAAGTGTTGGGAAGATTATGTTGAGATGAAAGAGACATTTCCAAATTTTACCCTTGAGGATAGAAGTATTTTTTAAGAATAAGGGAATGATGAGAACAACAAAGATGAGCATGGCCTTCACCGCTGGATGCAACCAGTGGTGCATCTTGTAGGATTATTCTAGAAGGCAACCTCGACTTGCGTCGCGAAATCCATTCAGTGGCATACTTAGTAGAATTAATCCATAGCATGACTGCGACTTACGTCGCGAGGTGCATCCCACGAAACAAGTCGTGATGACAAATATGGTGCGGTCTGAAGCAGGATTTTAGGGTTTCTTAGATATTATTCTATTTAGACTTTGATATCTATTTCCTCATTTTAGTTTAATATTATTTCCCTAATTATTTGATATTATCATTAGTTATTTGATAATATATCTATTTAGAATTTTACTTCAAAATGAATCTTGTTTCCTTAAGGAATTAGAACTAGTTAGTTATAAATAGGAGTTTAGTTTAGGGTTGTTATTATTCTTTTGGCTTTTGGAATATTAATAGTCTAGTAACTTTGCAAGACAAGTATCTTGTGTTTTCTTTTAGTTTTTCTAAGGATTCTTGCTTGAGATTACTTGAACTAGAGTTAGGTCATTATGTGATCTGATTCTAGAAGATTAATCTACCCATTTTATGGGCTGGTTGGTTCATTATTTATTATACTATATGGCATAGGTTAGGGTGGCTAGGGTTTGTTGTTGGATCAATTTTTATGTCCTCAACAATTTTATTCAATGTATGTGCATTTGTATAAAATTTTGCTTTATATTTTATTTGTGGTAAATTTACAGCTACGGTCTATTTTATATTTGATACGATGATTTTATTAGGGATCATTCATATGGCAATATGGAGATGCAAACATCTTATATAATAGAGATTACATAGTACTGTGCCACGATAAAGATGAATTTTTTATTAATATCTGTTAAATAAAAAAATTCGTATTTATCTACCTGATAATCATATATGGATTGATCTTAATTCTGAGTGCATTATGGACTCTTATATGCTAAATCATATCTTGGATTTACATGGCTGAGATTGTTACATGTTTACAGTCAATAAGTTTCGTACTTTGGAGATATGATTTAATAAGTGGTCGGGAGCATTCTATACAATAGTGGAATCCATTCCTTCTTGTGAGAAGTAGCTAACTAGTTCCCTTAAGCGTTAATTTGGGTCTTAAACAATAAGAGATCTCGACTTTCTACTTATGAGTAAATAGAAAGATAAAATTCATAAGTTGTTATGGATATACTAACAGACCTCATTCCTTAGGCGACCGCCCAACAATCTCACAGTAGCCCTCCAGCGGATATTTAATCCGGCTGGTAGGTTCTCGTGAAGCTAAGCCGTTTACTTTTCTAAATTTTTTCTATACTTTACTAAATCTTCATTAAACTGTGGAAATGTGGGGAATTTTTTTTTGTCCAACTGTTTACAAACAGATTTATGAAAATTCGGACAACTTAACAACTATTTTCAAACATGCCGCCCTGCAAAAGTTTCAAAATTACTTTTAACACTTCTATAACAATCAAATCTTGACTTCTAAGCCTCAGGCCCTAAATCTCTTTTCCGCAATCCAACCACAAACATGCTTTTAATCGTTATAACTATAAAACATTTCACTGAAACGAAAATTACAATATAAATTTCAAAAGAATATTTACAATATATACGTCGAATTTTTTTTCCAAGTATATACATTTGTGAAATATGAAAGGATTACATGAACCTAATATTTCAAAATGCATCATGTCGAAGTTGGCCCTCTCACCCCCATAGGAGACTTAGCACCACGAACGCACGTCCTAGCACTTGAGGAGGTTTTTCAAAAACAAAGTAGAAAATGTGAGCTAATGAAGCTTAGTGAGTGGTGAATAATCTTTTACTAATTAAATTTCTTTTCTAAAAACTTACCTCCCAAAAACATTTAAAAATGAATTCTTTAAATAGTTTTCTAAAATCTGTAAATCTTAAGCTTCTGATAAATAACCTCATAAAAATTTCATATAAATACATAACCGATATAATATACTAAAACCGATGATAAAATCTTCCATAAACATTTAAAATCACTTCTTTTTAAATCTTTTCATTTCTAAATGAGATTTTCTAATACTGAAACGTTCTATTTTTTTTTCAGATCATAAAATCTATAATTTACTAAAATTGAACTAAACTTTCTATATTGTTGGCAAGCATAAAAATATAGAACTTCATTTATATTGCTAAAGAAATATATAAAATATATAATACTAAATTATTGCCAAACTTTAAAATCTTTTTCTGCTTTTACTTGACTTCTTTTCTAAATGCACCAAATGGAACCTAGTAAAGCTACTAACCTATATAGAGACTAAACTAGCGCAACACAATGTGAGTGAAAATCTAGTCACATGCCAACTAAACTAGCGCCGTGCAATGTGACGTCACGTGGCTACTAAACTAGCGCCGTTCAACGTGACTCTAAAAAAGACCTCCCACCACCACATAGCGGAATTCTACATCGTATAATATGGTGTGAGATATCACCCTACAAGTGTGGTGGCGACTCAATAGACTCAATCTCAACTCTGACCAACTCTGGGTGGAACGAGTCATTCATTCCCCCGATGTTAGTAAGACACCCCAATACTTGCCACACACATATAGGGCTCTACGGCTAGATCTTTAAACTTTCTTTGCTATCTTTTCCATCAATTCCATCTTTTCTATCACGAGTAGTCCACTGGTCTTTGAAAACTTTCTTTTATATTTCAAAATGCTAAAATCATTTTTCTTTTGCTTGAAAGGTAGTAAAAACTTTCTCTTTTACTTTTGAAATATTAAAATCATTCCTTTGCTTGGTATATAAAATATTCTCAACTAGAAATCTTTAATATATTTTTAAAATATATAAACTAAAAGCTTGAAAACATCTTGTTTTTACAAAATACTAAAAGCATTCTCATTATTAGATTCATAAACACATTTCAAATACTAATATTTTTTATACTCTTTAATACAAGTGTATTAAAAGTATGAAAATTTAGGTCCTACTCACTAAATAAATAATTAAATATAATCAATAAAATTTTTAAAGCTAAATTTAAAAATAATCACTCACTACTTTCTTTTCCACCACTTGAACAATTTTGCATAGCTCCGTTCTCACTTCCACCTCCGCCTACAAATTATACATTAATATAAAATCTATTACAACTAATTCATTACAATAATTTTCATTGGAAATTCATATCAACAACAAATTTAGTTTCAACAAAAATAGCCTAAACTAAAATATATCCTAACATCATCTACCTAGCTTAAGCTTCACATCCTTTATTTCCAATGTAATTCTTTTTAATTTCATGCCATCCACATCCAATTATATCACGTAAATAATTAAAACTCCTCCAAAACACCAAGGTGGATTCATAAACTCCAACTTCCATATTTTGATCCAACTTTCATCCAATTGTTTCCAAATTTAAATTTTCTCTATTCACTTGAGTTTATATCAATCCAAATTGACATAAAACACTACAAAACTACACCTAACATCAACAATTCAACTCAATACACAATTGTACCCTATACTAACAAAATCCATTTTCTTGCATAACCGCCTAATTTTTCATTTCCTTTTTGTCCCTTAGCTCCAAATTAACTCAAAACTCATTCAAAATTCATCAAACACAAAATCAACCAAATTACATTATCAATCCCATCCAAAGCATACCCAAATCATTCAATAACTGAAACATCATACAACTCATTCAAGCATTAAAACCAACACAACACATACATATATATAACTTGGCCATATACTAATATACAAACCCATTCATCATACATATGATTTCTCCTCTAATAAATCATCTCAAACTAATATAAAATCTCATATAAACTCCTCCATACATCAAAATAATTCAATTACACCATAGTTCTCATATTGACCACTTAGTATATAACCCAACTATTCATTCTCTTTATTTTCTTCAATTATAATCATATCAATTTCATCTAAAATTCTTCCATAATCATTCAAAATCAACCAACTAACCAATTACACTCAATTAGAAAATGACACTAAATTCTCACTTTGTTCACATACTAATATATACACAACTCATGCATTCTCTTCATTCTAAATTCAATAATCACACCCAAATGCTTCATTTAATCACCAATTAATCACCTAAAGTCTTAAAATCAAAATAAATTAAATTCCATACAATATACTATAAAACCCTAACCCTAACTCACTAATTTTCGTCACCCATACATGTTACACAAAAACTTTCATATTTGAACTCAAATTGATGAAAATCTACTCTAAGCCATGCCAATAATCTCATTTATTACTTGTTACAACACTATCATGACAAATGATGCGAACCCCGTATATAAAGATATGACATCCACAATCAAATTGAAACATAACCCCAAAAGAGATTAAAACAGGTTTATAATGAAAACTTTGACCTATTGATTATGTCATTCAAAAACCAAAATTATAAAGAATTTTGACCTATTGAATATATGATAATCAAGAACCAAAATTATCGCATCAATGATATTGATGCCACTCCCAAGACATAGATGAGAAGGTGGAAGATAAGTCATAGTTTCGATCGCCACAAACATAGCTTGATAAGATTGCATATTCATGAATGAATGAAAGAGATAATTCACTCTCTCAATCAAACATAATTGGCTGCATCTTCATCCCATAAGCGACTTCTTGAAAATTTAGGTTTAATAAGCCTTATATAGGCATATAATCTTAATTCTTATTGGAAACTAAATAAAACCCTATTTTTAATTAACTTTGACTTTGACTCTTTCTAAACACATCCATATTGGGCTTTTAATTTAAATAAATGACTCAACCCTATAATTAAAAGCCTAATAAATTAAACTAATTTAAAATAATCTCATAATACAAATTAGGCCCAATTTACATCAAACAATTAAATAACAGTCCAATTGCATTATAATTTACACTCAAGTCTCAAGATTTCTTCAAGATTGATGTTCTTAGACTTGTTCTTGAACTTGAATAATATTGTGAAACCTAATAAAGTCCAATTGCATTCAACTAGAGTCCAAAGCCTTCAAAATTAAGTCTAATTGCCTCGTTCTCCAATTGTCTCATCGTCCTCCATGATTGCTATCTTGGTTTCCATCAACAAAAACCCATAATTTCATCATCAAACTAACAATAAAATCCTTTAAAAACCACTTACCTAAATCCTCACTTGATCTTGGATGTGTGATGGTGATTTTGAACTCGAACGGAGGGCGAAATCGCTTGGAAACTCGGACTTTCCCTTTTTCTTCTTCTCTTTCCCATTTCTTTCGGCTTTTCTCTTCTCCTTTCTATTTTTTTTTCTTGTTTCTTTCTGTTAATACCCGATTACCTTTTGTTTTGGTTTGATTTTTGGCTACAAATATATATAAGTTCAGCAAAATTATCATTTTACCCCTTAAAAATGCTATAATATCAATATGACCCCTAAAGTTTGTTAAAACTACAAACATGCTCTCCATTCAATACTTGACAAGTGTCTTTATCCTTATCCACTAGTGCCACTTGTCACTCTCCCATGGTGCCTTTAAGTTTCATCCTTATCTCTTTCAAATCAAGCTTTTCCGCGACGCTCGGATTCGATTTTTTCGGTACTTTTTCGAAATTTTACCAAAATTCTCCAAGGCCTATTTCTTAGACTCCCTAGATACTCCCTGTAACTTTTGCGACCCTTAAAAGTCATTCTATACCCCTATCGATTCTCCGTAAATTTATCGATTCACCTCTAGCGATTTCCGTTTTAAGTTCATTTCAATCTGATTCTCCTTCAGAAGTGTCGTTTGGGCTTTTAACATGTTCCTCAAGTATTCTAGTGTTCATTTTGACACTTCTCTAATTTTTCAAATTTTTTTCTGAAAATCCTTCCTTGATTTTCGATCAGGCTCGGAATCGCTTCCAGTTCTATTCAAACGACCTCCCTTTGACTCCGTTCCAGTTCCCTTAAATTCTATTTATTATTCTAAAGGTTTTGTAGCAAACACCTTTATTACAGACTTTGGCCATTGGTAATTTGTATTGTATATCTAATGTAGTTCTGTTTGCATCATACATTCTTCCTTAGTTTTTTCTAAGTATTTGGTTGAAAGAAACCCTTGTTTTATACAGTTCATATCTACTGCCGAGTCTATCAGAGCATGTTGAACTTCTAGTACCTTGTTGGTCCTATAAACGATGAGATATAACCTAGCTAGCTAGTTAAAGGTCTGTAAAATCTCTAACATGTCTGAAACCCCTAGATCCTTTAAAGTAGAACTAGATCATGAGAATAATGAAGAGGCTAGATCTGTTGTCAATATAGAAACAAATTGGACTGACAAAGAACTTAGTAATTAACAAATGCCAAGCATAGATTTAAAATCAATTTATAAACTTAGTAAAACCTTTGTCCTCATACACGATCATTTCACAGTTACCCTCTTAAACAAAAATAGTCTCAAACATTACACCAAAATTGGATACAATGTTATTTATAATGGTAATTTCTAAATAGCAATCAAACCAATGTCTAGAATTAGACTCAATAGTTCTTTGTTGATTATCCTAAGAGATGGAAGAATTAGAGATTATACGGAATCTGTCCTTGGAATGGTAGAAACTTCTCTCACATATGGACCAACATATTTTAAATGTTATCCCAACTTCAGTGTTTCTGTCAAAGTGGATGAGCATAAAGAAAAGTGCTTAACTCTAAACATACAACTTCATAATTATAAATTCTTGCAAAATTTCTATCCTTACAAAATCATCTATTGTGTTAATTATAGACTATTAAGTTCAGGAATGATTTATAGTAATATGTTTATGTTCTTTATACCATCAACATATAACATAAACAAAAATTTAAAATGTTGAATGCTGAAGATGAAAAGGATAGTAAATATAGAAGCAATGGTATGTGGATATATAATAACTTGTCAAAATGATTGGAATAATTGAAAATACTATCTTACCAAATTCTTGAAACTTGAAAATGATTCTTAAAAATTGCTAGGGAATATTATTTTTGGATACAAAGGTTACAAAGAGTTTTGTTTTTCAGAGAAGTTTCAGCACATGAATGTTCTTTGAAATTGTTGCAATCCCTTTTCTTTGCCTAAGCTTGTCTATTTATAAAACATAAACCTAACCATAGTTACATGAAATTAACTTTGGTTGTTATCCTTTTTTTTTCCTGGAAATATGAGATTCTCACTTTTCTTTTGCTAAAACAAAAGTAGTGAGTGAAGGAATCCTACTATAGTTTTCAATAATTGTCTTGGAAACTGATGAATTATTGGTTGGTCATTAGATAATGAGGAATCTAGTCAAAAAAGCAGATGTATGATTAGGGACTCTTGTCAGACTTGTTGGAAAGTAGTGTTGATAATTGAAGAATTTTGTCAAGCTTGTTAGAAAGTGGTAAAGAATCTCGTCAAAGCTTTTGAAGTGATAACATTAACATAGAACATAAACATAAGAATAAAGAACATAAACATCAATTTAAAATGCTAAATATTGAAGATGAAAAGGATAGTGAAAATCGAAGCAATGGTATGTGGATATATAATAACTTGTCAAAATGATTGGAATAATTGAAAATATAGCAATTTTATGAGTTTATCCTTGTTGATATAGAATGGATAGGAATCCAAGAGATCTCTGACAAAAAAGATCAATAAAAAATAGCATTCTACAAAATCAAAATTCAAAAATTTGTTACCCTAGAACAATGGGGTCATTTGTTAGAGGTTATGCCCTAAGAGCTTGTAATTTGTAAATGTTTAAATAAAAAATAAATAAATAAAGTTTACTTTATTCAAAATTAATGTGCATTTATGAAATGTTTGCTTCATACGAATATCATGTAATAACCATGATTACTTATGTAGTCTCAAACTAAGTATGTAAGTGTTATATACAAGATGATTTAGTTTGAGATTAGTAATCTAAAGAGTCCGTAGAAAGCAAAAAAAGTTGGGTAAGTATCCATGATTACTTATGTAGTCTCAAACTAAGTATGTAAGTGTTATATACAAGATGATTTAGTTTGAGATTAGTAATCTAAATAGTCCGTAGAAAGCAAAAAAAGTTGGGTGCTTTATTTATGGTAAATCTACAGCTACGGTGCATTTCGTATTTGATACAATGATCTTATCTGGGATTGTTCATGTGGCGACATGAAAATGGAGGCATTTATATAATAGAGATTATATAGGACTAGATCACGATAAAAATGAATTTCTTATTAATATCCATTAAACAAAGAAATTCTTATTTATCGATTAGATGATCATATATAGATTGGTCTTAATCCTAAGTGTTTCATGGACTCCTAATTGTTGAGTTATATCTTTTGATTTACATGGGTAGGAGTATTATAGATTTACGGTCAATAAGTTTCATACTTTGGAGATGTGATTTAATAAGTGGTTGGGAACATTCTATACAATAATAGAATCCACTCGTTCTTCCGAGAAGTAGATTAGTAGTTTCCTTAAGTGTTGATTCAGGTCTTGAACAATAAAAGCGCTCAACTTTCTGTTTATGAGTAAACGGAAAGATAAAATCATAAGTTCATAAGAATATATTGTTCATTAGAGAATAAATGGTACTCAATGGAATAAGATATAATTAGAGAGGTATAACAGATTTTGATAACCTAACTCTAAATATGAATTACTCGTGGATGATCGAACTATATGAAATGATTAAATCGATGGACTGAAAATTCATATTGTGCAAAACATCTATAATTTTGAGAGTGCAACCTTAAGTTTTTAATGGAGTAACTCTAAGGTTAATAACAATGAATTATTAATTAAGGAGTTTAAATAATAATTTCGATATTATTGGAACTCAAATTGTAGGTCCATTTAGCCTCCTTGCTAGTTCACAACCATATAAAGAAACAAATTGAAGAATATAATAGGATTGTCCAATTATAAGTGTACATATAAATTTATGGACACGTTCATAAATTATTTAAATAATTTTTTTATTTACATATTTATAATTATTTAATTAATGATTAATTATTTAATTATTTGTAGAGGTCATGAGTTCAATTCTAAATAGTGTCATTAAATTAATTATGATTTAGAATAATTTAATTTAATGAAAAATCATTTAAATAACTAATATAAATAATAATTTTAATTGGAATTAGATTCCATATTAAATTATATTAAAAAGAGTTTTAATTTAATAAGATTTAGATTCCATATTAAATTAAAAGAACAGAATTCTAACTCAATAAGGAATTTGATTACATATTAGTTATGAATTAAGTTTTTCAATTTAAATAGAAAATTGAATTCCTTGTTAATTTTTTTTTTTTTTTAAAAAACCTCTAGCTTACTATTATAAAAGGATGTTTTATGATTGGTAATAATAAAAAAAAAAAATAAGGGGAGAAAATTTTTCGCTACTTGAACCAAAAATTTTCAT
Organism: Nephelium lappaceum; assembly: GCA_021234005.1. Taxonomy (NCBI): domain Eukaryota; kingdom Viridiplantae; phylum Streptophyta; class Magnoliopsida; order Sapindales; family Sapindaceae; genus Nephelium; species Nephelium lappaceum. The sequence continues at coordinate 17,406,906 of CM038006.1, forward strand.
TGATTATAAATCACTATATAATCATCTACTTTAAAAGAATCTTCAAAAGATTGTGCCTACATACAATTTTTTTTTTTAAAGAGTTATAGTAAGGAAGATCAGGTAGTGAAGATATCTGCGAATTAAAAGGGATTAATTCAATTTTCATGCAAGGTAAGATTCGATCTTATTAATTTAATTATTGAATTGTTATTACTAGCATTGATTGAACATGTTTTGTTTTGAAAAAATTTTGAAATCCACGTTTCTGCATTCATATTCAAATCAATTTTTCCCTTCACCATCCGCAAACCAAAAGAAAATTTTCACTAGTCTTTGTCCCCCAAGAGTTTTAATATTGGGATTGTAAAGATGCATGGTTTAAAACCTTTTTGAAACAAAATCAGACCAATTCAATGTCCTTATTTTTCTACTTTGACAAAAATTTTCAACTTAATTCTATTCCCCATTGGTTATTTGAATGGTGGAACAAATACGGTCCAAACACTGATTTTCTTCCTCCACAAATAAAAGAAGCTTTTAATTATGGCGCCAAACATTTCATAGTCTCTAGAGACCAAGACTTTCTCCTAGAATTATTAATCTTTTTTAAACATTTTAATCTCACATGGATTTTGATACTTGATTATCAAATCCAAGACAAGACAATTAGCAATATATAAGTTCTCTACTTTGGCAAACAATTTAAAATCAAATGGTGGAATGGGAATGGACCAGTCCAAAGTAGACAAAAATGCAATAGCATTATGGTTCTCTAATAATCCAACTTACTGTAAGGATCCAATTGTCAAACTAGAGCATCAGCAAAAGCTTGTGACAAAATTGCAATTCCAAGCTAAGATAGCTACAACAAAAATAGAAGAAGAAATGACTTAGCTTATTAAAGAAATCATGCTAGTACTCTCAAGTCATGAGACAAACTGGAACAGTGACAATCAAGAGGTAAGTGATTACAATGATAACGCCTTTAGATATGATTTTGAAGACTTTCAAAAGCTCTAACGAGATTCTTCACCAATTTTCAACAAACCTGACAAGATTCTTCACATTACTTTCTAACAAGCCTGACAAGATTCCCCAATCATATGTCTGTTTTTTTTACAAGATTCCCCATTATTTGATGACTAACCAATAATTCATCAGTTTCCAGGACAATTATTGAAACTATAGTGAGATTCCTTCACTCACTAATTTTACTTTAGCAAAAGAAAAGCTGAGAATCTCACCTTTCCATAATAATAATAATAATAAAAAAAAGATAACTACCAGAGTTAATTTCATGTAACTATGTTTAGGTTTGTCTTCTATAAATAGACAAGCTTAGACAAAGAATAGGGATCATGATGAAATCCAAAAAAGCAAGCAAGATTTGGGTATAAAGTACAATGGGCTATTTTTGTGTTATTCAAAATATCTAGCAGATCTTGAAGATTCAGAAGATCTTCAAAATTTAATGCATATTTAACAAATCTTGGAGATTCAAAAGATATTGTAAATTTAATGTCACCAATATTTTATTTAGGAGGTTATTTTGTTAGGATTATTTATTTTCCATGTTGGCTATATTTTCCAAGATTTTAGTTTTACAATTTAGAATATTTTTTTTTTTAGGAATTAATTCCAAAATTAGTTTATCTCTTTGTCTATAAAAAGGCTTGTAACCCTGAGCAAAAGGAACAATGAAGATGCAGTCAATTATGTTTAAATGGGAGAGTGAATTATCTCGTTTGTTCATTAATGAACGTGTGATTTTATCAAGGTATGCTTATGGCGATTAAAATAATGACTTATCTCTCACCTTCTCATCTATGTCTTGAGAGTGACGTCAATATTATTCTTGTGATAGTTTTGGCTCTTGATTATCATATATTCAATGGGTCAAAGTTCTTTATAATTTTGGTTCTTAAATGACATAATCAATAGGTCAAAGTTTTCATTATAAACATGTTTTAATCTTTCTTGGGGCTGTGTTTTAATTTAATTGTGGGTGTCGTATCTTTATATATGGGGTTCGCATTAGATCACAACAATTTTAGAGAACATTCATATGTTGAAACTTCTCTAAAAAACGAACCTATCTATAACCTTTGTGTCAGGGTTTGTACCCTAAAAACTTGTAATTTGTAAACGTTTAAATAAATAATAAATAAACAAAATTTATTTTATTCAAATTAATGCGCATTTATAAAATGTTTGCTTCATACAAATATCATGTAACATCCATGATTAGTTATGTAGTCTCAAATTAAGTATGTAACTGTTATATACAAGAGGATTTAATTTGATATTAGTTATCTAAAGAGTCCGTAGAAAGTAAATAAAGGTGAGCACTTTGTTTGTGGTAAATCTACAACTGCGGTACATTTCGTATTTGATACAATTATCTTATCTAGGATTGTTCATGTGGCGACATGAAAATGAAGGCACTTATATAATAGAGATTATATAGGACTGGACCACGATAAAATGAATTTCTTATTAATATCCGTTAAACAAAGAAATTCTTATTTATTGACTAGATGATCATATATGGATTGATCTTAATCCTGAGTATTTTATGGACTCCTATTTGTTGGGTCATAGCTTTTGATTTATATGGGTGAAACTGTTATAGATTTACGGTCAATAAGCTTCGTACTTTGGAGATGTGATTTAATAAATGGCTGGGAACATTCTACTCAATAATGGAATTTATTCTTTCTTGAAAGAAATAGATGAGTAGTTCTCTCAAGTGTTGATTCGGGTCTTGAACAACAAGAGCATTCAACTTTCTGTTTACGAGTAAACAGAAAGATAAATTCATAAATTGTTATGGATATATTGTTCATTAGAGAATTAATGGTACTTAAAGAAACAAAATATAATTACAGATGTATAACGGATTTTAATAACCTAGCTCTAATTATAAACTACTCGTGAAGAATCGAACCATATGAAATGATTAAATCGATGGACGCAGAAAATTCAGATTGTGTAAAACATCTACAATTTTAAGAGTGCAACTTTTAGTTTTTAGTAGAGTAACTCTAAGGATAATAATAGTGAATTATTAATTAAAGAGTTTAATTAATAATTTCGATATTATTGGAGCTCAAATTGTAGGTTCATTTGGTCCCCTTGCTAGCCCACAACCACATAAAAAAACAAATTGAAGAATATAATTGGATTGTCCAATTATAAGTATACATATAAATTTATGAACACATTCACTAATTATTTAAATATTTATAATTATTTAATTAATGGTTAATTATTTAATTATTTGTAGAGATCATGGGTCCAATTCTAAATGATGTCATTAAATTAATTGTGATTTAGAATCATTTAATTTAATGAAAAATCATTTAATTAATTAATGAAAATAATAATTTTAATTGGAATTAGATTCCATATTAAGTTATATTAAAAGAGTTTTAATTTAATATGAATTAAATTCTATATTAAATTAAAAGAACAAAATTCTAACTCAATAAGGAATTTGATTCCATATTAGATTTGAATGAAGTTTTCCAATTTAAATATGAATTTGAATTCCTTGTTAAATAGAAAATCCCTAGTTTACCAATATAAAAAATGATGTTTTGTGATTGGTAATAACAATGGTAGAGAAAATGTTTGGCTACTGGAACAAAAAATTTTCATTTATTAAATCAACATATAATCATCTACTTTAAGAGAGTCTTCAAAAGATTGTACTCACACACAGTTTCTTTTGTGAAGAGTCATAGTAAATATGAATTTGAATTCCTTGTTAAATAGAAAATCCCTAGTTTACCAATATAAAAAATGATGTTTTGTGATTGGTAATAACAATAGTAGAGAAAATGTTTGGCTACTGGAACAAAAAATTTTCATTTATTAAATCAACATATAATCATCTACTTTAAGAGAGTCTTCAAAAGATTGTACTCACACACAGTTTCTTTTGTGAAGAGTCATAGTAAGGAAGATCAAATGGCGAAAAATCTGCGAATCAAAATAGATCAATTCAATTTTAATATAAGGTAAGATTCAATTTTATTAATTTAATTATTGAATTGTTATTACTAGCATCGATCGGACACGTTTTTGTTTGAAAAATTTTTTGAAATTCACATTTTCGCATTCGTATTATAATCAAATTTTCCCAACAATTGGTATCAGAGTCCCATTTCGCTAGTTTAATAATTGATTCAATAATTAGTGAATTTCCTTTTGATTATGATTTTTTGTATGTCATAGAGTAAGCACAAATTATTGTTTGATATATATATTCATGTTTGATGAATTGGATTTGCATGGATTGATCGTTAATTGTATGGTTCTTTGGCTAATTTAATTTGATTAATTTGTAAGCCGTTTGTGGCGATTTAATTTTCGATGTAATCATAGATTTAGGATTTTATTTTTGTCGAAGATTTAATCACAAAGATTGATATCAAAACGGCTGAAATTCATGCAAGTTGCAACTGTGCAATGGGCTGTGCGAATGATTAGGAAATTACGACTATGTGGACTGGTTTTGAACCAGTAGCGTATGCGATCAGATGATTGGAACCAGTTTTTCTACACGGATGTTTGGTCTTTTCCGAATGCGACCAACATGCACCGGCAGTGCATGTGATGCACGGCCAGACCTAACGTATGGTCTGGTGTTCTGTACTTAACACGGCGCGAGTGCTGCACTTGTATGGCTGTTGCATGCACTGGTGTGGTTGCTGCGCTCGTACGGCTGGCATTGAATGGCTGGTGCATCTGTGCGTTGGACTGCTGCGTTGAAGGTCTGGGTCAGCTGGACAGAAACGCGCATGGCTGATGCGCTGCTGCACGTCTGGTTCAACTTGACAGTAACGCGCATGGCTGATGTGTTGGTGCAGGCCTGGTTCGGCTAAGTGGCTGCGCATGGGGACTGGTGTGCATTTGCGGTTTTCTGGGCAGCAAACGGACTGGTTTTGAACTAGTCACCAGTCCATTGATGCCGTTGTGCGTATGACTGGTTATGAACTAGTTTGGCTGCGGATCAAGGGCTATTGGTGCATTGAAATCGCTACAGTTGAACCAGAACAGTTAGGCAGTTTAACCATAATAGATGCGTTGCATTTTGATGCGCTGATGTAGGTCTGGAACAGCTGGGCAGTTGTGCATTCGACTGGGCTGGATGACTGTGTGCAAGACTGTTTTTGAATCCACATGCAGTGCGTTTGATGACTGGTTTATGAACCAGTTGAAATCGCACCAACAAGATGAAAACAAAGTGTGCATGTGATGCACAACCAGATGGCATGCACAAAGTGTGCATGTGCGATCCACACCAAGTGCAGTAGCCTCTATGCACCACCTGACATAAGGCTACTGCCACTTGGCAGCCAATAAGTTACTGCCATATGGCAGGAGCTAGATTGTTTTCAAACAGTCCCAAACGTGGTCCGGTTTCAAATTTTCTCGGCTTTCAGGTTTTCGTTTTTTATCGTAAAAATTACATAAAATTATCCACTCGTTTGGATAATTTTAGTTGGGCCCTAAAATGATAAAATGGGCTCTAGCCCAATCCATTTGATGGATATTCTTAATAATTAAATTAGATTTAATTATGAGCTCAAGACAGCCAATCAAGACCATGAAAACCATGAAGTCTTTGAAAACTACAAGTGAAGGTCAAGGAATGTCTTGATTAATTTTGTAATATTTAAAATTAGTTTTAGGTCAGTTAAACCAAAGAACTTGGTCAATCGCATGTTGTTTATTTAAAATGTTTATCATGTGATAATTGAATAATTTGTTGATAACATGATCATGCATAAAATATGTCATATAGAATAGAAAGTGTCTACTCGTTGTATTATAACATGATATACATACACGTATTATTATTTATTTTTCCTATTAAATAGTTTATTAGTTAAAATAGAGATAATAATACATTAAATACCAATTTCATAATTTGTTAGGATTTTAGTTGAAAATCCTAGGTTCACAAATTAGAAATATATAATTAGTTTTAAAGTGATTAAAAAAATATATATATTTCAAATAATTGGTATTTGTTATATGATTAGATTTTAAGAGTTAAAATTTGGTAATTTACATTATTTATAATCAAATCTAATTAAAGAGTTTAATTATATAGATTAGATCATTTATAATAAATTAGATTTTTAAGAGTTAAAAATCCGGTAATATATTAGGTGTTAATAGGATGATGATTCTAGTAATAAACTAATTCCTAGTAACTTATATTATACTTGTTAGTCGTTAATATTCTAAGATGATGACTAAGAATATTAAATAGAAAACCCTAATCCTAAAATAATGAGTGGGAGAGAGATATATGACAATATATCCCACGGTCTCCATCGTTAGTTCAACGCTGTGAGATTTGAATGGTGCCTTGATACGGTTTTGTTTTCACACCCCTAAAAGTGGTGTCCATTTGGGTCAATACCAAGGTTGACTTCCTAATGGCTAGGATTTCTAGATGTATTTTGGGATTGATCGACCCTAAGACTGACAATTCTTAAGTTAAGTCCGAGAGATCTGAAATGATAGGTTACACTCATAAAGGAATAAATTAATTAGTTAGTTTATTCTTTGACCGAAATAAGCGGTAGTCAGATATTATAGGAATAAGAGTTATTCTGTTATATTATTCGATTGAGATTTTCTCAATCTAACATACAAATTTTTGACATACCTTAAGGTGACATTTATTTATGGCATGTTAGATTATCGTGGCATAATAATTCTTTTTAAGGTCTTTCTGATTCATTATTCATATATCATGCATCATGTTTAATTTTATGCTAAAACTTATGATATTCATATGAAGCAATTTTGAATAAGTGTTTTGTTTATTTATTTTGACAATGCCATCACCTTTAATTACTATGCTTGCTAATGATAAATTGAATGAGGACAACTATGTTAAATAGAAAAACAATATGAATATCATTCTGGTCTGTGAGGATCTAAAATTTGTTCTGATGAAGGAGTGTCCTTTTGTACCACCTGCAAATGCTGTGCATAATGTACGTGAAACCCACCAAAATTAGGTTAAGGCTGATGAAAAGGCTCGTTGCTACCTGTTAGCAGGTATGTTCAATATGCTTGCTAAAAAACACGAGGTAATGACAATAACACCTTAGATGATAGAGTCATTACAAGGGATGTTTGGGCAATCTTCCGTGCAATAGCAACATGAAGCTGTTTGTGCTGCTATGACTGCTAAGATGAAGGAAGGGACATCAATTTGAGAGCATGTCTTGAACATGATGACTTATTTTAACACAACCGAAACTCATGATGAGGTGATTGATGAGCCTAGCCAAGTTAGCATGATACTGCAAACTCTGCCAAAGAGTTTTATGCAGTTCAAGAGCAATTATGTTATGAACAAGCTACAGTATAATATTACTCAATTGCTCAATGAACTCACTACTTATGAGTCCATGAATAAGGACAAAATTAAATCCGGTGAAGTAAATGTTGCTAAAACTTCCACCTCTAATAAGAAAAAGAGGAAAAGGACCACCAATAAGGCTAAAGCAAAACCTAAGAAGCAGACTATCCAAAAGAAGAAGCAAAAGAGCTCTAAGGCTTCCAAACCCAAAGGAAAATATTTTTATTGTGATATGGAAGGTCATTGGAAGAGGAACTGTTCAAAATATCTTGAAGAGCTGAAGAACAAAAAAAAAAATGAAAGGTAAATATGATTTACTTGTCATTGAATCTTGTTTAGTGAAGAATAATTTATTCACCTGGATAATTGATTCAGAAGCCACTAATCATGTTTGTTCTTTTTTACAGTTAATTGATTCTTTGAGGGAGCATGATGATGATGAGTTTACCATGCGAGTTGGCACTAGGGATGTCATTTCAGCTAGAGCAATGGGAAAAGTTAGACTTCAATTTTCGAATAGTTGTTTTATTGTTTTAAATAATGTTTATTATATTCCGAATTTTAGAAGAAATTTGATTTCGGTTTCTTAATTATTGGAACATAATTATTCAATTTCTTTTAATACTAAAGAAGTTATTATTTCTAAAAATGTTTTGAATATTTGTTTTGAAATATTAGATAACAACATTTACATATTAAGGTCATTAACACGAAATTCACTGCTCATTGCTGAATTGTTTAAAGTTGAAAAACCTAAAACAAAACAACAAAAGATTTCTTTTAATGATGATACCTATATTTGGCATCTAAAGTTTGGACATATTAATCTTGATAGAATAGACAAACTAGTAAAGAGTGGAACTTTAAGTGACTTAAAGACCGACATTTTACCTATTTGTGAATCCTGTTTAGAAGGTAAAATAACTAAGAGACCTTTTAAGACAAAAGATTATAGAGCCAAAGAACCGCTAGAACTTATACCTTCGGATGATTGTGGTCCAATAAATGTTAAAGCTAGAGGAGATTATGAATATTTCATCACTTTCATTGATGATTATTCTAGATATGGGTATGTTTACCTAATGCAACGAAAGCCCGAAGCTTTTGAAAAGTTCACAGAGTTTAAAGCTGAAGTTAAAAAATCAATTAGGTAAAACATTGAAAGCTCTACGATCAAATCATGTAGGAGAGTACCTTCATACAAAATTCAAGGATTACTTGATTGAGAATGAGATTATATCTCAACTTACGGTTCTTGGAATACTACAATAAAATTGTGTAGTAGAAAGGAGAAATCGTACCCTACAGGATATGATGAGATCTATGATTAGTTTCTTATCTTTAAATAGTTCTTTCTAGGGATATGCATTGCAAACTGCAGTATATAACCTGAATGTAGTTCCTTCCAAGTCTGTTCCTAAAATACCTTTAGAGTTATGGAATGGTTGCAAAGGTAATTTGCAACATTTTCGCATATGTAGATATTCAGCACATTTGCTGAAAAATAAGACTGGGAAGCTGGAACCACGTTCACAAGTTTACTTATTTATAGGCTACTCTAAAGAAACTAGAGGCGGATTCTTTTATGATCCTCAAGATAATAAAGTGATTGTATCAACAAATGCTACGTTTCTCGAAGATAATTAGATAAAAGAACATAAACTTTGAAGTAAGATTGTACTCGAGGAGTTATTGCTTCGTTCGACCAGTGTCCAATCAATAATAGTTGTTGATAATAACATAGTTAAGACCACGTCTGAGCATCAGACAGAATTCCATCAGAATCATCTACCACCTCATTATAGTGGAAGAGTTATTAAACTACCAATTCGTTACAGAAAGATCGAAGAAGCACAGATTGCTATCTCTGATGAGTGTGTAGATAATCCATTGACATATCATAATGCAATGAAAGATTCTGATAAGGAAGAATAACTTAAAACTATGAATCTCGAGATGGAGTTTATGTACTCAAACTCAGTCTGGGAACTTGTGGATCAACCAGATGGGATAAAACCCATAGGTTATAAATGAATCTACAAGAGGAAGAGAGGAGTGGATGGGAAGGTGGAGATCTTCAAAGCTAGGCTAGTGGCAAAATGTTATACTAAAAAAGAATGAGTTGACTATGAAGAAACTTTCTCATCAGTAATCATGCTTAAGTCCATTCGTATTCTTCTATCCATAGCTGCATGTCTCGATTATGAGATATGGCAAATGGATGTCAAAACTGTGTTCTTAAATGACAGTCTTGATGAAAGCATCTATATGGTGCAACCAGAGGGATTCGTGATCCAAGGTTAAGAGCAAAAGGTTTGTAAGTTGCAAAGGTCTATTTATGGACTTAAGCAAGCTTCTCGATCTTGGAACATTAGATTTGATACTTCAATCAAGTCTTATAGTTTTGAGCAAAATGTCGACGAACCTTGTGTATATAAGCGTATCATCGATATGAAAGTGGTTTTTCTCGTACTTTACGTCGATAATATTCTACTCATTGGAAATAATATAGGAGGATTATTTGATGTAAAGAACTGACTTGCTAACCAATTCCAAATGAAAGATTTGGGAGAGGCTAGTTTTGTTCTTGGGATTCAAATCATATGAAATCGTAAGAACAAACTATTAGCATTGTCTCAAGTAGCATACATTGATAAGATCCTTGTACGTTATTCGATGCATAATTCCAAGAAAGGTTATTTACCTTCTCGGGATGAAGTTCACTTGTCTAAGGAGCAAGTCCTAAGACACCTTAAGAAATTAAGGATATGAGACGAATGCCCTATGTCTCTGTAGTAGGCAGTCTTATATATGTTACACTATGCACAAGACTTGACATATGCTATTCAGTGGGAGTAGTCGGTCATTATAAATCTAACCTAGGATTGGATCATTGGGTGGCAGTAAAATGTATCCTCAAATATTTTTGGAGAATGAGAAACTATATGTTAATATATTCTGATGAGAATTTGATTTCAACAGGATATACAGATTTTAATTTTTAGTCAGATAAGAATTCTAGAAAATTCATATCTGGGTTAGTATTCACACTAGGTGGTGAGACCATAGTATAGAAGAGATGTGTCGGTGATGAAAATAGCTTCACAGGACAACAATGCTGATCCGTTTACAAAGACCTTAATGACTAAAGTGTTTGACATTCATCTAGAGGGTTTACGATTACGAGATATATCTCATTTGCTCTAGGACAAGTTGGAGATTGTTAGAGTTTGTGTCATAAGAACTTATAATTTGTAAACGTTTATATAAATAATAAATAAATAAAATTTATTTTATTCAAATTAATGTGCATTTATGAAATGTTTGTTTCATACGAATATCTTGTAACATCCATGATTACTTATGTAGCCTCAAATTAAGTATGTAAGTGTTATATACAAGATGATTTAATTTGAGATTAGTAATCTAAAGAGTCCGTAGAAAGCAAATAAAGTTGGGTACTTTGTTTGTAATAAATCTACAGCTGCGGTCCATTTCGTATTTGATACGATGATCTTATCCAGAATTGTTCATGTGGCGACATGAAAATGGAGGTACTTATATAATAGAGATTATATAACATTGGACCACGATAAAATGAATTTCTTATTAATATCCGTTAAACAAAGAAATTCTTATTTATCGACTAGATGATCATATATGGATTAATCTTAATCATGAATGTTTATGGACTCATATTTATTAAATCATATCTTTTGATTTACCAGGGTGAGACTGTTATAGATTTACGGTCAATAGGCTTCGTACTTTGGAGATGTGATTTAATAAATGGTTGGGAATATTCTACTTAATAACAGAATCCACTAATTTTTGTCAGAAGTAAATGAGTAGTTCTTTTAAGTGTTGATTCGGGTCTTGAACAATAAGAACGCTCAACTTTCTGTTTACCAGTAAACAAAAAGATAAATTCATAAGTTGTTATGGATATATTGTTCATTAGAGAATTAATGGTACTTAAAGGAACAAGATATAATTAGAGAGGTATAACGGATTTTAATAATCTAGCTCTAATTATGAATTACTAGTGGAGGATCAAACCATACGAAATGATTAAATCGATGAATGCTGAAAATTCAGATTGTGTAAAACATCTACAATTTTGAGAGTGCAACTTTTAGTTTTTATTGGACTAACTCGAAGATTAATAATAGTGAATTATTAATTAAAGAGTTTAATTAATAATTCCGATATTATTGGAGCTCAAATTGTAAGTCCATTCGGTTCCCTTGCTAGCTCACAACCACATAAAGAAACAAATTGAAGAATATAATTGGATTGTCTAATTATAAGTGTATATATAAATTTATGATCACAAATTATTTAAATAATTTAATTATTTAAATATTTATAATTATTTAATTATTTGTAGAGGTCATGGGTCAAATTCTAAATGATGTCATTAAATTAATTATGATTTAGAATCATTTAATTTAATGAAAAATCATTTAATTAATTAATGGAAATAATAATTTTAATTGGAATTAGATTTCATATTAAATTATATTAAAAGAGTTTTAATTTAATAAGAATTAAATTCCATATTAAATTAAAAGAATAGAATTTTGACCTAATAAGGAATTTGATTCCATATTTGATTTGAATTAAGTCTTCTAATTTACAAAGGAATTTGAATTCCTTGTTAACTGAAAAAGCCCTAATCTACCAATATAAAAAATGATGTTTTATGATTGGTAATAATAATGGTAGAGAAAAGTTTTGGCTACTAGAACAAAAAAATTTTCATTGATTAAATCACCATGTAACCATCTACTTTAAGAAAGTCTTTAAAAGATTGTGCCCCCACACAGTTTCTTTGTGAAGAATCATAGCAAGGAAAATCAAGTGGTAAAGAATCTGCGAATAAAAGGGGATCAATTCAATTTTAATGCAAGGTAAGATTCAATCTTATTAATTTAATTATTGAATCATTATTACTAGTATCGATTGAACACGTTTTTGTTTGAATTTTTTTTTGAAATTCACGTTTTCGCATTCGTATTATAATCGATTTTTCCCAACACTTTGTATCTTGAAATAATATTCCCTAGCTATTCTCAAGAATTGTCTTCAAGTTTCAAGAATTTGGTAAGAGAATATTTTCAATTATTCCAATGATTTTGACAAGTTATTATGTATCCATATAGCATTGCTTTTATATTCACTATCATTTTCATTTTCAGTTTTCAGCATTTTAAATATAAGGTTCTAAATATATATATATATATATATATGTACACACATATATATAACCTAATCTTCAAACCCTATCATTGTTTTTATCGTTCCCATTCTCATTATATATCTATATATCTAAATATATAAATATTTATTTAGAACCTATATATAATATATATATATATATATATTTAAAACCTTTTACATACACACACATAAGCTAATCTTCAAACCCTATTGTCGTTTTTATTTTTCTCTTTCTCACTATATATATATATAAAAGGTTCTAAATATGTAAATATAATATATATATATAACCTAATTAATACAAACACATAGCCTATTTTTCGAACCCTATGGTCGTTTTTATCTTTCTCTTTCTCACTATATGTCTATATCTATATATAGATATAGAGTGAGAAAGAGAAAGATAAGAATGACAATAGGGTTCGAAGATTAGGTTATATATACATATATATATATATGTATATATAACCTAATCTTCGAACCCTATCGTCGTTTTTATCTTCGTCACTTTCTCTTCCTCTCTTTTTGTCTCTTTTTTCTAATGGTTTTCTCTATCATTTCTCTCACTCAATACTCAAACCCTAGCCACATAAAACTATAATCACTCTTCTCATCATTGTTCACCTATTTTTTATCATTATTTTTTCCACTGAAAATTCTTTAAAACACCTCATCCTTCTTTACTTTCATCCAATCGTTGTTGCCAACTAACTATTAACCTTCTATGATTTTAGAGCTATGTTGTTTGACTTTATCAACACCATTCAAATAAATGGATTGTGTATGTTTTGTTATGTAAGGTATGATCGTTCACTCTTTATGATTGATTCTGAAATTATTTTTCAAGATCAATCAATTTCCATTTGTGCAAATCGATTTGAACTAGTGAAAATTGATTGATTTTGACTAGAGAATTATCATCTAAGTTATTTATGTAATTATTATGTGATTTTTTCCCTTCTTTCTAAGATATTATTAATGAATAAACCAAATTGAATCGATCAATTGAATTAATTTTTTGAATTTGGTTCGGTTCGATTACCCAATTTAATTTAAATTTTTTGAAATTGAACACTACTTAGTTTAGTTCGATGTTGGTCAAAACCGAACTAAATCGAGATTTGCCACTCCTATTCATATCGTAACAAAATTTTGAAATGCATACTAACATAATTCTTACTAATTAAATCTTTATTAGTTTCATTACATGAATAAGAGATTTGTATATATAATATCTAAATCCTGTTTATTTCTATACACCTCATTTTAACACATGTGGTTATATATCTTCTATTCTCCAAGAGATTGTGATTCAATACCCACCAAATACATACTAGAACTTGCGTGGGTAGTTTTCTCTCTTTATTGTTGAAGTAGTTTTCTCTCATCTATGAGAGTTGATATCTTGATCTCACACACAGTGTTTTATCTCAATAGGTCATAACAGATATCCAAATCCCGCAAATAGTGTTCAATCTCAATAGGTTTTAGCAAACCTCTAACTCAATTCGGTGTTAGCTTTAAAAAATATATATATCTATTTCCTTTGACAAAAATGAACAATAACTAGAGAACCTTTCTTTTTACTGTTTAGAAATATTAACTTGTTAACTATAGAATTTCATTTTGAACTTGTGATAAAATAATTTTATTTTACTTTTGAAATAGTGTGACAAGATTTTTTTTTAGATAGTGTAATAGGATTAAGATAGATCATTATATGATTTCCATCAAAGGCGTAACACCCTTTTTTTTTTTTGTTTTTTAAAAGAAGTTATAATTCTTTCGGGATTTTGAGAGTGGGACATGACTCAAATCCACAACATAGGTGTGAAGGACTTACCGCTTATTCAATCTTATCTTTGTCAGAACATTATCTTTGATATTATAATTGTTACCACTTTTATCTTTGTGTGGGTTGTGGTTGCTAATTATAGATTTACATATTAATCAAATAACTACATATATGTTTATGTTTTAATTTGTGGTTTCCGGTTTCCCTATTATAGAAAAATATCTGAATAATTACATATATGGTTATATATCTATTATAGATTGCATCTCATGGTAAACCACCTCAATAATTACATGTATAGTTATGTGATTAATTATGGTTTGCCCACTTTGGAAAGTATCTTAACAACATACATGGTTATCTTTTTATTGCAATTTGCCTATTATGGTAAAATATCTGGATGCTGTAACATTGATATTGCATTTTTGCTGTCATTATAAGAAAATAAACTAATAATAAACTCCCCTTTCACATTTCCAGGTCCCACACCAAATCCGCCACATTAACACGTTCCACCGGTGAAACAAAGTAACTAAAGTAAGAGTAGAGAAAATCGCTAAACCCTAATGTTTAATGTAATTACAAATTGTGAAAATATTTTACTTTTATAATTCTATCCACAATCAAGACTACATTTACCGCTTTTTTTACATAAAATTATTATTCTATTACTATTTATTTCATCACACTAAAACAAAAGAACACATATAGAAAAAAAGAATGAATTTAAATTAATAAAAACTAATCATACAATATCAACTTTAAAAAAAATTATAATAAAAATTGTATCTAGAATGATTGCAAACGTGGAAAGAAGATCAGATATCACTTGATTAATATGAACAAATCTAAAATAGTTGTAGATATAACCAATCATTGGTTTCCAACCGTAGGATAAATAGAATCCAATAGATAAATCATTTAATCCAAACCTGCTATTAAGTCAAATTTGAGGCGCGTTGCGGTAATTCACACCAGCAAACCCCACCCTTGGACTGTGATGCTGCACGATACTTGTACGTAAAAACACGCCAGCAACTGTATCCAGTGGGCGAGGGGCCATTTGAAAACCGAAGAGTACAACACCTAAACAGCATCATTCCCTGAAGTGGCCCCCAGTTAACAATTTTAGAGAATATTTTATTATACAAAAGCGAAGAAAAAAAGAAAAAAATTGAATAAAATGAAAAAATGACGGTGAGGGTGCAGTGATGGTGTAGTGTAACAAAGAAGCTTCTTCTCTCTCTCTTTCTCTGTGAGTCTCTCTCTCTCTGATCAGATCTCTCTTTTATATAGACACATGTATTTTTGTTCTAAATAAAAAGCTCTGCAAATAAACTGATTTTTTTCTTTTTAAGATTTTTAATTTATTCGATTATTCGCTTTTTGTGAGAATTTTTTTTTTTTTTTTAAAAAGTGTGTGGATTCTTCGACTGTGTATTGTTGATTTTGTTAGATAATTGTGAGGAAGATCTAGTTTGGAATTGGTGTTGTTGAGTGGATTAGATCTTGTTGACTGTGTCGAATTTGTTTGACTGATTGATCTGTGGTTGCCGTTGAATTGGCTGTTGTAGTGTGTTTGAAGGTAGCTTCAATTTTGGCAGTTTTTGTTTGTTTAGGGTTTCTTGATTGGGATTGGTGTGTGTGTGTGTGTGTGTGTGTATTTGATTTTGCGTGTTGAATTGTTGTTGGGATTAATTGTGAATTGGCATTGTATTGTATTTGAAGGAAGCTTCAATTTTGTCGGTTTTTGTTTGTTTAGGGTTTTTGATTGGGATTGGGGTGTGTGTGTGTGTGTGTGTTTAGGGTTTGGTTTTGTGTGTTGTTGGGATTAATTGTGTGGTTGGTTATGTAGGGATGAGGATTGCTGATTAGGATATTGGATATTGTAGGGATTTGGGAAGTCGATTGGTAGTTTTGTTATTAGGAGGTTTGGTTTGGAGGAAATTTGTGTTTAGATGGATAAGGATAAGGCGTCGAGCCATGTTGGTGGTGGTGGTTTTCTGCCTCCATCTGGTCGTTTCTCAGGGTTTCCACCGCCCGCTGGGAACCCTAGTTTCAGTGTGAAGGCTGAGCCATCTTTGTCTGCGTTTCCTCCGTTGGCTCCTGGTGGTTCTAGCTCGAATGGGGTGCATTTTGGTCATCAGTCTGATTCTAGCCGGTTTAGCAATGATATCAGCAGAATGCCTGATAACCCTCCGAAGAATGTGGGCCACCGTCGTGCTCACTCTGAGATTCTGACGCTTCCTGATGACATCAGCTTTGATAGTGATCTTGGGGTGGTAGGTGGTGGGGATGGGCCGTCTTACTCGGATGAGACTGATGAGGACCTGTTTTCGAAGTATTTTGATCTGGATAACTTCAATTCGTCTACAGCAACATCGGGCTTTCAAGTGGGCGAGCCATCGGCAGCTGCAGTTCCAGCACCAGCTGCTGCGGCAGCTGCAGGTGGTGGGGGTTCTTCTGTAGACAATGTGGGTGGTGGGTCTAGTGAGAGGCCCAGGATTAGGCATCAGCACAGCCAGTCAATGGATGGTTCAACTAGCATTAAGCCAGAGATGCTCATTGGTAGTTCAGAAGAGGTGCCTTCGGCTGATACTAAGAAAGCTATGTCTGCTGCGAAGCTTGCTGAGCTTGCTCTCATTGATCCAAAGCGTGCAAAGAGGTATGCTTCCCCTGAGCTGATATTGGCAATGAATTGAATGATCTTTTGTGCTGCCATTAACTCTGAATTCGTGCATAACTGTAGGTTTACAGACATTTCAATTGTTGGTTTAAATTATCAAATTAAAATTTTAATTTTTTTTTTTAATTGTATATTTCTCAGATTAGGATGTGATTTCAGTTTTATCTTATATTTATCAAGTTCTGGTTTAGTTTTATACTCTCTTGTTATGAACTGTTCTATTCAATGTTGCTGGTAATTCATTATGCGTGAACTGCAACTTTCCTATAGCAATGATATATATATGTATTGTTATACCTTCTGCTTAGATCCTTGGATTATCTTTAAGTGTACCTTTGGTAAATGGGTTCATTGAATGCTTTTTAGCATGAGAAAATCCTAACTAATATATAACTGTGAATCGTTACAGTACTCAAATTTTAAAAATAACGATTAATCTGTTGCATTTGACTTTGAGTAGATTTTAAAGATCATATGACTGAATTACACTGTGCTGATCATACATCTTGTCTGTTTTCAGAGATATTTGGCTGAACCAAATGCTTGATACTAGTCTTCCATATAGAAATGATTTTATTACTCCCATTACAAAGGTTTTGATGGCAATTGCTGCCCAGTATTTTCAGTTCTGGTAGATGCTTACTGGGAAGTGGATCGTCAACCTTTTTTCATTTACTCTTACTCTAATCTTATACTAGTGTTTGCTATTTTACTTAGTGAATCCACTTCATTGATCAGGGCTTCTATGCTTCATAATGAAATAAAGATGTACAGTGGCATGTATATCTTCCTTCACTATATGCCTTAACATGACCTCTAAGATGTGCTATTAATGTGTGCTTTTCATACCTCTGTGTCTTTGCAGTTGTTTTTTCCCTACTCGGTTTCATTTTTCTTATTTTTTTTCTGTAATAGGAGATACTAATATGCTGCCATCTTATTTAAATATTGTCATGTTGAAACCACCTCTCTTCTCCGCAATGTGATAGGATCTGGGCGAATAGGCAATCAGCTGCAAGGTCAAAGGAAAGGAAGATGCGGTATATAGCTGAGCTTGAAAGGAAAGTGCAGACACTTCAAACTGAAGCAACCTCATTGTCTGCCCAATTGACTTTATTGCAGGTAAGTTACATCAAGTCATCAATTCAGCAGATGGCCATTCTTTTAATAAATAAATTAAACAAAACTATATTTGAAGTGTAGAAAGAAAAGAAGGTGATCAAGTGTAAAAAAAAAAAATCATCATTGATATTGTCAGGGAAAAGTCATTCAGTCTCAATGAATTGACAATATGTTGTTTAGATGCTATGACTTGTCTTTTTTCTTTGTTATATGCGATTTTAATGACAATTTGAATAGACATAACTTATACAACAAAAATATTGAATATGTATGCTTATATTGTGGATTTTTTTCTCCTCTCTTTTAAGCAGAGAGACACAAATGGGCTGACTGCTGAAAATAGTGAATTGAAACTGCGGTTGCAAACAATGGAGCAACAGGTCCACTTGCAAGATGGTGAGTGTTACTTGGGGCCTTTTTTTCCTTAAGACAAACATCCCATTTCAATTGCTTTTTCTTATTATCTTCTTTATAGTTTCATTGGATAGGCATAATGGAAACTTGCTTTTGATTTAATAGTTTGTATTTTGTTTTACAATCATGCCCTGGAGATTGATGTTGTGATAAGTCAACTATGTTTTTACATATATCAAACATGGTTTGGATATCTGTGTGAGAGATGAGAGAGCAATTCCTTGTTGTTCCTCTTAGTTGAAGAGGATTTATATCCTCATATAATTTAGTTTTGTTCTCTAAGGTGTGTTACCATTAATGCCATAAAATGCTTTTTTTTTTTTTTCCTTTTCAATGCTAGTATGCCTATTATTTTACTTAATAGGATGATCTTATTGCTGGGGATCTGATCTGTTTATTGCTCTGGAAACTATTTCTACTGCTCCTGAGATTTTTCCCTTTTAAGTGATGCATATTTGACCTGTGGCCTTGTCATGTCTTGTGTTTGAGAGACTTTATTCTCCTTTAGGCGTGTTAATTTGGGATTACTTTTTGATATGTTGGAAATATGTTTAGGAGTAATGTGATAATGACAATCAACCATTGAGACGATTATTTACCTCACTGGTGTATATTTATTAATTTGATACTCTTATCAGTTATTTTGGGTTGGATGCAAACACTGTCAGACGCTTCTAATACATATTTAAAATTTTTAAAATATACCCAAAAGTTCCAAAGACATTAGATTTAGATGTCAAAACATATTGCAAATTCTTCTTAAACACTGCAGGTCTGTAATTGATGCATTTTAAATATTAGGATGTCTCAACCTTTTTGGTAGTATGTATGAATATAATTATAATGCCATGCTTAGTACACAATATAAATTTTGTGACCTAAATTTTAATGTTAAATTTAAATAATTTAGTGCTCAGGAAAATATTAACTTGAATATATATTAATAAATCTACCTATGACATGTTTAATTGAACTTTTTCATGACATCTCGGATGACTAGATCCGTATAATGTGTCACGTTTGTAGTTTGTGCTTGTGTTTCGAACAATTATAATTTGTAAAATTCGATTTACTAGTTTTTAAGAAAAATTTCCTATATGCACCTTTTATCCTGTCCTGGTTAATTATGGATATGAAATATCTGAAAATAGAAGTGTGCAGAAAAATAAAATTAAGGTGAAATCTGAAAGTTGATGCTTCTTGTTGTTTTCAATTTTTTACAATTTTGTTCCCTCTTGCTCTATGGGCTTGGATTTGTATTATGTTTTCTTGGCTTGACACTTGGGTTATTAAATGAGTCCCGCTAACAATGAAAAATTTAAAAATTGTTGAAAATGCACCTGTTTGTTCGCTTCATAAATGTGAATTTTAATTTCATTTGCACTATAGGAGGTTTTTTGTACACTTAATTTTTCTTGTTTTGGGGGGGTTTGGGGATAAACTTTTTATTTTACATATTTAGTATTGCCAAATTGGATATTCATATTTTCCTTTTTCTTTACTATTTTGATAGATATGTCACTCATCTCAATTCCAGAAGCAATTAGTATTTTCTTTCCCGTAAACTCTAAGATAGAGATCTTTAGAGAGCTAGTTCTATTTGGTATATGAAGAACTATTTGTGGCTATAATAGGTTATATAGAAATTCTCTGAGTCCCCATTCCAGAAGAAGTTTCCATATCTATTTAGAGGATATTAAGATTTATTAAATCTCGCTTTCCTAATTACTTTATTAATTAGTGTTAATTGTTCCTTTTTTTGGGATGATAAAGAGCCAATAGATAGAATCTCTAAATGTAAACGGATTAATAACGTTGCTTAGTATTTTGAAAATTTTCTGTTCTCTCAGTTGACTTGTAATATTGTTCTAATCATATGAAATCTTTCCTCATATTTTTACTAGGTTGTGCTGTGACTGCTGGTGATGTTTTTTAGGAGATTTGTAAGTCACATGCATTTATAATTTTGTAGCCTTTGTTTTTTTTTGACGTGTTTCGGTTCTAGGATTTTAGAAATCTGTGCAGTTGTTTGTACTGATATGTTGGGTAATACTTGCTTGCTTAGCAATTAACAAGTTACGATTAGATGGAGTAATAACTTATTAATTCAGTTAATAACTTGTTTAGTGGTAGTTCTTGATATTTCTGTCATGTTGTGTGTACAGTGTACTTCTATGACAAGAAGAGACATGCTTCTTGTGTTTTGTCGTTTACCTGCTAATTTCTTAATCATTCATGCTGGTTGGTTTTGGCATGTCAATTAAAGAAGTCATTTTGTTCTGTAGATGCATTCAGTTTGTTGGAATTGCCCCTCATAAATAGATGCATGCCTCATCTCTCTTCAATATTAACTTTGTGCAGCCAGCTGCCAATTAGCTGAAGCTGAGTTTTTGAGTTGTGTATGTAGTAGTGAATGTCCTTAAAGACATGTAGCAAAATTTTCACTTGGCATTAGCTTCCTCTAGAAGTTTAAAATGGTAGTTTAATAAATTTGCAGGATGTTAAGTGACAGTTATTATTGATATATCTGTCCATATATGCAAGAAGAGACATTAACTTATGTTTTGTCGTTTACTTGCTATTTTCTCAAGCATTCAAGATGTCTGATTTAGGTATGTTAATTGAAGAAGTCATATTGTTTAATAGATGCATTCAGTTGGAATCGCTTCTTGTGAATGATGCATGTCTTGTCTCTCTTTAAGTATTTAGTTTGTGCAACTAGCTGGAAATTAGCTGAAGCTGAGTTTTTGAGTTTTGTGTATGTAGTAGTCATTTAATGTAGTTAAAGATGTGTAGTAAATTTTTCATCAGGAATTAGCTTACTCTAGAAGTCTAAATTGGTACCAGTGTTGAATTATCAGCGTCAGATAGGACTGTAACAGCACTTCTTTCTTTTATGCAAACAGCAATTATATTCAGATACTGACTTCTATTAATTATTATATTTCAGAATAGTGTTAGTAATTTTCTTTTTTTGGCTATTTTGGTGGCAGCCCTGAATGATGCACTGAAAGAGGAAATTCAGCATCTGAAGGTATTGACTGGCCAAGCTATGCCAAATGGTGGACCATTGATGAACTTTGCTTCTTTTGGAGGTGGCCAGCAATTTTATCCAAACAATCATGCTATGCATACTCTTATGACCGCCCAGCAGCTCCAGCAGCTTCAGATTCACAATCAGAAGCAGCAGCAGCAACAGCAGCATCAGTTCCAGCAGCATCAATTGCATCAGCATCAGCAGCAACAACTGCAGCAGGAACAGCAACAAACTGCTGATGTGAACATGAGAGGATCGGTTTCATCTCAGAACCAGAAAGATAATGCTTCAGAAAAAACCCCCGTGCTAAAAAAGAATGAGTAGTAAATCAGGCAGTCGCCTGGACCTTAGTTTCATTTTGCCATCAGAACTCAAATAGAACAATGTTACCTTGTTCTCATTAGTTTGTTCAGTTACACCTATAACATTCATTTTAGGTAGTAATTGGATTTTAGTTGGAGATTAAATTAAAGGGAGATAAATATCATACATG
Organism: Nephelium lappaceum; assembly: GCA_021234005.1. Classification (NCBI taxonomy): domain Eukaryota; kingdom Viridiplantae; phylum Streptophyta; class Magnoliopsida; order Sapindales; family Sapindaceae; genus Nephelium; species Nephelium lappaceum. The sequence continues at coordinate 17,429,051 of CM038006.1, forward strand.
TTATAGTCTATTTAGAAAAAGTTTTCCGATAATGGTCTTTGATGATCTGTTAGCCTAAATTTTGTAGGTTTTTCTTTGTCTCTCTCTTTCATTCACTCTTACACACACAATCACCGTTTTATAATTGCCTCTTTTGGCTGGCTGTTAGGAAAACTAGAGCTATTGTATTACATGCTTTCTCAAAGAATGACACTTTGTTTTTTGTAGGTAATTGATAGTAAGTAGTTTATGGTCTTTTGTAGGCTCATTGGGTATTGTTTATTTAGAAAAAAAAAAAAAAAAATTCAAAATTCAAATATTGATGTCTCGTCTCTGATCTGTTAACTTGAGTTTCGCAGTTTTTTCTTCTCTCCTGCTCTCACTCTCGTCCTCTCTCACGCACAGGCATCATGTTATAGTTCTCTTGTATCAGGATGCCTTAAGGAATGTTACATGCTTTCTTACAGAATCACAGTATGTGTACCTTCTTGTGTTTTTTGTAGGTTATAGATCGTAGTAGCTTCTTCTTTTTTGTAGAATTCATTGGGTATAATTTATTTTGTAGAGTTCTTTTTCTCTCATTCTCTCATTCTCATACACACAGTCACCATGTTATAATTGTCTCTTGTGGCTGCCTTTAGGATAAGTGGAGTTTTGTTTTACATGCTTTCTTAAAGAATTACAGTACGTGTGCCTTTTGTGTGTTTTCGGTAGGTAATCAACTGTAAGTAGTTTATGGTCTTTTGTAGAGCTCATAGTAAATATTTGATTTATTTGCATTTCAATGATTCTGCAGTTAGTTTTATGAAGCAGGATTACTAGTTCAGCGTCTTGGTAGTGGTTTGGCGTGCTTGTGACAATGGTGGTGGTGGTGGTTCACGTGAACCAATTGGGTTGTGCGATTGGGTGCAGCTCCAAGACGTCGAGTTGGTTAACGAGAGGTGGTTGGACATGGCTATTGACGACGAAACGATCTGGTTTCAAGCGAGATAGCGACTGATGCACTTATTTCTAGTGCACTAATTTTACACAAGAACTTGTGTAAGTATACAAGGTCCAATATGCAATATAGTGGTAAATCAAGGTCGATCTTATAGGGATAATAAAAGAGGGATAATAAAAGAGAGTTTAGTCAATAGAGTAAAGAACCTAGGGATACAAATTCACCAACCTACTCTCCTTCAATGAAAGAAATAATGAATTTTTATCATGTATTTAATTGGATAATTTTTTTATCGTCATAAACCTTTTCTGAACGGTCAAGTGAGAATGTCCAAATCAATTATCATGCTATATTCCTATGTTGAATAATTAATTTGGACCTATTAACATCTAATTATCTTTATATGATTCACAAATTATACAAGTATATTCTTATCCTACACGATTCATGCCATCTTATTGATTTCTAAATTATGACATCTTTTCAAAAACTGGTAGGCCTAAATTAATTGGTAAAATAAAGTACATGAATAAAAATAATTAATTTTGAAAATAAAATGAAAACAACATCTTCGATGAAGCCTTGAGTCTGCTCACTAACTGTTCTGACTTGTCCACTTTGATTGCTCTTTTGCCCAATAAATCTTCAAAAATTCACTTGTCCACTTCCTGGCTTGGGAAGATTTGGAAATACTGAACACCTCAAATGCACGACATTAATAAATTTTATTTTCTTCAATAAAACACTAGCAGTACGGTCACTGCTAGTATCTCAATGAATTGGAAACTATTACATTGCAGGTTGTACTACTGTTGATGCTCATCCTCATTTTCGCCATTGTTCATAGTGGCTTGGCTAGTCTTCGTGAAGCGGGCGAAAAACTTAGTGGTGAGCGCACATACCGTGCTTTGTCTGCTGGGATATCTCTTCCATTGGCTGTTAAAATGCGGGGAGGCTTTGAAAGTCGTTAAGAGACGAACTAGCGTCATACAATTTGCAGCTATTCGCACTTGTTGACAAAATTTGCCTAGAGATTACGACGAAGAATTTTACATCAAGAAGTTTGTATATGACAATGGAAATAGTATCTATTTTGGTTTATGTTGATAATTAGAACTGATTGAGAAGCAATAATAGCAAGAAGTATTAATACCTGTCAGCTAATGGATGGTTGTTTTCTCACATATAAATGAATGGAATATGATTTTGTTAAGATTCCTACCTTACAGAATTATTAGAATGCTTGGAGTCATGTTTTAATTGCTGGATTTGTGGGTTCTTCTTACACAGGTAAGGCTTTGTGATCACTATTTTTTAAGGGTATCTAATATTCTAAAAAACAATTGTTGCAAGATAATCACTCTTGATCCAAACATTGTCCAAGTTCATCTTAGAAGCAGTTTCTATAGCGGGAATGTCTGCATAAAGGTAATGGCCATAAACTCTAAAAAGACTGGAGTGTTGCACAAGAATGTTTGCATAAAGGTCATGATTCAAGACCATGCAGATTTATAAGTTATCAAGTTAGATGATTCAGCATGAATATATTGAGGTTCAGGCAATGATACCCACCACTAGATGGGACTGGACTGGACATTAAATACGGATTAAGAGATCTAAATTAAAAAGGCACATTTTTAGCTTTAAAATAACCGAAATACAAAAGAAAAGTTAAGAGAATCACATGGTATGAACTTATTGATAAAGAGACTAAACAAGTGAGGGATTTTCCGGCTGCCAAGAGGCCCAAGACTTAGCAATTCCTACAACATCATACATAACAAATTCTTATAAACTATCTTCTTCCTAATCATACAAAGAGAAAAACATAAAAATGTATTCAAGATTTAAGTACTTTGCGCTCTTCAATAGCCTTCTACTGAAACCAATATTTCAACACTGAAAAGCGGAAAAAAGAAAAAGATTATAAGAAACCAGCAATGGCATTGTGAGTTGATTCAAATTATAACAAGAATATTTGGTGTTAACTGTAGTAGATTAATGCAAGGTATTATTGGACAACATCAATACAACCTATCTCCTATACTTTTACTCTTGCATGTCATTAGTTGTATAGCTTTACGAGGTTGATAAGCATTTAAATGTTCATGACCAATATCAAAATTAGTTTTATTCACTTCACCATCAAAACTAGCATATTAATTTGTAATATTTACGATAATAGAAGCTTAAATTAAATCAAGCATAGTTAAAGAAGAAATATGGATTACCTTCAGTTTGGACGTCTCTTCTGCAACAAGGTAATACAAGACTCTCTATATGTATATCAATGTTAAGCCACTCAGCATTATTAATGTTTGGAAGGCCATCAACCACTATATTCTTCAAATTCTCAACTTCTACATTGCGAAACACCAATTGGCACCGATTTGCAAACAACATCGTATCACTAGTATTTAAATAACACAATGGATTCAAACTATGGAACACATCGGGTATAATCATAATTCGAGTCCACGATTCTTTCACACCATATTCCTTTATAACCCAAAATTCGGCACCATGTCTATGACTCCCCTCTTAAAGGCATAGAAAGCCTCCCAAAAGTTCAAGAGAACCCATGAAACAATCATCTTTCTCGATATCAGGTAATGGCAAGATTTCAAACTTCTTTTCCAACAAATCAAACCCAAGAATATGCTCAGCGTTACCACCCACCCAATGAATAGCACCATTGATACGGACCCTCTTGTCATTGAAATAGGTAAAATGACAATCAGTTGGAAAAGTCGTCCATGAATCATTGCTAAGAGAGTAACAAAAAGAAAAACATAGAAATTGATGCATTCAAGTTTTAAGTTTTTAATAATAACTTAATGATAGTATTATTTTTTCCTTGAAGTATATTATTATTGTCAGCGCTAAATTGGAGATCGCTTATGCCTATAGGTTCCTGACCAGGTAGTTCTTGAGCTAATTCTTCTAAAGAACTTTTTAGAGGGTCGGTCATTAACTAACTATTCTTTTAACTATATCTAATTATTTTTGTATTTCTTTTATAATTTCTACCTCTAGCTAGGTGCACTTCTTCTATAAGTGTTCTTGTTTCGAACTCTACTTGTTTAGGGGTTCTAGTATTTATTAAATTTATTAATTCTATAATTTCTTTCTTATTAGGGAATTTTCTAACTTGATTACTAAACTCACTAAGAGTTTCTTTCAGATAATATAAATTTCTTTTCAATGTTGTGATCTTATTATTTTCAAAGACTAGTTCTAAACTTTCTAGATTTTTATTAATTCTTTCTATATTTTCTTTTAAATTTTGTCCTAAATTTATTATCAAATCTACTATAAAATTTTGTTGACTATCACTAGTGTGTGGAATATGTTGATATTGATTATTAAGGTAATCTATATTACAATGAATTTTAAATTTATTTTGTAAGTTTATTTGTACCATTTTGTAATTTGTTACTTCTAAATTTAAATATTCTAGTTTTTTGAAATTCATATATGAAATAATATTTTTCCTTGATTTCTTCAATCTTTTTTCTATGGCATTTTGAAGAAGGATTTTCATACTCCTAACAACTAAATATTTTCTTATACTTATTCTTTCTTTCACTTTATTATTATCTAATAATATATCAATTCTTTCTAAGATTTCTATCCTTTTTGTAGTATGGAGTTCTTTGATATAATGATGATATATTTCTAAACCTTGGTGCTTTAATAATATTATTTATTATTTCTAGTCTTATGTTTACCATAGACTTCTTCTAAAATATTCTCTGCTTCCTTGATCTTGTTTTCTAACCTAGTTCTATAATCTTTTAATTGGCTTATATGCTTTCCTAATACTTCTAAATATTCGGAACTTCCTTCAGCCATACTTTGTTCTCTAATAACAAATCAAATTCTTTATAAAACTTTTAAACCTATCTATTTGTGTTTCTAATTGTTCTATATATATATATATATATTTATATGATTTATAAAACCAGGCTCTTGCATTTTAGATTTAATTAAAGCTTTAGAAATACTCATTCAAGGATCCAAAAATTTTTTTCCTTTCCAAAGATGCCTTTTTAATCACTGTAGGCAAAAGGAAACCGGAAATTTTTAAGAATAAACTTAAAAACTAAATCTAGATTTTACTTAACTCTTACATTTCAAAAATATTAGACCAGAGAAAATCTTCCATACGTTTTGAGGAAGTTTTGCAATGAAGCTCCTAGATCGGAATAATGATTTATATTTTCATTAACTTGGCGAGACTTCTTTGTCCCTTAAAAATTTAGGGAAATAGAAAATTAAAAATACTTACTTGAGATTGTCGAGCTTTTTTGAGATTTCAGAGACTCTTTTATTTTCTAAAGGCTTTTTGAGATTACTTTCTAAGAAGGAGGAGGATTTTGTAGATGTTTTTTATTCGAATATCTAGAATTGTATCATAATTGCTTACTTTTATTGATTTCACACACATATGTATACACAGCTCGGATAAGTTTGAGCTAAATAGATAATTACAAAGAAGATAGAATTCTTGAGAGACAAAATAATTACAATGTTTGATAGAAAAAATTTGTTAGGGAATCTTTGTCTATTTTTATTTTTTTGCCAATACTTATTTGCTTTTATCTTCTCTTGCCGACACTTTTAACTTCTTCTACTGATGCTACTTTACACTTTTTTATCTTCTCTTGCCAACTCTTTTATCTTCTTCTGCCGATGTTACTGTATACTTTTGTCTTCTTGTACCGACACTAATATTAGTTTTCTTTCTGCCAATATTTTCACATGTTCAGTTTATGAATAACTTTATCATCAAATCCTTCATCTATTTCTTCCATAACATTATCTTCAGTAAGAAAATAATAGTCTACTCTGCGTTCTGCAATAGCCTTCTACTGAAACCAATATTCCAACATTCAAAAACAGACAAAAAGAAAAGAATTAAAAAGCCAGCAGTGGCATTATGGGCTTATTCAAATTATAAAAGGAATAAAACAAGTGATTTCAAAAAACTAACACGTGCTTCCATTATATAATACAAGTAAAAGTTCAATCTACTACAAACTAACACCACATGTAGCTCTATTGATCGGTTAATCCTCATCCAAACATGTTTTTTTCCAACATTAGCTTCCTTTTCTAACGCAAACAACAATAAAATTGCTAATTAGCAACACAATTGCAAACTACTTACACTTAAAATCAATTACAATAAAATTGCAAACAACAATAAGATTGCAAACTACTTACACTTGATTATGCTTAAACAAGAAACAGACCACAAGCATTATAGTGACTAACAGGTCCTTCACCCTCCTTTGCCATAAACCAAAATTCCCAATCCCATTGAATCTTATGACTTCGAACTTCGCCGCAGAAGTTGTAACTCCAATCGTCTCAATGAGAAATGCTAACTGACCTGATGAACCTGGCTCTGATATTAATTGTTGTGAAATAGAAATGCAAGAACAAAGCAAGAAAAAGAGAAAACACAAAGAATTATAGTGGTTCGATAATGTGCCTATATCCACTCTCATATGGCTAAAAAACTTTCACTATATTTTCACTAAGGTTACAACAGTATTTATATAAAAACCATAATCCCTAAAATACCCTTATAAATATCATACTGTACTGCGAGAGCGTTACCACTGCACCCCCTACTTATCTGTATGCCCCCCAATAGGCTAATTGATTTCACTTCAAGTCTAGGCCTATCGGCCCATCCCCTTCACTTCATTAACTAGCCCACGTGTTGACTTTGAGCAGGCCTCGTCAGCCAACTTCCTTGGAACCTAGCAACCTATGTCCTGTACAAATCAAATAAAAAGAATAAGGGTGATCTTGACACTGGTGAGGTGCCGGCCAAAGACATTTCGACACTCAAGTCAGTAAACTGATAATAATATACGAGAGTGCAGTAACTGTAAAGCGTCGTTAGACTAAAGGGAGTGTGTCGAAAAAAAGGTAGGACGGAAGACTATTAAAGTCTTGACTGTCTTGACCTAAAGAGTGGACGGAGTAAGAACACTAGGATATTAAATATCAGTGAGCAACCCCGTAAATAGAATAGTGTAAGAAGACTGCGAATAGTATACCAGGTAAGTTCCTAGGAAAGAGACATCGGTCACAATGGACATAGTTAAATACCAAGTCTTTTCTAGCCAGAATCGTTCCTAGAAATGCACCTTCATACCACTACACTAACTCTATCACACAGGAACTCTAAATCTAGAGTGGAAGAATGAAGACACAAGATAGGCAAGTGAGAAACCTCAAGTAGCTTGCAAGAAGTGAGCAAGTGAGGTAGGATGCTTTTGGCTTCAAATGAAGCCTCTATTTATAGGTAGAGATGGTGCCATGGGCACTTATGATGGAGTTAATGTCATGTCCATTACAAAATAAATATTATGATTAATGTCAGGTTGGTTATGGAATAAATTTCATAGTTAATGATATGTCGGTTATAGAATAAATATCATAATTAATGATATGTCGGTTACAGAGTTAATATAACTTCCATTACAATTGATTTAAACCTCATTCACTAAGAGCAATCAATCCTCATTACTTGGGTTGGATCAACCAAGTTGTTGGGCTATCTGCTTGTATTTACATGGGTTGATCAGCATACTGGACTAATTTATTTCAATAAGCTTTGGGCTTTTATTTTGGGTTTAAAAATTTTGACAACTACAGTTTGTCCCCTACTGTTTCGACTGACATAGTTGATCGAAGGAGTGAAAGTTCTAATAGCTGACTTGTAACTCGATTGGTCATCTAACGTCATAGTTGGGTAGTTGAAAGTGACATTAAACCTTAGGCTTTTGAAGTGCGTTCACGGGGAATGACTTTTGAAAGTGCGTTCGTGGGGAACGGCTTTTGAAGATGCGTTCGCGGGGAACGGCTTTTGAAGTGCGTTCGCGGGGAACGACTTTTGAAGTGCGTTCGCGGGGAACGGCTTTTGAAAGTTCATTCTCGGGGAACGGCTTTTGAAAGTGCGTTCGAGGGGAACGACTTTTAAAAGTGCGTTCACAGGGAACAGCTTCAGAGAATGCCTGATGTTAATTTGAATTTAGTGTGTTGAAATATGAGTTATTTCAATTTGACTGAAGTGACGGAGACTGGGTGATACCTTGCCCTCATTGAACCATAAGTTGATCATCATGATGGATTCATTAAAAAACCGTTGGTTAGCTCCAATGTCTTATTGACTATAATGACAAGTACATGCATTTAGACAATAATAGGGGTTGATATCTGTTTGATGAACCCTCTTGGTAGATCTCATTAAAAACTTTATTAGCAAAACCCAGTGGGATAAAAACTGACAAGGAAAAAAGAGTATATACTTACAAAATGCTAATCCCTCTAAGAAACTTAGAAATAATATCTCTTCAGATGAAGTGCATTCCAGCTGTTTGCTATCTCCCGACCATTTGAGTCTTCTAGTTTGTAAGCGCCACGTCTAAGTGTCTTGGTAATCCGGTAAGAGCCTTCCCATGTCGCTCCCAATTTTCCTTCATTTGGGATTCTTATGTTCTGAAAGACTTTATGTAGTAAGACCCAGTCGCCTACTGTAAATGTTCAAATTCTTACATGCTTGTTATAGCTTTTAGCGATCATGTGCTTGTAGGATGCTAAGCGAAATTGTGCCATCGTTCTGAGCTTATCGATTATCCCCAATTCAAACTCTAGAGCTTGCGAATTCTCGAGCTCATTTACTTCTCTTCTATCCATTTAAAGCCTTGTGTTTGTTGGTAGTATAGCGTCGGTGCCATAGACAAGGGAAAAAGGTGTTTGCCCTATTGAAACTCACAGAGTTGTCCGGTAGGACCAAAGGACTCTTGGTAACTCATCGACCCACTTACCCTTTACACTTTATAGCTTCTTTTTAAGTGTTTGTATCAGGGTCTTGTTAGTTGACTCTGCTTGTCCGTTCGACTGAGAGTGTATAGGTGTGGAGAAGCTCAGCTTGATATTCAATTGTTGGCAATAGCTTTGGAATTTATTTGAAATAAATTGTAAACCATTATCTGTTACAATTTCCTTTGGGACACCGAACCTACAAATGATGTGCTTCCAAATGAAGTTCTTCACATTTTGGTCCTTGACATTCTTGTAGGCATCCGCTTCAACCCACTTGGTAAAGTAGTCAATTAGCACTAGCAAGTACCTCTTTCTCCCCATTTGTGAAGTGGGAAGTGGACCAACAATATCCATTCCCTATTTCATAAACGGCCATGGAGTGATGATTGATGTTAACAACTCTAGAGGTATGTTTGAGACTTGGGCAAACCTTTGACACTTGTCACACTTCAATACTAGGGTAGTTGCATCCTATCACATAGTTGGCCAGAAGTATCCGGCTCTGAAGGCTCGTAGAGCTAGGCTTCGTGCTTCTGAATGATTTCCCCCACAGCCCTCATGAAGTTCTCTTAGGACATACTCGGCTTCTGAGGGTCCAATACAACACTGGTAGGGTCTGTAAATGGATCTTTTATACAACTTACAAGCAATTATACAATGTCGAGCGGCTCTGCCTCATCTCGATCTGATGGAAGTTCATTGTAGAGGAGGTAATTGAGGATCGGGGTCATCTAATTAATTTCTTGGTTGACTAGAGAAACATCTTCTCTTTATAACCAAACTACAGGCCAGTGTAAGTGAATAAAGGGAATTTATAAGTCTTCTTTTCCTTCGATCGATGACCCAATGCTTGCAAGTGCATCTGCGTGAGTGTTTTCTAAACGAGGGATTTGCACTATATCAAACGCCTTGAACTTCGAACTTAGCTCTTTTGCTTTAGCTAAGTAAGCACTCATTTTAAGATCTTTTGTCTAGTTTTCTCCCCTCATTTGATTCACTATTAGTTGTGAATCACTTTTAACCAAGATCTTGAAACCCATATCCCGTGGATGATCTCTAATCCTAAGATCAAAGCTTCATACTCGACCTCATTGTTAGTTGTCTTAAAGTGACACCGAACAGCTTGTTGAAGTACATCCCCCTCTAGAGATACAAGTACAATTCCTAGGTTGGTGTCATTCTAATTGTTGACTTAATCAACCTTTAGTATCCATTTCCCTTTTTCAATGTCTTCTATGATGGCCATGAGTTCTCTTTCAGTCTGTACTTGCTCATTAGGCGTGAAATCCGCGATAAAATCATCCAAGGCTTGCAATTTAATGGCAGTCCTAGGCTGATAAGAGATATTATACTCATTTAGCTCTATAGCCCACTTGGTGAGTCGTCCCGATAATTCTGATTTGTGTAACACATTTGTCAAAGGGAAAGTAGTGTAGATCACTATCGGGTGCGATTGAAAGTATGGCTTGAGCTTCCTAGCGATTACTATCAAAGCCAAAGTCAATTTTTCTAACTGGCTATATCTTGTTTCTACGTCGAGTAAAGTCCGACTAACATAATATATAAGACTTTGCAGACCGTTTTCCTCTCGGACTGGAACTGCACTAACTGTTGTAGGGGCAACCGCTAAGTAGACGTATAACGTCTCTCCATCTTTTGGTTTTGATAGCAATGGAGGGTTGGACAAATATGCCTTTAGTTGCTGTAAAGTCTTTTCACATTCATTTGTCCACTCAAATCCTTTGTTCTCCTTTAAAGTATCAAAGAATGAGTGATAACGTTCTGATACTTTAGGAATGAACTTGCTGAGCGTCGCAAGTCGCCCGGTCAACTTCTGCACATCTTTCTTACTTTTTGGAGATTTGATGGCTCTGATCGACGTCAGTTGGTCAGGATTAGCCTCCATGCCACATCGGGTAACCAGATAGCCCAAAAAATTACCGGATGAAACCCCAAAGGAGCACTTGGATGGATTGAGTTTCATATTATATTTTCTTAAGATGTCAAATGTCTGGTGAAGATGTTCAAGATGGTCTTCTACAACTAACGATTTCACTAACATATCGTCTATGTAGACCTCCATTGTTTTTCCTGGTTTCTCTTGGAACATTTTGTTTACTAATTGCTGGTACGTGGCTCCAACATTTTTCAATCCAAATGACATCACCTTATAACAATAGATGTCGTGCTTCGTTATGAATGACGTTTTCTCTTGGTATCCGGATGCATGAGAATTTGATTATATCTTGAGAATGCGTCCATGAAACTTAAAAGCTCATGTTCTGCTGTTGTGTCGACCATCATATCAATATGTGGTAGAGGAAAAGAGTCCTTAGGGCAAGTCTTGTTCAAGTTAGTAAAATCAATACAGACTCTCTATTTTTCATTCTTATTTCAGACCACCATAACATTTGCAAGCCAATCAGGGTATTGAACTTCTCTAACCGACCCTATCTCTATCAACTTTTGGATCTCCTCATTGATGACTTGATTTCTCTCTGGCGCGAACTTCCTCCTCTTTTGCTTTACTAGGATATACGTGGGATCAATATTCAATTTATGAGTAATGACCTCTAGGTCAATCTCTGTCATGTCAGCATGCAACCATGCAAAACAATCGTGGTGTCGAGTGAGGAAGTCAATGAGCTTGCTTCTTAGTTCAGTCACCAATGTTGACCCTATTTGTACCTTATAGTCTGTGTAAATTGGGTGGATCGACACTTTATCGAGCGTTTCGACTTGCGGTTGATCTGGCTCGACTCCTTTGGAGCCCTGCTGTAATTGCTATAAGACCCTAGTCTTTCCCTTCAGAGTGTTCTGATAACATTCACGTGACATTCTCTGTCAATCTTTAATATCCTTAACTCCCTATTTTATAAGAAACTTGATTGTTTGGTGATAAGTGGAAGGTACTGATTTCATCTCATGGATCTAAGGTCGACTCAAGATAGCATTGTAACTGGCACCAGCATCAAGAACTAGAAATTTTGTGTGAAGGTTCACCCCTTCAGCGTGTACCAACAATACAATTTCTCTTACGGTGTTTTTCTGCTCACCACTAAATCCAACTAGAACTGTTGATCATCTATTGATATTTGACTCATCAATCTGTATCTCTCTAAGTGTTGTTAGAAAAAGCACATTAGTTGAGCTTCCGTTGTCAATCAATATACGCTTCGTTAGACAGTTGGCTATATAGAGACTTATAACCAAAGCATCGTGATGTGAGTTGAGGATATTGGTGGCCTAATTCCTTGTAAAGGTCAATGGGTAGTCTTCTTGGTTGGCAACTTTTAATGGTCAACTGATTGACTGCACATCAACTCTTGTGTGCTTTTTTACAGCGGAATGTGTTGTCCCATTAATCTCTGATTCCCCGATAATTACATTGATAACTCTTTCTTGAATCGGGGGCACTGATGGAGTAAGCTCTCTATTATGGCGTTTATCATCACCTCGATGCACGTTCTCTTTTACTCTCTCATTCAGAAATTCCTTTAGATGACCTTCTTTGAGGAGTTTGATTACCTCGAAGCGCAAAGAAATGCAATCTTCTGTTTCGTGACCATAATCATTGTGAAATTCACACCACTTGCTTTGGTCTTTAGAACTAGCTGGTCTCTCAGATTTTTTCGTTCATCTTATTGCATTTCCCATTCTCTTCAAAACTGCAACGACCTCTGCCTGGATGATTGTAAGGTTGTATCTTGGAAGTGGTTTTTAGTAACCGTGAGGTCTCTCAAAACGGTAGTTCGGTTTATCATATTGACTTGGTCGGTCATTACATCGGTTTTTGCCAGCTCGATCATCATGTTTGATATTATTATAATTGACTTTTTTGGAATCATTTGTCCCTGAACGACCATCTTGTCGACCTACCTTGCTACCTTTTTTAGAACTGGATGCGTTTGGCTTATAGTTCACCGCATCTTCCTCCTACTTGATTTGTGCCCACGCCTTGGCGAGTACATCTTCCATTGTCTTAGGAGGATACTTCGTCAACTCTTTATAAAGGTCTTAGTCAGGCAATAGAACTCTTCTAAAGGCTGAAACTGCGGCTGCAATATTATAATTGATAATGGACACCTTCTCCCGATGAAACGACCAACATAGTCTCTTAATCGCTCTCCCGGTCTTTGAATAACTGCATAGAGATCATTTGAGTGTTTTTCCAACTTCCTGCTGCTGACAAATTGCTCAATAAATGCATCTGATAGCCTTGTAAATGAATCAATGCTACCATTAAGCAGGTTGACAAACCACTGAAGAGTGGGCCCTACCAAACTCGAGCCAAAGCCTTTGCACATGACGACCTCTCTGAGGTTATTTGGGATAACGACCGTTAACATTCGTTGCTTATATTGGGCTATGTGGTCATCGGGATCCATTGTCCCATCAAACATCTTTATCTTTGGTAAGGTGAATTTCTTTGACATTTCTACCATTGCAATTGAATCTGCAAATGGCGAGTCAGGGAAACTAGTCGAGGTGCTTTTCTTCAATGGTATTGGGACTCCAGGTATGCGATTGATTAATGCCTTGAGCTCCATAAGTTTTCTAAAAACTTCGTCCGACATTGGCTCTATGACCCTAGCACCCTTTTGGCATTCTACACCGCAAATTAGCTCTCCAAGGGTTGGTTCAACACTGGGTTGTCGATCAGCTGACACACTTTGCTTGACTTCGAGAAATTCTTCAAGACGCCCTCGGTCAGCTCCAGCATCTTCAAATTGTGGCGTCCTTCCTACATCACTTGTTAGATTGGTCTCATTTGGTTGACCTTACCTTTGGGAATCACTAGTCAATTGTTCGACCCTACGCTACAACCTTATATTCTCCCTACGAATTGCTTGATTCTCTGCTTGAAGTTGCTTTAGTTGTTCACCATAAGCTGTCATTTGCTCCATTAAGGAGGTAAGTTGAGCTTCAGTGGATTGGTCTCCTAACATTGCAATATGTGTAATTGTTAACTGCTTCGATTTATACTGGACCAAATTGCTAAGTTCCCATAGATGACGCCAAACTGTAATGGGTGAATTCTGTAGTATGTTGACTTAGAGCAGGTTTCGTTAGTCAACTTCCTTGGAATCTAGCAACATGTGTCCTGCACAAATCAAATAAAAAGAACGCGGGTGATTTTGACACCGGTGGGGTGTCAGCCGCAGATACTTCGACGCTCAAGTCAGTAAACTAATAATAATATACGAGAGGGTAGTAACTGTAAAGCGTCGTTAGACTAAAGGGAATGTGTCAGCAAAAGGGTAGGACGGAAAACTATGAAAGTCTTGACCATTTTGACCTAAAAAGTGGACGGAGTAAGAACACTAGGATATTAAATATCAATGAGCAATCCTCGTATAATAGAACAGTGTAAGAAGACCGAAAATAGTACACCAGGTAAGTTCCTAGGAAAGAAAGGTCGGTCATAATGGACACAGTTAAATACCAAGTCTTTCCTAGCCAGAACCTTTCCTAGACATGTATTTCCACGCCACTACACTAACTCTGTCACACAAGAACTCTAAATCTAGAGTGGAAGAATGAAGACACAATAGAGGAAAGTGCGAAACCTCAAGTAGCTTGCAAGAAGTGAGCAAGAGGTGGGATGCTTTTGGCTTCAAATGAAGCCTCTATTTATAGGTAGAGAAGGTGTCATGGGCACTTATGATGGAGTTAATATCATGTCCGTTACAAAATAAATATTATGATTAATGTCAGGTCGGTTACGGAATAAATTCCATAGTTAATGACATGTCGGTTACAGAACAAATACCATAGTCAATGATATTTTGGTTACAGAGTTAACGTAACTTCCATTACAATTGATTTAAACATCATTCACTAAAAGCAATCAATCCTCATTATTTGGGTTGGATTAACCAAGTTCCTGGGCTATCTGCTTGTATTAACATGGGTTGATCAGCATACTGGGCTAATTTATTTCAATAAGCTTTGGGCTTTTATTTTGGGTTTAAGAAATTTTGACCACTACAATATATAAATATGAGTCATATAATTAACAACATAATATTTCTAAATATTGTATAGATCCCATTAAATGACTTATTTTAAATTAGAATAAACGCGTACACATTATCATAGGGGTTTGTTAAGGCCTTCTATATCTTCAAAAGTACTCAAGATTAACTATTATTCATTGAGATCTAAAAGCTAGTAATATTTTATTAGATGGAAATATTGAGCCTAAAATCTCATATTTTGGTATGGCAAGAGTTTTCGCAAAAGATGATTTTGGAGCAAATACAGATCGAGTTATTGGAACACAGTAAATATATGTATTTATTTAACATTATTTCATAACAAAAAATTTAGTTCTTCTAATATAATAAATTATTATCATGATAAATTGTAGTGGTTATGTTCCTCCAGAATATGTCAGAAGAGGTGCATATTCAATTAAGTTTGATATCTATAATTTTGGAGTTCTACTTCTTCAAATCATAAGTGGTAAAAAAGTTTCTAGTTTATATGGTGAGAGTGGAAGTTTAAGCTTTCTTGAATATGTAAGTTTTCTAAGACTCATACTAGGCAATTGTAAGACAAAAAATTAGCATTCATGTAATATAGATGATGATTGAAGATTGAAAATTTCAGGCATATGATCTGTGGAGGGATGGCGAAGGCATGGAGTTTATAGATTCTTCATAATAAGATAAAGGTTCGTCGTGCAAAGCTATTGAAATGCTTGCAGATTGCTTTATTATGTGTGCAAGAGATCTTAGATTATAGACCAACCATGGTGGAAGTTTCTTTGATGCTAAAAAATGAAACAACAGATATTATGATTCCAAAGAATGCGACTTTCTGGAAACAAACAAACAAAATTGAACAAAATAAATCTACACAACTGGTTGTTAATTCAGTTGATGACGTAACAATTACAGAAGTTGTACCTAGATGATGTTTGCATGCACATTGAAAATACCCCTTGAATTATCTTCAATTATCCTGTTGAGGCTGTAGTGAATAGTTTAGAGATGGATAATCAATAACCTATGAATTTTGTGCTTCTGGTTGGTTATCAGCAAACCATTCCTTGTATTATAGAAATGACCGACTCAATAAAATCCGATTTGAACCATCGATAACATTATTTTTCACGAATTTGGATAGGGTGGTAGTTTTAAAATATGAAATATCTTTTGTAATTAATGATTTTATATGTACCTCTATGCTTGTGTGACAACTTGTGGTTTAGAAATGATCGATTCGATAAAATCTGATTTGGACAATCGATATTCGATAACATTATTATTATTATATTTTTTTATTTTATTTCAAATTTGGATAGGGTGGTAATTTTAAAATAAGGAATATCTTTTATAATTAATGATTTATGTGTAGCTCTGCTCTTGTCTAATAGCATATGAGATATATATATATATATATATATATATAATATTTTTGTAATTAGGACATCCTAACTTTAAAAAGTTAAGACGAACTAATCAAATTCATCCATTACATTATCTCTTCTACTTAATTTAAATGGAATGAATAAATTTGATTAATTCATTTTAATTTTTTAAAGTTAGGATGTCCTGATTATAAAAACATTATATGTATATATATATATTATTTTTACTTTAAGCATTCAATCACATTTACATTTGTGCTATAAAAACCGAAATTTAGTTCCGTTAATTAAATTAAGCCTGTGTTTAATTCGTTCACCAGTATCACTTTCTTTCTTTTCTTATCAATTTCCTTCTAATGTTTTGAATAATGTGGATCTAGTCCATATTAAGGAGTATATTTCCATTTCACGTATTTTTTCAGATTGAACAACTGTATGGGTTCCATTTTGATGGAGCAAGTGGAGGACTGTGTTTGAATTTGCCTCGCATCGGATTCGGATTAGTTTCGCCAAAAGGACTGATTTTCGTTTCTAATTGATTCATGAACCAATTTTTTAATTGATTTTGTTTGAAATGGTTGATGAAGATACTGTTTTTGTTTTCCATTTTTGGTTTTTGATGATGAAGTGTCGATGAAGTGTTGACAATATTATATTGAAGTCAACAGATGCCAGCTTTAAATAAACTTTCAGATCCAATCTACAATTAATTGATTTGATCTTCTGTTAATCGCACGCCTTGCCAGGCCATTAATTGCTATACAGCCTGTCATTAAAGAGAGTTTGCAACTTATAGTACGATTTGAGTCAATATGCCTGCCCCGTAATATTCCAATTTCGAATGAAGATTTTGAACAGCGAGGTAATTTGACCTGCTGGGGGAATAAATAATTTCACTTCTTCCCATGAAGTTGTTATTATGTATTATTTTCCTAGAGTTCACATGCAAGTCAATATTTATTATGCTATTCTGTTTAAAATAAAAGTTAATAAATGTAGGATAACATAGCTGTTAATTTTGTCATGTGATATAAGATTAATGAATGATGTATATATACAAAAACTTTTCAAGACTACAAAGGCCATATTCTATAATTCACATGGGACATAGACTTGATCTGACCATGTATCATAGGGGTAATCAAGTCTTAATGTTTATGTGGATTAATTTTATTAGATGAACTTTTATAATGTAATAAGTTTTATAAATTTAAACTTATGCATTTCAATAGGGAAAATCCTAAAAAACCGCTTCAATTTTAATAGATTACTCATTTTCCCTCATGTAGTTTCATTTTTATTCATTTTCTCACATTCCCTCACTTTGTTAACGGTAAAGTAATACTGATATGTGCAGAGAATAAAAAGACTAAATTATCCCTGATATGATTTTTTTTTTTAAAAAAAAAACACACTAAATTAAAAAAATAAAAAAAAATAAAAAATGGAGATCCAATCTGGATCTCCACAATCATTGAAAAAAAAAAAACCCTTTCTGATCCCCTCTCTCTTCTCTCTCCCAATTTTTGGGTTTCCTAACCTTTCTTATCATTCAGTCTCCTATAATCATCAATCTCCCACACTCATCAATCTCCCACAATCATCACCAAGCATCAAAAAACAGAAAAAACCAATCAACAGAAAGAGAAGAAAAAAAGAAAAAGAAAAAACCACTGGTCTCCACCGTTGGAGACCCACCTGGGTCACCGATCTGGGTCTCCACGTCCGATCGTGGAGACCCAGATTTTGGGTCTCCGACGGACGTGGAGACCCAGATTTTGGGTCTCCGATCGTCGTGGAGACCCAGACCCAGAATTGGGTCTCCACCATGCCGTCACCGTCCAACCATGCGTAGCTACAGTTGAACCAAGCCGCAGATGCAGTCGAAGATGGAGAGAGAAAGAGGAAAAGAGGAGAGAAAGAGAGAGAGCTAGAGAGATAAAGAGAAATGGAGGGAAAAAAATAAACTCATATATATTATTTTTATTTTTTATTTTTTAATAAAAATATCTTATTTTAATAGATATTTTAATATTATTTATTTTATTTTTAATTTTTATTGATATTTTCGTTGAATTTTCTTTTTTGTCCCTTGAGTCAAATGATCAATTTTATCACCCTAACGGAATTTGTTATTGTTAGGGTTATTATCGTCCTTTTATATGGTTTCAGGGGGTATTTTGGGTGTTTAATTGAAAGTCAGATGGTATTTTGGATAAAAACAAAACCATATAGGGAAAAATGGATAATCTATCAAAAGTCAGGATGTTTTTTGGGATTATCCCATTTCCATATGATAAATACAAAGAGTTTCATCCAAAAGATTAAAAAGGGGACCAAAAACAATCAGTATTGAACAAAGATAATTAAAAATTATATTTGTTCAAGCTTTTCCAAATTTGTTGCGAACTCTGAATTTGTTTATTTTATATCTAGAAGTTGTGGAGAAAAGGAAAAATTGGATGTACTTTGAATGTAAATAAAAGATTATGAGTTTTACCACTCTATTATTTTTATTGAACTTAACTAGTTAATGATGAAAAACAAATATTATATATATATATATATATTAATTTTACCATTAGTGTCTCCTAACTTTAAAAAATTAGAACGAACCAATTAAATTTATTCGTTACATTTGAATTAAACATGAGAGAGAATTTATTTTAGGAGAGAGAATACAATAGATGAATTTGATTGATTCGTCCTAACATTTTAAAGTTAGGAGGCATGTGCCTTTGTCCTGACGGTAGAAACACTAATATATAGTAATTTTTTGTGGAATTGTGGACTGCCTTTGTCTTAATGGTAGTAGGATGTCAATATATGGGGTTTGAGGCAGGCTTTTCAATTCATTTTATCAAATATTTCCTTATCACAAGCATTGAATGTGGTTATAATATTTACAACTTAGATTTTATTAAAAGCAAGTTAGGGTTATCATGAAAGTAGAAGTTCAAAATTAAAAAAAATAAATAAAAAATAACAAAAATAAACACCAAGCAACAAGACATTAGGAAATCAAACCCAACATGTTTTTCAGAACCGGCTTTTGGATTTCAAGTGAAGCATGCTTTCCTTTCGAAAACAACTTGTGGAAAGAAAAACAAATATAAAAGGATTAATTACACAACATCCTTGTATTTTATTGCTTAGAGTAAAATTTTGAGCAAATGTCCTAAATGGACACAAACATCCCCCGTTTTTATGCTAAACCGTTCAAACTAACATTGACCCCTCTATGCATTATGAAATCCAAATTGTCCGTTCAACATAATCTCTAATTAATTAGTACATAAATAAAATTAATCAATTAAAAAATAAAATTTTAAGTAATTATTAAACGGTCTCCTTAATTAGTACAATCATTTTTATTTTTTAATTAATCAAATTTATTTATTTTTTAATTAATTAGAGATGATGTGGGAGGGGTAATTTAGGTTTTTCATAAATCAAAGATAGTTAGTTTTAACAATTTGACTTAATAGTAGGGTATATTTGTTTTAGTTTAGGTCATTTGTTCCAAAATTTCGCTCAAAGCAATAAACTTACGACTCTATGTAAATAGCCATACAAAAACGGATCAATGCAAAAATATAAATCTATGAGGCAACTTATTAATTGAATGTAAGAGACCAATTACCGTACAGTTTGAAATAATTTTGGTATTAAAAATAATTAATTGATGTTTTTTATATGGGCGTAAACTAAATCACAATTAAGAAAAGCAGTTGAAGTAAAATTTAAAAAGGAGATTGAGACACATGCTCCACTCATTAGACTATCAACAAGCGAATATATTTAGGTTTAGAGTAGTATTAACAGATATATCCTTAGCAACTTAATATCCAAAAAATTGAAGAAAAAAAAATCATAAATAAGAAATAAACTAATTCATTTATTGTTTTGTCATTTTCTCTTTTGTTCTCTTTTATTCATCCATTGGGTTATTTTGATCTTAATTTATGTCCTAAAAGGACTAGATAACACTACTTTAAAATTTAGTACCAAACCAAAAAAAAAATATAATAGGATTAACAACCCAACAACATTGGACTTTAAAATTAGCAACATTAAATAGAAAATAATTACAATTATTCAAAAACAGTAGAGTGGTATCACTGTATTTATTATTAAGAATCGGTTATGGATCAATATATGCTATAGAATTCTATACACACTTTTTCTCTGGATAACATTTTTTCATCTCCCTCTTCGTAGTCTTCTTGCTTAAAAGTTTTCTCTATGAAACTCAAACTTAGTGGAGGTATTCTGAGGGACCTCCAAAGCTAGTTGCCTTAAGTAGTACTTTATTGCTATGGGTGTCCCACGGTATAAAACTTCTGCATTACACAAACTTAATTAAAAAGTTGCACTTCGCTAAATGCATGAAATGGGCGAGCTGGACCATGCATTAAATTTTGAGGCCCAACAAGGCATGATCACCTGATACAGACTGAGCCTAAAATCTTGGCGCAGCTCCTGCACATGGTCCATTTAACACCTCCCCAAAACAACCAAGTCTAAAACAAAAGCAGTTTGCATTAGAAAATCCAGTAACGGTCTATTTATAGGAGAGGAAACGGGGGCCCTAACCCCTCATTGGTGTTTTTTTTGGAAATACTTATTGGGGGGTTTTTATTTTTGCTATTTTGGAGCTCCTTATGGGGTCGATTATTGTTGATGTGCCCAATCATAAAACAAAAAAATATTATTATTATTATTCATATCAACAAATTATAAACATGAACGATAATAAGAAGCTGACTTTCTATTTATTTCACAAAATACTCGATACATAACCAAATTATAGAACAACTATAACATCACAACAGCATTGCGACAAGCTTTATTGTTTATCTCATTCAAATATATGGCATATTATCACCCCACACACACACAAACATAACAATACAATGATCGTAAGTTCTATTTATTTTCAGCCATTAGAATGACATTTACTTGCCACACAATTATATATATATATATATATATATAGTTTCATGTTTAGGAATGTTCCATATGAACACCTATTGTGTCCAGACAATCGCTTCTTCTTTCATGAAACCCAAACCACCTTTGCATTAGATATAGGAGAGCTGAAAAATGTTCCAATTTCAGTTCCAAATGGTCCATATTTTTCTTTGTTTGTATAAAACGAAATAGAGTGCAACACCTCCAGCAACAATTTCCATCAATGGGCCCATAATACCCCATGATACCGACTAAGTACTCACTTGAGGTGTTCTTCAACTTAATCTATATGGTCCATAATCCAAACAATTACATATATAAATAAATGTCAAAATGTGGTCCACTTTTATTTCACAACTCTATTGTTGGATACATTGAGTAACTCAAATCTATTTTATCATCTAGCTAGTAAGTTATAAAATATACAAAATCGTTGAAAATTAAAACAAATATTCATACGTTGCCCATTACATTTAAGATCGGAGTAATTAATGTTACGATTATACATACATCAAAACGAAATCTTATAATTGTTTTCCCATAAAATAAAGGAAATTTTGTAAATATAATTGTCTGTTTAGTATTTGTCTTCTTATTAAATAATATGTATTAGAATATATTGCAATATTTAATTACATAAATTTAGCTATATACAATCTTGTGAGAGAGCAAGAATTTCATTACTTACTCTAGATATGGTAGTGGCACCTCCTCCACCTTGCCTGTTAGACAAGACTAAATCGCCATCTTTCGTTCGTTATCAACACTGTACTGCATGAACAACTCCATCTCCAACATGCACATCAATTTGATCGATGCCAAAGCCATCATCCCATGTTTTACCTTTGTTACCTCCCCAAGGTCCTACTTTTCGTGGAAGGTCCATGTTCATTGCAATTCCCATGTTTGCCTATATTCATGTATGAATAAAATGGTGATAAGAATTACCAGTAGCTATCATATTAATTGTAGAAGGAAAAAACAATAACCGGAAGCTACTTCACCTGGATGGTTACAATTGACATTGAGGAAACTTTTTGATAGACCCCTATTGCATCAAGGTATTTACCAGATCTTCCGAAGAATCCAACAATAACTCGGTCTTCAAAAGGAATCTCGAAAGGAGTACCATTCGTACAACCAAAAGGTCCGTATTTAGCCCAATTTGTGTAGAAATTTAGAGATGAAACCATTATACGACATTCATAAATTCTATAGGCTCCGCTTATTGACGTTAAATATTCTTGAGACCAATCAATTGTAATCTATTATATCATGTAAAATTTTAATATATTAATTGGAAAGTTGAAGACAAATATTAATTGATCCAAAATCAAAATGATCAAGCACACGTATTTATGGACACATATAAATTTTATCAAGTGTTGGATTTTTGTACCCTTTTTTGCACCGAAGTTTCTAAAGGAAAAAAATCGATTTGAATACTATTTCGGAAACGTGGATTTAAAAAATTTTCAAAACAAAACATATCCAATCGATACTAGTAATAACAATTTAATAATTAAATTAATAAGACCTAATCTTACCTTACATGAAGATTGAATTGATCCCTTTTGATTCGCAGATTTTTCACCACCTGATCTTCCTTACTATGACTCTTCACAAAAGAAACTGTGTGTGGGCACAACCTTTTGAAGATTCTATTGTAGTAGAAGATTATAAGGTTTTTTTTAATCAATGAAAATTTTTTATTCCAATAGCCAAAAAATTCCTCTTCTATTACCATTCATAAAACATCATTTTATAATGGTAAATTACGGTTCTTCAATTTAACAAGGAATTTAAATTTCTATTTAAATTGAAAGACTTATTTCATATTCAATATGAAATCAAATTTCTTATTGGGTTAGAATTTTGTTCTTTTAATTTAATATGGAATCTAATTCCTATTAAATTAAAACTCTTTTAATATAATTTAATATGGAATCTAATTCCAATTAAAATTATTATTTCTATTAATTGATAAAAAAAAATTTACTAAATTAAATGATTCTAAATCATAATTAATTTAATGACACCATTTAGAATTGAACCCATGACCTCTACAAATAATTAAATAATTAATCATTAATTAAATAATTATAAATATTTAAATAATTAAATTATTTAAATAATTTGTGAACGTGTCCATAAATTTATATGTACACTTGTAATTTGACAATCCAATTATATTTTTCAATTTGTTTCCTTATGTGGTTGTAAGCTAGCAAAGAGACCAAATAAACCTATAATTTGAGCTCCAATAATATCGAAATTATTAATTAAACTCTTTAATTAATAATTCACTATTATTAACCTTAGAATTACTCTGCTAAAAACTTAAAGTTGCATTCTCAAAATTGTAGATATTTTACACAATCTGAATTTTCAATGTCCATCGATTTAATCATTTCATATGATTCAATCATCCACTAGTAGTTCATAATTAGAGCTAGGTTATTAAAAATCTGTTATACCTCTATAATTATATTTTATTCCATTAAGTATCATTGATTCTCTAATGAACAATATATTCATAACAACTTATTAATTTATCTTTCTGTTTACTCGTAAACAGAAAATCGAGCGCTCTTATTGTTCAAGACCCGAATCAACATTTAAAAAAACTACTCATCTATTTCTTGTAAGAAGGAATAGATTCCACTATTGTGTAGAATGTTCTCAGCAACTTATTAAATCACATCTCCAAAGTACGAAGCTTATTGACTGTAAATCTATAACAGTCTCACTCATATAAATCAAAAGATATGACCCAATAAATAGGAGTCTATAAAACACTCAAGATTAAGATTAATCCATATATGATCATCTAATCGATAAATAAGAATTTCTTTGTTTAATAGATATTAATAAGAAAGGTTCGTATTTGGCCCAATTTGTGTAGAAATTTAGAGATGAAATCATTATTCGATGTTCATAAATTCTATAGGTTCCGCTTATTGACGTTAAATATTCTTGGGGCCAATCAATTGTAATCTATTATATCATATAAAATTTTAATATATTAATTGGAAAGTTGAAGACAAATAGTAATTGATCCAAAATCAAAATATGATCAAGCACATGTATTTATAGACAAGTAAAAATTTTATCAAGCGTTGGATTTTTGTACCTTTTTTTGCATCGGAGTCTCAATATGCAATGATGAATATTGAAATGAATTCGATTCATATCCATGTAATCAAGGATTTCACATAAAAAAAGTCCAAAATCTTATACCATGATTATTCCACTATATCCACATATGTGGGTATATAATAAGAAAAGCAAATATATAATTACCTTTGTGGTGCTTCCACTGTTACCACCAAATTTTTGTGAATAAGTACCATTGCAACTTTCATCGACACCTTTGAAGGTGAGGGAATTAACAACCAATCCATGATTGATTATTATCTCTGCAATTCCATTTTATGCTGTATAGTTCCATTCAAACCCCCCTACACCACCCCATAGTCCCATCTTAATTAGAGATTGATCCTTGTTGGCTAGTACTTCCCTGCAGCAAAGAAAAAAAAAAAGAGTAAATATCATATATAACATCAACAAAATTGATAGCATGCCTATCTCAACAAAGACCAGTACTCTTACATTTTGGGTGCTAAAAGCTTTTGGCTGTGCTTTGTATGAAATAAGCTTTTGAAGTAGGATTTGCTTGGATATTGAACATCACTTAGCAGGAGGGTATTTATGGATATAGCAAGTCAAGAGATTTCAAAGATTTTTGAAGAGTCTTCTTATTAATATAATTAAATATGTGCTTTTGCAAATCAATGTAATTCAATGATTAATTAATTTATCGTAGTCACTTGTAACTCAAGTATTTAGTGCATTTTCCCTTTATCTTTGTAATAGAAATTTGAGTTCCATCATATGCATTTATTAATAAGTGTGGGGGACCTTTTCTTTCATTATGAGAGTAGATATATCTCTTGATGGTGTTATGGGAATAAATTTTCAGAATACACATAGTGTTTAATTTTAGTAGGTTTTGATAGATCCCTAATCATTGATGCCAATAAATTTTAATTTTATATTATAATTATATTAAAAAATTTAATTTAATCAATTATACTAACCGAAGGTCTTATATGCCAAACGGTCAATAAGTTAGCAAAACTTGTTTAGTAAATTCTATGTAACATAAATCAAATGTATTTCCACTTAGTTATCAAAATTTAAATCCAAAATCTTGTGAGCATTAACAATAAAAAAATTAATCAATAGATGTAAGCCCTTGAATTTGATTTTACGGACTTCCCATATATAGCCCTAAATAATTATTGGAGACCGTAAATGGCTTATGGAAATGCTTAAGGTCATAGAGGACCTATAGAGATCAATTTAAATTCGATTGGAGATTAAACGGAATGATAAAATGGTGAACGAAATCGAGTAAATATTTAAGGAAATTGAAGATAAGTTTTAATAATTATGGTCAAAGTAAGATTAAGCCAAAAGCTAAGGGAAGAGAATGAAATTTTCTTAGGGCGTAAGTGGAAGTATTGAGATTGTTGGGGAGGAAATTATAAAGACAAAAAGTTTGTCTAAAAAAAGAGAGAGAGAGAGAGAGAAAGTTGTCGCAGAAGAGAAGAGAAGAGAAGAGAAGAAGAAAGAAGAAAGAAGAAGAAGAAGAAGAAAAGAAGAAGAAGAGGAACAAGCTGCCGACCGAGCAACTCAACCGATCACGGTGCAGCTCGTCGACCCGAACCAGACGAGATCGAGCGACGTAGAACCAGACCGTGGCGGAGCAGCATCGCGCCAGCAGAAGCTGACTGAGCTCGTCGACTTGCAGACCAGAGTCGATCGCGCAAGACCGACGACGACGAGGAGGAGCTGATCGACGGCAGAAACGGCGCAGAAATCACGCTGAACCGTAGGTGCCAAGCTGAGCAGAACCCGACTTTGCCGCGCGTGAACCAGTCCCGATTGGCGTGGAAGAAGACGGCGACGAGCTGTCGTCCAACCACCTGCAGACCCGTGCACGAGACCCAGCCGATCCAGTCCATTTTCAGCTTCAACTGAGCTCAATTTCAGCTCGAAACCAGTGAAGAACGCAGCTGAAACTGAAACCAGAATAGAGAAGGTAGATCGGGGAAAAAGAAGGAGAGATCAGCCGCAAGAGAGAGGATCGCGTGAGGGAAGAAAGGAAGAAGAAAACCCAGTTGTTTCACGCCCCAAAAACAGCTCGAAATCAGTTTCGAAACGAGCTCAACGCGAAGAGGAAATATGGGGTGAGTTGTTTGAGTTTTAAGTTGATTTTTATTAGTGATTTAAGTTGATTTGATGTGGATTTTATTATGATTTGGTTATTGGTTGATTTTGAGTAAAAGTAAGTTGAAAAATAAATGAATTGGTGTTGATTGGGAGTTTAGAAAACTAAGAAAATATCAAGATTCAAAGAGAATCCAAATCGCGCAATAAACTAGTTTGAAGGACGATTTTGTAAATGGACCCTTATGACGTCCGTTGAGTGTTCGGACGACCTTAATGAGTTTAATTAGGAGTATTGAAGCAATTAAAAGCGAAAGATTAAGATTAGAAATCAAAATTGAGAGTTGTGCGTAAAACGGGTCATATAGGGGCGATTGTGTAATTTCGAGTTTCCAGAAGTGACGTGAACGTAAATTATGTTTCCATATGTTGTGTAGGTGATGAGGGAGCTCGAGGATCGAGGCGAGAGGATTAGGGGCTTCGCACGCGCCATTCTCAGTTGTCAATTTTGTGAGTGAGTTTTATTTAAAAAAATTTAAGAGTATTTCAAATTATAAAGTTTGATTTGATAAATTAATTGTTTACTTGAGCTTATTTTAAATGCGTTGATATGAGCATGAATTTAGAGATTGAAATGATGCTATTTTGTGCTTTTGCACTTACCAAAGATGTTTTAATGTTTAATGCATTCAGAAAATGAGTTTTAGTGCTTATTGCACTCAGAAATCAGATTTTAGTGCTTTATGCACCCAGAAAAGAGATTTGTGCTTTTGCATGAGAAAGTTAGAGCAAAAAGGAAAGTGTTTTCAAACCCATAAGTATACCCTCAGAGATTCCAGACCAGTTTAGACCAGATCGGTCTATCCCACTTCAGTTAGCACAGTCCTGGGGAAGGGATAAGTTACTAACTTGGGGAAATAAGTGTTAGAGTCTGTCAGTCGAGTCGCCATTACTGATGTGGGGTAGTGTTTCGTGTGCTATGGTTAGCGCTGAGAAATTCCGCACATGGTCACGAGATGTCTCAGAGTAGGCGAGCTATGGTTAGCGCTGAGAAATTCCGCATATAGCCGCAAGAGTACAAATTTAGGGATACTATGGTAATTTTGAAAGATATCAAGAAACAGCTTTTAAAAGAAAAGCTTATTTGAGATAAAAGATATTTTATAATTATTATTGAAGTTATTTATGATTTATAGTTGCAAGTTTTGTATTTAAATACGTGCATGTGCTTAAAGATGAATTCTCTTGATTAAGTTGATGTTTAAAAGATTTAAGTTTGAAATGTTTTAGAAACAAAGAATAGTTTTCAAACGTTTTCGGAGGAGGACGTTTTAAAAATCAGATTTTCAAATAAAAGATAAATTATCACTCACTGAGCTTCTAGCTCATTATTTTCTATTTTATATAAAAATCTTCTTAGGTACTCTCAACAGGTAGCCGAGCAGTAGCGTTACCTCCAGTGGGCGAGCCAGTGCGACACGACATCATTTGATCAGCTCATTTTTGCATTAGTGATATTTTCATGTAAATCTCTTTTAAAATGTAATTTGCATTTGTAATTATTCGTTTGTAACTGTTTTTAAATTGTTTTTAGATTTAAATGTGATTTATTAAATGTCATTAGAATTTATTTAAGTTGATTTGAGAATGAAATGCATGATTGAGGCCTACGGGCAATCAGAAGTTGGGTTGGTGTTGAAAATAGTTGAAGTGTTGATATTTTTGTAAACAGGTTTTTCGGGAACGTTAAAAATACGGTTGTTATGCTACCAAAATTTTGTTATAAAAATGAGTTTTGAAAATGAATTTAAAATTTAAAAATAAAAAATTTTTCTACGCGTTTTCAGTTTTTAAAAGAAAACCAACCCAACGATGTTTCAGAAAGTATGAAAGAGTTTAGGGTTCGCTTCACGGGTTTCGTTTAGCCCGACGAGTCGGGGCTGAGAGGGATCCGTTGGGGTGCCCGGCGTGACCGATCGGATCAGAGTTAGAGGTATCCGGATTGGGTCGCGTCAATAGAGGTTTAGTCTCAATTCTTTGTATTTAGATACGCGACATTCTTTTATTCAAAAACAATTAATGAAAAATTAGATTTTAATTTCAGAAATGTTTTCAATAGCTTTGAGAGCCAATATAATATTTACATAGTTTTCACGTGTGTTTTATAAATTTTAAAGTTCATTTTGTGACATCTTCATTTAATTAAATTAGAAAAATTGTAAATGAGAAAATTGTATGTAATAGTTCTTAAATGTGAACATGCATCCCAATTTTAATTTAATTCCTATATCAAATCTTAACTATTAGATAAAGTAAAATATTATATTTCGAGCTTTTTTTGTGGGCATCTGTGTACAATTGGATTTATGAAATGACTCTTTTTCTTATATCTTTAAAAATAGTATGGATTTCGAAACTATAACATCAATTATGAAAATGATTTAGTGCTAGATAATTCGCAAACAAATTACAAATTAGTGTGAAAAAAAAATAAAAGTTTGTGCATATATAAACTGAACAAAGGATAGTACAAGAAAAATTATTTTCATAGTTTGATGTTAATTTCAAAACTTACATTAAATTCTTATATATAGAATAAAGTTGCTACTAAGTGGCAAGCATAACTTAAAATTAAGGTGTAAAGTATAAGGATCTTATATTACTATTATCATATTTTTTTACTTTATAATTCAAAAAGTTTAACTTGATCTCTATAGCTAAGTAACTCTAATTAATTCCATATATTTGTTGTCAAGGAGCACTCATAGAGGGTACATATATAAATTAATACTTTATACTTTAAAATGTTCACTTGGGCCCTACAGCTAAGTAGCTCTAATTAATTCCATATACTTCTTGTCAAGGAACACTCATAGAATATATATATATATATATATATATATATTCGTTTTATTTTATTTGAAATTTATGATAACTTGTCGGGCCCAAACTTCTCTAAAACCTGTACGCTATAGACCTATGGCAGGTCTGAGCCCTAAGCTCAAGCCTGTCTAAACATTACATTTGTAATTACATATTAATATATAATATATTGGTATTAATATATTTTATAAAATTAGACAAGATAAAGTGATCCAGTTGTATGTCACTCACATCTATGTCATAAGGCCATGATTTCAAATCGTACCCCCATTTTCAAACCCCAAATTTGCAAAAGAGCAATGCGCCTTCAAGGTAAACAACAAAATCCGTATAAAGCTGCTATCGACTTTCATGCAAGTATATGAACCATATTTACTAGTCAGATTTATTTATTTATTTATTTTTGAAATGCTAGAAATTCATTCATAAACTCCGAAATATAGAAACTATAAGTTCACAAGCACCAATCACATAGTCAAATTTGGGTATACAAGATTACAGTTACATACATCTAGACTAGGCCCCTTATAAGGGAATAAAGTAAGGATGATCAGAAAAAATGTCAAACAATTCCCATAAATGGAAATGGCATGGCACCACTGAGATTCAACCAACTCACATAACAACTAAAACATATTAATATATAGATCATTAAAACATAATTAAAATCAGTACCAACACAAAATTAGACTTACAGATCCACCTCTTTGTGCCAAAGAAAACATCTTCACAATCTACATTCTAGATACTGAAAATCAGCGAACTGGAAGAAAACCTTCCATAAAGAAACCAGATCTCCGTTTGTTGATGATAAAATTGACTTTTCTTAAAATTGGATATACTTACCAAAATAACATCATTTAGGAACATTGATTGCTCTGCCATATTCACAAGAGGATAATCTAGGACTCACAGTTATGTTTCACCATCAAGGAAGCTTAAGTTGATCGCTAATCTTCACCAAAACCCGTAAATCATCGGCCTCCAAACTAGCAAAATAAAACAGTTTTTAAAAGCTAGATGTAGAAGTCAATTGGATCCAATATTTAAAAACCTAAAAACCCATACCAGAAACAAAGAAGGGTAAAAAATGGAGAAGAACTCCGACCGAGACTCCGCGATAGACCTAACCCGTTCATCTTTTGGTTTTTAAGGGGTGGATTCAGAAGTCCTTCGGATCCAACCTTTAAAAACCCCCAAATCTGGATGAAGGGGCAGGGAAGATGAAGAAAATGAGAAGGTGTAACACCCCATATATTTTAAGCATGCATATCATTTTAAATTGAGATTTGACATGCAAAAGTAGATTAAGCATGAATATATATATTGTAAACCTCAATATTATTTACGGTTTCCCAGGAATTGTTCCTAAATGATATTTAAAGACCCTAAATGGTTAATGCAAGTACCTGAAGAATGTAGGGAACCTTTAGAACTTTATTGAACTCAATTGGAGAATAAATAGGAAGGTAAGATGGTAAATGACCTTAAGAGATTATTAAAGAGAAAAGGGACTAAAGTGAAATACAAATATTATATTTGGAGTCAAACTAGAATTAAGCAAAATTGAGAGACGAAAATCAAATTTTCAAAGGACGTAATAGTTATTTTTGGAAAAGATAAATATATGTGTGTGTGTGTGTGTGTGTGTGTGTGTTTGTGTGTTGACTTGTTCATTTCGTCCAAACAAGAGCCAAAACATAGAAACCAAAGAGAAAGCCGAGAGATAGAGAGAAAAAGGGCTGTATTCGGCCAGGTGAAAGAGATAAGGGGATCCAAGTGATTTCAAGTCATTTTCAACATCCAAATCAAGTTTCCAAGCCAACTAAGGTTAGTTCTCAAGTTTAGAGCAAGATTCAAGTGAAAAGAGGTTAGTTTTCATCACTTTTGAAATGGTTTGAATGATGTTGTGTTGATGTTTCGGTTGATGTTTTGGTTAGTATCTGATGTGGGTTTTTGGTTATGATAAGAGTTGAGCATTTAGAGACCAAAATCAAGAGTAAATCATGTCGAGTCATGAAGTTTGATGAGCTAGGGTTGTGTTGGAGAAATTCAAAGATGGATTTGAGTTTGTTTTTGATTGAAATGAGTTGTATGTTAGGTGTTTGGTGAAATATTTGAATGAATTACCATGAAAAATTCAAAAGAAATGGATTTGGTGTGTGTTAAGCCATGAAAGACCATAGTGAGGGGTGTAGGAATCCAATGAAATTTGAGTCTTTTAAGCATGATTCCATGTTGAGAACATATTGGAAAAACCTATAAACAAGTTAGAAATCAATTTAGTCAAGTTTCACTTCAAAGGGTCATACGAAGGGCATAAGTGAATATCATGTAATACCACTTTATGCATATGTTTTAATGCATTGAATGGGTATAATTGAGTGTGAATAACATTAGGAAAAGAAGAATTGAAATTAGAAGTGGAAAATGTGAAAAATGCATCTAGATTAGTGTCGAAAAAATGGGTTTTTCCTAGGTTTCGCCACCCGATAGTTGAAATTTTTCAGAACTGCTTTACGTGTGACCTAAATACAAGTTAGGGAGATGAATAGAGTAAGAATTGAGGAAAGAAAATCAAAAGCTTGGGGGCTGCATACCATTCGGCCAAAAAGGGTCTATTTTGGGTGATTTTCGTTTTAAGTTTCAGAAAATTATTTCGTACATATGGGTGTGTTTCTAGGTGAGAATAAGTGAGATTCATGAAAAGAAATCGGAAGTTTAAAGTGTTGGTTAAGTAGAAACCTAGAAGAGAAGCTTGAAGGTCAAATGGGTTTTAATGGAGTTTGGTAAGATTTGAAAGTAATTGGATCATTTAGGATTAGTAGATCATGCATTTTGATTTATGGAATAAATTTCTTATTCATTTTCTATGTGTTCTTGGAAAATCTAGGAGAGGAGGTAGTTCCGGGAAGCCAAGGAAAAGGAAAGGAAAAGGAAAAAGTGTGAGCTTCCATTAGAACTTGAAATAAATCAAGAAAAGAGGTCAAAGGTTGGTGTACATTTGATTTGAATTGTTGCTTTTAATGATATGAAAATAGCTTTCTAAAATGATAATGATTTTGGTGTGTAATTAAATTGATGTGTTAAACCATGTTTGAATATGTATTTTGAACGATTGTGTTGATAAAAAGGAGAATTGATTTCCAAATAAAAATTGTTTGAAATGATTTATGAAATTTTTTAAATTGAAAAGAAATTATGACTTTTATATATGTATCCATATGAAATATGAAATGAGCCTTGGTAAACCTGAGTATTAGTAGGTGGGGATTGGAATTTGGCATGTCAGTAGGGTTATATAGCAGTACTACGTCGATATGCTTAGAAACAAAATCAAAATAATTAATTTAGGGACCATGAGAAGCATTGAGTGTCCGGTTCGCAATGATATGTGAAATGCAATCCGGCGAGTAGACACCGAGTGTTCGATGCTGGAAACCCCATTTTCCAGTCTAAGTTATTATACTAGTGTTTACAATGGACAATGGAAATTGATTTAAACCAATCATTTAATGTATGTGTTATTTGGCTTGTAATGTGTTCAACAAGTTGTTAAATAATTTTGAATTGTAAAGTTGTTTATTTTTATGGTATGAAAATGTTTATATTCAAAGACTATGAATTCGAATTTTATGTATACCCACTAAGCAAATATGCTTAGCGTATTGGAATTTTCGCTCGTAGGTAATAGATTGCACCGGAAGGGTGAAGATTGAAGAGAAAGCATATCTGCAACGAGTCGATATAGTCACATCCATCCTTCCATATTTATTTTGGGTATATATCATATTTGGTTTTCTATATAAAAGTTTCCATTTGTATTTATGTGCATGTATGTATGTATTTGGATTTAATTGTAAAGAAAATCAATTGGTGTAAATATTTTGGTAAATGTGGTGTATATGGAAAATGATGAACCAAACTCCGTTTGATTCCAGTTGTTGAATATGTTTGTGGGAAATTTGTGTTGGAAATGAATATATGAAATTATAACAGGTTGAGAAAGCCCAAATTTTAGGGGAAACTTTTGTAGTTTTTCAGCGTAAAAGAAAATGTTTTAAATGTTTTGTAAGATTTTTGAAATTTCGTATTTTGATATGGTTAATTTAATATATGGTTTTTTTTAAGAGAAAGATATTTGAAATATATGATTTTTATATTATGGATTTTATGAAAAAGGATATGCTTATAGTGCCCCTTGGATTTGTCTTGAGAAAGGATGGACATGGGGTGTTACAGAAAGATTCAGTGAAAAATTGGTTGAAAAATGCTCAGATCTACCCAGAGACGAAGATTCTACTTACTCTATCTATTTGGAACTTTTTGGTACTCCACTAGTTGGATTTATTAGTTAGTATGCAGAGTCTGTATTTATACTAGGATATTATAAGGAGAGTGATTTTCTTTTAGTTTATAGAATTCTTAAATTTTTAACTCCTTTTTTACTTTTTACTTTATTTTTTATTAGTTCTTTGATTAGAGTGCCACTAATAATTATTCATGTAACTATATAAATTCAGTACAGTAGCATAACTCTTACAGTCGCAAGACATATGATTTGCTCACAATTATTTTCCTTTGGTTTAAATTTTATTGACAATTTAAATCTACCTCAAGAAATTTATAATAACTATAAATTTGACATAATGATGAAAATTTGGTTGGCTCACTACTGAATTTCGTTTAATATAATGTTGCATTTATGTAGGACTAAAAGCACTCAGCAAAACCAGAGTCAATGGTTTTCATTTATGGACAGCACTATCTACATTTATATGGACAGCATTTAGGCTTTTCTTCGAACACTTCTACATTTATATCAAAAACTTGTACTTTCCACAGATTGTTTTAATTGGTAACTCTGGATCATGCATCCAACACATCAATTTTATTTCTCATAATTTTTTATGCACTGCTCAACAATGATACTACTCTTGCATTCTCCTTTGTGGCTCTTGGTTTGTATCCATGGATGCTATAACTTTTGTTTCATGTTGACCTGTTCCTTGACAAAGAAACAGCTAACATTTCCAACTTTACAGGCTACATGTTTTTGTTTTCCAGATTCTCTCACATGTTCAGACCAGTGCACTGCATGCTCAGCAGTAGCGACGTCACGCCATGGGGGCTGTGCTTACATAGTATTATTGGATAAGCAGAGTAAACAGATGCCAAATCGACGCATCTGATCTCATCACACATATGATCATTTTTTATTGAGGCGTGCCACAATTATCGTGGATTAATTAACAGCTTCAAAGATTAGAAGAGATTATAAAATTTTATAAACTAATGCCTATTATCATATTATATATGCATCGCAAACTACAATATATATATATATATATATATAGATATATGCAATTGTGTATATATATAAACACTTTGTCCTTTCGTTATCTTCTTGTGATTCCAACTATCATCCTGCCACAAAAACTTGACTTTAATTAGCTGCTGACTTAGACTAATTCACTTTCACATTTCTCTGTTTCCTAGGACAGGATAGGACAAGGGCTTTTACTTCTTCTATCACTTTCCTCAATAAAATGAAGGGATAAATCTAATATGCCCCCTGTAGTTTGATATAATGGTCAAAAAACCCCCTACCTTAAAAAAATCGCTACAGACCTCCTCTAGTTTATAAAAATGATCAAAAAACCCCCTCTTATTTATTAAAATGGCCAAAATACCCCTTACCGTGAACTTGAACGTTAGGAATCAATGTTTGACCGTTAATTAGAAAGGGTAAAACTGTCAATTTAATATAAAATAGATTATATTTTTTTTAAAATAATTAAAAATATAAAAATAAAAAATAAAAAAATATAAATTTATTAATAAATTTTAAAAAAATTATGTTCACCGTCCATCATGTTGATGGACAGTGTACATAATTAAAAACAAAAAAAAAAAAACAAAAATAAAAATAAAAAAGAGCAGCTCTCTCATTCTCTCTCTCCCACTCTCTATCTTTTTCTCTCTCTCTGATCTCCGACGCCGATCGCCCTCCCTCCTCCGCTCTTTGCCTGTCGCCATCCCCTCCGCTCTCCAGTCTCTTCTTCTTTTTCTTCTTCTCCTCCTCCTCTTCTTCTCGTTCTCAAACCCCCATCATCTGGGTTCGGAAATCGAACCTAGACGCGAGCTTCTGGGTTCGATTTGGAACCCAGATGCTCGCGTCTGGGTTCAAAGTCGAACCCAGATGCGAGCGTCTGGGTTCCAAATCGAACCCAAACGCTCGCATCTGGGTTCGAACCCAGACGCGAGCATCGTCGCATCTGGGTTCGATTTCGAACCTAGACGTCGAACCCAGATGCGAGCGTCTGGGTTCTGGGTTCGCATCTGGGTTCGAAGTCGAATCCAGAAGCTCGCATCTGGGTTCGACTTCGAACCCAGACGCGAGCGTTTGGGTTCGACTTCGAACCCCTACGCGAGCTTCTGGGGTTCGACTTCGAACCCGAAAGCTCGCGTCTGGGGTTCGACTTCGAACCCAGATGCGAACATCTGGGTTCGACTTCGAATCCAGACACGAATTTCTGGGTTAGAAATCGAACCCATATGATGTTTGTGGTGATTAAATGTTTGGTGTAATTGTGCTTGGTGTATTGTTGATGATATTTGATGTTTGGGGTGATTAAATGTTTATGTTTCTGTGTTTGTCTGTTTGATGCTGCTGGTGAAGATTAGTTCCAAGCATATTCTAGCTGCTGGAAACCCAGAAAATGGGTATTCACTCACCGGAAAATTAGTAGGAATTTTTTTTTTTTCAATTTTATTTTAGTTTTTTTGATAATTTGTTTTGTCTATAATATGAGGGGCAAGATCGTCTTTTTGCATACTGTCAATGTCAGGGTATACTGTTCAGTAACAGAATTAACAGAAGGGGGAAAATGGGATTATGCCAAACTACAGGGGGGTCCATAGAGCTTATATCAAACTACAGGGGGAAATTAGATTTATCCCTAAAATGAAAGCCAATGCAAAGAAAACAAAACCTAGCTAAAAGACAAAGCCCTTATTGTCACATGATCATGTGCAACCTACCTTATTGGTTTATAATTGACTAATTAGATACATATAAAACAGCTAACTTTACAACAACTAGTATATATATATATATATATATATATACTTGTTTTAATTTCACTCTTTTAAAGAGATAACGAACGGCCACTATTTCAAATCGAAAGTTAAATATCAAGAATTTCATTGATGGAGGGGTAGTTAATTTTCTTTTTTTTTTCTTCTTTTCGTTTTTCATTGTTGAGTGATGTCTATTCCTTCAATTGCACCATATAAGTTATTTTATGTGTTTATTTATGCATATATTTTTAAAATTATAACGTTAATTTTGTTTCAGGAGGAATGGTAATGCAACAGAAGATCAAAACAGTAAGACAGAAAATCTACAAAAAGCACTGGAAGACCTTGTTAAGGTGCTTTCACGTCCAAAGGAAGACAACAAAAATGGCTGCGTAGAAGTTCATCAAAAAGCACTAGATGATCTTGTTAATGTGAACTCTCTCTTCACAGTAGCAGTGTTTGTTGGGTTGGCCTATGCCTCCCCAAACCAACGGAGCCTCGAAAGCCGACCCGAATGCAATCCGGACCCTGGTTTGGCAAAGGGTCTCATCATCTATGAAGTTAATTCATTTGCTTGCTTCCTTCTGTCCAGCCTAGTAGCCAAGTCAATCAAGGTTTTGTGTTAAGAGAACTTTATTTTTGTTATTGTTTTTTTTTTTTTTTCATTGTTAGGGATTTTTATAATTTTGGCATGTAGTAATATTTATTGAATGGATATTCAGACTGAAAAACACCCATAATAGGATGGCAAAATATTCTCAAACTTATGAATTTGAATCTCCTTATAAGCACCTACACAGCCAAAAACTATAGATTTATCTTTTCCAAAAATTATACTCATTAAAAAAAATGGTGGCAAATTTCTTTATGGGTGATACATATATAACTCTTGATGCCATATTATAAAATTCTTTTCTTTGATCTATTAAATTTAAGACTTATCACCTTTTTCTTCTTCATAACCTCATCACTTGTGATATTTCTATAGGTTCTTCTAAACATTCGTAAGAAGGAACAAAATAGAGATCATCGATTGGTACCCGACGCTTTGTGCAAAAAAATTATTTTGTCAGAGCCATGGGAAAGAATTTCATTGGCCTTAACAGTTGTTTCATCGTTTGCTGGGATTATACTGCTGATTCTCTCCATGATTAATCTCATACAGATAAGAGTAGGGAAACTAACTTGTGAAAGTGACTATGCACTTAGAGCAGTAGCATCATTGTGTGTGATTGTCTTTACTGCTCTTCTATTTTATGTACCATCAATGGTTTATGCTGTGATCGTTACTGCGTCTGCTTGCAGGGATTCTGGTGATTAAATTAAAAAGGCTTCAGATGCTGACAAATGCCTCAAGAGGTGCTACAAATGTTTTGGTGATCATGCCTAATTAGTCGGGTTTTGTTGTTTGGGTTTGTAGAAATAGTTTTCTGAGGAGGTTGCCTCAAGAAGTTCTTAATTAGTTCTTATTCACCTCACTTGAAATATATGTATTTAGTTGATGACTTCAATAATATGATTTTCATATCCCCAAAGTGTTCACTCCCAACTGTTATAATCTAATAATGTGGACTATATATAAATAAGATATTGTGCAACAAATTAAAGAAACCAGTTATACAATTACTAAGTTTTGCTTTATCCAATCTTACATCTTGAATGAGAAGAAAATGACAAATTAAACATATAAATCCTTTAGTGATTTTTTTTTTTTCTAAAATAAAGTACATCTCTCTCTCTCTATATATGGTATCCTATGCTTTGATAAGGTGATTAGTTAGATCATACCGTATTAATTGAATGGTTGACGTAAAGGTAGAAAACTTTTCAAGATTATAGAGGTCCATATTTTTATCCATATGGTATATAAGAGTTAATGGTAAAGGCCCCTAATCAAGTGGATTGCCTCTACTATGGAATTGTGGATATAAAATATAAACTAGATCATAGACCTTATACTAAAAAAATTTCTTTATGGGCTTGTAGATCTAATGGAGTTGAACTCGAATCAACGTTCATTGTTTAGGAGAATACACATTGATTTAATGGAGCTAAAACCAATGCAGGAGAATGCACATTGTTAAACCTATGCGGGAGAAACTGAAATGGGTTGGAGGCTGATTTTGCTTCGTCAGACATGAAGAATGAAGGATGGGTGGCTATGAAAAAAAAAAAAAATTTCAAGGTTCTAATGTCCAGGATTTTATGGGATTTTTGGATTATAAAAAGAAAACAGTAAGCAAAAAAATTGTTTATGTTTAAGCTTTCACATGTGACCAAATTATCATCTTAAAAATTATTAATGCATTTCCCAAGAATTTTCTATAAACATTAAATTAAATGTAAGAATGGTGACATTAAAAAAATAAATTCCATGATAGCTGTACAGATGCCGTGGACGTGCCCACACAGTTTTAAATTTTAGCTAGGTCTTAGCTTCAACATTTATGTATTCTCACAATGACTAATATTTTTTTATTACTAGCACTCTTCTTTAAAGGTCTACCATTTCCAAGCGATAATTGGCACACGCACCATTGCAATAGAAAATTTTGCTGGATTTGCTCAATATTGTGAGTTGTGACATAGAAATATGGGCACCAAAAGGTATGGTTGAGGACGAGTCTCAAGATTCAATACTTCAAATTAATGATTAATTAACGAAATATAATAAGGTGATAAGAACCTCAACAAATTGGAGTTTCATTTAATTTAGGACTTTCATTTTAGGATTATATTGATTTAGATTTATTATTTCATTGAGGATTAGTTATATTATTTTAATTAATATTTCTTTTTGTTAGTTTAGTATTTGTTTTGTTTTAGGATTTATTTTTAAGAAAGTTACGTTTGCTAGGAAAGTTAAAATTAGTTGTCTAGTTTAGGATAGTTATTATGCTATGTTATTTGCTTTGAAGAATTAGTAAAATACGGTAGACTGCCAGGTAATTATCTTGTTACTTTTTCAGCTTTTTTAAGTAGAGAATACTAGGATTGCTTGGATTAGGTTGGAAAAATTTCGTTATCTGACTTTAGATGATCAATTAGTCTAATTCTGTAGGTGAGTTGATTCAAACATCTTTCTTATCTTGAGAGTGATCTTAGGGCAATTTAAGCTTGTTTTGGATCTTGAGATAAGCTCAAGATCTGTTCGCCCAATGCTGTAAAGTATTTAAAAAAAAAAAAAAAAAAAATCGCTGAGAGTGTTTGAATAAAAAAAATATATCATTGAGAGACTTAGACGTTAACTCGTTGGGAAATTTCAATGAAAGGATTGGAGATTGGTTGCGTGATGGAATTGGGCGGCCACGAAGTAATAAAGGCTTTGGAAAAAGGCCAATCGAGATTGACAAAGTCAGTGGAGAATTTGCCTACTTCAATTGCGCAATTGTTAAGAGCTGTTGAAGAAATTCAGAGAGCCACCAATGAGAAGGAATGGAGAAGGGAGAGCTGTGATAGGCGAACTCAAGCAGCTGCAGATTATGCTGGTCATAGGGCGGCTGTGATTACGTCAAGACCCCTTGGTGCATCCAAGGAAGTTGTTGTATCTACTGGCGAGAGCATGAAGGATTACACTGCGAGGAAGAAGGAGGAGGCCAATTCAGCTTGCAGAAGTTGAAACTGAGCTGCCTTTGGATGGCAAGGACGCAGAGGAACAACTTAAAGATGAGAATCCTGTTGAATCTGAAAATCTATCAGTTGGGAGTCAATCATCAAAACCTTCTAAGACAAGGAATAATCATCCCATAGAGTCCTCTTCAAATTGTTGGGTTTTAGGGAGAGAGCAGGCACCCAAGTCACCTGATTTAGATCTTGTCTCTCTGCAACTTAACCACAACAACGTGGCCTCTACTCAAATCAGTAAAAAGAGAAAGTTCATCGCTGATGGCGTGTTTTTCGTGGAGTCGAACAAGGTGTTGATTAGATACCTGACGTCTGTGGTGCAGAAGCGTTTCAAGTTCCCTGAGAACAGTGTAGAGCTTTACGTTGAGATAGTTAACAACCGAGGGCTCTGTGCTATTGCTCAGGCTGAGTCTCTTCGCTGGAAGCTCCTCGGCGGTCTTGCTGTTCGTAGATCTTGTTACGGTGTCTTGAGATTCATCGTGGAAAGCCAAGCAAAGGGTTGTGAGATGATTGTCAGTGGAAAGCTGAGGGCACAGCGCGCCAAATCAGTGAAGTTTAAGGATGGAAAACGCTGAGATGCAGGATCGAAGGGTGACCTATGGCTGCTATTCACAGGTCCTAACAGAGTTGGCGAGAAGAAGATGGCATCGGCATTATCAAAGCCAATAAACAGGGTCAATTAAGCTACTTTGTACCCAGAGATTAGTCCTTTAGGTGACCCCAAAACATGTGGGGACCCGGAGCTTGAAATTCTGATACTAAATTTCCCTTCCAATACCATAAATTTAACTACTTTTCCAATCGAAAAAAAAAAAAAACACCTCTAGCCTCTCTCGACGTCATTACCAGCCCAACAAAGCTCATAGACGCCAACGGAATATCCGGCCTCGCCGGTCGCGGCCTCTTCCTCTTCAATATTGTCTGTGGAGAACCAGATGCCAAACCCAACCCTTGATCTGAACCCAACACGAAGAAGAAGAAGACAACCCAGTTGGTGGCTGTTGGAGACGAAACTGAAAAGGAGTGGTGGCTTTTGGAGACGAAACCGAAAAGGAGAAGACGACGGAGAAGAACAAGAAGAAGAAGATCGGGTGGTGGACATCCGAGAAGAACAAGAAGAGGATGGAAAGAAAGTCTTGTTACAGAAGAGAGAGAGAGAGAGAGCAATTGGTGGTGTAGCGGTCAACGAGAGAAGTTGGTAAGGAAAGAGAAAGTGTAATTTAAACTTTGGTTCTATTATTTATTTATTTATTAATTTAAAATATTTTTATTTGATAATTAAATAATATTAACATTTTTTTGATAAAAATTCTGTTTTATAAAAAATCTTCCTTCTAAAAGCACTATACAAGCTTTAAGTGTGCTAATGAAGCGACCATCAATCCACTTGCCAATACTTTGTCTAAAGTAAAGTGGTAAGTTCAAACTGCAGCCCATGTAAAAAAATAGGTAGAAGCATGATAAGTCGTGTAGACCTCACTCAATCTTTGTGAGTAGATTTTTATGCCGTGATGTGAAAAAGGCCAATTAAGTCAAAAATTAAAAAAAAAAAAAGCACTATAGAAAAAATCATGGGAAACAAAAAGTAAAACTGTTTGCAGACACATGTACATCGGCCGAGTTTGATTAAACTTGAAAGATTTGTAGTTAATGGGGTTGGACCTATTAAAACGCAATGATGTCGACCTATCTATCTTATTCAGAGTCTATTTCTTGCTCTATACTTTAAATGATTCTGAATTCCACTATAATAAGATATAATTTGTCGCCCCTCCAAGCGTGTCATCCATCAACGGAAAAATTAAAGGTTCTTTGCAATGTCATGAACTATCAATATGTACTTGAAAGTGGTAAGTGTGAAAACAAGTATTTACTCGAAAGAAACGTATTGAACAACTTTATACAACACAAATTTCAAAGGAAAGAGATATGAATTTCGATGTTCGAATTATGCAATGTGAATTGAAGAGTAAATAAGGCTCGGTTTGGTATTGCTTTTGAAAATTAAAATTTGATTATTTAATAATTTTAGCATAAAAAAAGGTGTTTGGAAAAATTTTTAGAAGTAATTATTTAAACTGAATAGATTTCACAACATTTTTAAGAATTTTGTTGGAATTATACCTTGTAAAATGGTGATTATAAAATATTTAATTGTGGGATTTAATGAATATTTTAAAATCACTAATTAATTTCAGCAAAAGTGGGTTGTCCTAATGGTTGATGCTGTTAGGAAATTGACAAAAATAAAAATAGAGTCAATCCCACATCTGAAACAAAACAAGGGAGAATGAGTTTTGAAGGCTATAAAAGAAGTTTAAGGTTTTGGTTTCAAATCGTCTCAGTTAAAGACACTTTAATCATTGTTTTTTACTCTACTTAAATTCTTTTTTTGTTCTTATTATTTTAAAGTGTAGGAATGTGTGAGTTGA
The DNA here is from genome assembly GCA_021234005.1 of Nephelium lappaceum. Lineage (NCBI taxonomy): Eukaryota > Viridiplantae > Streptophyta > Magnoliopsida > Sapindales > Sapindaceae > Nephelium > Nephelium lappaceum. The sequence continues at coordinate 17,471,430 of CM038006.1, forward strand.
TATATGCTTTGGAGAGTGTGAATGTATTGGGGTCATGGGATGTGGAGAATAGTCTATATGATTGTAACAATTTTTTATATAGTGAATTTCTTTCTGAGGGCTGTGGTTTTTTCTCATGTTTTAGAGTTTTCCACATAAATTCTTGTGTTATAGTGATTGTTATTATTTTCTATTTTATTTCTCTATTATTTCTGATATTTTTATAGGAGGCAAGTTTTTTTTAAGAAGAGGTTTTGGGAGACGAATTTTTCCAATAAGTGGTATCAGAGACAAGTTACCTGATTGGTAAGGTGTTAGATGTTTTAGAAAATTCTTAATATATTCTATGGTTGCAGCATTGTCTGATCTTCCACATCAGAAAAGAATTGTTCTTGGTTGCTGGAATAAGTGTGGTGGTGTGAAAGTGTATGTCTAGGGAAAGTTCTGGTTAGGAAAGATTTGGTATTTAATTGTATCCATTGTGACCGACCTCTTTTTCCTGAGAATTTATCTAATGTATTGTTCACGGACTACAAGTGCACTATTCTAATATACAGTTATGTCAAAGTTTTCAAGTCCTATGAGGTTTGATGTAGAGAAATTTGATGGAAATATTAATTTCGGCTTGTGGTAAGTGCAAGTTAAAGATGTGCAATTTAATCCGGGTTACACAAAGCGTTAAAAAGAAACCAAGCTCTGTTCTTAACGAAGATTCCGGGGAAGACAAAGATTCTGACAAACCTAGTATGAGCGATAAAGATTGGGAAGATCTAGATTTAAGAGCCGCAAGTGCAATTCGTCTGTGTCTGGCCAAGAATGTTCTTACAAACGTGCATGGAATATCAACAACCAAGGAACTTTAGAAAAAGTTTGAAAAGTTGTATCAAGCAAAGAGCATCTCAAATCGATTGTACTTAAAGGAACAATTTCATACTCTGCGTATGGATAAAAGTATGAAAATCTCATATCACCTGAATGTTTTCAATGATATTGTTTCTGAAATGGAGGCTATTGGAGTTAAAATTGAAGATGAGGATAAGAAATTAAGGTTCATCTTGTCTCTTCCACCTTCCTATGAGCACATGAAACCTATTTTGATGTATGGGAATGAGACTCTGAAATTTGTAGGAGTTACCGGTAAACTCCTTTCTGAGGAGAGAAGGTTGAAAAGTAGAGATCGCACTTCATTAACAGACACAATGTTAGTAACTAGAAATAAGAGCAACTAGAAGAAGAAGAACTTCGGGAAGAATATAATTGACAGGCCCCGTTCCTTAGACAACCTGCCGGCAACCTCACGATAGCTCTCTAGTGGATATCTAATCCGGTTGGGAAGTTCTCGTGAAGCTAAGTCATATACTTTTCTAAACATTTTCTGTACTTTACTAAACTTTCTTTAAACTGCGGAAACGTGGGGAAAATTTTTCTTTTTCTTCTCTTTTTGTTTCAACCATTTACAAACGAATTTATAAAATTTTAGGCAGCATAACGATTGTTTTCTAAATATTCCGCCCTGCAAAAGTTTCAAAAATACTTTTAAACACTTCTATAGCAAACCAATTCTCAACTTCTAGGTCTCGGGCCCTAAAATCATTTTCCACAATCCAACCACAATCATGATTTTAATTATTACAAATTCAAAATCGTTACTTACAATATATCAAAATTCTTTATAAGTATATACACTCATAAAACATAATATCTCAATAAGCATCATGTCAAAGCTGGCCCGCCTAGTGCTGTGTAGAAGATCTGGCACTGCGAGTACTTGATTCTGCACCTAGGGAGGTTTTTCACAAACAATATGGAAAGATGAGCTAAAAAGCTCAATGAGTGGTGAATAATCTTTAGACACTAAAATTTGTCTTTTCAAAAATCCCTCCCAAAAATCTTTTTAAAACATTTTATACATAATCAAATGCTATAATTGAAAAATTAGTATATTTGAAATTCATGATTCATTTAATAACAATATTACTCACTCGAAATACAATAAAATTCATGCTTTATAAATTAAATTACAAACAATAGGTTGCATGGTTTCCATTTCTATCAAAACATTTTAAAAGTGGTGGCAATGATACTTTTCAAATAATTTTTGAATAAAATAGGCCAACCACTGGTAGTCCGTACCACATAGTACCCTAAAAGTGGAGCGGAATTCTGCATCACTCGACCATCCCTGAATTCTGCATCGTTCAGGCCATCTATCCCGTTTTACGTAGCGAAATTCTACGTCGCTACGGAGCGAAATTCTACATCACTCAGGTGGAAGCTAGCTAATAATATACCTCGTACGTGCATTGGGCGACTCACAGGACTACATAGACATAGTCTTGCCCGCTATTAGTGATAGACTCTCCCGATACGGCCAATGCACGCTTAAGGTACTCAATCCAGACCGGAGATATATAAAATACTATCAGTAGTACCATAGGTTTTCAATTTCATTTCAAATTTCTCTTTCCCTTTTTATTAAAGCCACATTTCATATAAATCATTTCCATAATCCATGCAACAATTTCAATTAAAATTCATTTGATATCAATTTACAACTTGATATATTAAAGCATGAATTAAAAATAAATCATAGCAAAAACATTTTATAAGGACACTCACAATTTAATTAATCAAATATGATCAAATAAACTCATAAAAACACTTTTAAAAATAATCACTCACAAAAATATAATATAAAACTTGATAAAAAAAAAAAAACTAATTGAAATTAAATAAAAACTTCCACTCACTACTTGCTTCCCATACTAAAGCACCACTCCTTCAAGCATTCCTTTGCCCTTCTCTTTTCCTACACTTCAATTCGAACATAATGGTCACTTAAAATTTATCTATGCACCAAGTTTTAACGACATAACTCTAAGTCAACATCTTATACTCAACAATTTCACAACTTTGACATATTTCGAAACTAACACTCTAACATTCATTTCTTTTAATTTCCTTTACACAAACTCACCAAAATCCATATTAAACATTACAATAACTCAAGCTAATGCACAACCATGACTTGGCCACACACTAGTATGCATGCCCATCCATTCATTCATTTGATCTCCTTTCCATTTCACATTAATTTCATCATCTACACATCACATTTGATCAATCAACCCATAAAAACCATTCAAAAGCCATAATCTAACAAAATTACATACTTATGATTGTTGGTATAGACAATGATTGCACCATAGTTGCAATGAATGTTTCTTTTATTTTGCCAAGGTGGAGTTTGTTAGGAAATTGGCAAAAATAAAAGTGGAGCCAATTCCATATCGGAAACAAAAGACAAAAATAAAAGTGGAACCAATCACACATTCGAAAAAAACAAGGGAAAATGGGTTTTGAAGGCTATAAAAGGAGTCCAAGGTTTTGGTTTCAAATCGCTCCAGTCAAAGACACTTTAAGCATTGTTTTTTACTCTACTTAAATTTCTTTCTTATTCTTATTATTTTAGAGTGTAGAAAAGTGAGTTGATGTATACTTTGAAGAGTGTAGGTGTATTGGGGTCGTAGGACGTGAGAGAATAATTTATGTGATTGTAACAGTTTTTCACATAGTGAATTTCTTTCTGAGGGTCGTGGTTTTTTCTCTTGTTTTGGAGTTTTCCACATAAATTTTTGTATTGTGGTGATTGTTATTATTTTCTGTTTGATTTCTCTATTTTTTCTGATATTCTTACAAGAGGTAGGTTTTTTTTTAAGAAGAGGTTTGTGAGGTGAATTTTCCCAACAGATGCCTACCTTGGTATGCTTGTCTGCTAAGTTCAAGCTCACCCACCACCATATTGTGTGGCAATTTTCCCCCACTATGTATGGAATGTCCCCTACTCTTTGCAGGTTGGAATCTCTCATTTCTGAAAGTTGATAGATACCAGGATTGCGCCCTAACGACTATTACTATTGGTTCCAGTTATACTCTAAGCTGGTCCCAGTTATTTAAAAAAAAAAAAAAAATCACTAATTAATTTGATCACCAAGACACAAGTATCCCTACCTTAATTATAAACTTGCAGTTATACCAAATATAGTTTAATACATTTTATTTTTATATCTATTTTAAATATTATATATGTATTTGCAATAACTAACATACAATTTACTAAACTTACACATGTGCCCTTTAAGTTTATAAATAGTTATACTATTAGATTTAATAAAACATTTACCTAATTAATTATTGTATTTTCACAACTTTGATACCACTTGCTAGGGACACGGAATGCAATACTGGTGTCCAATATACACAAAGCAAATAACATAAGATGAAGAGAACCAATCATACAAGGAATTTATACGGAAACCTAAAACAAAGGAAAATTATGACTGTTGGGATGACGGAGAAAAAAAAAATCACTATGTAGAAAATTATAATAATTACATACCTCATATTCTCTTTCTAATCCCAAACTCTAATTAAAACCAAGCATTTCTGAGTCATATCATGCTCTAAACTCATAATTGAGCATTACCAAAGCCCTACTGTACTGAAGCTATGTTCTTAGCTCGCTACTAAGCTCATAGCTCTCTCTCTCTCTCAATTAGGTCTCACTTCCTCATGAGTATCACTCAATGAACACGAAAATATTTATTTTTACATATTTGGAAACTTTCTCCCAACAAAATCCAAAAACTTGGTTACCAAATAGCTCTTAAACTTGATCACCCAATTATCCCTCGCTTAAATCCCAAGTTCATGCATTTCAATGCTCGAAAAACTTCCATCGAGAAAATCTTTTATGACACATGATATTTTGTTTTTCATAAAAAATTAACCTTTCAATAAGAACGTGACATGTGGTATAATTTTTTAATTGAAAATTTTCTCGTAAATGAGGAAAGAAATACCAACATTAATTTTTTATGAAAGAGTAATGTCACGTATCACATTATTGTTAAAAGGTCACACCAACATTAGTATGACACATTAGCTAAGTATCTCATGGAAATTTTTTCTATGTTAACACAATATTTTATATTTTTCATACTTAGTTAGCTTAGGTTTACCTTAATCATCAACCACCAATACGATTATAATTTTTAAAAAAAAAAAAAATCATACTCTTATAATAAAAAGGGATATTATAAAAAACTCCCCTGGAAAATAAAATAATTGTGAACAGCTCTCAATTTTAATTTTTAATTAGGTGAATCGTTTCCTACCGTTAACTTTCCATCTAAAATGTTAATATTTTCCGTTCGAAACCATGAAATGACTAAAATACCCTTATTAAGATTCTATAAAATCTTTATTATACTCTTCAAATTTATGTACTGACTACAATATCCTTTAAATTATTAATTAATAATAATATTAAATTAAAAAAAATACACAAGATTAAAAAAAAAAAAAAAAAACTATTTGGGTTTCTAGGTTGCTGGAAACCTAGAAATTATGGGTTTCCAACAACCTAAAAACCTAGAAATGGTGTTTTTTTTTTAAAAAAAAAATTAAGTGAACCTTCCTTGACTAGTTAAAAAAACTGGTTGATGTTAAATTTGAAGGATATTATGGTAATTGGATGAGTAATTTTGTTAATAAAATTAAAAAAAAAATTGAAATTAAATAATAAGTAAATAATTAAACAAAAATTTTAATTCATCATATCTCTACCGTCCATCGTAAAATAGACGACGGACAATAATTTGAAAAAATTAAAAAATTAAATAAAAATAAAAAATTTTAATTTTAATTTTTAAATAATATTAATTAATTAAAAAAATTGAAAAAAAAAAACAATGTCATCTCCACCATCCATTATAAGGATGAACGGTGGAGATGGAAAAAAATATTAAAATAAAAAAAATATTAAAATGAAAAAAAAAAAAATCATAGACAAGACTAGATCTGTTTTTTTTCATCTTCTTGTTCCGTCCTTTTCTTCTGATTTCTTCTGTCTCCTTCTTCTTCTTTTTTATCCATCTTTGCTTTTCATCTTCTTTTTCTTCTTCCATGTTTGCTTTTACATCTTCTTATTCTGTCTTCTCCTTCATCCAATGCCGACAACCAATACCACCCAAGTCGGCTTGGTCTCTGGGGAAGAAGACTAGATCTGGTCTCCATCGATAGCCAACACCCATCAACTTCTTACCAGTTCTTCTCTCTGCCATAGAAGCCACCACTGACGTCCTTCTACTAAATCTCTCCGCCATTGAAGTTGTCGTCAACCCCTCAAACTCCACCACATTTCTCGTTTTGTCTCTATCTTTCCTTCCTTATGGTTTGCAATGGATTATGGTTTTTTTTTTTTTTTTTTTTTTTGTGGTTTCTATGTGGTTTGTTAATGAAAATGAAGAAGAAAATGAAGAATGAAGAAGAAGAATGTTGACAAGAATGAAGAAGATGAAGAATAGTACACTGTTCTTCAATTTTTTGTTTTTTTTTCATTTTTTTTCTTTTCTTTTGGATTGATAATTGATGATGTTGGTTTGATAATTGATAATAGTTTTTGATGATTGTTTGGGAGATTGATGATGGTTTGGAAGATTGGAAGATTGATGATGTGTGGAAACCCAAATTTGTGGGTTTCCAATCGAATGGAAACCCAAATTCTGGTTTTCCAGTTGAATGGAAACCCAGAATAATTTTTTTTTTTGTTTAATTTCTATTATTCTTTTTTTTTTTCATAAAAAATTACTTTAATTATCAATAAATTTGAATGACATTTCAGTCATCACATTAAGTAAAAGGGTATGATAGAAATTTTATAAAATCTTGGTGAGGATATTTTGGTATTTCATGATTTTTTATGGAAAATATTAATACTTTGGATAGAAAGTTAACAGTAGGGAGCGGTTCACCTAATAAAAAAAAAAAAAAAAGAGTTGTTCTTGATTAGTTTACTTTTCAAGAGAGAGGTTCATAATATCCCTTTCAAGAAAAAAAAAATCCCACCTCCAACTAATCTTCAACATCAACCACCTTTAATTAATCTCTACTTCTGTCAACAACGTCAACTACTATTATCATCATTAAACCATCAATCCACCATTATAAACTCATTTTAAGGCAAAAAAGAAAAAAAAAAAAATTCAACATCATCAAGAATTCACTCCAATCAAAAGCTACCAACACTCAAACTCAAAACCCTAATTTTGATCAAAATCGAAAAAAATAGCAGATTTTTAAAACGATAGCATCAATGACTTTGATAGTGGCCTTGGTTTCTTCTTGAATCTTTTGAATTCTATGGCCTTCTTTGCCTATGACTTTGTTGATCTATCTCGATGGAACCACGATCCTGAACAGTACATCCTAAGTTTTGGCTCTTCGCTTGGGACCAGACTTTTTTGTCTCTCTTTCATCTTCTTGACAGCCCAAAAGAGACACATCAAATCTAGATCTACCTTCAGCATTGAGAAGCTGTCATCGATGATGGCAAAAACCTTCAACTTTGCCATGGCTGATGAAAAAGCGAACTTGGATGTTGGGTATTGGGTATTGGGTGTCAGTGATGGACGAAGAAAAAGATGAAGAAAGAAGAAGAAGAAGAAAAAGATAGAAGAAGAAAGAGAAGAAGAAGATGGAAGAAGACGATGGAAGAACAAGAAGACAGAAGATGGAGTAGAGGAGGTATAACAACAGTTGGACGTAGGTTTGATCTAGGTTCTTTCTAGATAGGTTCTCACGGCTGGAAAGGGAGGAGAAAAGAGAGGAGGGGCGACGACGACTAGAGGGAAAGAGAGAGAAGAGGAGGCTAATGGCCATGGGTTTGATTCTTGAAGATGATTAGGGGATTTTTTTTTTTTTTTAATTTTATAGTTAATTTTTAAATTTTATTATTTTTTAAAATTAATCTCTACTGTCTATCTTAAAATGGATCGTAGAGATCTGATAAATTAAATTTTTTGTTTAATTTTTAATTTTTATTTAATTTTTTTCAAATTAATCTTTACTGTCCATTTTAAAGATTTGATAAATTAAATTTTTATTTAATTATTTAATTTTTTTAGCTTTTTATTTAATTTTATTAAAACAAATAAAGTTATTCATCCAATTACTATTATACTCTTCAATTTTAACACCAGCCAATTTTTGTTTTTTTTTAATCGATAGGGGAAGATTTACCTAATAAAAAAAATGGACAAATTATCCACAACCTACCTATAAATTTGATATTCACAAGCGCGTACAACTTTTTGATTTTTTTACAATGTCCTCCCCTGACTAACGGATTGACTAGATTTGACCGTTGAATAATCTCTTTGACCGTTTAAAAGGTGTAAAAAGACGAAATTACCCTTAAGAACTATCAAATTGTCATGGATTGATTTCGCAGCCAAATGAAATTACCAATATATCCTTGAAATCATATTCAACCAAAATCATCTTTAATCCAAGAAAACCTCTACTGAAAATCATCTTCAATCTCTCCTCCCTCTCATCTTCAACTAAAATTATCATCAGTCCAGCAAAATCATCAACATCAATCACCAACCCAAATTTATCATCATCAATCAATCAACAAAAATCAGTGTTCAATCACAAAAAATTCCCTAAAACAACCAATAATCAACCTAAAAACAATAAAAAACAACCCAACTGATTCAAACCCAACCCAAAACCTTCGAATTGGTTCGAAGAGGATTTGAACCCAACCAAAACCCAGTTCTGGGTTCAAAGGGTTCGAATCCTTCGAACCCAGTTCTGAGGGTTCGAAGCCTTCGAACCCAGACTGGGTTCGAAGGATTTGAACCCAGTTCTGGTTGGGTTCGAATCCTTGGAACCCAGATCTGGGTTCGATTAGAAGAAGAAGAAGCAGAAGAAAAAGAAGAGAGAAGAGAGAGATAGTGACCGGTTAGAAGAAGAAGAGAGAAAGGAAAGAGACGATGAAGAATAGAGAGAGAAATGAGGGAAATGAGAGAGAGAGAGGTGTTTTTATTTTAAATCATTTTTAAATTTTTTTTTTCTCAAATTAATCTCCACCATCCATCTAAAGATGGATGGTGGAGATCTAATTAAAACTTATTTTAATTAAATTTTTATTTTTTTTTAAATTAATCTCTATCTTCCATTTTCAAATGGACGGTAGAGATCTGATTAAATTTATTTTTAATTTATTTAAAGTTTTTTAAATTTATTTTAAAAGAAAATTAAAAAAATAAATTCGTTGAGGGGTAATTTCGTCTTTTAATATTTGTTACACAGTTAACCATATTCATAGACGGTCAAACCAGTTAATCCGTTAGTCAAGGGAGGTCACTGTAAAAAGATTAAAAAGTTATATACGCTTGTAAATATAAAATTTACAGGTAGGCTATGGGTAATTTCCCCTAAAAAAATCAAAAGCTGTTTATAATTATTTTACTTTTTAGGGATTTTTTTCCATAATATCCTTAATAAAATAATATTCATACTCTTGTTTTGTGAGAACGTGAATAACGTGGAGTAGTCGCTTTTCTCGCTCCGTGAAAGTGTTGACTTGAAATGTCGTCTTGAAAAACAAAAAGTTTGGCGGATGCGCATAATGAGTGTGGATGCAGAGGAGAAAAGCTAAAGTAGAAGAGGCTCTGTACTGTGATTGCTATGTCATCCATTGAATACTTGTCAGACTTAAAGTGCATGGGATATATGCATTTAAGTCTCACCACAGTATAGTATGCCTGTATACGGCGCATTATTAATGATCGTACTATGGTAGACCACAAGTGCACCCGCCAGTCCAATTGGAAAAATCTATGAATATCCTACCGACAAAAATTATCGTGGGACGATCTCACTCGTGCAATAATATTATGCAACATCCCATAATTTATCTTTAAAAAACTGACATCCGTAATTTATGGGACAAAACCTTATAGTATACAATGAAAATTACAAAAGCGTTTTCAGAAGGCAATATCACAAAGATAATATTTTAGAGAAAATGCTTTTACTTATTATTAAAAAAAAAAAAAAAAGAAAGAAACACTAATTCAGTGGAATGGCTTTACAAGAGACTAATAGAGACAAGCCATGTGTTTTCTCCGAGTGACATTTCAAGACAAAATAGTACAAAACACATGATTTGAATTGACAGGACAAAAAGAAAAAGCCCTTTCACATTAAACCAACTCATTTCTGTTCTTTCAAAATGAAAGAAAATTTTATCCGCAGTTTATGCCACTCTCACCGGTGCATAAACATTTTGCCTTCCAAAGACTTGTCCACAAGACTTTTCTAAGCAATAATTTCTTGTTAAACTTCATCAACCCAAATGTTTGAACTAATACCACGAACTCTATCTCTGTCTCTGTCTCCGGCAAATCTACTTCCAAAGACGTAAATCTACATACGTACCAGCCAAAATGAGTCAAATGATCCAAAGTGATCCACTGTTGACGTCGTTGAACTGGTTCAACATCAGCAAGTTTGCATTGCCGAACATAATTTATCTCAAGTTCAAATACTGGCTGCGCTCGAACTTCTGCGGGGCCGCTGCGGTTGTTTCAGGTAAACATATTGACAACTTAATTAAGATGAAAATGAACATGCATTTGAAACTGAAATTGAGCTCCTCTCTATCTCCTTTCTTACTTGGGCAAGAAAGAAAAAATGATGAATGAGTGCTCCATTATAGCCTGATTATATAGAGTAGCTGCAATAGTACAGATCTAAAAGCAATGTCCAGCAATCAAAACAATGCTACTATTTATAGCCTTCATTTCATGCTTCTTGATTAAACTTGTAGATCTGGAGTACCACTGGCCAAACATATTATTTACTGAGAGCAAGTCAAAGAGGGTCGTTTTAGTTGATTTATACTTTCAGCTGTTTAATTAAAAATTCATTAGAGTAGCCTGTTGGAGGTTAAGTTCGTCCAGATAATTTTCAGTTTATGAGGTCCCCTTCTAAGTTTAAAAAGCGTTTGATGTTTTTCCATCCTACACGAGCAGATACTGCTATGATTCCTGGTTTTGAGCTTTGTTCACTTCTCAAATAAAATTCATTAGAGTAGCAGTCACCTTCTTGTTCTCCAACCACCAGCCACCGTCTCTACCTTCTTCCTTCTGAGCCCTCTCTTTCTCTCTCTTTCACTTACCGCAGTCTCCAATCTCTCTCTTTTCTCTACATTTTTTTTTTTTTTTTGGCTGGTGAAGGGTTCCCCGATAATGTTTCTTTAGGTTTGATTGGAACCAGATGAACATCATCGAGAACAAACACACGCACACGATGTTCATCTGTTTGATATTATTATTAAATCCAGGGTATATTTTGATAATATATATATTTTTTAATGTTTCTGTTTGTAGTGTCCTTTTGCTGTCAGGTTTTTAAATTTTTGATGGACAGAATATATTCTTAAGAAAATGATCTAAACACGAGTCACTACAAGGCAAAGATGTCTGATTTGAAACGTCAATAATGGACAATGAAGCTGGATCTGCGTTTATGTTGTTTGGTAACGGAAAACCGTAGAAGAAGCAGAATAAGAGTAGTCATAAACATCCTGGTTTAGATCATATATCTTTGGAGAAAAACGAAAATAATTAAGAAATCTTATCCTCTGTTAAACGAAAATATTAAACGAAAATATTGAAATGGTCTAACCTCTGGAAATGTTCTCGAGCGTCTCCACCTTGCTTCTGAAGTTATCCTCAGAATCTTATCTCCACCGTGTCTCCAAAATTTTCCTCAGAATCTTCTCTTCATCTTGTCGCTAAAGTTGTTCTTAGGGTCTTGTGTGTTGTCTCCACCTTGCCTCCACAGCTGTACTTGGAGAGCGGGAGTCTTGTCTCCTTACCTCTGATATTAAAATCTTTCGATTTTTTTAAATTATTTTAATAAAAAATTAAAATGGTTTAAGGTCGTTTTGTCATCACAAAAAATACCATTGGCCGGTAAAAATTGAAAAACTACAGTGATTTGAAAAAGTGTAATTTATGAATCCTTCGTTTTATATATTTAAAAAAAATAAAAAGTAATATTATATGTATAACACATGTTAAGGTAATTTGAAAAACAAAACAATAACCACCATACAGTTAGTATGTCCAATCAATTAAATAACTACCTACGTTTTCTACTTTTCTTTTGCCATGTCATCCTTCAACTTGGATACAAAGTTCAAGGACAGAAGACATGGTATATAAACAGCTGATATCAAAACTTCTAAGGGTAGCTTTGTTGGTTTAATCTACTTAGAGATGAGAATTAATTTATATTTTACTCAATATTCTCAGTATATATATTGAACTGAGTAATGTGTTCTTTTTATTTTGTCAGTTTTACTTTTTCTGTGGTCGTTACATCTTATTAATTTAAAATCAGAATATTGATACAATATGTGTAATATATTTCTCTGATTGTATTAATTCATAGTTCTGGTGTTCGGCAACAAGGTGCTACGCTACACGATACTGACAGTTTTAATAACATTCTTCATGGACGACTCAAACGGATTTGAAATTAACAAAGCTGCTAGATATGTGATTTTAAAGGATGTGGCAACAGGATCATTTGGGATAGCTGTGGCTTACATGTCGGAAGCCCAATTCAGTCATTTTAAAATGATCGGCTCTTCGATTTTATCCACCATAGCTGTAAGTATTTTTTCTTTATTTTTTTAAGATAAAGTAAGATTTCATTAGCAACCTGAAAAATCAGGGAAAATAAAGTTACATCAACAGATTGTCAAGAAAGATCCTCCATTGAGGACAAAGCCAGGATGGCCAGCTTGTGTGCTAGGCGATTTTTCGATCTGGAAATTACCTGACAACTCATGACACTAACCTCCCTACCTAAGGCTTTTACATCAGCACTAAGTATATGAGCTTGACAGAGGTTTGAGCTTCCAGAATTAACTATGAGTGACATATTTACAACATCCACCTCTGCATTCTTTACCTACAAATTCAACCTCTTTGCTAACAACCGCCCTTCCTTAAAAGCAATCAGCTCTCCAATTTCTAGAGGGTAGTTCCCTCTGACTGGTTAATTTTGAGATAGTGGTAGGAAGAAAGTGACTAACACACTAATGCTCTCTTTAGACTTTTATCGAATGCTTAGTGGACAACTTCTTAAAACACTAGTAACACCCAAGATCTTATTTGAATGGTGTCACAAATACAACAAGTAACACAATATAATGCAAGACACAAACAAGCTAAGACCACAATCAAATTACAATATAATACAAGAGATTTTAGGTGGTTTACCAATATCACTACATCCATGCAGGTTACCGATTTTATTAATACAAAAATAACAAGGTTTCAAGAGATTACTTTTACTCACAAACTATCTTCTCTTTCTAGTTCTTAATCTTTCAACCTCACAAGTTCTCAAGTTTAGGTTTTTTTTATTGCTCATAACTTGTAAAGACACACTCCACTCTTACGCTTACTAAAGTTTCTCTTAATGACACAACAATATACATGACAAGACTTGATAAAATTACAACAAAACCCACCAAAATTAGAAATTACAAAATAGCCCTAAAAACTATAATACATGTGGTTACTTTGAGACATATATCAACAATCTCTACTTTGTTGAAAAGAAACTTCAACCCTTGAAAATTATTAGATAACATCTATGTTTATAACACCTCTACCTTGATGAGAAATCGCCTGTCTTAATACACCTCAAGTGGTGAGGTACCACTTAAATTTAATAAGAGCAAATGTTTAACAACTTCAAACAATGCTCAAACTTGTCTCTTGTAATTGTTTGGTGAGCATACCGGATGCATTTTCATCCGTATGAACCTTTTCAATAGAAACTTCACCAGTAATCCAATCTCTTATTCTATGTAATCAGATGTTAATGCCCTTGGTTCTTGCATCGAACACTTGATTCTTTATTAAATTAATAGCACTTTGACTATCACACTTAAGCAAAGCCATATTTTGCTTAGCTCCCATATCATTCACCAAACCCTTCAACAAAATTACGTCATTCAATGCTTCCGTGATTGTCATGTATTCCACTTCGATGGTAGACAAAGCACTAGTAGGTTGGAGCATAGATCTCTAACTAATTGATCCACCCACATATGTAAATACATACCTTGTAGTAGACCTTCTTTTATCTAAGTCACCCGCATAATTGGAACAACAAACCCAACAACATTAGTTTCGTCATATTTTCTTTCAAACATGATTCCTAACTCCTTAGTATCTTTCAAATATCGAAACGCTCATTTAATGGTCTCTCAATGATTTGTCTGGATTTGCTATGTATTAGGAAGCTACATTAACGGCGTGAGAGATATATGGTTTTGTACTTACTGTGACATACATCAAACAATTAACCGTATTTGTATACGACACCTTCATCATCTCGGAATTAGTAGAAGGACATTGTTTTGCACTTAATGCAAAATGTGAAGCAAGTGGAGTAGACACGACTTTAGCATAAATCCTGCTAAGCTTCACAAGCACATTGTGAATGTATCTCCTTTGAGATGATCACAATTTCCCCACTTTTAGGTCTCTTTTAATCTCCATTCCAAGGATATTTTTTGCAACTCCAAGATCCTTCATGTCAAATTCTCTAAACTATGATTTTTTGAGTTCATCAATTTTGACACATCCTGATATGCTATAAGCATATCATCCACATACAACATTAACAAGACAATTGTACCATCATGAAACACATGAGAATAAATACAACAATCATACTCATTTTTTTGTTGTTGCCAATCTTTAACATAAAAGAGTCAAAGTGCTTGTACTGTCTTGGAGATTGTTTAAGTCTATAAAGTGTATTATTTTAATATACAAACAAGGTTCTCCTTTTCTACTTCCTTAAACCCTTATAGTTGAGCCATATAAATGACTTCTTCCAAATCTCTAAAGAGAAATGTTGTCTTCACATCAAGTTTCTCTAACTTCGTGTCATATTAAGCTACCAAGGCCAACAATACTCGAATAGATTACGTTTCACCATCGGTGAGAAAATCTCATTGTAATCAATGCCTTTCTTTTGTGAGTACCATTTAGCAACCAATCATGCTTTAAACTTTGGTGCTTCATTATTATATATGCTTTCTTTCTTCCTAAACTCCATTTGCAACCAACAAGTTTTTGGTTTTTAGGTTTAGGAACCAACTCCCAAACGGAGTTCTTTTAAAAAAAAAAAATTCATCTTCTCTATCATAGCTTTCACCAATTCTCTTTATCATGACAAGCAATGGCATCGTGAAATGAAATTGGATCTCTCTCACTTGCCACAAGTGCAAAATGCACTTCCTCATTTTCATTATCCCAACCATACCTTTGTGACGACCTTGAGATTCATTTTGGCTTTCTTTGGACTATGGATCTATGTTTTTCATGAACCTTTTCTTATTGAGTCTCTTTTTACACATCTTCACTTTCTTTATTACTAAATTTTGTACTAAGAGGAATTTCAATGACAACTCCCTTTTCACCATCATTTTTCTTGACTTCTCCTATCAGCATGGAGGCTTCATCAAAGATTACGTCTTTACTTAGAACTTTCTTCTTGTTGGCCATATCATAAAGCTTTAATCCCTTTACTCCTTTCTCAAACCCGAAAAATATGCATTCAAGTGATTTTGATTATAGCTTGTTTCTCTCATCATTTGGGATAAGTACATATGCTTTACATTTGAAGACTTTTAAATTTTAGTCAGCTTCCTTACCCATCCATACTTCTTTCGTCAATTTAAACTCAAGTAACTTTAATGGTAACCGGTTGACCAAATATTAAGCTTGGTTTGCTGCTTCCGCCTAAAATGATTTGGGCAACCTTACATGAAGTCTTATGCATCTAGCTTTCTCTAAGAGAGTTCTATTCATCCTCGCTACGGTACCACTTTGTTGAGAATTTTTCTTCACGATAAAATGTCTAGTGATGCCTTCAAGTTTGGAAAATTTAACAAATTTGTAATTTTGTACTCACCTCTGTTGTCACTTCTCAAATACTTGATTTTCCTTCTCATTTGGCTTTTTAATTCTGCCTTCCAATCCTTGAAGTTTTCAAAGAACTCGAATTTCTCTTTTATGAAGTAAACCAAAACTTTCCCGAGAAAATCATCCATGAATGAAACAAAGTAGTGGGCTTCATTATTTGATCTAATTGGTGTCGGCCCCCACAGATCGGAGTGTATGTAATCAAGCAACCACTTGCTTTCATTTTTCTTGCTTGGAACTTTGAAGCTCACCTTGCTTTGGTTTCCCATAACATAATGCTTACAAAATTCTAAAGTGCATGAGCCAACATCTTTCAACAATTTTCGCTGATGTAGTTCTTGCAATGCTTTCTCACTCATATGTCGTAGCCTTAAATGTCAAAGTTAAGTTTTGTCTTTATGATTTTCTTCTTCCATAAAGATGGCCACTCCACCTAGAATTGTGTTCCCTAAAACTTATAAAGATTGTTGCGTAATTTTGTAACAGGCATCATCACCATAGATCCATTTGACACCTTGATAACACCATCCTTTGCATAAAAAGAACACCTATTTGCATCAAGTGTGCCTAGAGATATCAAATTATTTTGAGTGCCAGAACATGTCTCATACTATCTAAGGTTTTCACAATCTTATAGAACATTTTGATCTTGATTGTACCAATCCCAATGACCTTGAAAGTTGCATTATTACTCATTAATACTTCACCTCTATTTTGAGACTCATAAGTGTTCAACCATTCGTGATTTGCAGATATATGGAAAGAGTAGCTAGAATAAAAAAAATCCATGTATCGAGGTCATGACTAGTAAAAACCATCATCAAGTGTTCACTACAATCTTCAGATGAAACATTTGTTATAGAGTTTGTCTTGGCTTTCTTGCCTTCTTTGATCTACATTTTAAGTTTCCTATACTCTCGTTTATAATGCCTTTTCATGCAGCAACCATAGCACTTCATATTTTTTTTTTTTTCTAGATTTGGACTTAGAATTCTTCTCCAACTTACTTCTTTCTTTTGTTCGACCCCACTCACTGGACTCCTTAACTAAGAATCCTTCTCCTTAAGCTTCCCTTTCACTTGCCTCGTTCAATTTCACATAAAAATTATATAAAAAACATCGTCATCATATTCAAGAGCCTCCTTGTCGAATAACAAAGTAGTTCTAAAATGCTTGAAGAAATTTGGTAAAGATTTCAATAACAATTGAGCTTTATCATTATCCTCATACTTCATATTAACCCATATTAGATTACTAATACACCGGTTAAATTCATTCAAGTGTACCATCACATCTCCACCCTCTTCTATTTTTATGTTGATCTTTTAGAGTTAATTCGTTGGATAAAGATTTTCCAATATAGAGCTTATTTGGCTTCTCCCATATGTCTTTACCACTTTTTTCTTCTATTATATTACATATCACTTCATTGGGAAGGTGTAACGCTATAGAACTCATAGCCTTCTTATCTAATATTTTCCACGACTTCGAAGACATTTCCTTATGCTTGGATTCAAATCTCGAAATAGTGAAAAATAAGTCTCATTTAATGAAGATATTCTTCATCTTCCTTTTCCAAAATGTCAAGTTTGATTTTCCATCAAATGGCTTCACTTCAAAATTCATCCCGCCAGAGCTTCCAAACATTGTGTTACTCCTCTCAGCCATGCTAACAATCTTATATAACTTAGTGCTCTGATACCACTTATAAGAGCAAAGCGACTAACACACCAGTACTATTTTAGGATCTTTATCGAACACTTGGTTGACAACTCTTAATAACACTAGTGATACCTAAGATCTTGTTTGAATGACCTTACAAATACAACAAGTAACATAATATAAAGGCAAGAACATAAACAAGCTAAGAGTAAAATCAAACCACATCACAACACAAAAGATTTTACATGATTCAACAATATGACTATGTCCATGGAAGTCACCAATTTTACTTGTATGAAAATAATAAGATTATAAGGGATTACCTTTACTCATAAGCTATCTTCTCCCTCTAGTTCTCAATCTTTCAACCTCACAAGCTCTTAAATTTAGGTTTTCTTTGTTGCTCATAACTTGTAGAGACACACTCTTCTCTTATACTTACTAAAGTTTCTCTAAGTAACATAACAATATATATTAAAAGATTTTCTAAAATTATAACAAAGCCTATCCAAATGAAAAATTACAACATAATACCAAAAACTAGCACACAAGTAGTTACTTTGAGACATATATCAATAATAGCAACCCTTATGGATCCACTATCATCTCTAATTGCCACTCCGACCCCTACAAATTGATGACCATTTATGATGGTCATTTCAAAATTTAATTTCAAAATTGATCTAGTGGTCGCCAAGAAGAATGAGCACGTTGAATCTGAGATGTTAATCCCTGAGAGACAGCTTTTTGAGTTTCTTGAAACTCATTCAAAAAATTAATTAACTATTTAACCAGCCTGTCCAGCTCGACCTCGACACTTGACAATGAACCTGTATTTTCTTACCTTTAAATACACCAAAGAATCACACACAACTAAGCTAAAGTATCCTTATTGAAAAAGAATTAAATACCTTGCAGAACGTCTAAAACATCTATCCCTTTAAAATTGAGAACTTGATCCCTTGCTACATAGGACTGTCAAACCTGAATCACTTTGGAACATCGGAGAAGAGCATGGGAACCGGTTTCTTTACATACTTCACAGTCAGGACACATCTCATTCTCTATGATATTTATACAGACTAGGTTTACTCTAGTTTGGAGAGCATCTTTACACGCCCTCCATACAAATATTTTAATCTTAGGCGGAATTGCAAGACATCATAAAGCTGTCCATCAGGCCTGAGTTCCTACTTTTGAAAAGGAAGAAGTGAGAGATTTCCTATGGCAAGCTATCGTATAACCACTCGTTCCTGTAAATATGCCTCTATTATCGAAATGCCAATACCAGTGATCCTCCACATCTCTAAAGCTAATAGGAATGGAATATATCATCTCCTTATCCGTTGGAAGCATCAAATTGTTGATCTTCTACACATCCCAATAGTGGTGTTGCTCCATTATCAGCTCAGCAACTTTCATATTGTCATTCAAAGTGCTGCTTTAGGAGACAGGTTTGAAGGAAGTTAGTCTTGGAAGCCACGGATCTTTGAAGACTCTAATCTATTTTCCATTTCTAGCCTACCATCTAAGACCTTTCAAGAGCAGCTCCTTCCTCTAAAGAAAACTTCGCTACAAGTGTGAACACCCCTATTTAAGACCTGTATTCAGAAAACCACAATAGGGAAAATATTTGGCCTTCAAAAGTTTATTGGCTAAAGATTCAGGAGAGACAAGTAGCTTTCATGCTTGTTTTGAAAGGAGGGCTTGGTTAAAGCTAATTAAATTCTTAAAACCAAGTCCCCATTCCACCTTTGGAGAACACATATCTTCCTAGCTTACCTAACTAATTTTCCTTTTATCATTTCGAGACCCCCACTAATATTTAGAAGCCATGGACCCAATCTCCTTATAAATGCCTACTGGGAGTTGGAAAATACTCATTGTATAAGTGGGAATAGCTTACACCACTGCTTTTAGGAGAATCTCCTTCCCTCCTTGAGAAAACAAATTACTTTTCCGGCCCTGTAACTTCCCCCAAACCCGATCCTTGATAACACTAAAGGTTTTCATTTTGCCTCTACCCACCAAGGTTGGTAACCCTGATGATTTATAACGCATAAATTCATCAATTAAATGATAGCATCAACATGTAATAAATTGTATCAATAACAATGATAAAATTACAAGTGATGATAAAATATATACCTTCAAATTGGAGTAGGATCAACAAAAACAATGCTACA
Source organism: Nephelium lappaceum (assembly GCA_021234005.1). Classification (NCBI taxonomy): domain Eukaryota; kingdom Viridiplantae; phylum Streptophyta; class Magnoliopsida; order Sapindales; family Sapindaceae; genus Nephelium; species Nephelium lappaceum. The sequence goes on from CM038006.1 coordinate 17,491,135, forward strand.
GGTCTGGTAAGCAATCACAATGGAAAGCAGACTCTGATCACAGTGTAAGAACCCAGAAAAGATTTGTATGAAAATTACTGAGAAGAAGAATGAAACTTTCTCTATTGTTTTCTCTCTGTTTTTCCAACATTCTCAATTAATGTTATTAACAACGTGTATAATAGTTTCAACAACTGCCACAGCAGTTGTAACTGATCTCAACTGCTATGGCAGTTGATTGCCATTATCCAACATATTGGGTTGGGTTATGGATTCTGGATCAAACCCGATCCAAATCCACAGGCCCAATTACTCATTCTGGGCGGGCCCAATTTTATAATTTCCAACATCTCCCACTCGCACAGAATGAGACAATGTTTATGAAGGGATGTAAATATTCAAATACAAATCTATTCTCTAATATTCATACAGGCAAATACACCGTGTGACCCATGAACAATTGTTAATCTTGGAGCTTGTAGTTTGATTTTTTTTTAATAACGAAATATCACATATTGTTCAAATGTATCCTAGATTCAATCTCAAAATTTCATCGGCTCAAGTATACTTAATCCCTCATTTAATTGATAAAAAAAAAAACTATACTTGGCTTTAATAATTCTATGTATTCATAATTATAATCACATCTTTGATTACAATTGGTTGACCAATGAATACACCATTGATGAAAGAGATGTCGAATCTTCCCATTCGACTTTCATCCTTGGGCCCACAAAGATAATTGCTACCATAGACATACCACATAAGTCGAATTATCATGACCATAGAAAGATATGCTAAAGGTGTTAACATCATCCTGTGACTTCAGGACAAAGCCAATGGTCTGAAGGATATGATTTGGAGTTTTACAACTCTAATGGAACTTACACAATGAGGAAGCAGGGATTCATTCTCTCATTTTCCATATTGGTCACATAAGCACACATGGTATGAGTCATGTGTTACAGTGAATTTCATTCTTAAATGCATATGTCTAATAATTATTTCACTGTACAGATCTAAGTTCAAACGCAATTTGAGCGTTCAACCTGAGTTCTTAATTGCTCACTTTTTAAAATGCCATATTAAGATCTCACATTTGGCTGAATCAGGTTTCGATGACAGTGGGGTAATTGTCATTGATCGGTTTTCATAGTTTGTTTATGTAGAGAAAACCTCATCTTGACTAGGTCAAGGCGACAAAAATCATATATCTATGCTCCAAGAAAATTATATTACTTATAATTTTCAATGATATATGTGTCTCATCTTAGCTTGCTTTCTCAAACAACCAAGGCGACAGCATGTGCAAGAATGCTGGTCTCTACCTGACGACATATCTTTAACAAATTCTTATATGAAATATGTATGCTAGTATAAAATTGAAGATTCAAATTGAACTGATATTTATATTCATAAGCAGAAAAATAAATCAGTTCAAACAATTCAATATATATAAACAATATTACAATCTACGCAATCCTAAGGACTTAGCATGTGACTTATATACATCTCTAGTTACTGCTTTGGTCAATGGGTCTGCTATCATCATATGCGTAGAAATATATTGAATTTTCACGTCCTTCTTCATTATGATATCCCTCACAAAATTATACTTTGTCTCTATATGTTTAGATTTGCTGTGATACTTGGAATCTTTTGTATACGCAATTGCAGCTTGACTATCACAATAAACAGTTACTGGTTTCTCTGCACCAGTGACAATCTTAAGATCTTCCAAGAATCTCTTAAGCCAAACTGCTTCTTGTACTGTCATCGAACATGCCACAAATTCGGCTTCCATTGTTGAGAGGGCTATGCATGTTTGCTTCTTACTACACCATGAGATAGCACCTTGACTAAGCAAAAATGTATAACCCGAGGTGGATTTTCGTTCATCTAAATCACCTCCCCAATCGGCATCTGTGTAACCGACTAAATGAAGATCACCTCCCTGATAACAAAGAGAGTAATCTGCAGTACCCTTGAGATACGCCAAGATTCTCTTAACAGCAATCCAATGTTTTTGTCCGGGGTTCGAAAGGTATCTGCTTGCAAGTCCAACAGCATAACAGATATCTGGTCTTGTACACATCATTGCATACATGAGACTCCCAATAGCACTAGAATAAGGAACTTTCTTCATTTTTTCGCATTCTTGTGGAGTTTTAGGGCACATATCAAGACTAAGAGTTTGTCCTTTTGATATAGGAGTATCCATTGGCTTGCAATTAGCCATATTTAAACGTTCAAGAATCTTCCTTATGTAAGTCTCTTGTGATAGAGCAAGAAGTTTTCTTGAACGGTCTCTTGTAATTTTGACTCCCAATATATAGGCAGCTTCACCAATATCTTTCATTTCAAAATTTGAGAATAACCACCTTTTTATGGTTATCACAAACTCTTTATCATTCCCTACTAATAAAATATCGTCCACATATAAGGATAATATCATAAATTTATTATCGCATCGTTTAATGTATACGCAATGGTCCTCTTCCATCATTGTAAAATCATAAGACAAAACAGCTTGATGGAAACGAAGGTACCATTGTCTGGAAGATTGTTTTAATCCATATATGGATCGTTTAAGCTTGCATACTTTGCGCTCTTGGCCTTTGACAATAAAATTCTCAGGCTGTTCCATATAAATCTCTTCTTCCAGTTCTCCATTGAGAAATGCCGTCTTTACATCCATCTGATGCAATTCTAAATCCATATGTGCAACGATTGCTAGGATGAGGCGTATGGAAGCAAATCTCACTACTGGTGAGAAAGTTTATTCATAGTCTATACCCTCTTGTTGGGTATAACCTTTAGCGACTAATCACGCCTTATATCTTTCTATTGTGCCATCTGCTTTTCTTTTAATTCGTAAAACCCATTTGTTTCCAATGGTTCTCCGATTAGGCGGTAAGTCAACCAAGTCCCAAACTTGGTTGTTTTTCATTGACTCCATTTCTTCCTGCATGGCTTTTATCCATAACTCTTTAGCAGATGAGTTGAGAGCTTCTTTCACATTTCTTGGCTCATCGCTATCATGTGAAGTAATCATAAACGCTTCCCCTTCAATCTCAAATCGACGACATGGAATTTGCTTACGATTGCTTCGGCGAGATGGCGAATCCATCACATTGCTCCCACTAGGGATCGATGGTCCCATTACAGTTTTAATAACCTCTGTAGGAGCATTGTGATGTACACCATTTTCTTGATCATCCAATTCATAAAATCGAATATCTTTATCAATCTCACCTCTGCTAGGAAATTCATTTTCAAGAAAATTGACATCTCGTGATTCTAATTCAGTCACTCCTCCATCTGTATGCTCTCCGATTAGTACATATCCTTTGGAGTGAGCAGAGTATCTAATAAAGATACATCTTTTACCTCTTGCACCCAATTTTCCATATTTATTTGATAAATCATGTACATAACCTGCACATCCCTAAGGTCGCAGGTGAATTAGGTTCGGTTTTCTACCCTTCCATAACTCATAAGGTGTAGAAGTGACTGATTTTGTGGGAACTCGATTAAGTATGTATGTGGCTATTAATAATGCATCTCCCCAATAGGATATTGGGAGATTTGCTTGAGCCATCATTGACCTAACCATTTCCAACAAGGTTCTATTCCTTCTCTCTGCAACACCATTTTGCTGCGGAGTTCCAGGAATAGTTAATTGTCTATCTATGCCTCTTTCATTGCACAATTCCTTGAATTATTCGGAGAGGTATTCACGTCCACGGTTAGTTCTTAAAATTTTAATTTTTCTGTCCAATTGATTCTCTACCAACTTTATATATAACCTAAAGCAATCCATTGCTTCAGATTTGTGAGAAATCAAATAGATATGACCAAAACGTGTAAAATCATCAATGAATGTAATAAAATATGAGGCTCCATGCCTTGCTCTAACATTCATCGGACCACAGATGTCAAAATGAATTAATTGTAATGGATAATCAGCCCTAATTCATTTTCTAAACGGTTTTCTGGTTGCTTTTCCAGCTAGACAACTTTCACAAATAGATAAATTTATTTTGTGAAATGGACCTAATAATCCTTCTCTGGCCAATCTATTCATCCTCTCATGACCTATATGACCCAGTCTAGCATGCCAAATATTTGCATCAACATGTGCAACATCGGAAGAAGCAAGTAAAGAAAAACAACCATCAACATAATTAAAACCGTTCGTCTCGGTATTTAGTACAATAAAATCATCTAGCATGTAACCAGTACCTACTCGAATAGAATTTAATATAATATCCATACAATCACCATAAAAGTTTAGAACATATCCTAATCTTAAGAGTACTTGGACAGAAACCAAATTTCGTCGAATATCAGGAGCAAAAAAGAACATCATGGAGATAAAGTATCTAGCCACCATACAATTCAAGCTTGCATGTGCCGATTCCTTTCACTTCAACGCGTGAATTATTCCCCACATAGATCCATCTTGTTCCATGACTGATTCGACGATACTCCACAAATGCTTGCCGGTCTCTAGCTACATGGTCTGTAGCTCTTGAGTCTACAGTCCACAAAGGACGAGATTCAGTAAGTAATACTGAGCTAGAAACATAAATATAATTAGGCAAATTGGAGTAACAATATACCTTCTCCTGCTTGGGCTCAGTGCATTCACGAGCAAAATGGCCCAATTTTCCACAATTGAAGCAGGTCATTTTGGTATTGTCCTTCTTCCCCCCAGCGCGTTTACCCCTCTTGCGCTTTCCAGTCTCATTCTTTCTAAAGTTTGGGTTACCTTTCCCTTTCTTGAAAAAATTCTTTCCTCTCTTGCGCTTAAAGCCTGAGCTTTTACGCTTGCTGGATTCAGTCATATAAAGCTGACCGGAAGCCTTAGCCGCTTCCAAGCGCTCATCTTCCAACTCAACATGACGTGAAATGTCATCAAAAGTCTTGATATTATCATTATGTGTCATGTTGATCTTCATATTTTCCCAGCTAGAGGGTAGAGACCGAATCACAACCTGTACTTGTTGCTCATCTGTGAGGTTATGCCCAACGGACTTGAGTTCGCGAATCATGTTTGACATTTCCCTAAGGTGCTGCCTCATTGTTTGATTTTGGCGCTTTCTGTAGGTGTCAAACTTGATGGTTAGCCTTCTTAACTTAGTGGTTGAAGTACCACCATATTTATTTTTCAAGGCCATCCACATGTCCTGGGCTGTCTCATAATCCTCATACATACACATGAGGTCATCATCCATGCTGCTCAGGATCGTAATCCTAGCAATGCTATTCTTCTTTTTCCAAGACTGATAGACCTCCATGTCTCTCCTACCTTGAGCAGATGTACCTGACTGGGGTGGTACTATGGTGTTTGTAAGAGTCTCAAGAGCATCTTGCTCTTCAAGGATGTACTGAATTTTGCGGTGCCATATATCATAATTGTCACCATTCAGCTTCTCACCCTTGTTAAGCTCAGTTATGATATTCTTTGAAGCAGAAGTCATTTCCTGAAATATATCCTATTTAGAGACAAGTAAAGGATATCTAATCTAAGCATACATTGTACTATTTCATATTCCATTTGCAGCAAACGTACGCCTACAAATATAATATGTGAATGCAAGGAGTAGAGTCGAAAAAACAGTCAAGCTGTTTAATCATCATCAACTTCCAAACATTTCAAACATGATATATAAGTAAACGTTTTTGCGCAATCCAGTTCTTTCAAACATTAAGCAAAGAACATCCACTTTGATAGATGAATATTGTGATCATTTAATTAGATGCAAAATGAATTCTATTAAATATTCACCTTCAATTTAACTAACATGAATGAACTAATCATTCAAGAAATGTCATAAAACCAATACTACTAACATTTACAAATAAAATAAAATAAAATAAAAAACATGTTAATACATAAAATAGTCCATATCATCATAATGCAAGAAGTCATCCATCTCGGGATCCTCCTCGTCCGATGAGATGTCTATAACCTCAACCACCTCATCATCAGGAGTCCCCATCACATCAGTCATCTCATCATCAGAGATCTCAATGATCTCTACATCCATCTCATCATCAGAAATGACTATGATATCGACCGGAACATCAGAGGGTACATAGTCCGGAGGCTCAATGCCCTCCTCGTCATCTGAAATGACTATAACATCAGCCGAAGCATCAGAAGGCACATAATCTGGAGGCTCGACGCCCTCCTCATCGTCTGAAATGACTATAATGTCGACCGGATCATCAGAAATATCGATGACATCAGGACTCTCTACAATCTCAATGACTTCTTCAATTTCATCATCAGAATCAGAATAATAATGAATAACACGATAAGCCATCTACAAAACAATTTATCATGTTAAGCATGTTAAAAGATTTATTTTAATTAAACTAAACAAATAAAATTTACTATAAATTTTATTGTTAATAGGCCCCAAAAAATAATAATAATAAAATAAAATAAAATAATTTTTTTTTTTTTTTTGAATTTTTTTTTTCCCGCCGGAAACCGCCGCCGGCTTCGTCGCTGGCCGCTTCCGGCTGCCGTGGCACGTCGGCGGCGCGTGTTAGGATTCGCGCCTGGCGCGTCGCTGCTTGGGCGCGAGACGTGGCGCCTCCCAGTACTGACACACGTCCTCAAGGTGTGGCTATTCCAGATGCTGCCACGTATTGTGACACGTGGCACTATCTCACTCGCTGAAATATTGACACGTGGTGCCTCCAGATATTGCCATGTAATCTGACACGTGGCTTAATATTATTGGGCCGCGTCGCATATGCCGGGCTCTCCTCATAGTGACACGTATCAGTAACGTGGCTTCATCTGGTGGTGACACGTCGCTTTCTCTGGACCTCTCGCAGTGCGACACGTGTCCTGTACTGTTCATCGTCTTCAACCTTTTTTCCAGATTTCGATTTTTTTCGATTTTAACTTTGAAATTGATTTTCTCACTCAATTTTCATCGAAATCAGTCATATTATATATCGTTGAAAAGCTTTTTTCGAGCCCATTCTAATGGTGTATTAAAGGGATCGAAAAGAAAACGATTTGAGACATTAATATTTAAAAGAAAGTTTCGGTTTTCATGCCAAATCAGAGTCTTCGAAATCCTTCAAAATTTCTAATCAATTCAAGTCAAACAAAACTTCAATTTGTCTGTTTCTAGACTCAGTTTAATGCAATACACAAATCTCAACAGATATCACTAATGCCCTAAAACTTTTCTTCAAAAGAAAATCTCAACAGTGACGAAAAACAGTAAACTTAAACCAAACAAAATAAACCGAGCACTGTTCAATCTATGCTCTGATACCAATGATGATTTATAACGCATAAATTCATCAATTAAATGATAGCATCAACATGTAATAAATTGTATCAATAACAATGATAAAATTACAAGTGATGATAAAATACATACCTTCAAATTGGAGTAGGATCAACAAAAACAATGCTACAGGTCTGGTAAGCAATCACAATGGAAAGCAGACTCTGATCACAGTGTAAGAACCCAGAAAAGATTTGTATGAAAATTACTGAGAAGAAGAATGAAACTTTCTCTATTGTTTTCTCTGTGTAAGAACCCAGAAAAGATTTGTATGAAAATTACTGAGAAGAAGAATGAAACTTTCTCTATTGTTTTCTCTCTGTTTTTCCAACATTCTCAATTAACGTTATTAACAACGTATATAATAGTTTCAACAACTGCCACAACAGTTGTAACTGATCTCAACTGCTATGGCAGTTGATTGCCATTATCCAACATATTGGGTTGGGTTATGGATTCTGGATCAAACCCGATCCAAATCCACAGGCCCAATTACTCATTCTGGGCGGGCCCAATTTTATAATTTCCAACAAACCCCAAGTATTTGCATGTGTGTTACCATCAACAAAGCCAAGCATCTTCTAGATAGCTTGTCGCAAAGAAGCACCCACGTTTGGACTAAAAACAAGGCTAGACTTCTTATGATTCATAACTGTCTTGAACTCCTTTCATAGGTTTTAAGGATTTCCATGATTTTCACACAATTATCCGTCGAGGCTTTGCAAAAAAAAGACGCTATCTTCCATAAAAAAACAAGTGACTTATGAGTGGACTTCTTTTACAACTTTTGAGACCTAATCCCTTACCATTAAAATTAGCCTTTCTTATCAAACTTGAGAAAGTTTCTACATATAAAAAAAGAGGTAAGGTGAGAGGGGGCAACCCCTATCTAAATCTCCTAAAAAAAACCTCACTCAACCTGCTCATACGCTTTGCTCAAGTCTAATTTGAGAGCCATTGCTCATTTCTTTCCCATCTTTTTGTAACTAATGGAGTGGAAGAGTTCAAATAAGGCTATGACATTATCAAAAATCTACCTACTGGGAACAAAAGCAAATTGATTTGAAAAGATGAGTTTAGGCAGCGACGTTTTAAGCTATTGGCAGCCACTTTTGCAACTATTTTATATATTACATTATTTAAGTTTATAGGCCAAAACTTATTTAGATTTTACGGATTCTTCATCTTTAGAATTAGGACTACATTTGTATAGTCAAAGTCTCCAACTGAGGCCTCCCATTTCAAAATCATCAAGCAAACCTTTGTAACATCACTCCCTACCACAAACTAGAATCTCTGAAAAGAATAGTGCATAGAATCTATCCGACCCTGAAGCCTTTGTAGATCCCAGCTCTATAACCGCTATTTTCCCGAAATAGGGTTAAAAGAGTTTCTCTCATTGAGTCATTCAAGCAAACATCAACATTATCACATGCTTTAGTTATATCAGAGTCATTTAGAGTGGAAGAGGTAAACAAACTAGAAAAATAATGACACACCAACCGTGCAAACTCACCTGAATCCTCTACCACCTTATCGTTCTCATCTTTCAACTACAAAATCATATTATTCTTTTGACGGTTGGAAGCTCTAAGATGGAAGTATCTTGTAATTTGATCCCCTGCTGCTAACCACTCAGCTCTTGAGTGCTTTTTTCAATATAGTTCCTCTTGAAACATAAGTTGTTCTAACTTTTCCTCTCTTCTTTATATCTCTTATGTATAAATTTTGAATTTACCTTTGCTTCTCTTCAATACTCTTCTTCAGGAATCTGAACCACTCTCTACTCCATTCATGTAGTTTAAAAGCACAAAGAGACATCATCCTTTTTAAATCTGCCAAGGGCAAAGACTTCCTCTCGCTGCTTATATAGCCAAAACCATCTCATGAAAATCCTCTTCCTTTAACTAAAAATGTTCAAATTTGAAGCTATTATATGGTTGAGTTTCAAACCTAAACCACGCCTCCTTAAACTTTAAAATGATAGGATGGTGGTTGGATGAGTTAAGGCTCAAGTGCTCAACCTTCGCATCTGAAAAATAATTTAAGTAATTTTCTTTTTGTTTGGCTTTTTAAAGTTAAAATTTCTGATTAGACTACATTCATTCTACACTACAACCTAGCAATATCCTTTGTAGTTCTAGATTCCTAGGATGTTTTTAATTTATAATGTAGTACAAAAAATGCATAAAGGTCGCTTACATGGAATTGAACAAAGGTGCCATTAAAAGTGTTTTCACAAATTAATTTTAATCACATCATGTCATTCCTATTACCAATGGTATGTATTCCATAGATTTAATCTAAAAATCAATTAAAATAACATGATAAATAATTTATCATTATCATAAAATTCATGAAAAGATGTATCGAATGACATGATAAAGACAAATCCTCTTTATCATTATATATAGATTGTTTTTTTTTTTAATTAATTTTTCAGACTCCATTCAAACATAATTGTAACTTTTAAATATTGTTGAAATCCATTTAATATATCATCATATTACAATCTTTGTTAATATGCATGAAAAATAATATTTTCCTACCATAGAAGTTACTATAACAATATATTTTTTTATCAACAAATAATTTTAAGTTATTTAAAAATTTATGATTTTTATTTATATTGAAACATAAAACAATGCTAAAAATATAAAATATTAGTATCCAAATTAATTTTGATTAATATGCAGCACATGTTAAATCACAAAAAAGAATGCTTTTTATAGCAAATTTAATTTCTTTAATATTATCATGATTTTGTTAATTTTTTTATTATAAATTTAATTGTGTAATTTTCAATCACAAAACATGCGCATAGAATTCAGTCTCTAGTACATGCACTCTTCACATTGCACACATTGTTTCAGCATGTAAATCACACCTAATAACACCACCACAACATTGCTGCGTTTATGAACTAGCACTGGAAGATGAAGCTTTTTGCCAAAATGGAATGCTTGATTGTAAACCAAACATTATATAACAGGACTAAACCAACCATTTTGTTGCAGGGATTGCTTCTGTTTTTTCTTAATTTAATTTTATGGGGAAGGTCTGGCCCGTTGTATATAATTGGAATGCTGCTCTTAGCAGCGGGTGAAGCTGGATTGATTTTTCTTTTAAATGAATTTTTGGCGAGCCAAGTGCGGGGTCATGAACAAAATACTAACATAGAAGGGGATCAAGCGGAGTCTCCACCGGCGGATCGAATGGAGTCACCAATGGAGGATCGAGAGGAGGCTCAAAGGCCGGATCAAAAGGATGCTCGAAGGGAGGCTCAAAGGCCGGATCAAGAGCATGCTCGAAGGGAGGATCGAGTAAAAGCTCGAACAAGAGTATGGTGGAATTTTGCCTGGGTTTCTAGTGTAATTGCCACATTCGTGATAAGCAATTATTCATGGAAAGTCATTTTCTTCACCTTAACATTGATGTTTGTTGGCATTTTCATCTTATTCCTGTTTGGGAAGCGTTTTTACCATAGTAATGATTCTGGTGGTAATGATTCTAGTGGTAATGATTCTGGTGGTAATGGTAGCAGCATTTTTAATTTTATCCCTGTCCTTAAGGCCTCGTTGTTAAATCAACACCTCAATGACCCTTCTTCTCCAGATCAGTTCCATGAAAATGATAGAGGTCAATTACACTTATCTCCTCAATTCAAAATCCTCAGGTACTTTATTACTCTCCCTCTTTCTCGAATATCCTCAGTTCTCTCACATTGAAGCAACTATATATTGATAATAACGACAATTTATGCATGTTATTATTACTTATGTTTATGTGAACTCGAAATACAACCGTTTTAACTAATTCTATTAAATCTGTGAATTGAATAGAATCATCAAAATTATTTCACATTCTTTTTGTGTTCATTGGTTGCGTGAAAAATTCTTACCACAAACTTCTTTTCAGAAATGATGACATTAATTCGTTTAACATCCAAATTCTATTTATTGCAGATGGCTGGACAAAGCTGCCATTAAAGAAGATCAAAAACGGACTGGCCCGCTTTGCACCGTGAGACAGGTCGAGGAATCAAAACATCTTTTAAAGATGATTCCTATGTGGTCTACCTTCCTTGTGGTCAGTTTGGTATCATCAACAGGGGACACCTTTTCTAGTGAGCAGGGAAAGAATTTGGATCACACAGATTTTACCTTTTACATAGTTTATTTTGGTAAAGCAATCTCAAAAGCAGCAGTTTCCTTCCTTTATAAAAAGCTGTTGAACCCAAATCGGGGTTCAAATGCTCAGCAGAAACTGGGCAAAATTGTGAGAATTGGGTTTGGAATGGTGCTAGGTACAATTTTCTGCGTCGTTGCTTGGCGGGTTGAGGTTCATAGGTTGCAGATTGTTCATCTTGAAGATAATATGAGCATCTTCTGGTTGGCCCCGCAATATTGCCTTTTAGGTCTTATGGAAGGCTCTAGTACAGATGGGCTGGACGAATTCATGACTGGTGAACTTCCTAATTCACTGCATAAGTTTGCATCTGCAATGAATAGCTTGGTCATCGATGGACTTGGAGGCATGTGCAGCATATTATTTATGAGAGCAAATCATAACCTTTTTGTTGGCAGCTTGAACGAGAGTCGGCTGGACAAGTACTATAAGCGGTTACTGCTTTTAAGTTTTCTCAATACTATGTTCTGGTACTGTCCCATATCAATCTTATACCAGCCCGTTCATTTCACACGAGCCGATACGGCAGAAACTTAGAATGAGAAATCACAATTGACCATGTCCTTGATCAACCATCTACTGTACTACAATATTGTTTCTTAGCAGATTATTTGACATCAAAAACAATGTCATGTATACATTTCTTTTTATTTAAATCAGCTGTGTGTTAATTATGTTGGGCATTAGTGCTATTAGGCTCTAATTAATTTTATTATTGTTATTTTTTGTACTATTAAAAATTGAGATTTAGAAAAAAAAATTTCATAAATTGAAGTGTATATATATATATATATATATGTGAGTGATTTTCCTATTAGTAACTTCTAACTTTAAAATGTTAGGACGAACCAATCAAATTCATTTATTGTATTCTCTCTCTTGAAATAAATTCTCTTTCCTATTTAATTCAAATATAATAAATAAATTTGATTGGTTCGTTTTAACCTTTTATAATTAGAAGGTACTAATAGTGAAATCACTATATATATAGTTAAAAGGCACTAATAGTGAAATAGAATGGTCAGCATTACAAATACATCTATACTCTATGTGTGTGTGTCTACATATATATATATATATATATATATGTGGCGAAAATTGCCAAAAATACCCATTTCAAAATGACAATTTTTGTTTTTACCCAATATTTTTAAACAAATTAAATTTAACCCCTCAAACAAATTAATTTCATTATATACCCAAAATACCCATAATGCCCTTACATATATTTACCTATAAGCCCTTAATTTTCAAAAAAATTAAAAAAACCAAAATATGTAATTACAAAACAGCCCCTCCTATATATATTTGTAAGAAATCGGTGAAAAGTCATTTTCATCACCGATTTCCCATTCAAAAACTCGACTCACACTGTGCGACCCGAACCCGATCGCCCCCTTGCACAACCCGACCAGCCGTTCGACAGTTTTCGGCCATTCTCTCGCCGTTTTCGACATTGGCAGACCATCTCCGACCGCCGGTGACCCTCTCAAGTTGGGCAAGGTACTCGAATCTACCATGTTAGGGACTTTTTAATTTCGTTTTGCAAATTTGAGATGTTTTTTTGTGTTATGATGATTAAATTGTGTTGGATTTGTGTTAGGTTATGATGATTAGATTAGAATAGGTTAGATTTGTGTTGTTTTTGTGTTGAAATAGGTTAGATTTGTGTTGTTATGACGCTGCGATCATCGTTGGCCTTTGTATTTTTTGAAATCAGTTTTTCAGAATCGGTTGTTGAAATTGGTTTTTGAAATCGGTTTTTCACAATCGGTTGTTAACTTCGGTTTTCGACTTCGAGGTTTTGCACTTCGGTTTCAACAGGTTGATCGGTTTTTCTCTTCTGTACTGTGAAAAACCGAAGTGAATAACCGATTAATATCATTGATTGGTTTTTCACCAGGGTTGGAAAACCGATCAACATCGTTGATCGATTTTCCAACCCTGGTGAAAAAACCGATCAATGATATTGATCGGTTTTCTAGCCATAGTTAAAAACCGATTATATTTGTTCACATTTGTCATTTGAATACTATACATCATTTGCTGTTTCTGGTTGTTTTCTATCATTGATCGGTTTTCCAGCCCTGGTGAAAAACCGATCAATGTCATTGATCGGTTTTCCAGCCATAGTTAAAAACCGATTTTAGTTGTTCACATTTGAATCCTATGCTAGTTAGTTGCAGTTTCTGGTTGTTTTCTATCATTGATCGGTTTTGGTGAAAAACCGATCAATGATATTAATCGGTGTTTCACACTGGGCTGGAAAACCGATCAATGTTTTCTATCATTGATCGGTTTTCCAGCCATAGTTAAAAAACGATTTTCTTTGTTCACATTTGAATACTGTACTAATCATTTGTTGTTTTTGGTTGTTTTCTACAGATGGATTTCAAGTACAAATATAGTTCACAAACAATTAGCAAGAATTCGAGCGGGAATACACATATTGGGCAAAAATGGCTTGGTAAAATCATTGCGGTGATTACTAGACGAGGCTTATACGACCGGTTCATAAGAGAGTGCTCATTCGGACATATTTTAGAGATAAGCAGCAACAATACAACAGCTGCTTCAATGATATTATGGTTTCTTGTTAGAGAGGTGGAGGTCCTCGGTGGGCGCCGTGATGAAATGTGGTTTGAAATCGGGGGAAGAACATATAGGTTTGGGAAACAGGAGTTTTTATTGGTGACAGAACTTCCTTTTGGGGGTGTAGATCGAGAAATCTTCAATACGGTGCAAAATGATGTAAAGAGCATCCTATGGCGATTGTTTGATGGAGTGTCGCCGAGTGTCCCCAGTCTAGCCACCTTTGTTAAGGCAAGGAGCCATACAGGACGTCAAGGCCGTACAGGTGAAAATGTTTTAAATGATGAGGATCTTTTGAAGTTAGCAAATGTAGGGATCGCTTTCCATCTCTTCATGGGGCAGGATGACAGAGCTAGCATTGGTCATTTTATGTGGGTGATGACAGAGAATGCGGAGTTATGGAACTCGTTCCCTTGGGGTATATTGAGCTATAGTACGCTGATCCATTGTCTCCATATGGCGATTAATGAAGAGCAGGTGAAAAACCCACCGAAGACCATTAATTTTTATAGTTATATTCCGGCATTTCAGGTATACTTAATATGGTATATAAATAATTAATAATAGTTTCCTTTTAATTGGTTGATATATAGAATTTTATTTTTTATATATATACACTAACTATATGTTTGTTATTTGTTTAATCAAATTATAGTGATGGTTGGTGGAAATATTCCCGGTCTTACGAGAGAAGATAGCGAAAGATAATCAATCCTTGCAAAATGAACTGCCAAGGTGTAGGAGACGGACACTGAAGAGGACCCCGAAAGGCATAACCAACCTGAATGATTTTCCCCCTGTAAGTGGTGAAAGTAATTGAAAATAGTTTCCTTCATTTTTTTTTGTTTTAACCATCCTTAATAATAATATAACTAACCATTTATATATGTATATTGCAGATAGTTGGTATTGCACAAACCCTTGAGCCTACTGATGCCGAAAAGGAGACGGATTATTGGACATCATTCAATCCGAAGCATTTGGTTGGCGAAGAGGTACATAAAGTAGGTGGCAGAGGGAGTGAGGAGGATGATGATGATGATGATGATGCACGTGGTGATGATGATGAAGCACATGATGATGATGATGATGTAAGGGATGATGAGGAGCAGCATGAAGACATCCCAAGTGCACAGCCTGAATCAGAGGATAGCTTTACGGAGTTACGAGCAAAACAGGTGCACGATGTACCTACAGTACATTCTGAGGTACGAATCTTAATCGTTTTTTTTTTTATTTCATTGTTAAGTGAATGTGCATTTGAGTAAATGGAAAAATTGTGGATATGTTGTATAATCATATGAAGTGGGATAGAGAGACAGAGTCTCTAAACATGATAGATGAAGTGTAATTTTAAATATGCAGGCTATATTTCCCTGGATACTCAAAAAACAAGGGAGACTTTGTCGAAATTTTTTTTTTCAATTGTGTACATTGTGTAAAATGACTTATTTATGCAGGTCATGCAGTTGTTTAAGTACCTTGTGGGTTTACAGAAGGCAACCTACAAGAAAGTAAGTAAGATGGATAGAAGGCTGAGACGGGTGGAAGAATATTTAAAGATTCCTATGGATGACGACGACGACGACGACGATGATGATGATGATGATGATGATGATGATGATGATGATGGGAGCATTGTCCCTGATGACCATATCTATAGCCCACCACCACCACCCCCCCACCCCCATCCCCCCCACCACCACCACCACCATCACCACCACCCCCACCACCATCACATGAGGACGAGGGGGTCCATCAGTCACCTGACCATATCTATAGCCCACTACCACCACCACTACATGAGGACGAGGGGGTCCATTAGTCACCTGACTATATCTATAGCCCACCACCACCGCCACATGAGGACGAGGTGGTCCATCAGTCACCTGACTATCATGATGAGATAGTCCATCAGTCGCCTATCCATAGAGACGAGACAGCCATCCATCAGGAGGAGCAAGAGGTCCATCAGAAGGATGAACGTGGTGATGACCAGGTACGTATAGTATTTCAATTGTGTTATAGTTTAATTTATAATTCTAAATGTTTATTTTAATTGATAGTTTTGATTTCCTTACAGTTGCATGATGAGGTCATCCAGGAGCGGGGCAAACGAAAGACGAAGCCAGCGGCATCTCTGCGGACACCATACACTGATCCTAGACCGCCAAAAAAGAAAAAGAAGGTGCCCCAAAAGCAGGTTGAGGAGGTGGCAGAGTCTGTAGACCCCGTAGAGGTTGTCTACAATGAATACAAAGCTTCTTCCACGTCATTGGATCTCAAGTTTTGATAATAAGTAGTTTTATACCTTTATATTGGTTACTATTAAAAAAAATTTAACCTTTTTTTTTTCTTTTATTTTAGGCGTGCAGTTGATCGTTGTCAGTGGTGCGTGATACCAGACACATTGCGAACCATTGAGGATGAGAATAGATGGTTCACTTCTGAGCACATCGATTCTTATTTGATGTGTTTACGAAAGAAGTGGAATGAGGTTGAGGACACTAGATATGCGGTTCATGGGAGCTCTTTATTTGTGAGTGTTTACATTTTAATAAGTTATATCGTTACAATTTATCGTCATATGTCCCTTAAGTGTGATAACATGTTTAATTTTTTATCTTGCAGGCATTGATGACATTACACTATAGAGAGCAATACGTCCTCAAAGGAAAAACATTTGATCCGGTTACAGTTGATGTACCCTCAGAGTGGCTAGCATTCGGTTCTGGCAAGTTAGACTCATTAGTACCGTGGTGGGAAGTTGAAAATGTGAGTGTTGTATGAAAAATTATAAGTTATTATTTGATCATTTAAATATTTAAATTAGTCTTATATCACTGACGTCTTCAAATTGCAGGTGTTGCTGCCATGTAGCCTAGATTAAAATCACCAGGTCCTTTGTCAGGTGTGCTTGAGACAGAAGAAGATATTAATATATGATTCTCTAGCACATACTGACTTAGCTGTCTGCATTGAGCCACTTGAGCCGTTGGTGTGTTTGATGCCCATTTTATTGCGGTTTGTGGGATTTTATGAGAGGACCCAGATAGAGATGCCACCTATGGATGAGCGATGGACAGTTGAACGTCTTGATAGATCGGTTGTGCCCCAGCAACCCGATGGGTGAGTAAATTTGTAACTTAATGAAAATTTAATATTTATATATATAATATATATATTTTTTATTTTATATTATATTTAATGGTATGATAACATCATTTAATTAATTTGTTATTAATACAGGACGAGCTGTGGAACATATGTGGCTATGTACATACGTGATTTGTTACAATCAAACGAGACTACATGGAAATCAAGACGACCGGATCAAGTTGCAGATGTCATTGCACTGAGGGTAGAGATTGCAAGGGATCTATATACCTTTTCGACACCATTGTATAAAGTAAATAAATTTGGAAAATGGATAGTTGACTCTGATGGAGAGGTTGTATATAAGTAATTGTATTTATTTTTATGAATTATTCATTCATTTATATAAGTAATTGTATTTATTTTTATTAATTAAATGGGAGCATTTTCTAATATTTTTACAAATTCCTAATGTTCCACTAAATTGCAACACACAAATGCAAAATTTTAATCAAAAACTTAAAAAAAGAGGTGTTCACCAAAAAATAATAAAAAAAAAAAACACCGTAAAAAAGGAGCTTTCAAAAAAAAAGAAAAAAACTTAAGAAAAGAAGAAAGAAAAACTCTTCAAAGAAATCTTCCTAATTTTGCTTTACTTATTGTAAAACAAAATAACAATGTCATATCCTCTCCAAACATAAATAGTTATACATTGTCCTTCAAATTAAAAAAAAAAAAAGTTATATATTTTACCGCCGGCTCTAATTATATGAATAAATGTTCATATAATACAAGTAATAAATAATGATTGATCTTGATTGATCAGAATGAACCTTCAATCTCTATATCTCTATAAGCCTCTAGAGTAAGTTATCTCTAAATTATATAAGTTATTTATTTGAGCAACATAGATAACAATTAATCCTGATGGATCTATACATACCTCCTAACATAAATAGTTATACATTTTATGAATAAATGTTCATATAATATAAGTAATAAATAATGGAGAGGTTGTATATAAGTAATTGTATTTATTTTTATTAATTATTCATTCATTTATATAAGTAATTGTTATTATTTTTATTAATTAAATGGGAGCATTTTCTAATATTTTTATTTACCTTTTTATTTATTTTCTAATTAAATAAATTATATATACACATTTTACCTTTTATTTGTGTTAATATCAATGAACTCCAAATAAAATATGTAACGATCTATAATCAATGAAATCACGTTATAATTTTTTTTAATTGTTTTCAAGCTATGATGTGATTGTATTTCATAATTACATATCTAAATTTGATAGTAACTCAAAATTTCAGGTTTTGGTGTAATTGAGATTGGAATTCTTTTCTAAATCACACCAATCATTTTAATTACTTATAGAATTTTTGATTGTAATTAAATGGGAAGTGTAGAACTTTTGGCCCTAAACAAATTTAGAATATATAACTTTTGGTTCTAATTAAATTGAAAATTTAGAATTTCTGATTCTAATAAATTAAAGTTTAGAACTTCAAGTTATATTAATTGAAATCCAGAACTTAAGGTTCTAATAACTTAAAGTGTAATTTACAATTTCAGGTTCTGATAATATATAATAATAACAGTGAATAAAATCGGTAGAGTCGCACAAATAATGTATACAAATAGCACTTAATAAAGAATGAAGGTTTTTTAAAATTTAATTAATAGGTTTTTTTTTTTTTTCCTAAAGTAAAAGAATGAAGGTTTTTTAAAATGATGGGTGTGGAGATAAAAAAGTTTACACTTGATGCCTATGTGATTATATGGAAAACTATATAAAATTTAATTTATGCCATTCTATCAATATTATATAAATAAAAATGGAAGCCACATATACGTTTGGATCATCTATGATATCGATATTTTCATTCTTGATTATAGGTTATCGATTACCATATAATGAATGAATATATAGTATTATTCAATAATATCCAAAAAGGAGAAATAATCATCTGATCGGTTTTTCAGTGGTGTGTAAAAACCGAAATCGGTTTCTCATACGTCTAAAAAACCGATCAGACGAAAAAGTGGGATAAATAATTGTTCGGTTTTTAAGGTTAATGGAAAACCGATTGCAGTTTCTTAACTAATATGGAAAACCGATCATGGCATTTTGAGAGATTTTGACCCCTTTTCCCTTCAAATGTTAGGTTTCCAGTGATCAAAATACACTAAAAACCATAGAATTAATGTTGCATTTCAGTATCAACTAACATAACAATAAAACATGGTTAGATGAATCTACATTAAGATTTGTACAATGTGAAAATGTTATCACCGAATACCAGGTTTAACTTCAACTTCACCATACATAGTCATTACGTAAGTTATTGACCCAATTTTACTTTAATTGTTTAAATTTAAGTAAGTCGGGGTCATTTGTTGCCCACCAAGCGCCATCAGAAGGGGATGAACTCATGAAAGACAAAGATCGGTTTTTAAAGTGGGCTTAAAAACCGAAATCGGTTTCTCCTTTAACTGGAAAACTGATTAGACGTGCATATAGCAAATGAAGCAATGTCGGTTTTATGAGCTATTAAAAACCGATTTCGGTTTTTTATCAATAATGAAAAATCGATCAACCTGAATCACGAAATTAGTTTCTTTTACCAATTTAGACCGTATATTATTGCCTACATATGCTAAATAATGTGTCATATAACTGAGGAAACTTGTGTCTTTATAAAAGTTTGAGTTCTCAAAATTTAAACATACGCTAAATAAATAAATGCACATTTACATGCTACATGTGTTCTAATTAATAAAATACTTGCAAGACGTTATTACACAAAATATAATATAAGTTTCATTGTACTCTTATGAAGATTAAATCAACATAAACAAGTAAGCGTGAAATAACATAATACATATTATTAAAATAAAAGCTTCAATTAATTAATGTGTCTAATCATCAATGTTTGGATCATTACCCATCATTTGATTGGGAGGAGGAAACCGTTGCGGGGATCGACGTTGGTTATGTCCAGTCTCATGACAGAGGCGGCATCTTCGTGAGGGCGTAGTATTTGGATGAGCATTTGCACTTGTTCCAACTTCTGCAATAGCGGCTTCGCTAGTTTGGGCTTCTGCACTTGCGGCTCTGCTCATCCCTCCACTGAAGGATGTTGGGGGGTTAGGGCAACGAAGACGGTTATGTCCCCTCTGACCACATCTTCCACACTTCTTAGTTCGACGAGCTTCCCCAACGGAATGAATCCGAACCTCTTTCGGCCTACCTGCTTGCCTTTTTCCTATGGGTAGTAGTACAATCATGCTTCTAACTTCCGCGGAAACATTTCAATCAGACAATTTAGGAACGGGATTGATCGGACGTGCATATGCAGCTTTCAGCCACTCTGTGCTATAATAATGACTGCAAAGTGTATCACAACTGACGCCCTTAAACCTGACATGTTTCATAAATATTTATTTAAATGTAAAAATATAATATGACATTAAATATTGAAATTAACAACATACAATTATGATATCTGGCTACAGCACATGCATGAATACATGACAACTGATCTAAGTTCCACTTCAAGCAAGTGCATGTGCACGTTTCAATATTAACCACCGCATCGCCTTTGCTAGGATGTAGAACACTGTATGTGATCGGTTCTGTAATAGGATGTACGGTACCTTCCGTTGATAAATTTTTGGCCAATATAATTCGATCGTATGCAGCAGTGGTAACAAAAGTCGTGAGTTTTTCAGTAGCACCATGTCTATTATTAAACCATTTTTGTAACACATTTCTCACATATTCATGTGCGGTAATTATTGGCAAACGACGTGCTTGCATCATGCAATTGTTGAGTGATTCTGCAATGTTAGTGGTCATCATGTCATATCTTCTGTTTGGACAATATGCCCGTGACCACCTGCTTACCCCAACCTTAACCAAAGTGTCATATGATTTCGGATGCAATGCCCGAATTTCTTCTAACATTCTATTGCAGTCATATGACACATGACTGTATGCTGCACTGTAAAATGCTTTTTCCACTATATTCGAATACTTTTTACAGTGTTGCTTCAGGTTTTGCCATAGGTGGAAAAAACACAATATGTGAGGGACTTCGAGAAAAGCTAACTCATCCCATTTGATATGCTTTTGTGACGATCGGATATGATAAGCAAATCGTTTGACACACCGATCGCCTCTTGTAATCTGCTTAAAAACCAAGTCCATGAACGGTCTGACTCTCCATCAGCAAATTCAAAAGCGATGAGATAAATCATCTCCGACCCATCTTTGCAGGCAGCAAAAAAAATCACCCATTTGTATTCACCTTTCAAATGGGTGGCATCAATAGCAACAACCGGTCTCATGTAAGATCAAAAACCCTCAATACAAGCTCCAAGTGCAACGAACGAATACAAGAACCGGTTGTTTTCATCCCTCTCAATTGCCGTCATGGTGCCGGGGTGTGATACTTTTAACATTTCAAAGTAGGACGGAAGCTGTTGATATGACTTGTCCGCTTGTCCATATGCTAGTTTCTTTGCATATTGTAAAGCCTTCCAAGCTTTACTGTACAAGATCTGCACACCATACTGCTCTAGCATTTCTCCGATCAAACGATTAGGTGTATAAATATCCCTCCCCACCTTTCCTGCATATAATTTTTCGATAACAATAGCCTTCACACTTTTCATATGTGATTCCATGGCTACCTGACGGCACGTGTGTTCCGCCATATACTTTAATACAAACCACATCGAATAACCTGTTCTGCATCTTGCACGAACTATAAAGCTACAACTCTTATCCTTACAACCAGCTTCAAATCGTTCCGCGTCTGAACGTCTAACACGATATTCAAACTTGGATTTCAGAGCATATTCTCCAATAGCTGTACACATTTCTTGTTTATTATCAAAGAATGCACCTTTATATAAAGTACCACGTTGATAGACAGTTGACATAGCGCTTGAAGTAGCCTCAATGTCACCCAGTTTTACACCGGGAACAATCCAGTATGGTTGTGAAGGATTGTTCTGAAATTGTAAACCCGAAAATCTTATTTCTGGAAACCCTTCATTCTCGTCGACATCATTAATTCCAGCTTCCTCTTCATCACTATCTCCAGTTTCCTCTTCATAACTATCCCCTGTCCCATCACCATTATCATCTGTGTCTTGCTCTCCATCATCACTAACATCATTCATATAATCATTATTAATGTCATGAATGAGACCTTCCATAGATGTAAATGGGGTGACCGAAGCATCAACCTGATTGCAACCAACACCTGAAGTCAGATAAAATTGACTTTGAACCATATATGGATCTACAGGTCTATTACTATTTAGCATCTCATGTCTTGTGTTTGGTATTGAGTCGGTGACATTTGGACGAATGATATGCCTACTAACTCCAGCTCCAAAATCTCTCTAACATCAACATTTCTCACCGCCATCAAACCAACCACACCAAGATCAGACATGATACATATTTTTTTCACTTGATCATTTGTCATGCTTTGTAGTAAATAATATATACGAATATCCCACCTTCTTCTATCAATGCTAGTCTCTCTATACACAACATCCACCAACGATGAAAAACTACTATCTTTGGAGACCCCACACATGATCGACTCACCCCCAACGTAGTTAGATCCATTACACTCTCCATCAAAGTTGATGACGATCGTTTCGTGAGTCATTCCTATAACATTCAAAGAATGTTTAATTAGTCTCACTATAATGGGACAACATTACAAAGTACAATCATATATAACAAAATTTAACACAATAAATCAATGTCCATCATTAAAAACAAAAGATATATCACAATTATGCTAACACTGCCTACGATCATATCTAACCACATATAACACTAAAATTTAATACACGGCATCCAAAACACAACAAATATCGAAAATATCAAAAATTGCTCAAATCGGTTTTTCATATACATGAAAAACCGATTTCGGTTTTTGAGTGACATGAAAAACCGATCACAATAGAGAATCGGTTTTACACCTCTGTAAAAACCGAAATCGGTTTTTTAGTTAATTTAAAAACCGATTTCGTCGCAGATTTTGTAGAAACTGCAAATCTACAAATCTATCTTTCGGATGGTATTTATCACAACCAAATCACTCTTAAAGCCTTTATCTTACAATTTGAACAAAATAACCTAAAACCCAACCAACAAAAACACATATATTACATTCGAAACTCAAATCACTTGAAATAAAAGATGAAGCTTCAAAACGGATCACACTTGAATGGATCAAAAACCTTCAATGGACAAAGAAGCTCAAATGAAGAATCCCTTACTAGGAGGTTTGACTTTCGGCTATAATGGTGAATGGAAGAAAACAAAAACCATGAATAAAGTAAAGAGAAAGAAAAGAGAGGTTTGGATGCTAAGAGGAAGTAGGAGGAAGAAGAAGGCTATTTTGGTAATTTCGCTTAGGGCAATTGGGTGATTTTAATTTGAAGGGTAATTTAGTAATCTTGGGTATAGAATGGAAATAATTTGTTTGAGAGGCTAAAAACAAATTTGTATAAAATATTGGGTAAAAACAAAAATTCTCTTTTTATTTGGCTGAAAATGATAAATCTCCCTATATGTGTGTGTGTGTGTGTGTGAGTTTACAGTCATATTGCGGGGGAGTGAAGGATTAATCATAGAGGTGTCAAAAATAACCAGGTCGGGCTCATCCAATCTGAAATTTTTGAGTCCTTTGCCCTTGAATTTGGGCTTGAGTTTGGTACTACAGCCACACCAAACTCAACTGATTGGTAAGCCCAGTCCATAAGTGCAAAAGGCTTAAAGATTGGGTCAGATAAATATTTGCCTTCAGATCTGGGCCCTTGATACAGTAATAAAGACACAAAAAACCAATTGAAAAGGATTTAAACCGAGCATCGGTTCAAAGAGGTAGGATAATTATAGAACCACGCTAGTATAATTTCAAGGAAATAGTTTCCATATATAGTTTCGAATTTCATGAACACCCTGCAGTATCAAGCAAAAATTAAACTTGGTTTTATTAGATTTTTTCTTTTTCATTTTAAATTGAGCTTATTTGAAAGATAAAAGATTAAAAAAAAGAAAAAAATACTGAGCAGGCCAAATTTTCATATTTGGATTGGACTTGACGTGCATAATAATAATTTACTGAAGCTCAGCTCGGATCAAATTCTGGCCTTCATGATAACGGGCCGGGCCAGAGTGGACTCGGGCTATATTTGGACCAGGCAGACTAAACCAACCATTTTGACACGTTTAATTATGAGGTCAACCTCCATGTTTTTTTGAGCTACTATGTCTTCGGACTCATCTTGAACTTATATTTGTAAGTTAAATAAAAGTTAAGGTGGTGTTTGGATCCACTTTCAAAAGTAGTTTTTCATTTTCAAAAGCAAAAAATATTAGTAGATGTGCTTGGATGAATGAATATGTTTTTAGAAATGAAAAAACAACTTTTTTGCAATTACAACTAAAAAGTGAAAAATATATATATATATATATATATTGTTTATATTTTTCATTATTTCTAAAGCAGATTTTAAAACAATCCATTATTTCTCTCTCCGAACAACTTGTTTACTCCTTTTCAAAAATAGTACTAAACAAACTTACATCATTTTTAATTTTTTAAAATAACTTTTAAGAAATTCAATTAAATACGTTGCATTTTTAAAAAGGCCATTTAAAACATATTTTTATTTTTGTAGATAACTTTTAAATACACCACTTTAAAAAAGGATAATAAATGCACCCCAATATTTTGTCAAGAAAGCTTGTCATTGATATGTAAGAAAATATAAAGGTGTAATCAATGAGCTCGAATAAAAAGAAAATGAGAAGAAAAAGTTACAAACCCAATCTATGATCTCATTTGTGATAGTTTTTACTTTTGACTTTTATTAGTAAAAGAAAAGAAGTAAATGTTGACGTCTTTTCATTGTTGTTTGGATAATATATTTCAATAAAACTTGTCGAATTTTGGATTTATTATCAATGGAGAAAAAAAATAAAATAAAATTGTCAATATGAAAAATTTATTAAAATAGCAAAACAGCTCCCCTTATTTTATAAGAAGCTCTTTTTCAATAAGCTAGTAAACTTAGCTTCTGATGAAAAACCTTTTTTTTTTTTTTTTGAAAGTTGATGAAAAAACTTTTGAAAGTCAAAAACTATTTATGAGAGTAACATAAGCACTCTCACAAACTGCTTTTTACCTTTCAAAAATCAAAAACCAGCTTTTGGATGTTATGTCAAACAAGACCTCTTGTTTGGCAAAATTTTTATCTTTGGCTTTTAACAGTAGAAAAAGAGTGGTCAAAATTTAGGTTTTTCGAAAATTGTTTGGATATTATATTTTAGAAGAGTTTTTATAATAGAAGGGCTTTTCTAATTGTTTGGTATGAATATTGTCATACGTATTCTAACTATAATATGACCATCATATCCTAGTATAAATAAACTATATAATTAAAATTTTATTCATGCTTTAATAATATTTAATTAAAATAATAATAATAATAATCAATTGAAAATTTAATTAAATTGAATGCCTTAAAAAATTAAAACATAAATAGTTGAAAAGTTAATAATAAAAATAAAATGTTAAAAAGTAAAAAAGTAAAAAAAAAAAAAAACAATAAAATAAAATATTAAAACCTCGGGTGTTTTTGGAATATTTTTTAAAATAGTATTTTTGCAAACTATTTTCAAAAATGAAAACATGTTTTAAAAATAATATTTTTGAAAATGTAATATGTTTTGCAGGATTTCTTAAAAGTTATTTTCAAAATTATAAAATAATATAAATGTGTTTGGTATTGTTTTTGAAAATGTGCAAACACTACAACTAATTATGATTTTAGTGACAAAAAATTTGGTTTTGAGTTTATATTTCATCACTAAAAATGTACATATGGTGACGACCATTCACATTTCTCACTATTGATTTAAATTAGTTACCAAATTCTATTTTCAAACTTTATTTTTGTCACTAAATTCCTTTATCATTCTTTTAGTTATAAAGTATTTAGTCACGAATTTATATTTCCTCACTAATAATATAGATATATAATGACGACCATTCACATTTCTCACTATTGATTCAAATTAGTTATTAAGTTTTATTTCTAATATATATTTTTGTCACTAAATCCTTTCTCCTCTTAGTTACAAAATATTTAGTTATGAATTTATATTTTCTCACTAAAAATAACAACAATATCTACCAAAGTGATTCAAATTAGTATTAAAATTTATTTCATGACCTTTTTTTTTTTTTGTTAGATTTTCTTTCTCAATCGAGCTACTAGTTATAAAATATCTAATTACAAATTTACATTTCGTAACATCAATTTAAGTTCCTCATTGATTCTACCAAAGTTATTCACATTAGTTATCAAAATATATTTTATGACTAAGTTTTTGTCACTACTATGATTTTGGCTCTTGCTTCTGGTTTTAGTGACCATATTTTTTGTTACTAATTATGCAAATTCTTGTAGCGAAAATAGTTGTTTTAAAGGGAAAAGTAATGATTATTTTTTAAAATATGTTTTGAAAATGATGAAAAATATTAAAATGTTGTTTTTCATTTTTTAGTTATTATTTTCAAAAACATGTTTTTTATTTTAAAAACATATTTTACAAAATGGCTAACCAAATACTATTCACTCATTTTTTGTTTTTTAAAATGAAAAATCATTTTCTAAAATGAATCCAAACAGCACCTAAGCATTTTTATTTCTTCCTAACTATTTCACCCACCATTAGTGCATCACAACCCAATCGCCTCTCACTCCACAGCCTCTCTTTTTCTTTGTTTTTTGTTTCTTGTTCTTTGTTCTCAATCTTCCAAATTATCTATTCTTTAATTTCTTGGCCACCTTCCTTGTCTCACACAGCAAAACACTCTTTTTTTTTTTTTTTTTTTATTATTATCTTTTCTTCTTATTGTGTTTTTTTACCCTCAACCTTTCTTGAGATCTCATCTCCAACTTTTTTTCCTTTTCAATTTTGGTTGAACACTTGAAAAATTTACCACTCACTCGAATTTCTCTCTCTATTTTTTTTGTTCTAGTTTTTGCTTTTCAATTTCTAACTTGCATGTATTCAATTGATTTTTTCTTTTTTTGATTTTTTATTTTCTAGCTGAATATGGGTAGAGTTTGGTTGAAACTAGTTTATAAATTTGATTGAGATAGGTGGATATAAAAGTGGCAAAGAGGATTGTCATTTTTTTTCTTTTTAAAAATCATCTTAGAGCACAGAAAACAAAGCAAGACAAAGAGATAGGATATAAGTGAATTTTATTTATTTATTTATTTATTATATTATGAGAGTACGATTGAAATATAAAAAATTTGTTAAACATCAAAAATTGCTTTCCGTATTTTCTAAAAAGCTTCCATAACAAGAAAGAGCCACGATTGGCAACAAGAATGCTCTAACAAACCTATTTAAAGGCAATAATACTCACTCTATTTGCATGCCAAACTTTACGTGGGTTAAAGAAAACAAGTTGATGGATGCTATTATTGCTTAGAGAAGGGACTCTACATCCTCATATTCTTATATCAACCCCTATATGCTTCCGAGTTTTCATTCTTTTCTCAAATGATAGATTTTCTCTATTTCTTTCCTTTTTTTTTTTTTTTTCCTAACACTATGTTAAACTAGGGGTGGCAATATGGGTCACAACACGATGGATCGACACGAATTCGTGAAAAATAAATGGGTATGGGTTGGAGTTAAATGAATTCATATCGTAATCGTGTCGACCCGCTTAACCCGTTTATTAAACGAATCGAATTGGGTTTGATTAAACGAATCGCGGGTTGACACGATTAAATTAGGGGTAAAATTGTAATATTAAAAAACATTAGGGATTAATATGTAATTATACACATATATATATAAACACTGACCAAAACTAAACCTAATCCATTCTATCATTTCTATTTCTATCTCAGATTTTCAGCACCTGCAGCTCCTCGCCGGCCCGCCACTCTTCACTCACTCATTTTGTGACCACACCTGCAGCTCCTCCCCTCCTCCCACCACACCCTATGGCAGCAACAGATCCTCCACAGCCGCAGCGCACCCGCAGCTCCTCCACAGCCGCAGCGCACGCCTAGCTCCTCCACAGTCGCAGCGCACCCGCAGCTTCTCCACAGCCGCAGCGCACGCACAACTCCTCCACATAATTTAAATTTTCTAAATTATATTTCTAAATTTTCAAATTGTAAAATGTAGATATCTAATTTTTTTTTTTTTTTTGTGATTTTTGTGTAGGTTGGAGGTCCCCTTTGAATCAAAGGGGGAAGAATTTAAATTATAATGTTTTGTGTTTGGAGAATGATAATGTTAAATAATTTTAATTTCTATGGATTTGTATTGAGTTGGAGCATGATTTTATTTAGTTATGGTTTTTAATTAGGGATGATATGGAATGTTATGTAGTAGATTTAATGTGTTGGTTTTTATGTGTTGAATTAGGTGGTTAGTTGTGAATTATTTATTTTATTTGTGTTTAAAATATTATTTAAGTTAAACGAATTAAACGGGTTAAACGAACTAACAAGTTAAACGAATTAACGGGTTGACGGGTTAAATGAATTAACGGGTTGACGGGTTTGGATCCTTTATGATTTCATTAATAAACGAATTAATCGTATCGTGTCGTGTCATTCGTTTATAAACGAATTCGTGTCGAATCAAAAAATATCGACCCGCTTTATAAACGAATTCGTGTCGAATTGGTTGAATTCATAAACGAATCGAATCGAATCGAGTTCAACCCAACACGCCAACCCGTTTTGCCACCCCTATGTTAAACTATTCCAATGGTGCAATTAACTAGCAATTGTTTTTATAAATATATGTGTGTATATATATATATCATACATGTTAACATATGTCCATAGAAAAATAATATACTTAAAAACAACTTTTTGAGTGTTTTCTTTAAATAAAGAAATTTTACCATGTTAGGATAAAGAAGAGTTTGAATACCATACTTTATACTAAAAGACTTTAGATTATAATTTTAACTAGTAAAACTTTAAACTTATCACTCCAAGTTGTTGTGTCTAGGTGGCACAACATAACTATACCCAACAATAAATGCACAGGTTCGAGCATCATCCAGAGCAATTCAGATAATTACCACTTGGCCTCTCCTGTGTGTGTAGATAAATTACAATTGAGTCCCTTCAAAATGGTAATTAAGGGTAGTTTCCACCTTAAATAAGGGCCATTGTAAGAATATTATGTTCCGGACCGTACTATAAAATCTATCATAGTGGTTCCGATAGTTGTAATATATCAAAAAATAAAAAACTTTAAACTTATTGCCCAAGCCAAATGATCTCATTAATGATAATCAATATATATGGAGTTATATATGGACCTTATCAAATTTAATATTCATCTCAATTACCATGGAAGAAGTGAACTGCATGGATTTTGGCCAAGCCCCTTCAGTCACAAAGTGATATGAGCTATAAAACTGAAGGGTATTGAATATGAGTACATAGAAGAAAATTTTCCAAACAATAGTGAGTCACTTTTGAAATACAGTCCAGTTAACAAGAAAATACATGTCCTTATTGTAACACCCTTTACCCGCCCTTTCTCCAGACAACTCCAAGGGGCGCTACAGTCCTATCTCTTTTTACAAAATCTTTAATATATAAACCATATATTTATTTAATCATATCAAAATACGAATTTTAAAATCAATTTACAAAACAGTATGAAATTCTTTCATTTCAAATGGAAAAACTGACAGAATTTCCTCTGAAATTCGGACTTTCCCAACTTGTTACAAATCATCATATTCATATTCAAAATATTTATTTCCATAAACATTTTCAATAATTGAAACCAAACTCCATTTGGTTCGTCATTTTTCATATCTATCACATATATCAACATATTTATCCAACTATACTTTTCTTGATCCAAAAACACCATATTAAAATCAAAATACATATATATATATATATATATATATGCACACACTTACAATTTTAAAACTTTTATGTACAAAATCAAAATTAATATTTATATACCCAAAAATACGTATGCAAGGATAAATGTGACTGTCTCAGCTCACTGCAGATGCTTTCTCTTCAATCTTCTCCCTCCTTACGCAATCTACTATCTACGCGCGGAAAATCCAACGCGCTAAACATATTTGCTTAGTGGGTGTACACAAAACTCAATATTCATATTTTAACACAATCAATAAGGCAATTTAATATCCAAAAGAAATTTAAAGACGATATATTGATCAAAATCATTCTCATAATAACTTTTTATTTTAACAAAATCAATTTATAAAATTGATAGCAAAATATCACAATTTATCAATAACTCAATTTAATATCCAAAACAAATTTAAAAACGATACGTTGATCAAAATCATTCTCATAATAACTTTTCATGCCTCTAGTAAACACAAGCACGATACCATGGACTGGTAGTCAAGTATTCCGGCATCGGACACTCAGTGACTACCTGCCGGACTATCATATAATCATGTATATTCGGGGCCGGACACTCGGTGTCTCACAAAACCTCCGAATTCACTATAGTCGTTATAGAATCAAACGGCGCAGTACTGCTCTTATGACCCATGGCATGCCACTCCAATCCCTACCTATCTGTGTCAAAGCTTACTAGGGCTTGAATAACAATTCATTTTCAAACTTCATTGGGTTGGGTTCATTTAAACTTTTCATTTCTAATCATTTTTCAAACAAAATCTGGCAGCATAACGGCTGCATTTCAGAGGTTTCCAGAAAAACTGGACATATGAAAGAACACTTCTAACTATATCGTCAATCCAACCCAACTTCGTTTTCCACAATCATACAAATCAATTTTCAAATTCATCATTTCATTTTTGCCATAACCATATAAATCTCATCAATTATCATAATTCAAAAGCATATATATATAATCAAACACATATCAACATATTCGCAAATAATATTTCAAAGCACCAAATTATTCAAAAATCGATGATATTCTACTCATAAAAACGAATTGAATAAAGTGTACACCAACCTTATAGCGTTTTATTCTCCAACGGAAGCTCAAACTTTTTCTTTTCCTTTTCTTTGGCTTCCTTGAGCTATCTCCTCTCCTGGATATTTAATAATACATAACTACTCAATAAAAACTCATTCCTAATTTAAAATGCATGATTTACTAATCCTAAGGATCCAATTATTTCCAAATCACACCAAGCTCCATTTAAAACTCATTTCACATTTTAAACTTAATCTTCGACTTTTAAAAATCTCAATGCGCCATATTAAACTCGTTAGGGTCATTTGAACACCCAACGGACGCATTATGGGTCAATTTACGCAATTGTCCTTCAAACTAGTTATTGCACGATTTGATTTCACTTTAACTTTTCGATATTTTCTTAGTTTCCTAAACTCTCTATCAACATCAATTCACTTATTTTTCAAATCATTATTACCCAAAACTAACCAACAAATAAATCAAACTAAAATTCACATCAAAACCATTTCAATCACCAACAATATCATTAATCACAAACTCAACCAACTCACCCCTTTTTCCTCTTGCTTTGACTTCGTTTTTGGACTGATTTTGGGACTGTTATGGTGACAAATCTGGGGTTGATTCGAGTTCTTTTTCTTCCTCTTTCTTCTCCGCTCTTCCTCTCTCTCTTTCCCTCTCGGCTTGGCCGCGGATGGTGGTTGTTTCGCCGCTGTTCTGTCGCCGTTTCTCACGCGTGAAGGAGCTGTTTTTGGTCACCGTTTCAGCTTGGTTCTAGTCCGTTTTCAGCTCATTTCTGCTCTTGTTCGGGTCGGGTTATGCAGGTTGGTCGGACGACATCTACTTCTTCTCCGATCGGGGCTGTTTTGTGCGGCGGTCAGCTCGTTTCCGTCGTCGCGCGTGTTGTCAACTTCAGCTCTGTTTTTGCCGTGGATCTGCTCTGCGTCGGCTGGTTCACGGCGAGCTGGTACGGGCTGGCGCGGTCGGCGATCGGCGATCGGCGAGCTATCTCTCTCTTCTTTCTTCTTCTTTCTTCTTTCTTTTCTTTTCTTCTCTCTTTCTTTCTGGTTTGGCGAGAATGACTTTGACTTGTTTGATTTTTGACTTATATTTTGTGACTTCTGTTTTCCTCCCCAACAAATTCTATAATATCAATTTCATCTCTTGAAAAAACTCATTCTCTTACCTTAAATTTTAGCCATATTCCACTTGAACCACACAAATCAAATATTATTTTCAATTTAATCTCTCATCTAATTAATCATAATAATACTATTCATGCTCATGAAATTAGGGATGTTACACTTATTCATGGTGGAAAACCAATTATAGTCCCTTGTCATTCTAGAATGCATTGAAGAAACATGGGCTTAGAACCCTTTGCTTCCAATTGATGTTCATGAGAAAGCCATAGCTAGGTTTTGGACCAAATTTGGAGCAGATAAAGTCTGTCAATTTCAACTCCATCAATCAAATCTTTAAATTTCAGTGAAAATTCTCTTTCTTTATCATTGGCCTTTGATTTCTTGGCATGCTTATCTGATTGTTCAGTTGTGACATATACAAAGAAATTTTTGTCTTTGATTTTTTTTTTTCTATAAAAGGAAATAACCTTGTTTCATATATCTAGAGATTCAATTGCTTTGGGTGAATGTATGCGAGTCTTGAATCTCCACAAGTATTTTCATTTTTTTTTTTAAAAAAAATTTCAATAGAAACTAGAGATCATCGTTGAATAAAACATAAATCTATCTATTTTACGAAGGAATTTAAAATGAAAACTTTAAATTTAGACCCATTTTTGGAATTATATATATAAACCCTTTCCAACAATAAGGAAAAAAAGAAAAAAGAAAAGAAAAAACCCCCTAGCCTTTAATGCCAACCCAAAACTATTTTGGCGAATATATATATACATATATATATATATGGGGGAAATTTGATCCCTTATCAATTTAATTGAGCCTAGCATTAAAACCAATTGAAATCAATTTCAATTGAAGCCCGAAATCAAGTGCCTAAGGATCGGTCTTTAAAGAACATAGGTCCAATCCTAATCAAACAACTAGGATGGGTTGGAAAAATGCATCACTACCCCTCTGAAAAAAGGGCTGAAGAAGCCAAGAGGAAGTCTAGTTTAAAAAAGAGTGGCAAATCTCCATGACTTCAACATATCACCCTTTTTTGTCAGCTAAAAACAGAAAACCAGGCCTAGAAATGAGCTTATTACTGACACACATTAGGAGTTAGGCAATAGGT
The DNA here is from genome assembly GCA_021234005.1 of Nephelium lappaceum. Taxonomy (NCBI): domain Eukaryota; kingdom Viridiplantae; phylum Streptophyta; class Magnoliopsida; order Sapindales; family Sapindaceae; genus Nephelium; species Nephelium lappaceum. The sequence continues at coordinate 17,524,639 of CM038006.1, forward strand.
GAGAAAAGGAGTGGTTGCAGTGGTGCCATGTAGAATAAAAAGCAAGCTGGCAGAGGAAATGAAGCCATGTACACATCCTCTAAACTTGAGCTGGTCGAACAAAAGAGCAGAATGTATAGAAAGGATGAAAGCAACTTGACCAAAAGAGGTGTCCAGGGACATAATGCAAATAAACCAGCTAAGAGGTGGAGAGGAAGAGTTGACTATGAGAAAGGGAAGCAAAATGAACCCTAGAAAGAAGGAGGACGAGCATAAAAGCATCTATTGCTCAGAAGAAGAAGCAAGTAAGAACAAGTAAGGTCTTGAAGTGATGGGAGAAAGCACAGTGGTAGAACAAATAACAAAATAAATTTTCTCTCGTTGTGTGTGAATCTAATAGGAACTAATTAAATCGAAAGCAATCCCACAATAATTATATGTAGCAATTGATCCACCAAACAATCAACACATGTACAAAACACAAGCCAATTTCTTATTGTGGAAAATCTCTCCAATTTGAGGAGTAAAAACCACAAGATCATAGTCCACCTAAAAACCTTCACTATAATCAAATATTGAGTTTCCAACAATTCCCTAACTCTATCAAGGAATTTATCACAACAACATCATCAAGAAATTTAATTCTTGACAATAATCATGATTTAATATCAAATAAGAGAAGATAGATACAGAAATCAAACTCAAGGCTTTTGTATGAGCAAGGCATCTCTCCACAGAGTGCTCCAATCACTAATCATACTGAATGAAGTTCGATGTCTCATGAAGTTTCTATCCAAATTTGAGCTTAATCGAATGACAAACAAAAGAGTTACAACATTTTAATCAAGACTGCGCAGTTTAGGCTCTGTCTTCCAACCAGTACTGTTTTGAAGCCCGAAACTCACTACAAGGGCCTCTAATTTACGATTTGAATATTCAACCTCAAGAACTACAAGTTTTTAACCTACTTTTCAAATTTCAACCCAATCCAACGGTGGAGAAAAGAGAAACGACGATATCGATAAAATTGTGTAGGGTACTCTCAATGTAGTTTTCACCCCTTTCTTTTTCAACCTTTCTCTCTTCTCTTCCTCTCTCTATATCAACTAGCTTCACCTGTTTCCAGCAGCAAGAACCCTTTTTCAAGCTACTGCTTTCACCTCTTTTCATGTTGTTAACCCTAATGAGAAAAAAAAAGTTTTTATACATCAAACAAAAATGCATCACTTCAGCTTTTGTTGACAGCCCTATTTGCACATTCCATAGCCCAGAATATCAGGCCTTTTGCATCATTTTTCACGTTACAATCTTGAGAAAAATTAAATAACCCTAAATTTTTTATTACAATGGTAACTAAATTGCCATATTTAGCTTACAATTTAATCAAATTAAATTAATCAAAGAATCATACAATTAACAATCAATCCATACAAATCCAATTCATCAACATGAAAAAAAAAAAATATGCATATAATTAAATAATTAGTGCCTACTCTATGACATACAAAGAATCATAATAAAAAAGAAATTCATTCATTATTGAATTAATTATTAAACTAACGAAACCAGACTCCGATAGCAATTGAAAGGAAAAATCGATTTTAAATTAATGTGGAAACATGGATTTAAAAATTTTTCCAAATAAAAATGTATCCGATCGATGCTAGTAATAACAATTCAATAATTAAATTAATAAGATCGAATCTTATCTTTCATGAAGATTGAATTGATCCCTTTTGATTAATAGATTATTCACCACCCGATCTTCCTTATTATGACTCTTCACAAAAAAAAACTGTGTGGGCACAATCTTTAAGAATCCAATCACAAAATGTTTTCATAAAAGAAAGTTATATAGAAATAAAAAAATAATTTACTTGATTTCTTTTGAGATGGGGCAATATGGTGTTTTTAATCAATGAAAATTTTTGGTTCAAGTAACCAAACATTCTCTCTTTTGGTACCACCATAAAACACCCTTTTATAATGGTAAGCTAGGGTTTTTCAATTCAACAAGGAATCCAAGTTCCCTTTTAAATTGAAAGACTTAATTCCTATCCAATATAGAATTAAATTTCTTATTGTCTTGAAACTCTTTACTTTTAATTTAATATGGAATCTAATTCCTATTAAATCGAAACTCCTTTAATTTAATTTAATATGGGATCTCATTCCAATTAAATTATATTACTATTTCCTTTAATTAATTAAATGATTTTTCATTAAATTAATTGATACTAAATCATAAATAATTTAATGACACCATTTAGAATTGAGCCCATGATCTCTATAGGTAATTAAATAATTAATAATTAATTAAATAATCAAATGATTTAAATAATTCATGAACATGTCCATATAATTTATATGTGACAATAATAATTGGACAATTCAATTATATTTTTCCCTTTGTTTCTTTATGTGGTTGTGAGTTAGTAAAGGGACCAAATAGACCTACAATTTGAGCTCTTATAATATCGGAATTATTAATCTTAGTGTTACTCTACTAAAAATTTAAGGTTGTATTCTCAAAATTATAGATGTTTTACACAATTTGAATTTTCATTGTCCATCGATTTAATCATTTCATATGGTTCGATTCTCCATGAGTAATTCATAATTAGAGTTAGGTCATTAAAGTCTGTTATACCTCTCTAATTATATTTTGTTCCATTAAGTACCATTGATTCTTTAATGAACAATATATTCATAACAACTTATGGATTTATCTATCCATTTATTCGTAAATAGAAAGTCGAACACTCTTATTATTCAAGACCCATATCAACACATAAATGAACTACTCATCTACTTCTCGTAAGAATGAGTGGATTCCACTATTGTGTAGAATATTCTCAACCATTTATTAAATCACATATCCAAAGTATGAAGCTTATTGATTGTAAATCTATAACAATCTCACTCATGTAAATCAAAAGATATGACTCAACAAATAGAAATTCATAAAACACTCAGAATTAAGATTAATTAATATATGATCATCTAGTCGATAAATATGAATTTCTTTGTTTAACGGATATTAATAAGAAATTCATTTATATGTGGTCCAATCCTGTATAATCTCTATTATATAAGGTGACTCCATTTCGTATCTCCACATAAACGATTTCAGATAAGATCATCATATCAAATACGAAATGGACCACATATATAGATTTACTACAAGTAAAGTACCTAACTTTGTTTGTTTTTTATGGACTTCTTAGATTACTAATCTCAAACCAAATCCTCTTGTATATAACATTTATATACTTAGTTTAACACTATATAAATAATTACGGATGTTACATGATATTCGTATGAAGTAAACATTTTATAAATGTATATAAATTGAATAAAATAAACATATTTTATTTATCATTTATTTATATTTAAATGTTTACAAATTATAAGCTCTTAAGACACAAACCCTAATAGTGAAGTGAAGTTAACGTTTTCTATCATCATTGATTCTCTTTCACTAAGCTTATGAAAACCATTGGTGATTCTAACTGTAGACCAATAATTTATAATAGTTCCATGACAAGGTGTTGATTCTAGGATTTGTCCTGCAAATAAATAATATAAAGGGAATTTAGCAAAATTACCCTTTTTTGACACCTTATTTATATAAACACTCAAAAGAAATTGCAAAATGACCTTAAGTTACCCAAAATACCCCTAGTAAATTAAAACCAACTCATTAATTATTTACCAACCTATAAAACAATAATAGAATAAAACAAAATACATCATCAAATAAATACACCATCAACCCACATTAATTCGTCCTCCATCATAATTTTACTCCAACAACAATCAATTTTTCTTTAAAATTTAATTTTGAGAAGAAGAAAACATGAAGAAAAATTGAAGAAATTTGGGGGTTGACAAAGGTTAGTGTTTATGATTGAGTTTTGAGGGAATTAGATGATTAATTTTTTTTTTTTTTTAAAAAAAAATGAGTGAAAAAAAGATTGATGTTCAAGTCAGAAACTGATCCAATATCGAGTCGACTCGAATTCGGGTCACTTTTTGACCCAAAGTGATAATTTTGACCCAATCGGGTCAAAGTTATAACTTCGGATTAGAAGTTACTCAAATTTGGGTCGACCCAATATTGGATTAGTTTTGACCTTAAAAGATAATACTTGTTGACGTAATTCGGTTCAAAATTCCTATTTGGGTCAGAAGGTGACCCAATATCGGGTTGACACAAAATTGGGTCAGAAACTAACCTGAAGAAGGAATCTTGACCCGAATCGGGTCAACTATAAATATTGACCCGATTCAGGTCAAGATTGCTTCCTCGAGCTAGTTTATTTCAGGTCAACCCAAAATCTAGCCACTTTTTGACCCAAAGAGGAATTTTTATCGAGTCAAAAAGGCAAGCTCAGGCTTCGGGTCTTGCTTAACAAGTAAGCTTTGGGTTAGAGACTAACCAGATATCGGGTCAGTTTCCGACCCGATGTCATGTTGACCTAATATCGGGTCAACTTGACATCGGTCAATTTCTGACTAGGCAAGCCAACCTTCATGCATTCCACAATTATGATGGGGTCTAAAATTTTGAATCCGACAATTCTTGTAAAAAGCCTAGTGTTTTTTGGGTAGGAAGTTGTTATTCAATTTGCATTAATGATATTTGTTTTCAACCGACATGTTTGGTTTAGTTCATTGTTTCTGTTTCTCAATATTTGCCTTGACGTTTATGATTCTTTCATCTTGTGCTCCCATTTCAGTTTGGTAATTCTTCTTGATAGAAATTACCTAGGACTAGAGGGACGTAATTGCTCTTAAAACTGCTTCATATTAAAGGATGTATGGTTGAATTGAGTTCATCCGTCTAACTCCAAAACAGCCTGGTCAATAATATGAATACAAAGATAATTGCACACAGGAAATATAGTGCCAAGTCTCAGAGTTCAAACTCATACTATAATGATTTTACTATATACTACTTGTCTCTGTGAATAATAAACACATATCTACAGACCTCAGCTTCAAATAATACTACTCTAACACCAAAAAAATGGGAAGCCAAAGATGCTTCCAATTAATTGTGACATTATAAAAGAAAAAAAAAAAAAAAGACCATTAATATATGTGATACAGGGTGGGACGAGATCCCCGAAGTGGAAAACGAACTCAGATCAGTTCATGGCCAAAAATGGAATAAGAATTATCACGAGTGCATAGCTGAAATGGCACAGTGTAGGTGAATGACTCCCGATAGGTGGTGGTGCACCTGAAATGGGAGAGTTATTGGGATTTCCTGCTCTGGCTTCTGGATTGACAGCAGTAGCAGGGGGAAATGGAGAAGAAGTTGACGGTTTGACAGGCAGAGTGTTCGTATTGTCAGTACCATTACCTGAAAACAAAATATCTCTGTGTTATAACTGCAAAATTTCAGTAGAAGATGAGGTTTCTACACTGGAAGTGAATTGGCATTATTAATATACTCACATTCTGATGCCTGCCAACCCAACAGATTCTTCTCTCGATTGAAGACTAAATGATAACCGGTCATAAAGTTTTCTATATCAAATGAAATAAATTAACTTATATAAGCAACAATTGCTTCAATGCATGAATGTAGACATACATTATGGACATCAATTACACATAGTTTTGGGGTCAGCTATAAGAAGATGCATCATTTTCAATTAAGACTTTTGTATCTTCGAAAAGGTGAAAAATAAAAAATGGATTTCTTGACAAGGAGCGGATACAAGTGACAAGAAAAAGTTATATATGCATACATGATCTTTACAAATTATGAAGATATCATGTATACCTAAAAGCAAAGACTTTTTCACCTGCTTCAAGAGGGGGTAGAGAGTGAAGAAAATTAGTAAACTCAAACTAAAGAAGCTACTTCTACGTTTGTGTAACACTTTCCTATTTCTTTCTTTCTTTCAATAAAGGTCTTGAGTTTTTGTAATCAACCGAAATGCAAGAGGTGTGCATCAATTTTATTAGTCTCTCCATAAGAGTAACTTCGACCATTTTAAATACGAAAAATGCAAGCAACTCAAGAAGAAAAACAAAATTCAAGAAACAAGCAATAGTATTAGTAACAAGACAAGTCCAATGATGTGAACATCGTCACTTTTGACAGCGGCGAGGCAGCAAAAATTTGAATTCTGCGAACAAAAAGAGTTTCAATACAAAACCAGAAAAAAGAGACAAAACTAATTGCAACAAGTGTGAGACCGTACCTCGGACGAAGCTATTACTATTGAATCATTGACCAAAAAATTGTCACCACCTTTCATTGTTAAATTCACATCAGCATACTTGAAGTCAGTTTGATTTGAAGTGCATGTAAAGAATAAGTCAGTGTTCAACACTTGAAAGACACTAATGTAAATATGCTATGCGTACAAGTAGATATAACCTTAAGAGGTAACAATAGTCAAAAGGAAGATTAAAATCAACCGGAAGTCGTTGTTCTTGGGCCTGGGAGTTGAACTGCCATAAGACACACATCATAAATACTCAATTCAAAAAACTAGATCTTTATACAGCACATTAAAATAAGTACAAAATCACAGCAAAACTGCGAGAATATAATTTATATAATATTTATTTGAGCATCTTATATGCATCACCATTTTTTCCTAGAAAACCATAGATCCAGACAAGAAACAAAGAAAACCTTCAAAAGCTATAACTGACCTCTCCGAAGAGTGTGTTAGTTTCACGTTTCAGTAAACAAAATCCAAGTATAGATGGCTCTCGTGGCATGAGACTACTAAAGAAACAATAAAAGGAGACATTTTTAGCACCTCTAAAGAAATAAAATCTCATTTTTTTTTTTAAAAAAAAAAATGCAATTTGAAGATCTTAAAACTTCAACATCAACCAAAACGAAGACACAAAAAGATAATAATAAAACAAAAAAACAGACGAGAGAGAGCTAAAGATCTTAACTTGAAGGTGTTAATGAAAAGTAACAAGAACTCATTATGGAACAATTTGTCCTAAAACTAGGTTAGGCGACAAATCACGCATGCAAGCAAGGAGTGTGCATTAATAGCAAGCTTTGAACAAAACATGTTCACGAACACAAAAAAATGGCTATTTTACAAGCTCAAACAGTACAACACCAACCAACCCAAATTCGCTTCCTTGCCATTCTGTCCCGTCCAGACTGGTTACCATGATGGTGGGAATAGAATCCTGAATCTAAACTCATCTAGAACTGATGTTGAAAGTGTTTTCAAGGTTAAGGGGGCTTTGGAACTCAATGTCCATGATATCTATTACCTAGTATAGTATTCATCTCATGCAATATTATGCCAATTTTGTTGTAGTGGTTATTCCAAAAAAAAAGAAAGAAATAATGTAAAAGAAGTAAGTTCAAACTAATTGTGATTGTTGCTTTGTTGCTCAAGGTGATTTTTTTTAGGTGTTTCTGTTTGTTTTGGAGAATAAATTCTTAATTTAGGTATTTAATGAACATTTGACCTATGTTTTATGTAATTCTAGGCAAAATTTTGGACTTTCCGATCATGCCTCAAGCAAGAGTGGAGTGGCGGCACTTAATTTCATCCGGCAAGCTTCTAATGTGCATATGAGCTTGTTTAGTTTGGTTAGAGTAGGTCCCTCTAGTTATTTCTTTTGTCTCCTATTGGTCAATTGCTTCGTGTCATTGAAGGCTTCTAGCATTAATAAAAACTTGAAAATTTCTCATATTGAAAATATTGATCATGCATTGATGAGATGAGGTGAATTCAATGGTCTGTCCCATTGCCCCACATAGTTGAGTAGTTTTTATAAAGATTCATGTTTCAAAAGTTGGATTTCTCTCATGCTTGTTGAATATAAGTGATGTACAAATGATTTTTTTTGCTTATAAATTCATGTTAAAAATCACTACACTAGCTAAAACATTCACATTTTTATAAATTGTCGTAAAACATAACATGTATGTATCTAAGTTGCTAACAAGGAGCAATTATAGCTTAGGAATGAAGTAAAGTATAAGTGGTTTATATCAATTACAAGTTGAAGACAAACAGGTTTTAATTTGCACTCTGAAGATGTTAAAGATTTTGCCTCTATAAGCAATTTAAATGGGTTCCATAGCTTGTTTTAGAGGAGCAGATGCCATATATTTTGAAAGAAACAAACTCAACTTTAATTATAAATCCATTCCGTTTCTTGAGGAGCAAGCATAGCATAAGCATCCAATATATATTTTCATGATTTTTTTATTTAAATAAGATTTTAGAAAGTGAAATAAATAATTCAACAATCTGTTGCTTTAATTTGTAAAGCAGCTGCCATATGTTTTAATGAAGCAAACTCATTTTAATTATAGTCATTGCTATCAATAACAAATCAAATTACCTATAAAAATTAAAACTCATATATACATGTATTTTTAATTTTTTATATGATGCCTTCTATGAATTGAGCCTTGAAATGGTCGGCCCATTCTATTGAATTAGCCTGTATCACTTGGGCTTAAGCAAAATAGGTGATTATTGTTGCAAACAGAACACAGTGAATCCTTTGAAGAAAAGCATTATTTGAAAGAGGATTTGAATTCTATTTTAATCTAAACATTTTTCTAACTTTTTCTTACTTCTTTTGGAAGGGAGGCAATACCATAAATAATATTGATTTCAGCTCATTTATTTATACAATAAAGGTCCACTAGCTAGCCCATGACTTATTTAGGTGTTGTTTGGAACCATTTTTGAAAATGGTTGTTCATTTTCAAAAACAAAAAATCAGAGAAATGTGTTTGTTTAGCTATTTTGTAAAATATGTTTTTAAAAATGAAAAACACATTTTTTTAAATGATAACTACAAAGTGAAAAACAACTTTTTAAAGTTTTTCATCATTTTAAAAATAAATCATTATTTTTCCCTCCAAATAATTATTTTACTCATTTTAAAAAACAATATCGAACACATTTACATCATATTTTGTTTTTTAAAAATAAGTTTCAAGAAATTCTATAAAAAATATTACATTTTTAAAGCATCATTTTTATAATATATTTTTTGTTTTAAAGAATAATTTTAAAAAAACATCATTTTAAAAATGGTTCTAAACATGCCTTTAATTTTTGCATTGGTATTGAACACTATATTTCAATTATATTTACAATTTGCAAGACATTGAAATTCTTCGTATTGCAGGAGGCTTTGCACTGTGACACAGGTGAAGAAATCAAAAATTCTTTTAAAACTACTGCCTATGTGCATCACCTGCCTTCTGTTTGGTTTACTTCTATCGACAGGAAGAACCTTTTTCCCTGAGCAAAAAAACAACTTTGATCCCCCAAGCTACAGTTTTTATATACTTTTGTTATTGCAATCCTTAACACGTCATGTCATCTCATATCTGTATGGGCTATTTCTTTCAAAATTGGTTCCAAAATCTAGACAGAGACAAGCTAAAATTGTAAGAATTTTGGTTGGATTGGGGGCGTCTGCATGTTGCTTTGCCGTTGCCTGGCGGGTTGAGGATCATAGATTGCAAAGAGTTTTCGATACTACATTACCAGGAAGCTATCTCTGGCTTGTCCCACAATTCTGCTTGTTAGGTCTATCGGAAGCTTTTGTTGCGGATGGACTGGAAGATTTCATGATTGTTGTGCTCCCTGAATCTATGCACAAATATGCAACAACAATGAATAAATTTTCATTGAGGGAAATGGTAGTTTCCTTAGCATATTCATTGTTTATGTAAACAAAATCCTTTTCGCTGCCACCTTGAATGGTAGTCGTCTGGACAAATATTACATGAGGTTAATGATTGTAGGTACTTTCAATTTTCTTTTTTTTTTTTTTACAGTTTGTTTATGTAAACAGTATGATAGATTATTAGTTTCACTTTTTTTTTTTTTCTTTTTTTCCTGATTCTTATTCTCTGTGATTCTTAATTATGAGCCTTAATTTTATAGCAAACAGAGGGTAAATGATATGTTATTTTATTCATTTTTTATATTCTTTTATTGTTTATCAAAGGACCAACATATGATGTACGTAAATTATATACAGGAGAATGATATTTATTCTGTTATTTGTCTGAATATATATAAAATGTGTAGATGACACATTCACCGTAGCTCAAATGTTAGTGTACTTTTTCTTTACATCTATAATAGGGTCTCATCATGAATATTTACTAATAAGTGTGAGTAGTTTTTTTATTTATTACGAGAATAAATACCTCCCATACTATAATAACATGATATGTATAAATGGATTAATTTTCCTTGATATGTGATTGTTGGATTGATGACGTTGGATGTGTGATTGTTCTTAAGGGACTATTGATGATTTTTTTTTTAGGTATGTAGATGATTTTTTTGTTGATTTTTATTTGTTTATTATTTGATGACTTTTTTTTTTTTTTGGTTGATGATTTCTGTTGGAAACCCAAAATTTATGGGATTATTGGGTGGGACAAAAAAGGCCATCAATGAGCTCTGTATTAGGCCTCCAGAGCTGTGATTCATGAACGAGCTGGTATTGGAGACAGGTTTTGAAGTTGATGATAATGTAGTTGGCAACTTTGGTTCCCATATGCATGAGATGTCGATCATTGGCTTCTTGTTGTCTGACATTCTGTTCTATGGTGTTTTGTTGGGCTTTGATGCTATAATCAATCCAAGAGATAGTGAAAAGAGGACTAGGGTTTTAAGGGTGCAATAATTTCCAAATCTTTAACTTCAACTTAAAGATCAAGATTATTTATTTATTTTTTTAATTTTTCTTTTTTTGTTCAATTTTTTTTCCAACTTCAATTGAAAATTAATTTCCTTTTTTTATTTTTTGATTTTTTAAATTTTTATATTATTTAGATTTAATATTATTTATTTTAATTTTTTTATTTTGTATATATTTATATTATTATAATATTTAAATCAGAGATAAATTTGATATTTTAACTTTTTTAAATATTTTTATTTAAAAATTAAGAGTATGAGCGATGTTGGATATAAATGAAACCTTAGATGGTAAAATTGACAATTTTACAAACCATAGTAGATTTTTTGGAATTATTCCTTTTAAAAATTATCAAATTATGAAAGTTGATCCAAGATTATTAAAACTAAAAACAAAAGCCTAGAAATTTTTTGTGGCCCTCGCCACCATCAATGGTTGTCGTTTTGACAATGACAACAAGCATTTCATGCAACCTTCATCTTTTTGTAACAATGTTAGTCGATGTCTCCCTCTCTCTATCATTATGACTCTCTTCTGTAACTCTCTCTCTCATTTGTTTTTTTTTTTTGTTTAAATGATCAATAGTTGGACCAGTAGTGGCGACAATGTGCGATGATGATGAAGGTTGAAACAAGTAGCGTGGTTGCTAGTCCATAGTTGATGTGCATGCTGTTGTGCAAATTTTAGTACTCGTAAGTGCACGAGTCTATTGTAGAATAGATTATGTAAGTACGAGGTCGATCCTATAGAGATTGAGAAAATATTAATCTAAGTCTAAATTAAATTTAATTCTAATCTAGTTAACAAAGTTTGAGAATTGAGAATTAATTAAAACTAAAGAAATAATAAAATTGTAAACTAACAAGACAAGATTAATTTACAAAACTCAAGCAATGGACGAAAAATTTGAGATTCAAAATCCACCATTATCAACTTGTAATGTTTTACTATTCAAAATATTATTCTCAAAATTTTAAGAAAACAACTTAGAAATCAATCTGTTATCTTCTCAGAATTTATTAGTTAAGTTCAAAAATAAATCTTTTGCAAATTCTTACTTCAAGACTTGAAATTTATAAGATCTAAGCATTATATGTATCCAATGTTGAAAAACATATAATCAAAAATCTTATATTTAAACCTTTTTCAATCCAAAGTCAAATTAATAAAATAATCTTGTAACAACCAAAAAATACTTGATATTGAAGGTGAAACAATTTTATTTCATCAATTAGTGAAACTAAGAATTATTAAACATTAAGAACATAATTGAGAATAATATTCCAATAGCAAAATCGTTACAAAGTCAATAAGGTTTCATCCAACACCTAAGAAAATAAAATTAAACAATCATGATGATAACAAGAACAAAATGACAATCGAAACCCGGCATGATTATGAAATTATTGCTAACATTGTGTCTCCAAATCATTACTGAAATCAGTCGTGTTGCTTTTTCTTTTAGCTCCAGAACTGCCACTGTTTTGCTTCAATTCCACTACTGCGTTTTGTCTTATTCGGAACCCGCTAATTCTGTCTATCTGCTAATTCTATCTATCTGCTGCTATGTTCAACGACTGTTTCTTTTTTCCAATCTTTTGTGTCTTTCAAGCTGCAGTGGCTCCAATTGCCCTCTCCATTTGATGTATAAGCTTCCTTTTATATGTGTCAAAATCCTTCAAAAATAACTCAAAATTGATTTGTTCCAAATTTGTCTTTTTTTCTTGATTGATTTATTTTCTTGTCTCAACCAATTTCCTAATTGTTTGACAATTATTTTGGACATGACTTAAATCTTTGATTGACTTGACAAAAATTGCAATTTTTCCTCATTCAACACACAAATCCTCCTTTATTCTTGTTTCACCAAAAACACAACTAATTAAAATAAACTTAATATAGAAGTAGACTAATAAACCTATATTTAAAGGTAATAAATATATATAAATTATGCTCATCACGTGCAGTAGTGGCTGCTGGTGAGGTACAAGTAAGAAGGGTTTTTGTTTTGTTTGTTTTTTTTTATTTTAATGAAAGGATTTTTGGCAACTTAGTGTTTTAGTGGAAATAGTTTTGTTTTTGAGAACATGAATTTTACATTTTAAATGTAATCAATTTTAATAATTTCACGAAAATAAATTCAAATTCAAAGATTTGTTGTTTAACATATTAAGAAACTTTGATCTTTCTTAGACTTTTTTATTTACTTAATAACTTATGTAAAAATTAAAATCTCAATCTTGTAATAACGGAATTTTAAAATTTCTGACACTCTTATATAATAAGGAATTGTTTTTCCCGTTTAAAGACTAGACATAAAGTTCATTGAAGACCGAGCAATAACAAAAAATTGAAATCAGAGTGGTATATTTATATATTTTTTTCTTATAATATTTGAATCGAAATACAAATTTTTCCCCAAAAATGGTATTATTAAGTCTATTTCAGACTATTAAATGATACGTGGAAAACTAAACAGCCCCCATTGCAAATATGATAAACTATTTACTGATGAATGAAAAGCAATGGTCACAAAGATTAGAAAGTCAATTTGGGGAAATAAAAGTATGGACGTGTCCTGCAAGTTAAGAAAAAAAAAATGATGTGAATGTTTTTGCCTCTCTTAAATTTAGCTTTTTATTATTATTTATTATTATTTTTAACTCTCTCTTAAATTTAGTTATAATTATGATATTTCTAAACTACATACAGTTTAAAGGACCATAAATTTAATCAAAATTTGTATTAATTTAACTTACTAATGTTAAACTTAGACATAAAGTTCATTGAAGATCGAGTAATAATAAAATTTAAAATCTGAATGATATATATTTTTTTCTCATGATATTTGAATTGAAATATAGATTTTTCACCGAAAATATATTATTATGTCTATTTCAGATTATTAAATGATATGTGGAAAAACTAAACAGCCCTTGTTGCAAGTATGATAAACTATTGACTGATGAATGACAAGTAATGGTCACAAAGATTAGAAAGTCAATTTGGAGAAATAAAAGTATGGACGTGTCCTGCAAGTTAAAAAAAAAAAAAAAATGATGTAAATGCTTCTGCCTCTCTTAAATTTACTTATAACTATGATCTTCCTAAAGTACTTGCAGTTAAAAGGACCATAAATTTAATCAAAATTTGTATTAATTTAACTTACTAATGTTAAACTTAAAATCACAAGTAAATTTAAACATTTTATTAACTTCATCAATGTTTAATTGTGCTTTGATATTATATATATATATATATATATATCACATTTTATGATACAGTTGGGTATCGATATACCTGATAACTACAAATGAGTGATTTTATTATAAAATGATTGATTACATTTTATTATATTTGATAATATATTTATTATATCTTATTATAATTAAATTAGTCAGATAATACTTATAATAATCGACTATATTTAATTATAATCGTATATAATAAAATATTATCAGTAATTGTATAATATAATTATATAGTTTAGGCGTATTAATATCCAAACGTATTGTAGACGATCCCATTATATGTACCGTATATTATCTTAAATTAAAATAAAGACACCAAATAAAAGATCCTATTTAAATTTGAATTGGACTTTCTTTTAACTTGGTGTGAAGTAAATCTGACCTTCTTCTGTCATTATTGTTTCTTAGAATGTTTATTATCTTAAATTAAAATAAAAACACCAAATAAAAGATATTGGTTAGATATAAATTGGACTTTCTTTGAACACGGTGTGAAGTGAAATTGACGTTGTTCTATCATTATTGTTTCTCTTTCACTAAGCTTGTGAAACTTTGCCAACCATTAGTTATTCTAGCTGTAGACCAATAATTATAGCAGTTCCATGAGAAGGTGTTGATTCTAAGATTCGTCCTGCAAATAAATAATATAAATAATTATCTAATAACTTATGAGATGTAGCATCCAACTCTCTTCTGAACAAATTTTTCTAAATCAATTATACGTACACAGGTGTGCAAATCAGTTATATAACAAAGAGAGATAATTATATACTCACACTTCAATTCAGACATCAAATATTTCAATTCAGACATAAAATATTTCCTGTGATCACTCTATGCCTATGGCTATGGGTTCTCTAGTATGGTTTACACTTCTATGGCTTAGTCCTTACATACTTCTTCAGCGTTTCACTCCTTGCACTGCAACTGAAGTCTCTTATCATGATCATTGTTCAGTCCCAGAGTCTGTCATAACTGCACCCGAATTCACTTCCTTGCCATTCTGTCCCCTCCAGACTGGTTACCATGATGGTGGGGATAGAATCCTGAATCCAAACTCATCTAGCTACTCATTTGGTTATAACAACTTCCTGTTGTTTCAAACTCAACATGTCTATAGAACTGATGTTGAAAGTGTTTTCAAGGTTGAGGGGACTTTGGAACTCAGTGTCCAGGATATCAACTACTTGGTACAGGAAATGACATATTCGGGTTCATGCTATCAACCTAGAAGATCTCGGGACGGTGGTTTGAGCTTTAGCTTGAAAGGCTTCTGGTCAGAACATACTGGGGAGCTGTGCATGGTAAGTTACTTAACAGAAGGTAAGTTACTTCATCTTACTGTTGTTCTTCAGCTCAGTGATGTAAAGAATTCAAGTACCATTACCAGCTTGGTTAGGGGTACTTTCAAGAGCTTGAGTTCTGCTGATGATCAAAGCTATTTTGAACCAATTTCTTTACTTATGTTTCCTCAATCAAATTATCTTTACACCAAGGTTCCCGACAACGCCGAAATGGAGTGTTCAGGTTGCACTAATGTCCTGGAGAGTTCATCTGTTAGTTTACCTGTAGGTAGGCCTATATGTTCAGTCCTTGCATACCCCACCAGAACCTTCCAATTAGAATATGCAAGTGACTGTAATTCTACAAAGAGTTGCAATCTTTTAGGTGATGATGCTAGATTTTTGCCCCAGGTTATGTCCTTGAATGGGATTCAGTGTTCACCAGATGGACAAAGTATTAGAGTTTTGGTGGAATTTACTAATAATAAATATTTTCATAATGATATAAAATCTGAAATTTTATTTGAGAAATGCTGAAAGATGATATATGATAACTACTGTATAAGCTTCTTTTATTGTAGTATTTTTTTATAAACTTCATATTGGTGTGAACGGGTGTGAAAATAGAAGTATTTATTTATTTTTATAACAAAATAAAAAATATATATATTTCAGTCATATATTTATCGTTTTTCCTAAATTAAATGTGTTTTTCCAAAAATATGGTTCACACTATCCCATCCTACAGATGTCAAACAAAAGCCCTATAGACAAGGATGTGCATGCATCCGCAACAATTGACAACCCGGGGAATAATAGCAAAAGGACTATTGCAGCAAAATCAGCTGTTTCTTCACCATGGTGAAATTGAATACCCCTCAAGAACAAGAAAGTACCGGTCATCATGGACGCTGAGAATGAGAAAGACTTTTCCCAAGAGTAATTTGATATCACTAGAAATAAGACAATTACACTACAGCACCGGACAACACCCCACCACACTTTTCTCCGAGCCATTACTCGTTCCTCATCTTTGTTTTCTTTGGTTCATGAGCTCTGAATTGACCAGCAAAAAAATCTCGTAAAAATGTACACAACCCAACATCACCCACAGCAAATAGGACAATTCCTCTTGGGTTGATCGGGCCGGACCTGGACTTTGCAACTTTTTTTTGAGGCCACAAGTATAGTAGCACCAATCCCTGCAATAGCAGTTGCTCGTTTCTTGATGATTTCGTAATGTTTGAGCTGCCTGCTGTAGGAGAGGAACGAAAAAGTTTAAATAATTATATTTTTTGCTTGGGGAATCAATGTTATTTTCTTGGCTTGTGACATTCATCTCATAATTGATTATATGATTTAAAGAACTACAATATTAAATTCTTGGTGTGTAGTTAAAAGACAACAAATGGGTGGCAAAGCTGTTAACAGAACTAGCTTAAATATATTTAGAGTAAAGAGAAACGGCATGACAGTTCCGCACTCTATTAAGAAAAAAGTCCGATTTATGTCTAAGTAAGAAAAAATCTTGGTTTTCCTCTTCGCTTTCCAGAATTTATCGAACAGTAATAGAATTGTATTAATATGTGACTAAACATATGGTTTTTTCAAAATTAAACAATATCGTTAGAAAAACAAAATTATTAAATAATATAAATTACCTATTCTATTTGAACTTAATTTCATTAAACATAGGTATGCATTTTATTAGATTAATAGATATATGTATATATCTAACTATGAAAATAAGGCACATACATCAGAAAGGACACACACCAAGCAATTTACAAAGTAGTTATTCCTCAAAAGAGCTTACAGAAATCAAACACGCTACACCAAACTAGCAGTACTTATTCTTCAGCAGCCACTGCTGGTAACTTCTCATACCCTTCCACCTCCCTGAATTGCCTAGGAAGGAAACAACGACCGTCAAACCGCTGCTGGAAGTAAAGGACTGCAGCGAAAAGGATACACCCAAGCGGGATGCTGACATCCCGAACTGTTGAATAAAAGTCTGCTTATGATCAGCATAGATGTATGATTCATCAAAATCTGCAACATAGTTGTGAGCCCTGTAAAGATCATATGCATGTGGCACCAATTTGAGCAAAGTGTATCCCATGTAAAATATTGGAGAAAGTGCTTTTTCTGTGCAGTTCCGGAAAATGTTGAGCATAATTTGAAGGAATAGGAAGCCATCCAGGATCAAGCCTCCATATGATCTTAAACCTCCCTAAATAATGAAATGCTGCTGACTGGCAAGTCTTGAGGACGCCATTCCAATTCCAACAACTTTGTTCTTTCTTCCTAAGTTCACGAACACTGCTATTAAGGCCCCAGTCAGATATATTGGTAAAGAGCCACGCGTACCATGCTTTCTTTTCAGCAATCCACAAAGTCTTTTGGCTTTTGTGATCTGCGATTCTTGAAGACCATGAAAGCCGGAGAAGGCGAAACTGGAGCAGAAAAGCCACCATTGTTACTATTCTTACAATCACTTCAGGAGCCTCAAGCCATCCTCCACTTCCAAGCAACGCAGTTTGGCTGTCTTGGCTTTGAGAGAACAAGGCTTCGAAGTTTAGAAGAAGAAGCATCATGTGACCCAGAGTCAGGACCACAAGCATGAGAAGTGAAATGAAAGGAAGGACACTAGGATGTCTTTTCACATACAAGATTTGAAACGCCACAAAGATACAAGCAAGTGTGTTGGAGATCAGAACCATGAGGATCTCCATGTCCATCCTCCATAGTGATCGTCTTTCCAGTCCAACGTAGAAAGCTAGTGAAATGATAGAGACAGATTCAAAGTAAAAAGGATCAGACTTGTTTCGTGCAGTTGAAATGCTTCCTGTGATATAAACTCCATCTTTCTTTGCTTTCAATGGAGGAAACTGAAGATTGACACAAATCTCGTAGTCCATTGAATCAGATTTCAAACTTTGATTGCTCAAGCCAACATATCTACAACCAACCATGCAAAGGCTTCCTGTCTCAGCATCATATACCCTTTCAGCTATTATTTCAACTCGCCTGTGCTCACCTGAAAACATATTGAACAGAGTTGATAAAACGGTCTGAGGCTGATTCTGTAATATATGATATTGAGCGGTCTACTGTTGCTTGTGTTTGCTTCAAAACTAGAACTTGCAGGTACGGAGCTTGACCATGGAATATATGATCCTGATGACCACTGAAAAATTTCATCACCCACAGAGATGGGGACTGAAGAGCCCCATGCAATTGTCCTTCTGGAGTTTTTAACATTCATGTCAAAACGCATTTCAGAAGAATTCCCATCTCGGTAGATTTCCCAACTTTTTCGAACAGATTTCTTCACTGAGCATGATTCGCTCACCTGGTCAGTTTCTGTGTACTCATACTTAAGACCTGGAACCCCTAACTTATTATTCTGAGTACTTCGAAACGTGATCCTTTTGAAGTAACCTATATCATTCACAGATTTTTGACTCCAAATTTCCCCTCTAATGCTAGTACTTAGCCATCTTTTTTTTTTTTTTTTCTTTTTTCCCTATGTACTTTTTTTTTTTTTTTTTTATGGATTTTTCCCAATGTACTTATATGCTGATATTGATAACAAAATACCTACCTAAGTTCTTTCGATATTTATATATATGTGTTCTCACTTTATGTGTATCATGGTTGCAGAATTTTATAATGAGGCAAGTCAAGAACTCAATTATTGACAAAATTTTTAGTTGTAAATGATCCGAAAATTAAGATCAACCATTGTTCCAAAACTTGTTATTCAACTGACGACCCATAAGATAGCAAGTAATTGGTTATTAAGCGAGTAATCGACAAGCACTATTTTAGGAGGAAAATTATTATTTTTGAAAAATTCTAAAAATTTTTCTAAAATGAAAAATAATCTCAATTTACCCAAAAAACCTTCTACCGTCAGTTTCCATCCAAATTTTTACTATTTTCGTGACAAAAACAATAAAAAACCAAAGTATCTTATCATATTGAAAATTTAAAAAATAAAAAACAAAACAAATTAATCAATTACCAAATTACCCTTTCATAACCAAAATAAAAAAATAAAAAATAAAAATTTTATAATTTACAATTAAATTTATATAAAAATAAATAAATAAATTACACATTTAAATAATTGAAATAATTATTATTATTAGATAAAATTAAATAAATTAAATAAAATAAATTTCCAGAATCAAAATCC
Organism: Nephelium lappaceum; assembly: GCA_021234005.1. Classification (NCBI taxonomy): domain Eukaryota; kingdom Viridiplantae; phylum Streptophyta; class Magnoliopsida; order Sapindales; family Sapindaceae; genus Nephelium; species Nephelium lappaceum. The sequence continues at coordinate 17,544,051 of CM038006.1, forward strand.
ATAAAATTATAAATAAAAACATTTGACAAACAAAAAATAATAATAAAAAACAAACCAGGTACCTGGATTTGTTGAAGGACGAACCGAGGCACCATTCATCACACACCAATAAAATGAACAAATACAAATCTTACTTTTGTTTTCCTCTCACACATAATTCATCAAATACATAATCTTAAAAAAAACAAGCCATAGCCACTCTTTTTTAACCTCTCAAACTAATTCAGTGTCTTCGTCTTCCTCTCATTCCCACTCTCTCTTTAACTTGATCCACTACTCTCTGTCTCTATTAGTTTGGTTTTCTTTTTCAAATTAACACACACACACACACTCCAAGCTCTTTAGTCATGGATCCGTGCCCTTTCGTGCGCCTCACAGTAGGCAATCTAGGTCTTAAAATACCAGTAGCTGCGAAACCAGCGCGGTCCGTTGTACACCCTTCCTCGTTTCCTTATGTTTGCAGAATCAAGCTGAAAGGTTTCCCCATCCAAACCAGTGTCATCCTATTCATTCCGTTGGAGAATCCGTCCCTCGACAACCAGCTCCATATGGTGGTGGCGACTTTCCACCTCAGCAAGTCGAATCTAGAGAAGCTGGCGGCGAAGTCAATCTTCGCGGTGAAGATATGCTTGAAAATCTCAATATAAACAGGGCGGCGAGGCACAACCTACGACATCATTTAACCTTAGGAAGCTTTTGGGGAAGGGGTCGGTGCCGTTGGATCTGAAGGAAACCGAACCCAAACCTTCCAATGACTGATCGAGGTCGCTGTTGTTATCACCGCTGTCGACATTATGGTTCTTGTCGTCAATTTCTTGATAATCGTGCAAGTTGTCGCCGTTGAGTGGTGATGGGGTTAGGTTTTGATGGTGGGTGTGTGGTGATGAAGTTGAACGGTGATGGTGCTGAGGTGAGATGAGAGCGAGAGAGCTATAATAAGAGAGAAAGAGAGTAATGAGATATCATATGAAGACTTTTGCTTTAATTTTTTTTTTTTTTAGGTTTGTTTGGTACAACTTGTCCAAATAAATATTTTAGAAATAGATCTTTTGGAAATAGATATTTTGAAAGAAAATTATTGGTTGTATAGTTGTTAATTAAAAAATTACTTTTAAATTATAGATTGTTTGATTAAATTACTTCTAAAACACTTTTAAATTATTAATTTATCAAAAATGATATAAGAGAAGTAGTATATCCATTTTAGGAATATAATTGCTTCAACCCCAACCGTAAAAAATTAATCAATCATAACAATAACAAAGATTTTATTACTCTCTACTAATTTTTCACTCTTAATTTAATTAGCCTCAAGAAGTAAAAAAGTTATATTTCTCTAGTCTTTTTTTATCTATTTCATGATTTTTGTAAAGTTCACATGTACCGATTTCAAACATGTTGGCAACAACTTCCTATGTTGCATGCAAGAATATTAAAATTGGAAATTAGTTATATATATATATATCATTTCATTACTTCAACAAAACGCTTAATATATATCAATGAACCAATAATGAAACCAATTACAGTATATATGTATATTGTTGGGCATTGTGCCCTAAGAGCTTGTAATTTGTAAACGTTTAAATAAATTATAAATAAATAAAGTTTATTTTATTCAAATTAATGTGCATTTATGAAATGTTTACTTCATACGAATATCATGTAACATCCATGATTACTTATGTAGTCTTAAATTAAGTATGTAAGTGTTATATACAAGAGGATTTAGTTTGAGATTAGTAATCAAAAAGGTCCGTAGAAAGCAAACAAAGCTGGGTACTTTGTTTATGGTAAATCTACAGTTGCGATCCATTTTGTATTTGATACGATGATCTTATCCGGGATTGTTCATATGACGATATGAAAATGAACGCACTTATGTAATAGAGATTATATAGGACTAGACCACGATAAAATGAGTTTTTTATTAATATCCGTTAAACAAAGAAATTCTTATTTATCGATTAGATGATCATATATGGATTGATCATAATTCTGAGTATTTAATGGACTCCTATTTGTTGGGTCATATATTTTGATTTACATGAGTGAGACTGTTATAGATTTACAGTCAATAAACTTCGTACTTTAGAGATGTAATTTAATAAGTGACTAGAAACATTCTACACAATAGTGGAATCCACTCCTTTTTGCAAGAAGTAGATGAGTAGTTCCCTTAAGTGTTGATTCAGGTCTTGAACAATAAGAGCGCTCAACTTTCTGTTTACAAGTAAACGGAAAGATAAATTCATAAGTTGTTATGGATATATTGTTCATTAGAGAATCAATGGTACTTAATGGAACAAGATACAATTAGAGAGGTATAACAGATTTTAATAACCTAGTTCTAATTGTGAACTACTCGTGAAGGATCGAATCATATTAAATGATTAAATCGATGGACATTGAAAATTCAGATTGTGTAAAACATCTACAATTTTGAGAGTGCAACCTTAAGTTTTTAGTAGAGTAACTCTAAGGTTAATAATAGTGAATTATTAATTAAAGAGTTTAATTAATAATTCCGATATTATTGGAGCTCAAATTGTAGGTCCATTTGGTCTCCCTTGCTAGCTCACAACCACATAAAGAAAAAAGTTGAAGAATATAATTGGATTGTCCGATTATTGGTGTACATATAAATTTATGTACATGTTCATAAATTATTTAAATAATTTGATTATTTAAATATTTATAATTATTTAATTAATGGTTAATTATTTACTTATTTGTAGAGGTCATGGGTTCAATTATAAATGATGTCATTAAATTAATTATGATTTAGAATTATTTAATTTAATGAAAAATCATTTAATTAATTAATGAAAATAATAATTTTAATTGGAATAAGATTCCATTTAAATTATATTAAAAGAGTTTTAATTTAATAGGAATTAGATTCCATATTAAATTAAAAGAATAGAATACTAACCCAATAAAGAATTTGATTCCATATTGGATCTGAATTATATCTTTCAATTTTAATAGGAATTTAAATTCCTTGTTAAAATTGAAGAACCCTAGTTTGCAATTATAAAAAGATGTTTTTATGATTGGTAATAGTAATTTTGGTGGTAAAGAGAATTTTTGGCTACTTGAACCAAAAAATTCCATTGATTAAAAATCACCAAATAACCATCTACTTCAAAAGGATCTTCAAAAAGATTGTGCCCACACACAGTTTCTTTTGTGAAAAGTTATAGCAAGGAAGATCAGGTGGTGAAGAATCTGCGAATCAAAAGGGATCAATTCAATCTTCATGCAAGGTAAGATTCGATCTTATTAATTTAACTATTGAATCATTATTACTAGCATCGATCGGGCATGTGTTATTTGAAAATTTTTAAAATTCACGTTTCCACATTCGAATTAAAATCGATTTTTCCCTTCAATTGGTATCAGAGCTCGGTTTTCACTAGTTTAATAATTGATTCAATAATGATTGAATTTTCTTTTGATTATAATTCTTCGTATGTCATAGAGTAGGCACAAATTATTGCTTGATATATATTCATGTTTGATGAATTGGATTTGCATGAATTGATCGTTAATTATATGGTTCTTTGGCTAATTTAATTCGATTAATTTGTAAGCCGTTTGTGGCAATTTAATTTCCTTGTAATCATAGATTAAGGATTTTTTTTTTTTTCGAAGAATTAAATGCGAAGAAGGATGCTTTTATGGGCGAAAATTGCAGTTGAAATCGACTAAAATTCTGAGTTATCGAAACGGGGTTGTGGCTGTTCGCAAAATTGTTTTGAACAGCCCATAAGAGCAGACTTGTACAGCTGTTTAAACTGGTATTGAACCAGTTTCGGCCGTGCAACCAAGTGTGTGCAGGTCTGATGACGTGACTGGTTTTGAACTAGTTCGAGTGCGCAAGAGACAGCGAATCAAATGCGACCAACGTGCACCAACAGTGCATGTGATGCACGGCCAGACATGGTGCATGGTCTGAGGTGCGTTTGCGAAGGACTGGTGCGACTGGTTATGAACCAGTGCAACAATGGTCTGCTGCACGTCTAGTTCGGCTGGACGGAACGCGCATGGCTGACGCGTTGGTGCAGGTTTGTTTTGGCTGGGACAGCAACGCGAATGGCTGTGCGAAGGGCTGAACTTGACAGCTTAACACGCAGTCAAGTTCAGTAGTGCAGAAACTTGCGCATGGCTGGTGCGCTGGTCCGCCGATGTGATCTGTTCGGCTGTGCGTCAGCTTGATGTTATGTGCAAATATCAGGACGCGTTCTGAACTGGTTTTGAGCCAGTTTGCTGTGATGAATAGACGGCAGCGCACTGCAGCAGTTATGTGCTCACGTTGCTGCGTTCGTGGACTGGTTTTGAACCAGCTTGTCATGCGTTGTTAACTGGTTTGTGAACCAGTTCAAACGATGTTGACCTGATGCAAAACTGATATGCGCTGATGTAGGTCATGTGCGGCTGGGCTTGAATGGCTGGATGACAGCGTGCACTGGTTTTGAACCAGAACAGATGAGCTGATAGAAAATAAAGTGTGCATGTGATGCACAACCAGATGGCATGCACAAAATGTGCATGTGCGATGCACACCAAGTGCAGCAACCAACGTGCACCAGGTGGCATGTGGTTGCTGCCACATGGCAACAGCTGGACTGTTTCCAAACAGTCGCAAACGCGGTCCCTTTTTGAATTTTTCTCGAGTTTGGGGTTTTAGTTTTTCACTGTAAAACTATTTAAAATTGTCTGCTCGTTTGGATAATTTTATTTGGCCCTAAAATCATTAAATGGGTTCTAGCCTAATCCATTTGATGGAGATTTTCAATAATTAAATTGGATTTAATTATGAGCCCAAGAGAGCCTATTAAGACCTTGAAGACCATAAAGTTCTTGAAGACTACAAGTGAAGCCCAAGGAATGCCTTGGTTAATTTTGTAATAATTAAAATTAGATTTAGGTCGTTAAAGCCAAAGAACCCGGTCAATCACATGTTATTTATTTAAATTGTTTATCATGTGATGATTGAATAATTTGTTGATAACATGATCATGCATAAAATATGTCATATAGAATAGAAAGTGCCTACTCGTTGCATTATAAAATTACATACATACATGTACTATTATTAATTTTTTCTATTAAATAGTTTATTAGTTAAAATAGAGATAATAATACATTAAATACCAATTTCATAATTTGTTAGGATTTTAGTTGAAAATCCTAGGTTCACAAATTAGAAATATATAATTAGTTTTAATGTGATTAAAATAAATATATTTCAAATAATTGGTAGTTATAATGTGGATTAGATTTTAAGAGTTAAAACTGGGTAATCTCACATTAAATCTAATCTCCATAATTAAAGAGTTTAGATTATATAAATTAGATTTTTCATAATAAATTAGATTTTTAAGAGTTAAAAATCTTGTAATTTATTAGGTGTTAATAGGATGATGATTCTAATAACATACTGATTCCTAGTAACTTAGATTATATTTGTTAGCCGTTAATAATTTAAGATGAGGACTAGGAATATTAAATAGAAAACCCTAATCCTAAAATAGTGAGTGGGAGAGGGATATATGACAATGTATCCCACGGTCTCCATCGTTAGTTCAACACCGTGAGATTTGAGTGGCGCCTCGAGACGGCTTTGTTTTCGTCCCCCTAAGGGTGGTGTCTATCTGGGTCAATATCAAGGTTGACTTCCTAACGAATAAGATTTTTGGATGTATTTTAAAATTGACCTACTCTAAGGCTGGCAATTCTCAAGTTAAGTTTGAGAGATCTGAAATGATCGGTTACACTCACAAAGGAATAAATTAATTAGTTAGTTTATTCCTTGATTGAAATAAGCGGTAGTCAGATAATATAGGAATAAGAGTTATTCTATTATATTATTCGACTGAGATTTTCTCAATCTAACATACAAATATTTGACCTACCCTAAGGTGGCATTTATTTGTGGCATGTTAGATTATCGTGGCATAGTAATTCTTTTTAGGGTATTTCTAATTCATTATTCATGTATCATGCATCATTTTTAATTTTATGCTAAAATTTATGATATTCATATGAAGCAAATTTTGAATAAAATATTTTGTTTATTTATTTCAGCAATGTCGTCACCTTTAATTACTATACTTGCCAATGATAAACTGAATGAGGATAACTATGTTAAATGGAAAAATAATATGAACGCCATTCTGGTTTGTGAGGATTTAAAATTTATCTTGACGGAGGAGTGTCCTCCTGTGCCACCTGCAAATATCATGCGTAATGTACGTGAAACCTACCAAAATTGGGTTAAGGCTGATGAAAAGGCTCGTTGCTACCTGTTAGCAGGAATGTCCGACATGCTTGCTAAGAAGTATCAGGCAATGACTACAGCATCTTAGATGATGGAGTCATTACAAGGGATGTTTGGGCAACCTTCTGAGCAGCAGCGACATGAAGCTGTTTGTACTGCTATGACTGCTAAGATGAAGGAAGGGACATCAGTTCGAGAGCATGTCTTGAACATGATGACCTATTTTAATACAAGGGTGATTGATGAGCCTAGCCAAGTGAGCATGATATTGCAAACTCTTCCAAAGAGTTTTATGCAGTTTAAGAGCAATTATGTTATGAACAAGCTGTAATATAATATTACTCAATTGCTCAATGAACTCACTACCTATGAGTCCATGAATAAGGACAAGATTAAGTCTGGTGAAGCAAATGTTGCTGAAACATCTACCTCTAATAAGAAAAAGAGGAAAAGGACCACCAGTAAGGCTAAGGCAAAGCCTAAGAAGTAAGCTACCCAAAAGAAGAAGCAAAAGAGCTCTAAGGCTTCCCAACCCAAAGAAAAATGTTTTCATTGTGATGTGAAAGGTCACTGGAAGAGGAACTGTCCAAAGTACCTCGAAGAGCTCAAGAACAAAAAGAAAATGAAAGGTAAATATGATTTACTTGTCATGGAATCTTGTTTAGTGGAGAATGAGTTATTTACCTGGATAATTGATTCAGGAGCCACTAATCATATTTGTTCTTCTTTACAATTGATTGATTCTTGGAGGGAGCTTAATGAGGGCGAGTTTACCATGCGAGTTGGCACTGGGGATGTCATTTCAGCTAGAGCAGTAGGAGAAGTTAGACTTCAATTTTCAAATAGTTGTTTTATTGTTTTGAACAATGTTTATTATATTCCGAATTTTAGAAGAAATTTGATTTCTGTTTCTAGATTAATGGAACATAATTATTCAATTTCTTTTAGTAATGAAGATGTTATTATTTCTAGAAATGATTTGAATATTTGTTCCGAAATATTATAAAACAATATTTACATGTTAAGATCGTTAACACGTAATTCACTGCTCAATGCTGAATTGTTTAATGTTGAAAAACCTAAAGTAAAGCGACAAAAGATTTCTCTTAATGATGATACCTATCTTTGGTATCTAAGACTTGAATATATAAATCTTGACAGAATAGACAGACTAGTAAAGAGCGGAACTTTAAGTGAGTTAAAGATCGGTACTTTACCTGTTTGTGAATCCTGTTTAAAAGGTAAAATGACTAAGAGACCTTTTAATACAAAAGGTTATAGAGCCAAAGAACCGCTAGAGCTTATACATTCGGATGTTTGTGGTCCAATGAATGTTGAAGCTAGAGGTGGTTATGAATATTTCGTCACATTCATTGATGATTATTCTAGATATGGGTATGTTTACCTAATGCAACGAAAGTCTGAAACTTTTGAAAAGTTCAAAGAGTTTAAAACTGAAGTTGAAAATCAATTAGGTAAAACATTGAAAGCTCTACGATCAAATCATGGAGGAGAATACCTTGATACAGAGTTCAAGAATTACTTGATTGAGAATGGGATTATATCCCAACTCACGGCTTCTGGAACACCGCAGCAAAATGGTGTTGCAGAAAGGAGAAATCGTACCCTACAGGATATGATGAGATCTATGATTAGTTTCTCATCTTTAAATAGTTCTTTCTGGGGATATGCATTGCAAACTGCAGTATATATCCTGAATGTAGTTCCTTCAAAGTCTATTCCTAAAACACCTTTAGAGTTGTGGAATGGTCGCAAATCTAGTTTGCAATATTTTCGCATATGGGGATGTCCAATACATTTGCTAAAAAATAAGACTGGGAAGCTGGAACCACGTTCATAAGTTTGCCTATTTGTAGGCTACTCCAAAGAAACTAGAGGCGGATTCTTTTGTGGTCCTCAAGATAACAAAGTAATTGTATCGACAAATGCTACGTTTCTTGAAGATAATTACATAAAAGAACATAAACCTCGAAGTAAGATTGTACTCGAGGAGTTATTGCCTGGTTCGACCAGTATCCAATCAACAATAGTTGTTGATAATAACATAGTTAAAACCACGTCTGAGCGTCAGACAGTCTTCATCAGAATCATCTACCACCTCGTCGTAGTGGAATGGTTATTAGACCACCTATTCATTACAAAAATATCGAAGAGGCACAGATTGCTATCTCTTATGAGAGTGTAGATGATCCATTGACATATAATGATGCAATGGAAGATTCTGATAAGGAAGAATGGCTTAAAGCTATGAATCTCGAGATAGAGTCCATGTACTCAAACTCAGTCTGGGAACTTGTGGATCAACCAGATAGGGTAAAATCCATAGGTTGCAAATGGATCTATAAGAGGAAGAGAGGAGTGGATGGGAAGGTGGAGACCTTCAAAGCTAGGCTAGTGGCAAAAGGTTATACTCAAAAAGAGGGAGTTGATTATGAAGAAACTTTCTCACCAGTAGCCATGCTTAAGTCCATTCGTATTCTTATATCCATAGCTGCATGTCTCGATTACGAGATATGACAAATGGATGTCAAGACTGCATTCTTGAATGGCAATCTTGATGAAAGCATCTATATGGTGCAACTAGAGGGATTCGTGATCTAAGGTCAAGAGCAAAAGGTTTGCAAGTTGCAAAGGTCTATTTATTGACTTAAGCAAGCTTGTCGATCTTGGAACATTAGATTTGATACTTCGATCAAGTCTTATGGTTTTAAGCAAAATATCGATGAACCTTGTGTATACAAGCGTATCATCGGTAAGAAAGTGGTTTTCCTCGTACTTTACGTCGATGATATTCTACTCATTGGGAATGATGTAGGAGCATTATCTGATGTAAAGAATTAGCTTGCTAACCAATTCCAAATGAAAGATTTGGGAGAGGCTAGTTATGTTCTTGAGATCCAAATCATACGAGATCGTAAAAACAAATTGTTAGCATTATCTCAAGCATCATACATTGATAAGATCCTTGTACGTTATTCGATGTAGAATTCCAAGAAAGGTTATTTACCTTCTCGACATGGAGTTCACTTGTCTAAGAAACAATGTTCTAAGACACCTTAAGAAGTTGAGGATATGAGACGAATTCGCTATGCCTCTACAGTAGGCAGTCTCATGTATGCTATGCTATGCACGAGACCTGACATATGTTATTTAGTGGGAGTAGTCAATCGTTATCAATCTAACCCAGGATTGGATCATTTGGTGGCAGTAAAATATATTCCCAAATATCTTCGGAGAACGAAAAACTATATGCTAATATATCCTGGTGAGAATTTGATTCCAACAAGATATATAGATTCTGATTTTCAGTCGGATAAGGATTCTCGAAAATCCACGTCTGGGTCAGTATTCACCTTAGGTGGTGAGGCTATAGTATGGAGGAGTGTTAAGCAATCTTGTATCGCTGACTCCACCATAGAAGCAGAATATGTAGCAGCTTGTGAAGCAGCTAAAGAAGCAGTTTAGCTTCGTAAGTTCTTGATAGATTTACAAGTTGTTCCAAATATGGATAAGCCAATCACATTTTATTGTGATAATAATGGTGCAGTGGCTAATTCGAAAGAGCCAAGAAGCCATAAGCGTGGAAAGCATATAGAAAGAAAATATCATCTTATTAGAGAGATAGTACATAGAGGAGATTTGTCGGTGATGAAAATAGCTTCACAGGACAACCATGTTAATCCGTTTACAAAGACCTTAACAGCTAAAGTGTTTGACGGTTATCTAGAGGGTATAGGATTATGAGATATGTCTCATTTGCTCTAGGGCAAGTAGGAGATTGTTAGGTATTATGCCCTAAGAGCCTGTAATTTGTAATCGTTTAAATAAATTATAAATAAATAAAGTTTATTTTATTCAAATTAATGTGCATTTATGAAATGTTTATTTCATACGAATATCATGTAACATCCATGATTACTTATTTAGTCTCAAATTAAGTATGTAAGTGTTATATACAAGAGGATTTAGTTTGAGATTAGTAATCAAAAGAGTCTGTAGAAAGCAAACAAAGCTGGGTATTTTGTTTGTGGTAAATCTACAGCTACGGTCCATTTCGTATTTGATACGATGATCTTATCCGGGATTGTTCATATGGCGATATGAAAATGGAGGCACTTATATAATAGAGATTATATAGGACTGGACCACGATAAAATGAGTTTCTTATTAATATCCGTTAAACAAAGAAATTCTTATTTATCGATTAGATGATCATATATGGATTGACCTTAATTCTGAGTGTTTAATGGATTCCTATTTGTTGGGTCATATCTTTTGATTTACATGGGTGAGATTGTTATAGATTTACGGTCAATAAACTTCGTACTTTGAAGATGTGATTTAATAAGTGACTGGGAACATTCTACACAATAGTGGAATCCACTCCTTCTTATAAGAAGTAGATGAGTAGTTCCCTTAAGTGTTGATTCGGGTCTTAAACAATACGAGCGCTCAACTTTCTGTTTACGAGTAAACGGAAAGATAAATTCATAAGTTAGTATGAATATATTGTTCATTAGAGAATCAATGGTTTTTAATGGAACAAGATATAATTAGAGAGATATAACAGATTTTAATAACCTAGCTCTACTTATGAACTACTCGTGGAGGATCGAATCATATGAAATGATCATGGAATAAAAACTCGGTTGAGTTGGCCGAGTTCTTGCCGAGGACTCGCGGCTCGGCCTGCTGCCGATCCGAGAATCGCCGGATCGGCAGCACAAATCGGCCCGAGTCAAAAATCGGCCCAACTCAGCCTTAACTCGGCCCAACTCGGTGTAACTCGGCCCAACTCGGTGTAACTCGGTCCAACTCGGTGTTGCTCCAACTCGGCAATTCTTCTCTTCATTCTTCCTCAGTTCCTCTTCTGTTCTGCCGTTCCGCTTTGTCACTGCCGTCGCTCGTCGCTGCCGTCGTTCGTCACTGCTCGTCGCTGCCGTCAGTCTCTGCCTTGTTCGTCGCCGTCGCTGTCACAGCCAAGGTCGCCGTCTATCATCATCTTCGGTCGGTGGTGGCTGGTTGGCAGCTTCTTATTCTTCTTCTCTTCTTCTTCTTCTTTCTTTTCTTCTCTTCTTCTTTCTTCTTCTCGGCGACCGACTCAATATCAAATTTGTGAGTCAAAACAAGTTTTTGGCTTCTATTTTCCTCCCCAATCAATTTTAAAAATGATGGTCACGTCCCGAGAAAATATCGGTCTCCTCCCTTAACTTTTAACTCAATTCTATTTTGACCACAAATATTAAAACTTATACTCAATTTAATCCTTTATCACTTTTATTTTACAGGGTTGACCTGGTTTGACCATTGGTCAACGGTTTGACCGTTGACCAATAGTCAAACCGAGTACTCGCCGAGTACTCTCCGAGTTGTCGAGTACTCGCTAGTCGCTACCTCGCCGGTCGAGTAGCTAGTAGCGAGTTTTCAAACACTGGAAATGATTAAATCGATGGACACTGAAAATTCAGATTGTGTAAAACATCTACAATTTTGAGAGTGCAACCTTAAGTTTTTAGTGGAGTAACTCTAAGATTAATAATAGTGAATTATTAATTAAAGAGTTTAATTAATAATTTCGATATTATTTGAGCTCAAATTGTAGGTCCATTTGGTCCCCTTGCTAGCTCACAACCACATAAAGAAACAAGTTGAAGAATATAATTGGATTGTTCGATTATTGATATACATACAAATTTATGTACATGTTCATAAATTATTTAAATAATTTGATTATTTAAATATTTAAAATTATTTAATTAATGGTTAATTATTTAATTATTTGTAGAGGTCATGGGTTCACTTCTAAATGATGTCATTAAATTAATTATGATTTAGAATCATTTAATTTAATGAAAAATCATTTAATTAATTAATGGAAATAATAATTTTAATTGGAATAAGATTCCATTTAAATTATATTAAAAGAGTTTTAATTTAATAGGAATTAGATTCCATATTAAATTAAAAGAATAGAATACTAACCCAATAAGGAATTTGATTCCATATTGGATATGAATTATGTTTTTCAATTTTAATAGGAATTTAAATTCCTTGTTAAAATTGAAGAATCCTAGTTTGCCATTATAAAAAGATATTTTTATGATTGGTAATAGTAATTTTGGTGGTAGAGAGAATTTTTGGCTACTTGAACCGAAAATTTCCATTGATTAAAAATCACCAAATAACCATCTACTTCAAAAGAATCTTAAAAAAGATTGTGTCCACACATAGTTTCTTTTGTGAAGAGTCATGGTAAAGAAGATCAAGTGGTGAAGAATCTGTGAATCAAAAGAGATCAATTCAATCTTTATGCAAGGTACGATTCGATCTTATTAATTTAACTATTGAATCGTTATTACTTGTATCGATCGGACATGTTTTGTTTGAAAATTTTTAAAATTCACGTTTTCGCATTCAAATTAAAATTGATTTTTCCCTTCATATATATCAATAAACCAATAACAAAACTAATTGCAATGTGTATATTTATATTTTTATATATACATATCAATGAACCAATAACAAAACCAATTAAAACGAACCAATAACAAACCAATTAAAACCAATTGTAGTATATATATATATATATAATATGACATATAATATTCATGACAATAAGATGAAAAAATAAAATAAAAGTAAATTTGCAGCCAAAACCAATTTAAAAAAAAAAAGATACAAAATATAGAAAACTTACTAGTTAAAGAAGAATTCTCAGAGGTTTTTATAAACTAAAAAGTAAATAAAAGTGAAAGCTATATGTTTATATTTATAAAGAAAGTGTAATAGGGTTACAAGGGTATAAAGATATTAATAATATAAAATAGGGATAGATTAGATATATTAATCTTTAAAAAAAAAAAAAACTTGAAAAGATCAACTTGGCGAAGCTCAAAATTTGAGCTTCTCCAAATATACCTTTCTTCAACTTTTTTAATTCCCTAAAACCTCTATTGGAATGTCAACCAAACGATACAAAAAAAATCAAATAGAGTTTTTGACGTTAAAAAAATATATTTGGCCAGTAGATAAGTTGCATCAAACGTATATTTAATGTTTTTAATTTTATTTAATTTTTTTAATTCAATCCAACTGTCCCTAATCAAAAGATATAAAAATATTAACGATTATACCTAGGGGTGGCAATTTGGAACTCGACATAATGGGTCGACACGAACCCGATACGATAATTACGGGTTAGGGTTGAGCATTAACGGGTTGGGTAAATTAATGGGTCAACTCGTTTAACCCGTTAGCTTATCGTGTCGGGTTCGTGTTCCTTTAATCGTGTTACGGGTTGACCCGTTAAGGAGGGTAAAATGATAATTTTACATTAAAGGATCTTTTATGTAATTTTACTGATAATATATATATATTTTTAAAAGTCAAAAGACTCAAAACCCTACATCTCATTTTTATCTTTGCCTCTCTCTCTCTCTGGTTTATTTTCTTTCTCTTGTTTTCTCTGCCGACCACGACCAGTCGACCACCCAACGTCCCACACTCCTACCCCATCTGCAGCATCTTCTCCGGCCGTCCAGCCCCATCTGCAGCATCTTCTCCAGCCATCCCGCGCGCGCCACGCCGCCGTCTTCACATCTACAGATCTGCGTGCCGCGTAGCCCCATCTGCAGCATCTTCTCCGGCAGTCCCGTGTGCGCCGTGCCGTCGTCTTCGCATCTGCAGATCTGCGTGCCGCATAGCCCCATCTGCAGCATCTTCTCCGACCGTTCTGCGCAGATCTGGGTGCCGCGTAGCCCCATCTGCAGCATCTTCTCCGGCCATCTGCAGATTTGCGTGCCAGAGCTGCTAAGATTCATGCCTACATTATTAGCCATCTCAAGAAGGATATGCCTTCAATGATGGGCAAAGCTAAGGCTCAACAACGCCTAATCGACAATCTTGAAGACGAATTTGCTAAGGTCTCTATATGCACCCTCTATCTTGTCTTTCTGTGATATTTTTGGATATGCTTGCGCGCTGTTAATACATATTGCTGCAACACAGGTCCAAAGGGAATTCCATCTACCAGCAGGTGACTTCCCAAATGCTGAGCACTTCCGTGAGGTCTTGAATGGATACAGCATTGATAAATTCGAGAAACTGAAGCCAAAGATGATACAAGCTGTGGACGACATGCTTGCTTATGAAATCCCTGAGCTATTGAAGAATTTTAGAAATCCTTATGAATAGAAATCCGGCAAGTCCATGGGATCATGACTTGATTTGTTCCTACAAACGGTATATTTCTATGCATTAGTAGCATCCTTAAAATTTTGTTACATCTAGGTAGATATTTACCGCCATGAAAAATTATCCAGCCAGCAAATGCATATTCGAAATTTTCGAACTTGCTAAGTGTGACTGCTATTTTTGCAGATTGTATAAGCAATTTTTGGTTTTTATTTACCTACTAAATTTGTATCTTCATTGAGTATATCGATAAACTGCGACAAATTTGGTCAAATTTATTGAAGAAATCGTGGATATACAACATATTCATTTTTCTCTTTGTTGATATTTTTTCTCACTAAAAACAAGAATAACAAATTTTATCCACAAAAATATGAACAACTCATTCACAAGTTGTTACATCAAGGTCGTGTTTAAGCTTCTCTCTTGATATTACATTATTACTGTCAATTGTTTCGATAATGTAGCAACATATCTATTTAATTATATCTAAGTTTATCTGGCATAATTCGAAATATTAGATTGAGCCCATATAATTAAATAAATATGGATATATGGAATTAAAGGTGATTTTTTACTAAAAAGTGTTAATTGCAATTTACATGTGTCTTATCATTATGAGTTTTATTTTTATTTTTATAATGAGATATTCTTAATTTTTTTTATTTGTCATTATTGTAGAGAATGCAAATCTTGGATTGGATAAACTTACCGAAGATGTGATGAACATGAATGTTGATAGTGAAACTGTTAGCACTAGTAATCACACTATCGAATCTGTCTCATCACAAATTGCCTTATAGTGGTAAAATTTAATTGTTTTGATAAAATATTTGTTAAAATATCTTTTCATGTATAAATGTATAATTTACTAATTAGCTAACTTTTAGTTATTATTTTTCCGCAGGTTGTAGTTGGTGGATGC
Source organism: Nephelium lappaceum (assembly GCA_021234005.1). NCBI lineage: Eukaryota > Viridiplantae > Streptophyta > Magnoliopsida > Sapindales > Sapindaceae > Nephelium > Nephelium lappaceum. The sequence continues at coordinate 17,559,476 of CM038006.1, forward strand.
AATTGCAATCAACAGTTGATGTTTTTTAATACGAAGAACTATATTTGCGGATATATTTTTGATGTTGTTTTTTTAATATTGAGAACAATATTTGCATCTATGTTTTTATATTCATTTATGTGGATGTTTGTATTTTTATGTTTTGCATTGTATTTATAGATGATTGTATTTTTATGTTTTGGATTGTATTTGTAATTGTGGATGATTGTAGTTTTATGTTTTGGATTATTTTGGATTGTATTTGTAATTGTGGATAATTGTATTTTTATGTTTTGGATTATTTTGGATTGTATTTGTAATTTGTGGATGTTTTGGATTATTTTGGATTGTATTTGTAATTTGTGGATGTTTTGGATTATTTTGGATTATATTTGTAATTTGTGGATGATTATATTTTTAGGTTTTGGATTGTATTTGTGAATGATGATATATATATTTTTGGAAATATGGATGATTGTATTTTTAGGTTTTGGATTGTATTTGAGTATTTTAATGTTATTTGTTATTAGATGTGAATTAAAATTTAAATATATTAAATATGGTTAAATTCATAAACGGGTTAACAGGTCAGCTTAACGGGTCAGTTAAATGACCCATTAATAAACGGGTTATCGTGTCGTTTTCGTTTTGACTCGTTTTTTATCGTGTCGTGTTCGTGTCGAGTGAGTTCAACCCGTTTGCTTATCGTGTCGTGTTCGTGTCGTGTTAAAAATTATCGGGTCATGTTCGTGTCGGGTCCAATCCAACCCGTCAACCCGAATTGCCACCCAATTTATACCCACAAAATTAACGGATTCATTAGTTCATTGAAGGATTCACTATACCATTTTACAATTGAGTCATTTTAGCTATTAATTTCAACACCAAGAGTGGTTTGATATTATTTTCGATTGCAGGGGATAAAATAATAATAACCCTATTAATTTGAAAGAGAAAAATTTAAAGACTCCCCTAAAATGAAAAATAATGTCATTTTACTCTAACCTTTTAAAATATTAGCCAAAAAATCTCCTACAGTCAACCAAAAGTGGTTTCCAAACAAATTTTTAGTGATTTTATGATAAAAACACTAAAAAACCAAAATACTCTTGCTACATTGAAAAATTAAAAAATAAAAAATATCACTTCAAGAATAAAAAGTAAAAGAATTAATCAATTACCAAATTACCCTTTCTTGCCAAAATAAAAAATTAAAAAAAAAATAAATAAATAACTTTCTATTAGATCTCCACTGCCCATGTTAAGATTGACGGTGAAGATTAATTTGAAAAAAAATTAAAAAATTAAAAAAAATTAAATGAAAAAATTTTCATGGATCTCAAATGTACGGTAGAGATTAATTTTAAAAAAATATTAAAATATTAAAAACTAATCCGAAAATTTGAAGAAAAAAATTGAAAAAACCTAGATCTTCAACCACTTGAAGATCTAGGCTTCATTAAACCAAAAAAAAAAAAAAAAAAACTCTTCAATAAATAAATAAAAAAAAACAAAATTGAATAAAATCAAATGTTCAACGAATTTTTGAAGATCTGGGTTTCATTAAATAAAAAAAAAATCTTCAATAAATAAAAAACAAAATTTTGAAAAAAAAAAAAAAGAAAAATCCTAGATCTTCAAATGTTTGAAGATCTAGGTTTCATTAAACAAGAAAAAAAAACACATATCCCCTACTACATCCAAAAACACAAATAACCAACCAAAAAAAAAAAAAAATGCAAATCATAACTCTTCAATAATAAACAAAAAAAAAAAAAAGACAACAACAAAAAAATTTCAAGCAAAAAAAATTTGAAGAAACCCTCTCTTTACCATCACACACCAGCCACTCTCATCACCATTCATCACACACCCATTGTCCATCAAACCATCATCTAATACCAGTGACAAACACCATCACACACCAACTGGTCTATCTATCACCACCTTATTTTTAACAAAAATCTTTTCAACACTCTCCAACTTCTAGATCGAAATAAGATCTTATAGACATCCAAAAGAGGGCGACGATAGAGGGAGAAAAGGGAAGAAAGAGCAACAACGGAGGGTGAAATGGGATGAGAGAGCGACGGCAGAGGGTGGAGAGGGAAGAGAGAGACACCGGAGGGGGAAGAAGGAAGAGAGAGCAACAGTAGAGGAGGGTGGAAAGGAAAAAAAAAGAGAGACGGTGGAGGAGGGTGGAAAAGAGCGAGAAAGAGAGACGGAGGGGGGTGGGGACTACGACAATGGGTTAGGGTGGTATGTTGAGTGGTGATGGGGTTAGATTTTGATGGTATGGGTGGTAATGAAGTTGAATAGTGATAGTGGTTGGGTGAGATGAGAGAGAGAGTGACGAGACCTAATCCGGATCTCTTTAAACTCTTATCCGGAAGGGTCTCGTTGGACACCCTAACAGATCCCTCCTAAACCCTATTAGGGGGGTTAAGAAAAATTCACGGAGCGAACCCTTAAAACTTTCTCTTGTAAACTCTTTTACTCAATTTTCTTTACAAAACTAGTTTGGTTGGTTTTGTTTCAAAACTAAAATCTCATTTCAATTTAAAATTCAAATCTCACTTTTCAAAACTAAAATCCAGCAGCATAACGACTACATTTTTGACATTTCCAAAGCTTGTAAAAAGAAATTTACACTTCTAACTATTTCCTCAAATACCACCCAACTTCTTATCCACAAATATGCATTTCAAAATCATAATTTTCTTCATCAAAATGAAAACATGAAATTATAATTCAAACTTTTAGCTCTTAAAAGTCATAACCACTCATTACAACTCAAAAATATGATTACAAACAACTTCTTTAAATTACAAAATATGCAAAAGATAGATATGCAGAAGTTTTGTCGTGTCAAGCCCACCCAATCTTCGGGAGGAGCTATCTCTTCTCGGCCACCCACGCCAACACCTGAGAAGGTTTTTAAATAAAAATAGAAAACTATGAGCTATAAAAGCTTAATGAGTGCTTATAATAATTTTTAACTAAACTTTTTTTTGCTAGAATACCTCCTCTAAAACTTTTGAAGGTATAAATTTTTATTTCATAATCATTCTCAAATTTAAAGCTCATTTAAATATAAGGCATAAATATATAAGTTGTAAACTCATATATACATCCAAATGCGTATAAAACTTATAAATTTAAAAACATATAAATGCTAAACAATTTCATAACTTGCAATATAGCTTTAAAATGTTTTTGTTTACTTTCAATATCTCAAGTATTTGATATACATTCTAAAAGAACCATTCGTACCCCTAAAGGCTCTGACCACACGACGACTAACTACGCTGCTCGTAGTGACAATGTCATGTCGCGATTTTGAGCTGACATCAATCGTGACACAATCTGAGACATCTCATGACTATGTGCAGAATTCTGCATTGCTAACCATAGCGCAAGATAATATCCCACATAAGTAGAGGCGACACGACAAACTCGATTTCCCCCCAAGTTAGTGACATATGCCCCCCAGGACTTTGTCATACTAATGTGGGATATACCGGCCGGGTCTAAAACTTAAAAATGTAATATGAGGGTATACTAATGGCCTTTGAAAAACTCTTTTACTTTATCTTTCTAGTGCAATAGGCACAAATCTCATTTTCTGAGTGCATTAAGCCCCAAATCTCTTTTCTAGATGCATCAAGCATCAAATCTTATTTCTTTTAAGTGCAACAAGCACAAAATTGTTTTGTTAAGTGCAAGAAGCTCAAAGTGATTTGTCTCCAGTTCTAAAATCTCATGTAAACTTTCAAAATGCTTAAACATTTCAAATAGGAATAAACTTTGAAGAAAATTTATTTAAACACTCACTTGGACTCAAGCTTGGTATACAAAGCTTCAATGACCTTCTCTTGCCCTACTTGCTTCCTCTTCACCTACACATCACATTCTCGCTTAGAATACACAATATTTAACTTTACAAAACTCGTTAAATAACTTCTAACTCAAGTAACCCATAAAATGACACTTTTCATTAAAAAATTTCCCTACTTGATTTCTACTTAACTGAAGCTCTAAAATTCCGATTTCTTTCCATGAATCTTATTTATTATCATCTAGGAACATCCCCATATGTCTGAAATAATTTTTTGGAGCTCAAAACGAAAAGTCACGTTTTTGGCACCCTTTTTGCTCGAACACTATCCACAACCCAAGCTAGGGCTGCTTTTCACTTCATTTTTGCTCCATTCATCTCCCTAATTCGCATTTAGATCACATGTAAAACGGTTCTGAAAAATTTTAACTACCGGGCGGCCAAGCCTAGGAAAAACCTCACTTTTTCACCACTTTTTCAAGGTAATTTTTACACTTTTCGTTTCTAAACTTAATTATCTTCTCCGTAGTGTTTTTCACACTCAAATGTACTCATTCAATGCATTTAAACTCATAGATAAAGTGGTATTACATGATAGCCACTTATGCCCTTTATTTGACTAAAATTTGGAAAGTTGTCTAACTTAACTTCTAACACTTTTAATAGCTTTCCATAGGTTTCTCTAACATGAATTCAACGTGGAATCATACTTAAAACTATTAAATTTCAGTAGCATTACATACCCCTCTCTATGGCCTTATATGGAAAAAAAACACACCAAACTTATTTTATTTAATTTTCTCGTGTTAATTTCACTCAAACATTTAATTAAACACTTTGTATACAACATATTTTAATCAACTCAAACACAATCAAACTTAGAGTTTTTCCAACATAACCCTAACATCTCAAACCTTAAGGATTTTACATAATATACTCTTGTTTTTTGTCACTAAAAACTCAACTCACATCATCCATAAAAACTCGCATCAAATCACAACAAAAACACCAAAAAAAATCATCAACATTCAACCACCATATAATTTCGAAAATGGTCAAACTTACCTCTTTTCACTTTGGTTTCTTTCTCTAACTTGTTCTTTTAGCTTAGGTCGTCTTGAACTCGTGATTGGAAGCTCGAAAATGGGGTGGAATCACTTGATCTCTCCTTTCCCTCACATGGTTGAACCACCTCTCTTTTATCTTTGGTTTCCCCTTTTTACTTCTTGCTTGTGACTCTAGCTTGATCTTTTAGTTTGGGATTACTTGAAGGCTTGATTTGGAGGTTGAAAATGGAGGAAAATCACTTGATCTCCATTGATCTTGGCTTGGCCGAAATCACTCTTTCCTCTCTCTCGACCTCTCTATTTTGTTTCTGTGTTTGTCACGTTTGGTGTTTGAAATGGCTTGAGTTTGTGTAAATGGTGGAAGAAATTCACACTTATTCCACTAACAATTTCAAAAATAACAATCTTGTCCTGAAAAATTTTGTTTTCGACCCTCAACTTTAGCCTAATTCTACTTGACCTCAAATATTAAAACTTGTTTTCAATTTAGTCTCTAATCACACTTAATATATTACTTAATGTCATTAACCATTTTACCCTTCTAATTATCCTCCGATTGGTTTTAAATCAATCTTCAAAGGTTCTCTACAACCTTAGACACTTTCATTGTTCATTTAGGGTCTTAAATCATTACTTAGGGACTATTACTAGGAAAACAAAAGTTAGATAAATTTAGGGTTTACAATTTATCCCCTCCTTATACAAATTTCATCCTCAAAATTTAAATTACATACTTGATTCAAAAGGGTATGAATACTATGCACGTATCTACTCCTCATGCTCCCATGTAGCTTCCTCTGATCTGTGGTTCCTCTATAATACTTTCACTAATGGAATGACCTTGTTACGTAACACTTGATCTTTACGATCTAAAATCTCCACTGGTTGCTCTTCGTAGGTCAAATTCTCTCTGAGTTATACCGGCTGCTCTCTCAAAATATATGAAGGATTAGCTACATACTTCCGAAGCATGGAAACATGGAAGATATCATGTATGTTGGCTAGCTTTAGTGGTAATCTCAAACGGTATGCCACTTTACCCACCCTCTCCATAATCTCGTGCGGCCCGATATATTGTGGGGTTAGTTTCTCTCACTCTCCAAATCTTAGTACTCCTTTCCATGGGGAAATCTGCAAGAATACCTTATCACCCACTTGAAACTCTAAGTCTCTTCTTTGATTGTCCGTATAGCTTTTCTATCTGCTATAAGCTATCTTCAATCTGTCTTTAATCACATTTATCTTTTTTAGTGGTAACTTGGAAAATCACTAGGCCAATCAACTTTCTCTCACCCACTTCATCCCAACAAACTGGGGTTCTACATTTTCTGTGATACAATGCTTCATATGGAGCCATGCCAATACTAGATTGATAGTTGTTATTGTAGGCAAACTCTATCAAAGGTAGGTGGGTATCCCAACTCCCTTTAAACTCCATAACACAAGCTCTAAACATATATTCAAGGGTCTAGATTGTTCTCTCTGATTGCCCATCTGTTCGTGGGTGAAAAGTCATACTAAAATGTAGTATAGTGCTTAATGCTTCCAGTAACTTAGGCCAGAATCTGAAGGTAAATCGTGAGTCTTTATCTGATACAATGCATACTGATACGTCATGCAGTCTCATAATCTCATCTACGTACAATTGAGACAACCTTTCCAAGGAATAAGTATTTTTAATAGCTAGAAAGTGAGCAGACTTCGTCAATCTGTCAACTATTACTCAAATAGCATCGTACCCGCTCTAAGTCCGTGGAAGCCTTACCACAAAATCCATCATGATCCTTTCTCATTTTCACTCAAGGATAGATAGGACTGTAATAAACCTACTGGTTTCTGGTGTTCTGCTTTAATCTGCTGGTAGGTTAGACATTTGGAAACGAACTCTGCTATCTTTTTCTTCATTCCACTTCACCAATAATGGTCTTTTAGAGTCTGATACATCTTAGTACTCCCTGAATGTATGACATATGCTGATGAATGTGCCTTTTCCATGATCTCTTTCTTTAAATCTTCCACATCTGGCACACATAATCTCTGTCCCAGCACTAGTGTCCCATCATCTCTCACTGAAAAGTCTCTCTGCTTCCTAGCTTATATTTCATCTCTTATCTTCATCAAGTATGGATCCTTGGCTTGAAGTTCTCTCACTTGATCTACTAACATTGGACGAACATGAAATGCTGCTAGTAAAGCTTCTGAGTCCGTCGTCTCCAATCTAACATCCATGGATCTCAACTTTACTAACATACACAAGTATTCTACCTTCAGCTGGGCTATTGAGCTTGTGGACTTATGGCTTAGTGCATCTGCTACCACATTTACTTTATCGGGTGATACTTAATGGTGTAGTTATAGTCTTTTATGAGCTCTATCCATTTTCTCTGTCTCATATTGATCTCTTTCTATGTAAACAGATACTGTAGACTTTTATGATTCGTGAAGATCTTGCAAGGTACTCCATAAAGATAGTACCTCCATATCCTTAAAGCAAACACTACAACTGTTAATTCCAAGTCGTGTGTAGGATAATTCTATTCATGTTTTCTCAACTGTCGAGATGCATAAGCTATCACTCTCTCATTCTGCATCAATACACACCCTAGACCCTGTCTAGAAGCATCATAGTAAACCATGAATCCATCCTCCCCTGATGGAAGAGTAAGTATAGGTGTTAAGGTCAATCTCTTTTTTAACTCATCAAAACTACGCTAGCACTGATATGACCATATAAACTTTTCTTCTTTTTTAGTCAATCTCAACAAAGGAGTAGCTATCTTAGAAAATTCTTCCATGAATTTCCTATAATATCCAACTAATCCCAAGAAACTCCTAACTTCTATCACCTTTGTGGGTGGCTACCAATTCATTATAGCTTCTATTTTCTGAGGATCTACTGATATTCCATCTGCTGACACCATATAACCCAGAAATGCTATCCTGTCTAGTCAGAATTGACACTTACTAAACTTGACATACAACTGGTGCTCCCGTAAAGTCTGTAACTCAACTCTAAGGTGCTTAGCGTGATCCCCATGGCTACTTGAATACACTAAGATGTCATCAATGAAGACAATCACAAACTTATCCAAATAAGGCTTGAAAACTTTGTTCATCAAGTCCATAAAAGCTGTTGGGGCATCAGTTAATCTAAAAGGCATCACTAAGAACTCAAAATACCCGTATCGAGTCCTAAAGGCAGTCTTAGGGACATCTTCCCTGCGGATCCTCAACTGATGGTACCCTAACCTCAAATTAATCTTTGAAAACACTCTGGCTCTCTGAAGCTGATAAAATAGATCATCAATCCGTGGCAACAGATACTAATTCCTGATGGTGACTATATCCAACTGCCTATAGTCTATGTATAACCTGAGGCTCCTATCTTTCTTCTTCACAAATAATATTGGGGCTCCCTAAAGCAAAGTACTCGTCTTTATAAATCCTTTACTTGCTAGTTATTCTATCTAGACCTTTAATTCTTTCAATTCTGCTAATGTCATTCTATATGGCGCTACGGAAATGGGCTTTGTACCAACAGCTCTATCTCTCTGTCTGGTGGTTGCCCTGAAAGGTTCTCTGGGAAGACATCTGGATACTCTCTGACTATTGGAACCTCTTCTAATATCAACTAATTGTTTTTTTGTTCTACTACATAGGCCAAATACCCTTGACACGCCTTTCTGAGCATCTTATTTGCTTCCATCATATTGATCATACTCATGGGAAGCATTTTCCTCACACCACAAAAGATTATATCTGGTTCCCCAGGTCTGCTGAACTTTACTTCCTTTCTGTAATAGTCTACTATGGCTCGATGTTTAGACAGTCAATCCATGTCTAATATCATATCAAAGTCATGTATATCCAACAGAATCAGGTTTGCCTTAAACTCCTGACCTGCTATAGTCACCCTGCTACCCATATACACTTTATCTACTACCAGTACAACACCTGTGAGCAGTGACACTAAAATGCTACAATTAGAGGGTTCATTTTCTATTCTAACTTTAGTAGCAAGCTCCACTGATATAAAAGAGTGCGTAGCCCCTAGGTCAATCAACACATGAGCAATCAGATCAAACAGAAAAATGATACATGTGACCACATCTGGGTCCGCATTTGCATCCTGCTGGATGATAGCAAAAACTCTAGCCTAGGTATGGGGTCTGTCAGGCTGTCCTTTGGGTGGTACTTCCCTACTGGATCCATCACTAGACTGCTCAGGGCCTACAGCTGCTCTAATTCGGGGGTCTCTCCTCTCTAGTCCACGACCCCTACTACTCTGTCCTGGTGTGGTAGTTCTGCCATCTGGTTTATTTGATGCAACTACATTGGAGCAGTCGTTCATAAAGTGTCCTTACTAACCACACCTGTAACACCCAATGCTATTTACAAAGCACTTGCCTGGGTAATTTATGCATGTTTCGGGCAGGCAGGTCATGTCCTCCAGCTATCTTTGGTACTATCGAACCCAACTAACTGTTTTACTGAACTCTGACTACTCTAAGTCCTCTGACTCTACCTCCCGCTCTCTGCCAGGAAGATTTCGCTTCACTCTTTACAAATTTACTGGATCCTCCCTGGTGGCTCCCTGTCCAACTGCGTTTCTGACTGAATTTCCTAGATTGGGAAATGGTCACCATACTCCTCTCAACTCTAGTAGTTGCCTCTACCAAGTCCTCATACCATGTATGCGTAGAAAATGCCACTTATGTCTTGATTCTTGGATTGAGACCTACCATGAATTTATTTATTTTCTGTTCTTCATCATCCAGGATAAATGGAATAATGTGACCTAACTTTGAAAACCTCTTCTCATAATCTGCCACTGAGAGGTTGCCCCATTCTAACTTGAAGAACTCTTCAATCTTGGCTTGTTTGTAGCTGTTGGGGTAAAACTTCTCTAAAAACTCTCTCCTAAAAACGGTCCATACCACCTTATCAGTATATCTCCTCTGAAGCGCCTTTCACCAATCTTTTGCCTTGTCTTTCAGAAGGAAGGCTGAATATGTGAGCATCTGATCCTCTGTGCAACCCATAACCTGAAAAATCTCTTCATTTGACTCTAGCCATGATAATGCACGTCTTGGCTCTCTTGTGCTATCATACGGTATCACGCCTAATTTTCGTGCACGCTCTATGGATGCTCCCAACTCACGGGGCTGATGTAGAGCTGCTGCTAACACTTGGGTCATCTATTCCAAGTTCACCTGTACACCACCTAGCCCTTCCGGTTGTGGTTCTACTTAGGGCTAATTTTCTGGCACATTAACGGACTCATCAACGTGCGCCTCCTTATGTATAAGTGCCTCTACAGCTGCCCTTCTTATTCTTAGGTAACCACGACGATGCATGTTTTTGAAAAGTTCAAATATAAAAGAGTGGTCATGAATGTATAAAAACAACTTTAAAACTTTCTAAAATCTTTCTCAAAACTCTACAAAACTCTGGCTCTGATACCACTCTGACGGGACTCAATTCAGATCTCTTTAAACTCTTATCCGGAACGATCTCATCGGGCACCCTAACGGATCCCTTCTAACCTTACTAGGCGAGCTAAGAGAAATTTGTGGAGCAAACCCTTAAAACTTTCTCTTGTAAACTCTTTTACTCAATTTTCTTTACGAAACTAATTTAGTTGGTTTTGTTTCAAAACTAAAATCTCATTTCAATTTAAAATTCAAATCTCACTTTACAAAACTAAAATCCGGCATTATAACGGTTGCATTTTTTACATTTCCAAAGCCTGTAAAAAGAAATTTATACTTCTAACTATTTCCTCATATACCACCTAACTTCTTATCCACAAATATGCATTTCAAAATAATAATTTCCTTCATCAAAATGAAAACATGAAATTGTAATTCAAACTTTCCTCAAAAGCAAATAAAACTTTCAGCTCTTAAAAGTCATTAACCACTCATTACAACTCAAAAATATGATTACAAACAACTTCTTTAAATTACAAAATATGCAAAAGATAAATATGCAGAAGCTTTGTCGTGTCAAGCCCACCTAATCTTCGGGAGGAGCTATCTCTTCTCGGCCACCCACGCCAACACCTGAGTAGGTTTTTAAATGAAAATAGAAAACTATGAGCTACGAAAGCTCAGTGAGTACTTATAATACTTTTTAACTAAAACTTTTGTTTACTGAAATACCTCCTCTAAAACTTTTAAAGGTATAAATTTCTATTTCATAATCATTCTCAAATTTAAAGCTCATTTAAATGTAAGACATAAATATATAAGTTGTAAACCCATATATGCATTCAAATGCATATAAAACTCATAAATTTAAAAGCATATAAATGCTAAACAATTTCATAACTTGCAATATAGCTTTAAAATGTTTTTGTTTACTTTCAATATCTCAAGTATTTAATATACTTTCTAAAAACACCATTCGTACCCCTAAAGGCTCTGACCACACGGTGACTAGCTACGCCGCTCATAGTGGCAATGTCACGTGACGATTTTGAGCTGACACCAATCGTGATACAATCTGAGACATCTCACGATTATGTACTTAATTGTGCATCGCTAACCATAGCGTAAGATAATATCCTTCATAAGTAGAGGTGATACGACAGACTCGATTTCCCTCCAAGTTAGTGACACATCCCCCCCATGACTTTGCCATACTAATGTAGGATATACCGGTTGGGTCTAAAACTTAAAAATGTAATATGAGGGTATACTAATGGTCTTTTAAAAACTCTTTTTACTTTATCTTTCTAGTGCAATAAGCAAAAATTTCATTTTCTGGGCGTATTAAGCACTAAATCTTATTTCTGGATGCATCAAGCATCAAATCTCATTTCTTTAAAGTGCAACAAGCACAAATTTGTTTTGTTAAGTGCAAGAAGCTCAAAGTGATTTATCTCCAATTCTAAAATCTCATGTAAACTTTCAAAATGTTTAAACATTTCAAATAGGCATAAACTTTGAAGAAAATTTATTTAAACACTCACTTGGACTCAAGCTTGGTATACAAAGCTTCAATGACCTTCTCTTGCCCCGTTTGCTTTCTCTTCACCTACACATCACATTCTCGCTTAGAATACGCAAAATTTAACTTTACAATACTCATTAAATAACTTCTAACTCAAGTAACCCATAAAAAGGTATTTTTCACTAAAAAAATTCCCTACTTGATTTCTACTTAACCGAAGCTCTAAAATTTTGATTTCTTTCCATGAATCTTATTTATTATCACCTAGAAACATCCCCATATGTTTGAAATAGTTTCTGGTACTCGAAAAGAAAAGTCACGTTTTTGGCACCCCCTTTGACAGAACACTATTCACAGCCCAACCTAGGGCTGTTCTTTACTTCATTTTTGCTCCATTTATCTCCCTAACTCGCATTTAGGTCACCCGTAAAATAGTTTATGAAAAATTCCGACTATCGGGTGGCCAAACCTAGGAAAAATTTCATTTTTTCACCACTTGTTCAAGGTAATTTTGACACTTTTTGTTTTTAAACTTAATTCTCTTCTTCTTAGTGTTATTCACACTCAAATATACTCATTCAATTCATTTAAACTTATATATAAAGTGGTATTTTCATGACAACCACTTATGCCCTTCATTTGACTAAAATTTGGAAAGTTGTCTAACTTAACTTCTAACACTTTTAATAACTTTCCATATGTTTCTCTAACATGAATTCAACATGGAATCATACTTAAAATCATTAAATTTCAGTAGCATTACATACCCCTCTTTATGACCTTATATGGACTAAAACACACCAAACTTATTTCATTCAATTTTCTCATGTTAATTTTACTCAAACATTTAATCAAACACTTTTTATACAGCACATTTCAATCAACTCAAACACAAATCAAACTTAGAGTTTTTCCAACACAACCCTAACATCTCAAATCTTAAGGATTTCACATAATATACTCTTGTTTTTAGTCACTAAATACTCAACTCACATCATCCACAAAAACCCGCATCAAATCACAACAAAAACACCAACAAAAATCATCGACATTCAACCACCATACAATTTTGAAAATGGTCAAACTTACCTCTTCTCACTTTGGTTTCTTTCTCTAACTTGCTCTTCTAACTTAGGTGGTCTTCAACTCGTGATTGGAAGCTTGAAAATGGGGTGGAATCACTTAATCTCTTCTTTCCCTCACATGGCCGAACCACCCCTCTTTTCTTTTTGGTTTCCCCTTTTTACTTCTTGCTTGTGACTCTAGCTTGATCTTATAGTTTCGGATGGCTTGGAGGCTTGATTTGGAGATTGAAAATGGAGGAAAAATCACTTGATCTCCATTGATCTTGGTTTGGCCGAAATCACTCTTTCCTCTCTCGCATTCTAGCTCTCTCTCTTGGCCTCTTTGTTTTGTTTCTGTGTTTGTCACGTTTGGTGTTTGAAATGGCTTGAATTTGTGTAAATGGTGGAAGAAATTCACATTTATTCCACTAACAATGTCAAAAATGATAATCTTATCCTGAAAAAGTTTGTTTTCGTCCCTCAACTTTAGCTTAATTCTACTTGACCCCAAATATTAAAACTTGTTTTCAATTTAGTCTCTAATCACACTTAATAATTATTTAATGTCATTTACCATTTTACCCTTCTAATTATTCTTCGATTGGGTTTAAATCAATCTTCAAAGGTTCTCTAGAATCTTAGACACTTTCATTGTTCATTTAGGGTCTCAAATCATTACTTAAAAACTATTGCTGGGAAAACCAAAATTATATAAATCGAGGGTTTACAGAGAGAGTTATGGTAAAGAGAGAGAGAGAGTAATGAGATGATAAAGAAGACTTTTGCTTTAATTTGTTTTTAATTTTATTTAATTTTTTTAATTCCATCCAACTGTTCCTAGCAAAGACATTGGCGATTATACCCTAAAATTAATGGATCCATTAATTTATTGACGGTTTTGCTATGTCATGTAATGGTTGGACCAGTTTAGAGCACAGGTGAGTCACTTCGATGCTATGGCCTTGTGTATCCTAATATGGGATGTTTATTAACAAATTAAAACATATTAACAATTATGTATATATTCCACATAAAATGCCTCAATTTAACAATCATATTACATTACAAACCATCTGCTAGTACAGTTGGTTGAGTACTTCTCCTCCTCATATCAGGTTGGGGTTTCAATCCCTCCTAATGACTATTGACACTAGTATGGGTAGCCCTCTCTCCTATTAAACATGAGAGTATTTTGTCTCTCGTTTTTAGTAGTAATTTCTAGGCGTTCTAATAGTTTCAGGAGTAGTTATTCAGGTGTTCTAATAGTGTGTGATCTCGATGGATCCCAACTATTCTCTAACTCATAAGATGTTAGTTTTGAAAAAAAAAAAAAAGTCATATTACATAAAATTGTATTTGTAACAATTTCTTAGGTAAATGTACACAATGGATGTGAGAAATAAAAATTCATGTTGAACTCAATTGAGAGTTAAAAAGCATAAATATTAACTATATTTATTCATTTAAAACATTAATGCATATCCAATTTATAAATTTTTAAGAGAATAAATATATATAAATTTATATTCATTCATTTAATCCCGCTATCCAAGCATTTAAAGGTAATTCCTACAAATTTCTTACAACTGCTTCATGCTTGCTTTTAATTATTCCCCTTGGATACTTTGTATCTCTTTTTTATTTTCAACTCGAGCAATAGTTGAAAATGTAACAATGTATAAATGTTAGTCGAATAAAGATTTTCGTCTATTTTGAATTATTCAGAACCTTAAAATATATTGTGAAATATACATACATAAATACATACATACATACATACATACATATATATATTATCTTCAATTTACCACTCATATATAGCTAACTTCCTACTAGAGCTTATGTTTAATTAACTATAATTAAATTTGATGTTCGAATTATGCAATGTGAATTGAAGAGTAAATAAGGCTTGGTTTGGTACTGCTTTTGAAAATTAAAATTTGATTATTTAATAATTTTAGCATAAAAAAAGGTGCTTGGAAAAATTTTTAGAAGTAATTATTTAAACTGAATAGATTTAACAACATTTTTAAGAATTGTGTTGGAATTATACCTTGTAAAATGGTGATTATAAAATATTTAATTGTGGGATTTAATTAATATTTTAAAATCACTATTTAATTTTAGTAAAAGCGAGTTGTCCTAGTGGTTGATGTTGTTAGGAAATTGGCAAAAATAAAAGTGGAGTCAATCCCACATCTAAAACAAAACAAGAAAGAATGGATTTTGAAAGCTATAAAAGGAGCCCAAGGTTTTGGTTTTAAATTGTCTCAGTTAAAGACACTTTAAGCATTGTTTTTTACTCTACTTTAATTCTTTTCTTGTTCTTATTATTTTAGAGTGTAGGAAGTTGTGAGTTGATGTATGCTTTGGAGAGTGTGAGTGTATTGGGGTCGTGAGATATGAGAGAATAGTCTATATGATTGTAACAATTTTTTACATAGTGAATTTCTTTCTGAGGGTCGTGGTTTTTTCTTCTGTTTTGGAGTTTTTCACATAAATTCTTGTGTTGTAGTGATTGTTATTATTTGCTATTTTATTTTTTTATTATTTTTGATATTTTAACAGGAGGCAGGTTCTTTTTAAGAAGAGGTTTTGGGAGACAAATTTTCCCAACAAGTGATATCAGAGTCAGGTTACCTGGTTGGTAAAGTGTAAGATGTTTTAGAAAATTCTTAGTATGCTCTGTGGTTGCAGCATTGTCTGATCTTCCACATCAGAAAAGAATTGTTCTTGGTTGCTGGAATAAGTGTGGTGGTGTGAAAGTGTATGTCTAGGGAAGGTTTTGGCTAGGAAAGACTTGATATTTAACTGTGTCCATTATAACCGACCTATTTTTCCTAGGAATTTATCTGGTGTATTGTTCACGGACTACGACTGCACTATTCTAATATACAGTTATGTCAAAGTTTTCAATCCATATGAGGTTTGATGTGAAGAAATTTGATGGAAATATCATATTCGGCTTATGGTAAGCGCAAGTCAAAGATATGCTAATACAATCCGGGTTACACAAGGCATTAGAGAAGAAACTAAGCTCTGCTCTCAATGAAGATTCTAGGGAAGACAAAGATTCTGGCAAATCTAGTATGAGCGATGAAGATTGGGAAGATCTAGATTTGAGAGCTATAAGTGCAATTCGTTTGTGTCTAACTAAGAATGTTCTTACAAACGTGCATGGAATATCAACAGCCAAGGAACTTTGGAAAAAGCTTGAAGAGTTGTATCAGGCAAAAAGCATCTCAAATCGATTGTACCTAAAGGAACAGTTTCATACTCTGCACATGGATGAAAGTATGAAAATCTCAGATCACCTAAGTGTTCTCAATGGTATTGTTTCTGAACTGGAGGCTATTGGAGTTAAAATTAAAGATGAGGATAAAACATTAAAGCTCATCTTGTCTCTTCCACCTTCTTATGAGCACATGAAACTTATTTTGACGTATGGGAAGGAGACTCTGAAATTTATAGAAGTTACCGGTAAACTCCTTTCTGAGGAGAGAAGGCTAAAAAGTAGAGATCGCACTTCATTAGCAAACACAATGTTGGTAACTAGAAATAAGAGCAACTAGAAGAAGAAGAACTCTGGGAAGAATATAATTTGCTGGGGGTGTGGACAATCTAGGCACATTAAGAAAAATTATCAAGGTGGAGCGGGTTTGGAAAAAAACTCCGAGGTAGAAGCTAACAATGTCTTCCTCATGGGAGAATGTGATTTCCTTTGAGAAGTGAGAAGTACATCCTCATGGTATGTCTGCGTTGCAATGGAAGAGAATGTGTTGTTAGCGGATCCACAATTGCACACAGGCATTGGTTTGGCATTTATGCAAGGTGTGTGGTGGAATGTATGTCGATGATTGATGAACTTCCGATAAAGCCAAATGTGGAAGTTGCACCATAAATTTTCAGTAGCTTTTTCGACATGCGCCGAAGTGAAATTTTTGGAATGTGGTAATTCTAAATGAGTGTACTCTTTTATGGTGGAGTATGATAGTTTTCTGGGTTGAGAATTATGATTGTTGGTATAGACAATGATTGCACCGTAGTTGCAATGAATGTTTCTTTTATTTTGCCAATGTGGAGTTTGTTAGGAAATTGACAAAAATAAAAGTGGAGCCAATTCCATAGTAAAAACAAAAGGTAAAAATAAAAGTGGAACTAATCACACATCTGAAACAAAACAAGGGAAAATGAGTTTTGAAGGCTATAAAAGGAGTCCAAGGTTTTGGTTTCAAATCGCCCCAATCAAAGACATTTTAAGTATTGTTTTTTACTCTAATTAAATTTCTTTCTTATTCTTATTATTTTAGAGTGTAGAAAAGTGTGAGTTGATGTATGCTTTGGAGAGTGTGGGTGTATTGGGGTCGTGGGATGTGAGAGAATAGTCTATGTGATTGTAACAGTTTTTCACATAGTGAATTTCTTTCTAAGGGTCGTGGTTTTTTCTCTTGTTTTGGAGTTTTCCATGTAAATTCTTGTGTTATGGTGATTGTTATTATTTGCTATTTTATTTCTCTATTATTTTTGATATTCTTACAGGAGGTAGGTTTTTTTTTAAGAAGAGGTTTTGTGAGATGAATTTTCCCAACAGATGCCTCACTTGGTATGCTTGTCTGCTAAGTTCAAGCTTACCCACCACCATATTGTGTGGCAAGTTTCCCCCACTATATATGGAATGTCCCCTACTCTTTGTAGGTTGGCATCTCTCGTTTCTGAAAGCTGATAGATACCTGGATCGCGCCCTAACGACTATTACTGTTGGTTCTAGTTGTACTCGAAGGTGGTCCTAGTTATTAAGAAAAAAAAAAAAAAAAAAAAAACCCTGATTAAGTTGATCACCAAGACACAAGTATCACTACCTCAATTATAAACTTGCATTTATACCAAATATAGTTTAATACATTTTATTTTCATATCTACTTTAAATATTATATATATATTTGCAGTAATTAACATACAATTTACTAAACTTACACATATGGCCTTTAAGTTTATAAATAGTTATAATATTAGATTTAATAAAACATTTACCTAATTAATTATTGTATTTTCGCAACTTTGATACCACTTGCTAGGGACACGGAATGCAAGACTGGTGTCTAATATACACAAAGCAAATAATATAAGATGAAGAGAACCAATCGTACAAGAATTTATACAAAAACCTAAAACAAAGTAAAATTATGACTGTTGGGATGACGGAGAAAAAAAAAATCACTTTGTAGAAAATTATAATAATTACATACCTCATATTCTCTTTCTAATCCCAAACTCTAATTAAAACCAAACCTTTTTTAGTCATATCATGCTCTAAACTCATAATTGAGCGTTACCAAAGCCCTATTGTGCTGAAGCTATGTTCTTGGCTCGCTACTAAGCTCATAGCTCTCTCTCTCTCTCTCTCTCTCAATTAGGTCTCACTTCCGCACGAGTATCACTCAACGAACACGAAAATATTTCTTTTTGCACATTTGGAAACTTTCTCCCAACAAAATCCAAAAACTTGGTTATCAAATAGCTCTGAAACTTGATCACCCAATTATCCCTTGCTTAAATCCCAAGTTCATGCATTTCAATGCTCGAAAAACTTCCATCAAGAAAATCTTTTATGACACAAGATATTTTTTTTTCCTAAAAAATTAACCTTTCAATAAGAACGTGACATGTGGTATAATTTTTTAATTGAAAATTTTCTCATAAATGACGAAAGAAATACCAACATTAATTTAGTATGAAAGAGTAATGTCATGTATCACATTATTGTTAAAAGGTCACAACAATATCAGTATGACACATTAGCTAAGCATCTCATGGAAAATTTTTTCTATGTTAACACAATATTTTATATTTTTCATACTTAGTTACCTTAGGTTTACCTTAATCATCAACCACCAATACCATTATAATTAAAAAAAAAATAAATAAATTATACTCTTATAATAAAAAGGGATATTATAAAAAAACTCCCTTGGAAAATAAAATAATTGTAAACAGCCCTCAGTTTTTTTTTTTTTTTTTAATTAGGTGAATCGCTTTCTACCGTTAACTTTCCATCTAAAATGTTAATATTTTCTGTTCGAAACCGTGAAATGACTAAAATATCCTTATTAAGATTTTATAAAATTTTTATTATACTCTTCAAATTTATGTACTGACTACAATATCATTTAAATTATTAATTAATAATAATATTAAATTTAAAAAAATGACACAAGATTAAAAATAAAAATAAAAATAAAAAAAAAAACCCTATTTGGGTTTCTAGGTTGCTGGAAACCTAGAAATTATGGGTTTCCAACAACCTAAAAACCTAGAAATGGTGTTTTTTTTTTTTAATTAAGTGAACCTTCCCTGACTAGTTAAAAAAATTGGTTGATGTTAAATTTGAAGGATATTATGTTAATTGGATGAGTAATTTTGTTAATAAAATTAAATAAAAAATTTGAAATTAAATAATAAGTAAATAATTAAATAAAAATTTTAATTCATCATATATATACCGTCCATCGTAAAATAGACGGTAGAGATTAATTTGAAAAAATTAAAAAATTAAATAAAAATAAAAATTTTTAATTTTAATTTTTTTAAATAATATTAATTAATTAAAAAAAATGAAAATAAAACAATGTCATCTCCATCATCCATTATAAGGATGAACGGTGGAGATGGAAAAAAATATTAAAATAAAAAAAAAGATTAAAATGAAAAAAAAAAAATCATAGACAGAACTAGATCTATTTTTTTTTTCATCTTCTTGTTCCGTCTTTTTCTTTTGATTTCTTCTTATTCTTCTTCTGTCTTTTTCTTCTTCTTTTATCCATCTTTGCTTTTCATCTTCTTTTTCTTCTTCCATGTTTGCTTTTACATCTTCTTATCCTATCTTCTTCTCCTTCATCCAGTGCCAACAGCCAACACCAACCAAGTTGACTTGGTCTCCTAGGAAGAAGACCAGATCTGGTCTCCATCGATAGCCAACACCCATCAACTTCTTACCAGTTCTTCTCTCTGCCATAGAAGCCGCCACTGACGTCCTCCTACTGGATCTCTCCGCCATTGAAGCCGTCGTCAACCCCTCAACCTCCACCCATATTTCTCCTTCTGTCTCTATCTTCCATTCCTTATGGTTTGCAATGGATTATGGTTTCTTTTTTTTTTTTTTTTGTGGTTTTTATGTGGTTTGTTAATGAGAATGAAGAATGAAGAATAAGAATGTTGACAAGAATGAAGAAGATGAAGAATAGAATGTTGACAAGAATGAAAAAGATGAAGAATAGTACACTGTTCTTCAATTTTTTTTTCATTTTTTTTTCTTTTATTTTGGATTGATGATTGATGATGTTGGTTTGATGATTGATAATAGTTTTTGATGATTGTTTGAGAGATTGATGATGGTTTGGAAGATTGGAAGATTGATGATGTGTGGAAACCCAAATTTCTGGGTTTCCAATTGAATGGAAACCCGAATTCTGGTTTTCGAGTTGAATGGAAACTAAGAATTTTTTTTTTGTTTAATTTTCTATTATTCTTTTTGTTTTTTTTTTTTTTTTATTTTCATAAAAAATTACTTTAATTATCAATAAATTTGAATGACATTTCAGTCATCACATTAAGTAAAAGGGTATGATAGAAATTTTATAAAATCTTGGTAAGGATATTTTGGCCATTTCATGATTTTTGATGGAAAATATTAACACTTTAGATAGAAAGTTAATGGTAGGGGGCGATTCACCTAATAAAAAAAAAAAAAAGTTGTTCTTGATTAGTTTACTTTTCAAGGTAGAGTTTCATAATATCCTTTTCAAAAAAAAAAAAAAAAAAATCCCACTTCCAACTAATCTTCAACATCAACCACCTTTAATTAATCTCTACTTCTGTCAACAACATCAACCCACTATTATCATCATTAAACCATCAATCCACCATTATAAACTCATTTTAAGGCAAAAAAGAAAAAAAAAATTCAACATCATCAAGAATTCACTCCAATCAAAAGCTACTAACACTCAAACTCAAAACCCTAATTTTGATCAAAATCGAAAAAAAGAGCAGATTTTTAAAGCGATAGCGTTAACGACTTTGATAGTGGCCTTGGTTTCTTCTCGAATCTTTTGGATTCTATGGCCTTCTTTGCCTATGACTTTGTTGATCTATCTCGATGGAACCACGATCCTGGACAGTACATCCTAAGCTTTGGCTCTTCGCTTGGGACAAGACTCTTTTGTCTCTCATTTGAAACAAAACAAGAGAGAATGGGTTTTGAAGACTATAAAAGGAGTTCAAGGTTTTGGTTTCAAATCGCCTCAGTCAAAGACACTTTAAGCATTGTTTTTTACTCTACCTAAATTCTTTTCTTGTTCTTATTATTTTAGAGTGGAGGAATGTGTGAGTTGATGTATGCTTTAAAGAGTGTGAGTGTATTGGGGTCGTGGGATGTGAGAGAATAGTCTATATGATTATAACAATTTTTTACTTAATGAATTTGTTTCTGAGGGCCGTGGTTTTTTCTCCTGTTTTGGAGTTTTCCACTTAAATTCTTGTATTGTAGTGATTGTTATTATTTTCTATTTTATTTTTCTATTATTTTTGATATTTTTACAGGAGGTAGGTTTTTTTTAAGAAGAGGTTTTGGGAGACGAATTTTCCCAACAGGTGGTGTCAGAGTTAGGTTACCTGGTTGGTAAGGTGTCAAATGTTTTAGAAAATTCTTAATATGCTCTGTGGTTGTAACATTGTCTGATATTCCACATCAGAACAGAATTGTTCTTGGTTGCGGAATAAGTGTGGTGGTGTGAAAGTGTATGTCTAGGGAAAGTTCTATCTAGGAAAGACTTGGTTTTTAACTATGTCCATTGTGACCGACCTCTTTTTTCTGGGAATTTATCTGGTGCATTGTTCACGGACTACGAGTGCACTATTCTAGTATACAGTTATGTCAAAGTTTTCAAGCCCTATGAGATTTGATGTGGAAAAATTTGATGGAAAGATCAATTTCAGTTTGTGGTAAGTGCAAGTCAAAGATGTGCTAATACAATTCAGGTTACACAAGGCGTTAGAGAAGAAACCAAGCTTTGTTCTCAACGAAGATTCCAGGGACGACAAAGATTCTAGCAAACCTAGTATGAGCGATGAAAATTGGGAAGATCTAGATTTGAGAGCCGCAAGTGCAATTCGTTTGTGTCTGGCCAAGAATATTCTTACAAATGTGCATGGAATATCAACAGCTAAGGAACTTTGGAAAAAGCTTGAAGAGTTGCATCAGGCAGAGAGCATCTCAAATCGATTGTACCTAAATGAACAGTTTCATACTCTGCGTATGGATGAAAGTATGAAAATCTCAGATCACCTGAGTGTTCTCAATGGTATTGTTTCTAAACTGGAGGTTATTGGAGTTAAAATTGAAGATGAGGACAAAACATTAAGGCTCATCTTGTCTCTTCTACCTTCCTATGAGCACATGAAACCTATTTTGATGTATGGGAATGAGACTCTGAAATTTGTAGAAATTACCGATAAACTCCTTTCTGAGGAGAGAAGGTTGAAAAATAGAGATCACACTTCATCAGTAGATACAATGTTGGTAACTAGAAATAAAAGCAACTAGAAGAAGAACAACTCTAGGAAGACTATAATTTGTTGGGGGTGTGGACAATCTGAGCACGTTAAGAAAAATTGTCAAGGTGGAGCGGTTCAGAAAAAAGCTCCGAGGTAGAAGCAAATAGTGTCTCCCTCATGGGAGAAGGTGATTTCCTTTGAGAAGTGAGAAGTACATCCTCATGGTATGTCCGCATTGCCATGGAAGAGAATGTGTTGTTAGCGAATCCATAATTGCACACGGGCATTGGTTTGGCATTGATGCAAGGTGTGTGGTGAAATTTATGTCGATGATTGATGAACTTCCGATAAAGCCAAATGTGAAAGTTGCACCATAAATTTTCAACAGGTTTTTCGACATGTGCCGAAATGAAATTCTTGGAATATGGTAATTCTAAATGAGTGTACTCTTTTATGGTGGAGTATGATAATTTTTTGGGTTGAGAATTATGATTGTTGGTATAGACAATAATTGCACCGTAGTTGCAATGAATGCTTCTTTTATTTTGCTAAGGTAGAATTTGTTAGGAAATTGACAAAAATAAAAGTGGAGCCAATTCCATATCAGAAACAAAAGGCAAAAATAAAAGTGGAACCAATCACACATCTGAAACAAAACAAGGGAAAATGGGTTTTGAAGGCTATAAAAGGAGTCCAAGGTTTTAGTTTTAAATCACCCCAGTCAAAGACACTTTAAGCATTGTTTTTTACTCCACTTAAATTTATTTCTTATTCTTATTATTTTAGAGTGTAGAAAAGTGTGAGTTAATGTATGCTTTGGAGAGTGTGAGTGTATTGGGGTCGTGGGATGTGAGAGAATAGTCTATGTGATTGTAACAGTTTTTTACATAGTGAATTTCTTTCTGAGGGTCGTAATTTTTTCTCCTGTTTTGGAGTTTTCCACGTAAATTCTTGTGTTGTGGTGATTGTTATTATTTTCTATTTTATTTCTCTATTATTTCTGATATTCTTATAAGAGGTAGGTTTTTTTTTTTTTTAAGAAGAGGTTTTGTGAGATGAATTTTCCCAACAAATGCCTCACTTGGTATGATTGTCTGCTAAGTTCAAGCTCACCCACCACCATATTGTATGGCAATTTTCCCCCACTATGTACGGAATGTCCCTTACTCTTTGCAGGCTAGCATCTCTCGTTTTTGAAAGCTTATAGATACCCGGATCGCGCGCCTTAACGACTATTACTGTTGGTTCCAGTCATACCCTAAGCTGGTCCCGATTATTAAAAAAAAAGAATCACTAATTAATTTGATCACCAAGACACAAGTATCCCTACTTTAATTATAAACTTGCATTTATACCAAATATAGTTTAATACATTTTATTTTTATATCTATTTTAAATATTATATATATTTGCAATTATTAACATACAATTTACTAAACTTACACATGTGACCTTTAAGTTTATAAATAGTTATAATATTAGATTTAATAAAACATTTACCTAATTAATTATTGTATTTTCACAACTTTGATACCACTTGCTAGGGACACGGAATGCAATACTGGTTTCTAATATACACAAAGCAAATAATATAGGACGAAGAGAACCAATCATACAAGAATTTATACAGAAACCTAAAACAAAGGAAAATTATGACTGTTGGGATGACGGAGAAAAAAAAATCCACTATGTAGAAAATTATAATAATTACATACCTCATATTCTCTTTCTAATCCCAAACTCTAATTAAAATCAAGCCTTTTTGAGTCATATCATGCTCTAAACTCATAATTGAGCGTTACCAAAGCCCTACTGTGCTGAAGCTATGTTCTTGGCTCGCTACTAAGCTCATAGCTCTCTCTCTCTCTCTCAATTAGGTCTCACTTCCTCACGAGTATCACTCAACGAACACGAAAATATTTCTTTTTACACATTTGGAAACTTTCTCCCAACAAAATACAAAAACTTGGTTACCAAATAGCTTTGAAACTTGATCACCCAATTATCCCTTGCTTAAATCCCAAGTTCATGCATTTCAATGCTCAAAAAACTTCCATCGAGAAAATCTTTTATGACACATGATAATTTTTTTCCATAAACAATTAACCTTTCAATAAGAACGTGACATGTGGTATAATTTTTTAAGTGAAAATTTTCTCGTAAATGAGGAAAGAAATACCAACATTAATTTTTATGAAAAAGTAATGTCATGTATCACATTATTGTTAAAAGGTCATACCAACATCAGTATGACACATTAGCTAAGTATCTCATGGAAAATTTGTTCTATGTTAACACAATATTTTATATTTTTCATACTTAGTTAACTTAGGTTTACCTTAATCATCAACCACCAATACGATTATAATTTAAAAAAACAAAAAAAATCATACTCTTATAACAAAAAGGGATATTATAAAAAACTCCCCTAGAAAATAAAGCAATTGTGAACAGCCCTCAGTTTTTTTTTTTTTTTTTTTTTTAATTAGGTGAATCACTTCCTACCGTTAATTTTCCATAAAATGCTAATATTTTCTGTTTGAAACTGTGAAATGACTAAAATACCCTTATTAAGATTCTATAAAATCTTTATTATACTCTTCAAATTTATGTACTGACTACAATATCCTTTAAATTATTAATTAATAATAATATTAAATTAAAAAAATGACACAAGGTTTAAAAAAAAAAAAAAAAACTATTTGGGTTTCGAGGTTGCTGGAAACTTAGAAATTATGGGTTTCCAACAACCTAAAAACCTAGAAATGGTGTTTTTTTTTTTTTAATTAAGTGAACTTTCCCTGACTAGTTAAAAAAACTGGTTGATGTTAAATTTGAAGGATATTATGATAATTGGATGAGTATTTTTGTTAATAAAATTAAATAATAAGTAAATAATTAAATAAAAATTTTAATTCATCATATCTCTACCGTCCATTGTAAAATAGACGAAGGAGATTAATTTGAAAAAAATAAAAAATTAAATAAAAATAAAAATTTTTAATTTTAATTTTTTAAATAATATTAATTAATTAAAAAAATTGAAAAAAAAAAAAAAACAATGTCATCTCCATCATCCATTATAAGGATGAACGGTGGAGATGGAAAAAAATATTAAAATAAAAAAATATTAAAATGAAAAAAAAAATCACAAACAAGACTAGATCTGTTTTTTTTCATCTTCTTGTTCCGTCTTTTTCTTCTGATTTCTTCTTATTCTTCTTCTGTCTTCTTCTTCTTCTTTTTTATCCATCTTTGCTTTTCATCTTCTTTTTCTTCTTTCATGTTTGCTTTTACATCTTCTTATCCTGTCTTCTTCTCCTTCATCCAGTGCCAACAACTAATACCACACAAGTTAACTTGGTCTCCGGGGAAGAAGACTAGATCTGGTCTCCATCGATAGCCAACACCCATCAACTTCTTACCAGTTCTTCTCTCAGCCATAAAAGCCGCCACTGACGTCCTCCTACTAGATCTCTCCGCCATTGAAGTCGCCGTCAACCCCTTAACCTCCACCACATTTCTCCTTCTATCTCTATCTTCCCTTCCTTATGGTTTGCAATGGATTATGGTTTCTTTTTTTTTTTTTTTTTTTTTTTTTTGTGGTTTTTATGTGGTTTGTTAATGAGAATGAAGAAGAAAATGAAGAATGAAGAAGAAGAATGTTGACAAGAATGAATAAGATGAAGAATAGTACACTGTTTTTCAATTTTTTTTTTTCATTTTTTTTTCTTTTATTTTGGATTGATGATTGATGATGTTGGTTTGATGATTGATAATAGTTTTTGATGATTGTTTGGGAGATCGATGATGTGTGGAAACCCAAATTTCTGGGTTTCCAATCAAATGAAAACCCAAATTCTGGTTTTCCAGTTGAATGGAAACCTAGAATAATTTTTTTTTTATTTAATTTCTATTATTCCTTTTTTTTTCCATAAAAAAATTACTTTAATTATGAATAAATTTGAATGACATTTCAGTCATCACATTAAGTAAAAGGGTATGATAGAAATTTTATAAAATCTTGGTAAGGATATTTTGGTCATTTCATGATTTTTGATGGAAAATATTAACACTTTGGATAGAAAGTTAACAGTAGGGGGCGGTTCACCTAATAAAAAAAAAAAGAGTTGTTCTTGATTAGTTTACTTTTCAAGGGAGAGTTTCATAATATCCCTTTCAAAAAAAAAAAAAAAAATCCCACCTCCAACTAATCTTCAACATCAACCACCTTTAATTAATCTCTACTTCTGTCAACAACATCAACCCACTATTATCATCATTAAACCATCAATCCACCATTATAAACTCATTTTAAGGCAAAAAAGAAAAAAAAAATCAACATCATCAAGAATTCACTCCAATCAAAAGCTACCAACGCTCAAACTTAAAACCCTAATTTTGATCAAAATCGAAAAAAATAGGAGATTTTTAAAGCAATAGCGTCAACGACTTTGATAGTGGCCTTGGTTTCTTCTCGAATCTTTTGGATTCTATGGCCTTCTTTGCCTATGACTTTGTTGATCTATCTCGATGGAACCACGATCTTGAACAGTACATCCTAGGCTTTGGCTCTTCGCTTGGGACCGGACTCTTTTGTCTCTCCTTCGTCTTCTTGGCAACCCAATAGAGACACATCAAACCTAGATCTACCTTCAACATTGCGAAGTTGTTATCGATGATGGCAAATACCTTCAACTTTGCCATGGCTGATGAAAAAGCGAACTTGGATGTTGGGTGTTGGGTATTGGGTATTGGGTGTCAGTGATGGACGAAGAAAAAGATGAAGGAAGAAGAAGAAGAAGAAGAAGACAGAAGAAGAAAGAGAAGAAGAAGATGGAGAAGACAATGGAAGAACAAGAAGATGGAAGATGGAGTAGAGGAGGTATAATGACATTTGGACGTAGGTTTGATCTAGGTTCTCTCTGGACAGGTTCTCACGGTTGGAAAGAGAGGAGAAAAGAGATGAGGCATGCCGACAGCTAGAGGGAAAGAGAGAGAAGAGGAGGCTAATGGTCATGGGTTTGATTCTTGAAGATGATTAGGGGATTTTTTAAAAAAAATTTTATATTTAATTTTTAATTTTTAAATTTATATTTAATTTTTTAAATTTTAAATTTTATTATTTTTTTAATTAATCTTTACCATCTATCTTAAAATGGATCGTAAAGACCTAATAAATTAATTTTTTTTGTTTAATTTTTAATTTTTATTTAATTCTTTTTAAATTAATCTTTATTGTCTATCTTAAAGATTTGATAAATTAAATTTTTATTTAATTATTTAATTTTTTTAGTTTTTTATTTAATTTTATTAAAACAAATAAAATTATTCATCCAATTACCATTATATTCTTCAATTTTAACACCAACCGATTTTTGTTTTTTTTTTAATCGGGGAAGATTTACCTAATAAACTTTTTAGGGGTTTTTTTCATAATATCCTTAATAAAATAATATTCATACTCTTATTTTGTGAGAATGTGAATAACGTGGAGTAGTCCGTAATATTCATACGTTTGTTTTTTTTTAAAATGCATGGGATACATGCCTTTAAGTCTCACCACAGTATAGTATGCCTGTATACGGCGCATTATTAATGATCGTGCTATGGTAGACCACAAGTGCACCCGCCAGTCCAATTGGAAAAATCTATGAATATTCCCCCGACAAAAATTCTCGTGGGACGATCTCACTCGTCCAATAATATTATGCAACATCCCATAATTTATCTTTAAAAAACTGACATCCGTAATTTATGGGACAAAACCTTATTTTATTAGCCACTCTCACCAGTGCATAAACATTTTGCCTTCCAAAGACTTATCCACAAGACTTTTCTAAGCAACAATTTCTTGTTAAACTTCATCAACCCAAACGTTTGAACTATTACCACGAACTCTATCTCTGTCTCTGTCTCCTGCAAATCTACTTCCAAAGACGTAAATCTACATACATACCAGCCAAAATGAATCAAATGATCCAAAGTGATCCACTGTTGACGTTGTTGAACTGGTTCAACATCATCAAGTTTGCATTGCCGAACATAATTTATCTCAAGTTCAAATACTGGCTGCGCTCGAACTTCTGCAGGGCCGCTGCGGTTGTTTCAGGTAAACATATTGACAACTTAATTAAGATGAAAATGAACATGCATTTGAAACTGAAATTGAGCTCCTCTCTATCTCCTTTCTTACTTGGGCAAGAAATAAAAAATGATGAATGAGTGCTCCATTATAGCCTGATTATATAGAGTAGCTGCTATAGTACAGATCTAAAAGCAATGTCTAGCAATCAAAACAATTCTACTATTTATAGCCTTCATTTTATGCTTCTTGCTTAAACTTGTAGATCTGGGGTACCACTGGCCAAACATATTATTTACTGAGAGTAAGTCAAAGAGGGTCGTTTTAGTTGATTTATACTTTCAACTTTTTAATTAAAAATTCATTAGGGTAGCCCGTTGGAGGTTAAGTTCGTCCAGATAATTTTCAGTTTATGATGTCCCCTTCTGAGTTTAAAAAGCGTTTGATGTTTTTTTATCTTACACGAGCAGATACTGCTAAGATTCCTGGTTTTGAGCTTTGTTCACTTCTCAAATAAACTCTAACTTTGGCAAGCCAAACTTGAGCACTCATCTAGATCTCCTCGGACAAGGCAGAAGGATAATTGGGGGCAAAGTATGTCTTACAAACTGACAGACCAATTTTCATCTATAAGAGCACTTTTGGTCGTCGAGAAATGGGGTGGGATTGTGAAATTTTTTTTTCCATTTCATTACATCCCGTGTTTGGCCCTAGAAAACGAAGGCATATTTTCCTTCCTGAGCCCTTGGCAGGAACTGGAAATCCACCAAGGTTTCTAAATCCTACCTTGCTAGGAAATTATTTTTTTCTCTCTCTCTTTCTCCAACCACCGGTTAACTCTCTCTCCCACCACCAATCACTGTTTCTCTTTCTCACACCAGCAGTCACCTTCTCGTTCTCCAACCACCAGCCACCGTCTCTACCTTCTTCCTTCTGAGCCCTCTCTTTCTCTCTCTTTCACTTACCGCAGTCTCCAATCTCTCTCTTTTCTCTACATTTTTTTTTTTTTTGGCTGGTGAAGGGTTGCCCGATAATGTTTATTTAGGTTTGATTGGAACCAGATGAATATCATCGGGAACAAAAACACGCACATGATGTTCATCTGTTTGATATTGTTATTAAATCCAGGGGATATTTTGATAATATATATATTTTTTAATGTTTCTGTTTGTAGTGTCCTTTTGCTGTCAGGTTTTTAAAATTTTGATGGACAGAATATATTCTTAAGAAAATAATCTAAACACGAGTCACTACAAGGCAAAGATGATCTGATTTGAAACTTCAATAATGGTCAATGAAGCTGGATCTGCGTTTATGTTGTTTGGTAACGGAAAACCGTAGAAGAAGCAGAATAAGAGAAGTCATAAACATCCTGGTTTAGATCATATATCTTTGGAGGAAAACGAAAATAATTAAGAAATCTTGATTTGTATTTCTCAAATCAAATATGTATTTTTGTGTTATTTGATGCGAAAATTTAAATAGTCGTACATTTACTTCGAGAGGGAGAAAACTTTGCAGGTCAACCTTGTTTTTCTTGTTTGCTGCTAAATGAAGTATGGACAAATTATTTGAAAGTAAATTATCAGTGGGGTTTATTTATTTATTTATTTTTAAATCTAATTCTATAATTAATGTTTGTTTTGAAACAAACATCAAAATATAAAATGAATTTTTTTCAACCGTTGACAAATAATGGTGTCAAAAGAAGAATATTTTTATAGTTTGATATTAATTTCAAAACTTACACTAATTTTAATAATGTGTGTACGTTGATTTATCGGTTTAACATAAAGGAAAAAAGAAAGTAGACAGTTGTGGAAAAAAACGGTGGCCTTAAATTAGATGGTTTGGTTTATAAAAATAAGTTAATTCAAACATCTAAAGCTTTAATTGCTATATGGACAAAAATTCTTAAAAGCTTAGGTAAAATTAAAGTTAAAAGAAAGGTCTAGCTGGTTTTGAAAATGCCCCATATATTGAAAAAGGTATTTTGGACGTCTTGCATATGCATGGGGTAATGCATGCAACATTTATTGTGCCGTAGGACAATTTCAAAAACTTTTAGGTGAACTTTTGCTTCCCAGCAAATTATTAATGTTGTAAGAAGCTAAAATAAATACGTGGGCCATGGTCTCTATCTGAATTTGTTTTTAAATGATTATTTAATTATAATGTAATTGCTTTGTGCTTAGTTTCAAAAATGGGACACTAGCTTGTTTATTCTCCGAGTGTTCTGCTGGTGTATGCGTAAAAATGACAAAAGGAAGCGCTTTGATTGATAAAAGAAAATAACAACCACATAAGAGAGAAAATTAAAAAAAGTAAATAAATAAAAGAAAAACATTAATATGTGTTCTTACAAAAATATACTTACATATATATATATATATTGAGAATTGAAAACAAAATTTTACTACCTTATTTTTGAATTAAAAATTATATTTACTTTTGTTAATGATTGAAATGGTCTAGCCTCTGGAAATATTCTCGAGCGTCTCCACCTTGCTTCTGGAATCTTATCTCCATCGTGTCTCCAAAATTTTCCTCAGAATCTTCTCTTCTTCTTGTCGCTAAAGTTGTCCTTAGAGTCTTGTATGTTGTCTCCCTTTTGCCTCCACAGCTGTACTTGGAGAGCGGGAGTCTTGTCTCCTTACCTCTGATATTAAAATTTTTCAGTTTTTTAGAATTATTTTAATCAAAAATTAAAATGGTTTAAGGTCATTTTGTCATCACAAAAAATACCATTGGTCGGTAAAAATTGAAAAACTACAGTGATCTGTAAAAGTGTAATTTATGAATATTTGTTTTATATATTAAAAAAAAAATAAAAGTAATATTATATGCATAACACATGTTAAGGTAATTCGAAAAACAAAACAATCACCACCATGCAGTTAGTAATATTATATGCAGGAAACATGGTATATAAACAGATGATATGTCTAACGGTAGCTTTGTTGGTTCAATTCTACTTGAGATGAGAATTAATTTATATTTTACTCAATATTCTCAGTATATATATTGAACTGAGTAATGTATTATTTTTATTTTGTCAGTTTTACTTTTTCTATAGTCATTACATCTTATTAATTTAAAATCAGAATATTGATACAATATGTGTAATATATTTCTCTGATTGTATTAATTCATAGTTCTGGTGTTCGGCAACAACGTGCTACGCTACACGATACTGACAATTTTAATAACATTCTTCATGGACCCCCCAAACGGATTTGAAATTCGCAAGGCCGCTAGATATGTGATTATAAAGGATGTGGCAACAGCATCATTTGGGATGGTTGTGGCTTACATGTCGGAAGCCCAATTCAGTCATTTCAAAATGATCGGTTCTTCAATTTTATCCACCATAGCTGTAAGTACTTTTTCTTTATTTTTTTGAGATAAAGTAAGATTTCATTAGCAGCCTGAAAAATCAGGGAAAATAAAGTTACATAAACAGATTGTCAAGAAAGATCCTCCATTGAGGACAAAGCCAGGATGGCCAGCTTGTGTGCCAGGCGATTATTCGATCTGGAAATGGCCTGGCAACTCATGACACCAACCTCCCTACCTAAGGCTTTTACATCAAAACAAGTATATGAGCTTGATAGAGGTTTGAGCTTCCTGAATTTAATATGAGTGCCATATTTACAACAACATCCACCTCCACATTCTTTACCTGCAAATTCAACCTCTTTGCTAACAATTGCCCCTCCTTAAAAGTAATCAGCTCTCCAATTTCTAGAGAGTAGTTCTGTTTGACTGGTTTTGAGATAGTTGTAGGAAGAAGGTGACTAACACACTAATGCTCTCTTTGGGCTTTTATTGAACACTTGGTGGACAACTCCTAAAAACACTAATAACACTCAAGATCTTGTTTGAATGGTGTCATAAATACAACAAGTAACACAATATAATCGCAAGCTTGAAGACTTAGATTGGAGCTTGAAATTGGATTGAAACTCACTTGATTGTCTTTGATGCTAGCTTGGCCAAAGATCACCCATTCTCTCTATCTCTCGGTCTTTGTTTCTTGTTTGTATTTTGCTTCTTGTTTGGTGAGAACATATCCAAGTCAATGTTTATATATTTTTCTTTTCCAAATATGACCATTACGTCCCATAAAAATTTGGTTTTCGTCATTCAATTTTGCTTAATTCTAGTTTGACCCCAAATATAATTTATTCATTTCATTTTAATCCCTTATCACACTTAATAATCTCCTAAGGTCATTTGCTATTTTACCCTCATATTTATTCCCCAATTGGGTTCAATCAATTTTTAAAGTTCCTACATTTCTTAGGCACTTTCGCTAATCATTTAGGGTCTCTTAATATCACTTAATGATTATTACTGAGAAAACCTTAAATAAAATTGGGACTTACAATATATATATATTCACATTAAATCTTTTTTTGTATGCCACATCTCATTAATCATAATAATAATAATAACAATAATATTCATACTTATAAATTTAGGGGTGTTACACTTGGATTCAACTTCCAAAATAGTAATAAATAAGTTTTGTTGGATGAAGGTATTTTTCATCTTCCTTTTCCACAATGTCAAGTTTGATTTTCTATCAAATGGCTTCACTTCAAAACTCATCCCATTAGAGCTTCCAGACATTATGTTACTCCCCTCGGCCATGCAAACAATCTTATATATTCAATTGCTCTGATACCACTTATATAGGACAGCGACTAACACATTAGTGCTCTCTTAAGATCTTTATCGAACACTTGATAGACAACTCCTAATAACACTAGTGATACCCAAGATCTTGTTTGAATGCCCTTAGAAATACAATAAGTAACACAATATAATAGCAAAAACATAAACAAGCTAAAAGAAAAATCAAACCACATCACAACAAAAGAGATTTTACATGGTTCAGCAATATGTTTATGTCCACGAAAGTCACCAATTTCACTTGTATGAAAATAATAAGGTTACAAAAGATTACCTATACTCACAAGTTATCTTCTCCCTCTAGTTCTTAATCTTTCAACCTCACAAGCTCTTAAGTTTAGGTTTTCTTTGTTTCTCATAACGTGTAGGAACACACTCCTCTCTTACACTTACTAAAATTTCTCTTAATAACATAACAACATATATTAAAAGATTTTCTAAAATTATAACAAAGCCCACCCAAATTAAAAATTACAAAAATAGCACCAAAAACTATTACATAAATAGTTACTTTGAGACATATATCAACAATAGCAACCCTTATAGCTCCACCATTATCTCTAATTGCCACTCCGCCCCTTATAAATTGACGACCATTTCTGATGGCCACTTCAAAATTTAATTTCAAGCAACCTAGATCTAATGGTCGCCAAGAAGAAGGAGCACGTTGAATCTGAGATGTTAATCCCTGACAGACTACTTTTTGAGTTTCTTAAGACTCATTCAAAAAATTAATTGCCTATTCAATTAGCCTGTCCAGCTCGATCTCGACACCTGACAGTGAACCTGCATTTCCCAACCTTTAAATACACCAAAGAATCACACACAACTAAGCTAAAGTATCCTTATTGAAAAGGAATAAAATACCTTGTAGAACGTCTAAAACATCCATCCCTTTAAAATTGAGAACCTGATCTCGTGCTACATAGGTTTTTCAAACCTAAATCACTTTGGAACACTGGAGAAGAGCATGGGAATCAGTTTCTTTACACACTCCACAGTCAGGACACATCTCATTCTTTATGATCATTATACGGACTAGCTTGACTCTAGTTTTACACGCCTCTATACAAATATTTTAATTTTAGGTGGAATTGCAAGACCCCATAAAGCTGTCCATCAGGCCTGAGTTCCTACTTTTGAAAAGGAAGAAGTGAGGGATTTCTCATGGCAAGCTACCGTATAACCACTTGTTCCTATAAAGATGCCTCTATTGTCAAAATGTCAATACCAGTGATCCTCAACATCTCTAAAGCTAATAGGAATGGAATATATCATCTCCCTATCCATTGGAAGCATCAAATTGTTGATCATTTGCATATCCCAACAGTGGTGTTGCTCCATTATTAGCTCGACAACTTTCATATTGTCAATCGTATTACTGCTTTGGGAGACAAGTTTGAAGGAAGTTAGTCTTGGAAGCCACGGATCTTTGAAGACTCTGATCTATTTTCCATTTCCAACCTACCATCTAAGACCTTTCAAGAGCAGCTCCCTCATCTAAAGAAAACTTCGCTACAAGTGTGAACACCCCTATTTAAGACTTGTATTTAGAAAACCATAATAGGGAAAATATTTGGCCTTCAAAAGTTTATTAGCTAAGGATTCAGGAGAGACAAGTAGCTTTCATGCTTATTTCGCAAGGAGGGCCTGGTTAAAGCCAATTAAATCCTTAAAACCAAGCCCCCTTCCACCTTTGGACAACATATCTCTTCCCAACTTACCTAACTAATTTTCCTTTTACCATTTCGAGTCCCCCACCAATATTTAGAAGCCATGGACCCAATATCCTTACAAAAGCCTACTGGGAGTTGGAAAATACTCATTGTGTAAGTGGGAATAGCTTACACCACTACCTTTAGGAGAATCTCCTTCCCTCCTTAAGAGAATGCATTTCTTTTTCTGCCTTTTAACTTCCCCCAAACCCAATCCTTTATAACATTAAAGGTTTTCATTTTGCCTCTACCCACCATGGTTGGTAACCCTAAGTATTTGTCATATATGTTACCATTAACAAGCCCAAGCATCTTTTGGATAGCTTGTCGCAAAGAAGCACCCACGTTTGGACTAAAAACAAGGCTGGACTTTTTATGAT
Organism: Nephelium lappaceum; assembly: GCA_021234005.1. Lineage (NCBI taxonomy): Eukaryota > Viridiplantae > Streptophyta > Magnoliopsida > Sapindales > Sapindaceae > Nephelium > Nephelium lappaceum. The sequence continues at coordinate 17,594,811 of CM038006.1, forward strand.
TCACAACTACCTTGAACCTCTTTCATAGGTTTTAAGGATTTCCATGATCTTAGCACAATTATCTGTCGAGGCTTTACAACAAAGGACGCTGTCTTCCACAAAAAACATATGACTTATGAGTGGACTTCTTCTGCAGCTTCTAAGACTCAATCCTTTACCATTAAGCTTAGCCTTTCTGATCAAACCTGAGAGAGTTTCTACACATAACAAAAAAGGTAAGGTGAGAGGGGGCAACCCTTGTCTAAGTCTTTTAAAAAAAACCTCATTTAACTTGCTCATACGTTTTGCTCAAGTCTAATTTTAGAGCCATTGCTCATTTCTTTCCCATCTTTTTGCAACTAATGGAGTGGAGGAGTTCAAATGAGGCTATGACATTATCAAAAATCTACCTACTGGGAATAAAGGCAAATTGATTTGAAGAGATGAGCTTAGACAGCGATGCTTTAATCTATTAGCAGTAACTTTTGCAACTATTTTATATATTATATTATTTAAGTTTATAGCCCTAAACTCCTTTAGATTTTACGGATTCTTCGCCTTTGGAATTAGGACTACACTTGTATGGTCGAAGTCTCCAACTAAGGCCTCCCATTTCAAAATCATCAAGCAAACCTTCGTAACATCACTCCCTACCATAGACTCGAATCTCTGAAAAGAATAATGCATAGAATCTGTCTTGCCCTAAAGCCTTTGTAGATCCCAGCTCTGTAATTGCTATTTTAATCTCTTTTTCCCGAAATGGGCTAAAAGAGTTTCTCTCATTGAGTCATTCAAGCAAAAATCAATGCTATCACATGCTTTAGTAATATCAATCATTTAGAGTGGAACACGTAAACAAACTAGAAAAATAATGACACACCAACCGTGCAAGCTCACCTGAATCCTCTACCACCTTGTCGTTCTCATTTTTCAGCTACAGAATCATATTATTCATCTGACGGTTGGAAGCTCTAAGATGGAAGTATCTTGTAATTTGAACCCTTGCTGCCAACCACTCAACTCTTGAGTGCTCTTTTCAGTATAGTTCCTCTTGAAACATAAGTTGTTCTAACTTTTCCTCTCTTCTTTATATCTCCCGTGCATGAATTTTGAATTTGCCTTTGCTTCTCTTCAATACTCTTCTTTAGGAATCCAAACCACTCTCTACTCCATTCATGTAGTTTAAAAGCACAAAGAGACTTTTTTAAATCTACTAAGGACAGAGACCTTCCTCTCACTACTCATACAGCCAAAGCCATCTCATGAAAATCCTCTTCCTTTAACTAAAAAGGTTCAAATTTGAATCTCTTATATGGTTGAGTTTCAAACCTAAACCACGCCTCCTTAAACTTTAAAATGATAGGATGGTGGTTGGATGAGTTAAGGCCTAAGTGCTCAACCTTCACATCTAAAAAACAATTTAAGTTTTTTTTTTTTTTTCTTTGGCTTTTTAAAGTTAAAATTTCTTATTAGACTACATTCATTCTACACTACAGCCTAGCAATATCCTTTGCAATTTTAGATTCCTAGCATGTTTTTAATTTATAATGTAGTACAAAAAATGCATAAAGGTCGCTTACATGGAATTGAACAAGAGGTGCCATTAAAAGTGTTTTCTCAAATTAATTTTAATCACATCATGTCATTCCTATTACCAATGGTATGTATACCATAGATTTAATCTAAAAATCAATTAAAGTAACATGATAAATAATTTATCATTATCATAAAATTCATGAAAAGATGCATCAAATGACATGATAAAGACAAATCCTCTTTATCATTATATATAGATTGTTTTTATTTTTTTTCAATTAATTTTTCAGACTCCATAGTATTTTTCAAATATAATTGTAACTTTTAAATTTTGTTGAAATCCATTTAATATATCATCATATTACAAATCTCTAGCGACTTTAATATGCATGAAAATTAATATTTTCCTATCATAAAAGTTACTATAACAATATATTCTTTTATCAACAAATAAGTTTAAGTTATTTTTAAATTTGTGATTTTTATTTATATTGAAACATAAAACAATGCTAAAAATATAAAATATTAGTATCCAAATTAATTTTAATTAATATGCAACACTTGTGAAATCACAAAAAAGAATGGATTTTTATAGCAAATTTAATTTCTTTAATATTATCATTATTTTGTTATTTTTTTTTATTATAAATTTAATTCTGTAATTTTCAATCACAAAACATGCGCATAGAATTCAGTCTCACATACATGCTCTCTTCACATTGCACACATTGTTTCAGCATGTAAATCACACCTAGTAAACACCACCAAAACATTGTTGCATTTATAAAGTAGCACTGGAAGATGAAGCTTTTTGCCAAAATGGAATGCTGGATTGTAAACCAAACATTATATAACAAGACTAAACCAACCATTTTGTTGCAGGGATTGCTTCTGTTTTTCCTTAATTTAATTTTATGGGGAACGTACGACTCGTTGTATATAATTGGAATGCTGCTCTTAGCAGCGGGTGAAGCTGGATTGAATTTTCTTTTAAATGAATTTCTGGCAAGCCAAGTATTGGGTCATGAACAAAGGCCGGATCAAGAGGATGCTCGAAGGGAGGCTCAAAGGCCGGATCAAGAGGATGCTCGAAGGGAGGATGATCAAGAGGATGCTCGAAGGGAGGATCGAGTAAAAGCTCGAACAAGAGTATGGCGGAAGTTTGCCGGGGTTTCTAGTGTAATTGCCACATTCGTGATAAGCAATTATTCATGGGAAGTCATTTTCTTCACCTTAACATTCATGTTTATTGGCATTTTCATCTTATTCGTGTTTGGGAAGTATTTTTACCACAGTAATGAATCCCCCAGTCTTCAAGAAGATCAAAGACGGGCTGGCTGGCTTTGCATCGTGAGACTGGTCAAGGAATCAAAACCTCTTTTAAAGATGATTCCTATGTGGTCTACCTTCCTTGTGGTCAGTTTGGTATCATCAACAGGGGAAACCTTTTCTAGTGAGCAGGGAAAGAATTTGGATCACACAGATTTTACCTTTTACATAGTTTATTTTGGTAGAGCAATCTCAAAAGCAGGAGTTTCCTTGCTTTATAAAAAGCTGTTGAACCCAAATCGGGGTTCAAATGCTCAGCAGAAACTGGGCAAAATTGTGAGAATTTGGTTTGGAATGGTGCTAGGTACAATTTTCTGCGTCGTTGCTTGGCGGGTTGAGGTTCACAGGTTGCAGATTGTTCATCGTAAAGAAGAGAATCCTGATGAGATAATACATAATATGAGCATCTTCTGGTTGGCCCCGCAATACTGCCTTTTAGGTCTTATGGAAGGCTCTAGTACAAAAGGGGTGCACAAATTCATGATTGGTGAACTTCCTAATTCACTGCATACGTTTGCATGTGCAATGAATAGCTTGGTCATCGATGGACTTGGAGGCATGGTCAGCATATTATATATGAGAGCAAATCATAACCTTTTTGTTGGCAGCTTGAACGAGAGTCGGCTGGACAAGTACTATAAGCGGTTATTGCTTTTAAGTTTTCTCAATATGTGCTACTACTATCCCATATCAATCTTCTACATACGCGTTCATTTCACACAAGCCGATGTGGCATAAACTTAGAATGAGATGTCACAATTAACCATATCCTTGATCAACCATCTACTGTACTACAATATTGTTTCTTAGCATATTATTTGACATAAAAAACTGTGTCATGTGTACATTTCTTTTTATTTGACTCAGCTGTGTGTTAATTATGTTAGGCATCAGTGCTATTAGGCTCTAATTAATTTTATTATTGTTATTTTTTGTATTATTAAAAATTGAGATTCATAAAAAAATTACATAAATTGATGTATATATATATATATGAGTGATTTTCCTGTTAGTGTTTTCTAACTTTAAAATGTTAGGACGAACCAATCAAATTCATCCATTATATTCTCTCTCCTGAAATAAATTCTCTCTTCTATTTAATTCAAATGCAATGGATAAATTTAATTGATTTGTTCTAATTTTTTATATTTATAAAGCACTAATAATGAAATTGAACGGTCAGCATTATAAATACATCTATACTCTGTGTGTGTGTGAGTCTACATATATATATATATGTGTGTGTGTGCATGTGTGTGTGTGAGTTTAATGTGCATCTGTGTGTGTGTGAGTTTACAGTCATATTGCGGGGGAGTGAAGGATTAATCATAGAGGTGTCAACCAGGCAAACCGAGCACCGGTTCAAAGAGGTAGGATCATTATAGAACCACGCCAGTATAATTTCAAGGAAATAGTTTCCATATATAGTTTCGAATTCATGAACACCCTGCAGTATCAAGCAAAAATTAAACTTGGTTTTATTAGATTTTTTCTTTTTTATTTTAAATTGAGCTTATTTGAAAATTAAAAGATTAAAAAAAAAAAAATACTGAGCTGGCCACATTTTCATTTTTGGATTGGACTCGACGTGCATAATAATTTACTGACCATCATATGTAATACCTATTCTAACTATAATATGACCATCATATCCTAGTACAAATAAACTATATAATTAAAATTTTATTCATGATTTAATAATATTTAATTAAAATAATAATAATAATCAATTGAAAAATTAATTAAATTGAATGTCTTAAAAGAATTCAAACATAAATAATTGAAAAGATAATAATAAAAATAAAATGTTAAAAAGGTAAGAAAAAAATCAATAAAATAAAATATTAAAACCCTAGGTGCTTTTGGAATCTTTTTTAAAAAGGTATTTTTGAAAACTATTTTTAAAAATGAAAAACATGTTTTAAAAATAATGTTTTTGAAAATGTAATATGTTTGCTAGGATTTCCTAAAAATTATTTTCAAAAATATAAAATAATATAAATGTGTTTGGTATTGTTTTTGAAAATGTGTAAACACTACAACTAATTATGATTTTAGTGACAAAAAATTTGGTTACGAGTTTATATTTCGTCACTAAAAATATACATATAGTGACAACTATTCACATTCCTCATTATTGATTTAAATTAGTTACCGAATTCTATTTCAAAACTATATTTTCGTCACTAAATCTTATATCATTCTTTAATTATAAAATATTTAGTTACAAATTTATATTTTCTCACTAATAGTATAGATGTATAGTGATAACCATTCACATTTTTTACTATTGATTAAAATTAGTTATCGAGTTCTATTTCAAAACTGTATTTTTGTCATTGAATTCTTTCTCCTCTTAGTTACAAAATATTTAGTTACAAATTTATATTTCCTCACTAATGATTTAGATGTAGTAACAACAGTATATATCATTCACTAAATCTATCAAAGTGATTCAAATTAGTTATTAAAATTTATTTCATGACTTTTTTCCTTTTTTATTTTTTGTTACATTATCTTTCTCGATCGAGCTACTAGTTATAAAATATCTAGTTACAAATTTACATTTTGTCACTCATAGTATGGATATAGTAACATCAATTTAAGTCCTCACTAATTCTACAAAAGTTATTCACATTAATTATCAAAATATATTTTAAGACTAAGTTTTTGTCACTATTATGATTTTGGCTCTTGCTTCTAGTTTTAGTTACCATATTTTTTGTTACTAATTATGCAATTTCTTGTAGTGAAAATAGTTGTTTTAGAAGGAAAAGTAATGATTATTTTTGAAAACATGTTTTGAAAATGATGAAAAATATTAAAATGTTATTTTTCACTTTTTAGTTATTATTTTCAAAAATGTGTTTTTTATTTTTAAAAACACGTTTTACAAAATGGCTAACCAAACACTTTTCACTCATTTTTTGTTTTTTAAAATGTAGAATCATTTTCTAAAACGAATCCAAACAGCACCTAAGCATTTTTATTTCTTCCTAACTACTTCACCCACCATTAGTGCATCACAGCTCAATCGCCTCTCACTCCACAGCCCTTCTTTTTCTTTGTTTTTTTTTGTTTCTAGTTCTTTGTTCTCAATCTTCCAAATTATCTATTCTTCAATTTCTTGGCCGCCTTCCTTGTCTCACACCGCAAAACACTCTTTTTTCTATTATCTTTTCTTTTATCGTGTTTCTTTACCCTTAACCTTTCTTGAGATCTCATCTCCAACCTTTTTGTCCTTTTCAATTTTGGTTGAAAACTTGAATATTTACCACTCACTCGAATTTCTCTCTCTATTGTTTTTTGTTCTAATTTTCCCTTTTCAATTTCTAATTTGCATGTATTTGATTGATTTTTTTTCTTTTGATTTTTTATTTTCTAGTTGAATATGGGTGGAGTTTGGTTGAGACTAGTTTATAAATTTGATTGAGATAGGTGGATATAAAAGTGGAAGAGAGGATTGTCAATTTTTTTTTAAAAAAAAAAAAATCATCTTAGAGCACAGAGAATAGAGCAAGACAAAAAGATAGGAAATAAGAGAAAATTCTTTTTTTTTTTTTTTGGTATAATATGAGGGTATGATTGAAATCTAAAAAATTCGTTAAACATAAAAAATTGCTTCCCGTATTTTCTAAAAAGCTTCCATAACAAGAAAGAGCCACGACTAGCGATAGAAATGCTCTAACAAACCTATTTAAAGGCAACAATACTCATTCTATTTGCATGCCAAACTTTACGTGGGTTAAAGAAAACAAGTTGATGGATGCTATTATTGCTTAGAGAAGGGACTCTACATTCTCATATTCTTATATTAACTCCTATATGCTTCCAAGTTTTCATTCTTTTGTCAAATGATAGATTTTCTCTACTCCTTCCCTATATATATTTATATATATATGTTTTCCCAACACTATGTTAGACTATTCCAATGGCGCAATTAACAAGTAATTGTTTTTATAAATATATGTATATATATATCATACATGTTAACATATGTTCATAGAAAAATAATATTCTTAAAAATAACTTTTTGAGTGTTTTCTTTAAATAAAGAAATTTTACCACGTTAGGATAAAGAAGAGTTTGAATACCATACTTTATACTAAAAAACTTTAGATAATAATCTTAACTAGTAAAACTTTAAACTTATCACTCCAAGTTGTTGTGTCTGGGTGGCATAACAAAACTACACGCAATAATAAGTGTAAACCCTCTATTCTTAATTTTACGGATTTTCTGGTAATAGTCCATAAATAACTATTAGAGACCCTAAATAGTTCATGGAAACGCCTAAGGTTATAGGGAACCCTTAAAGATCGATTTAAACTCGATCGGAGAATAATCGGAAGGGTAAAATACTGAACGAAATTGAGTAATTATTTAATGTGACAAGGGACTAAATTGAAGATAAGATTTAATATTTGTGGTCAAAGTAAAATTTAGTTAAAAGCTAAAGCATGAGAATGAAATTTTTTAGGGATGTGACTGGTATTATAGGATTTGTTTGTGGAGGAAAATGTGAAGCAAAAGATGGGTTGACTCATAAAACAAAGACAGAAATCAGATTTGTCGCACAAACTGAAGCCGAGAAAGAAGAAAAAGAAAGAAGAAGAATAAGAAGAACGCGATGACGCCGACCATCAGCTCAACCCGATGCCGAGAAGCTCGCTGAACTAGCCACAAATCAAACCTATCGCCAAGTAGAAACGAAGACGCCAAGCCGAGTAGATCCGAAGCAAACCAGACCGCCGATCAAAGCCGAATGACGACAACAAGCTGCCGTCCCAACCACCTACAGAACCCAATGTCAAGCCTAACCGATCCACACCACTTCCAGCTTCAACCGATCTCGATTTCAACTCGAAACCAGTGCAGAGCGTGACCGAAATGGAATCGAAATAGAGGCGGCAGATCAGAGAAGAAGAATGGAGGTTTGGCTGAGAATGGGGGACCTCGTGTCGAGAAGAAGAAGAAGGGAAGAGATCCAATCAAACCTAGTCCACAACAGCCCCAAAACGAAGTCAACGTGAAGAGGAAGAGGGTGATTTCGTGAGGAAGAAAATGGGTGAGTTGTTTAACTTTGAAGTTGATGATTGTGTTGGTGATTAAGTTGATTTCGAAATGGGTTTTGTTATGATTTGTTTGTTAGTTGGTTTTGAGTAAAAATGAGTTGAAAAATAAGTGAATTGATGTTTATTAAGAGCTTAGGAAACCAAGAAAAAATATTAAGAATTTAAAGAAAAATAAAAAAGCTCTCTAAACTAGTTTGAAGGGCGTTTCCGTAAATTGACCCATATGGCATTTGTTTGAGTGTTCGGATGACCCTAACAAGTTTAATTAGGTGTATTGAGATTATTAAAAGTGAAAGATTAAACTTAGAATTCAAAACCAAGAAAACGCCTGAAATTAGTAGCGAAAACAACACGTTTTTAGCCTAGAACGCCTACTCGATGGTCGTTTCCTTTCGTACCGACACTTGAACCGACTAGAACGCGAGTTGGGGAGGTGTTTAGAGTGAAAACGGAATGAAGAAAAATTCCGAATAGGGCTGTGAATAGTGCTCGGCCTAAAGGGGTCGAACGATTTTTGTCTCGGGCCTCCGAACGCGATTCTGTTAGTGCCAAAATGTCCCTAGGTGATAATAAATAGGTTCCAGGCGAAGAAAATGAAGTTCGAAACCCTAGAATCAATAAAGAAACCAAAAAAAGGAACGTTTACGCGTAAAAATGGTCAATTGGGAGCATTTGTGTAATTTTAGTTATTCTGAGTTTCTAGAAGTTGACACAAACGTAAATTTACATATACATATGTTGTGTAGGTGATGAGGATGCGCGAGGATCAAGACGAGAGGAGTAGAGGTTTCGTACGCGCCGTTTGAAGTTCATCATTTTGTGAGTGCATAAATGAGTTTATTAAAGTTCATGCTTATTTGAAATATTTAAGCATTATGTAATTATTACATGTTATTTTAGAACTTAAAATGATGCTATTTTGTGCTTTTGCACTTACTAAACATATTTTAGTACTTAGTGCACTTAGAAAATGAGTTTAAGTGCTTAATGCACTCAAAAAATGAGTTTTTGTGCTTATTGCACTCAAAATCAGATTTTGGTGCTTTATGCACCCAGAAAAAAAATTTGTGCTATTGCACCAGAAAGTTAAAGCCAAAAAAAAAAAAAAAAAAAAAAAAAAGTTTTCAAAGCCATTAGTATACCCTTAAAGATTTTCAGTTTCAGTTTTAGACCGGGCCGGTCTATCCCACATCAGTTGGCACAGTCCTGGGGAGGGATAAGTCACTAACCTGGGGGGACAAGTGTCCGAGTCTGTCAGTTGAGTCGCCTTTACTGATGTGGGGTAGTGTTTCACGTGTTATGGTTAGCGCTGGGAAATTCCACATATAGTCGCGAGATGTCTCAGATTGTGTCACGGTTGGTGTCAGTTCAAAATCGTCACATGACCCCAGAGTTAGGGATACTATGGTGTTTTCGAAAGATATCAAAAAATAGTTTTGAAAGAAAAGTAAATTTGAAAAGAAAAGAAATTTTATGATTATTATTCAACTTATTTATGATTTTAAGTTACGAGTTTTTAATTTAAATGCATGCTTGTGTTTATATATAAATTCTCACATTTAAATTGAGTTTGAAAGATTAAAGTTTGACATGATTAAGAAAACAAATAATAGTTTTTAAACGTTTTTCGAGGAGGACGTTTAGAAATCAAAGTTTTTGAACTAAAGATAAATTATCACTCACTGAGCTTCTAGCTCATTTTTGTTTTTCTATTTTTATACAAAAACCTCCTCAGGTACTCTCAGTAGGTAGCCGAGCAGTGACATCACCTCCAGCGGGTGAGGCAGCGTGACACGATGACATCTTGAGCTAATTATTTTCCATAAGTTATTTACATGTAAATCCCATTTGAATTGTATAAATGAATTGTAATTTGAATTTATTTGCTCATAACTATTTTTAAATTGTTTTTAATTTAAATGTGGTTTATTAAATTGTGTTTTGAATTTTATTAAGTTGATTTGAAAAATTAAATGCATGATTGAGACCTATGAGCAATCAGAAGTTGCGTTGGTGATGAATTCTAGTCGAAGTGTGATTTTTTTTGTAAACAGATTTTTCTGGAATGTTGAAAATGCAACCTTTATGTTACCGAAATTTTATTAGAAAATGAGTATTAAAAAAATAATTCTTACGTCTTTTTAGTTTTTAAAGAAAACCAACCCAACAATGTTTTAGAAAGTATCAGAAAGTTTAGAGTTCGTTCCATGAGTTTTGCTTAACCTGACGAGTTGGATCTAAGAGGGATCTGTTGGGGTGTCCGGCGTAACCTATCGGATTAGAGGTAAAGGTATTCGGATCGGGTCACGTCAATAAGTACACGGGTTTGAGTATCATCTAGAGCAATACAGATAATTACCACTTGGTCCCTCTTGTGTGGGCAGATAAATTACGGTTAAGTCACTTAAAAATGGTAATTAAGAGTAGTTTCCACCTTAAATAGGGCCTTTGTAAAAATATTGTGTTTTGGACCACACCATAATATCTATCATAGTGGTTCCGGTAGTTGTAATATGTCAAAAAATAAAAAACTTTAAACTTATCGTCCAAGCCAAATGATCTCATTAATGATAATCAATATATATGGAATTATATCAAATTTAATATTCATGTCAATTACCATGGAAGAAGTGAAGCTCCATGGACTTTGGCCAAGCCCTTTCAGTTACAGAGTGATATGAGCTATAAAACTGAAGGGTATTGAAAATGAGCACATAGAATAAAATTTTCCAAACAATAGTGAGTTGCTTTTGAAATACAATCCAGTTAACAAGAAAATACATGTCCTTGTTCATGGTGGAAAACCAATTGTAGAGTCCCTTGTCATCCTTAAATACATTAACGAAACATGGGCTTAGAACCTTTTGCTTCCAACTGATGCTCATGAGAAAGCGATAGCTAGGTTTTGGACCAAATTTGGAGTAGACAAGGTATTTCAATTTCAACTCCATCAATAAAATCTTTAAATTTCAATGAAAATTTTCTTTCTTTATCATTGGTCTTCGATTTCTTGGCATGCCTATCTGATTGTTCAGTTGTGACATATACAAAGAAATTATTGTCTTTGATTTTTTTTTTTCTATAAAAGGAAATAACTTTGTTTCATATATCTAGAGATTCAATTGCTTTAGGTGAATGTATGCGAGTCTTGAAACTCCACAAGTATTTTCAATTTTTTTTTTTAAAACTTTTTTCAATAGAAACTAGAGATCATCATTGACTAAAACATAAATCTATCTACTTTACGAAGGAATTTAAAATGAAAGCTTTAAATTAAGACCAATTTTCGAAATTTTATATATAAACCCCTTCTAACAGTAAGGAAAAAAAGAAGAAAGAAAAAGCCCTCTAGCCTTTAATGTCAGTCGAAAACTCTTTTGGCAAATATGTATATATATGGGGGAAATTTGATCCCTTGTCAATTTAATTGAGCCTAGCATTAAAACCAATTGAAATCAATTTCAATTGAAACCCAAAATCAAGTCGATAAGGATCGATCTTTGAAGAACATAGGTCCAAGCCTAATCAACCAACTAGGATAGGTTGGAAAAGGGCATCACTACCTGACGCGACCCAATCCAGATCTTTAGACTAGTATCTGGTAGGCCTCGCCTGACATTCCAACGGATCTCTCTTAAACCCTACTACATGGACTAAGAGAAATTCGCGAAGCGAACCCTTAAAACTTTCGCTTTTAAACTAATATAATCAACTTTCTTTTTAAAACTAGTTGAGTTGGTTTCATTTTAAAACTAAAGTTTCATTTCAAATTTTAAATCCAAATCATTTTATAAAACTAAAATTTGGCAGTATAACGGTTGTGTTATTAACATTGCCAAATAACCTGTAAAATAAATTTGCACTTCCAAATATTTCTCAAACACAACCCCACTTCCTTAGTCACAAACATATATCTCTAATCACAATTCCATTTCAACAAAATTAAAAGCATGAAGTCATAAATCAAGCCATTCGCAAACTTACACAATTGTTTAAAAGAAACTAAAACTTTCATCTCATAAATAAATATTTACAACTCATTTACAACTCAAAAGAATATATCTATAAACGATTTCTTTAAAGCTACAAAATATGCAAAATATAAACTATGCAAAAGCATTGTCGTGTCATGCCGACCTACTCTTCTGGAGGAGCCCTCTCGTCTCGGTTACCCACGTCAATACCTGAGGAGGTTTCTTAAGATAAAGCAGGAAAACTATGAGCTTTGGAAGCTTAGTAAGTGCTTGTGATTTTTTTTCAACTAAAGTATTTGATTTCTAAAATACCCTCTTAAAATTTTTGGAAGTAAATTTCTACTTCTTAAAATTACTCAAATTTATGTCTCATTAAATGTAAAGCATGAATAGAGAATCTATAAAACTCATATGTACATAAAACTTCATATAAAGCTTGTAAATTATAAAGCACACAAAATGTTAAACAAATTCATCACTTGTAGTAAAGATATGAAAATGCTTTTCTTTGCTTTCTAAATTTCAGATGCTAACTTTTTCTTTCTAAAAGCATCATTCGTACCTCTAAAAGCTCTAACCACACGACGACTAACTAATGTTGCTCATTGTGGCAAGTCACATGGCGATTTTAAATTGACACCAACCGTGACGCTACTAACCATAGAGCGAGATAATATCTCACACAAGTAGAGGGCGACACGACAGACTCAATTTCCCTCCAAGTTAGTGATGTATCACTCTTTCCAACCCACCCCCCCCTCAACCCCCCAGGACTTTGTCATACTAGTGCGGGATATATCAACCGGGTCTGAATCTGAATCTATAATCTGAGGGTATACTCATGACTTTTGAAAATTTCTTTTTGCTTTAACTTTCTAAGTGCAATAAGCAAAAATCTCTTTTCTAAGTGCATTAAGCACCAAACTCATTTTTAAGTGCAACAAACACAAAATATCTTTACTAAATGCAAGAAGCACGGAATAGCTCATCTTTTAAAAGTTTTAAACTAGAGCTTTAAGCCCAATTCTCATAGAAATTTTTCTTACTTACTAAAAACTTGAAGCTAGAGTTAAAATACTCATTTCTATAGAAAACTTATGCTGGTATAGTTATAAAGCTACCTTATTCATGCAAAAATATGAAAACTAGTAGAGTATTCATTTTAAAATCTAAAGCTAACATAATAGAAATTTTCTTATAACTTTTCAAATAATCAATTAGTTTTACAAATCTAATTACAAGCACTACAAAACAAAGTGTAGCACTCACTTGGATTCAAAGCTTGGTATAAGAAGCTTCAATTGCTTTGCCTTACTCCGTTTGCTTCCTCCTCACCTACACATCATATTCTCACTTAGAATGTGCTAAATTTAACTATATAAAACTTAATACATGGATTTTAACTCAACCAGCTCTATTGAAGGCTATTTTGCCTATACCCCTCTATTGTTGGTTTCTACTTAACCAAAACTTTAAAATTTCAATTTCTTTTCATGAAATTTATTTATTCTCACTTAGGAACACCCTTATCATCACTAAATAATTTTCGGAGGCTTAAATTTGACCGTTTGGACCCCTTTTGGCCGAACTTATGCTAGGGACCAATCCCTAGCTTTTCTTTCCTCCATTTTTGCTCCACTCATCTCCCTTACTCGCATTTAGGTCGATCCAAGTGTCAATTTGAAAAGAAACGGCCGTCGGGTGAAGGTTCCTAGTTAAAACGCCTTATTTTTGCTACTACATTAAGGACAATTTTTTCATTTTCCACTTCTAATCTCAATTCTCTTCTCTTTAGTGTTATGCTTATGCATGCTCAATTATACTCATACAACTCATTTAAACACATAGGAGAAGTGGTATTACTTGATGACCACCAATGCTCTTCATTTAGGCTACAAGATGTATGTTGTCTAATTTATTTTCTAACACTCTCACAAGTTTATCTAACATGTAACAAGCATGGAATCAAGCTTAAAGGCATTAAATTTCATTGGAATCATACACCCCTTACTATAGCCTTGCATGTCCTAACACACACCAAGTTCCTTTTATTCAAAATTTTCATGCTTAAACCTTTTAGGCATTTCATCAAACACCTAATCAACAACATAATTCATTTAAATCAAGCTCAAATCAAATTTAGGGTTTCTCCCACATAAATCCTAACTTATCATTCTTGAATGATTTAACTTAATTTACTCTTACTTTAGGTCTCTTAAAGTTCAATTCATGATATAAATGAAAACCCTCATCAAATTCTAACTCAATCATCAACACTAACTACCATAAATGGGTTCAAAGGTGATGAAACTAACATCTTTTTGCTTTGATCTGACTATAAACTTGGTTCTCTAGCTTGGGTTAACTTGAAATCTTGAATTGGAGCTTAGAAGTTGATTGAAACCAACTTGTTTCCCTTTCTCTATAGCTTGGCCGAACACCTCTAGTCTCTCTGCCTATGTTTTTGCTTCAAAAATTGGCTAAGTGTTGGACACTCTCTTATATATATACTTTTAACTTTTTCTAAATAACCATTATGTCCTTGACAATTTGGTTCTTGTCCTTGAACTTTTGCTTAATTCTATCTTGACCCCTAATAAGATGCCCTTGCTTCTAATTGGTTCACATGTTACACATGTTACACTTAACAATCACTTAATTACCAACCAATCACTTTATGTCATTTACCATCTCTAATAACCATATTTAGTTTACACTTGGTTATTCTCATTGGTGAGATTTTCTTTTACTTTGATAATTATCAGTGGACGCTTATCTTACTAATTTATAAAGACTCCAACGGAAATGATCATTTTACCCTTCTATTTATTTATTTTACAATTGGGTTCAATCAATTTATAAAAATTCTCTATATTCTTGGACACTTTCATTGATCATTTAGGATATCAAAATATCACTTAGTGACTAATACTAGGGAAACCGTAAATAGAATTGAGGGCTTACAATTTCACCTCTCCCTATAAATTTCTTCCTTGAAATTTTAAATTACATATCTGGCTCGAATAAGTGTAGATATTGGGTATGCATTTGCTCCTCATGTTCCCATGTAGCATACTCGGATTCATGGTTCCTCTACAATACTTTCATTAATGGAATGACCTTGTGACATAACACTTGATCTCTTCAATCTAAGATCTCCACTGATTGCTCTTCGTAAATCAAATTCTCTTTGAGTTGCACCGGTTGCTCTTTCAATATATGTGAAGGGTCGACTACATGCTTACGAAGTATGGAGACATGGAAGACATCAAAATGTTGGCTAATTCTGGTGGTAACCTCAGGCGGTATGCCACTTCACCCATTCTCTCTACAATCTCGTACAGCTCGATATATTGCGGACTCAATTTCCCTCGCTTTCCAAACCTCAATACTCCTTTCCATGGTAAAATCGGCAAGAACATTCTATCACCCACTGCAAATTCTAAGTCTCTTCTTCGATTGTCCGCATAGATTTTCTGTCTGTTACTTGCTATCTTCAACTTATCTCTAATTACATTGAGCTTCTCAGTTATGCCTTAGACAATCTTTAGAGCAATCAGCTTTCTCTTACCCACCTCATCCCAACAAATTGAGGTTCTACACTTTCTGTTATACAACGCTTCATAGAACACAATGCCAATACTAGATTGATAGTTGTTGTTGTAGGCAAACTCTGTCAAAGGTAGGTGGGTATCTTAGCTCCCTTTAAACTCCATAACACAAGCTCTCAACATGTCTTCAAGGGTTTGGATTGTTCTGTCGGATTAGGCATCTGTTTGTGGACGAAAGGCCATACTAAAGTTCAATCTGGTGCTTAATGCTTCGTGTAACTTCGACCATAATCTGGGGATAAATCGTGGGTCTCTATCTGATACAATGGATATTGGTACGCTATACAGTCTCACGACCTTATCTACGTACAACTAAGTCAACTTATCTAGGGAATAAGTATTCTCAATGGCTAGGAAGTGAACGGACTTTATCAATTTGTCAATTATCACCCAAATAGCATTATGCATGCTCTGAGTCCATGGAAGCCCTACCACAAAATTCATTGTGATTCTCTCCTATTTCTACTCAGGAATAGGTAGAGGTTGTAATAAACCTGCTGGTTTCTGGTACTCTGCTTTAATCTACTGGTAAGTTAGACATCTAGATACGAACTCTGCTATATCTTTCTTTATTCCTCTCTACCAGTAATGGTCTTTCAAAGTCCGATACATCTTAGTACTCACTGGATGCATAACATATGCTAATGAAAGTGCCTCTTCCATGATCTCTTTCTTTAGATCTCCCACATCAGGCACACATAATCTCTATATCATAATCAGTGTCCCATCATCTCTCACTAAGAAGTTACTCTATTGTTCAGCTTCTATCTCACCTCTTAGCTTCGTCAAGTATGGATCCTAGGTCTGAAGTTCTCTCACTTAATCTATTAACACTAGACGGACGTGAAATGCTGTTAGTAAAACTCTTAAGTCTGTCGTCTCCAATTTAACACCTATGGATCACAACTCTACTGACATAGGCAAATACTCTACCTTTAGCTGGGCTAATGAATCGGTGGACTTATGGCTCAGTGCATCCGTTGCCATATTCTCTTTTCCAAGGTGATACTTAATTGTGCAGTCATAATCTTTTATGATCTTTATCCATCCTCTTTATCTCATATTGAGCTCTTTCTGTGTAAACAGGTATTTTAAACTTTTGTGATCTATGAAGATCCTACAGGGTAGTCCATATAGATAGTGTCTCCATATCCATAAAGCAAACACTATAGTTGCTAATTCCAGGTCGTGTGTCGGATAATTCTGTTCATGTTTCTCAACTGTCGAGATGCATAAGCTATCACTCTATCGTTCTACATCAACACACAACCTAGACCTTGTCTGGACGCATCATATTAAACCACAAATCCATTATTCCTTGATGAAAGGGTAAGCACAGGCGCCAAGGTCAATCTCCTCTTCAACTCATCAAAACTACACTGATACTCCTCTGACCATACAAACTTCTTTTCTTTGCTTGTCAATCTCGTCAAGTGAGCAGTTATCTCTGAAAACCCTTCCACGAACTTTTTGTAATAACCAGCTAGTCCCAAGAAACTTCTAACTTCCATCACGTTCGTGGGTGACTTCCAATTTACTATAGCCTCTATTTTCTAGGGATCTATTGATATTCCCTCCACTGATACCACATGACCTAAAAATGTTACTCTGTTTAGCCATAATTGGCACTTACTAAACTTTGCGTACAGCTGGTGCTCCCGTAAGGTCTGCAATACAACTCTAAGGTGCTTAGCGTGCTCCTCTTGGCTACTTGAATACACCATCTTGTCTAAGTAAGGCTTGAAGAGTCTTTTCATCAAGTCCATAAAAGTTGTTGGGGCATTTATCAATCCAAATGATATCAGTAAGAATTCAAAATGCCCGTAACAAGTCTTAAAGGCCATCTTAGGGACATATTCTCTATGGATCTTCAACTGATAGTACCTTGATCTCAAGTCAATTTTTGAAAATACCTTGGCTCCTTTGAGCTGATCAAATAGATCATCAATCCTCAGTAACGGATCCTGATTCCTGATAGTGACTCGATTCAGCTATTTGTAATCTATGCATAACCTGAGGTTCCCATCTTTCTTCTTTACAAACATTATTAGAGCTCCCAAGGTGAAGCATTCGGCCTAATGAATCCTTTACTCACTAATTCTTCCATTTGAACCTTTAGCTCTTTCAACTCTGCTGATGCTATTCAATATGGCACTATAGAAATGGACTCTGTCCCAGAAGCTAACTCTATCTCAAACTCTATCTCTCTGTTTGGTGGTAGCCCTAAAAGATCCTCAGGAAAAACATCTGGATACTCTTTAACTATTGGAACTTCTTTTAATCTCAACTCATTGTTCTCTGATTTTACTGCATAGGCCAAATACCCTTAACACGTCTTTCTTAGCATCTTATTGGCTTTCATTACACTGATCTGACACGTCTTTCTTAGCATCTTATTAGCTTTCATTACACTAATCATACTTGTAGGAAGCAACTTCCTCACACCACAGAAGATTACATCTGCTTCCTCAAGTCTGCTGAACTTCACTTCCTTTCTATAACAGTCCATCGTAGCTCGATGTTTAGATAGCCAACCCCTACCTAGTATAACATTAAAGTCATATATATCCAGTAGAATCAGGTCTGTCTTAAACTTTTGACTTGCTATGTTCACCCTGCTTCTCATATAAACTTTATATGCTATAAGCGAATCACCTGTGGGAAGCGATACCAAAATGTTATAATTTGAGGGTTCATTGTCTACTCTAACTTTAGCAATAAAATCCACTGACATAAAAGAATGTGTAGCCCTTGGGTCAATTAATGCATGGACATTTAGATCAAACAAAGAGATGGCACCTATGACCACATCTAGGGCTGCAACTGCATCCTATTGGGTGACAGCATAGCCTCTAGCCTAGGTATGGGGTCTTTCAAGCTGTCCTCTGGGTGGTACTTCCTTGTTGGGTCCATCACTAGATTGCTCAGGGCCTGTTGCTGCTATAATCTGGAGGCCTCTTTTCTCTGGTCCATGACCTCTACTGGTCTGTCTTGGTGTGGTAGTCCTACCCTCAGGTTTATTCGATGCGGCTATGCTTGAGCAGTATTTCATAAAATGGCCTTGCTTACTACATTTGAAACACCCAGTGCTACCCATGAAGCATTTGTTTGGATGCATTCTACCACATTTCTAACAGGTAAGAAGTGTTCTCAAACTCTCTTTGGTGCTTCTGGACCCAACTAACTGCTTTACTAAACTCTAACTACTCCGAACACCCTGACTCTACCTCCTGCTATCTGACCAGAAAGATTTCTCTCCACTTTTGGCAACTTTGCTGCATCCTCCTTGGTGACTACCAGTCCAGCTACACTTTTGGCTTAATTTCTTCGATTGAGGAATGGCCTCTATACTTCTGTCAACTTTGGTAGCTGCCTCTACCAACTTCCCATACTGTGTATGCACAGATGATGCTACATAAGTCTTGATTCATGGATTGAGGTCTGACATAAATTTGTTTACTTTTTACTCTTCATCATCTATGATGGATGGAACAAGGCGACCTTTGCCTCTTATTCAACTGCTGAGAGGTTGCCCTGCTCTAACTTGAAAAATTGCTCAACCTTTGCCTCTTTATAGCTTCTGGGGTAAAACTTCTCTAAAACTTCTCTCCAAAAAATGGCCCTTGATACTCCATCAACGTGCCTCTTCTGAAGTGCCTTCCACTAATCTTTCGTTCTATCTTTAAGCTGGAAGGCTGAATACGTGACCATCTGGACCTCTGTGTAGCCCATGACTTGAAAAATTCTTCATTTGCCTCTAACCATGACAGCGCACGCTATGGCTCTCTTGTGCCATTATTACGCCTAATTTTCATGCGCGCTTTATAGATGCTCCCATCTCACAAGGTTGATGAAGGGCTACTGCTAACACTTGGGCCATCTGTTCTATGTTTACCTATGCACCATCTGGCCCTTCTGGTGATGATGGTTCTACTTAGGGTTGACTCTCTGGCACGTTAATAGACTCGTCAACGTGCTCCTGCTCATGTGTGGGTGCCTCTGTGGCTGCCCTCCTCGTTCTCGGATGATTACGACGATAGATGCTTTTGTAAAATTTAAATATGGATGAGTGGTCTTGAAATGCATGAGATAGAAAGTTGACAATGCATGAAAACAACTTTAGAAATCATGTAATGCATAAAAATGCATAAACTAGAAACTTGAAAACTCATGTAGTCCATAAAAACAAAAAAAAAAAAAAACTTCATGCTAAAACAACTTCAAAGCTTTCTGAAATCTTTCTCAAAAACTTTACAAAACTAAGCTCTGATATCACTCTGACGCGACCCAATCCGAATCTCTCTAGACTAGTACCCGGTAGGCCTCGCCTGACACCCCAACAAATTCCTCTTAAACTTTACTAGGCAGGCTAAGAGAAATTCGCGGAACGAACCCTTAAAACTTTGCTTTTAAACTAATTTAATCAACTTTAGTTTTAAAATGAAACCAACCCAACCAGTTTGGGTTGGTTTCGTTTTAAAACTAAAGTTCCATTTCAAATTTTAAATCCAAATCATTTTATAAAACTAAAATCCGGCAACATAATGGCTGCGTTATTAACATTCTCAAAAAACCTATAAAAGAAATTTGCACTCCCAAATATTTATCAAACACAACCACAGTTCCTTAGCCACATATATATATTTCGAATCACAATTTCATTTCATCAAAATTAAAAGCATGAAGTCATAAATCAAGTCATTCACAAGCTTACACAATTGCTTAAAAGAAACTAAAACTTTCATCTCATGAATAAATATTTACAAGTCATTTACAACTCAAAAGAATATATCTACAAATGATTTCTTTAAAGCTACAAAAGATGCAAAATATAAAATATGCAGAAGCATTTCGTGTCATGCCCACCTACTCTTTTGGAGGAGCCCTCTCGTCTCAATCACCCATGTCAATACTTGAGGAGGTTTTTTAAGATAAAAACAGGAAAACTATGAGCTTTGGAAGCTTAGTAAGTGCTTGTAATTCTTTTGCAACTAAAATATTTGATTTCTAAAATACCTCCTTAAAACTTTAGGAAGTAAATTTCTACTCCTTAAAATTACTCAAATTTAAGTCTCATTTAAATGCAAAACACGAATACAGAATCTATAAAACTCATATGTACATAAAACTACATATAAAGTTTGTAAATTATGAAGCACACAAAATGCTAAACAAGTTCATCACTTGTAGTAAAGATTTGAAAATGTTTTTCTTTGCTTTCTAAATTTCAGATGCTAACTTTTCTTTCTAAAAGCACCATTTGTACACCTAAATGCTCTAACCACATAACGACTAACTAACGTCGCTTGTTGTGGGAAGTCACATGGCGATTTTAAAGTAACGCCAACCATGACGTTACTAAGGCATCTCATGACTATATGCGGAATTCTACATCGTTAATCATAGTGCGAGATAATATCCCACACAAGTAGAGGGTGACACGACAGACTCGATTTCCCCCCAAGTTAGTGACGCATCCCTCCCTCCCCCCCACCTCCCCTTCAAGACTTTACCATACTAGTGGGGGATATACCGGCCAAGTCTGAATCTGAATCTATAATCTGAGGGTATACTCATGGCCTTTGAAAATTTCTTTTTGCTTTAACTTTCTAAGTGCAATAAGCAAAAATCTTTTTACTAAGTGCATTAAGCACTAAATCTCATTTCTAAGTACAACAACCACAAAATATCTTTGTTAAGTGCAAGAAACACAAAATAGCTCATCTTTTAAAAGTTTTAAGCTAGAGATTTTAAGCCTAATTCTCATAGAAGTTTTTCTTACATACTAAAAACTTGAAGCTAGAGTTAAAATACTCATTTCTATAGAAAACTTATGCTTGTATAATTATAAAGCTACCTTATTCATGCAAAAATATTAAAACTGGTAGAGTACTCATTTCAATATCTAAAGTTAAAACAATAGAAATTTTCTTATAACTTTTCAAATAATCAATGAGCTTTACAAATCTACTTACAAGCACTGCAAAACAAAATGTAGCACTCACTTGGATTCAAAGCTTGGTATAAGAAGCTTCAATTGCTTTGGCTTACTCTGCTTGCTTCCTCCTCATCTCCACATCACATTCTCATTTAGAATGTGCTAAATTTAACTGTATACAACTTAATACATGGATTTTAACTCAGCTAGTTTTATTGAAGGTCATTTTGCCTACACCCCTCTCTTGTTGGTTCCTACTTAACCAAAGCTTTAAAATTTTGATTTCTTTTCATGAATCTTATTTATTCTCGCTTAGGAACACCCTTATCATCATGAAATAATTTTTGAAGGGTCAAAACGAAATTTTACCGTTTTAGACCCCCTTCGACCGAACCTATGCTAAGGACCACTCCCTAGCTTTTCTTTACTCCTTTTTTACTCCACTCAACTCCCTAACTCGCATTTAGGTTAGTCCAAGTGTCAATTCAAAAAGAATCGGTCGTCAGGTGAAGGTTCCTAGCTAAAACGCCCTATTTTCGCTACTAAATTAAGCACAACTTTTCCATTTTCCACTTCTAATCTCAATTCTCTTCTCTTTAGTGTTATGCATGCTCAATTATACTCATACAACTCATTTAAACACATAAGAGAAGTGGTATTACATGATGACCACCAATGCCCTTCATTTAGGCTACAAGATGTATGATATCTAATTTACTTTCTAACACTCTCATAAGTTTATCTAACATATAACAAGCATGGAATCAAGCTTAAAGGCATTAAATTTCATTGGAATCATACACCCCTCACTATAGCCTTGCATGCCCTAACACACACCAAGTTCCTTTTATTCAAATTTTTCATGTTTAAACCTTTTAAGCATTTCATCAAACACCTAATCAACAACATAATTCATTTAAATCAAGCTCAAATCAAATTTAGGGTTTCTCCCACATAAATCCTAACTTATGAATCTTGAATGATTCCACTAAATTTACTCTTGTTTTAGATCTCTTAAAGTTCAAATCATGATGTAAGCCCTCGATGTTTAATTATGGTTACTTTTGTAACAACCTCTAAGTAATGTGTGAAATCGTAAATAATTATTAAGAGATGTTTTGAGACCCTAGGGAATTAAACGAAAGTATTGTAAAACTATAGAGGTTGATGAAACCCCATTGGAAGCCTAGTTAGGTATAAGGGTAAGTTGATCATTAGGCATTGGAGTTATTAAATTAGTATGACCTATGGATTAAATTGAAAGAAGTTTATAAGTTAAGGGTCAAGATAGGATAAATAAAAGTTAAGTGCCAAAAACTAATTAAGTAAAGGATATAATGGTCATTATGGGAATTGTTATAAATATATAAACAAAAGTTAGTGGAATTTTGAGACTTTCATTCCACCAACAAAGCCAAACCGAGAACACACAAGACAAAAGAGAGAAAAGAGAGGCGAAAGGGAGAAGTGAGGGTGTGTTCGGCCAAAGAGAGGAGGAGAAGATCAAGGTAAGTTCAACTAATTTTTAGACTCCTAATCAATCAAACAAGCTTCCATAAGCTAGGAAATCAAATGTGAAGCATCCAACAAAGCCAATCAAGGTTAGTTTGCTCATTTTTGGATTAGTTTTTGTGATGTTTGTGTTGGTTATTTTGATGATGTTTGAGTTGGTTTTGGTGGGAAGTTTTTATATATGTTGAGAGATGATTTATTGGAGACTTGAAAGTATGTGTATATGGCATGGAAGCCTACTAAAATTGATAAGTTAGGGTTGGCTTGGAATAGGTTTTGAGTTGGTTTTAGATTAGAAACTAATAGAATGAGATGTAGACTAGGTGTTTGACAAAATGTCTCAAAAAAACCAACACCAAAAACTTGAAAGAAATGGACTTAGGATATGTTAGTGCTTGTAAGGCTATATGGAGAGGTATGAGAATCTAATGAAATGGAGGTGTTTCAAGCAAGATTTGATGTTGTTTAACTTACAGACAAACTTATGAAAATGCTTGGATTGAAATTAGAACAACTCCCATTGTAAGGCTTTGTGAAGAGCATTATGAGTTGTCATGGAAACCACTCCCTTTATATGTTTAATTGAGTTGTATGAGTAGGTTTGAGTGTGTATAACATTAAGGAAAGGAAAAATTGAAGTTAGGAATGAAAAGTGTAAAAATGGCACTTAAAGTGATGAAAAAAGAGGGTTTTTCCTATGTTTGGACACCCGAACGATGGAATTTTTCAAAGCTACTTTATGAGTGATCAAAATAAGAGTCGAGAGAGCGTGTGGAGCAAGAAAGAAGTGAAGCACAGCCCTAGGTAGGGCTATGCACACCATTCGGCCAAGAGAGGTAAAAAATGACCACTTTTCGTTTCAAGCTTCGAATGATGATTTCGAGCATATGGGCGTATTCCTAGGTGAAAATAACCAGGATCCATAGAAAGAAATAGGAATTAGAAAGCTTCGGTTAAGCAAAAATCATGTAGGGAAGCTTTTAGGCTTAATAGGGGTCAATGGAGTTAATTGTGTTAAAAGTTGTGTAATAAGTTTTGTGAAGCTTCATTTAGTGTATTCTAAACGAAATTTCGATGTGTAGGTGAAGGCGAGGCTAGCGAAGCCGGAGAGGACCGTTGAAGCCCACTAGAGAAGTTTGGAAGTAAAGGTGAGTGCTAAATGATTTTTAAAGAGTGTTGGTTGTTTTCAAAGTTTTAATCTTTTATAAGTTTGTTTGACATGTTAGGATTTGATATGAGCCTTGTCGTGAATATCGTATTTTATATGAAAAGGTGTTACTTTTGTGATTTTGTAAACACGGGTGCTAAATGAAAGGAAGTTTAACGTTTTAAGTTTTATTCATGATTGATATTTTGTTTTATGTTCATTCAAAGAAAAAGGAAGTTTGAAATTTTTAAGTGTTTGATTTTAAAAACATTGTATGTGCAAATATGTTTTCAAAAGCCAATTGTCTACTCATCTTTATAAGTTATATAGACCAGACCAGTACGTTCCACACGTGTATGGCAAAGTATAAGAGGGATCGCATCACTAACTTTGGGAGATTAGAGTTTATTGTGTCGCATTTACGTGTGTGGGATATTGTCTTGTGCTACGTATTGCGATGTAACATTTCGCACGTGGTGTTTGGATGTCTTTGTAGGTGTCACAGATGGTGTTCGTAGCTAAATCGCCTCATGACTCCACGTTTTCGTGGTTGTAAGTTTAAGGGTAAACATTGGCGCATTTCTAATGCCTAAGTAAGTTGATAAATGAATTATTGTGCTTATGTGAATTACAATTCTATTTCGAAAGAGATTTCATAAATGTTTGTAGCTTTGTATGAATATTTATGTTATTAAGCTTTATTAAGAGTTTTATGCATCTTTTTTATTGATGAATCTATTGTTTTGTTACGCTATATGTGAAATTTCAATTGATAAATTTAAGTAATTAAACTTTATTTTTAATGTTTTTATGGAGGTATTTTAGAAAAGTAAACGTTATGGTTCAAACCTATGTGCACTCACGAAGCTTCAATAAGCTCACTCTTTCCTTGTTTTATTTCAAAAACCTCCTCAGGTGCTAGCGCAGGTAACAAGGCACAAGATACCCTCCGTTGAAATAGGTGGACGAAGATCCGATGACTGCATCCTTTTGCATGACATGAAAAATTAAAAGCCACCACTTTTGCTGTATTTTTGTAACTTATTTTATGACACTAATGTTAAGTATTTGTATTTATGTTTTGATGTGTATAAAGTGCATAAGGTTTTGTAAATTTATGTAATTCATCAAACATGTTTAATTTTCTAAGTTAGTTGTTTATACGAAATCGGTTTTTACCTTGTGATTATGATTTATGGTTTTCTTGACGATTTATGGTATGAAAATGGAAGTGAAATTTTGAAATATGCTTGTGAAAGAAGTTGGGATGGATAATAAAAATAGTCGAAATGTATTTTGTTTTACAGGTATTTTGGGAAATGTCAAAATTATAGTCGTTATGCCATCGGATTTTCAAAAAAAAAAACAATCCATTTTTACATTTTAAAAGATCTGGAATATGAAAATATTTTAAGGGTTCGCTCCACGGATTCTTTTTAGGCCAATTGGAAGGGTTTAAAAGGATTCTATCAGGGTGCCAAGCAGGGCTCTCCGGATACTAGTATGGTATGGTTCGGATGGGGTCCTGTCACATGATATAAATTAAAACCCTCATCAAATTCTAACTCAATCATCATGTAAACCCTCAATTTTATAATTGTGGTTGAAATAAAATTGAGTTAAAAGCTAAGGGAGGAGAATTGAATTGTCTTAGGGTATAAGTGGAATTAAGGAGATTATTGAGGAGGAAAACATGAAGCCAAATAATTTAGTTGACTTTTGAAATATAAAACAGAACCAGTCTCTCATTTTCGTGAAGAAAGAAAGACGAAGAAGAAGGAGGACTTGTAGCTGCCGATCGGACCTCCACCACTCGCAGCCGTCGCGCCCTTGACCGAACCAGCTTGCCGACCAGACCCGAAGCCGTCTCGTACCTCAACCGAGCCTGCAGCCGACGCGGAACTGGACGCGAACCAAAGCTGCCGCCGGCCGAACCAGTCAGCTGACCGCGCCGGACTCGACGGCAGAAGCGACGATCGGTTGATGTGAGCTGAACCCGACGCCGAGCACGCCAAGACCGAGCTGATCCGAAGCTGAACTCGCCTTCCTCGCGCGCGAAACAGCCGCAGATCGGCGGTGGAAGACGCGGCGGAAGTGCGGCGAAACCAAGGGAAAGAGGAAGAGAGAAAGAGAGGAGGAAGAAGAGAAGAGGATCCACCCAAAACCAGCCCAGATCTACCACCAAATCAGTCCAAAAATCAGCCCCAAAACGAAGCTAACGCAAGAGGAAAAAAGGGGTGAGTTGGTTGAGTTTGTGGTTAATGATTTTGTTGGTGTTTTAGTTGATTCGAAAATGGGTTTTGTTTTGAATTGATTATTGGTTAGTTTTAAGTAAAAACAAGTTGAAAAAAAAATAAGTGATTGAGGTTGATAGGGAGTTTAGAAAACCAAGAAAATACCAAAGATTTAAAGAGAAACCAAAACGCGCGTAAACTAGTTTAATGGGCAATTTTGTAAATTGACCCATACAGCTTCCGTTGAAAGTTCGGATGACCCTAATGAGTTTAATTAGGCGCGTTTAAGCTACTAAAGGTGATAGAAAACGGAATTTCGGAATTTCGATTAATTTTGAATAAAGTACAGAAGTTTAATGAAAAGTATCATTTTCGTGGGTCACTTGAGTTAGAAACTAGTTAATGAGTTCCGTAAAGTTCCGTTTGGCCTATTCTAAGTGAGAATGTAATGTGTAGGTGAGGCGGAAGCGAGTGGAGCACGGCACGGCCCCTGAGCTTCCATATACGAAGCTTTAAAAACAAGTGAGTGTTTTTATAAAAATGTTTTTACTATGATTGATTTTAAATGCATGCCAAATTTATCATGTTGATTAGAATATCAAATGAATTCCAATTTGAAATGGTTGCATGGATTATGGAAATGATTTACATGAAATGTGATTTAAATGAGAAAGGAAATTTAAATTGAAATGATATTGAAAGTCTATGGTACGCCTGATTATATATTGTGTATCTCCAGTGGGGTTGAGTACCTTAAGCGTGCATTGGCTGTGTCGGGAGAGTCTGTCACTAACAGCGGGTGGGACCGTGTCTGTTTAGTCCTGTGAGTCGTCCAATGCACGTAAGAGGTATATTATCAGCTAGCTTCCACCCGAGCGAGGCAAAATTCCGCTCCGTAACGAGGCAAAATTCCGTTACATAAAAACTGGATAGATGACCTGAGCGAGGCAAAATTCCGCTCTGAGCGAGGCAAAATTCCGCTCTATTGATAGGGTACCATGTGATGCAAACTAATGATGGTTGGCCTATTTATATTTATAAATTCTTTGAAAGCTATTACTGCCACCATTATTGAAATGTTTTGTTAGAAATGGAAATCATGCAACCTATGGATTTAAATGTTATGTTTTTGGCATGAAATGAATTTTATGAGATGCTGATTGATATATATATTGTTTCTAAATAAATGATGAATTTCAGATGTATCAATTATTCAATCATGGTATTTGATTATGCATAAATGTTTTAAAAGAGTTTTGGAAGGCTATTTGATATGCCTATTTTAAATGGAAATTATATGACACTCACTGGGCTATCAAGCTCACTATGTTTTATATTTTTGTAAATAAAAACCTCCCCAGGCACAGGCACAGGTACAGGTACAGGCACTTCATTGGCAGGAACTCCAGATCGAAATTAGAGGAGTTGAAGAAGCTGTGCTGTTATTTTTGAAATGTATAAATTTTTGGAATATGTAAATAAAGATATGCATGACTTATGAATCTGATTTAATATATTTCTAAACCGTATATATATATTTGTGGTTGCTCGTGGATTGATAAAAATGAGAGCCAGAGGCTCTGTAGTTTGGGGGAAATGTTTTGTGATATTTTAGAAGTGTTAAATTTTATAATTTACAGGGTGGCAAAGTCCGAAAAATAGATGGGATGCTGTCCAAATTTTTACAAAATGTTTTACAAAGGTTTGAAATAAAAATGAAAAATTTCCCCGTGTTTCCGCTATTTTGAAAAAGGTTCAGAAAGAATATGGCTTAGCTCTGCGGGGGATCCTTTAGTTGAGCGGAAGGGCTAGCTGGAGGGTCACCGTAGGGTGCCAGCAGATCGCCTAGGGAAGGGGTCTGTCACATCAACACTAACTATCATAAATGAGTTCAAAGGTGATGAAACTAACCTTTTTTTGCTTTGATCTTGCTATAAACTTGGTCCTCTAGCTTGAGTTAACTTGAAATCTTGAATTGGGGCTTAAAAATTGCTTGAAACGAACTTGTTTCCTCTTCTCTATAGCTTGGCCGAACAGCCTTAGTCTCTTTGTCTATGTTTTTGCTTCAAAAATTGGCTAAGTGTTGGACACTCTCATATATATATACTTTTAACTTTTTCTAAATGACCATTATGTCATTGACAATTTGATTCTTGCCCTTGAACTTTTGCTTAACTCCATCTTGACCCCTAATAAGATGTGCTTGCTTCTAATTGGTCCACATGTCACATTTAACAATCACTTGATTACCAACCAATCACTTTATGTCATTTATCGGCTCTAATCACTATATTTAGTTTACACTTGGTTAATTCTCATTGGTGGGATTTTCTTTTATTTTGACAATTATTACTGGACCCTTATCTTACTAATTCATAAAGACTCCAATGGAAATGACCATTTTACCGTTCTATTTATTTATTCTATAATTGAGTTCAATCAATTTCTAAAAATTCTCTATATTCTTAAATACTTTCATTTATCATCTAGGATCTCAAAACATCACTTAGTGGCTAGTACTAGGAAAACCGTAAATAAAGTTGAGGGCTTACGCTACCCCTTTGAAAAAGGGGCTAGAGAAGCCAAGCGGAAGTCTAATTTAAAAAAGAGCGGCAAATCTCCATGGTTTCAGCATATCACCCCTTTTCGTCAACTAAAAACAAAAAAACCAGGCCTAGAAATAGGCCTATTACTAACACACTTTAGGAGTCAGGCGGTGGGTGAGAAAAGGAATGGTAATAGTCATGCCACGTGGCATAAAGAGCAAGCTAGCAGAGGAAAGAGAACCATGTATATGTCCTCTAAACCTGAGCTGGTCGAACAAAACAGTAGGATGCATAGAAAGGATGAAAGCGACCTGACCAAAAGGGGTATCAATGGACAGTGCAGATAAACCAGCTAAAAGGTATAGAGAAAGAGTTGACTATGTGAAAGGGAAGCAAAATGAACCCTAGGAAGAAGGAGGATGAGTATAAAAACATCTATTGCTCAGAAGAAGAGGCAAGTAAGAACAAGTAAGGTCTTGAAGTGATGGAAGAAAGCGCAACGGTGGAACAAATAATGAAATAAATCTTCTCTCGTTATGTATGAATCTAATAGGAACTAATTAAATATAATACAATCCCACAATAATTATATATAGCAATCGGTCAACCAAACAACCTACATATGCACAAAAACACAAGCCAATTTTTTAACGTGGAAAATCTCCCTAATTTTAAGAGTAAAAATCATGAGATCATAGTCCACTTGAAGACCTTCACTATAATCAAATTATGAGTTTTCAACAATTCATTAACTCTATCAAGGAATTTATCACAACAACATCATCAAGAAATTTAATTATTAACAACAATCATAATTTGATATCAGATAAGAGAAGAGAGATAGAGAAATCAAACTCAAGGCTTTTGTATAACCAAAGTATCTCTCCATAGAGTGCTCCAATCACTAATCACATCGAATGAAGTTCCATGTCTCATGAAGTTTCTATCCAAATTTGAGCTTAATCGAATGGCAAAGGAAAGAGTTACAGCCTTTGATCAAGACTACATAGTTCAGGCTCTGTCTTCCAAGCAGTACCATTTTGAAGGCCAAAACTCACTATAAGGACCTCTGATCGATGATTAGAATATTCAACCTTAAGAACTACAAGTTCTTAACCTACTTTTCAAATTTCAATCCAATCCAATGGTGGAAGAAAGAGAAACGACAGTTTCGATAAAACTGTACGGGGTGCTCTCAATGTAGTTTTCGCCCCTTTCTTCTTCAATCTTTCTCTCTTCTCTTCCTCTCTCTATATGAACCAGCTTCACTTGTTTCCAGCAGCAACAACCCTCTTTCAAGCTACTGCTCTTACCTCTTTTCACATTATTGACCCTAACGAGGAAAAAAAAGTTTTTATACATCAAACAAAAACGCACCACTTCAGCTTTTGTTGACAACCCGATTCGCACATTCCATAGCCTAGAATATTAGGCCTTTTGCATCATTCTTCATGTTGCAATCTTGAGAAAAATTAAATAACCCTAAATCTTTGATAACAATGGAAACTAAATTGACATATTTAGCTTACAATTTAATCAAATTCAATCCATACAAATCCAATTCATCAACATGAAAAAAAATATATATGCATATAATCAAATAATTAGTGCCTACTCTATGACATACAAAGAATCATAAGAAAAAAGAAATTCATTCATTATTGAATTAATTATTAAACTAATGAAATCGGACTCTAATACCAATTTAAAGGAAAAATTGATTTTAAATTAATGTGGAAACGTGAATTTAAAAAATGTTTCCAAATAAAAATGTATCCGATTCATACTAGTAATAACAATTCAATAATTAAATTAATAAGATTGAATCTTACCTTACATTAAAATTTAATTGATCCATTTTAATTCACAAATTCTTCACCACCCAATCTTACTTGCTATGACTCTTCACAAAAAAAAAAAAAAAAAAAAAAAAAAACTATGTGTGGGCACAATCTTGAAGAATCCAATCACAAAATCTTTTCATAAAAGAAAATTATATAGAAATAAAAAAATAATTTACTTGATTTCTTTTGAGATGGGGCAATATGGTGTTTTTAATCAATAAAAATTTTTGTTCAAGCAGCCAAACATTCTCTCTTTTGTTACCAACATAAAACATCCTTTTTATAATGGTAAACTAGGGTTTTTCAATTTAACAAAGAATCCAATTTCATTTTTAAATTGAAAGATTTAGTTTTTATCCAATATAGAATCAAATTCTTTATTGTCTTAAAACTCTTTACTTTTAATTTAATATGGAATCTAATTCCTATTAAATCAAAACTCCTTTAATTTAATTTAATATGGAATCTAATTCCAATTAAATTATATTACTATTTCCTTTAATTAATTAAATGAATTTTCATTAAATTAAATGATACTAAATCATAAATAATTTAATGACACCATTTAGAATTGAACTCATGATCTCTATAGGTAATTAAATAATTACAAATATTCAAATAATCAAATTATTTAAATAATTCATGAACATGTCATAAAATTTATATGTGACACTAATAATTGGACAATTCAATTATATTATTCCTTTTGTTTCTTTATGTGGTTGTGAGCTAGCAAAGGGACCAAATGGATCTATACTTTGAGCTCCAATAATATCGGAATTATTAACCTTAGAGTTACTCCACTAAAAGCTTAAGGTTGCATTTTCAAAATTGTAGATGTTTCATACAATCTAAATTTTTATTGTCTATCGATTTAATCATTTCATATGGTTCGATCCTTTACAAGTAATTCATAATTAGAGCTAGTTCATTAAAGTCTGTTATACCTCTCTAATTATATCTTGTTTTATTAAGTACCATTGATTCTCTAATGAACATTATATTTATAACAACTTATAAATTTCTTTGTCCATTTACTCATAAATAAAAAGTCAAGCGCTCTTATTGTTCAAGACCCGAATCAACACATAAAGGAACTACTCATCAACTTCTCGTAAGAATGAGTGGATTCCGCTATTGTGTAGAATATTCTCAGCCATATATTAAATCACATCTCCAAAGTACGAAACTTATTGATTGTAAATCTATAACAGTCTCACTCATGTAAATCAAAAGATATAACTCAATAAATAGGAATTCATAAAACACAGGATTAAGATCAATCCATATATGATTATCTAATCAATAAATATAAATTTATTTGTTTAACAGATATTAATAATAAATTCATTTTTATCGTGTTTCAGTCCTACATAATCTCTATTCTATAAGGTGTCTCTATTTTCATGTCGCCATATGAATGATCCTAGATAAAATCATCGTATCAAATACGAAATGGATCGTATATGTAGATTTACTACAAGCAAAGTACCTAACTTTGTTTGTTTTTTTATGGACTTTTTAAATTACTAATCCCAAACCAAATCCTCTTGTATAGAACACTTATATACTTAGTTTAAGACTACATAAATAATCATGGATGTTACATGATATTCATATAAAGTAAATATTTCATAAATGTATATAAATTGAATAAAATAATCATATTTTATTTATTATATATTTATAAATTACAAGCTTTTAGGGCTCAAATCCTAATAGTGAAGTGAAGTTAACTTTTTTTTTATCGTCATTGATTCTATTGCACTAAGCTTGTGAAAACCATTGATGATTCTAACTGTAGACCAATAATTTATAATAGTTCCATGACAAGGTGTTGATTCCAGGATTCGTCCTGCAAATAAATAATATAAAGGGAATTTAGCAAAATTATCATTTTTTGACACCTTATTTATATAAACACATTCTCACTCAAAAAATTGCAAAATTACCTTAAGTTATCCAAAATACCCCTAGTAAATTAAAACCAACTCATTAATTATTTACCAACCTATTAAACAATAATAAAATAAAACAAAACACATTATCAAATAAATATGCCGTCAACCCACATTAATCCATCCTCCATCATAATTTTACTCCAATAACAATAAATTTTTCTTTAAAATTTATTTTTGAGTAGATGAAGAAAATTGAAGAAATTTGGGTTTTGATAAAGGTGAGTGTTTTTGATTGAGTTTTGAGGGAATTAGATGGCTAATTGTTTTTTTTTTTTTAAAAAAAAGTGAGTGAAAAAAAATTTGATGTTTAGGTCAGAAACTGACTCGATATTGGGTCGACTAATTCGGGTCACTTTCTAACTCAAAGTGATAATTTTGACCCGATCGGGTCAAAGTTATAATTTCGGGTTAGAAAGTAACTCAAATTTGGGTCGACCTGATATTATGTCAATTTTTGACGTGAAAAGATAATACTTGTTGACCCAATTCGGTTCAAAATCCCTCTTCGGGTCAGAAAGTGACCCGATATCGGGTTGACCCGAAATTGGGTCAGAAACTAACCCGAAGAAGGAATCTTGATCCGAATTTGGTCAACAATAAATATTGACTTGATTCGGGTCAAGATTGCTTCCTCGGGCCAGTTTATTTCAGGTCAACCCAAAATTGAGCCACTTTTTGACCCAAAGATGAATTTTTATCGAGTCAAAAAATCAAGCTCAAGCTTCGGGTCTTGCTCAACAAGTAAGCATTGGGTCAGAGACTAACTCGATATCAAGTCAGTTTTCGACTCGATGTCAGGTTGACCTGATATCGGGTCAAATTGACATCGGATCAATGTCCGACTAGGCAAGCCAACCTTCATGTATTCCATAATTATGATGGGGTCTGAAATTTTGAATCCGACAATTCTTGTAAAAAGCCTAGTGTTTTTTAGGTAGGAAGTAGTTATTCAATTTGCATTAATTATGTTTATTTTCAACCGACATATTTGGTTTAGTTCATTGTTTCTGTTTCTCAATATTTGCCTTGACGTTTATGATTCTTTCATATTGTGCTCCCATTTCAGTTTGGTAATTCTTCTTGATAGAAATTACCTAGGAATAAAGGAACGTAATTGCTCTTAAAACTGCTTCATGTTAAAGGATGTATGGTTGAATGGAGTTCATCCGTCTAATTACAAAACAACATGATCAATAATATGAATACAAAGATAATTGCACACAAGAAATATAGTGCCAAGTCGCAGAGTTCAAACTCATACTATAATGATTTTACTATATACTACTTGTCTCTGTGAATAATAAACACATATCTACAGACCTCAGCTTCAAATAATACTACTCTAACACCAAAAAAATGGGAAGCCAAAGATGCTTCCAATTAATTGTGACATTATAAAAGAAAAAAAAAAAAAAAGACCATTAATATATGTGATACAGGGTGGGACGAGATCCCCGAAGTGGAAAACGAACTCAGATCAGTTCATGGCCAAAAATGGAATAAGAATTATCACGAGTGCATAGCTGAAATGGCACAGTGTAGGTGAATGACTCCCGATAGGTGGTGGTGCACCTGAAATGGGAGAGTTATTGGGATTTCCTGCTCTGGCTTCTGGATTGACAGCAGTAGCAGGGGGAAATGGAGAAGAAGTTGACGGTTTGACAGGCAGAGTGTTCGTATTGTCAGTACCATTACCTGAAAACAAAATATCTCTGTGTTATAACTGCAAAATTTCAGTAGAAGATGAGGTTTCTACACTGGAAGTGAATTGGCATTATTGACATGCTCACATTCTGATGCCTTCCAACCCAACACATTCTTCTCTCGATTGAAGACTAAATGATAACCGGTCATAAAGTTTTCTATATCAAATGAAATAAATTAACTTATATAAGCAACAATTGCTTCAATGCATGAATTTAGACCTACATTATGGACATCAATTACATATAGTTTTGGGGTCAGCTATAAGAAGATGCATCATTTTCAATTAAGACTTTTATATCTTTGAAAAGGTGAAAAATAAAAAATGGATTTCTTGACAAGGAGCGGATACAAGTGACAAGAAAAAGTTATATATGCAAACATGATCTTTACAAATTATGAAGATATCATGTATACCTAAAAGCAAAGCCTTTTTCATCTGCTTCAAGAGGGGGCAGAGAGTGAAGAAAATTAGTAAACTCAAACTAAAGAAGCTACTTCTACGTTTGTGTAACACTTTCCTATTTCTTTCTTTCAATAAAGGTCTTGAGTTTTTGTAATCAACCGAAATGCAAGAGGTGCACATCAATTTTATTAGTCTCTCCATAAGAGTAACTTCGACCATGTTAAATGCGAAAAATGAAAACAACTCAAGAAGAAAAACAAAATTCAAGAAACAAGCAATGGTAATAGTAACAAGACACGTCCAATGATGTGAACATCGTCACTTTTGACAGCAGCGAGGCAGTAAAAATTTGAATTCTGCGAACAAAAAGAGTTTCAATACAAAACCAGAAAAAAGAGACAAAACTAATTGCAACGAGTGTGAGACCGTACCTCGGAAGAAGCTATTACTGTTGAATCATTGACCAAAAAATTGCGACCACCTTTCATTGTTAAATTCACATCAGCATACTTGAAGTCAGTTTGATTTGAACTGCATGTAAAGAATAAGTCAGTGTTCAACACTTGAAAAACACTAATGTAAATATGCTATGCATACAAGTATATATAACCTTAAGAGGTAACAATAGTCAAAAGGAAGATTAAAATCAACTGGAAGTCGTTGTTCTTGGGCCTGGGAGTTGAACTGCCATAAGACACATCATAAATACTCAATTCAAATAAGTACAAAATCACAGCAAAACTGCAAGAATATAATTTATATAATATTTATTTGAAAACCATAGATCGAGACAAGAAACAAAGAAAACTTTGAAAAGCTATAACTGACCTCTCTGAAGACTGTGTTAGTTTCATGTTTCAGTAAACAAAATCCAAGTATAGATGGCTCTCGTGGCATGAGACTACTAAAGAAACAATAAAATGAGACATTTTAAGTGCCTCTAAAGAAACAAAATCTCATCTCTTTTTTTTTTTTTTTTTAAAAAAAAATGCAATTTGAAGATCTTAAAACTTCAACATCAACCAAAACGAAGACACAAAAAGATAATAAAAAAAAAACAGAGGAGAGAGAGCTGAAGGTCTTAACTTGAAGGCGCTAATGAAAAGTAACAAGAACTCATTATGGAACAATTTGTCCTAAAACTAGGTTAAGCGACAAATCACGCATGCAAGCAAGGAGTGTACATTAATAGCAAGCTTTGAAC
Source organism: Nephelium lappaceum (assembly GCA_021234005.1). Classification (NCBI taxonomy): domain Eukaryota; kingdom Viridiplantae; phylum Streptophyta; class Magnoliopsida; order Sapindales; family Sapindaceae; genus Nephelium; species Nephelium lappaceum. Next base: position 17,630,811 of record CM038006.1, read on the forward strand.
AAAACATGTTCACGAACACAAAAAAATGGCCTATTTTACAAGCTCAAACAGTACAACACCAACCAACCCAAATTCGCTTCCTTCCCATTCTGTCCCCTCTAGACTGGTTACCATGATGGTGGGAATAGAATCCTGAATCTAAACTCATCTAGAATTGATGTTGAAAGTGTTTTCAAGGTTAAGGGGACTTTGGAACTCAATGTCCAGGATATCTATTACCTAGTATAGTATTCATCTCATGCAATGTTATGCCAATTTTGTTGTAGTGGTTATTCAAAAAAAAAAAAGAAATAATGTAAAAGAAGTAAGTTCAAACTAATTGTGATTGTTGATTTGTTGCTCAAGGTGATTTTTTTTTAGGTGTTTCTGTTTGTTTTGGAGAATAAATTCTTAATTTAGGTATTTAATGAACATTTGACCTATGTTTTATGTAATTCTAGGCAAAATTTTGGACTTTCCGATCATGCCTCAAGCAAGAGTGGAGTGGAAGCACTTAATTTCATCCGGCAAGCTTCTAATGTGCATATGAGCTTGTTTAGTTTGGTTAGAGTAGGTCCCTCTAGTTATATCTTTTGTCTCCTATTGGTCAATTGCTTCGTGTCACTGAAGGCTTCTAGCATTAATAAAAACTTGAAAATTTCTCATATTGAAAATATTGATCATACATTTATGAGATGAGGTGAATTCAATGGTCTGTCCCATTGCCCCATATAGTTAAGTATTTTTTATAAAGATTCATGTTTCAAAAGTTGGATTGCTCTCATGCTTGTTGAATATAAGTGATGTACAAGTGATTTATTTTGCTTATAAATTCATGTTAAAAATCACTACACTAGCTAAAACATTCACAGTTTTATAAATTGTCGTAAAACATAACATGTAGGTATAGCTATGCGTATTTTAAGTTGCTAACAAGGAGCGATTATAGCCTAGGAATGAAGTAAAGTATAAGTGGTTTATATCAATTACAAGTTGAAGACAAACAGGTTTTAATTTACACTCTGAAGATGATAAAGATTTTGCCTCTATAGGCAATTTAAATGGGTTCCATAGCTTGTTTTAGAGGAGGAGATGCCATATATTTTGAAAGAAACAAACTCAACTTTAATTATAAATCCATTACGTTTCTTGAGGAGCAAGCATAGCATAAGCATCCAATATATCTTTTTATGATTCTTTATTTAAATAAGATTTTAGAAAGTGAAATAAATAATTCAATAATCCGCTGCTTTAATTTGTAAAGCAGAAGCCATATGTTTTAATGAAACAAACTCATCTTTAATTATAGTCATTGCTATCAATAACATATCAAATTACCTATAAAAAGGAAAACTCATATATACATGTATTTTTAATTTTTTATATGATGCCTTCTGTGAATTGAGCCTTGAAATAGTCGGCCCATTCTATTGAATTAGCCTGTATCAATTGGGCTTAAGCAAACTAGGTGATTATTGTTGCAAACAGAACACAGTAAATCCTTTGAAGAACAGCATTATTCGACAGAGGATTTGAATTCTCTCTTAATCTAAACTTTTTTGTAACTTTTTCTTACTTCTTTTGGAAGGGAGGCAATACCATAAATAATATTGATTTCAGCTCATTTATTTATACAATAAAGGTCCACTAGCTAGCCCATGACTTATTTAGGTGTTGTTTGGAACCATTTTTGAAAATGGTTGTTCATTTTCAAAAACAAAAAATAAGAGAAATATGTTTGTTTAACTATTTTGTAAAATATATTTTTAAAAATGAAAAACACATTTTTTAAAATGATAACTACAAAGTTAAAAACAACTTTTTAAAGTTTTTCATCATTTTAAAAATAAATCATTATTTTTCCTCCAAATAATTATTTTACTCATTTTAAAAAACAATATCGAACACATTTACATCACATTTTGTTTTTCAAAAATAAGTTTCAAGAAATTGTACCAAAAATATTGCATTTTTAAAACATTATTTTTAAAATATATTTTCCATTTTAAAGAACAGTTTTAAAAAACATCATTTTACAAATGGTTCTATACACACTCTTAATTTCTGTATTGGTATTGAACACTATATTTCAATTATATTTACAATTTATAAGACATCGAAATTCTTCGTATTGCAGAAGGCGCTTTGCACTGTGACACAGGTGAAGAAATAAAAAATTCTTTTAAAAGTACTGCCTATGTGCATCACCTGCCTTCTGTTTGGTTTACTTCTATCGACAGGAAAAACCTTTTTCCCTGAGCAAGAAAACAACCAAGCTACAGTTTTTATATACTTTTATTATTGCAATCCTTAACACGTCATATCATCTCATATCTGCATGGGCTATTTCTTTCAAAATGGGTTCCAAAATCTAGAGACAAGCTAAAATTATAAGAATTTTGGTTGGACTGGGAGCGTCTGCATGTTGCTTTGCCGTTGCCTGGCGGGTTGAGGATCATAGATTGCAAATGGTTTTCGATACTACATTACCAGGAAGCTATCTCTGGCTTGTCCCACGATTCGGTATGTTAGGTCTATCGAAAGCTTTTGTCCCACGATTCTTCCAGGAAGCTATCTCTGGAAGATTTCATGATTGATGTGCTCCCTGAATCTATCCACAAATATGCAACAACAATGAATAAATTTTTCATTGAGGGAAATGGTGGCTTCCTTAGCATAGTCATTGTTTATGCAAACAGAATCCTTTTCGCTGCCACCTTGAATGGGAGTCGTCTGGACAAATATTACTTCAATTTTTCACTGAGGGAAATGATTGTAGGTATTTTCAATTTTGGTTTTTTTTTTTTTTTTTTACAGTTGGTTCGTATTAATATTCTTCTACAAAAGCTCACACAGGAATGGTAGATGAGAATTCACCAACAATAGTTGTTGATGCCGATTAACTTTTATCGTCTCTGCCTTTCCATTTGACAACAGTATGGTAGATTATCAATTTCACTTTTTTTTTTTTTTTTATATTCTTATTCTCTGTGATTCTTAATTATGAGCCTTAATTTTATAGCAAACAGGGGGTAAATGATATGTTATTTTATTCGTTTTTTGTATTCTTTTATTGTTTATCAAAGGACCTACATATGATGTACCTAAATTATATACAGGAGAATGATATTTATTCTGTTATTTGTCTGAATATATATAAAATGTGTAGATAACACATTCACTATAGCTCAAATGTTAGTGTACCTTCTCTTTACATTTATTGTAAACCCTCATTCGCATACATGACTAGATAGGTAGAAGTAGTCAAGTTAAGTTGAGAGCATAGAGCGAGATAAGTAAATCTTTTATCATGTTCAATAAAGAGATGAAGGAGATTAAGAATCAAGTGACTAATGCCAAATTCAAGTCTTTAAATTATGTAAAGAAATTGATAAAAGTCATGGAATATGATTTTAGAACAAGTTTCAAGAAGGAGCATTTTAGTCATTTTCATTGGAATTTATAAGCTAATAAGACCTATGGACTAAATTGAAAGAAGTTTGCATGATATGAGTCAAGATGGAATACACAAGACTTAAGTGCCATAAGTTAATTATTTAAGGGACAAGATGGGCATTTATGGAATGGTTATTATTATATTAAAGGAAGACTTAGTCAAATTTTGCAACTCATTCTCGTCAAACAACAAGCAAACTATGAGAAACCAAAGAAAAAAAAGAGAGAGGCGTGAAAAAGAAAGAGAAGATTTGGCCAAGGCAAGGAGATAAGTGATCAAGGTTGGTTTCAATCAATTTTCACATTCTAATCCATCAATCAAGCATCCCTAAGCTAGGAACTCAAATTTGAAGCAAGATACAAAGCCAATCAAGGTTAGTTTCTCATCTTTTGAAGCCATTTTTTATAGTTAAAAGTGATGATTTTATTGGTTATTTTGATGATGTTTGAGTGCGTTTTGGTGGGAGGTTTTTACCTATATTAAGAGATGAATTATTTGAGACTTGAAAGCATGTGAAATATGGCATGGAAACCTACTAAAATTGATGAACTAGGGTTGGCATGAGATAGGTTTTGAGTTAGTTTTGGATTGGAAATTGTTAGAATGAATTGTAGGCAAGGTGTTTGACAAATTGTCTAAAAGAACCAACATGAAAATCTTGAAAGAAATGGACTTAGACTATAGTAGTGCTTGTAAGGTCATATGGAGAAGTTTAAGAATCCAATGAAATGGAAGTGTTTTAAGCATGATTTTAGGTTGGTTAACTGATAAACAAACTTCTAGAAATGTTAGAATTGCATTGAAAACTATTCCATTGTAATGCCTTGTAAAGCACCTAGGAAAGACATATTAAGTTATCGTCGAAAACCACTTCCTTTATGGGTTGAAATGAATTATATGGATAGGTTTGAGTATGTATAACACTAGGAAATAAAGAGTTAACTTTTAGAATAAAATAGGTGAAAAAGCCCCTTAAAAAGTGATCGTAAAGTGGTGTTTTTGGCCCAAAACACCTACCAAACGATATCAGAATTCGAAAAAATTTTTCGGGTGACCACATTGAGAGATAAGAAGAGTGGGGAGAACGAATTGGAGCAAAAGCATGCACGGGTTGGGCTGTGCATCACATTCGGGTTGAAGAGGTCAAAAACGACCATTTTGAGTTTTAAGCTTCAAATTATGATGGGAAGCATGTGGGGACACCCCTTGGGGTATATAAGAAGGATTTATGCAAAGAAATTGGGAATTTGGAGCATAGATCAAAGAGAAATTGAAAAGAGAAGCTACTAATGTAGAGAGGATTTTATAGAGTTAATGTAATTAGGTGCATTTTAGTGCATCTTTACATTGTCTATTAAGCACATTCTAAGTGTGCTTATCATGTGTAGGTGAGGAGCATCCGACCGGATCACTAGAGGGCTTTTGAAGCTCATCCGAGTTAAGTCCAAGTTTAAGGTGAGTGCATGTTCAAAGAGTTTTCTAAAGTTATTTTATGCTTTTGCATTGATAAGCTAGATTTTATGCTTTTGCATGTATAAGTTCTTGTATTTAAATACATGTATTGTATTTGTAAAGTGAACGAAACAAGTCCAAGGACTCAAGTTTAAAGCTTTCAAGTTAAAGCTTTTGTGCTTGTGCACCAAGTATAAAGATTTGAATGACATAGCATTAGAGAAAAATAAAGTTTTCAAAGACCATAAGTACCCACCAATTTTATCGAGTTCAGACCCGTACGATATATCCCACTTAGTAAGGCAAGGGTTGGAGGAAACGAGTCACTAACTATGTGGTTAGAGTTATGAATGAGTGTGTCGCCCCTACTTTGTGGGATATGGTCTCGCACTATGGTTAGGGATGCAGAATTCCTCACATAGTTATTGAGAGGTCTCAGAGAGTTAGTTGCGGTAGATGTCAGATACATCACCTTGTGACCTACCACACTTGCGGTCTTAGCTAAGTCGTCGTATGGTCAAGAGATTAGGGTTACGAATATTGTTTTTATAAAATTCAGTTATTTTTAAGCATGTTCAAATTTATGCTTTACCAGTTTACTATCTGTTGTTTATATTGATGCTATGCAATTGAATGAGAATTATACTTTAAATATCTTTTAAGAAATAAGAACTTTTATTAACGTTTTCTAAGGAGGAAGTTTTCAGAAAGTAAAGTTAAGTTTATAAACTATTGCACTCATTGAGCTTTATAGCTCACTCTTCAAGTTGTTTTTAAAAACCTCCTCAGGTACTCGTAAGGGTGAAGACTAGTGAAGCCTCCCTCCTCCGTATTTAAGTGAGCGCAAGTGTTGGCATTTGCTTCTTGAAAAATGTAATAAGCATATTTTGGGTCTTTTGTATATTGCATATGTTTGTACTTTTTGTATAAAAAGAGTGACATCTTTTGAGTTGTGTAAATGTGCACCATATCTTGTCTTCGAAGGTTTCAAATTTTTTTGTGTTTATGTTGATAAACTAGATTTGCGAGAAGTTGGGTTGGATGGTGATCATAGTTTGAAGTGTTCAAATTGATTTTCAGGTTTTTGGTTTATCCAAATTTCAACTGTTATGCTATTGGTTTTTAGTTTTAAAAATGACCAACTGAATAGTGTCAAACCAACCCAAACTATTTCAACTTTAAAGTTTAAAAAATTAAGCTTCCGCTAAAGTTAAGTTTTAAGTTAAGATGATTCGCTCCTCGAATGCCTTCTTCCCCATCAAGATAGGCTTAGAGGGATTTGTTGGGGTGCCCGGGCATACCATTCGAATAAGAGCCTAGTGGCGGTCCGGATTAGAGCGTCTCATTTATAATAGGGTCTCATCATGAATATTTACTAATAAGTGTGAGTAGTTTTTTTATTTATTACGAGAATAAATATCTCTCATACTATAATAACATGATCTGTATAAATGGATTAATTTTCCTTGATATGTGATTGTTGGATTGATGATGCTGGATGTGTGATTGTCCTCAAGTGACTTGATGTTTTTGTTTTTTTTTTTAGGTATGTTGATGATTTTTTTGTTGATTTTTATTTGTTTATTATTTGATGGTTTTTTCTTTTTTGGTTAATGATTTCTGTTGGAAACCCAAAATTTATGGGGTTATTGGGTAGGACGAAAAGCCCATCAACGAGCTCTGTATGAGGTCTCCAAAGCTGTGATTCAAAAACAAGCTGGTATTGGAGATAGATTTTGAAGTTGATGATAATGTAGTTGGCAACTTTGGTTCCCCCATATGCATGAGATGCCAATCATTGGCTTCTTGTTGTCTGGCAGTCTGTTCTATGGTGTTTCGTTAGGTTCTGCTGCTATAATCAATCCAAGAGACAGTGAAAAGAGGACTAGGGTTTTAAGGGTGCAATAATTTCCAAATCTTTAACTTCAACTTAAACATTTGGATTGGAATTTTTTTTGTAATTTTTTTTTTCAATTTTTCTTCAACTTCAATTGAAAATTAATCTCCTTTTTTATTTTTTGATTTTGTAAATTTTGATATTATTTAGATTTAATATTATTTTTTTAAATTTGTTAATTTTTTATATATTTATATTTTTATATTATTTAAATCAAAGATAAATTTGATATTTTAACTTTTTCTAATATTTTATTAAAAAATTAACAGTATAAAGGATTTTGGATAAAAATAAAACTTTAAACAGTAAAATGAATATTTTTACAAACTATAATAGGTTTTTTGAGATTATTCATTTTAAAAATTATCAAATTATGAAAGTTGATCCAAGATTATAAAAACCAAAAACAAAAGCCTAGAATTTTTTTGTGGCCCTCGCCACCATCAAGGGCAGCTTACCCAATCGTTATAACAATAACAACAAGCATTTCATGCAACATTCCTCTTTTTGCAACAAGGTCAGTCGGTGTCTCCCTCTCTCTGTATTTATGACTCTCTTCTGTAACTCTCTCTCTCATTTGTTTTTTTTTTTAAATGATAAATGGTTGGATCTGTAGTGGCGACAATGTGCAACAATGATGAAGGTTGAAACAAGTAGCGTGGTTGCTGGTCCATAGTTGATGTGTATGCAGCGGTGGCGCTTGGTGAGGTACGAGTAAGAAGGTTTTTTTTTTTTTTTTTTTTTTTAAATGAAAGGATTTTTGGCAACTTAGTGTTTTAGTGGAAATAGTTTTGTTTTTGAGAACATGAATTTTATATTTCAAATGTGATTAATTTTAATAATTTCACGAAAATAAATTCAAATTCAAAGATTTGTTGTTTAACGTCTTAAGAAACTTTGATCTTTCTTAGACTTTTTTATTTACTTAATAACTTATTTAAAAATTAAAATCTCAATCTTGTTGTTAACTATGAATAAATTGTGATAAAATAGAGATGAATAATGTATTTCACTGTCTTTACAATGTACAATATCAAGCCTATTTACAGGCTAAGAGACATAATACAAAAATGTTACCTAGAATAAAATATTATAATAATGGTAATAAAAATATGTCTCAATAATGATGATTGGCATGATTGATGATTGATTGATATTTATTAACATCCCCTCACAAACTCAAGATGGCAAGATGAATGCAAGCTTGAGTTTGGAAACCAATTCATGAAAACGTTCTGAAAGATGAGATTTGGTGAAAATATCGGCAGGTTGATCAACTGAAGCAATCGAGTGAAGTTTGATGGTACCCTGATGAACATGTTGTCGAACAAAATGACAATCAATTTCAATGTGTTTAGTACGTTCATCAAAGACATCATTATGAGCAATTTAGATAGCACTATGATTGTCACAACAAAGTGGAGTGGCTGTGACGTGGTGAACTCCCATGTCTGTAAGTAACTAGCGCAGCCAAACAAGTTCTTGAGTAGTGTCAGCAAGGGCTCGATATTCAGCCTCAGTACTAGAGCTGGCTATAACAGTCTGTTTCTTACTACGCCATGATATGAGGGAATCTCCAAGAAAGAAGCAATAACCAGTGGTAGATCATCGATCAGTAGGATCACCAGCCCAATCTGCATCTGAATAAGCACGTAACTCTAAAGATGAGTGAGTAGAAAAATGAAGTCCATAAAACATCATACCCTTGAGATACCGTAAATTATGAATAACAGCAGCAAAGTGAGTGGAATGAGAAGCAGACATAAACTGGATGACAATATGCACAGCATATGCAATATCTGGTCTAGTCACAGTCAAATAAACAAGACTCCCAACAAGTTGTCTATAAAGAGTAGGATCATTAAGTGGTATGCCTTCGAAAGACGTTAGTTTAACATTGGCTTCCAAAGGACTAGTATTGATTTTACTATCAGTCAAGCCAGCACGAGCAAAAAGATTTGAAATATATTTTGCTTGTGAAATATAGTAACCATCAGAGTCAGAAGAAACCTCAAGTCCAAGAAAATAACTAAGAGAGCCAAGATCCTTCATCTCAAATTATTGTTGGAGATCATTTTTAAGATCAGATATACCAACAATATCGTCGCCTGTAATAATCATGTCCTCCACATAGAGTAATAGGAAAATAGAACCATGACTAGTCTTGTGAAGAAATAGTGCAGAATCATAAGTGCTGGAGGCAAACCCAAACTGCATAATGGTGGAAGAGAACTTGGCAAACCAAGCTCTAGGAGCCTGCTTGAGCCCATACAATGCCCGACGAAGACAACAAACCTTATGTGGAGAATGTGGATACCCTGGTTGTGGTGTCATAAATACCTCTTCAGTAAGATCCCCATTAAGAAAGACATTTTTCACATCCATTTGAAACAAATTCCACCGTTTGATTGCAGCAACTGCCAATAAACCACGAACATATGTAAGTCTAACGACTGGTGCAAATGTCTTCTCATAATCAATTCCATACTCCTGGGTAAAACCTTTGGCCACGACACGAGCTTTATGTCTTTCAACAGACCCATCTGGCTTTGTTTTGATCTTATATACCCATTTGCACCCAATAGCAGATTTATTTGGAAAGAGATCAACCATATCCCAAGTGTGAGTTTTCTCAAGAGCGTGCAATTCTTCAGCCATAGCTTGCTGCCAAACAGGATTAGTGTTGGCCTATTTATAAGATTGAGGCTCATGCAAAGAAAGGATAGTAGAGAAACAATGAAAATCTCTAAGAGTTACAGGTAGTTCTCTTACTCGATTAGAATGACGAGAAGAAGGAATGGCAGGTGAGATTTGGTAAGAAGGCTTTGGTGTAGGATCAACAGCAGGGTGAGACTGTTCAGGAATCGACCGCATAGCATCAGAAGCATCTGTTTGAGTCTCATGAGTACTCGAATCACTGTCATTAAGGAACAAAAGAATGGTAGGATCTATAAAAAGTTTATTATGAAAAGTATGTGAAGTATGAAATTTGGATATGAATGAAAACATCTTATGTTCCCAAAAGACAACATGACGAGATACACGAAGGCAATTTGAGATAGGGTCCCAACAACGATAACCTTTATGCTTAACGTCATAGCCAAGAAAACAACATAGACGAGCTCTAGACTCTAATTTATTTCGTTCGTGAGGCTGAAGAAGAACAAAACAAACACATCCAAAAACTTTGAGATTTTGATAGTTTGGTAGAGTGTCATGTAATCATTCATAAGGAGTTTGATTATTAATGATGGAGGATGAGACACAATTGACAGTGTATACTGCTATTAATGCAGCTTCCCCCCAAAACTTTTCAGGACAAGAGACAGATATTAAAAGTGCACGAATTGTTTCAAGAATATGTCTATGTTTGCGTTCAGCATGGCCATTCTGTTGCGATGTAACGAGACATGAACGATAACATATAGTACCCATTTGACTCAACAGATTAAAAAATGTAGTATCCTGATATTCCATGGCATTATCAGTACGTAAAACTTTAATAGATTTGAAAAACTGAGTCTGAATCATTCGAATAAAATCAGAATAAATTTTTGATAATTCAGACCTATTATGCATAAGATAAAGTCATGTATAACGAGAATAATCATCCACAAAGATAACAAAATACTTGGATCCCCCCATGGTAGTTGTTGGTGAGGGTCCCCAAATATTTGAATGAACTAAATCAAAAGGTGCTTGAGAAACTGAGTCACTATTATGAAAAGGTAATGCATGATGTTTGGATAATTGACAAGATAAGCAATCAATGTGATCGTCAGTGACAGAGCCTAAATGTCCACTAGACAATAAAAAACGTAAACGACTAAAGTAAGCATGACCTAACCGTGAGTGCTAAAGACTCAATGGTAAAGATGAAGAAATAGCAGCAGACTGATAGGAAGAGAAGACATGTGAAAGTAGTTGAAGATGAATGAGCTCAAACAAACGTCCAACCTTACGGCCTATCCCATGAATCTTCCCCGTTTGTGGATCCTGCACACGACAACCAGAAGAAGTAAAGTGTACATCAAAACCAAGTTCACATAAGTGACCCACAGAGATAAGATTTAAGGTAAGTTTAGGAATACAATATGTATTTTGTAAGGATAAGTTATCAGTAAAGATCTTACCTATATGTTGAACAGACATGGATGAACCATTAGTTGTAGAAATGACAGGTAAAGAGGAAGATGATGATTGTATAGAAAAATGTGTAGGGTCAGAAGTCATGTGATTACAACAGGCTGAATCAAAATACCAAGAGGAATTACCTACTGACACAGAAGGAGCAGAGGTGGATGAATGACTAGATTTTGAAATGATTTGATAGAGCATAGATGCAAGATCATGAACTGAGATAGAAGAGGAACCCGCAACATCCGATTTGTTATCAGCTATATCTGTAGAGAATTGTTGATTGTGTTCAAGAGTCTTGAGAGAAACACTCTTAGATATGGTTGAAAATCCTCCATTATTAGTATTCTGAGGACAATCCTGATTGTAGTGTCCTGGTCTAATTTTGTGACAATGCTTACAACATCTTGTAGGACAATAAAGAATACCATGTCCCGACAGCTTGCAGTAATGGCAAATAAGTTTATCCGGTAAATACTCCATAAATAAGCCCAAAATAAATAAACTTAATAATAAAATGACTTCCAAAACAAAATCAATTCCAAAATATAATTAATGTTGTGAATCAAGCCCAAGAAAATCAGGTTTAAAATTGATAAGTCAAACCAGTAAATAGTGGCGTGAGAACAGCCGCAGAGATGACAGTGAGAGACCAGTGGCGTGAGGCTGATAGAAGATAAAATTGATGGTGAGTGATGCAATGGCAGCAGACAAAATTGATAGTGGTTGGGTGAAGCTATGGTAGCTGCTTTGATATTGTGATGCAGCAAGAAAAGAGAGACCACCAGCAAGAAGATGGTGGTTCGACAGAGATGGTGTCACCGGTGGAGATTTTGGGTTTGATGCAGAACAGTCTGTTGGTTCACAAACAGAGATGTGAGGCGATTCTGATGGACGACGGTTGACGAATCATGAAGGTTCTGTGCATGGACGAGTTCTGGGTTGGTGGAGGTTCTACCAATAGGTGATTTTGGTGGTGGTGAGGCACAAAGAATCGACAAACAGAAGACAGTGAAGCTTGAGATGCGATGTGGGCGAGATAGTGTATGTGGTTGACAATTTTAAGACCAATTTGAGCTTTCGGCAATGCAACAATCTGGATTGAATCAAGCGTGAACAGTCCAAATGAAACAACGATGATGATTTGTGATGGTGCAGCGGAACCAGTTGAACAGCGCGACGGAACAGCACAGACGGCAGCGACAGCGAACCAGTAGGGGAAACAGATTGACGGTGGTGCAGTGCTGGTATGATGATAGTGAACAGAGATAGATGACTGTGCAGTTTTGGGTGATGTTTTTAGGTGATGTTTGACAGCGATTTTGCATAGTTATTTGCTAATGATAAACCTAGGCTCTAATACCATATTAATTATAAATAAACAATGATAAAATAGAGATGAATAATATATTTCACTGTCTTTACAATGTATAATATCAAGCCTATTTATAGACGAAGAGACATAATACAAAAATGTTACCTATAATAAAATATTACAATAATGGTAATAAAAATATGTCTCAATAATGATGATTGGTATGATTGATGATTGATTGATATATATTAACACTTGTAATAACGAAATTTTAAAATTTCTGACACACTCTTATACAATAAGGAATTGTTTTTCCTGTTTAAGGACCAGACATAAAATTCATTGAAGACCAAACAATAACAAAAAATTAAAATCTGAATGATATATTTATATATTTTTTTCTTATGATATTTGAATCGATATACGGATTTTTCCCCAAAAATGGTATTATTAAGTCTATTTCAGACTATTAAATGATGCGTGGAAAAACTAAACAGCCCCCATTGCAAGTATGATAAACTATTGACTGATGAATGGAAAGTAATGGTCACAGAGATTACAAAGTCAATTTGAGGAAATAAAAGTATGGACGTGTCCTACAAGTTAAGAAAAAAAAAATGATATGAAAGTTTTTGCCTCTCTTAAATTTAGCTTTTTTTTTTAAAAAAAAAAAAAAAAACTCTCTCTTAAATTTAGTTATAATTATGATCTTCCTTAACTACATACAGTTAAAAGGACCATAAATTTAATTAAAATTTTTATTAATTTAACTTACCAATGTTAAACTTAGATATAAAGTTCATTGAAGACCGAGTAATAATAAAATTTAAAATTTGAATGATATATATTTTTTTTCTCATGATATTTGAACCGAAATATAGATTTTTCCTCAAAAATATATTATTATGTCTATTTCAGACTACTAAATGATATGTGGAAAAACTAAACAGCCCCTGTTGCAAGTATGATAAACTATCGACTGATGAATGAAAAGTAATGGTCACAAAGACTAGAAAGTCAATTTGAAGAAATAAAAGTACGGACGTGTACTACAAGTTAAATAAATAAAAAAAATTATGTAAATGCTTTTGCCTCTCTTAAATTTACTTATGATTATGATCGTCCTAAAGTACGTGCAGTTAAAAGGACCATAAATTTAATCAAAATTTGTTTTAATTTAACTTACTAATGTTAAACTTAAAATCATAAGTAAATTTAAACATTTTATTAACTTCATCAATGTTTAATTGTGTTTTGATTATATATATATATATATATATATATATCATATTTTACGATACAGTTGAATATCGATATACCTGATAATTATAAATGAATGATATTATTATAAAATGATTGATTATATTTTATTATATTCAATTATATATTTATTATATCTTATTATAATTAAATTAGTCAAATAATATTTATAATTATCGACCATATTTAGTTGTAATCATATATAATAAAATATCATCAGTAATTTTATAATATAATTATCTTAAATGTATTAATATCCAAACGTATTGTAGACGACCCCATATATATATACTGTATTATCTTAAATTAATATAAAAACACCAAATAAAAGATCCGATTTAAATTTGAATTGGACATTCTTTGAACTTGGTGTGAAGTAAATCTAACGTTCTTCTATCATTATTGTTTCTCGGAATATTTATTATCTTAAATTAAAATAAAAACACCAAACAAAAGATATTGGGTAGATATAAATTGGACTTTCTTTTAACACGGTGTGAAGTGAAACCGACATTGTTCTATCATTATTGTTTCTCTTTCACTAAGCTTGTGAAACTTTGCCAACCATTAGTTATTCTAGCTATAGACCAATAATTTATCGCAGTTCCATGACAAGGTGTTGATTCTAAGATTCGTCCTGCAAATAAATAATATAAATTATGAGATGTAGCATCCAACTCTCTGTTGAACAATTTTTTCTAAATCAATTGTACATACACAGGTGTGCAAATCAATATGCATGATTGATACTGAGAATTACCAAACAATCCTCACAACAAAATTATTAATTAATGAATGTTAAATGTTTATATTTTCATGTGTTTTGCCAAAACCATTTTGACCGATTATGATCACAAACAAGAAATTAAAGAATCATTATATATATATATTTTTTTTTGAGATAAAGAATCATTATAATTGATAACATCAACCTGAGTAAATTTTACATAATGCTGTTGCAGAGGACGCTGTGAATTTTGTTCAACAAATGTAAATTTTGTTTAACAGGAACTTTTGTAAATTAAAATGCTTCTTGGCAGAATCTTCAGAGACCCCTAAAAGAATCGCTGGAAGAACAGTTTATCTCTGTACAAATTTGTTATCAGGATTCAATTAGTTGACCTAAAAGACTTAAGATTATCAATCCATGGAGGTGACTTTAAGACTTGAATTGGTAGTCTTCTTGTCTTTATTGATTGACAGCAGCCACTACTTGCTCAGGCCTACTTTTTCTCCTCAGTGGAAATTTTCATCATAAGACTTCAACTTCGCAAGTCTATGCGAGCTCCCATTTTTCCAAACTGCAATTGGCAGGAAGTTTCCTAGTCTATGCAAGCACTTCAATTATATAACCAAGTGAGATAATTATATACTCACACTTCAATTCAGACATAAAATATTTCCTGTGATCACTCAATGCCTGTGGCTATGGCGTTCTCTAGGATGGTTTACACTTCTATGGCTTAGTCCTTACTTACTTCTTCAGCTTTTCACTCCTTGCACTGCAACTGAAGTCTCTTATCATGATCATTGTTCAGTCCCAGAGTCTGTCATAACTGCACCCGAATTCGCTTCCTTGCCATTCTGTCCCCTCCAGACTGGTTACCATGATGGTGGGGATAGAATCCTGAATCCAAACTCATCTAGCTACTCATTTGGTTATAACAACTTCCTGTTGTTTCAAACTCAACATGTCTATAGAACTGATGTTGAAAGTGTTTTTAAGGTTGAGGGGACTTTGGAACTCAATGTCCACGATATCAACTACTTGGTACAGGAAATGGCATATTCTGGTTCATTCTATCAACCTAGAAGATCTCGGGACGGTGGTTTGAGCTTTAGCTTGAAAGGCTTCTGGTCAGAACATACTGGGGAGCTGTGCATGGTGGGATCAGGTTCCGGTTACTCAACAGAAGGTAAGTTACTTCATCTTACTGTTGTTCTTCAGCTCAGTGGCGTAAAGAATTCAAGTACCATTACCAGCTTGGTTAGGGGTACTTTCAAGAGCTTGAGTTCTGCTGATGATCAAAGCTATTTTGAACCAATTTCTTTACTGATGTTTCCTCAATCAAATTATCTTTACGCCAAGGTTCCCGACAACACCGAAATGGAGTGTTCAGGTTGTACTAATGTTTACCTGTAGGTAGGCCTATATGTTCAGTCCTTGCATACCCCACCAGAACCTTCCAATTAGAATATGCAAGTGATTGTAATTCTACAAAGAGTTGCAATCTTTTAGGTGATGATGCTGGATTTTTGCCCCAGGTTATGTCATTGAATGGGATTCAGTGTTCACCAGATGGACAAAGTATTAGAGTTTTGGTGGAATTTACTAATAATAGTTATAATGGGTATTACCTTCCTTTCAATCAAAACACAACTTTAGTTGGAGAAGGAAGATGGGATTGGAAGAAGAATCGGTTTATCTTATATGACATGATAAATATTTTCATAACGATATAAAATCTGAAATTTTATTTGAGAAATGTTGAAAGATGATATATGATAACTACTGTATAAACTTCTTTTATTGTAGTATTTTTTTATAAACTTCATATTGGTGTGAACGGGTGTGAAAATAAAAGTATTTATTTTTCTATTATAACAAAATAAAAATATATACATATATATTTCAGTCATACATTTATCGCTTTGCCTAGATTAAATGTTTTTTCTGAAAAATATAGTTCAAACTATCCCGTCCTACAGATGTCAAACAAAAGCCCTATAGACATTATCTACTCAAGGAAAAATTTGTACAAAACTTAAGGAGAGGGGACAAGGATGTGCATGTATCCGCAGCATTTGACAACCCGGGGAATAATAGCAAAAGGACTGTTGTAGCAAAATCGGCTGTTTCTTCACTATGGTGAAATCGAATACCCCTCAAGAACAAGAAAGTACCGGTCATCATGGACGCTGAGAATGCGAAAGACTTTTCCCAAGAGTAATTTGATATCACTAGAAATAAGACAATTACACTTTTCTCCGAGCCATTACTCGTTCCTCATCTTTGTTTCCTTTGGTTCATGAGCTTTGAATTGACCAGCAAAAAAATCTCATAAAAATGTACGCAACCCAACATCACCCACAGCAAATAGGACAATTCCTGTTGGGTTGATCGGGCCAGACTTGGACTTTGCAACTTTTTTTTGAGGCCACAAGTATAGCAGCACCAATCCCTGCAATAGCAGTTGCTCGTTTCTTGATGATTTTGTAATGTTTGACATAATTAGAAAAAATAAACACTTGAGCTGCCTGCTGTAGGAGAGGAACGAAAAAGTTTAAATAATTATATTTTTGGCTTACGTACCTCATTTCTTTCTATATATTTTTGCTTGGGGAATCAACGTTGTTTTCTTGGCTTGTGACATTCATCTCATAATTGATTATATGATTTAAAGAACTGCAATAAATTCTTGGTGTGTAGTTAAAAGACAATAAATGGGTGGCAAAGCTGTTAATAGAACTAGCTTAAATATATTTAGAGTAAAGAGAAACGGTATGACAGTTCCGCACTCTATTAAGAAAAAAGTCCGATTTATGTCTAAGCAAGAAAAAATCTTGGTTTTCCTCTTCGCTTTCCAAAATTTATCGAACAGTAATAGAATTGTATTAATATGTGACTAAATATATGGTTTTTTCTAAATTAAAAAATATTGTTAGAAAAATAAAATTATTAAATAATATAAATTACCTATTCTATTTGAACTTAATTTCATTAAACATAGGTATGCATTTTATTAGATTAATATATATATATATATCTAACTATGAAAATAAGGCACATACATCAGAAAGGACACACACCAAGCAATTTACAAAGTAGTTATTCCTCAAAAGAGCTTACAGAAATCAAACACACTACACCAAACTAGCAGTACTTATTCTTCAGCAGCCACTGCTGGTAACTTCTCATACCCTTCCACCTCCCTGAATTGCCTAGGAAGGAAACAACGACCGTCAAACTGCTGCTGGAAGTAAAGGACTGCAGCGAAAAGGATACACCCAAGTGGGATGCTGACATCCCAAGCTGTTGAATAAAAGTCCACTTTATGATCAGCATAGATGTATGATTCATCAAAATCTGCAACATAGTTGTGAGCCCTGTAAAGATCATATGCATGTGGCACCACTTTGAGCTAAGTGTATCCCATGTAAAATATTGGAGAAAGTGCTTTTTCTGTGCAGTTCAGGAAAATGTTGAGCATAATTTGAAGGAATAGGAAGCCATCCAGGATCAAGCCTCCATATGATCTTAAACCTCCCTAAATAATGAAAGGCTGCTGACTGGCAAGTCTTGAGGACGGCATTCGAATGCCAACAACTTTGTTCTCTCTTCCCAAGTTCACGAACACTGCTATTAAGGCCCCGGTCAGATATATTGGTAAAGAGACGTACCATGCTTTCTTTTCAGCAATCCACAAAGCCTTTTGGCTTTTGTGATCTGCCATCCTCCACTTTCAAGCAACGCAGTTTGGCTATCTTGGCTTTGAGAGAACAAGGCTTCGAAGTTTAGAAGAAGAAGCATCATGTGACCCACAGTCAGGACTACAAGCATGAGAAGTGAAAAGAAAGGAAGGACACTAGGATGTCTTTTCACATACAAGATTTGAAACGCCATAAAGATACAAGCAAGTGTGTTGGAGATCAGAACCATGAGGATCTCCATGTCCATCGTCCATATTGATCGTCTTTCCAGTCCAACGTAGAAAGCTAATGAAATGATAGAGACAGATTCAAAGTAACAAGGATCAGAGTTGTTTCGTGCAATTGAAATGCTTCCTGTGATATAAACTCCATCTTTCTTTGCTTTCAATGGAGGAAACTGAAGATTGACACAAATCTCGTAGTCCATTGAATCAGATTTCAAACTCTGATTGCTCAAGCCAACATATCTACAACCAACCATGCAAAGGCTTCCTGTCTCAGCATCATATACCCTTTCAGCTATTATTTCAACTCGCCTGTGCTCACCTGAAGACATATTGAACAGGGCTGTCCTGCGCAGACCATAAAACAGTCTGAGGCTGATTCTGTAGCTGATATTGAGCGGTCTTGTGTTTGCTTCAAGACTAGAAATTGCAGGTATGGAGCTTGACCATGTAATATATGATCCTGATGACCACTGAAAAATTTCATCACCCTCAGAGATGGGGACTGAAGAGCCCCCATGCAATTGTCCTTCTGGAGTTTTTAACATTCATGTCAAAACGCATTTCAGAAGAATTCCCATCTGGGTAGATTTCCCCACTTTTTCGAACAGATTTCTTCACTGAGCATGATTTGCTCACCTGGTCAGTTTCTGTGTACTCATACTTAAGACCTGGAACTCCTAACTTATTATTCTGAGTACTTCGAAACGTGATCCTTTTGAAGTAACCTATATCATTCACAGATTTTTTACTCCAAATTTCCCCTCTAATGCTAGTACTTAGCCATCTTTTTTTTTTTTCTTTTTTCTCTATGTACCCTTTTTTTTTTATGGATTTTTCGCAATGTACTTATATGCTGATATTGATCACAAAATACCTACCTAAGTTCTTTCGATATATATATGTGTTCTCACTATACGTGTATCATGGTTGCAGAATTTTATAATGAGGCAAGTCAAGAACTCAATTATTGACAAAATTTTTAGTTGTAATGATCTGAAAATCAAGATCAACCGTTGTTCCAAAACTTGTTATTCAACCGACGACCCAGAAGGTAGCAAGTAATTGGTTATTAGGCGAGTAATCGACAAGCACTGTTTTAGGAGAAAAATTATTATTTTTGAAAAATTCTAAAAATTCTCCTAAAATGGTAAATAATCTCAATTTACCCAAAAAACCTTCTACTGTCAATTTCCATCCAAATTTTTACTATTTTCATGACAAAAACAATAAAAAACCAAAGTATCTTATCATATTGAAAAATTTAAAAATAAAAAACAAAACAAATTAATCAATTACCAAATAACCCTTTCATAATCAAAATAAAAAAATAAAAAATAAAAATTTTATAATTTACAATTAAATTTATATAAAAATAAACAAATAAGTTACACATTTAAATAATTGAAATAATTATTATTATTAAATAAAATTAAATATAATAAATTTCCAGAATCAAAATCCATAAAATTATAAATAAAAACATTTGACAAACAAAAATTAATAATAAAAAACAAACCAGGCACCTGGATTTGTTGAAGGACGAACCCAGGCACCATTCATCACACACCAATAAAATGAACAAATGCAAATCTTACTTTTGTTTTCCTCTCACACACAATTCATCAAATACATAATCTTAAAAAAAACAAGCCATAACCACTCTTTTTTAACCTCTCAAACTAATTCAGTGTCTTCGTCTTCCTCTCATTCCCACTCTCTCTTAGACTTGATCCACTACTCTCTGTCTCTATTAGTTTGGTTTTCTTTTTCAAAGTAACACATACACACACACACACTCCAAGCTCTTTAGTCATGGATCTGTGCCCTTTCGTGCGCCTCACAGTAGGCAATCTAGGTCTTAAAATACCAGTAGTTGTGAAACCAGTGCGGTCCGTTGTGCACCCTTCCTCGTTTCCTTATGTTTGCAAAATCAAGCTGAAAGGTTTCCCCATCCAAACCAGTGTCATCCTGTTCGTTCCGTTGGAGAATCCGTCCCTCGACAACCAGCTCCATATGGTGGTGGCGACTTTCCACCTCAGCAAGTCGAATCTGGAGAAGCTGGCGACGAAGTCAATATTCGCGGCGAAGATATGTTTGAAAATCTCAATCTAAACAGGGCGGCGAGGCACAACCTACGACATCATTTAACCCTAGGAAGCTTTTGGGGAAGGGGTCGGTGCCGTTGGATCTGAAGGAAACCGAACCCAAACCTTCCCATGACTGATTCGAGGTCGCTATTGTTATCACCGCTGTCGACATTATGGTTCTTGTCGTCAGTTTCTTGATAATCGTGCAAGTCGTCGCCGTTGAGTGGTGATGGGGTTAGGTTTTGATGGTGGGTGTGTGGTGATGAAGTTGAACGGTGATGGTGCTGAGGTGAGATGAAAGAGAGAGAGCTATAGTAGAGAGAAAGAGAGTAATGAGATATCATATGAAGACTTTTGCTTTAATTTTTTTTTTTTTAGGTTTGTTTGTCACAACTTGTCCAAATAAATCTTTTAGAAATGGATCTTTTGGAAATAGATATTTTGAAAGAAAATTATTGATTGTATAGTTGTTAATTAAAAAATTACTTTTAAATTATAGACTATTTGATTAAATTACTTCTAAAACACTTTTAAATTATTAATTTATCAAAAATGATATGAGAATAGTATATCCATTTTAGGAATATAATTGCTTCAACCCCAACCGCAAAAAATTAATCAATCATAGTAGTAATAAAGATTTTATTGCTCTCTACTAATTTTTCACTCTTAGTTTAATTAGCCTCAAAAAGTGAAAAAGTTATATTTCTCTAGTCTTTTTTTTATTTATTTATTTCATGATTTTTGTAAAGTTCACATGTACCGATTTCAAACATGTGGGCAACAACTTCCTATGTTGCACGCAAGAATATTAAAATTGGAAATTAGATATATATATATATATATATATCATTTCATTACTTTAACAAAACGCTTCATATATATCAATGAACCAATAATGAAACCAATTACAGTATATATGTATATAACGATAAACCAATAACAAAACTAGTTGCAATGTGTATATAAATATATATTTATATATACATATCAATGAACCAATAACAAAATAAATTAAAACGAACCAATAACAAACCAATTAAAACCAATTGTAGTATATATATATATATAACAAATATGACATATAATATTCATGACAATAAGATAAAAAAATAAAATAAAAGTAAATTCGCAGCCAAAACCAATTAAAAAAAAAAAAAAGATACAAAATATAGAAAACTTACTAGTTAAAGAAGAGTTCTAAGAGGTTTTTATAAACTAAAAAGTGAATAAAAGGGAAAGTTATATGTTTATATTTATAAAGAAAGCATAATAGGGTTACAAGGGTATAAAGATATTAATAATATAAAATAGGGATAGATTAGACATTTTAATCTTTAGAAAAAAAAAAAAAAAACTCGAAAAGATCTACTGGAGAAGCTTAAAATTTGAGCTTCTCCAAATATACCTTTTTTCAGCTTTTTTAATTCCTTAAAACCTCTATTGGAATGTCAACCAAACGATACAAAAAAAAATCAAGTAGAGTTTTTTACGTTAAAAAAATAGTTTTGGTCAGTAGATAAGCTGTATCAAACGTATATTTAATGTTTTTAATTTTATTTAAATTTTTTTAATTCAATCCAATTGTCCCTAATCAAAGGATATAAAAACATTAACGATTATGCCCACAAAATTAACGGATTCATTAGTTCATTGAAGGATTCACTATACCATTTTACAATTGGGCCATTTTAGCTATTAATTTCAATACCAAGAGTGATTTGATATTATTTTCGATTGCAGGGAATAAAATAATAATAACCCTATTAAATTGAAAGAGAAAAATCTAAAAACTCCCCTAAAATGAAAAATAATGTCATTTTACCCTAACCTTTTAAAATATTAGTAAAAAAAACCCCTACCGTCAACCAAAAGTGGTTTCCAAACAAATTTTTAGTGATTTTATGATAAAAATACTAAAAAACCAAAATACTTTTACTACATTGAAAAATTAAAAAATAAAAAATATCACTTCAAGAATAAAAAGTAAAAGAATTAATCAATTACCAAATTACCCTTTCTTTCCAAAATAAAAAATTAAATAATTAAATAAAAAAATAAATAAAATAAATAAAAAACTTCCTATTAGATCTCCATTGCCCATGTTAAGATAGGCGGTAAAGATTAATTTGAAAAAAATTAAATAATTAAATAAAAATTAAATGAAAAAATTTTCATGGATCTCAAATGAACGATGAAGATTAATTTTTAAAAAATATTAAAATATTAAAAACTAATCCGAAAATTTGAAGAAAAAAATCGAGAAAACCAAGATCTTTAACCACTTGAAGATCTAGGCTTCATTAAATCAAAACAAAAATTTAAAAAAAAAAAAAAAAAAAAAACTCTTCAATAAATTTAAAAAAAAAAAGAAAAAAATTGAATAAAATCATATCTTCAACGAATTTTTGAAGATCTGGGTTTTATTAAATTAAAAAAAAAAAAAAAAAACTCTTCAATAAATAAAAAACAAAATTTTGAAAAAAAAAAAAAAGAAAAATCCTAGATCTTCAAATGTTTGAAGATCTAGGCTTCATTAAACAAGGAAAAAAAATACACATCCCCTACCACATTCAAAAACACAAATAACCAACAAAAAAAAAAAAGAAAGGCAAATGATAACTCTTCAATAAATAAACAAAAAAAAAAAAAAAAGACAACAACAACAAAATTTCAAGCAAAAAAATTTTGAAGAAACCATCTCATCATCATCACACACCAGTCACTCTCATCAATATCATCACCATTCATCACACACCCATTGTCCATTAAACCATCATCTAATACCAACGACAAACACCATCACACATCGACTGGTCTATCTATCACCACCTCATTTTTAACAAAAATCTTTTTGAAACTCTCCAACTTTTGGATCCAAATCAAATCTTATAGACATCCAAAAGAGGGCGACGACAGAGGGAGGAAAGGGAAGAAAGAGCATCAACGAAGGGTAAAGTGGGACGAGAGAGCAACGGCGGAGGGTGGAGAGGGAAGAGAGTGACACCGGAAGGGGGAGAAGGAAGAGAGAGCAACGGTGGAGGAGGGTGGAGAGGAAAAAAAAAAAAGAGAAGGTGGAAGAGGTTGGAGAGGAGAAAGAAAGAGAGACGGAGGGGGGTGGGGACTACGGCGATGGGTTAGGGTGGTATGTTGAGTGGTGATAGTGTTAGATTTTGATGGTCTGGGTGGTAATAAAGTTGAATAGTGATAGTGGTTGGGTGAGATGAGAGAGAGAGTGATGGGACCTAATCCAGATCTCTTTAAACTCTTATCCGGAAGTGTCTAGTTAGGCACTCTAACAGTTCCCTCCTAAACCCTATGAGGAGGGTTAAGAGAAATTCGCAGAGCGAACCCTTAAAACTTTCTCTTATAAACTCTTTTCCTCAATTTTCTTAACAAAACTAGTTAGGTTGGTTTTGTTTCAAAACTAAAATCTCATTTCAATTTAAAATTCTAATCTCACTTTTCAAAACTGAAATTCGGCAGTATAACGACTACATTTTTTACATTTCCAAAGCCAGTAAAAAGAAATTTACACTTCTAAGTATTTCCTCAAATACCACCCAACTTCTTATCCTGAAATATGCATTTCAAAATCATAATTTTCTTCATCAAAATGAAAACATGAAATTATAATTCAAACTTTCCTCCAAAGTAAATAAAACTTTCAGCTCTTAAAAGTCATTAACCACTCATTACAACTCAAAAATATGATTACAAACAACTTCTTTAAATTACAAAATATGCAAAAGATAGATATGCAGAAGTTTTGTTGTGTCAAGCCCACCTAATCTTCGGGAGGAGCTATCTCTTCTCGGCCACCCACGCCAACACTTGAGAAGGTTTTTAAATAAAAATAGAAAACTATGAGTTATGAAAGCTCAGTGAGTGCTTATAATAATTTTTAACTAAAACTTTTGTTTACTAAAATACCTCCTCTAAAACTTTTGAAGGTATAAATTTCTATTTCATAATCATTCTCAAATTTAAAACTCATTTAAATATAAGGCATAAATATATACGTTGTAAACTCATATATACATCCAAATGCGTATAAAACTCATAAATTTAAAAGCATATAGATGTTAAACAATTTCATAACTTGCAATATAGCTTTAAAATGTTTTTGTTTATTTTCAATATCTCAAGTATTTGATATGCATTCTAAAAGCACCATTCGTACCTCCAAAGGCTCTGACCACACGTCGACTAACTATGGCCCTCGTAGTGACAATGTCACATCGCGATTTTGAGCTGACACCAACCGTGACACAATCTGAGATATCTCACGACTATGTGCGGAATTCTGCATTGCTAACCATAGCACAAGATAATATCCCACATAAGTAGAGGTGACACGACAGACTCAATTTCCCCCCAAGTTAGTGACATATCCCCCTCAGGACTTTGTCATACTAATGTGGGATATACCGACCAGGTCTAAAACTTAAAAATATAATATGAGGGTATACTAATGGCCTTTGAAAAACTCTTTTACTTTATCTTTCTAGTGCAATATCTCATTTTTTGGGCATATTAAGCCCCAAATCTCATTTCTAGATGCATCAAGCATCAAATCTTATTTCTTTTAAGTGCAACAACCACAAAATTGTTTTGTTAAGTGCAAGAAGCTCAAAGTGATTTGTCTTCAGTTCTAAAATCTCATGTAAACTTTCAAAATGCTTAAACATTTCAAATAGGCATAAACTTTGAAGAAAATTTATTTAAACACTCACTTGGACTCAAGCTTGGTATACAATGCTTCAATGACCTTCTCTTGCCCTGCTTGCTTCCTGTTCATCTACACATCACATTCTCGCTTAGAATACATAATATTTAACTTTACAAAACTCGTTAAATAACTTCTAACTCAAGTAATCCATAAAAGGACACTTTTCATTAAAAAATTTCCCTACTTGATTTCTACTTAACCGAAGCTCTAAAATTCCAATTTCTTTCCATGAATCTTATTTATTATCACCTAGGAACATCCCTATATGTCTGAAATAATTTTCTGGAGCTTGAAATGAAAAGTCACGTTTTTGGCACCCCCTTTGGCCGAACACTATCCACAGCCCAAGTTAGGGCTGCTCTTCACTTCATTTTTGCTCCATTCATCTCCCTAACTCGCATTTAGGTCACTTGTAAAACGGTTCTAAAAAATTTCAACTACCAGGTGGCCAAACCTAGGAAAAACCTCACTTTTTCACCACTTTTTCAAGGTAATTTTTACACTTTTCGTTTCTAAACTTAATTCTCTTCTCCGTAGTGTTTTTCACTCATAGATAAAGTGGTATTACATGATAGCCACTTATGCCCTTCATTTGACTAAAATTTGGAAAGTTGTCTAACTTAACTTCTAACACTTTTAATAGCTTTCCATAGGTGTCTCTAACATGAATTCAATATGGAATCATACTTAAAACTATTAAATTTCAGTAGCATTACATACCTCTCTCTATGGCCTTTTATGGAATAAAACACACCAAACTTATTTTATTCAATTTTCTCATGTTAATTTCACTCAAACATTTAATCAAACACTTTGTATACAACATATTTCAATCAACTCAAACACAAATCAAACTTAGAGTTTTTTCAACACATCCCTAACATCTCAAACCTTAAGGATTTTACATAATATACTCTTGTTTTTGGTCACTAAAAACTCAACTCACATCATTCACAAAAATTAGCATCAAATCACAACAAAAACACCAAAAAAAAATCATCAACATTCAACCACCATACAATTTCGAAAATGGTCAAACTTACCTCTTTTCACTTTGGTTTCTTTCTCTAACTTGTTCTTTTAGCTTAGGTGGTCTTGCACTAGTGATTGGACGCTTGAAAATGGGGTGGAATCACTTGATCTCTCCTTTCCCTCACATGGTCAAACCACCTCTCTTTTATCTTTGGTTTCCCGTTTTAACTTCTTGCTTGTGACTCTAGCTTGATCTTTTAGTTTGGGATGACTTGGAGGCTTGATTTGGAGGTTGAAAATGGAGGAAAATCACTTGATCTCCCTTGATCTTGGCTTGGCTGAAATCACTCTTTCCTCTCTCCCATTCTAGCTCTCTCTCTCGACCTCTCTGTTTTGTTTCTGAGTTTGTCACGTTTGGTGTTTGAAATGGCTTGAGTTTGTGTAAATGGTGGAAGAAATTCACACTTATTCCACTAACAATTTAAAAAATGACAATCTTATCCTGAAAAATTTTGTTTTCGTCCCTCAACTTTAATTTAATTCTACTAGACCTCAAATATTAAAACTTGTTTTCAATTTAGTCTCTAATCATACTTAATAATTATTTAATGTCATTTACCATTTTGCCCTTCTAATTATTCTCCGATTGGGTTTAAATCCATCTTCAAAGGTTCTCTATAACCTTAAACATTTTCATTGTTCATTTAGGGTCTCAAATTATTACTTAGAGACTTTTACTGGGAAAACCAAAATTATATAAATTGAGGGTTTACAATTTCTCCCCTCCTTATAAAAATTTCATCCTCGAAATTTAAATTACATACCTGATTCAAAAAGATATGGATACTGTGCACGTATCTACTCCTCATGCTCCCATGTAGCTTCCTCTGATTCGTGGTTCCTCCATAATACTTTCACTAATGGAATGACTTTGTTACATAACACTTGATCTCTGCAATCTAAAATCTCCATTGGTTGCTCTTCGTAGGTCAAATTCTCTCTGAGTTGTACTGGCCGCTCTCTCAAAATATGTGCAGGATCAGCTACATACTTCCTAAGCATGGAAACATGGAAGACATCATGTATGTTGGCTAGCTTTAGTGGTAATCTCAAACGGTATGCCACTTCACCAACTCTTTCCATAATCTCGTACGACTCGATATATTGCGGGCTTAGTTTCTCTAGCTTTCCAAATCTCAGTACTCCTTTCCATGGGAAAATCCGCAAGAATACCATATCACCGACTTGAAACTATAAGTCTCTTCTTCAATTGTCCGTATAGCTTTTCTGTCTGCTACTAGCTATCTTTAATCTGTCTCTAATCACATTGTTCTTTTTAGTGGTAACTTGGACAATCTCTAGGCCAATCAACTTTTTCTCACCCACCTCATTCCAACAAACTGGGGTTCTACATTTTCTATGATACAACGCTTCATATGAAGCCATGCCAATACTAGACTAATAGTTGTTGTTGTAGGCAAACTCTATCAAAGGTAGGTGGGTATCTCAACTCCTTTTAAACTCCATAACACAAGCTCTAAACATATATTCAAGGGTTTAGATTGTTCTCTCTGATTGCCCATCTGTTCGTGGGTGAAAAGTCGTACTAAAATGTAGTCTAGTGCTTAATGCTTCCTGTAACTTAGGCCAGAATCTGAAGGTAAATCGTGGGTCTTTGTTTGATACACTAGATACTGGTGCGCCATGCAGTCTCATAATCTCATCTACGTACAACTGAGCCCACCTTTCCAAGGAATAAGTATTCTTGATAGCTAGAAAGTGAGCAGACTTCGTCAATCTGTCAACTATCACTCAAATAGCATCGTATCCGCTCTGAGTCCATAGAAGCTCGACCACAAAATCTATCGTGATCCTCTCCCATTTCCACTCAAGGATAGATAGGGGCTGTAATAAACCTATTGGTTTCTAGTGTTCTACTTTAATCTGCTGGCAGGTTAGACATTTGGAAACAAACTCTGCTATCTCTTTCTTCATTCCTCTCCACCAATAATAGTCTTTCATAGTCCGATACATCTTAGTACTCCCTGGATGTATGGCATATGCTGATGAATGTGCCTTTTCCATGATCTCTTTCTTTAAATCTCCCACATCTAGCACACATAATCTCTGTCCTAGCACTAGTGTCCTATCATCTCTCAATGAAAAGTCTCTCTGCTTCCTAGCTTCTATTTCATCTCTTATCTTCATCAAGTACAAATCCTTGGCCTGAAGTTCTCTCACTTGATCTACTAACATTGGACGAACATGAAATGTTGCTAGTAAAGCTTCTGAGTCCGTCGTCTCCAATCTAACATCCATGGATCTTAACTCTACTAACATACACAAGTACTCTGCCTTCAGTTGGGCTATTGAGCTTGTGGACTTACGGCTCAGTGCATCTACTACCACATTTACTTTATCGGGGTGATACTCAATGGTGCAGTTATAGTCTTTTATGAGCTCTATCCATCTTCTATGTCTCATATTGATCTCTTTTTGTGTAAACAGATACTGTAGACTCTTGTGATCCGTGAAGATTTTTACAGGGTACTCCATAAAAATAGTACCTCCATATCCTTAAAGCAAACATTACAACTGCTAATTCCAAGTCGTGTGTAGGATAATTCTATTCATGTTTTCTCAACTGTCGAGATGCATAAGCTATCACTCTCTCATTTTGCATCAATACACACCCTAGACCTTGTCTAGAGGCATCACAGTAAACTATGAATCCATGCTCCCCTAATGGAAGAGTAAGTACAAGGGCCAAGGTCAATCTCTTTTTTAACTCATCAAAACTACGCTGACACTGATCTGACCATACAAACTTTTCTTCTTTTCTGGTCAATCTCGACAAATGAGTAGCTATATTTGAAAATCCTTCCATGAATTTCCTGTAATAACCAACTAATCCCAAGAAACTCCTAACTTCTATCACGTTCGTGGGTGGCTACCAATTCATTATAGCTTCTATTTTCTGGGGATCTATTGATATTCCATCTACTGACACCATATAACCTAGAAATGTTATCCTGTCCAGTCAGAATTGACACTTACTAAACTTGGCATACAGTTGGTGCTACCGTAAAGTCTGTAACTCAACTCTAAGATGCTCAGCGTGATCTCAATGGCTACCTGAATACATTAAGATGTTATCAATGAAGACAATCACAAACTTATCCACAAAAAGGCTTGAAAACTCTGTTCATCAAGTCCATAAAAGCTGTTGGGGCATCAGTCAATCTAAAAGGCATCACCAATAACTTAAAATGCCCGTATCGAGTCCTAAAGGCAGTCTTAGGGACGCCTACGGATCCTCAACTGATGGTACCCTAACCTCAAATCAATCTTTGAAAACACCCTGGCTCTCTGAAGCTGATCAAATAGATCATCAATCCGTGGTAACGGATACTAATTCCTGATAGTGACTCTGTTCAACTGCCTATAGTCTATGTATAACCTGAGGCTCATATATTTCTTCTTCACAAACAATACTGGGGCTCCCTAAGGCAAAGTACTCGTCTTTATGAATCTTTTACTTACTAGTTCTTCTATCTAGACCTTTAATTCTTTCAATTCTGCTGATGTTATTCTATATGGCGCTATGGAAATGGGCTTTGTACCAAGAGCTAACTTTATCTCAAACTCTATCTCTCTGTCTGGTGTCCTAAAAGGTCCTCTGGGAAGACATCTGGATACTCTTTGACTACTGGAACCTCTTCTAATCTTAACTCATTGTTTTTTGGTTTCATTGCATAGGCTAAGTATCTTTGACACGCCTTTCTGAGCATTTTATTTGCTTCCATCACACTGATCATACTCATGGGAATCATTTTCCTCACACCACAAAAGATTACATCTGGTTCCCCAGGTCTGCTGAACTTTACTTCCTTTTTGTAACAGTCCACTATGGCTTGATGTTTAGATAGTCAATCCATGCCTAATATCATATCAAAGTCATGTATATCCAACAGAATCAAGTTTGCCTTAAACTCCTAACCTGCTATAGTCACTCTGCTACCCATATACACTTTATCTACTACCAGTACAACACCTGTAAGTAGTGACGCTAAAATGCTACAATTAGAGGGTTTCTTTTCTATTCTAACTTTAGTAGCAAACTCCACTGATATAAAAGAGTGCGTAGCCCCTAGGTCAATCAACACATGAGCAATCAGATCAAACAGAGAAATGATACCTGTGACCATATCTGAGTTCGCATCTACATCCTGCTGGATGATAGCAAAAACTCTAGCCTGAGTATGAGGTCTACCAGGCTGTCCTCTTGGTTGTACTTCCCCTACTGGATCCATCACTAGACTACTCAGGGCCTACAGCTGCTCTAATTTGGGGGTCTTTCCTCTCTAGTCCACAACCCCTACTACTCTATCCTAGTGTGGTAGTTCTACCCTCTGGTCTATTTGATGCAACTATACTAGGGTAGCCCTTCATAAAGTGTTCTTATTGACCACACCTGTAACACCCAGTGCTATCTATAAAGCACTTGCTTGGGTGATTTCTACACATTTCGGGTAGGAAGGTCGTGTCCTCCAGCTATCTCTGGTACTATCGAACCCAACTGACTGTTTTACTGAACTTTGGCTACTCTAAGTCCCTTGACTCTGCCTCCCGCGCTTTGACCAGGAAGATTTCGCTTCACTATTTACAAATTTACTAGATCCTCCCTGGTGGCTCCCTATCCAACTGCGCTTCTGAATGAATTTCCTAGATTGGGGAATGGTCACCATACTCCTCTCGACTCTGGTAGCTGCCTCTACCAAGTTCTCATACCATGTATGCGCAGAAAATGCCACATATGTCTTGATTCTTGGATTGAGACCTACCATGAATTTATTTATTTTCTGTTCTTCATCATCCAAGATAGATGGAACAAGGCGACCTAACTTTGAAAACCTCTTCTCATAATCTACCACTGAGAGGTTGCCCTATTCTAACTTGAAGAACTCTTCAATCTTCGCTTGTTTGTAGTTGCTGGGGTGAAACTTCTCTAAAAACTCTCTCCTAAAAACGGTCCATGCCACCCTATCAGTATATCTCCTCTGAAGCACCTTTCACCAATCTTTTGCCCTGTCTTTCAGTAGGAAGGTTGAATATGTGACGATCTGATCCTCTGTGCAACCCATAACCTGAAAAATCTCTTCATTTGATTCTAGCTATGATAATGCGCGTTTTGGCTCTCTTGTGCTATCATACGGTATCGCGCCTAATTTTCGTGCACACTCTATGGATGCTCCTAACTTACGGGGCTGATGTAGAGTTGCTGCTAACACCTGAGTCATCTATTCCAAGTTCACTTGTACACCACCTAGCCCTTCCGGTTGTGGTTCTACATAGGGCTGATTTTCTGGCACGTTAATGAACTCATCAACGTACGTCTCCTCATGTATAGGTGCCTCTACAGTTGCCCTCCTTATTCTTAGGCGACCACGATGATGCATGTTTTTGAAAAGTTCAAATATAAAAGAGTGGTCATGAATGCATGAAAACAACTTTAAAACTTTCTAAAATCTTTCTCAAAACTCTACAAAACTCTGGCTTTGATACCACTCTAACGGGACCCAATCCAGATCTCTTTAAACTCTTATCCGGAACGGTCTCATCGGGTACCCCAATGGATCCCTCTTAAACCTTACTAGGCGGGCTAAGAGAAATTCGCGGAGCAAACCCTTAAAACTTTCTCTTGTAAACTCTTTTACTTAATTTTCTTTACTAAACTAGTTAGGTTGGTTTTGTTTCAAAACTAAAATCTCATTTCAATTTAAAATTCAAATCTCACTTTACAAAACTAAAATCCGGCAATATAACGGCTGCATTTTTTACATTTTCAAAGCCTGTAAAAAGAAATTTACATTTTTAACTATTTTCTCAAATACCACCCAACTTCTTATCCACAAATATGCATTTCAAAATCATAATTTCCTTCATCAAAATGAAAACATGAAAATGTAATTCAAACTTTCCTCAAAAGCAAATAAAACTTTCAGCTCTTAAAAGTCATTAACCACTCATTACAACTCAAAATATGATTACAAACAACTTCTTTTAATTACAAAATATGCAAAAGATAGATATGCAGAAGCTTTGTCGTGTCAAGCCCACCTAATCTTCGGGAGGAGCTATCTCTTCTCGGCCACCCACGCCAACACCTGAGGAGGTTTTTAAATAAAAATAGAAAACTATGAGCTATGAAAGCTCAATGAGTGCTTATAATACTTTTTAACTAAAACTTTTGTTTACTAAAATACCTCCTCTAAAACTTTTGAAGGTATAAATTTCTATTTCATAATCATTCTCAAATTTAAAGCTCATTTAAATGTAAGGCATAAATATATAAATTGTAAACTCATATATGCATTCAAATGCATATAAAACTCATAAATTTGAAAGCATATAAATGCTAAACAATTCCATAACTTGCAATATAGCTTTAAAATGTTTTTGTTTACTTTCAATATCTCAAGTATTTGGTATACTTTCTAAAAACACCACTTGTACCCCTAAAGGCTCTGATCACACGGTGACTAACTACGCCCCTCGTAGTGGCAATGTCACGTGACAATTTTGATCTGACACCAACCGTGATACAATATGAGACATCTCACGACTATGTACGTAATTCTGTATCACTAACCATAGCGCAAGATAATATCCCACATAAGTAGAGGCGACACGACAAACTTGATTTCCCTCCAAGTTAGTGACACATCTTCCCCAGGACTTTGCCATACTAATGTAGGATATATACCGGTTGGGTCTAAAACTTAAAAATGTAATATGAGGGTATACTAATGGCCTTTGAAAAACTCTTTTTACTTTATCTTTTGAAAAACTTAAAAATGTAACAGATCCATTAATTTATTGACGGTTTTGCTATGTCATTTAACGGTTAGACCAGTTTAGAGTACAGGTGAGTCACTTAGATTCTATGGCCTTGTGTACAATAAAATAATGATGTTAAATTCTCAACTCTATATTCAATAAAATAAGAATAATGATAAATATCTTAGTGTGATTGTAATTGACTTGTATCCTAATATGGGATGTTTATTAACAAATTAAAACATATTAACAATTATGTCTATATTCCACATAAAATGCCTCAATTTAACAGTCATATTACATTACAAACCATCTGCTGGTACAGTTGGTTGAGTACTTCTCCTCCTCATATCAGGTTTGGGTTTCAATCCCTCCTAATGACTATTGACACTAGTATGGGTAGCCCTCTCTCCTATTAAACGTGAGAGTATTTTGTCTCTCGTTTTTAGTAGTAGTTTCTAGGCGTTCTAATAGTTTCAGGAGTAGTTATTCAGGTGTTCTAATAGTGTGTGATCTAGATGGATCCTAACTATTCTCTAACTCATAAGATGTTAGTTTTGAAAAAAAAAAAAAAAGTCATATTACATAAAATTGTATTTGTAACAATTTCCTAGGTAAATGTACACAATGGATGTGAGAAATAAAAATTCATGTTGAACTCAATTAAGAGTTAAAAAGCATAAATATTAACTATATTTATTCATTTAAAACATTAATGCATATCCAATTTATAAATTTTTAAGAGAATAAATATATACAAATTTGTATTCATTCATTCATTTAATCCCGCTATCCAAGCATTTAAAGGTAATTCCTACAAATTTCTTACAGCTGCTTCATGCTTGCTGTTAATTATTCCCCTTGGATACTTTGTATCTCTTTTTTATTTTCAACTCGAGCAATAGTTGAAAATGTAACAATGAATAAATGTTAGTCAAATAAAGATTTTCTTCTATTTTGAATTATTCAGAACCTTAAAATATATTGTGAAATATATATACATACATATATGTATATATTATCTTCAATTTACCACTCATATATAGCTAACTTCCTACTAGAGCTTATGTTTAATTAACTGTAATTAAATTCGATGTTCGAATTATGCAATGTGAATTGAAGAGTAAATAAAGCTAGGTTTGGTATTGCTTTTGAAAATTAAAATTTGATTATTTAATAATTTTACCATAAAAAAAGGTGCTTGGAAAAATTTTTAGAAGTAATTATTTAAACTGAATAGATTTAACAACATTTTTAAGAATTGTGTTGGAATTATACCTTGTAAAATGGTGATTATAAAATATTTAATTGTGGGATTTAATGAATATTTTAAAATCACTAATTAATTTCAGCAAAAGCGGGTTGTCCTAGTGGTTGACGTTGTTAGGATATTGGTAAAAATAAAAGTGGAGCCAATCCTACATCCAAAACAAAAAGCAAAAATAAAAGTGGAGTCAATCCCACATCAAAAACAAACAAGGGAAAATGGGTTTTGAAGGCTATAAAAGGAGCCCAAGGTTTTGGTTTCAAATCGCCTCAGTCAAAAGCACTTTAAGCATTGTTTTTTATTCTACTTAAATTCTTTTCTTGTTCTTATTATTTTAGAGTGTAGGAAGGTGTGAGTTAATGTATGCTTTGGAGAGTGTGAGTGTATTGGGGTCGTGGGATGTGAGAGAATAGTCTATATGATTGTAACAATTTTTTACATAGTGAATTTCTTTCTGAGGGCCGTAGTTTTTTCTCCTATTTTGGAGTTTTCCAGATAAATTCTTATGTTGTAGTGATTGTTATTATTTTCTATTTTATTTCTCTATTATTTCTGATATTTTTATAGAAGGCAGATTTTTTTTAAGAAGAGGTTTTGGAAGACGAATTTTTCCAACAAGTGGTATCAAAGTCAGGTCACCTGGTTGGTAAGATGTTCGATGTTTTAGAAAATTCTTAGTATGCTCTGTGGTTGCAGCATTATTTGTTCTTTCACATCATAAAAGAATTGTTCTTGGTTGTTGGAATAAGTGTGGTAGTGTGAAAGTATATGTCTAGGGAATGTTCTGGCTAGGAAAGACTTTGTATTTAACTGTGTCTATTATGACCGACCTCTTTTTCTTGAGAATTTATCTGGTATATTGTTCACGGACTACGAGTGCACTATTATACTATTCAGTTATGTCAAAGTTTTCAAGCCCTATGAGGTTTGATGTGGAGAAATTTGATAGAAAGGTCAATTTCAGCTTGTGGTAAGTGCAAGTCAAAGATATGTTGATACAATCTGGGTTACACAAGGCGTTAAAGAAAAAATCAAGCTCTATTCTTAATGAAGATTCTAGGGAAGACAAAGATTCTGGCAAACCTAGTATGAGCGATGAAGATTGGGAAGATCTAGATTTGAGAGTCGTAAGTGCAATTCATCTGTGTCTAGTCAAGAATGTTCTTAGAAACGTGCATGAAATATCAACAGCCAAGGAACTTTGAAAAAAGCTTGCAGAATTGTATTAGGCAAAGAACATGTCAAATCGATTGTACCTAAAGGAACAATTTCATACTCTGCATATGGATGAAAGTATGAAATTCTCAGATCACCTGAGTGTTCTCAATGGTATTGTTTCTTAACTGGAGGCTATTGGAGTTAAAATTGAAGATGAGGATAAAACATTAAGGTTCATCTTGTCTCTTCCACCTTCCTATGAGCACATAAAACCTATTTTGATGTATGGGAATGAGACTCTGAAATTTATAGAAGTTACCGGTAAACTCCTTTCTAAGGAGAGAAGGCTGAAAAGTAGAGATCACATTTCATCAGCAGACACAATATTGGTAGCTAGAAATAAGAGCAACTAGAAGAAGAAGAAGTCTGGGAAGAATATAATTTGCTGGGGATGTGGACAATCTGGGTATGCTAAGAAAAATTTTCAAGGTGGAGCGGGTTCGAAAAAAAAGCTCCGAGGTAGAAGCTAACAGTGTTTCCCTCATGAGAGAATGTGATTTCCTTTGAGAAGTGAGAAGTACATCCTCATGGTATGTCCGCGTTGCCATGGAAGAGAATATGTTGTTAGCAAATCCACAATTGCACACAGGCATTGGTTTGGCATTGATGCGAGGTGTGTGGTGGAATGTATATCGATGATTGATGAACTTCCGGTAAAGCCAAATGTGGAAGTTGCATCATAAATTTTCAACAAGTTTTTCGACATGTGCCGAAATGAAATTCTTGGAATATGGTAATTCTAAATGAGTGTACTCTTTTTATGGTAGAGTATGATAGTTTTCTGGGTTGAGAATTATGATTATTGGTATAGACAATGATTGCACCGTAGTTGCAATGAATGTTTCTTTTATTTTGCTAAGGTGGAGTTTGTTAGGAAATTGGTAAAAATAAAAGTGGAGTCTGTTAGGAAATTGGCAAAAATAAAAGTGGAGCCAATTCCATATCGGAAACAAAAGGCAAAAATAAAAGTGGAACCAATCACACATCCGAAACAAAATAAGGGAAAATGGGTTTTGAAGGCTATAAAAGGAGTCCAAGGTTTTGGTTTCAAATCGCCCAAGTCAAAGATACTTTAAGCATTGTTTTTTACTGTACTTAAATTTCTTTCTTATTCTTATTATTTTAGAGTGTAGAAAAGTGTGAGTTGATGTATGCTTTGGAGAGTGTGGGTGTATTGAGGTCGTGGGATGTGAGAGAATAGTCGATGTGATTGTAACAGTTTTTCACATAGTAAATTTCTTTTTGAGGGTCGTGGTTTTTTCTCCTGTTTTGTAGTTCCACGTAAATTCTTATGTTGTGGTGATTTTTATTATTTTATATTTTATTTCTCTATTATTTCTGATATTCTTATAGAAGGTAGGTTTTTTTTTAAGAAGAGATTTTGTGAGGTGAATTTTCCCAACAGATGCCTCACTTGGTATGCATGTTTGCTAAGTTCAAGCTCACCCACCACCATATTGTGTGGCAATTTTCCCCCACTATGTATGGAATGTCCCCTACTCTTTGCAGGTTGGTATCTCTCATTTCTGAAAGCTGATAGATACCCAGATCGCGCCCTAATGACTATTACTATTGGTTCCAGTTGTACTCTAAGCTGGTCCCAATTATTAAAAAAAAAAAAAAAAACAAATCACTAATTAATTTGATCACCAAGACACAAGTATCTCTACCTTAATTATAAACTTGCATTTATACCAAATATAGTTTAATACATTTTATTTTTATATCTATTTTAAATATTATATATATATTTGCAATAATTAACATACAATTTACTAAACTTACACATGTGGCCTTTAAGTTTATAAATAGTTATAATATTAGCTTTAATAAAACATTTACCTAATTAATTATTGTATTTTCACAACTTTGATACCACTTGCTAGGGACACGGAATGCAATACTGGTGTCTAATATACACAAAGCAAATAATATAAGACGAAGAGAACCAATTGTACAAGAATTTATACGGAAACCTAAAACAAAGGAAAATTATGATTGTTGGGATGACGGAGGAAAAAAAAATCACTATGTAGAAAATTATAATAATTACACACCTCATATTCTCTTTCTAATCCCAAACTCTAATTAAAACCAAACCTTTCTAAGTCATATCATGCTTTAAACTCATAATTGAGCATTACTAAAGCCCTACTGTGCTGAAGCTATGTTCTTGGCTCGCTACTAAGCTCATAGCTCTCTCTCTCTCTCTCTCAATTAGGTCTCACTTCCTCACGAGTATCACTCAACGAACACGAAAATATTTCTTTTTACATATTTGGAAACTTTCTCCCAACAAAATCCAAAAACTTGGTTACCAAATAGCTTTGAAACTTGATCACCCAATTATCCCTTGCTTAAATCCCAAGTTCATGAATTTCAATGCTCGAAAAATTTCCATTGAGAAAATCTTTTATGACACATGATATTTTTTTTTAATAAAAACTTAACCTTTCAATAAGAACATGACATGTGGTATAATTTTTTAATTGAAGAATTTCTCGTAAATGAGGAAAGAAATACCAACATTAATTTTTTTATGAAAGAGTAATGTCACGTATCACATTATTATTAAAAGGCCACACCAACATCAGTATGACACATTAGCTAAGTATCTCATGAAAATTGTTTTCTATGTTAACACAATATTTTATATTTTTCATACTTAGTTAACTTAGGTTTACCTTAATCATCAACCACCAATACGATTATAATTTAAAATAAAAAAATAAAAATCATACTCTTATAATAAAAGTGGATATTGTAAAAAACTCCCCTGGAAAATAAAATAATTGTGAACAACCCTCATTTTTTTTTTTTTGTTAATTAGGTGAATCGCTTCCTACCGTTAACTTTCCATTAAAATGTTAATATTTTCTGTTCGAAAATCGTGAAATGACTAAAATACCCTTATTAAGATTCTATAAAATCTTTATTATACTCTTCAAATTTATGTACTGACTGCAATATCCTTTAAATTATTAATTAATAATAATATTAAATTAAAAAAATGACACAAGATTAAAAAAAAAAAAAAAAACCTATTTGGGTTTCTAGGTTGCTAGAAACCTAGAAATTATGGGTTTCGAACAACCTAAAAACCTAGAAATGGTGTTTTTTTTTTTAAAAAAAAAAATTAAGTGAACCTTCCCTGACTAGTTGAAAAAACTGGTTGATGTTAAATTTGAAGGATATTATGGTAATTGGATGAGTAAATTTGTTAATAAAATTAAATAAAAAATTTGAAATTAAATAATAAGTAAATAATTAAATAAAAATTTTAATTCATCATATCTCTATCGTCCATCGTAAAATAGACTGTGGAGATTAATTTGAAAAAATTAAAAAATTAAATAAAAATAAAAATTTTTAATTTTAATTTTTTTAAATAATATTAATTAATTAAAAAAATTGAAAAAAAAAAACAATGTCATCTCCATCATCCATTATAAGGATGAACGGTGAAGATGGAAAAAAATATTAAAATAAAAAAAAATATTAAAATGAAAAAAAAAAAATCACAGATAAGACTAGATATGTTTTTTTTTTCATCTTCTTGTTCCGTCTTTTTCTTCTGATTTCTTCTTATTCTTCTTCTGTCTTCTTTTTCTTCTTTTTTATCCATCTTTGCTTTTCATCTTCCTTTTCTTCTTCCATGTTTGCTTTTACATCTTCTTATCCTGTCTTCTTCTCCTTCATCTAGTGCCAACAACCAATACCACCCAAGTCAATTTGGTCTCCGGGGAAGAAGACTAGATCTGGTCTCCATCGATAGCCAGCACCCATCAACTTCTTACCAGTTCTTCTCTTTGCCATAGAAGCCACCACTGACGTCCTCC
Source organism: Nephelium lappaceum (assembly GCA_021234005.1). Lineage (NCBI taxonomy): Eukaryota > Viridiplantae > Streptophyta > Magnoliopsida > Sapindales > Sapindaceae > Nephelium > Nephelium lappaceum. The sequence continues at coordinate 17,669,921 of CM038006.1, forward strand.
TACTAGATCTCTCTGCCATTGAAGCCGTCATCAACCCCTCAACCTCCACCACATTTCTCCTTCTGTCTCTATCTTCCCTTCTTTATGGTTTGCAATGGATTATGGTTTCCATTTTTTTATGGTTTTTATATGGTTTGTTAATGAGAATGAAGAAGAAAATGAAGAATGAAGAAGAAGAATGTTGACAAGAATGAAGAAGATGAAGAATAGTACACTATTCTTCAATTTTTTTTTTCTTTTATTTTGGATTGATGAAGAGTTTCATAATATCCCTTTCAAAAAAAAAAAAAAAAATCCCACCTCCAACTAATCTTCAACATCAACCATTAATTAATCTCTACTTTTGTCAACAACATCAACCCACTATTATCATCATTAAACCATCAATCCACCATTATAAACTCATTTTAAGGCAAAAAAGAAAAAAAAAATTCAACATCATCAAGAAGTCACTCCAATCAAAAGCTATCAACACTCAAACTCAAAACCCTAATTTTGATCAAAATCGAAAAAATGAGCAGATTTTTAAAGTGATAGCATCAACAACTTTGATAGTGGCCTTGGTTTCTTCTCGAATCTTTTGGATTCTATGGCCTTCTTTGCCTATGACTTTGTTGCCTATGTTCAGGATCGTGGATGGAACCACGATCCTGAACAATACATCCTAAGCTTTGGCTCTTTGCTAGGAACCGTATTCTTTTGTCTCTCCTTCATCTTCTTGGCAGCCCAATAGAGACACATCAAACCTAGATCTACCTTCAACATTGCGAAGCTGTCATCGATGATGGCAAAGACCTTCAACTTTGCCATGGCTGATGAAAAAGCGAACTTGGATGTTGGGTGTTGGGTATTGGGTATTGGGTATTGGGTGTCAATGATGGATGAAGAAAAAGATGAAGGAAGAAGAAGAAGAAGAAGAAGAAGAAGAAGACAGAAGAAGAAAGAGAAGAAAAAGATGGAACAAGACGATGGAAGAACAAGAAGACGGAAGATGGAGTAGAGGAGGTATAACGACAGTTGGACGTAGGTTTAATCTAGGTTCTCTCTGGACAGGTTCTCATGGCTAGAAAGGGCAGAGAAAAGAGAGGAGGGACGATGACGACTAGAGGGAAAGAGAGAGAAGAGGAGGCTAAGGGCCATGGGTTTGATTCTTGAAGATGATTAAGGGATTTTTTTTTTTTAATTTTATATTTAATTTTTAAATTTTAAATTTATATTTAATTTTTAAAATTTAAAATTTTATTATTTTTTAATTAATCTTTATCGTCTATTTTAAAATGGATCATGGAGATCTAATAAATTAAATTTTTTATTTAATTTTTAATTTTTATTTAATTTTTTTCAAATTAATCTTTACTGTCCATCTTAAAGATTTGATCACTTAAATTTTTATTTAATTATTTAATTTTTTTAGCTTTTTATTTAATTTTATTAAAACAAATAAAATTATTCATTCAATTACCATCATACTCTTCAATTTTAATACCAACCGATTTTTTTTTTTTTTTAATTGATAGGGGAAGATTTACCTAATAAACTTTTTAGGGGTTTTTTCCATAATATCCTTAATAAAATAATATTCATACTCTTATTTTGTGAGATGTGAATAACGTGGAGTAGTCCGTAAAAATCTTTTCTCGCTCCGTGAAAGTGTTGACTTGAAATGTCATCTTGAAAAACAAAAAGTTTGGCGGATGCGCATAATGAGTGTAGATGCAGAGGAGAAAAGCTAAAGTAGAAGAGGCTCTGTACTGTGATTGCTATGTCATCCATTGAATACTTGTCAGACTTAAAGTGCATGGGATATATGCATTTAAGTCTCACCACAGTATAGTATGCCTGTATACGGCGCATTATTAATGATCGTACTATGGTAGACCACAAGTGCACCCGCCAGTCCAATTGGAAAAATCTATGAATATCCTACCGACAAAAATTATCGTGGGACGATCTCACTCGTCCAATAATATTATGCAACATACCATAATTTATCTTTAAAAAACTGACATCCGTAATTTTTGGGACAAAACCTTATAGTATACAATGAAAATTACAAAAGCGTTTTCAGAAGGCAATATCACAAAGATAATATTTTAGAGAAAATGCTTTTACTTATTATTGAAAAAAAAAAAAAAAGAAAGAAACACTAATTCAGTGGAATGGCTTTACAAGAGACTAAGAGAGACAAGCCATGTGTTTTCTCCGAGTGACATTTCAAGACAAAATAGTACAAAACACATGATTTGAATTGACAGGACAAAAAGAAAAAGCCCTTTCACATTAAACCAACTCATTTCTGTTCTTTCAAAATGAAAGAAAATTTTATCCGCAGTTTATGCCACTCTCACCGGTGCATAAACATTTTGCCTTCCAAAGACTTGTCCACAAGACTTTTCTAAGCAATAATTTCTTGTTAAACTTCATCAACCCAAATGTTTGAACTAATACCACGAACTCTATCTCTGTCTCTGTCTCCGGCAAATCTACTTCCAAAGACGTAAATCTACATACGTACCAGCCAAAATGAGTCAAATGATCCAACGTGATCCACTGTTGACGTCGTTGAACTGGTTCAACATCAGCAAGTTTGCATTGCCGAACATAATTTATCTCAAGTTCAAATACTGGCTGCGCTGGAAGTTCTGCGAGGCCGCTGCGGTTGTTTCAGGTAAACATATTGACAACTTAATTAAGATGAAAATGAACATGCATTTGAAACTGAAATTGAGCTCCTCTCTATCTCCTTTCTTACTTGGGCAAGAAATAAAAAATGATGAATGAGTGCTCCATTATAGCCTGATTATATAGAGTAGCTGCAATAGTACAGATCTAAAAGCAATGTCCAGCAATCAAAACACTGCTACTATTTATAGACTTCATTTCATGCTTCTTGATTAAACTTGTAGATCTGGAGTACCACTGGCCAAACATATTATTTACTGAGAGCAAGTCAAAGAGGGTCGTTTTAGTTGATTTATACTTTCAGCTGTTTAATTAAAAATTCATTAGAGTAGCCTGTTGGAGGTTAAGTTCGTCCAGATAATTTTCAGTTTATGATGTCCCCTTCTGAGTTTAAAAAGCGTTTGATGTTCTTCCATCCTACACGAGCAGATACTGCTATGATTCCTGGTTTTGAGCTTTGTTCACTTCTCAAATAAAATTCATTAGAGTAGCAGTCACCTTCTTGTTCTCCAGCCACCAGCCACCGTCTCTACCTTCTTCCTTCTGAGCCCTCTCTTTCTCTCTCTTTCACTTACCGCAGTCTCCAATCTCTCTCTTTTCTCTACATTTTTTTTTTTCACTTACCGCAGTCACCAAGGTTCCCCGATAATGTTTATTTAGGTTTGACTGGAACCAGATGAACATCATCGGGAACAAACACACGCACATGATGTTCATCTGTTTGATATTATTATTAAATCCAGGGTATATTTTGATAATATATATATATATATTTTAATGTTTCTGTTTGTAGTGTCCTTTTGCTGTCAGGTTTTTAAAATTTTGATGGACAAAATATGTTCTTAAGAAAATGATCTAAACACGAGTCACTACAAGGCAAAGATGATCTGCTTTGAAACTTCAATAATGGACAATGAAGCTGGATCTACGTTTATGTTGTTTGGTAACGGAAAACCGTAGAAGAAGCAGAATAAGAGTAGTCATAAACATCCTGGTTTAGATCATATATCTTTGGAGAAAAACGAAAATAATTAAGAAATCTTGATTTGTATTTCTCAAATCAAATATGTATTTTTGTCTTATTTGATGAGAAAATTTAAATAGTCGTACATTTACTTCGAGAGGGAGAAAACTTTGCAGGTCAACCTTGTTTGAGTTTTTTTGGTGCTGGAAAATTTTTCTTGTTTGCTGCTAAATGAAGTATGGACAAATTATTTGAAAGTAAATTATCAGTGGGGTTTATTTATTTTTAAATCTAATTCTATAATTAATGTGTGTTTTGAAACAAACATCAAAATATAAAATGAATGTTTTTTAACCGTTGACAAATAATGGTGTCAAAAGAAGAATATTTTTATAGTTTGATATTAATTTCAAAACTTACACTAATTTTAATAATGTATGTACATTGATTTATCGGTTTAACATAAAGGAAAAAAGAAAGTAGACAGTTGTGGAAAAAAACGGTGGCCTTAAATTAGATGGTTTGGTTTAGAAAAATAAGTTAATTCAAACATCTAAAGCTTTAATTGCTATATGGACAAAAATTCTTAAAACCTTAGGTTAAATTAAAGTCAGAAGAAAAGTCTAATTGGTTTTGAAAATGCCCCATATATTGAAAAAGATATTTTGGACCTCTTGCATATGCATGGGGTAATGCATGCAACATTTATTGTGCCATAGGGCGATTTCAAAAGCTTTTAGGAGAACTTTTGCTTCCCAGCAAATTATTAATGTTGTAAGAAGCTAAAATAAATACGTGAGCCATGGTCTCTATCTGAATTTGTTTTTAAATGATTATTTAATTATAATGCAATTGCTTTGTGCTTAGTTTCAAAAATGGGACACTAGCTTGTTTATTCTCCGAGTTTTCTGCTGGTGTATGCGTAAAAATGACAAAGGGAGCGCTTTGATTGATAAAAGAAAATAACAACCACATAAGAGAGAAAATTTAAAAAATAAATAAATAAAAGAAAAACATTAATATGTGTTCTTACAAAAATATACATATATATATATATCAAGAATTGAAAAAAAAAATTACTACCTTGCTTTTGAATTAAAAATTATATTTACTTTTGTTAATGATTGAAATGGTCTAACCTCTGGACATGTTCTCGAGCGTCTTGTGTGTTGTCTCCACCTTGCCTCCACAGCTGTACTTGGAGATTGAGTGTCTTGTCTCCTCACCTCTGATATTAAAATTTTTCAGTTTTTTTAAATCATTTTAATAAAAAATTAAAATGGTTTAAGGTCGTTTTGTCATCACAAAAACTACCATTGGTCGGTGAAAATTGAAAAACTACAGTGATCTGTAAAAGTGTAATTTATGAATGTGTTTTATATATTAAAAAAATAATAAAAGTAATATTATATGCATAACACATGTTAAGGTAATTCGAAAGACAAAACAATCACCACCATGCAGTTAGTATGTCCAATCAATTAAATAACTACCTACGTTTTCTACTTTTCTTTTACCATGTCATCCTTCAACTTGGATGCAAAATTCAAGGACAGGAAACATGGTATATAAACAGCTGATATCAAAACTTCTAAGGGTAGCTTTGTTGGTTTAATCTACTTGAGATGAGAATTAATTTATATTTTACTCAATATTCTTAGTATATATATTGAACTGAGTACTGTATTGTTTTTATTTTGTCAGTTTTACTTTTTCTATAGTCGTTACATCTTATTAATTTAAAATCAGAATATTGATACAATATGTGTAATATATTTCTCTGATTGAATTAATTCATAGTTCTGGTGTTCGGCTACGAGTTGCTATGCTACAGGATACTGACAGTTTTAATAACATTCTTCATGAACGACTCAAACGGATTTGAAATTAACAAAGCTGCTAGATATGTGATTGTAAAGGATGTGGCAAGAGGATCATTTGGGATAGCTGTGGCTTACATGTCGGAAGCCCAATTCAGTCATTTCAAAATGATCAGTTCTTCGATTTTATCCACCATAGCTGTAAGTATTTTTTCTTTATTTTTTTGAGATAAAGTAAGATTTCATTAGCAACCTGAAAAATCAAGGAAAATAAAGTTACATCAATAGATTGTCAAGAAAGATCCTCCATTGAGGACAAAGCTAGGATGGCCAGCTTGTGTGCTAGGCGATTATTCGATTTGGAAATGGCCTGGCAACTCATGACACTAACCTCTCTACCTAAGGCTTTTACATCAGCAACAAGTATATGAGCTTGATAGGGGTTTGAGCTTCCAGAATTAACTATGAGTGCCATATTTACAACATCCACCTCCACATTTTTTACCTGCAAATTCAACCTCTTTGCTAACAACTGCCCTTCCTTAAAAGCAATCAGCTCTCCAATTTCTAGAGACTAGTTCCCTTTGACTGGTTAATTTTGAGATAGTTGTAGGAAGAAAGTGACTAACACACTAATACTCTCTTTGGACTTTTATCGAATGCTTAGTGGACAACTCCTTAAAACACTAGTAACACCCAAGATCTTGTTTGAATGGTGTCACAAATACAACAAGTAACACAATATAATGGCAAGAACACAAACAAGCTAAGACCACTATCAAATTACAACATAATACTAGAGATTTTAGGTGGTTTACTAATATGACTACATCCATGCAGGTCATCGATTTTATTAATACAAAAATAACAAGGTTTCAAGAAATTACTTTTACGCACAAGCTATCTTCTCTTTCTAGTTCTTAATCTTTCAACCTCATAAGTTCTCAAGTTTAGGATTTTTTTTATTGCTCACAACTTGTAAAGACACACTCCACTCTTACACTTACTAAAGTTTCTCTTAATAACATAACAATATACATGACAAGACTTGATAAAATTACAACAAAACCCACCAAAACTAGAAATTACAAAATAGCCCTAAAAACTATGATACATGTGGTTACTTTGAGATATATATCAACAATCTCTACCTTGTCGAAAAGAAACTTCAACCCTTGAAAATTATTGAATAACATCTATATTTTTAATACCTCCACCTTGACGAGAAATCGCCTGTCTCAATACACCTCAAGTGGTGAGGTACCACTTAAATTTAATAAGAGCAAATGTTTAACAACTTCAAGCAATGCTCAAACTTGTCTCTTGTAATCGGTTTGGTAAGCATATCGGATGCATTTTCATCATTATGAACCTTTTCGATAGAAACTTCACCAGCAATCCAATCTCTTATTCTATGTAATCAGATGTCAATGCGCATGGTTCTTGCATCGAACGCTTGATTCTTTGTTAAATTAATAACACTTTGACTATCACACTTATGCAAAACCATATTTTGCTTAACTCCCATATTATTCACCAAACCCTTCAACAAAATTACGTCCTTTAATGCTTCCGTGATTGTCATGTATTCCACTTCGATGGTAGACAAAGCACTAGTAGGTTAGAGCATAGATCTCCAACTAATTGATCCACCCACATATATAAATACATACCTTGTAGTAGACCTTCTTTTATCTAAGTCACTAGCATAATCGGAACAACAAACCCAACAACATTAGTTTCATCATATTTTCTTTCAAACATGATTCCTAACTGCTTAGTATCTTTCAAATATCGAAACGTCCATTTAATGGCCTCTCAATGCTCTTTGTCTGGATTTGCCATGAATTTGGAAGCTACATTAACGGCGTGGGAAATATATGGTCTTGTACTTACTGTGACATACATCAAACAATTAACCGTATTTGTATACGACGCCTTCATCATCTCGGAATTGGTAAAAGGACATTGTTTTGCAAGTAATGCAAATGTAAAGCCAGTGGAGTAGACACGACTTTAGCATCAATCCTGCTAAACTTCACAAGCACGTTGTGAATGTATCTCCTTTGAGATGATCACAATTTCCCCACTTTTAGGTCTCTTTTAATCTCCATTCCAAGGATATTTTTTGCAACTCCAAGATCCTTCATGTCAAATTCTCTATACTATGATTTTTTAAGTTCACAATTTTTGACATATCTTGATATGCTATAAGCATATCATCCACATACAACATCAACAAGACAATTGTACCATCATGAAACACATGAGAGTAAATACAACAATCATACTCATTTCTTTTGTATCCAATCTTTAACATATAAAAGTCAAAGTGCTTGTATTGTCTTGAAGATTGTTTAAGTCCATAAAGTTTCTTATAATATACAAACAAGGTTCTCCTCTTCTACTTCCTTAAACCCTTATAGTTGAGCCATATAAATGACTTCTTCCAAATCTCCATAAAGAAATGTCGTCTTCATATCAAGTTGCTCTAACTTCGTGTCATATTAAGCTACCAAGGCCAACAATACTCGAATAGGTATACGTTTCACCATCGGTGAGAAAATCTCATTGTAATCAATGCCTTTCTTTTATGAGTACCATTTAGCAACCAATCATACTTTAAACTTTGGTGCTTCATTTTCATATATGTTTTCTTTCTTCCTAAACCCCATTTGCAACCAACAAGTTTTCAGTTTTTAGGTTTAGGAACCAACTCCCAAATAGAGTTCTTTTAAAAAAATTTCATCTTCTCTATCATAGCTTTCACCAATTCTCTTTATCATGACAAGCAATGGCATCATGAAATGAAATTGGATCTCTCTCACTTGCCACAAGCGCAAAATGCACTTATTTTCATTATCCCAACCATACCTTTGTGACGACTTTGAGATTCATTTTAGCTTTCTTTGGACTATGGATCTAGGTTCTTCATGAGCTTTTTCTTGTTGAGTCTCTTCTTACACATCTTCACTTTCTTTAACACTAAATTTTGTACTAAGAGGAATTTCAATGACAACTCCCATTTCACCATCATTTTTCTTGACTTCTCCCATCGGCATGGAGGCTTCATCAAAGACTACGTCTTTACTTAGAATTTTCTTCTTGTTGGCCATATCATAAAGCTTTAATTCCTTTACTCCTTTCTCAAACCCGAAAAATATGCATTCAAGTGATTTTGATTATAGCTTGTTTCTCTCATCACTTGGGATAAGTACATATGTTTTACATATAAAGACTTTTGAATTTTAGTCAGCTTCCTTGCCTATCCACATTTCTTCCGTCGATTTAAACTCAAGTAACTTTAATGGTAATTGGTTGGCCAAATAATAAGTTTGGTTTGCCACTTTCGCCTAAAATGATTCGGACAACCCTACATGAAGCCTCATGCATCTAGCTCTCTCTAAGAGAGTTCTATTCATCCTCTCTACGGTACCACTTTGTTGAGAATTTTTCTTCATGGTAAAATGCCTAGTGATGCCTTCAAGTTTGTAAAATTTAACAAATTTGCAATTTTGTACTCACCTCTATTGTCACTTCTCAAATACTTGATTTTTCTTATCATTTGGCTTTTTACTTCTGCCTTCCAATCCTTGAAGTTGTCAAAGAACTCGAATTTCTCTTTTATGAAGTAAACCAAAACTTTTCCGAAAAAATCATCCATGAATGAAACAAAGTAGTGGGCTTCACCATTTGATTTAATTGGTGTCGGCCCCTATAGATTGGAGTGTATGTAATCAAGCAACCACTTGCTTTCATTTTTCTTGCTTGGAACTTTGAAGCTCACCTTCCTTTGGTTTCCCATAACACAATGCTTACAAAATTCTAGAGTGCATGAGCCAGCATCTTTCAACAATTTTTGCGATGTAATTCTTGCAATGCTCTCTCACTCATATGTCGTAGCCTTAAATACCAAGGTTAAGTTGTCTTTACGATTTTCTTCTTCCATAAAGATGGCCACTCCACCTAGAATTGTGTTCCCCAAAGCTTGTAAAGATTGTTGTGTAATTTTGTAGTAGGCATCATCACTATAGATCCATTTAACACCTTGATAACACCATCCTTTGCAGAAAAAGAACATCTATTTGCATCAAGTGTGCCTAGAGATATCAAATTATTTTGAGTGCCAGAACATGTCTCATACTATCTAAGGTTTTCACAATCTCATAAAACATTTTGATCTTGATTGTACTAATCCCAAATGACCTTGAAAGTTGCATTGTTACCCATTAATACTTAACCTCCATTTTGAGACTCATAAGTGTCAAATCATTCATGATCTGCAGATAAATGGAAAAAGTAGCTAGAATAAAAAAATCCATGTATCAGGATCATGACTAGTGAAAGCCATCGCCAAGTGTTCACTACAATCTTCAGATGAAACATTTGTCATAGAGCTTGTCTTGGCTTTCTTGCCTTCTTTGATCTACATTTTAAGCTTCCTATACTCTCGTTTATAATGCCCTTTCATGCAGCAACCATAGCACTTCACATTTTTCATTCTAGATTTGGACTTAGAATTCTTCTCCAACTTACTTCTTTCTTTTGTTCGACCCCCCTCACCGGACTCCTTACCTAAGAATCCTTCTCCTTAAGCTTCCCTTTCACTTGCCTTGTTCAATTTCACATAAAAGTTTATATAAAAAACAACGTCATCACATTCAAGAGTCTCCTTGTCAAATAATAAAGTAGTTCTAAAATGCTTGAAGAAATTTGGTAAAGATTTCAATAACAATTGAGCTTTATCATTATCCTCATACTTCATATTAACCCATATTAGATTACTAATACACCGGTTCAATTCATTCAAGTGTACCATCACATCTCCACTCTCTTCTATTTTTAGGTTGATCTTTTAGAGCTAATTCGTTGGATAAGATTAATATAGAGCTTATATGGCTTCTTCCATATGTCTTTACCACTTTTTTCTTCCATTACATTACATATCACTTCATTAGGAAGGTGTAACTCTATAGAACTCATAGCCTTCTCATGTAATATTTTCCACGACTCCGGAGACATTTCCTCAGGCTTGGATTGAACTCCCAAAATAGTGAAAAATAAGTCTCATTTAATGAAGATATTCTTCATCTTCCTTTTCCAAAATGTCAAGTTTGATTTTCCATCAAATGACTTCACTTCAAAATTCATCCCACCAGAGATTCCAAACATTGTGTTACTCCCCTCGGCCATGCAAACAATCTTATATAACTTAGTGTTCTGATACCACTTATAGGAGGAAAGCGACTAACACACTAGTGCTTTTTTAGGATTTTTATTGAACACTTTGTAGACAACTCCTAATAACGCTAGTGATACGTAAGATCTTGTTTGAATGACCATACAAATACAACAAGTAACATAATATAAAGGCAAGAACATACACAAGCTAAGAGTAAAATCAAATCACATCACAACACAAGAGATTTTACATGATTCAACAATATGGCTATATCCACGGAAGTTACCAATTTCACTTGTATGAAAATAACAAGATTACAAGAGATTACCTATACTCATAAGCTATCTTCTCCCTCTAGTTCTCAATCTTTCAACCTCACAAGCTCTTAAGTTTAGGTTTTCTTTGTTGCTTATAACTTATAGGTCTACACTCTTCTCTTACACTTACTAAAGTTTCTCTAAATAACATAACAATATATATTAAAAGATTTTCTAAAATTATAACAAAGCCCATCCAAATTAAAAATTACAACATAATACCAAAAACTACCACACATGTAGTTACTTTAAGACATATATCAATAATAGCGACCTTTATAGATCCACCATCATCTTTAATTGTCACTCTGACCCCTACAAATCGATGACCGTTTGTGATGGCCACTTCAAAATTTAATTTCAACCAACCTAGATCTAGTGGTCGCCAAGAAGAATGAGCACGTTAAATCTAAGATGTTAATCCCTGAGAGACAGCTTTTTGAGTTTCTTGAAACTCATTCAAAAAATTAGTTACCTATTCAACCAGCTTGTCCAGCTCGACCTCGACACCTGACAGTGAACCTGCATTTCCCTACCTTTAAATACACCAAAGAATCACACATAACTAAGCTAAAGTATCCTTATTAAAAAAGAATTAAATACCTTGCAAAACTTCTAAAACATCCATCCCTTTAAAATTGAGAACCTGATCCCTTACTACATAAAACTGTCAAACCTGAATCACTTTGGAACATTGGAGAAGAGCATGGGAACCGGTTTCTTTACACACTTCACAGTCAGGACACATCTCATTCTCTATGATATTTATACGAACTAGGTTGACTCTAGTTTGGAGAGCATCTTTACACGCCCTCCATACAAATATTTTAATCTTAGGCAGAATTGCAAGACCCCATAAAACTGTCCATCAGGCTTGAGTTCCTACTTTTGAAAAGGAAGAAGTGAGGGATTTCCCATGGCAAGCTACCATATAACCACTCGTTCCTGTAAAGACGCCTCTATTGTCGAAATGTCAAAACCAGTGATCCTCCACATCTCTAAAGCTAATAGGAATGGAATATATCATCTCCCTATTTGTTAGAAGCATCAAATTGTTGATCTTTTACACATCCCAACAGTGGTGTTACTCCATTATCTGCTCAACAACTTTCATATTGTCATTCGAAGTGCTGCTTTGGGAGACAGGTTTGAAGAAAGTTAGTCTTGGAAGCCACGGATCTTTGAAGACTCTGATCTATTTTCCATTTCCAGTCTACCATCTAAGACCTTTCAAAAGCAACTCCCTCCTCTAAAGAAAACTTCGCTACAAGTGTGAACACCCTTATTTAAGACCTGTATTCAGAACACCACAATAGGGAAAATATTTGGCCTTCAAAAGTTTACTGGCTAAGGATTCAGGAGAGACAAGTAGCTTTCATGCTTGTTTTGTAAGGAGGGCCTGGTTAAAGCTAATTAAATTCTTAAAACCAAGTACCCCTTCCACTTTTGGACAACACATCTCTTCTCAGCTTACCCAACTAATTTTCCTTTTACCATTTCGAGTCCCCCACCAATATTTAGAAGCCATTGACCCAATCTCCTTACAAAAGCCTAATGGGAGTTGGAAAATACTCATTGTGTAAGTGGGAATAGCTTACACCACTGCTTTAAGGAGAATCTCCTTCCCTCCTTGAGAGAACACATTACTTTTCTGGCCCTGTAACTTCCCCCAAACCCGATCCTTGATAACACTAAAGGTTTTCATTTTGCCTCTACCCACCAAGGTTGGTAAACCCAAGTATTTGTCATGTGTGTTACCATCAACAAGCCCAAGCATCTTCTGGATAGCTTGTCGCAAAAAAGCACCCATGTTTGAACTAAAAACAAGGCTGAACTTTTTATAATTGACAACTGCCTTGAACCCCTTTCATAGGTTTTAAGGATTTCCATGATTTTCGCACAATTATCCGTCGAGGCTTTACAAAAAAGGACTCTATCTTCCACAAAAAACAAGTGACTTATGAGTGGACTTCTTCTGCAAATTCTGAGACCTAATCCGTTACCATTAAAATTAGCCTTTCTGATCAAACTTGAGAGAGTTTCTACACATAACAAAAAAGGTAAGGTGAGAGGGGGCAACCCCTATCTAAATCTCCTAAAAAATAGCTCACTCAACCTGCTCATACGCTTTGCTCAAGTCTAATTTGAGAGCCATAGCTCATTTTTTTCCCATCTTTTTGCTACTAATGGAGTGGAAAAGTTCAAATAAGGCTATGACATTATCAAAAATCTGCCTACTGGGAATAAAGGCAAATTGATTTGAAGAGATGAGTTTCGGCAGCGACGCTTTAAGCTATTGGCAACCACTTTTGCAACTATTTTATATATTACATTATTTAAGTTTATAGGCTAAAACTCCTTTAGATTTTATGGATTCTTCGTCTTTGGAATTAGGACTACATTTGTATAGTCAAAGTCTCCAACTGAGGCCTCCCATTTCAAAATCATCAAGCAAACCTTTGAAACATCACTCCCTACCACAGACTCGAATCTCTGAAAAGAATAGTGCATCGAATCTGTCTGACCTTGAAGCCTTTGTAGATCCCAACTCTATAACTGCTATTTTAATCTCCTTTTCCCGAAATGGGGCTAAAAGAGTTTCTCTCATTGAGTTATTCAAGCAAACATCAACATTATCACATGCTTTAGTAATATCAGAGTCATTTAGAGTGGAAGAGGTAAACAAACTAGAAAAATAATGACATACCAACCGTGCAAGCTCACTTGAATCCTCTACCACCTTATCGTTCTCATCTTTCAGCTGTAGAATCATATTATTATTATGACGGTTGGAAGCTCTAAGATGGAAGTATCTTGTAATTTGATCCCTTGCTGCCAACCACTCAGCTCTTGAGTGCTCTTTTCAATATAGTTCCTCTTGAAACATAAGTTGTTCTAACTTTTCCTCTCTTCTTTATATCTCATGTGTATAAATTTTGAATTTGCCTTTGCTTCTCTTCAATACTCTTCTTCAGGAATCCGAACCGCTCTCTACTCCATTCATGTAGTTTAAAATCACAAAAAGACATCATCCTTTTTAAATCTACTAAGGGCAAAGACTGCCTCTCGCTGCTTATACAGCCAAAACCATCTCATGAAAATCCTCTTATTTTAACTAAAAAGGTTCAAATTTGAAGCTATTATATGGTTGAGTTTCAAACCTAAACCATGCCTCCTTAAACTTTAAAATGATAGGATGGTGGTTGGATAAGTTAAGGCCTAAGTGCTCAACCTTCGCATCTGAAAAATAATTTAAGTAATTTTCTTTTTATTTGGCTTTTTAAAGTTAAAATTTCTGATTAGACTACATTCATTCTGCACTACAGCCTAGCAATATCCTTTGTAGTTCTAGATTTCTAGGATGTTTTTAATTTATAATGTAGTACAAAAAATGCATAAAGGTCGCTTACATGGAATTGAAAAGGGGTGCCATTAAAAGTGTTTTCACAAATTAATTTTAATCACATCATGTCAGTCCTATTACCAATGGTATGTATTCCATAGATTTAAACTAAAAATCAATTAAAATAACATGATAAATAATTTATCATGATCATAAAATTCATGAAAAGATGTATCGAATGACATGATAAAGACAAATCCTCTTTATCATTATATATAGATTGTTTTTTTTTTTAATTAATTTTTCGGACTCCATAATATTATTCAAATATAATTGTAACTTTTAAATATTGTTGAAATCCATTTAATATATCATCATATTACAATCTCTAGCGACTTTAATATGCATGAAAAATAATATTTTCCTTCCATAAAAGTTACTATAACAATATATTTTTTTATCAACAAATAATTTTAAGTTATTTAAAAATTTATGATTTTTATTTATATTGAAACATAAAACAATGCTAAAAATATAAAATATTAGTATCCAAATTAATTTTTATTAATATGCAGCACATGTTAAAATTCAATTAAAGAATGGATTTTTATAGCAAATTTAATTTCTTTAATATTATCATGATTTTGTTAATTTTTTTATTATAAATTTAATTGTGTAATTTTCAATCACAAAACATGCGCATAGAATTCAATCTCACGTACATGCACTCTTCACATTGCACACATTGTTTCAGCATGTAAATCACACCTAATAACACCACCAAAACATTGTTGCGTTTATGAACTAGCACTGGAAGATGAAGCTTTTTGCCAAAATGGAATGCTGGATTGTAAACCAAACATTATATAACAAGACTAAACCAGCCATTTTGTTGCAGGGATTGCTTCTATTTTCCCTTAATTTAATTTTACGGAAAAAGCACGACTCGTTGTATATAATTGGAATGCTGCTCTTAGCAGCGAGTGAAGCTGGATTGATTTTTCTTTTAAATGAATTTCTGGTGAGCCAAGTGCGGGGTCATGAACAAAATACTAACATAGAAGGGGATCAAGCGGAGTCTCCACCAGAGGATCGAATGGAGTCACCAATGGAGGATCGAGAGGAGGCTCAAAGGCCGGATCAAGAGGATGCTCGAAGGGAGGATGATCAAGAGGAGGCTCGAAGGGAGGATCGAGTAAAAGCTCGAACAAAAGTATGGTGGATTTTTGCCTTGGTTTCTAGTGTAATTGCCACATTCGTGATAGGCGATCATTCATGGAAAGTCATTTTCTTCACCTTAACATTGATGTTTGTTGGCATTTTCATCTTATTCCTCTTTGGGAAGCGTTTTTACCACAGTAATGATTCTGGTGGTAATGGTAGCAGCATTTTTAATTTTATCCCTGTCCTTAAGGCCTTGTTGTTAAATCAACACCTCAATTTCCCTTCTTCTCCAGATCAGTTCCATGAAAATGATGGAGGTCAATTACACTTATCTCCTCAAGTCAAAATCCTCAGGTACTCTATTACTCTCCCTCTTTCTCGCATATCCTCAGTTCTCTCTCACACTGAAGCAACTATATATTGATAATAACGACAATTTATATATGAGAATTATTACTTATGTTTATGTGAACTCGAAGTACAACCGTTGTAACTAATTCTATTAAATCTGTGAATTGAACAGAATCATCAAAATTATTTCACATTCTTTTTGTGTTCATTGGTTGCGTGAAAAATTCTTACCACAAACTTCTTTTCAGAAACGATGACATTAATTCGTTTAACATCCAAATTCTATTTATTGCAGATGGCTGGACAAAGCTGCCATTAAAGAAGATAAAAAACGGACTGGCTGGCTTTGCACCGTGAGACAGGTCGAGGAATCAAAACATCTTTTAAAGATGATTCCTATGTGGTCTACCTTCCTTGTGGTCAGTTTGGTATCATCAACAGGGGACACCTTTTCTAGTCAGCAGGGAAAGAATTTGGATGGCACAAATTTTACCTTTTACATAGTTTATTTTGGTAAACAAATCTCAAAAGCAGCAGTTTCCTTCCTTTATAAAAAGCTGTTGAACCCAAATCGGGGTTCAAATGCTCAGCAGAAACTGGGCAAAATTGTGAGAATTTGGTTTGGAATGGTGCTAAGTACAATTTTCTGCGTCGTTGCTTGGCGGGTTGAGGTTCACAGGTTGCAGATTGTTCATCGTGGAGAAGAGAATCCTGATGAGATAATACATAATATGAGCATCTTCTGGTTGGCCCCGCAATACTGCCTTTTAGGTCTTATGGAAGGCTCTAGTACAAAAGGGCTGGACAAATTCATGATTGGTGATCTTCCTAATTCACTGAATGAGTTTGCACCTGCAATGAATAGCTTCGTCATCGATGGACTTAGAGGCATGTTCATCATATTATATATGAGAGCAAATCATAACCTTTTTGTTGGCAGCTTGAACGAGAGTCGGCTGGACAAGTACTACAAGTGGTTATTGCTTTTAAGTTTTCTCAATATGTGCTACTACTATCCCATATCAATCTTCTACATACACGTTCATTTCACACAAGCCGATGCGACATAAACTTAGAATGAGATGTCACAATTAACCATATCCTTGATCAACCATCTACTGTACTACAATATTGTTTCTTAGCATATTATTTGGCATTAAAAACTGTGTCATGTATACATTTCTTTTTATTTAACTCAGCTGTGTGTTAATTATGTTGGGCATTAGTGCTATTAGGCTCTAATTAATTTTATTATTGTTATTTTTTGTACTATTAAAAATTGAGATTCAGAAAAAAAAAATTGCATAAATTGAAGTTAAATAAAAATTACATAAATTACATATATATATATGTGAGTGATTTTTCTATCAGTAGCTTCTAACTTTAAAAAGTTAGGATGAAGTTATCAAATTCTTCAATTGCATTCTTTCTCCTGAAACAAATTTCTTCTTCTATTTAATTCAAATGCAATGAATTAATTTGATTGGTTCGTTCTAAGTTTTTATAATTAGGAGGCATTAACAGTGAAATAATTATATATATAGTTAGTTAGGAGACACTAATAGTGAAATAGAATGGTCAGCATTACAAAAACATCTATACTCTATGTGTGTGTGTCTACATATATATATGGGAAATTTATCATTTTCAGCCAAATAAAAAGAGAATTTTTGTTTTTACCCAATATTTTATACAAATTTATTTTTAACGTCTCAAACAAATTATTTCCATTGTATACCCAAGATTACTAAATTACCCTTCAAATTAAAATCACCCAATTGCCCTAAGCGAAATTACCAAAATAGCCTTCTTCTTCCTCCTACTTCATCCTACTTCCTCCTAGCATCCAAACCTCTCTTCTCTTTCTCTTTACTCTATTCATGGTTTTTGTTCTCTTCCATTCACCATTATAGCCGAAAGTCAAACCTCCTAGCAAGGGATTCTTCATTGGAGCTTCTTTGTCCATTGAAGGTTTTTGATCCATTCAAGTGTGATCCGTTTTGAAGCTCCTTCTTCCATTTCAAGTGACTTGAGTTTTGAAGGTAATGTATGTGTTTTTGTTGGTTGGTTTTTAGGTTATTTTGTTCAAATTGTAAGCTAAAGGCTTTAAGAGTGATTTGGTTGTGATATATGACATTCGAAAGATAGATTTGTAGATTTGCAGTTTCTGCAAAATCTGCGACAAAATCGGTTTTTAAATTAACTAAAAAACCGATTTCGGTTTTTACAGAGGTGTAAAACCGATTCTCTCTTTTGATCGGTTTTTCATGCCACTGGAAAACCGAAATCGGTTTTTCATGTATATGAAAAATCGATTTGAGCAATTTTTGATGTTTTCGATATTTGTTATGTTTTCGATGCCATGTATTAAATTTTAGTGTTATATGTGGTTAGATATGAACGTAGGCAGTGTTAGCATAATTGTGATATATCTTGTGTTTTTAATGATGGACATTGATTTATAGTGTTAGATTTTGTTATATATGATTGTACTTTGTAATGTTGTCCCATTATAGTGAGACTAATTAAAAACATTTTTTGAATGTTATAGGAATGACTCACGAAACAATCGTAATCAACTTTAATGGAGAGTGGAATGGATCTAACTACGTTGGGGGTGAGTCGATCATGTGTGGGGTCTCCAAAGATAGTAGTTTTTCATCGTTGGTGGATGTTGTGTATAGAGAGGCTAGCATTGATAGAAGAAGGTGGGATATTCGTATATATTATTTACTACAAAGTATGACAAATGGCCAAGTGAAAAAAATACGTATCATGTCCGATCTTGGTGTGGTTGGTTTGATGGCGGTGAAAAATGTTGATGTTAGAGAGATTTATATTGATAAGGTTGTAAGAGATTTTGGAGCTGGAGTTAGTAGGCATATTGTTCGTCCAAATGTCACCGATTCAATACCAAACACAAGACATGAGATGTCAAATAGTAATAGACCTGTAGATCTGTATATGGTTCAAAGTCAATTTTATCTTACTTCAGGTGTTGGTAGCAATCAGGTTGATGCTTCGATCACCCCATTTACATCTATGGAAAGTCCCATTCATGACATTAATGATGATTGTATGAATGATGTTAGTGATGATGAAGAGTAAGACACAGATGATAATGGTGATGGGACAGGGGATAGTGATGAAGAGGAAGCTGGATTTAATGATGTCGTCGAGGATGAAGGGTTTCTAGAAATACGATTTTTGAGTTTACAATTTCAGAACAATCCTTCACAACCATACTAGATTGTTCCCGGTGTAGAACTGGGCGACATTGAGGCTACTTCAAGCGCTGTGTCAACCGTCTATCAACGTGGTACTTTGTATAAAGGTGCATTCTTTGATAGTAAACAAGAAATGTGTACAGCAATTGGAGAATATGCTCTGAAATCCAAGTTTGAATATCGTGTTAGACGCTCAGACGTGGAACGATTTGAAGCTGGTTTCAAGGATAAGAGTTGTAGCTTTATAGTTCATGCAAGTTGCAGAAAGGGTTGTTCGATGTGGTTTGTGTTAAAGTATGTGGCAAAACACACGTGCCGTCAGGTAGCCATGGAATCACATATGAAAAGTGTGAAGGCTATTGTCATTAGAAAATTATATGCGGGAAAGGTGGGGAGAGATATTTATACACCTAATCGTTTGATCGGAGAAATGCTAGAGCAGTATGGTGTGCAGATCTTGTACAGTAAAGCTTGGAAGGCTTTACAATATGCAAAGAAACTAACATATGGACAAGCGAATGAGTCATATCAACAACTTCCGTCCTACTTTGAAATGTTAAAAGTATCAAACCCCGACACTATGATGGCAATTGAGAGGGATGAAAACAACCAGTTCTTGTATTCATTCGTTGCACT
Organism: Nephelium lappaceum; assembly: GCA_021234005.1. NCBI lineage: Eukaryota > Viridiplantae > Streptophyta > Magnoliopsida > Sapindales > Sapindaceae > Nephelium > Nephelium lappaceum. Next base: position 17,689,607 of record CM038006.1, read on the forward strand.
TGAAGCTTGTATTGAGGGTTTTCGATCTTACATGAGACCGATTGTTGCTATTGATGCCACTCATTTGAAAGGTGAATATAAAGGGGTGATTTTTTTTGCTGCCTGCAAAGATAGGTCGGAGATGATTTATCTCATCGCTTTTGGATTTGCTGATGGAGAGTCAAACCGTTCATGGACTTGGTTTTTAAGCAAATTACGAGAGGGGATTGATGTGTCAGATGATTTGCTTATCGTATCCGATCGTCACAAAAGCATATCAAATGGGATGAGTGTAGCTTTTCCTGAAGTCCCACACATATTGTATTTTTTCCACCTGTGGCAAAACCTTAAGAAACACTGTAAAAAGTATTCGAATGTGGTGCAAAAAGCATTTTACAGTGTAGCATACAGTCATGTGCCATATGACTGCGATAGAATGTTGGAAGAAATTCAGGCGTTGCATCCGAAATCACATGAAACTTTGGTTAAGGTTGGGGTAAGCAGGTGGTCACGGGCATATTGTCCAAACAGAAGATATGACATGATGACCACTAACATTGCAGAATCACTCAACAATTGCATGATTCAAGCACGTCGTTTGCCAATAACTACTGCACATGAATATGTGAGAAATGTGTTACAAAGATGGTTTACTAATAGACGTAGGTGCTGCTGAAAAACTCACGACTTTTGTTACCACTGTTGCGTACGATCGAATCATGTTGGCCAAAAATTTATCTACGGAAGGTACCGTACATCTTATTACAGAACCGATCACATACAGTGTTCTACATCCTAGCAAAAGCGATGCTGTGGTTAATATTGAAACGAGCACATGCACTTGCTTGCAATGGAACTTAGATCAGTTGCCATATATTCATGCATGTGTTGTAGCCAGGTATCACAATTGTACGTTGTTAATTTTTATATTTAATGTCATATCATATTTTTACTCTTAAATAAATATTTATGATACATGTCAGGTTTAAGGGCGTCAGTTGTGATACACTTTGCAGTCATTATTATAGCATAGAGTGGTGAAAGCTGCATATGCACGTCCGATCAATCCCATTCCTAAATTGTCTGATTGGAATGTTTCCGCGGAAGTTAGAAGCATGATTGTATTACCACCCATAGGAAATAGACAAGCAGGTAGGCCGAAAGAGGTTCGGATTCCTGCAGTTGGGGAAGCTCGTCGAACTAAGAAGTGTGGTAAATGTGGTCAGAGGGGACGTAACCGTCTTCGTTGCCCTAACCCCCCAACATTCTTCAGTGGAGGGGCGAGCGTAGCCGCAAGTGCAGAAGCCCAAACTAGCGAAGCCGCTACTGCAGAAGTTGGAACAAGTGCAAATGCTCATGCAAATACTGCGCCCTCACGAAGATGCCGCCTCTGTCATGAGACTGGACACAACCAACATCGATGTCCGCAACGGTTTCCTACTCCCAATCAAATGATGGGTAATGATCCAAACATTGATGATTAGACACATTAATTAATTGAAGCTTTTATTTTAATAATATGTATTATGTTATTTCACGCTTACTTGTTTATGTTGATTTAATTTTCAACAGAGTACAATGAAACTTATATAATTTTTTGTTTAGTGACGTCTTGCAAAATACTTTATCAATTAGAACACAGCAAATATAGCAAATGAATTAAAAGCGTTAGTCACATCTAGCATGTAAATGTACATTTATTTAGCTTATGATTAAATTTTGGGAACTCAAACTTTTATAATGACACAGGTTTCTTCAGTTATATGACACATTTATTTAGTATAAGATTGCAATAATATACACAGGTTTCTTTTAAATTGGTAAAAGAAACCGATTTCGATTTTTCATTATTGATAAAAACCGAAATCGGTTTTTAATATCTCATAAAACCGACAATGATTTCATCTCTCCTTTTTCCTCTAATCGGTTTTTCAGTTATATGAGAAACCGATTTCGGTTTTTAAGCCCACTTAAAAAATCGATCTTTGTCTTTCTTGCGTTCATCCCCTTCTGATGGCTTTTGGTGGGCAACAAATGGCCCTGAATTACTTAAATTTAAACAATTAAAGTAAAATTGCGTAAATAACTTACATAATGACTCTATATGGTGAAGTTGAAGTTAAACATGGTATTCGGTGATAACATTTTCACATTGTACAAATCTTAATGTAGATTCATCTAACCATGTTTTATTGTTATATTAGTCCATACTGAAATGCAACATTAATTCTATGGTTTTTAGTGTATTTTGATCACTGGAAACCTAACATTTGAAGGAAAAAGGAGTTAAAATCTCTCAAAATGACATGATCGGTTTTCCATGTTGGTTAAGAAACCGCAATCGGTTTTCCATACACCTTAAAAACCGACGTATTATTTATCCCACATTTTTCGTCTGATTGGTTTTTCAGGCGTATGAGAAACCGAAATCGATTTTTAAACACCCCTGAAAAACCGATCAGACGATTATTTCTCCTTTTTGGATATTATTGAATAATACTATATATTCATTATATAGTATTATTATATTCATTAAAAATTATTTTGTGTGCTACACCTTAAAATGTGTAATACAACCCTATTGTACTTTGTAATATCACTATACCTTTAAGTTTAAAACCTTACACACTTTTATTTAACAAAACATTCCACTTTCATTCTACATATTTGTTTCAACAAAAAAACTCTAAGGATTCTTTTTAACTTATAAGATTTTATATATTTTGTGTGCTTTATTATTATTGGTTTTTTCAATTGGTTTTTTAGATTGATTTTTTTTTTTTTGAACATATATGAACATTAGATTAGAACGGTATTATTGTGTAATTATTGATGATTTGGAAATGAAACCATTGCATAGCATAGATTTATCTCATGGACATAAGATGGATGAGGAAGTGATCAAATTGCAACTCTTCTCATACATCAAGATTAATTAATTAATGTTATTTACATTGATTTTCATTTGGAAAAATTTTATTATTGTTACACTTTGAGTTTTTGAAATTTTATTTCAAATTCAATACTTTCATTTTATTATATTGTGTGATTTTTTTAATTATAAACGTGGTATTTTCTCTAATATTGTTATATAATATTTTCTTTTCTTTTTGGTAATTTTATAACTTAAAAAAGTTATAAAATGTAATAACATCAAATGATCTACAATTTAAAAGAACTGTTTTAATTGACAATCAAATGACTAATAATTTCATTTTAAAAGTTCTACTTGTAATAACTTAATTAAATTTATTCCAATCAATTATTTATTAACTTTATGTAGAATATAAGCTAGGTTATATAAGATACTATCTAAATGAATGAATAATAAATAAAAATAAATACAATTACTTATATACAACCTTTCCATCAGAGTTTACTATCCATTTTCCAAATTTATTTACTTTTTACAATGGTGTCGAAAAGGTATACAGATCTCTTTCAATCTTTGCCCTCAGTGCAATGACATCTGCAACCTGATCAGGTCGTCTTGATTTCTATGTAGTCTCGTTTGATTGTAACAAATCACGTATGTACATGGCCACATATGCTCCACAACTCGTCCTGTATCAGTAACAAATTAATTAAATGATGTTATCATACCATTAAATATAAAATATAATATATTATATATATAATTTTCATTAAGTTACAAATTTACTCACCCATCGGGTTGCTGGGGCACAACCGATCTATCAAGACGTTCAACTATCCATTGCTTATCCACAGGTGACATCTCTATCTGGGTCCTCTCATAAAATCCCACGAACCGCAATAAAATGGGCATCGAAGACACCAGCGGCTCAAGTGACTCAATGCGGACAACTAAGTCAGTATGTGCAAGAGAATCATATATTAATATCTTCTTCTGTCTCAGGCACCCCTGACAAATGACCCAGTGTGACGCGACCCGACCCGGATACCTCTAACTCTAATCCGGTAGATCACGCCGGGCACCCCAACGGATCTCTCTCAGACCCAACTCGTCGGGCTAAGCGAAACCCGTGGAGCGAACCCTAAACTCTTTGATACTTTCTGAAACATTGTTGGGTTGGATTTTCTTTAAAAATTGAAAACGCATAGGAAAAATTTTAAATTTTTAAATTTATTTTCGAAACACATTTTTATAATAAAATTTCGGCAGTATAACAGCTGTATTTTTAACGTTCCCGAAAACCTGTTTATAAAAATATCAACACTTCGACTAAAATTTATCACCAACCCAACTTCTGGTTGCCCGTAGGCCTCAATCATGCATTTGATTTCCAAATCAATTCAATAAAATCCAAACATAATTTAATAAAACACATTTAATCAAAAGCAATTTAAAAACATCCACAAGCGATTAATTACAAATAAATTATACACTTTTAAAATATATTTACATGAAAATGACAGATGCAAAGTCAACTGCTCAAAATATCGTCGTGTCGCGCTGGCTCGCCCACTGGAGGTGATGCTACTGCTAGGCTACCTGCTGAGAGTACCTAAGGAGGTTTTTTTATATAAAACAGAAAATATAATGAGCTAGAAGCTCAATGAGTGATAATTTATCTTTTCTTTGAAAATCTGATTTTCGAAACGTCCTCCTCTGAAAACATTTGAAAACTATTCTTTGTTTCTAAAGCATTTCAAACTTAAATCTTTAAAACATCAACTTAAACAAGAGAATTCATCTCTAAGCACATGCACGTATTTAAATACAAAACTTGCAACTGTAAATCATAAATAACTTCAATAATAATTATAAAATATCTTTTATCTCAAATAAGCTTTTCTTTTAAAAGCTGTTTCTCGATATCTTTCAAAATTATCATAGTATCCCTAAATCTGGGGTCTCTCGAATCTAACGGCTATGTGCGGAATTTCTCAGTGCTAACCATAGCTCGCCTAACCTGAGACATCTCGTGACCATGTGCGGAATTTCTCAGCGCTAACCATAGCACACGAAACACTACCCCACATCAGTAATGGTGACTCGACTGACAGACTCTGACACTTATCCCCCTGGTTAGTGACTTATCCCTCCCCAGGACTGTGCCAACTGAAGTGGGATAGACCGATCGAGTCTAAACTGCTCTGTAATCTCTGAAAATCCCTGAGGGGATACTTTCTGGTTTTGAAAATACTTTTCTCTTTTCTGCTTTAACTTTCTGGTGCAAAAGCACAATTCTCTTTTCTGAGTGCGTAAAGCACTAAATTCTGAATTCTGAGTGTCATAAGCACTAAAACTCATTTTCTGAGTGCATTAAGCACTAAAACTGATTTTCTCAATTCAAACTTGAAAACTTAGTTTCTGAAATTTCATTTCAACAACTTTATATATATGCATATAAAATCACATTCTCATTTCAAACTAATGCTCATGCATATATCAATGCATTTAAAATAAACTCAAGCAATTACTTATCAAATCAAATTTGATAATTGGAAATACTTTTAAAATCTTCAAATAAAATTCACTCACAAAACTGTTGACTGAAAATAGCGTGTGCGGAGCCCCTAATCCTCTCGCCTCGATCCACGAGCGTCCTCGTCACCTACATAACACATGGAAACGTAAATTTACGTTGACGTCACTTCTGGAAACTCGAAATTACACAATCGTCCCTATATAATCATTTTTACGCGCAACTTTTCATTTTGATTTCTAATCTTAATCTTTCGCTTTTAATAGCTTCAACATGCCTAATTAAACTCATTAGGGTCATCCAAACTCTCAACGGACATCATAAAGATCAATTTACGAAATTGCCCTTTAAACTAGTTTATTGCGCGATTTGGATTCTCTTTGAATCTTTGGTTTTCTAAACTCCCAATAGGCTTAAATCCACTTATTTTTCAACTCGTTTTCACTCAAAAACAACCAACAAACAAATCATAACGAGATCACCAACGAAATCATCAATTTCAAACTTAAATAACTCACCCCTTTTCTTTCGCGTTGACTACGCTTTAAGGATGATTTTCGAGCTGATTTTGGACTAGTTTTATAGCAGATCTGGGCTGGATTTTTCTTCTCTTCTTCCTCTTCTCTTCCTCTCTCTCTTTCCCTCTCAGTTTGCCGCAATTTGCAGTTGTTTTTCGCCGCCGTTCTGCACTGTCTCTGTCGCCGATCTGCTGCCTATTCACGCGGGTTTCGAGCTGGGTTCGAGCTTGGTTGCAGCTGGAAATGGCTTGGATCGGTTGGGCTAGGGCGCGGGTTCAGTAGGTGACCGGACGGTCAGCTTGTCGCCACTCTTTTCCGTGCCGATCGGAGCTGTTTCACGGCTGTTCTGCTCGGTTTTTCTGCTCTGGTTCGTAGCTGGTTTGCGCAACGTTTCTGCTCGACTTCGGCAACTGCTGCTCGGCGACGGCGAGCTTGGTCGGCGGCTGGATGGTCGGCACGGCAGCGGCGAGATCTTCTTCCCTCCTTCTTCTTTCTTTCTTCTCTCTTCTTCTTTCTTTTTTTCTCTTCTCTTCTTTCTTTCTTTTCTTCTCTTTGGCGACAGCTCACTCTCTCTCTCTTTAGATTTTTAGACAACTTTTTAGCTTCTATTTTCCTCCCCAAACTATCCTTAAAATGACGGTCACGTCCTTTAAAAATATTGGTCTCCTCCCTTGACTTTTAGCTTAATTCCACTTTGACCACAATTATTAAAACTTATCTTCAATTTAGTCCCTTATTTACTTGAAAAATCATTCGATTTCATTCACTATTTTATCATTCCGTTTAATCTCTAATCAAGTTTAATTCAATCCCTATGAGTTCTCTATAACCTTAAGCGTTTCCATAAACCAATTAGGGTCTCCAATAATTATTTAGGGACTATATCTAGGGAAATCCGTAAAATCCAATTCGAGGGCTTACACAGTGACTTTGATCTAGGCTACATGGTAGCAACACCTGCAGTTTGAATAAGTCAGTGATATAAGACTAATTTAAATATTTAAATTATCAAATAATAACTTATAATTTTTCGTACAACACTCACATTTTCAACTTCCCACCACGGTACTAATGAGTCTAACTTGCCAGAACCGAATGCTAGCCACTCTGAGGGTACATCAGTTGTAATCGGATCAAATGTTTTTCCTTTGAGGACGTATTGCTCTCTATAGTATAATGTCATCAATGGCTGCAAGATAAAAAATTAAACATGTTATTTAACTTAAGGGACATATGACAATAAATTGTAGTGGCATAACTGATTGAAATGTAAACACTCACAAATAAAGAGCTCCCATGAACCGCATATCTAGTGTCCTCTTATTGCACTTCTTTCGTAAACACATCAAATAAGAATCGATGTGCTCAGAAGTCAACCATCTGTTCTCGTCCTCAATGGTTCGCAATGTGTCTGGTATCACGTACCACTGACAACGATCAACTGCACGCCTAAAATAAAAGAAAAAAAAATATTGGTAAAATTTTTTTTAATAGCAACCAAAATAAAAATATAAAACTGCTTATTATCAAAATCTAAGGTCCAACGACATGGAAGCTTTGTATTCATTGTAGACAGCCTCTACGGGGTCTACAGACTCTGCCACCTCCTCAACCTACATTTGGGGCACCTTCTTTTTCTTTTTTGGCGGTCCAGGATCAGTGAATAGTGTCTGCAGAGATGCCGCTGGCTTCGTCTTTTGTTTGCCCCGCTCTTGGATGACCTCATCATGCAACTGTAAGGAAATCAAAACCATCAATTAAACATTTAGAATCATAAATCAAACTGTAACACAATTGAAATACTATACGTACCTGGTCATCACTACGTTCATCCTCCTAATGGACCTCTTGCTTCTTCTGATGGATGGCTGTCTGGTCTTTATGGATAGACGACTGATGGACTACCTTATCATCATGGCCAGGTGACTGATGGACCCCCTCATCCTCATGTGGTGGTGGTGGTGGGCTATAGATATGGTTAGGTGACTGATGGACCCCCTCGTCCTCATGTGGTGGTGGTGGTGGGGGTAGTGGTGGTGGGGGTGGGGGTGGTGGTGGGCTATAGATATGGTCATCAAGGACAAAGCTCCTATCATCATCATGATCATTATCGTCATCATCGTCATCGTCATCCATAGGAATTTTTAAATATTCTTCCACCCGTCTCAGCCTTCTATCCATCTTACTTACTTTCTTGTAGGTTGCCTTCTGTAAATTCACAAGGTACTCAAACAACTGCTTCATCTGTATAAATAAGTCATTTTACACAGTCATTTTACACAGTGTACACAATTGTAAAAAAAAATTTCGACAGAGTCTCCCTTGTTTTTTGAGTATCCAGGGAAATATAACCTGTATATTTAAAATAACACTTCATCTATCATGTTTAGAGACTCCGTCTCTCTATCCCACTTCATATGATTATACAACATGTCCACAACTTTTCCATTTACTCAAATGCACATTCACTTAACAATGAAATAAAAAAAAAAAACGATTAAGATTCGTACTTTAGAATGTACTGTTCGTACATCATGCTACTTTTTGGCTCGTAACTCCGTAAAGCTATCTTCTGATTCGGGCTGTACACTTGGGATGTCTTCATGTTGCTTCTCATCCTCTCTTGCAAACGCATCAACCTCATCATCACCTCTTTCATCCTCCACTTGATAATCATCATCACCTCGTGCATCATCATCATCATCCTCCTCACTCCCTCCGCTGCCAACTTTATGTACCTCTTTGCCGACCAAATGCTTCGGATTGAAAGATGTCCAATAATTCGTCTCCTTTTCGGCATCAATAGGCTCAAGGGTTTGTGCAATACCAACTATCTGCAATATGCATATATAAATAGTTAGTTATATTATTATTAAGGATGGTTAAAACAAAAAAAAATGAAGGAAACCAATTTCAATTACGTTCACCACTTCCAGGGGGAAAATCATTCAGGTTCGTTATGCCTTTCGGGGTCCTCTTCAGTGTCCGTCTCCTACACCTTGGTAGTTCATTTTGCAAGGACTGATTATCTTTCATTATCTTCTCTCGTAAGACCGGAAATATTTCCACCAACCACCACTATAATTTGATTAAACAAATAACAAACATATAGTTAGTGTATATATATATAAAATAAAATCCTATACATCAATCATATTAAAAGGAAACTATCATTAATTATTTACCATATTAGGTATACCTGAAATGCCGGAATATAACCATAAAGATTAATGGTCTTCGGTGGGTTTTTCACCCGCTCTTCATTAATCGCCATATGGAGACAATGGATCAGCGTACTATAGCTCAATGTACCCCAAAGGAACGAGTTCCATACATCTGCATTCTCTATCATCATCCACATAAAGTGACTAATGCTAGCCCTGTCATCCTGCCCCATGAAGAGATGGAAAGCGATCCCTACATTTGCTAACTTCAATAGATCCTTATCATTTAAAACATTTTCACTCGCATGGCCCTGACGTGCTGTATGGCTCGTTGCCTCAACAAAGGTGGCTAGACTTGGGACACTCGACGACAATCCACTAAACAATCGTCATAGGATACTCTTTTCGTCATTCTGCACCGTATTGAAGATTTCTCGATCTACACTCCCAAAAGGAAGTCCTGTCACCAATAAAAACTCTTGTTTCCCAAACCTATACGTTCTTCCCCCGATTTCAAACCACATTCATCACGGCGCCCACCGGGGACTTCCACCTCTCTAACAAGAAACCATAATATCACTAAAGCAACTATTGTATTGTTGCTGCTTATCTCTAAAATATATCCGAATGGGCACTCTCTTATGAACCGGTCGTATAAGCCTCATCTAGTAATAACCGTAATGATTTTACCAAGCCATTTTTGCCTAATATGTGTATTCCCGCTCGAATTCTTGCTAATTGTTTGTGAACTATATTTGTACTTGAAATCCATCTATAGAAAACAAACAAAAACAACAAATGATTAGTATTTAAATGTGAACAAATAAAATTGGTTTTTAACTATGTGTGAAAAACTTATCAATATCATTGATCGGTTTTTCGCCATGGCTGGAAAACCGGTCAATATCATTAATCGGTTTTCCAGCCATGGTGAACAACCGATCAATATCATTGATCGGTTTTCCAACCATGGTGAAAAACCGATCAATATCAATGATCGGTTTTGTGGGAATTTTCATATAAACGAAAATGTTGATTTGAAAGGTAATGGTCAGCTAATCGTTTGGGCTGGTTCAGATTTTGTTCTGTTAACATTGAAGGTTCTAGAGGAAAAATCCTCTCAAAGTATGGTTTGTTAACATAGGTGAATTTTGGTTGGTTGACCTGTGGGAAAAGTAAGGCTTTGTTGGCAGGTTGTTGGGTCAATGAAGTTGAGGCTGCATTTTTATATGTATTTGTCAATGAAGTAATTGGGCTGAAACGATTCGTCAGGTCTAAGGGGGTAAGGAGTTTTTGTGGGAATGTTCCTAGAGGAACCAATTGACTCTGTGGAGATTGGCCTTGGGTGGATTGAGAAGTTTGGGCCATGGAATAATTGGATTTTTGGGTGTAGGCAGGTTTGTCTTCAATTTTTGGGCTAGTGATTTGTTGTGTGGAGGTCAAAATCTGTTTTGAGGCCGAAGCCCTTAATTGTACCTTTTTTGTTTCACCCGAAGATGCCGGGCTATTTTTGTCTTTTCCTTTGGAAGCAGTAGAGCGGAGGTTGGCACTCATTTTCTTCCCTGCAAGAATTCTCTTGTCAAAAAATCAGGCAAAGAATTCTGGTTTCCATTGATATGTTGGATCTCAAAATCAAATATTGATAAAAGGGCTTGCCATCTGGCAAAGATTTGTTTAGAAGCAAGATTTTTAACATCTTTTTGTAAAATGAACTTGGCAGATTGACAATCAATTTTTAAAAGAAATTTTTGATTGATCAAATCATCTTGAAATTTTTGAATAGTTAAAACAATTGCTAAAATTTCTTTTTTGACTGTAGAATATTTGCTCTGAGTTTCATTCCATGTTCCCGAGAAATACCTAACTAAATGGTCTTGGCCTTGAATGGTTTGCGTCAGTATCCCTCCATATCCTATATCAGAGGCATCTGTTTCAACTATTTTGGGTGCTAATGGGTGGCAAATTGTAAGACAGGGAATCCTTTTAACCTGTCTTTTGATGGACCTGACTATGTTGGTATGGTGTTCAGACCATACTGGAGGGTTTGATTTTAGTCTATCAAACAATGGCTTACACATTGGTCGGATATTCTTACAGAAATCTGCAATATAGTTAAGACATCCTAGAAATCTTTGTAATTGGGTTTTATCTTTGATGACATCAGGAAATTTATCGGTGAAATCAAGACTTCTTTGAATTGGAATGATGGTTCCATTATCGATATTATGGCCTAAGAATCTGATATTTGTCTGTAGAAGAACTATCTTTGGGGCCGAGACCACTAATCCATTGTTCTTGACTATATGAAGGAAAGTATTCAAATGTTTCCAATGTTGGTCAATATTGTTTGAGAAGACTAAGACATCATCTATGTAAACTATTATGAATGATGAGTAGGGGTTAAAAATATCATTATAATGGATTGGAATTCTGATGGGGCATTTTTAAGGCCAAAGGGCATGACATTCCACTCATATTGGCCGAATGGTACAGTAAAGGCTGTTTTATATCTATCTTTGTCAGCTATTTGTATTTGCCAAAATCCTGATTTCATATCAAATTTGGACATAATAATAGCACTATGAAGTCTTTTAAGAAGGTCGGATTTGTTAGGAATAGGGTACCTAATCCATTCTAAAGCTGCATTGAGTGGTTTGTAATTTATGACTAATCTTGGTACTCCTCTCTCGATCTCAGAGGCCTTTTGGACATAGAAAGCTGCACAACTCCAGGGGGATTTGGACTTTCTTATTAAGCCTTTTTCTAATAATTCTTGTATTTCTTTTTGACAGAATTGTAAGAGGACGTCATTCATTTGTATTGGTCGTGCTTTGGTGGGGATTTGTCGCTCATTGAAGTCCTTCCGATAGGGAAGTTCTACAATGTGTTTTTTCCTTTTCCAGAAAGCATTAGGAAAGGAGGAGCAGACTTGAGATTCTAATGTTTTACGAAACTTGAGAATTTGGTGTTGTATTAACGGATTTTCTAATTGTTGCTTTTGTCGTTGGTATTGAATATCATGTTGTAGATAAGTTAATTGTTGTTGTTTTCTGTCTAAGGATTGGATGGCTTTGTCTATGGAAATTGAATTGGTCTTTAGGAGGTCTAAATCTTTAGTTTGCTTAGGCATTGAAAATTCGAACAGTAGCTCTTTATTCATGTAATTTGTAATTATTCCTTTGTCTGTTACTTGAAAAGGAGTAATTAATTCCAGGAAAGGTGTTCCTAGGATGACTGTTTGTGTTAATGTTTTAACCAATATAAATGGCATCTTATAACAGACACCTTGATTACAGACCTTGGCTGATGGTAACTTATATTTAATGTCAAGAGGTGTTTTGTTAGCTCCATAAAGGAGTTCAGAAGTTCTTTTAAAATATTTGGTAGGAACTAATCCTTCTTGGATACAGTTTAAGTCAGCTCCTGAATCTATTAGGGCATGTTGGACTTCTAGGACATAATTATCTTTTATTCTTATTTGAAGACTGCAGTACCATTTTCGAAATGTTACTCTCTGAGTGAGATTTATAAACAGATGTTCTGAGATTGGTTCAATTTGATCTTCGTTTTGCTCAGTATCTGAGCTAAAGGAAGATGGTGATATGGTCTTAAGACTTGATTTTTCTTGGAGGACTTTTATTGTTAATTTTAGTTCCTTTATCTCGTTTTTAATTTGTTTTACTTCTTGTTGGAGGTCACTAATAGTGGTCTTTTTAGGTTTGAACCTAGAAAGGACATCTTTGTCAAAGTCGATTGGTTTAAAAGGTTTTTTAATTTTGCTAGTACTGGAGCTAGCTTCATTGTCTAAGTTTGTAACCATTTCCTTAAGGCTAGCTAATTGTTTTGCCTTTTGTTCTGGATTGCTAATTTGATCTATTAATTCTATCCAATTAATTAAATCTTTTTTCTCTAGGACACAGATTGTTTTCACAGAACTATCTTTGTCTCTACAATTACAAGCTTGTTTGGCAATACTGGTTGATTCGCTATCACTATAGTCTACTGAAGAATCAGAGAGGGTCCAAATATCGTTATCAGTTTGGATATTTTCTGATTCAGTAGAACCAGTATCAATAATATTCATGATTTGTTGTTTAACAGAGTTTTCTATTTCTAAGTCTTGGATTTTCTTTTTCAGTTCTGGGCATTTGTTAGCATAGTGACCTGTTTTTCCACATTTGTAACATTTATTAGATTGTCTTTTGAATGGTCTAAAAGATCGGTTTTTCCTATTTTTATTGTAATAGTTATTGTCTGGATTTCTGGGGTATTTTTTGTGTCTTTTATAAGGTGGGTAAGTTTTGTGATTACCTTTCTTTTTTCTGGAGGATTTTTTAATTTTGTCAAAGCCAAATTGATCACACCAAGATCCTAATTCCTTATGGGTCTTTTTCCTATCCTTTTTGATTTGATCTTGGATCCTTAGGTCGTTACATAATTGTAATCCCGTTACTTCTACTGCCTGTATTATTTCTCCATAGGTCATGTTTTCTATATCTACTTCTAACCAATTGTCTTCAGATTGTAGGGTTACTATTTTGTTAGCGAATAATGTTGGTAATCCTGAAATAAATTTTTCTTTCCAATATGCTGCATTACTATCCGTTCTTTGCATTACTCTTGTTAGAAATACGTCTTTATACCATTTGAATTCTCCTAAGGTTTTACACCTAAGATTATGGAGTTTGGATAATTGTCTTTCTTCTAAGAAATTTGGATTTCCTATGAAATGCAATCCTATGGTCGCGATTAGTGTATTTAAAGCATCTGGTTCTCTGGGATTCCTATCTGGTAAGTTTAGTCTTGTCGCATTTAAGATTTCATTTCTTTGTATTTCACTAAGATGGTTATTCCACCATCCTGACAATTGTCCTTCAAAACCTAGAGTAATCATTTGGGCAGCATCTTTTTGTGATAAATTTTGTTTTTCTATGTAAATTCTTCCTACAGTATACATTTGTTTTAAAACAGTCATTGTCTGGTAATGGGCTAAACCAAACTTACCCACCTTATAAAAGACACAAAAAATACCCCAGAAATCCAGACAATAACTATTACAATAAAAATAGGAAAAACCGATCTTTTAGACCATTCAAAAGACAATCTAATAAATGTTACAAATGTGGAAAAACAGGTCACTATGCTAACAAATGCCCAGAACTGAAAAAGAAAATCCAAGACTTAGAAATAGAAGACTCTGTTAAACAACAAATCATGAATATTATTGATACTGGTTCTACTGAATCAGAAAATATCTAAACTGATAACGATATTTGGACCCTCTCTGATTCTTCAGTAGACTATAGTGATAGCGAATCAACCAGAGGTTGTTTTCAGTAGAAAAAAATCCTAAGTCTCAGAACAAGTTCATGTGCTGAACAAAAGTTCTGAATTAGTACCATTCCCTTTCTATAAAATTTTATTATCTCCATTTGCGAACAATATCTTGTAAGTTTCAATTTCAATTGTTGTACTTCGTATTTAAATCAATGTTAAATGTTTCTCATCTATCAGTATGTCCCAAATCTGTATTATCAATTTACAAGTATATAGTTGGAACCCTCAGAGGTAAATTCCAGGGGTAATTCTGAATAGATACCTTCACCTGGTCTGCACTTGAGGAAACACAACACGTACTTGTATATTGAATTTATTGTATTTACAGAGTATTTTCAATTTCAGTTGTTATTTATTCATTCATAATTTCAATTGTACCGATCAATATCAATGATCGGTTTTTAACCAAGTGTGAAACGCCACCGGTACATATCATTCATCGATTTTTCATTTCGGTTTTCACATCATTGCTCGGTTTTGAAGTTTGGTTGTTCACAAGCTAATCGGTTTTCGAAGTTGGTTTTTCACATCATGATCTGTGTTCCATCGCTTTTCCACTTCGGTTTTTCATTGCATGATCGGTTATTCACTTTGATTTTTCACAGTACAGCCAATCTGTTGAAACCGAAGTGAAACAACGAAGTGCAAAACCGGAGTGAATAGCCGAAGTCGAAAACCGAAGTCAACAACCGATTGTGAAAAATCGATTGTCAACAACTGCTTGTGAAAAACCGATTTCAAAACCCGATTTCAAAAACCGACGACGCTGCGATGATCATGTTCAACACAAATACAACACAATCGGCCATTTTCAATACAAATACAACCAAATCCAACCAAATATAATCATCATAACACATAAAACATCTCAAATTTGCAAAACAAAATTAAAAAATCCCTAACATGGTAGATTCGAGTACCTTGCCAAATTGAGATGGTTGTCGACGGTTGGAGATGGTCTGCCAAGGTCGACAACGGCGGGAGAATGGCCGGAAACGGTTGAACGGCTGGTCGGGTCGTGCAAAGCGTCGATCGGATACAGGTCGCACAGTACGGGTCGAGTTTTTGAATGATAATCGGTGATGAAAAATAACTTTTCACTGATTTCTTACAAATATATAAGCAGGGGCTGTTTTGTAATTATATATTTTGGTTTTTTTTAATTTTTTTGAAAATTAAGGGCTTATAGGTAAATATTTGTAAGGGCATTATGGGTAATTTGGGTATAGAATGAAATTAATTTGTTTAAGGGGTTAAATTTAATTTGTTTAAAAATTGTGGGTAAAAACAAAAATCATCATTTTCAATTGGGTATTGTTGGTAATTTTCACTATATATATATATATATATATATATGTGTGTGTGTGTGTGTGTGTGTGTGTGAGTTTACAGTCATATTGCAGGGGAGTAAAGGATTAATCATAGAGGTGTCAAAAATAACCAGGCCGGGCTCATCCAATCTGAAATTTTTGAGTCCTTTGCCCTTGAATTTGGGCTTTATTTTGGTACTACAGCCACACCCAACTCAACTGATTGCTGAGCCCAGTCCATAAGTGCAAAAGGCTTAAAGACTGGGTCAGATAAATATTTGCCTTCAGATCTGGGCCCTTGATACAGTGATAAATACACAAAAGATTTAAACCGATCACCAGTTCAAAGATGATCATTTTAAACCGAAAAGGATTTAAATACACAAAAACCAATCGAAAAGGATTTAAACCGAGCACCAATTCAAAGATGTAGGATCATTATAGAACCACGCCAGTATAATTTCAAGGAAATAGTTTCCATATATAGCTTCGAATTTCATGAACACCCTGCAGTATGAAGCAAAAATTAAACTTGGTTTTATTAGATTTTTTCTTTTTCATTTTAAATTGAGCTTATTTGAAAGATAAAAGATTAAAAAAAAAAAAATACTGAGCAGGCCAAATTTTCATATTTGGATTGGACTTGACGTGCATAATGATTTACTGAAGCTCAGCTCGGATCAAATTCTGGCCTTCATGATAACGAGCTGGGCCAGAGTGGACCCGGGCTATATCTGGACCAGGCAGACTAAACCAGCCCTTTTGACACCTTTAATTATGATGTCAACCTCCATGTTGTTTTAAGCTACCATATCTTCAGACTCGTCTTGAACTTATATTTGTAAGTTAAATAAAAGTTAAGGTGGTGTTTGGATCCACTTTCAAAAGTAGTTTTTCATTTTCAAAAGCAAAAAATATGAATACATGTGCTTGGATGAATGAATATGTTTTTAAAAATGAAAAACAACTTTTTGGCAATTAAAACTAAAAAGTAAAAAAATAATTTTTTTTTGTTTATATTTTTTATCATTTCTAAAGCAGATTTTAAAGCAATCCATTATTTCTCTCTCCAAACAATTTGTTTACTCCTTTTCAAAAATAGTACTAAACAAACTTACATCATTTTTTATTTTTTAAAATAACTTTTAAGAAATTCAATTAAACGCGTTGCATTTTTAAGAAGGCCATTTAAAACATATTTTTATTTTTATAAATAACTTTTAAATACATCACTTTAAAAACGGATAATAAATACACCCCAATATTTTGTCAAGAAAGCTTGTCATTGATGTGTAGGAAAACATAAAGGTGTAATCAATGAGCTCTAATAAAGAGAGAATGAGAAGAAAAAGTTACAAACCCAATCTATGATCTCATTTGTAATAGTTTTTACTTTTGATTTTTATCAGTAAAAGAAGAGAAGTAAAAATTGACGTTTTTTCATTATTGTTTGGATAATATATTTTGATAGAGCTTTTGGAATTTTGGGTTTATCATCAATGGAGAAAAGAAAAAAAAAATTGTCAATACAAAAAATTTATTAAAATAGCAAAACAGCTTCCCTTGTTTTAAAGGAAGCTCTTTTTCAAGAAGTTAGCAAACTTGGCTTCTAATGAAAAAACTTTCGAAAGTCAAAAACTATTTATGAGAGTAACATAAGCATTCCCACAAACTGCTTTTTATCTTCCAAAAACCAAAAACTAGCTTTTGGATGTTATTCCAAACAAGGCCTCTTGTTTGGCAAAATTTTTACCTTTGGCTTTTAGCAGTAAAAAAAGAGTAGTCAAAATTTAAGTTTTTTAAAAATTGTTTGGATACTATATTTTGGAAGAGCTTTTATAATGGAAGGGCTTTTCGAACTGCTTGGTATGAATATTGTAATACATATTCTAACTATAATATGACCATCATATCCTAGTATAAATAAACTATATAATTAAAATTTTATTCATGTTTTAATAATGTTTAATTAAAATAATAATAATAATCAATTGAAAAATTAATTAAATTGAATGCCTTAAAAAATTCAAACATAAATAATTGAAAAGATAATAATAAAAATAAAATGTTAAAAAGTTAAAAAAAAAAAATGGATAAAATAAAATATTAAAACGCTGGGTGCTTTTGAAATCTTTTTTTAAAATGATATTTTTGAAAACTATTTTAAAAAATGAAAGACATGTTTTAAAAATGTAATATATTTAGTAGGATTTCCTAAAAATTATTTTTAAAAAGAGCAAATTACAATTTAACTTACTAGTTTGAAAATAATTACAGACGGAGTCAAAGTTTGTTATTAATTATAATTTAACATATTGTCGTTAGAGAATCTCCGTTAATATTAACTGAGATAGGGGCAAAATTGTCTTTTCATATTATTTTTAATTTTCTTTAAAAAAAATAAAAACCCACATCTTCTCTCTCTCTTCCCAGACCGTCTCTCTCTTTTGCTTCGTCATCCTCTTCATTCTTCTTCTTCTTTTTCTCTTCTCTTCTCCTTCTTCTCCTTCTCCTTTTTCTTATTATTCTTCTTCTTCGAACCCAGGTTCATTTGCTCTTTACCTTCTTCTTCGTCTTCTCTTCTCCTCTTCTATTCATCTTTTCTTCTTCTTCTTTTTCTCTTCTCTTCTCTTTTTCTTCTTCGTCTCTTCTTGTTCTTCTTAATCTAGGTTCAAATCGAACCCAGTTTCCCAGATTTCGTTTGGGTTTGAACCTATATGAGATCTAAGTTCGTTTCCAATGAATCTGGGTGTTTTAGAACCCAGATCTCATCTTGGTTGATTTGATGATTATTTGTTCGTTTTTGGTTTGATTTTATGTTTGGTTGGTTTTTGGTTTGATTTTCAGGTAAGTTAATGATGGTTTTTAGGGGATTTTTTGGTGATGGATAGATGATGATTTTTGAGGTTGATGATTGGTGACGGTTTGATGATGATTTTTGAGATTGATGATGGTTTTTAGGGGATTTTTGGTGATAGATTTGTTGTTGATAATGTTGATGATGATTTATTGATGATATTCTAGATGTGGAAGAAGAATAAGAAGTGGATTGGCATTTGAAGCTTTTTTTTTTTTTTTTTTTTTTTTTTTTTTGTTTTGGGTTATGGAGATTGGATCTCCACCATCCATCTCCAGATAGATGGTGGAGATTCAATCTGAAGATTGGATTTTTTTATTTTTAATTTTTTTCTAATTAAATGAAAATTTTAATTGTTTTTAAAAGTTTTTTGAAAAATTATTAAATCGTGAGGGCATTTTGGTCTTTTTATCTGTCAACGGTTAACTCTAACGGAATTTTCTAACGGTATTAGACTAAATTGTAATTAACAACCAACTTTGACTTCGCCTACAATCAGTTTCAAACCAGTAGGCTAAATTGTAATTTGCTCTTTTAAAAATATACAATAATATAAATGTGTCTGGTATTATTTTTGAAAATGTGTAAACACTACAACTAATTATGATTTTAGTGACAAAAAATTTGGTTACGAGTTTATATTTCGTCACTAAAAATATACATATAGTGACAACCATTCACATTCCTCACTATTGATTTAAATTAGTTACCGAATTCTATTTCAAAACTATATTTTTATCACTAAATCCTTTATCATTCTTTTAGTTATAAAATATTTAGTTACAAATTTATATTTCCTCACTAATAGTATAGATGTATAGTTATGATCATTCACATTTCTCACTATTGATTCAAATTAATTATCGAGTTCTATTTCGAAACTATATTTTTGTCACTAAATCCTTTCTCCTCTTCGTTACAAAATATATAGTTATGGATTTATATTTCCTCACTAATGGTTTAGATGTAGTAACAACAATATATATCATTCACTAAATCTACCAAAGTGATTCAAATTAGTTATCAAAATTTATTTCATGACTTTTTGGTCACATTATCTTTCTCGATCGAGCTATTAGTTATAAAATATCTAGTTACAAATTTACATTTCGTCACTCATAGTATGGATATAGTAACATCGATTTAAGTCTCTCACTAATTCTATAAAGGTTATTCACATTGGTTATCAAAATATATTTTATGACTAAGCTTTTGTCACTACTATGATTTTGGCTCTTGCTTCTGGTTTTAGTGACCATATTTTTTGTTACTAATTATGTAATTTCTTGTAGTGAAAATAGTTGTTTTAGAGGAAAAAGTAATGATTATTTTTGAAAACATGTTTTGAAAATAATGAAAAATATTAAAATTTTGTTTTTCATTTTTTAGTTATTATTTTCAAAAATGTGTTTTTTTATTTTTAAAAACACGTTTTACAAAATGATTAATCAAACACTTTTCACTCATTTTTTATTTTTTAAAATCAACAATCATTTTCTAAAACGAATCCAAACAACACCTAAGTATTTTTATTTCTTCCTAACTACTTCACCCACCATCAGTGCATCACAACCCAATCGCCTCTCACTCCACAGCCTCTCTTTTTCTTTGTTTTTTTGTTTCTTGTTCTTTGTTCTCAATCTTCCAAATTATCTATTCTTCAATTTCTTGGCCGCCTTCCTTGTCTCACACCGCAAAACACTCTTTTTTCTATTATCTTTTCTTTTTATTGTGTTTCTATACCCTCAATCTTTCTTGAGATCTCATCTCCAACCTTTTTTCTTTTTCAATTTTGGTTGAAAACTTGAATATTTACCACTCACTCGAATTTCTCTCTCTATTTTTTTTTAGTTCTAATTTTCCCTTTTCAATTTCTAACTTGCATGTGTTTGATTGAATTTTTTTTCTTTTGATTTTTTTATTTTCTAGTTGAATATGGGTGGAGTTTGGTTGAAACTAGTTTTTAAATTTGATTGAGATAGGTGGATATAAAAGTGGTAGAGAGGATTGTCAAATTTTTTTTTTTTTTAAAAAAAAATCATCTTAGAGCACAAAGAACAAAGCAAGACAAAGAGATAGGATATAAGTGAAAATTCTGTTTTTTTTTTTATTTTCTTTATTATGAGATTATGATTGAAATATAAAAAATTCGTTCAACATCAAAAATTGCTTCCCGCATTTTCTAAAAAGCTTCCATAACAAGAAAGAGCCACGACTAGTGACAGAAATGCTCTAACAAACCTATTTAAAGGCAACAATACTCATTCTATTTGCATGCCAAACTTTACGTGGGTTAAAGAAAACAAGTTGATGGATGCTATTATTGCTTAGAGAAGGGACTCTTCTAGGCTGATAGAATGAACCAGAATATGCCATTTCCTGTACCAAGTAGTTGATAGCCTGGACATTGAGTTCCAAAGTCCCTTTAACCTTGAAAATACTTTCAACATCAGTTCTAGATGAGTTTAGATTCAGGAATTCCCACCATCATGGTAACCAGTCTAGAGGGGACAGAATGGCAAGGAAGCGAATTTGGGTTGGTTGGTGTTGTACTGTTTGAGCTTGTAAAATAGGCCATTTTTTTGTGTTCGTGAACATGTTTTGTTCAAAGCTTGCTATTAATGTACACTCCTTGCTTGCATGCGTGATGTGTCGCTTAACCTAGTTTTAGAACAAATTGTTCCATAATGAGTTCTTGTTACTTTTCATTAACGCCTTCAAGTTAAGATCTTTAGCTCTCTCTCCTCTGTTTTTTGTTTTTTTTTTATTATCTTTTTGTGTCTTCGTTTTGGTTGATGTTGAAGTTTTAAGATCTTCAAATTGCATTTTTTTTTTTTTTTAAAAAAAAAAGATGAGATTTTGTTTCTTTAGAGGCGCTAAAAATGTCTCCTTTTATTGTTGCTTTAGTAGTCTCATGCCACGAGAGCCATCTATACTTGGATTTTGTTTACTGAAACGTGAAACTAACACTCTTCAAGGAGGTCAGTTATAGCTTTTGAATGTTTTCTTTGTTTCTTGTCTTGATCTATGGTTTTCTAGGAAAAAATGGTGATGCATATAAGATGCTCAAATAAATATTATATAAATTATATTCTCGCAGTTTTGCTGTGATTTTGTACTTATTTTAATGTGCTGTATAAAGATCTAGTTTTTTGAATTGAGTATTTATGATGTGTGTCTTATGGCAGTTCAACTCCCAGGCCCAAGAACAACGACTTCCGGTTGATTTTAATCTTCCTTTTGACTATTGTTACCTCTTAAGGTTATATCTACTTGTACGCATAGCTTATTTACATTAATGTTTTTCAAGTATTGAACACTGACTTATTCTTTACATGCAGTTCAAATCAAACTGACTTCAAGTATGCTGATGTGAATTTAACAATGAAAGGTGGTGACAAATTTTTGGTCAATGATTCAATAGTAATAGTTTCTTCCGAGGTAAGGTCTCACACTTGTTGCAATTAATTTTGTCTCTTTTTTCTGGTTTTGTATTGAAACTCTTTTTGTTCGCGTTACTGCCTGGCTGTTGTCAAAAGTGACGATGTTCACATCATTGGACGTGTCTTGTTACTAATACTATTGCTTATTTCTTGAATTTTGTTTTTCTCTTGAGTTGTTTTCATTTTTCGTATTTAACATGGTCGACGTTACTCTTATGGAGAGACTAATAAAATTGATGTACACCTCTTGCATTTCGGTTGATTACAAAACTCAAGACCTTTATTTAAAGAAAGAAATAGGAAAGTGTTACACAAACGTAGAAGTAGCTTCTTTAGTTTGAGTTTACTAATTTTCTTCACTCTCTGCCCCCTCTTGAGTGAGATGAAAAAGTCTTTGCTTTTAGGTATACATGATATCTTCATAATTTGTAATGATCATGTATGCCTATATAACTTTTTCTCGTCACTTGTATCCACTCCTTATCAAGAAATCCATTTTTTATTTTTCACCTTTTCGAATATATAAAAGTCTTAATTGAAAATGATGCATCTTCTTATAGCTGACCCCGAAAATATATGTAATTGATGTCCATAATGTATGTCTACATTCATGCATTGAAGCAATTGTTGCTTATATAAGTTAATTTATTTCATTTGATACAGAAAACTTTATAACCGGTTATCATTTAGTCTTCAATCGGGAGAAGAATGTGTTGGGCGGAAGGCATCAGAACGTGAGTATATCAATAATGCCAATTCACTTCCAGTGTAGAAACCTCATCTTCTGCTGAAATTTTGCAGTTATGACACAGAGATATTTTGTTTTCAGGTAATGGTACCGACAATACGAACACTCTGCCTGTCAAACCGCTAACTTCTTCCCCATTTCCCCCTACTACTGCTGTCAATCCAGAAGCCAGAGCAGGAAATCCCAATAACTCTCCCATTTCAGGTGCACCAACACCTATGGGGAGCCATTCACCTAAACTGTGCCATTTCAGCTATGCACTCGTGATGATTCTTATTCCATTTTTGGCCATGAACTGATCTCAATTCGTTTTCCACTTCGGGGATCTCGTCCCACCCTGTATCATATATATTAATGGTCCTTTTTTTATTTTTTTATTTTATTTTTTATATAATAACACAATTAATTGGAAGCATTTTTGGCTTCCCATTTTTTTGGTGTTAGAGTAGTAGTATTATTTGAAGCTGAGGTCTGTAGATATGTGTTTGTTATTCACAGAGACAAGTAGTATAGAATAAAATCGTTGTAGTATGAGTTCGAACTCTGCGACTTGGCACTATATTTCTTGTGTGCAATTCTCTTTGTATTCATATTGATCATGTTGTTTTGTAATTAGACGGAGGAACTCAATTCAACCATACATCCTTTAATATGAAGCAGTTTTAAGAGCAATTACATTCCTCTAGTCCTATGTAATTTCTATCAAGAAGAATAATCAAACTGAAATGGGAGCACAAGATGAAAGAATCATAAACGTCAAGGCAAATATTGAGAAACAGAAACAATGAACTAAACCAAATATGTCGGTTGAAAACAAATATAATTAATGCAAATTGAATAACTACTTCCTACCTGAAAAACACTGGGCTTTTTACAAGAATTGTCTCATTCAAAATTTCAGACCCCATCATAATTGTGTAATACATGAAGGTTGGCTTGCCTAGTCAGAAATTCACCCAATGTCAAGTTGACCCGATATCAGGGCAACCTGACATCGGGTCGAAAACTGATATGATATCGGGTTAGTCTCTCACCCAAAGCTTACTTGTTGAGCAGGACCTGAAGCTTGAACTTGCTTTTTTGACTAGATAAAAATTCCTCTTTGGGTCAAAAAATGGCTCAATTTTGGGTTGACCTATAATAAATTGGCTCGAGGAAGCAATCTTGACCCAAATCAGGTCAATATCTATTGTTGACCCAATTAGGGTCAAGATTCTTTCTTCGGGTTAGTTTTTGACCTGATATTGGGTCAACCCGATATCGAGTCACTTTCTAACTTGAAGAAGAATTTTGAACCGAATTGGGTCAACAAGTATTATCTTTTCATATAAAAAACTAACCCAATATCAGGTCGACCCAAATTCACCCAATATCAGGTCGACCCAAATTCAAGTCACTTTCTGACCCGAAGTTATAACTTTGATCCGATCTGGTCAAACTTATAACTTCGGGTCAGAAAGTGACCCGAATTCAAGTCGACCCGATATTGGTTCAGTTTTTGACCTGAACATCAAATTTTTTTTTTCACTCATTTACTATATATATATATTAACCATCTAATTCCCTCAAAACTCAATCATAAACACTAACCTTTATCAACACCCAAATTTCTTCAATTTTTCTTTATATTTTCTTCAACTCAAAAATAAATTTTAAAGAAAAATTGATTGTTGTTGGAGTAAAATTATGATGGGGGATGGATTAATGTGGGTTGATGGTATATTTATTTGATGATGTGTTTTGTTTTATTTTATTATTGTTTAATAGGTTGGTAAATAATTAATGAGTTGATTTTAATTTACTAGGGGAATTTTGGATAACTTAAGATAATTTTGCAATTTTTTTGAGTGAGAGGGTGTTTATATAAATAAGGTTTCAAAAAAGCATAATTTTGCTAAATTCCCTTTATATTATTTATTTGTAGGACGAATCCTAGAATCAACACCTTGCCATGGAACTATTATAAATTACTGGTCTACAGTTAGAATCACCAATGGTTTTCACAAGCTTAGTGCAAGAGAATCAATGATGATAGAAAAACGTTAACTTCACTTCACTATTAGGGTTTGTGCCCTAAGAGCTTACAATTTGTAAACGTTTAAATAAATAATAAATAAAATATACTTATTTTATTCAATTTATATACATTTATGAAATGTTTACTTCATACGAATATCATGTAACATCTATGATTATTTATGTAGTATTAAACTAAGTATATAAGTGTTATATACAAGAGAATTGGGTTTGAGATTAGTAATCTAAAGAGTTCATAGAAATCAAACAAAACTAGGTACTTTGCTTGCAGTAAATCTACAAATACAGTCCCTTTCGTATTTGATATGATGATTTTATCTAGGATCATTTATATGGCGACATGAAAACAGAGACACCTTATATTATATAATAGAGATTATATAGGACTGGACCATGATAAAAATGAATTTCTTATTAATATCCGTTAAATAAAGAAATTCATATTTATCGACTAGATGATTATATATGGATTATAAAGTCAGTCCAATCTCGACTACATTCCTATGCTTTCTTTCAGGTATCCCATTCTACTGATGAGTATGGGGGCAAAAAAGTCTAATATGAACACCACTCGCTTGTAAATATTTGATAATAGGTTGGTATTCACCACCCATGTCACTTTGAAAGCTTTTGACAGGTCTATCAAATTGGTTTTCAACACACTTTTGAAATGACAGGAATATTTGGAAAGCATCAAACTTTAGTTTAATGGGAAATAACCATGTAAACCGAGAGTAAGCATAAACAAAAGAGATATAATATCTGAAACCAGTAGTAGACAACATTGGCGCTGGACCCTAAACATCATTGTATATCAAATCTAAAGGAGCTTTTGCTTGTATTTCAAGTCTAGAATAAGGCAGCTTATGAAGTTTGCCAAGTTTACAAGATTCACAAAACTCCAAAGCATGAACATTACAAGAGAAATGAATCCTATCTAAAACATTTTTAAGAATCAAAGGATTTGGATGACCTAACTTTGCATGCCAAATTGTTGAATTGTTCCTAGCAGCTATTGCAGCATTATAAATCGGTTTTGGAAAGATTTGTTGTTTGGAAAAACCATTCTTTGCAAGAAAGCAATAATTTTGAACTCTACCTTCAATCTTTACTTTATAAAGTCCTCCTTTAAGAACTCCTTGAAGCAATATTTTCCTTGTTTCAAGTCCTTGATAACACATTTGTCAGCACAAAACTCAGCATAAGCATTATTGTCACTTGTAAGTTTAGAAACACTTAATAGATTCTTGGCAATTAAAGGAACATGTAAAACATGATTAAGCACCAAGAATTGACATGGAATGCTAAGTGTTTTAATTTTTAAAGTACCAATATGTGCAATATCTAGTTGTTCTCCATTGCCAACAACAAGTTTGTCATTACCTTGGTACTTTGAATGTAGAGAAAGATTGCTCAAATTTGATGTGATGTGATTTGTTACACCAAAATCCAGATACCAGGCAAGATCTATGACTGTTTCTTTGCAAAATAGGCTGTGTTCTGGAGGTAGTTTGCTGCAACCTATTCATTGTCATTCCATGAAGATTGAGCTTGTAAGCCTGTATTAAATTGATCAGCATTGGCAACACCAAAACGATTGTTAGTCCCTTGAACAAATTGTTGTTGATTGGAAGTTATAAGATCATTATTGATTGAAATATCATTTTTGGATTGTTGCTGCCCAAAATGAGCTTGGTTTTGAGGTGTTGGCCTTTAAAAATTTTGATCAAATTGCTTGAAGCACTGCCAAGTACAATTACCAGGCTTTGTGCATATTTGACAATAAATTCTGCTTTCTATCCTGTCAGACCTGCCACCTCTTCCTCTTCCTCTGAAGCCACCTCGACTGTTGAAATTATTTCCACTTCTTGTCCCTCTATGAAAACCTCCTTGTCCATTATTAGTAGTAAATTGTACAGACATATGACCAGTGGAGTTAAGATGTTCTATTCTTTGTTCATGTAACAACAGTAAATATTGTGCATCTACAAGTGACATTGTATTTTGTTGTGAAGTGATTAAAGTGACTACTGAGTCATACTCATGACCTATCCCATTTAGCATGCACAAAATTAAATCTCTCTCTTTTAGTTCCTCACCAGCTGCCATTAGAGCATTGTCTATATTCTTGATTTTCAAGGCAAAGTCTCCTATAGAATCTGATCCCTTTTTCAAGGTCTGAAGTTGCTGCCTAAGTTGCATTACTTTTGCTAAAGATTGCTTATTGAAAAGTTTAGCAAGCCTATTCCAAACTTCAAAGGAGGTTTTGCAATGTGTTACCTGCCCAATGAGAGACTCTTTCACAGTTGACAACAACCAACTCATGAGCAATTGATCAATCTTCTTCCAATTGACATATTCTCGATTGATTTGGATCTCTGTAACTCTCTCTCCTTTTTCATTGGTACTATAGACTTCAACATACTTTTGTGGAGTTGTGTTTTGATTTAAGATCTGGTGCTTCAGATCAAGAGCTCGAATCGCTGGAAAAATCTGCGTTTTCCAGTAAATGTAGTTGCTTCTGTCAAGTTTGATGGATTAAAGTTTAAAGACTTTGCAAGTGCTGGAAAGTCCATTGATGAGTAATAATGAGCAGAAGGATCAACATATGGTGGATCATTTTCATGAAATGATTGATGTGGAGAAGAAGTTGCAGTGGTTTAATCAAAAGCCATGGACGTTTGTCAACAGCTCTGATACCATGAAAAGTTTGAGAAGAGTTTATGATAAAGAGATTGAAAGAATTTCCATTGAAGAACTTTCTAGTTTTTCTTTATTGAATGTAAAGATTGATTACAATCAGAGAAGACAAAGCTATTTATGTTACAACTGGTACTGATCAAAACTAACTCAACCAATCAAACAATTTTCCACCTAATTATATTGCCACCTGTCTAGCTATCAATAGTTTTTCCCTCCAAAAGTAACAACCTGCCACCTTACTAATTGACCATCAGTTGTAGCTATCCAATGATCATTCCTGGAGTCCATTGTCCTTTGATCATGATCATGTGGTGTTGATCACCGCTAAGAAAGTTGTGACTGCAAGCAAAGGTAGAGGAACTCATATAAGTAGAGTTGCTTTGAAGTTGTTGGCTGGAGGAATTTTGATGTTGTTGATGTTGTTGGCTTTCCTTCACAAGGGTCTCATCATGAATATTTACTAACAAGTGTGAGTGGTTTTTTTATTTATTATGAGAATAAATATCTGCCACACTATAACAACATGGTCTGTATAAATGGATTAATTTTCCTGGATTTGTGATTGTTGAATTGATATGTTGGATGTGTGATTGTTCTCAAGTGATTCTTGATGGTTTTTATTTTTATTTTTGATGATTTTTCTTGGTTGATGATTTCTATTGGAAACCCATAATTTCTGGGGTTACACAAAAAGCCCATCAACGAGCTTTGTATTAGGTCTTTAGAGCTGTGATTCATGAACATCGTTGTCACTATTAGAGATGGTATTGGAGACAGGTTTTGAAGTTGATGATAATGACGTTGGAAGCTTTGGTTCCTATATGCATGAGATGCCGGTCATTGGCTTCTTATTGTCTGGCATTCTGTTTTATGGTGTTTTGTTAGGTTTTGCTGCTATAATCAATCTAAGAGACACTGAAAAGAGGACTAGGGTTTTAAGGGTGCAATAATTTCCAAATCTTTGACTTCAACTTATAGATTTGGATTAATTTTTTTTTTTTTTAATTTTTCTTTTTTTGTTCAATTTTTTCTTCAACTTTAATTGAAAATTAATTTGCTTTTTTTATTTTTTGATTTTTTAAATTTTTATATTATTTAGATTTAATATTATTTATTTTAATTTTTTAATTTTTGATATATTTATATTATTATATTATTTAAACTAGAGATAAATTCGATATTTTAATTTTTTTCTAATATTTTTATTTAAAAATTAAGAGTATAAGCGATGTTGGATAACAACGAAACTTTAGATGGTAAAATTAACAATTTTGTAAACCATAGTAGATTTTTGTAAATGATCTCTTTTAAAAATGATCAAATTATGAAAGTTGATCCAAGATTATAAAAACCAAAACAAAAGCCTGGAAATTTTTTGTGGCCCTCGCCACCATCAATGGCAGCTTACCCAATCGTTATGACAATGACAACTAAGGTTGGCAAAATGGATAGGGTCTTCAGACCCTATCTGTACTCTCAACAATGCGGTTTGGGTATAGACCCGAACCTCTATGGTAAAGACCCTTAAAAGAACCGGATCTGAAAAAATCCATAATTTACGGGTAGGATATGGGTCCATCTGCGGGTCTCTATCAGACCTGTAAAATACCTAAGGTTGGCAAAATGGACAAGGTCTTCAGACCCTATCTGTACCCGCAACAATGCGGTTCGGGTATAGACCCGAACCTCTATGGTAAAGACCCTTAAAAGAACCGGATCTAAAAAAAATCATAATTTACGGGTAGGATATGAGTCCATCTCCAGGTCTCTATTAAACCCACAAAATGCCCATTCCTTATAAACCCCATACCCGTTTCATTTTTTAAAAAAAATCCAACTCTCTATGTCTCTTCTCTCCACTCTCTCAACTCTCTCTCTCCAATCTCTATCTGCCTCTCCTCCTCGACTATGATCCATCGCCGCCGTTGCTCCTCAACTACGATCCATCGCCGCCGTGTTGTTGCTGACCACCAGAACATCTTTGTTTCTCTCTTTCCATCATCGACCAACAAAACCAGGTCTTTCTCCAATCTCTATCGCCGCCATTCCTCATCGACAGCGATCCATCGCCGCCGTGTTATCGTCAGCCACCAGAACATCCTCGTCTCTCTCTCTCTCTCCATCGTCGACCAATAAAACCCAGATCTTTGCTTTATTGCGCCTCTCTCTCTCAATCGCCGCCATTCCTCTGCTCTAAGATGCTCTCTCTTCCCTTCCCTTTCCCTCTCTCTCTTTTTCTCTGCCTGTGGTTGTGTCAGTCGAGTTTGTTTTGGTGGGGTTTTGGTTCTGTTTTCCTCAAACGGGTCTCAAATGGGTTTTGCTTCAATCTTGTAGTGAAGCGAGTCTTGCAATTTGTTAGCTGAGATCTGTCACTTTACTTTTCTGGTTTTTGTATGGTCTGCTGGTAGTATATATTTATTTTTTATAAGCTTGGTTTTTGTGGTTGAAATGTGGGTCGTTCTGTTGTTAAAGGCCGTTTTGTTGTTAATGGATTATCATAGCTTTGTTTTCTATGTATTTTATGTTTTGTTTTTTTCCAATCTCCATATTGGATCTTGGTTTGTGTCAACTGTTGCTTTTTTTTTTTTTTTTTTTTTTTCAGTTTATGCACTGTCAATGTGTCTATATTTTATGCTAGATCTAAAATTTTAATAAAGGTTACAACTTGACTTTTAAAGTAAATCATGGCGAGGATGAGTTCCAGTGCTATTGGTGTAATACAATCACATAATATATGTAGGGAAAAATTTCGATTTTAATTCGAATGCGGAAACGTGAATTTTAAAAACTTTCAAACAAAACATGTCCGATCGATGCTAGTAATAACGATTCAATAATTAAAATAATAAGATCGAATCTTACCTTGCATGAAGATTGAATTGATCCATTTTGATTCGTAGATTCTTTACCACCTGATCTTCCTTGCTATGACTCTTCACAAAAGAAACTGTGTGTGGGCACAATCTTTTGAAGATACTTTTGAAGTAGATGGTTATTAGGTGATTTTTAATCAATGGAAATTTTTGGTTCAAGTAGCCAAAAATTCTCTCAATCATCACTACTCTTACCAATCATAAAAACATCTTTTTATATATTGGTAAACTAGGGCACTTCCTATTTAACAAGGAATCCAAATTCCTATTTAAATTGAAAGACTTAATTTATATCCAATATGGAATCCAATTCCTTATTGGATTAGAATTCTATTCTTTTAATTTAATATGGAATCTAATTCCCATTAAATTAAAACTCTTTTAATATAATTTAAATGGAATCTTATTCCAATTAAAATTATTATTTCCATCAATTAATTAAATGATTATTTCATTAAATTAAATGATTCTAAATCATAATTAATTTAATGACATCATTTATAATTTAACCCATGACCTCTACAAATAATTAAATAATTAACCATTAATTAAATAATTATAAATATTTAAATAATCAAATTATTTAAATAATTTATGAACATGTACATAAATTTATATGTACACCAATAATCAGGCAATCCAATTATATTCTTCAACTTATTTCTTTATGTGGTTGTGAGCTAGCAAGGGGACCAAATGGACCTACAATTTGAGTTCCAATAATATCGGAATTATTAATTAAACTCTTTAATTAATAATTCACTATTATTAACCTTAGAGTTACTCCACTAAAAACTTAAGGTTGCACTCTCAAAATTGTAGATGTTTTACACTATCTAAATTTTCAGTGTCCATTGATTTAATCATTTCATATGGTTCGATCCTCCACGAGTAGTTCATAATTAGAGCTAGGTTATTAAAATCCGTTATACCTCTCTAATTATATCTTGTTCCATTAAGTACCATTGATTCTCTAATGAACAATATATCCATAACAACTTATGAATTTATCTTTCCGTTTACTCGTAAACAGAAAGTTGAGCGCTCTTATTGTTCAAGACCCGAATCAACACTTAAGGGAACTACTCATCTACTTCTTGCATGAAGGAGTGGATTCCACTATTGTGTAGAATGTTCCCAGCCACTTATTAAATCACATCTCCAAAGTACGAAGCTTATTGACCGTAAATCTATAACAGTCTCACCCATGTAAATCAAAAGATATGACCCAACAAATAGGAGTCCATTAAACACTCAGAATTAAGATCAATCCATATATGATCATCTAGTTGATAAATAAGAATTTCTTTGCTTAACGAATATTAATAAGAAATTCATTTTTATCATGGTCCAGTCCTATATAATCTCTATTATATAAGTGCCTCCATTTTCATATCACCATATGAAAAATCCCGGATAAGATCATTGTATCAAATACGAAATGGACCGCAACTGTAGATTTACCACAAACAAAGTACCCAACTTTGTTTGCTTTCTACGGACTTTTTAGATTACTAATCTCAAACTAAATCCTCTTGTATATAACACTTACATACTTAATTTGAGACTACATAAGTAATCATGGATGTTACATAATTTTCGTATGAAGCAAACATTTCATAAATGCATATTAATTTGAATAAAATAAACTTTATGTCAACGTACAAGTGCAAGGCTGGTTTTGAACCAAAATAGATGTGTTTGTCCACGTGTGCATGCAGCAGCCTGAATGAGTGTCATGCACAAAACAGTGCAATTGTTGCAACTGTTTGTGCGTGAAAGCTAATGCATTGGATGCTTGTGCATGTGACACATGTGCATTTAGTGCACATGATTGATGATGCATAATCAGCACATGTTTGCTCACACTTGGATAATTTTTTACTTGGGCCCTAAAATCATAAAATGGGCTCTAGCCCAATCCATTTGATGGATATTCTTAATAATTAAATTGGATTTAATTATGAGCCCAAGAGAGTCCAACAAGACTTTGAAGATCATGAAGTCCTTGAAGACTACAAGTGAAGGCCAAGGAATGCCTTAGTTAATTTTGTAATATCTAAAATTAGTTTTAGGTCGTTAAAGCCAAAGAACCCGGTCAATCACATGTTATTTATTTTAATTGTTTATCATGTGATGATTGAATAATTTGTTGATAACATGATCATGCATAAAATATGTCATATAGAATAGAAAGTGCTTACTCGTTGCATTATAACATGACATACATACATGTATTATTATTTATTTTTCCTATTAAATAGTTTATTAGTTAAAATAGAGATAATAATACATTAAATACCAATTTCATAATTTGTTAGGATTTTAGTTGAAAATCCTAGGTTCACAAATTAGAAATATATAATTAGTTTTAATGTGATTAAAATAATTATATTTCAAATAATTGGTAGTTATAATGTGGATTAGATTTTAAGAGTTAAAATTGGGTAATCTCACATTAAATCTAATCTTCATAATTAAAGAGTTTAGATTATATAGATTAGATCTTTCATAATAAATTAGATTTTTAAGAGTTAAAAATCTGGAAATTTATTAGGTGTTAATAGGATGATGATTCTAATAATATACTGATTCCTAGTAACTTAGATTATACTTGTTAGCCGTTAATAATCTAAGATGATGACTAGGAATATTAAAATAGAAAACCCTAATCCTAAAATAGTGAGTGGGAGAGGGATATATGACAATATATCCCACGGTCTCCATCGTTAGTTCAATACCGTAAAACTTAAATGGCGCCTCAAGACGGCTTTGTTATCGTCCCCCTACGAATGGTGTCTATTTAGGTTGATCAAGGTTGACTTCCTAACGGATAGGAATTCTAGATGTATCTTGTGATTGACCTATCCTACGGCGGCAATTCTCGAGTTAAGTCTATGGACTCCGAAATGATGGGTTACACTCATAAAGGAAATAATTAATTGTTAATTATTTTTCCTGACCGAAAAAATGGTAGTCAAATAATATATGAAAAAGAGTTTTCTGTTATATTATTTGATTGAGAATGTCTTAGTCTAACATACAAATATTTGACCTACCCTACGTCGGCACCTATTTGTGGCATGTTAGATTATCGTGGCATAGTAATTCTTTTTAGGGTATTTTTGATTCATTATTCATGTATCATGCATCATATTTAATTTTATGCTAAAATTTATGATATTCATATGAAGCAATTTTTGAATAAAATATTTTGTTTATTTATTTCAGCAATGTCGTCACCTTTAATTACCATACTTGCCAATGATAAACTGAATGAGGATAACTATGTTAAATGGAAAAATAATATGAACGTCATTTTAGTCTGTGAGGATCTAAAATTTGTCCTAATGGAAGAGTGTCCTTTTGTGCCACCTACAAATGCCACACGTAATGTACGCGAAACCTACCAAAATTGGGTTAAGGCTGATGAAAAGGCCCGTTGCTACTTGTTAGTAGGAATGTTCGACTTGTTTGCTAAGAAGCATGAGGCAACTTTCTGAGCAGCAGCGACATGAAGCTGTTTGTGCTGGTAAGATGAAGAAAGGGACATCAGTTCGAGAGCATGTTTTGAACATGATGACCTATTTTAATACAGCTGAAACTCATGGTGAGGTGATTAATGAGCTCAAAGAGAAGAAGATGAAAGGTAAATATGACTTACTAATCATTGAATCTTGTTTAGTGGCGGATGATTCATCCGCTTGGATAATTGATTCAGGAGCCACTAATCATGTTTGTTCATCTTTGCAAATGATTGACTCTTATAGGCAGCTTGGTGAGGGAGAGTTCACCATGAGAGTTGGCACAGGGGATGTCGTTTCAGCTAAAGCAGTGGGAGAAGTTAGACTTCAATTTTCAAATAGTTGTTTTATTGTTTTGAACAATGTTTATTATATTCCGAATTTTAGAAGAAATTTGATTTCCGTTTCTAGATTGATGGAACATAATTATTCAATTTCTTTTAGTAATAAAGATGTTATTATTTCTAGAAATAGTTTGAATATTTATTCCGGAATATTAGAAAACAACATTTACATGTTAAGATCGTTAACATGTAATTAACTGCTCAATGCTGAATTGTTTAAAGTTGAAAAACCTAAAGCAAAGTGACAAAAGATTTCTCCTAATGATGATACCTATCTTTGGCATCTAAGACTTGGACATATTAATCTTGACAGAATAGACAGACTAGTAAAGAGCGAAACTTTAAGTGAGTTAAAGATCGGCACTTTACATGTTTGTGAATCCTGTTTAGAAGGTAAAATGACTAAGAGACCTTTTAAGACAAAAGGTTATAGAGCCAAAGAACCGCTAGAGCTTATACATTCGGATGTTTGTGGTCCAATGAATGTTAAAGCTAGAGGTGGTTATGAATATTTGGTCATATTCATTGATGATTATTCTAGATATTGGTATGTTTACCTAATGCAATGAAAGTCTGAAACTTTTGAAAAATTCAAAGAGTTTAAAACTGAAGTTGAAAATCAATTAGGTAAAACATTGAAAGCTCTACGATCAGATCGTGGAGGAGAGTACCTTGATACAAAGTTCAATGATTACTTGATTGAGCATGGGATTCTATCCCAACTGACTGCTCCTGGAACACCCCAGCAGAATGGTGTTGCAGAAAGAAGAAATCGGACCCTTTTGGACATGATAAGATCTATGTTTAGTTTCTCATCATTACCAAGTTCATTCTGGGGATATGCATTGCAAACTGCAATGTATATTTTGAATGTTGTACCATCTAAGTCAGTTCCAAAGACACCCTTGGAGTTGTGGAATGGTCGTAAAGCTAGTTTACGACATTTTCGCATTTGGGGTTGTTCAGCACATGTGCTGAAGAACAAAACTAGGAAGCTGGAACCACGTTCAAAAGTTTACCTATTTGTAGGTTATCCTGGAGAGGCTAGGGGCAGACTCTTTTATAGTCCTGAAGAAAATAAAGTGTTTGTATCGACAAACACTACGTTTCTTAAAGAGAACTATTTAAGAGAGTACAAACCTCGAAGTAAGATTGTACTCGAGGAGTTATTGCCTGGTTCGACCAGTATCCAATCAACAATAGTTGTTGATAAACATAGTTAAAACCACGTCTGAGCGTCAGACAGACTTTCATCAAAATCATCTACCACCTCGTCATAGTGAAAGGGTTATTAGACCACCTATTCGTTACAAAAATATCGGAGAGGCACAGATTGCTATCTCTGATGAGAGTGTAGATGATCTATTGACATATAATAATGCAATGGAAGATTTTGATACGGAAGAATGGCTTAAAACTATGAATCTCGAGATAGAGTCCATGTACTCAAACTCAGTCTGGGAACTTGTGGATCAACCAGATGGGATAAAACCCATAGGTTGCAAATGGATCTACAAGAGGAAGAGAGGAGTGGATGAGAAGGTGGAGACCTTCAAAGCTAGGCTAGTGGCAACAGGTTATACTTAAAAAGAGGGAGTTGAATATGAAGAAACTTTCTCACCAGTAGCCATGTTTAAGTCCATTCGTATTCTTCTATCCATAGTTGCATGTCTCGATTACGAGATATGGCAAATGGATGTCAAGACTGCATTTTTGAAATGGCAATCTTGATGAAAGCATCTATATGGTGCAACCAGAGGGATTCGTGATCCAAGGTCAAGAGCAAAAGAATTGTACGTTGCAAAGGTCTATTAATGGACTTAAGCAAGTTTCTTGATCTTGGAACATTAGATTTGATACTTTGATCAAGTCTTACGGTTTTGAGGAAAATGTCGATGAACCTTGTGTATACAAGCGTATCATCAGTAAGAAAGTGGTCTTCCTTGTACTTTATGTCGATGATATTCTACTCATTGGGATGATGTATGAGTATTATCTGATGTAAAAAACTGGCTTGCTAACCAATTCCAAATGAAAGATTTGGGAAAGGCTAGTTATGTTCTTAGGATCCAAATCATACGAGATCGTAAGAACAAACTGTTAGCATTGTCTCAAGCATCATACATTGATAAGATCCTTGTACGTTATTCGATGCAGAATTCCAAGAAAGGTTATTTACCTTCTCGGCATGGAGTTCACTTGTCTAAGGAACAATGTCCTAAGACACCTCAAGAAGTTGAGGATATGAGACGAATTCCCTATGCCTCTATAGTAGGCAGTCTCATGTATGCTATGCTATGCACGAGACCTGACATATGTTATTCAGTGGGAGTAGTCAGTCGTTATCAATCTAACCCAGGATTGGATCATTAGGTGGCAGTAAAATGTATTCTCAAATATCTTCAGAGAACGAGAAACTATATGCTAGTATACTCTGGTAAGAATTTGATTCCAACAGGATATACAGATTCTGATTTTTAGTAGGATAAGGATTTTAGAAAATCCACATTTGGGTCAAAATTCACCCTAGATGGTGGGGCCATAGTGTAGAGGTGATGTGTCGTTGATGAAAATAGTTTCATAGGACAACTATGCTGATCCGTTTACAAAGACCTTAACGGCTAAAGTGTTTGACGGTCATCTAGAGGGTTTAGGATTACGAGACATATCTCATTTGCTCTATGGCAAGTGGGAGATTGTTAGGCAATGTGCCCTAAGAGCTTGTAATTTGTAAACGTTTAAATAAATTATAAATAAATAAAGTTTATTTTATTCAAATTAATGTGCATTTATGAAATGCTTGCTTCATACGAATATCATGTAACATCCATGATTACTTATGTAGTCTCAAACTAAGTATGTAAGTGTTATATACAA
Organism: Nephelium lappaceum; assembly: GCA_021234005.1. NCBI lineage: Eukaryota > Viridiplantae > Streptophyta > Magnoliopsida > Sapindales > Sapindaceae > Nephelium > Nephelium lappaceum. The sequence continues at coordinate 17,726,732 of CM038006.1, forward strand.
GAGGATTTAGTTTAAGATTAGTAATCTAAAGAGTCCGTAGAAAGCAAACAAAGCTGGGTACTTTGTTTGTGGTAAATCTACAACTACGGTTCATTTCGTATTTGATACGATAATCTTATCCGGGATTGTTCATATGGCGATATGAAAATGGAGGCACTTATATAATAGAGATTATATTGGACTGGAACACGATAAAATGAATTTATTATTAATATCCGTTAAACAAAGAAATTCTTATTTATCGATTAGATGATCATATATGGATTGATCTTAATCCTAAGTGTTTTATGGACTCCTATTTGTTGGGTCATGTCTTTTGATTTATATAGGTGAGACTGTTATAGATTTACGGTCAATATGCTTCGTACTTTGGAGATGTGATTTAATAAGTGGCTGGGAACATTCTACACAATAGTGGAATCCACTCCTTCTTGCAAGAAGTAGATGAGTAGTTCCCTTAAATGTTGATTCAGGTCTTGAACAATAAGAGCGCTCAACTTTCTGTTTATGAGTAAATGGAAAGATAAATTCATAAGTTGTTATGGATATATTGTTCATTAGAGAATCAATGGTACTTAAAGGAACAAGATATAATTAGAGAGGTATAACGGATTTTAATAACCTAACTCTAATTATGACCTACTCGTGGAGGATCGAATCATATAAAATGATTAAATCGATGGACACTGAAAATTCAGATTGTGTAAAACATCTACAATTTTGAGAGTGCAACCTTAAGTTTTTAGTGGAGTAACTCTAAGGTTAATAATAGTGAATTATTAATTAAAGAGTTTAATTAATAATTCCGATATTATTGGAGCTCAAATTGTAGGTCCATTTGGTCCCCTTGCTAGCTCACAACCACATAAAGAAACAAGTTGAAGAATATAATTGGATTGTCCGATTATTGGTGTACATATAAATTTATGTACATGTTCATAAATTATTTAAATAATTTGATTATTTAAATATTTATAATTATTTAATTAATGGTTAATTATTTAGTTATTTGTAGAGGTCATGGGTTCAATTATAAATGATGTCATTAAATTAATTATGATTTAGAATCATTTAATTTAATGAAATAATCATTTAATTAATTAATGGAAGTAATAATTTTAATTGGAATAAGATTCCATTTAAATTATATTAAAAGAGTTTTAATTTAATAGGAATTAGATTCCATATTAGATTAAAAGAATAGAATTATAATCCAATAAGGAATTTGATTCCATATTGGATATAAATTAAGTATTTCAATTTAAATAGGAATTTGGATACCTTGTTAAATAGGAAGTGCCCTAGTTTACCAATATATAAAAAGATGTTTTTATGATTGGTAATAGTAATGGTGTTAGAGAGAATTTTTGGCTATTTGAACCAAAAATTTCCATTGATTAAAAATCACCAAATAACCATCTACTTCAAAAGGATCTTCAAAAAGATTGTGCCCACACACAATTTCTTTTGTGAAGAGTCATAGCAAGGAAGATAATGTGGTGAAGAATTTACGAATCAAAAGGGATCAATTCAATCTTCATGCAAGGTAAGATTCGATCTTATTATTTAACTATTGAATCATTATTACTAACATCAATCGGACATGTTTTGTTTGAATTTTTTTTTTTAAAATTCACGTTTCCGTATTCGAATTATAATCGAAATATTTTCCCTTCACAAACAGGTAAAGTGTCGATCTTTAACTCACTTAAAGTTCCGCTCTTTACTAGTCTGTCTATTCTGTCAAGATTAATATGTCCAAATCTTAGATACCAAAGATAGATATCATTATTAGGAGAAATCTTTTGTCGCTTTGCTTTAGGTTTTTCAACTTTAAACAATTCAGCATTGAGCAATGAATTACGTGTTAACGATCTTAACATGTAAATGTTGTTTTCTAATATTCCAGAACAAATATTCAAACCATTTCTAGAAATAATAACATCTTTATTACTAAAAGAAATTGAATAAATATGTTCCATTAATCTAGAAACCGAAATCAAATTTCTTCTAAAATTAGGAATATAATAAACATTGTTCAAAACAATAAAACAATTATTTGAAAATTGAAGTCTAACTTCTCCTACTGCTCTAGCTAAAACGACATCCCTAGTGCCAACTCGCATGGTGAACTATCCCTCACCAAGCAGCCTATAAGAGTCAATCAGTTGCAAAGAAGAACAAACATGATTAGTGGCTCCTGAATCAATTATCCAAGTGGATGAATCATCCTCCACTAAACAAGATTCAATGACTAGTAAATCATATTTACCTTTCATCTTCTTCTCTTTGAGCTCATTAATCACCCCACCATGAGTTTCAGCTGTATTAAAATAGGTCATCATGTTCAAGACATGCTCTCGAACTGATGTCTCTTCCTTCATTTTAGCAGTCATAGCAGCACAAATAGCTTCGTGTCGCTGCTGCTCGAAGGTTGCCCAAACATTCCTTGTAATGACTCCATCATCTGAGATGCTGTAGTCATTGCCTCATGCTTCTTAGCAAGCACGTCGGACATTCCTGCTAACAGGTAGCAATGGGCCTCTTCATCAGCCTTAACCCAATTTTGGTAGGTTTCGCGTACATTACGCGTGGCATTTTTAGGTGGCACAGGAGGACACTCCTCCATCAGGACAAATTTTAGATCCTCACAGACTAAAATGGCGTTCATATTATTTTTCCATTTAACATAGTTATCCCCATTCAGTTTATCATTGGCAAGTATGATAATTAAAGGTGACGACATTGCTGAAATAAATAAATAAAATATTTTATTCAAAAATTGCTTCATATGAATATCATAAAATTTAACATAAAATTAAACATGATGCATAATACATTAATAATGAATCAAAAATACCTTAAAAAGAATTACTATGCCACGATAATCTAACATGCCACAAATAGGTGCCGCCGTAGGGTAGGTCAAATATTTGTATGTTAGACTGAGACATTCTCAATCAAATAATATAACAGAAAACTCTTTTTCATATATTATTTGACTACCGTTTTTCGGTCAGGAAAATAATTAACAATTAATTATTTCCTTTATGAGTGTAACCCATCATTTCGGAGTCCATAGACTTAACTCGAGAATTGCCGCCGTAGGGTAGGTCAATCACAAGATACATCTAGAATTTCTATCCGTTAGGAAGTCAACCTTGATCAACCTAAATGGACACCATCCGTAGGGGGACGATAACAAAGCCGTCTCGAGACGCCATTTAAGTTTTACGGTGTTGAACTAACGATGGAGACCGTAGGATATATTGTCATATATCCCTCTCCCACTCACTATTTTAGGATTAGGGTTTTCTATTTTAATATTCCTAGTCATCATCTTAGATTATTAACGGCTAATAAGTATAATTTAAGTTACTAGGAATCAATATATTACTAGAATCATCATCCTATTAACACTTAATAAATTACCAGATTTTTAACTCTTAAAAATCTAATTTATTATGAAAGAACTAATCTATATAATCTAAACTCTTTAATTATGAAGATTAGATTTAATGTGAGATTACCCAATTTTAACTCTTAAAATCTAATCCACATTTTAACTACCAATTATTTGAAATATATTTATTTTAATCACATTAAACCTAATTATATATTTCTAATTTGTGAACCTAGGATTTTCAACTAAAATCCTAACAAATTATGAAATTGGTATTTAATGTATTATTATCTCTATTTTAACTAATAAACTATTTAATAGAAAAAATAAATAATAATAAATGTATGTATGTCATGTTATAATGCAACGAGTAGGCACTTTCTATTCTATATGACATATTTTATTCATGATCATGTTATCAACAAATTATTCAATCATCACATGATAAACAATTTAAATAAACAACATGTAATTGACCGGGTTCTTTGGCTTTAACGACCTAAATCTAATTTTAATTATTACAAAAAATTAACCAAGACATTCCTTGGCCTTCAATTGTAGTCTTCAAGAGCTTCATAATCTTCAAGGTCTTGTTGGGCTCTTTAAGTCTTATAATTAAATCTAATTTAATTATCAAGAACATCCATCAAATGGATTGGGTTACAAGTCCATTTCTTGATTTTAAAGCCATCAAAAATTATCCAAAACGAGTAGATAATTTTCTGTAATTTTTACGATTGAAAACGGAAACCTGAAACTCGAGAAAATTCGAAAACGGACTGCATTTGGGACTGTTCGGAAACAGATGAGCTGTTGTCTTGTGGTAGTAGCTTTTTGACTGTTAAGTGGCAGCAGTCGCATGTCATCAGCCCTCCATGCGCAACTAAACTGGTTCACAACCAGTCACACGTACAGCGAGCTCAACCACATCAGCTCGTCAAACGCAGCAAACTACCGTTCCACACCTGTGAACTGCAGTCCAGCCGAACCATCGCGGCTCACTGTAGTCCATCTGCATCAGCCCAGCACACTGCAGTGCGGCAATTCAGCACAACACACTGCAGCGCAGCAGTTCAGCCATGCATAAGTTTCTGCACCGCTGAACTTGACTGCGAATTAAGCTGTCACACAGCCCTTTGCACGCTGTCATCTGGTCATGCATCATATGCACACTGTAACAACGTGCAAATATTTTCTAAACTGATTCCATATTCAATCGCAACTTTTTGCCCAATTTTCGTGACAGAATTCAGCCCTGATGTTATCAATCTTCGCTTTTAAATCTCCGACAAAAATAAAATCCTTAATCTATGATTACAAGGAAATTAAATTGCCACAAACGGCTTACAAATTAATCAAATTAAATTAGCCAAAGAACCATACAATTAATGATCAATCCATGCAAACCCAATTCATCAAACATGAATACATATCAAGCAATAATTTGTGCCTACTCTATGACATACAAAGAATCATAATCAAAAGAAAATTCAATCATTATTGAATCAATTATTAAACTAACAAAAAACCTAGCTTAAAGCTATGAATCTGGAGATAGAGTCCATGTACTCAAACTCAGTCTGGGAACTTGTGGATCAACCAAATGGGGTAAAACCTATAAGTTGCAAATGGATCTACAAGAGGAAGAGAGGAGTGGATGGGAAGGTGGAGACCTTCAAAGCTAGGCTAGTGGCAAAAGATTATACTCAAAAAGAGGGAGTTGACTATGAAGAAACTTTCTCACCAGTAGCCATGCTTAAGTCCATTCGTATTCTTCTATCCATAGCTGCATGTCTTGATTACGAGATATGGCAAATGGATGTCAAGACTGCATTCTTGAATGGCAATCTTGATGAAAGCATCTATATGGTGCAACCAAAGGGATTCGTGATCCAAGGTCAAGAGCAAAAGGTTTGCAAGTTGCAAAGGTCTATTTATGGACTTAAGCAAGCTTTTCGATCTTGGAACATTAGATTTGATACTTCGATCAAGTCTTATGGTTTTGAGCAAAATGTCGATGAACCTTGTGTATACAAACGTATCATCGATAAGAAAGTGGTTTTCCTCATACTTTACGTCGATGATATTCTACTTATTGGGAATGATATAGGAGCATTATCTGATGTAAAGAACTGGCTTGATAACCAATTCCAAATGAAAGATTTGGGAGAGGCTAGTTATGTTCTTGGGATCCAAATCATACGAGATTGTAAGAACAAACTGTTAGCATTGTCTCAAGCTTCATACATTGATAAGATCCTTGTAAGTTATTCGATGCAGAATTCCAAGAAAGGTTATTTACCTTCTCGGCATGGAGTTCACTTGTCTAAGGAACAATGTCCTAAGACACCTTAAGAAGTTGAGGATATGAGACGAATTCTCTGCAGTAGGCAGTCTCATGTATGCTATGCTTTGCACGAGACCTGACATATGTTATTCAGTGGGAGTAGTCAGTCATTATCAATCTAACCCAGGATTGGATCATTGGGTGGCAGTAAAATGTATTCTCAAATATCTTCGGAGAACGAGAAACTATATGCTAATATATTCTGGTGAGATTTGATTTCAATAGGATATACAGATTCTGATTTTCAGTCGGATAAAGATTCTTGAAAATCCACGTCTGGGTCAGTATTCACCCTAGATGGTGGGGCTATAGTATGGAGGAGTGTTAAACAATCTTGTATCATTGACTCCACCATGAAAACAGAATATGTAGCAGCTTGTGAAGCAGCTAAAGAAGTAGTTTGGCTTCGTAAGTTCTTGACAGATTTGGAAGTTGTTCCAAATATGGATAAGCCAATCACACTTTATTGAGATAATAGTGGTGCAGTGGCTAATTCAAAAGAAGCAAGAAGCCATAAGCGTGGAAAGCATATAGAAAGAAAATATCATCTCATTAGAGAGATAGTACATAAAGGAGATGTGTCAGTGATGAAAATAGCTTCACAGGACAACCATGCTGATTTGTTTACAAAGACCTTAACAGCTAAAGTGTTTGACGGTCATCTAAAGAGTCTAGGATTACGAAATATGTCTCATTTGCTCTAGGGCAAGTGGGAGATTGTTAGGCATTGTGCCCTAAGAGCTTGTAATTTGTAAACGTTTAAATAAATAATAAATAAATAAAGTTTGCTTCATACGAAAATCATGTAACATCCATGATTACTTATGTAGTCTCAAATTAAGTATGTAAGTGTTATATACAAGAGGATTTAGTTTGAGATTAGTAATCAAAAGAGTCCGTAGAAAGCAAACAAAACTGGATACTTTGTTTGTGGTAAATCTACAGCTGCGGTCCATTTCGTATTTGATACGATGATCTTATCCGGGATTGTTCATATGGCGATATGAAAATGGAGGCACTTATATAATAGAGATTATATAGGACTGGACCTCGATAAAATGAGTTTCTTATTAATATCAGTTAAACAAAGAAATTCTTATTTATCAACTAGATGATCATATATGGATTGATCTTAATTCTGAGTGTTTAATGGGCTCCTATTTATTGGGTTATATCTTTTGATTTACATGGGTGAGACTGTTATAGATTTACGGTCAATAAACTTCGTACTTTGGAGATGTAATTTAATAAGTGGCTGGGAACATTCTACATAATAGTGGAATCCACTCCTTCTTGCAAGAAGTAGATGAGTAGTTCCCTTAAGTGTTGATTCGGTCTTGAACAATAAGAGCGTTCAACTTTCTGTTTACGAGTAAACGGAAAGATAAATTCATAAGTTGTTATGGATATATTGTTCATTAGAGAATCAATGGTACTTAATGGAACAAGATATAATTAGAGAGTTATAACGGGTTTTAATAACCTAGCTCTAATTATGAACTACTCGTGGAGGATCGAACCATATGAAATGATTAAATCAATGGACACTGAAAATTTAGATTGTGTAAAACATCTACAATTTTGAGAGTGCAACCTTAAGTTTTTAGTGGAGTAACTCTAAGGTTAATAATAGTGAATTATTAATTAAAGAGTTTAATTAATAATTCCGATATTATTGGAGCTCAAATTGTAGGTCCATTTGGTCCCCTTGCTAGCTCACAACCACATAAAGAAACAAGTTGAAGAATATAATTGGATTGTCCGATTATTGGTGTACGTATAAATTTATGTACATGTTCATAAATTATTTAAATAATTTGATTATTTAAATATTTATAATTATTTAATTAATGGTTAATTATTTAATTATTTGTAGAGGTCATGGGTTCAATTAAATGATGTCATTAAATTAATTATGATTTAGAATCATTTAATTTATTGAAAAAATATTTAATTAATTAATGGAAATAATAATTTTAATTAGAATAAGATTCCATTTAAATTATATTAAAAGAGTTTTAATTTAGTAGGAATTAGATTCCATATTAAATCAAAAGAATAGAATTCTAATCCAATAAGGAATTTGATTCCATATTAGATATAAATTAAGTCTTTCAATTTAAATAGGAATTAAATTCCATATTAAATCAAAAGAATAGAATTATAATCCAATAAGGAATTTGATTCCATATTGGATATAAATTAAGTCTTTCAATTTAAATAGGAATTTGGATTCCTTGTTAAATAGGAAGTGCCCTAGTTTACCAATATATTAAAAAAAAAAAAAAGATGTTTTTATGATTGGTAATGGGAGTGGTGATTGAGAGAATTTTTGGTTACTTGAACAAAAAAATTCCATTGATTCAAAATCACCAAATAACCATCTACTTCAAAAGGATCTTCAAAAAGATTGTGCCCACACACAGTTTCTTTTGTGAAGAGTCATAGCAAGGAAGATCAGATGGTGAAGAATTTACGAATCAAAAGTGATCAATTCAATCTTCATGCAAGGTAAGATTCGATCTTATTAATTTAATTATTGAATCGTTATTACTAGCATCGATCGGGCATATTTTCTTTGAAAATTTTTAAAATTCACGTTTCCGCATTCGAATTAAAATCGAAATTGGGGCTATAGTATGGAGGAGTGTTAAGCAATCTTGTATCGCTGACTCCACCATGGAAGCAGAATACGTAGCAGCTTATGAAGCGGCTAAAGAAGCAGTTTGGCTTCGTAAGTTCTTAACAGATTTAGAAGTTGTTCCAAATATGGATAAGTCAATCACACTTTATTGTGATAATAGTGGTGCAGTGGTTAATTCAAAAGAAGAAAGAAGCCATAAGCGTGGAAAGCATATAGAAAGAAAATATCATCTCATTAGAGAGATAGTACATAGAGGAGATGTGTCGGTGATGAAAATAGTTTCACAGGACAACCATGCTGATCCGTTTACAAAGACCTTAACGGCTAAAGTGTTTGACGGTCATCTAAAGGGTCTAGGATTACGAGATATGTCTCATTTGCTCTAGGGCAAGTGGGAGATTGTTAGGCATTGTGCCCTAAGAGCTTGTAATTTGTAAACGTTTAAATAAATAATAAATGAATAAAGTTTATTTTATTCAAATTAATGTGCATTTATGAAATGTTTACTTCATACGAAAATTATGTAACATCTATGATTACTTATGTAGTCTCAAATTAAGTATGTAGGTCGTGCAAAGGGCTGTGTGACAGCTTAATTCGTAGTCAAGTTAAGCGGTGCAGAAACTTATGCATGGCTAAATTGTTGCGCTGCAGTGTGCTATGCTGGTGCGGCTGGACTGTAGTGCGCAGCGCTGGTGCGGTTGCTGCTCTGTTGCAGTTGGACTGCCGTGCGCAGCGAATGTGCAGGGCTAATGGCATGCGACTACTGCCACTTGACAGTGAAAAAGCAAAAGAGGCTCTGATACCAATTGAAGGGAAAATTTTCGATTTTAATTTGAATGCGGAAACGTGAATTTAAAAAATTTTTCAAACAAAACATGCCCGATCGATGCTAGTAATAACGATTCAATAATTAAAATAATAAGATCGAATTTTACCTTGCATGAAGATTGAATTGATCCCTTTTGATTCGCAAATTCTTCACCACCTGATCTTCCTTGCTATGACTCTTCACAAAAGAAACTGTGTGTGGGCACAATCTTTTTGAAGATCCTTTTGAAGTAGATGGTTATTTGGTGATTTTGAATCAATGGAAATTTTTGGTTCAAATACCCAAAAATTCTGTCAATCACCACTTCTATTACCAATCATAAAAACATCTTTTTATATATTGGTAAACTAGGGCACTTCCTATTTAACAAGGAATCCAAATTCCTATTTAAATTAAAAGACTTAATTTATATCCAATATGGAATCAAATTCCTTATTGGATTAGAATTCTATTCTTTTGATTTAATATGGAATCTAATTCCTATTTAAATTGAAAGACTTAATTTATATCTAATATGGAATCAAATTCCTTATTGGATTAGAATTCTATTCTTTTGATTTAATATGGAATCTAATTCCTATTAAATTAAAACTCTTTTAATATAATTTAAATGGAATCTTATTCCAATTAAAATTATTATTTCCATTAATTAATTAAATGATTTTTCAATAAATTAAATGATTCTAAATCATAATTAATTTAATGACATCATTTAATTGAACCCATGACCTCTACAAATAATTAAATAATTAACCATTAATTAAATAATTATAAATATTTAAATAATCAAATTATTTAAATAATTTATGAACATGTACATAAATTTATACGTACACCAATAATCGGACAATCCAATTATATGCTTCAACTTGTTTCTTTATGTGGTTGTGAGCTAGCAAGGGGACCAAATGGACCTACAATTTAAGCTCAAATAATATCGGAATTATTAATTACACTCTTTAATTAATAATTCACTATTATTAACCTTAGAGTTACTCCACTAAAAACTTAAGGTTACACTTTCAAAATTGTAGATGTTTTACACAATCTAAATTTTTAGTATCCATTGATTTAATCATTTTATATGGTTCGATCCTCCACGAGTAGTTCATAATTAGAGCTAGGTTATTAAAATCCGTTATAACTCTCTAATTATATCTTGTTCCATTAAGTACTATTGATTCTTTAATGAACAATATATCCATAACAACTTATAAATTTATCTTTCCGTTTACTCGTAAACAAAAAGTTGAGCGCTCTTATTGTTCAAGTCTCGAATCAACACTTAAGGGAACTACTCATCTATTTCTTGCAAGAAGGAGTGGATTCCACTATTATGTAGAATGTTCTCAGCCACTTATTAATCACATCTCCAAAGTACGAAGCTTATTGACCGTAAATCTATAACAGTCTCACCCATGTAAATCAAAAGATATGACCCAACAAATAGGAGTCCATTAAACACTCAGAATTAAGATCAATCCATATATGATCATCTAGTCGATAAATAAGAATTTCTTTGTTTAACGGATATTAATAAGAAATTCATTTTTATCATGGTCCAGTCCTATATAATCTCTATTATGTAAGTGCCTCCATTTTCATATCACCATATGAACAATCCCGGATAAGATCATCGTATCAAATACGAAATAGACCGCAACTGTAGATTTACCACAAACAAAGTACCCAGCTTTGTTTGCTTTCTACGGACTCTTTAGATTACTAATCTCAAACTAAATCCTCTTGTATATAACACTTATATACTTAATTTGAAACTACATAAGTAATCATGGATGTTACATGATATTCGTATAAAGCAAACATTTCATAAATGCACATTAATTTGAATAAAATAAATTTTATTTATTTATAATTTATTTAAACGTTTACAAATTACAAGCTCTTAGGGCACAATGCTTAACAATCTCCCACTTGTCCTAGAGCAAATAAGACATATCTCGTAATCCTAGACCCTCTAGATGACCGTCAAACACTTTAGCCGTTAAGGCCTTTGTAAACGGATCAGCATGGTTGTCCTGTGAAGCTATTTTCATCACCAACACATCTCCTCTATGTACTATCTCTCTAATGAGATGATATTTTCTTTCTATATGCTTTCCACGCTTATGGCTTCTTGGTTCTTTCGAATTAGCCACTGCACCACTATTATCACAATAAAGTGTGATTGACTTATCCATATTTGGAACAACTTCTAAATCTGTCAAGAACTTACAAAGTCAAACTGCTTCTTTAGCTGCTTCACAAGCTGCTACATATTCTGCTTCCATGGTGGAGTCAATGATACAAGATTGCTTAACACTCCTCCATATTATAGCCCCACCACCTAGGGTGAATACTGACCCTGACGTGGATTTTCGAGAATCCTTATCCTATTGAAAATCAGAATCTGTATATCCTGTTGGAATCAAATTCTCACCAGAATATACTAGCATATAGTTTCTCGTTCTCCGAAGATATTTGAGAATACATTTTACTGCCACCCAATGATCCAATCCTGGGTTAGATTGATAACGACTAACTACTCCCACTGAATAACATATGTCAGGTCTCGTGCATAGCATAACATAGATGAGACTGCCTACTGCAGAGGCATAGGGAATTCGACTCATATCCTCAACTTCTTGAGGTGTCTTAGGACATTGTTCCTTAGACAAGTGAACTCCATGTCAAGAAGGGAAATAACCTTTCTTGGAATTCTGCATCGAATAACGTACAAGGATCTTATTAATGTATGATGCTTGACACAATGCTAACAGTTTGTTCTTACGATCTCGTATGATTTGGATCCCAAGAACATAACTAGCCTCTCCCAAATCTTTCATTTGAAATTGGTTAGCAGGCCAGTTCTTTACATCAGATAATGCTCCTACATCATTCCCAATGAGTAGAATATCATCGACGTAAAGTATGAGGAAAACCACTTTCTTATCGATGATATGCTTGTATACACAAGGTTCATCGACATTTTGCTCAAAACCATAAGACTTGATCAAAGTATCAAATCTAATGTTCCAAGATCGAGAAGCTTGCTTAAGTCCATAAATAGACCTTTGCAACTTGCAAACCTTTTGCTCTTGACCTTGGATCACGAATCCCTCTGGTTGCACCATATAGATGCTTTCATCAAGATTGTCATTCAAGAATGCAGTCTTGACATCCATTTGCCATATCTCGTAATCAAGACATGCAGCTATGGATAGAAGAATACGAATGGACTTAAGCATGGCTACTGGTGAGAAAGTTTCTTCATAATCAACCTCCTCTTTTTGAGTATAACCTTTTGCCACTAGCCTAGCTTTGAAGGTCTCTACCTTACCATCCACTCCTCTCTTCCTTTTATAGATCCATTTGCAACCTATAGGTTTTACCCCATTTGGTTGATCCACAAGTTCCCAGACTGAGTTTGAGTACATGGACTTTATCTCAAGATTTATAGCTTTAAGCCATTCTTCCTTATCAGAATCTTCCATTGCATCATTATATGTCAATAGATCATCTACACTCTCATCAGAGATAGCAATCTGTGCCTCTCCGATATTTCTGTAACGAATAGGTGGTCTAATAACCCTTTCACTACGACGAGGTGGTAGATGATTATGATGAAAGTCTGTTTGATGCTCAGACGTGGTTTTAACTATGTTATTATCAACAACTATTGTTGATTGGATACTGGTCGAACCAGGCAATAACTCCTCGAGTATAATCTTACTTCGAGGTTTGTACTATCTTTAAATTGATCTTTCTGGCGATATGTATTGCAAACTGCAGTATATATCCTGAATGTAGTTCATTCAAAGTCTATTCCTAAAACACCTTTAGAGTTGTGGAATGGTCGCAAAGCTAGTTTGCAACATTTTCGCATATGGGGGTGTCCAGCACATGTGCTGAAGAATAAGACTGGGAAGCTAGAACCACGTTCAAAAGTTTGCCTATTTGTAGGTTATCCTGGAGAGACTAGGGGCGGACTCTTTTATAGTCCTGAAGAAAACAAAGTGTTTGTATCGACAAACGCTGATGCACGACCAGATGACAGCGTGCAAAGGGCTGTGTGACAGCTTAATTCGCAGTCAAGTTCAACGGTGCAGAAACTTGTGCATGGCTGAACTGTTGCGCTGCAGTGTGCTGTGCTAATGCAGTTGGACTGTAGTGCGCAGCGATGGTCCGGCTGGACTGCAGTGCACAGGTGTGGAACGGTAGTTTGCTGCGTTTGACAAGCTAATGTGGTTGAGCTCGCTGTGCGTGTGACTGGTTGTGAACCAGTTTAGCTGCGCATGGAGGAATGATGGCATGCGACTGTTGCCACTTGACAGTTAAAAAGCTACTACCACAAGACAACAGCTGATCTGTTTCCGAACAGTCCCAAACGCAGTCCATTTTCGAATTTTCTCGAGTTTCAGGTTTTCGTTTTCAATCGTAAAAATTACATAAAATTATCCACTCGTTTTGGATAATTTTTGATGGCTTTAAAATCAAGAAATGGACTTGTAACCCAATCCATTTGATGGATGTTCTTGATAATTAAATTAGATTTAATTATAAGCCTTAAAGAGCCTAACAAGACCTTGAAGATTATGAAGTTTTTGAAGACTACAATTGAAGGCCAAGGAATGCCTTGGTTAATTTTTTGTAATAATTAAAATTAGATTTAGGTAGTTAAAGCCAAAGAACCCGGTCAATTACATGTTGTTTATTTAAATTGTTTATCATGTGATGATTGAATAATTTGTTGATAACATGATCATGCATAAAATATGTCATATAGAATAGAAAGTGCCTACTCGTTGCATTATGACATGACATACATACATGTATTATTATTTATTTTTTCTATTAAATATTTTATTAGTTAAAATAGAGATAATAATACATTAAATACCAATTTCATAATTTGTTAGGATTTTAGTTGAAAATCCTAGGTTCACAAATTAGAAATATATAATTAGGTTTAATGTGATTAAAATAAATATATTTCAAATAATTGGTAGTTAAAATGTGGATTAGATTTTAAGAGTTAAAATTGGGTAATCTCACATTAAATCTAATCTTCATAATTAAAGAGTTTAGATTATATAGATTAGTTCTTTCATAATAAATTAGATTTTTAAGAGTTAAAAATCTGGTAATTTATTAGGTGTTAATAGGATGATGATTCTAATAACATACTGATTCCTAGTAACTTAGATTATACTTATTAGCCGTTAATAATCTAAGATGATGACTAGGAATATTAAAATAGAAAACCCTAATCCTAAAATAGTGAGTGGGAGAGGGATATATGACAATATATCCCACGGTCTCCATCGTTAGTTTAACACCGTAAAACTTAAATGGCGCCTCGAGACGGCTTTGTTATCGTCCCCCTACGGATGGTGTCCATTTAGGTTGATCAAGGTTGACTTCTTAACGGATAGGAATTCTAGATGTATCTTGTGATTGACCTATCCTACGGCAGCAATTCTCGAGTTAAGTCTATGGACTCCGAAATCATGGGTTACACTCATAAAGGAAATAATTAATTATTAATTATTTTTCCTGACAAAAAAACGGTAATCAAATAATATATGAAAAAGAGTTTTCTGTTATATTATTTGATTGAGAATGTCTCAGTCTAACATACAAATATTTGACCTACCCTACGGCGGCACCTATTTGTGGCATGTTAGATTATCGTGGCATAGTAATTCTTTTTAGGGTATTTTTGATTCATTATTCATGTATCATGCATCATGTTTGATTTTATGTTAAAATTTATAATATTCATATGAAGCAATTTTTGAATAAAATATTTTGTTTATTTATTTCAGCAATGTCGTCACCTTTAATTACCATATTTGCCAATGATAAACTGAATGGAGATAACTATGTTAAATGGAAAAATAATATGAACGCCATTTTAGTCTGTGAGGATCTAAAATTTGTCCTGATGAAGGAGTGTCCTCCTGTGCCACCTAAAAATGTCACGCGTAATGTACGCGAAACCTACCAAAATTGGGTTAAGGCTGATGAAAAGGCCCGTTGCTACCTGTTAGCAGGAATGTCCAACGTGCTTGCTAAGAAGCATGAGGCAATGACTACAGCATCTCAAATGATGGAGTCATTACAAGGGATGTTTGGGCAACCTTTTGAGCAGCAGCGACACGAAGCTGTTTGTGCTGCTATGACTGCTAAGATGAAGGAAGGGACATCAGTTCGAGAGCATGTCTTGAACATGATGACCTATTTTAATACAGCTGAAACTCATGGTGGGGTGATTAATGAGCTCAAAGAGAATAAGATGAAAAGTAAATATGATTTACTAGTCATTGAATCTTGTTTAGTGGAGGATGATTCATCTACTTGGATAATTGATTCAGGAGCCACTAATCATGTTTGTTCTTCTTTGCAATTGATTGACTCTTATAGGCTGCTTGGTGAGGGAGAGTTCACCATGCGAGTTGGCACTGGGGATGTCGTTTCAGCTAGAGCAGTGGGAGAAGTTAGACTTCAATTTTCAAATAATTGTTTTATTGTTTTGAACAATGTTTATTATATTCCGAATTTTAGAAGAAATTTGATTTCGGTTTCTAGATTAATGGAACATAATTATTCAATTTCTTTTAGTAATAAAGATGTTATTATTTCTAGAAATGGTTTGAATATTTGTTCCGGAATATTAGAAAACAACATTTACATGTTAAGATCATTAACATGTAATTCACTGCTCAATGCTGAATTGTTTAAAGTTGAAAAACCTAAAGCATGTTCTTGGCTCACTACTAAGCTCATAGCTCTCTTTCTCTCTCTCTCTAAATTAGGTCTCACTTCCTCGTGAGTATCACTCAACAAACACGAAAATAATTCTTTTTCCACATTTGGAAACTTTCTCCCAAAAAAAAAAAAAAAAAACCAGAAACTTGGCTACCATGTAGCTCTGAAACTTGATCTTGATCACCCAATTATCCCCTACTTAAATCCCAATTCATGCATTTCAATGCTCGAAAAACTTCCACCGAGAAAATCTTTTATGACACGTGATTTTTTTTTTTTCATAAAAAATTAACCTTTCAATTAGAACGTGACATGTGGTGTAACTTTTTAATTGAAAATTTTCTTGTAAATGAGGAAAGAAATACCAACATTAATTTTTTTATGAAAGAATAATATCACGTATCACATTATTATTAGAAGGTCACATTAATATCAGTATGATATATTAATTATCTCATGGAAGATTTTTTCTATGTTAACACAATATTTTATATTTTTCATACCTAGTTAACTTAAGTTTACCTTAATCATCAACCGCCAATACGATTATAATAAAAAAAAATATTCATACTCTTATAATAAAAAGGGATATTATGAAAAACTCCCCTGGAAAGTAAAATAATCGTAAACAGCCCTAAGTTTTTTTTTTTAATTAGGTGAATCGCTCCCTATCATTAACTTTCATCTAAAATGTTAATATTTTCTGTCCGAAACCGTAAAATGACTAAAATACCGGTATTAAGATTCTATAAAATCTCTATTATACTCTTCAAATTTATGTACTGGCTACAATATCCTTTAAATTATCAATTAATAATTTATTAAATTAAAAAAATAACACGAGATTAAAAATATATATATATATATTTGGGTTTCTAGGTTCCTGGAAACCTAGAAATTATGGTTTCCAGCAACCTAAAAACCTAGAAAGGGCTTTTTTTAAAAACAAAAAAAAAAAAAAAAATTAAGTGAATCTTCCCTGACTAATTAAAAAAACTGGTTGATGTTAAATTTGAAGGATATTATGATAATTGGATGAGTAATTTTTTTAATAAAATTAAATAAAAAAAATTTGAAATTAAATAATAAGTAAAAAATTAAATAAAAATTTTAATTCATCAGATCTCTACCGTCCATCATAAATATAGACGGTGGAGATTAATTTGAAAAAATTAAAAAATTAAATAAAAATAAAAATTTTTAATTTTAACTTTTTTAAATAATATTAATTAACACCAAATTACAATTTAACCTACTGGTTTAAAACTAATTATAGACGGAGTCAAAGTTTGTTATTAATTACAATTTAACCTACTGCCGTTAGAAAATTCCATTAATGTTAACTGAGATAGAGGCAAATTTGTCTTTTGATATTATTTTTAATTTTCTTTAAAAAAAAAAACAAAAACCCACATCCTCTCTCTCTCTCTCTTCCAGACCGTCTCTCTCTTTGCTTTTTCTTCCTCTTCATTCTTCTTTTTCTTCTTCTATTCTTTTCTCATTTTTCTCCTTCTTTCTCTTCTTCTTCTTCGAACCCAGGTTCATTTACTCTTTACCTTCTTTTTCTTCTTCTTCGAACCTAGGTTCATTTGCTCTTTACCTTTTTCTTCATCTTCTGTTTTACTCTTCTGCTCATCTTTTCTTCTTTTTCTTTTTCTCTTCTCTTCTTTTCATCTTTTTCGTCTCTTCTTCTTCTTCTTAAGATAGGTTCAAATCGAACCCAGATCTCATCTGAGTTCGTTTTGAATAAACCCAAATGTGGGTTCGTTCGAACCTAAGAACCCAGATGAAATCTGGGCTCTAGAACGAACCTAGATGAGATCTAGGTTCATTGGAAACGAACCTAGATTCCTACATTTCATCTGGGTTCGAACCCTGATGAGATTGGAAATGAACCCAGATTAACCTAGATGAGATCTAGGTTCGTTTCCAATGAATCTGGGTTGATTTGATGATTATTTGTTGGTTTTTGGTTTGATGTTGGGTTGGTTTTTGGTTTGATTTTCAGGTAAGTTAATGATGATTTCTAAGGTTGATGATGGTTTTCAAAGATTTTTGGTGATGGGTAGGTGATGATTTTTGAGGTTGATGATAGTTTTTAGGGGATTTTTGGTGATAGGTTTGTTGTTGATAATGTTGATGATTATTTGTTGATGATATTCTAGATAGGGAAGAAGAACAAGTGGATCAGCAGTTGAAGGTTTGTCAATTTTTTTTTTTTTTTTTGTTTTTGGGTTAGGGAGATCCAGATTGAAATTAACAGCAAACTTTGACTCTGCCTGTAATTAGTTTCAAACCAATAGGCTAAATTGTAATTTGGTCATTAATTAATTAAAAAAATTTAAAAAGCAATGTCATCTCCACCGTCCATCATAAGGATGAATGGTGGAGATGGAAAAAAAATATTAAAATAAAAAAAATATATTAAAATGAAAAAACAAAAAAATCACAAGCAAGACTAGATATTTTTTTTTCATCGTCTTGTTCCGTCTTTTTCTTTTGATTTCTTCTTATTCTTCTTCTGTTTTCTTCTTTTTTCGTTTTATCCATCTTTGCTTTTCATCTTCTTTTTCTTCTTCCATGTTTGCTTTTACATCTTCTTCTCCTGTCTTCTTCTTCTTCATCCAGTGCCGATAGTCAACACCACCTAAGTCGGCTTGGTCTCCGGGGAAGAAGACCAGATTTGGTCTCCATCGATAGCCAACACCCATCAATTTCTTACTAGTTCTTCTCTCTGCCATAGAAGCCGCCACTGACATCTTCCTACTAGATCTCTCAGCCATTGAAGCCGCCGTCAACCCGTCAACCTCTATCACATTTCTCTTTTTGTCTCTATTTTCCCTTCCTCATGGTTTGCGATGGATTATGGTTTTTTTTTTTTTTTTTGCATGGTTTTTATGTGTTTTGTTAATGAGAATGAAGAAGAAGAATGTTGACAAGAATGAAGAAGATGAAGAATGAAGATGAGGAATAGTACACTGTTCTTCAATTTTTTTTTTTTTTTTTTCATTTTTTTTCTTTTATTTTGGATTGATGATTGATAATAGTTTTTGATGATTGTTTGGGAGATTGATGATGGTTTGGAAGATTAGAAGATTGATGATGTGTGGAAATCCAAATTTCTAGGTTTCCAATCGAATGGAAACCCAAATTCTGGTTTTCTAGTTGAATGGAAACCTAGAAAACCTTTTTTTTGTTTAATTTCTATTATTCTTTTTTTTTTTCATAAAAAAATTACTTTAATTATCAATAAATTTGAATGACATTTCAGTCATCACATCAAGTAAAAGGGTATGATAGAAATTTTATAAAATTTTGGTAAGGATATTTTGGTCATTTCACGATTTTTTATGGAAAATATTAACACTTTGGATGGAAAGTTAACGGTAGGAGGCGGTTCACCCAATAAAAACAAAAATAAGGGTTGTTCTCGACTAGTTTACTTTTCAGGGGAGAGTTTCATAATATCCCCTTCCAAAAAAACAAAAAAAAAAAATTCCACCTCCAACTAATCTTCAACATCAACCACCTCTAATTAATCTCTACTTCTGTCAACAACATCAACCTACCATTATCATCATTAAACCATTAATCCACCATTATAAACTCATTTTAAGGCAAAAAAAAAAAAAAATTCAACATCATCAAGAATTCACTCCAATCAAAAGCTACCAACACTTAAACTCAAAACCCTAATTTTGATCAAAATCGAAAAAAAGAGCAAATTTTTACAGTGATAGCATTAGCAATTTTGACAGTGGCCTTGGTTTCTTCTCGAATCTTTTGGATTGTATGACCTTCTTTGCCTATGACTTTGTTGATTTTTCTCGATGGAACCACGATCTTGAACAGTACATCCTAAGCTTTGGCTCTTTGCTTGGGACCGGACCCTTTTGTCTCTCCTCCGTCTTCTTAGCGGCCCAGTAGAGATGCATCAAACCTAGATCTACCTTCAACATTACAAAGCCATCATTGGTGATGGTGAAGACCTTCAACTTTGCCATTGTTGATGAAAAAGGGAACTTGGATGTTTGGTGTTGGGTATTGGGTATTGGGTGTTGGTAATGGACGAAGAAAAAGATAGAGGAAGAAGAAGAAGAAAAAGAAGACAGAAGAAGAAACAGAAGAAGAAGAGGGAAGATGGAGTAGAGGAGGTATGGCGGTGGCTGGATATAGATTTGATCTGGGTTCTCTCTGGACGGGTTCTCATGGTTGGAAGGGGGGGAGAAAAGAGAGGAGAGACGATGACGGCTAGAGGGAAAAGGAGAGAAGAGGAGGCTAATGGCCATGAGTTTGATTCTTGAAGATGATTAGGGGATTTTTTTTAAAAATTTTATATTTCATTTTTAAAATTTTAATTTATATTTAATTTTTAAAATTTAAAATTTTATTATTTTTTTAAATTAATTTCTACTGTCTATCTTAAAATGGATCCTGAAGATCTGATAAATTAAATTTTTTGTTTAATTTTTAATTTGTATTTAATTTTTTTCAAATTAATCTTTATCGTCCATCTTAAATATTCAATTAATTAAATTTTTATTTAATTATTTAATTTTTTTAGTTTTTTATTTAATTTTATTAAAATAAATAAAATTATTCATCTAATTACCATTATACTCTTCAACTTTAACACCAACCGATTTTTATTTTTTTTAATCGATAGGAGATGATTTACCTAATAAAAAAAATTAGAAGCCGTTCATAATTATTTTACATTTTAGAGTTTTTTTCCATAATATTCCTAATAAAATAATATTCATACTCTTATTTTGTGAGAATGTGAATAACGTGGAGTCCCGTAAAAATCTTTTCTCGATCCGTGAAAGTGCTGACGTGAACTGTCATCTTAAAAAACAAAAAGTTTGGCGCATGTTTCTAAGCAATAATTTCTTGTTAAACTTATCAACCCAAATGTTTGAACTATTACCACGAACTCAAATTTATAACCTAATATTACCAAAGACGTAAATCTACATACGTACCAGCCAAAATAAGTTTCTTATTTTGACTTGAAATCTTTTCTCGATCCGTGAAAGTGTTGACTTGAAATGTCATCTTGTTGTATTTATTCTTGTGGGATGATCTCACTCGTCCAATAATATTATGCTACATCCCATAATTTATCTTGAAGAAACTGTCATCCGTAATTTATCCCATAATTTATTCTTGTGGGACGAAACCTTATTTTCTTAGCCACTCTCACCAGTGCGGTGAGATCATTCGCATAAACATTTTTCCTTCCAAAGACTTTTCCACTAGACTTTTCTAAGCAATAATTTCTTGTTAAACTTCATCAACCCAAATGTTTGAACTATTATCACGAACTCTATTTCTATCTCTATCTCTATCTCCGGCAAATCTACTTCCAAAGACGTAAATCTCCATACGTACCAGCCAAAATGAATCAAATGATCAAAAGTGGTCCACTGTTGACGTTGTTGAACTGGTTCAACATCGGCAAGTTTGCATTGCCGAACATAATTTTTCTCAAGTTCAAATACTGGCTGCGCTCGAACATAATTCATCTAGATCTCCTCGGACAAGGCAGAAGGATAACTGGGGGCAAAGTATGTCTAACAAACTGACAGACCAATATTCGTCTATAAGAGCACTTTTGGTCGTCGAGAAATGGGGTGGGATTGTGAATTTTTTTTTTTCCATTTCATTACATCCCGTGTTTGGCCCTAGAAAACGAAGGCATATATTCGTCTATAAAATCTTCTTCCTTCAGCCCTCTCTTTTTCTCTCTTTCACTTACCGCAGTCTCCAATCTCTCTCTTTCTCTCGATTTTTCTCTACTTTCTTCTTTTTTTTTTTAATTTTTTTTTTTTTATGATGGTGAAGGGTTTCTCAGATAATGTTCATTTAGATTTGATTGGAACCCAGATGAATATCATCTAGAACAAACACACAGATGATATTATCTGTTTGATATTATTTTGATAATATATATATTTTCTAATGTTTCTGTTTCTAGAGTCCTTTTGCTGTCAGGTTTTTAAAATTTTGATGGACAGAATATATTCTTAAGAAAATGATCTAAACACGAGTCACTACAAGGCAAAGATGATCTGATTTGAAAAATTAATTCAAACTTCTAAAACTTTAATTGCTATATGGACAAAAATTCTTAAAAGCTCAGGTAAAATTAAAGTCAGAAGAAAAGTCTAGTTGGTTTTGAAAATGCCCCATAAATTGAAAAAGGTAATTTGGACCTCTTGCGTATGCATGGGGTAATGCATGCAACATTTATTGTGCCGTAAGGCAATTTCAAAAGCTTTTAGGAGAACTTTTGCTTCCCAGCAAATTATTAATGTTGTAAGAAGCTAAAATAAATACGTGGGCCATGGTCTCTATCTGAATTTGTTTTTAAATGATTATTTAATTATACTGCAATTGCTTTGTGCTTAGTTTCAAAAATGGGACACTAGCTTGTTTATTCTCCGAGTTTTCTGCTGGTGTATGCGTAAAAATGACAAAGGGAGCGCTTTGATTGATAAAAGAAAATAACAACCACATAAGAGAGAAAATTTAAAAAATAAATAAATAAAAGAAAAACATTAATATGTGTTCTTACAAAAATATACATATATATATATCAAGAATTGAAAAAAAAAATTACTACCTTGCTTTTGAATTAAAAATTATATTTACTTTTGTTAATGATTGAAATGGTCTAACCTCTGGACATGTTCTCGAGCGTCTTGTGTGTTGTCTGCACCTTGCCTCCACCGCTGTACTTGGAGAGTGGGAGTCTTGTCTCCTTACCTCTGATATTAAAATTTTTCAGTTTTTTAAAATTATTTTAATAAAAAATTAAAATGGTTTAAGGTCATTTTGTCTTCACAAAAACTACCATTGGTCGGTAAAAATTGAAAAACTACATTGATCTGTAAAAGTGTAATTTATGAATACTTGTTTTATATATTAAAAAAAAAGTAAAAGTAATATTATATGTATAACACATGTTAAGGTAATTCGAAAAACAAAACAATCACCACCATGCAGTTAGTATTTCCAATCAATTAAATAACTACCAACGTTTTCTACTTTTCTTTTACCATGTCATCCTTCAACTTGGATACAAAGTTCAAGGACAGAAAACATAGTATATAAACAGCTGATATCAAAACTTCAAAGGGTAGCTTTGTTGGTTTAATCTACTTGAGATGAGAATTAATTTATATTTTACTCAATATTCTCAGTATATATATTGAACAGAGTAATGTATTCTTTTTATTTTGTCAGTTTTACTTTTTCTATAGTCGTTACATCTTATTAATTTAAAATCAGAATATTGATACAATATGTGTAATATATTTCTCTGATTGTATTAATTCATAGTTCTGGTGTTCGGCAACAAAGTGCTACGCTACACGATACTGACAGTTTTAATAACATTCTTCATGGACCGCCCAAAGGGATTTGAAATTTACAAAGCTGCTAGATATGTGATTTTAAAGGATGTGGCAACAGGATCATTTGGGATAGCTGTGGCTTACATGTCGGAAGCCCAATTCAGTCATTTCAAAATGATCGGTTCTTCGATTTTATCCACCATAGCTGTAAGTATTTTTTCTTTATTTTTTTGAATTAAAGTAAGATTTCATTAGCAACCTGAAAAATCAGGGAAAATAAAGTTACATCAATAGATTGTCAAGAAAGATCCTCCATTGAGGACAAAGCCAGGATGGCCAGCTTGTGTGCTAGGCGATTATTCGATCTGCAAATGGCCTGACAACTCATGACACAAACCTCCCTACCTAAGGCTTTTACATCAACACTAAGTATATGAGCTTGACAGAGGTTTGAGCTTCCATAATTAACTATGAGTGCCATATTTACAACATCCACCTCCGCATTCTTTACCTACAAATTCAACCTCTTTGCTAACAACTGCCCTTCCTTAAAAAGCAATCAGCTCTCCAATTTCTAGAGAGTAGTTCCCTCTGACTGGTTAATTTTGAGATAGTTGTAGGAAGAAAGTGACTAACACAACCCTCTGACTGGTTAATTTTGAGATAGTTGTAGGAAGAAAGTGACTAACACACTAATGCTCTCTTTGGACTTTTATGGAAGCTTAGTGGACAACTCCTTAAAACACTAGTAACACCCAAGATCTTGTTTGAATGGTGTCACAAATACAACAAGTAACACAATATAATGGCAAGAACACAAACAAGCTAAGACCACAATTAAATTACAACATAATACAAGAGATTTTAGGTGGTTTACCAATATAACTACATCCATGTAGATCACCCATTTTATTAATACAAAAATAACAAGGTTTCAAGAGATTATTTTTACTCACAAACTATATTCTCTTTCCAGTTCTTAATCTTTCAACCTTACAAGTTCTCAAGTTTAGATTTTTTTTATTGCTCACAACCTGTAAAAACACACTCCACTCTTACACTTACTAAAGTTTCTCTTAATAATGCAACAATATACATGACAAGACTTGATAAAATTACAACAAAACCCATCAAAACTAGAAATTACAAAATAGCCCTAAAAACTATGATACATGTGGTTACTTTGAGACATATATCAACAATCTCTTCCTTGTCGAAAAGAAACTTCAACCCTTGGAAATTATTGGATAACATCTATGTTTATAACACCTCCACCTTGACGAGAAATCGCCTGTCTCAATACACCTCAAGTGGTGAGGTACCACTTAAATTTAATAAGAGCAAATGTTTAACAACTTCAAGCAATGCTCAAACTTGTCTCTTGTAATCAGTTTGGTGAGCATATCGAATGCATTTTCATCCGTATGAAACTTTTCAATGGAAACTTCACCAGCAATCCAATCTCTTATTCTATGTAATTAGATGTCAATGCGCTTGGTGTTGGGGTTCTGCCCTAAGAGCTTGTAATATTGTAAACGGTTTTATAAATTTTAATAAAATATTCATTTAATTCAATTTATATATTTTGCAAAAATCTTATATATAATGAGAAACATCCTTGATCACTGATGTAATTTCAAACTAAGTGTATAAGTGTTATATACAGGTGGATTTAGTTTGAGATAAGTAATTAAAAGAGTCCGTGGAAAACAAACAAAGCTGGGTACTTCATTTGTGGTAAATCTACAGCTGCAGTCCTTTTCGTATTTGATACGATAGTCTTATCCAAGACTGTTCATGTGGTGACATGGAAATGGAGGCACCTTATATAATAAAGATTATATAGGACTGGGCCATGATAAATATAAGTCTCTAAATAATATCCGTTAATCTTAGAGATTTATATTTATCAACCAGATGATCATATATGAATTGATCTTAATTCTGAGTGTATTATGAACTCCTGCTTGTTAAGTTATTTCCTTTGATTTACATGGGTGAGATCGGTGTAGATACCCGACCAATAACTTCGTACTTTGGGGATATGATTTAGTA
Organism: Nephelium lappaceum; assembly: GCA_021234005.1. Lineage (NCBI taxonomy): Eukaryota > Viridiplantae > Streptophyta > Magnoliopsida > Sapindales > Sapindaceae > Nephelium > Nephelium lappaceum. The sequence goes on from CM038006.1 coordinate 17,752,145, forward strand.
AGTAGCTGGGAACATTCTATACAATAGTGGAATCCACTCCTCCTTACGAGAAGTAGAAAAGTAGTTCCCTTAAGGGTTGATTCAGGTCTTGAACAATAAGAGCGCTCAACTTTCTGTTTATATGTAAATAGAAAGATAAATTCATAAGTTGTTATGAATATATTGTTCATTAGAGAATCAATGGTACTTAAGGATCAAGAAATAATTAGAGAGGTAAAACGGACATTTGACCTTGCTCTAATTATAAACTATTTGTGGAGGGTCAAATCACATGTAGTGATTAAATCAATGGACACTGAAAAATTTCAGATTGTATAAAAAACATCTACAATTTTGAGAGTGCAATCTTAAGTTTTTAGTGGAGTAACTTTAAGATTAATAATAGTGAATTATTTAATTAAAGAGTTTAATTAATAATTCCAATATTATTGGAGCTCAAAACTGTATGTCCATCGGGTCTCCTTGATAGCACATTTTACTATAAGAAACATGTATATAGAATATTGTAATTGGATCGTCTAATTACAGGCGTTACATAAGTAACAAAAATTTGTGTTCACTTGGTATTTGAATAATATTGATTATTCAAATTATTTAATTATTAATTATGAATTAATAATTATTTAATTAATTTTATAAGAGGTCTTGAATCCAATTCTTAGTGACTTTGGTATAAATTAATTATGAATTAATTTAGTAAAAGTTACAAGTTCTATTTCAAAATATAATATGAATTAATTTTGAATTGATTATATCATATGGGGCAAAAGTTTAATTATAATAAGATTAGGGTCAATATTAATATTGATTAATTAAAACCCTAATTGTTTGCCTATAAAAAGAAAAAGTTTCTTTTTTACATCTAGGTTTTTTGTTGTTGTTTATGTTTTTGAAAAACAATAAGAGAAAAGAAAAAGAAGTTTTTTTTTTCAACAAATACAAAGAACAAGAATTTGCGTCTTTGTTCTTTGTATAACCAAAAATCAAACATTCACCCTTTATAATCATTGATTTAATTTGATTTTTTTTAAGAAAGAAATCAAAAAGTAAATGAGCACAATTCTATATAATTGTGCCCACTCACTTGTTTCTTGGTTTCGAGATATATTAAGGAAGACAAGGTGATGAGCAATTCACAGAGATCAATACAGAAGGTAAAAATCTGATTTTTAATTATTTATATTATTTTTTTTCATTGTTTTATGAATCTTGGGTTCTTGAGTTTTCTAAAAAGTTTTTAAAACTTAATGTTCCGTAAAATCCTTAATTTTATGAAAAACAAATTGTTGATTTTTGTTTTTTGCAAACCATCACTTGGTTGTTGCATTGAACACTTGATTCTTTGTTAAATTAATAGCACTTTGACTATCACACTTAAGCAAAACCATATTTTGCTTAACTCCTATATTATTCACCAAACCCTTCAACAAAATTACGTCCTTTAATGCTTCCGTGATTTTCATGTATTCCACTTAGATGATAGACAAAGCACTAGTAGGTTAGAGCATAGATCTCCAACTAATTGATCCACCCACATATGTAAATACATACCTTGTAGTAGACCTTCTTTTATCTAAGTCACCCGTATAATCGGAACAACAAACCCAGCAACATTAGTTTCATCATATTTTCTTTCAAACATGATTCTTAAGTCCTTAGTATCTTTCAAATATCGAAACGCCCATTTAATGGCCTCTCAATGCTTTTTTTCTGGATTTGCCATGTATTTGGAAGCTACATTAATAGTGTGGGAGATATATGGCTTGTACTTACTGTGACATACATCAAACAATTAACCGTATTTGTATACGACACCTTCATCATCTCGGAATTGGTAGAAGGACATTGTTTTGCACTTAATGCAAAATGTGAAGCAAGTGGAGTAGACACGACTTTAGCATCAATCCTGCTAAACTTCACAAGCACGTTGTAAATGTATCTCCTTTGAGATCATCACAATTTCCCCACTTTTAGGTCTCTTTTAATCTCCATTCCAAGGATATTTTTTGTAACTCCAAGATCCTTCATATAAAATTCTCTAAACTATGATTTTTTGAGTTCATCAATTTTTGACATATCTCGATATGCTATAAGCATATCATCCACATACAACATCAACAAGACAATTGTACCATCATGAAACACATGAGAATAAATACAACAATCATACTCATTTCTTTTGTAGCCAATCTTTAACATATAAGAGTCAAAGTGCTTATACTGTCTTGGAGATTGTTTAAGTCCATAAAGTGTCTTATTTAATAGGGGAAACTTCATTTTAGTCCTTGAGGTTTCGAAAAATATCAAAATTTTAAACATCTTTTGGAAACAGTTCTTTTAGTCCTTAACTTTTCCAAAACTCTTCAAAATAGTCCAAACCGTTAGTCAACAATTAGTCAAACTAAACAGAAAATTTAAAAAGACTCAATTGCCCCTCACAACTTAAAATGACTATTTTACCCCTAATAAAACCAGAATATTACATATTATTTGATCAATGAAAAACTAACACGTGTACAATAATAATATGAATTTTTTTTTTCTGAAAAATTTTGATCATTTTTTTTATTTAAATTAAACAATAATTTAAAAAAATAAGAAAAAAATCAATTTAGGAAAAAAAATTAAACAATAAAAATTAAACTAATTTTTATATTTTCCTTTGATCTGCATTCCAGATCCATCTCATTTCCTCTCTTTCTTTTCGCCCTCCTTCTTCTTCGTTCTTCTTCTCCGCTTTCATCTCCTCCATCTACCACCATCTCCTTCGCCTCTGTCTGTTCTGGCCACCATCTCCTCTGCCCTCGCCTCCGTCTCTTCTACTTCTTCCTTAGTCTTTTCTGGCCATCATCTCCCCCGCCTCAAATGAAGCACCTCATCTCCGTCGAAAATGGAAGCGATATGAGTTCGATCGAACCTAGATAAAAAGATCGAATGAAAAACTGGGTTAGATCGAACCCAGTTTGAACCCATTTCTTCATTTAGGTTTGATCGAACCCAAAACTGGGTTCGATCTCTTCATCTAGGTTCGATCGAACCCAGATGAAGAACTGGGTTCAATCGAACCCAAAACTGAGATCGGTTCGATCTCTTCATTTGGGTTCAATCGAACCTAGATGAAGAACTGGGTTCGATCGAACCCAGACTCTTCATCTGGGTTCGATCGAACCCAGTTCTTCATCTGGGTTCGATTGAACCCAAATGAAGAGATTGAACCAATCTCTGTTCTAGGTTCGATCGAACCCAGTTCTTCATCTGGGTTCGTCGAACCTAGAAACGAACCCAGTTGAAGAGTTTCTGGGTTCGGTCGAACCCTTCATTTGGATTCGACCGAACCCAGAAACTCTTCATCAGTGTAAATGTTTTGATTTTTTTGTTTTTTTGATAAACACTTTTATTTTTTTTCCTTAATGTTGTTGTTGATGTTGTTGTAGGAGATGATGCTATTGTTGATGTTGTAATGTTGTTGATGATATTGAAGGTTGTAGGGTTGTTGATAATGTTGATGAAGTGGATTGTTGATGATGTTAGTAAAAGGCTTTGATGAACAATCAAACCAAGTGTTTGAATCAGATCTTTTTTAAAAAAAATTCCAAATTTTTTTTTCATCTTTTTAAATTTTTTTATAAGTAATTTTTTATTTTTTAAATTATTTTAAATTTTTTATAGGTTTAAAATCTCAGTCATCCACGTGTTACAATCTTAACCTCTTATATCAAAAGACTATCTTACCCTTTTCATCCAAGCTTTCTATCACCGTTGACCATTAGTTGACTAACGGTTTGGACTATTTTGAAGAGTTTTGAAAAAGTTAAGGACTAAAAGAGCTATTTCTAAAAGATGTTTAAAATTTTGATATTTTTCAAAACCTCAAGGACTAAAATGAAGTTTCCCCTATTTAATATACAAACAAGGTTCTCCTTTTCTACTTCCTTAAACCCTTATAGTTGAGCCATATAAATGACTTCTTCCAAATCTCCATAAAGAAATGTCGTCTTCATATCAAGTTGCTCTAACTTCATGTCATATTAAGCTACCAAGGACAACAATACTCGAATAGATATGCGTTTCACCATCGGTGAGAAAATCTCATTATAATCAATGCCTTTCTTTTGTGAGTACCATTTAGCAACCAATCATGCTTTAAACTTTGGTGCTTCATTCTCATATATGCTTTCTTTCTTCCTAAACCCTATTTGCAACCAACAAGTTTTCGGTTATTAGATATAGGAACCAACTCCCAAACGGGGTTCTTTTAAAAAAATTTCATCTTCTCTATCATAGCTTTCACCAATTCTCTTTATCATGACAAGCAATGGCATCATGAAATGAAATTGGATCTCTCTCACTTGCCACAAGCGCAAAATGCACTTCCTCATTTTCATTATCCCAACCATACCTTTGTGACGACTTTGAGATTCTTTTTGGCTTTCTTTGGACTATGGATCTAGGTTCTTCATGAACCTTTTCTTGTTGAGTATCTTCTTACGCATCTTCACTTTCTTTATCACTAAATTTTGTACTCAGAGGAATTTCAATGACAACTCCCTTTTCACCATCATTTTTCTTGACTTCTCCCATCGGCATGGAGGCTTCATCAAAGACTACGTCTTTACTTAGAACTTTCTTCTTGTTGGCCATATCATAAAGCTTTAATCCGTTTACTCCTTTCTCAAACCCAAAAAATATGCATTCAAGTGATTTTGATTATAGCTTGTTTCTCTCATCACTTATTTCTCTCATCACTTAGGATAAATACATATGTTTTACATCTAAAGACTTTTAAATTTTAGTCAACTTCCTTGCCCATCCACACTTCTTCCGTCGATTTAAACTCAAGTAACTTTAATGGTAATCGGTTGACCAAATAATAAGCTTGGTTTGCCGCTTCCGCCTAAAATGATTCTGGCAACCCTGCATGAAGTCTCATGCATCTAGTTCTCTCTAAGAGAGTTCTATTCATCCTCTCTACGGTACCACTTTGTTGAAAATTTTTCTTCACGATAAAATGTCTAATGATGCCTCAAGTTTGCAAAATTTAACAAATTTACAATTTTGTACTCACCTCTATTTTCACTTTTCAAATACTTGATTTTTCTTCTCATTTGGCTTTTTACTTCTGCCTTTCAATCCTTGAAGTTGTCAAAGAACTCGAATTTTCCTTTTATGAAGTAAACCAAAACTTTCCTGAAAACATTATTCATGAATGAAACAAAGTAATGGGCTTCACCATTTGATATAATTGGTGTGGGCTCCCACAGATCGAAGTGTATGTAATCAAGCAACCACTTGCTTTCATTTTTCTTGCTTGGAACTTTGAAGCTCACTTTACTTTGGTTTCCCATAACACAATGCTTACAAAATTCTAGAGTGCATGAACCAACATCTTTCAACAATTTTCATCGATATAGTCCTTGCAATGCTCTCTCACTCATATGTCATAGCCTTAAATGCCAAAGTTAAGTTTTGTCTTTACGATTTTCTTCGTCTGTAATGATGGCCACTCCACCTAGAATTGTGTTCCCTAAAGCTTGTAAAGATTGTTGTGTAATTTTGTAGCATGCGTTATCAGCATAAATCCCTTTGACACTTTGATAACAGCATCCTTTGCAGAAAAAGAACAACTATTTGCATCAAGTGTGCCTAGAGATATCAAATTATTTTGAGTGCCAGAACATGTCTCATACTATCTAAGGTTTTCACAATCTCATAAAACAATTTGATCTTGATTGTACCAATCCCAATGACCTTCAAAGTTGCATTATTACCCATTAATACTTCACTTCCATTTTGAGACTCGTAAGTGTCAAACCATTCGTGATTTGCAGATATATGGAAAGAGTAGCTAGAATAAAAAAATCCATGTATCGAGATGATGACTAGTAAAAGCCATCGCCAAGTGTTCACTAGAATCTTCAGATGAAACATTTGTTATAGAGCTTGTCTTGGCTTTCTTGCCTTCTTTGATCTACATTTTAAGCTTCCTATACTTTCGTTTATAATGCCCTTTCATGCAGCAACCATAACACTTCACATTTTTCTTTCTAGATTTGGACTTAGAATTCTTCTCCAACTTACTTCTTTCTTTTGTTCGATCCCACTCACTGGACTCCTTAGCTAAGAATCCTTCTCCTTAAGCTTCCCTTTCATTTGCCTTGCTCAATTTCACATAAAAATTTATATCAAAAACAACGTCATCACATTCAAGAGTCTCCTTGTCGAATAACAAAGTAGTTCTAAAATGCTTGAAGAAATTTGGTAAAGATTTCAATAACAATTGAGCTTTATCATTATCCTCATACTTCGTATTAACCTATATTAGATTACTAATACACCGGTTAAATTCATTCAAGTGTACCATCACATCTCCACCCTCTTCTATTTTTAGATTAATTTTTTAGAGTTAATTTGTTGGATAAAGATTTTCCAATATAGAGCTTATCTGGCTTCTCCCATATGTCTTTACCACTTTTTTCTTCCATTACATTACATATCACTTCATTGGGAATGTGTAACTCTATAGAACTCATAGCCTTCTCATCTAATATTTTCCATGACTCCAAAGACATTTTCTCAAGCTTGGATTCAACTCCTGAAATAGTGAAAAACAAGTCTTATTTAATGAAGATATTCTTCATCTTCCTTTTCCAAAATGTCTAGTTTGATTTTCCATCAAATGGCTTCCCTTCAAAATTCATCCCACCAGAGCTTCTAAACATTGTGTTACTCCTCTCAACCATGCAAATAATCTTATATAACTTAGTGCTCTAATACCACTTATAGGAGGAAAGCGACTAACACATTAGTGCTCTTTTAGGATCTTTATCGAACACTTGGTAGACAACTCCTAATAACATTGGTGATATCCAAGATCTTGTTTGAATGACCTTACAAATACAACAAGTAACATAATATAAAAGCAAGAACATAAACAAGCTAAGAGTAAAATACCACATCACAACACAAGAGATTTTACATGATTCAACAATATGGCTATGTCCACGAAAGTCACCAATTTCACTTGTATGAAAATAACAAGATTACGATAGATTACCTATACTCATAAGCTATCTTTTTCCTCTAGTTCTCAATCTTTCAATCTCACAAGCTCTTAAGTTTAGGTTTTCTTTGTTGCTCATAACTTGTAGAGACACACTCTTCTCTTACACTTACTAAAGTTTCTCTAAATAACATAACAATATATATTAAAAGATTTTCTAAAATTATAACAAAGCCCATCCAAATGAAAAATTACAACATAATACCAAAAACTACCACACATGTAGTTACTTTGAGAAATATATCAATAATAGCAACCCTTATCGATCCACCATCATCTCTAATTGCCATTCTGACCCCTACAAATTGATGACCATTTATGATGGCCACTTCAAAATTTAATTTCAACAAACATAGATCTAGCGGTCGCCAAGAAGAAGGAGCACGTTGAATATGAGATGTTAATCCCTGAGAGACAGCTTTTTGAGTTTTCTGAAACTCATTCACAAAATTAATTACCTATTCAACCAGCATGCCCAGCTCGACCTCAACACCTGACAGTGAACCTGCATTTCCCTTCCTTTAAATACACCAAAGAATCACACAAAACTAAGCTAAAGTATCCTTATTGAAAAAGAATTAAATACCTTGCAGAACATCTAAAACATCCATCCCTTTAAAACTGAGAACCTGATCCCTTACTACATAGGACTGTCAAACCTGAATCACTTTGGAACATCAGAGAAGAGTATGGGAACAGGTTTCTTTACACACTTCACAGTCAGGACACATCTCATTCTCTATGATATTTACACAGACTAGGTTGACTCTAGTTTGGAGAGTATCTTTACACGCCCTCCATACAAATATTTTAATCTCAGGCGGAATTGCAAGACCCCATAAAGCTATCCATCAGGCTTGAGTTCCTACTTTTGAAAAGGAAGAAGTGAGGGATTTCCCATGGCAAGCTACTGTATAACCACTCGTTCTTGTAAAGATGCCTTTATTGTCGAAATGCCAATACCAGTGATCCTCCACATCTCTAAAGCTAATAGGAATTGAATATATCATCTCCTTATCCCCTGGAAGCATCAAATTGTTGATCTTCTACATATCCCAACAGTGGTGTTGCTCCATTATCAGCTTAGCAACTTTCATATTGTCATTCGAAATGCTGTTTTGGGAGACAGGTTTGAAGGAAGTTAGTCTTGGAAGCCACTGATCTTTGAAGATTCTGATCTATTTTCCATTTCCAGCCTACCATCTAAGACCTTTCAAGAGCAGCTCCCTCCTCTAAAGAAAACTTCGCTACAAGTGTGAACACCCCTATTTAAGACCTGTATTTAGAAAACCACAATAGGGAAAATATTTGGCCTTCAAAAGTTTATTAGCTAAGGATTCAGGAGAGACAAGTAGCTTTCATGCTTGTTTTGTAAGGAGGGTCTAGTTAAAGCTAATTAAATTCTTAAAACCAAGTTCCCCTTCCACATTTGGACAACATATCTCGTCCTAGCTTTCCCAACTAATTTTTCTTTTACCATTTCGAGTCCCCCACCAATATTTAGAAGCCATGAACCCAATCTCCTTACAAAAGCCTACTGAGAGTTGGAAAATACTCATTGTGTAAGTGGGAATAACTTACACCACTGCTTTTAGGAGAATCTCCTTCCCTCCTTGAGAGAACACATTACTTTTTCAGCCCTGTAACTTCCCCTAAACCCGATCCTTGATAACACAAAAGGTTTTCATTTTGCCTCTACCCACCAAGGTTGGTAACCCCAATTATTTGTCATGTGTGTTACCATCAACAAGCCCAAGCATCTTCTGGATAGCTTGTCGCAAATAAGCACCCATGTTTGGACTAAAAACAAGGCTAGACTTCTTATGATTCACAACTGCCTTGAACCCCTTTCATAGGTTTTAAGGATTTCCATGATCTTCACACAATTATCCATCGAGGCTTTGCAAAAAAGGACGCTATCTTCCACAAAAAACAAGTGACTTATGAGTGGACTTCTTTTGTAACTTCTGAGACCTAATCCCTTACCATTAAGATTAGTCTTTCTGATCAAACTTTAGAGAGTTTCTACATATAACAAAAAAGGTAAGGTGAGAGGGGGCAACCCCTGTCTAAATCTCCTCGAAAAACCCTCACTCAACCTGCTCATACGCTTTGCTCAGTCTAATTTGAGAGCCATTGCTCATTTCTATCCCATCTTTTTGCAACTAATAGAGTGGAAGAGTTCAAATGAGGTCATGACATTATCAAAAATCTACCTACTGGGAATAAAGGCAAATTGATTTGAAGAGAAGAGTTTAGGCAGCGACGCTTTAAGCTATTGGCAACCACTTTTGCAAATATTTTATATATTACATTATTTAAGTTTATAGGCCAAAACCCCTTTAGATTTTACGGATTCTTCATCTTTGGAATTAGGACTACATTTGTATAGTCGAAGTCTCCAACTGAGGCCTCCCATTTCAAAATCATCAAGCAAACCTTTGTAACATCACTCCCTACCACAGACTCAAATCTCTTAAAAGAATAATGTATAGAATCCGTCCGGCCTTGAAGCCTTTGTAGATCCCAGTTCTATAACTGTTATTTTAATCTCCTTTTCCCAAAATGGGGCTAAAAGAGTTTCTCTCATCGAGTCATTCAAGCAAACATCAACTTTATCACATGCTTTAGTAATATCAGAGTCATTTAGAGTGGAAAAGGTAAACAAACTAGAAAAATAATGACACACCAACCATGCAAGCTCACCTAAATCCTCTACCACCTTATTGTTCTCATCTTTCAGCTGCAAAATCACATTGTTCTTCTGACGGTTGGAAGCTCTAAGATGGAAGTATCTTGTAATTTGATCCCCTGCTGGCAACCACTTAGCTCTTGAGTGCTCTTTTCAATATAGTTCCTCTTGAAACATAAGTTGTTCTAACTTTTCCTCTCTTCTTTATATCTCCTGTGTATAAATTTTGAATTTGCCTTTGCTTCTCTTCAATACTCTTCTTCAAGAATCTGAACCGCTCTCTACTCCATTCATGTAGTTTAAAAGCACAAAGAGACATCATCCTTTTTAAATCTACTAAGGGCAGAGACTTCCTCTCGTTGCTCATACAGCCAAAACCAGCTCATGAAAATCCTCTTCCTTTAACTAAAAGGGTTCAAATTTGAAGCTATTATATGGTTGAGTTTCAAACCTAAACCACGCCTCTTAAACTTTAAAATGATAGGATGGTGGTTGGATGAGTTAAGGCCTAAGTGCTCAACCTTCACATCTAAAAAATAATTTAAGTAATTTTCTTTTTGTTTGGCTTTTTAAAGTTAAAATTTCTTATTAGACTATATTCATTCTGCACTATAGCCTAGCAATATCCTTTATAGTTCTAGATTCCTAGGATGTTTTTAATTTATAATGTAGTACAAAAAATGCATAAAGGTCACTTACATGGAATTGAAAAGAGGTGCCATTAAAAGTGTTTTCACAAATTAATTTTAATCACATCAAGTCATTCCTATTACCAATGGTATGTATTCCATAGATTTAATCTAAAAATCAATTAAAATAACATGATAAATAATTTATCATTATCATAAAATTCATGAAAAGATGTATCGAATGACATGCTAAAGACAAATCCTCTTTATCATTATATATATAGATTGTTTTTTTTTTTTTTTAAATTAAAGACTCCATAGTATTATTCAAATATAATTGTAACTTTTAAATATTGTTGAAATCCATTTAATATATCATCATATTACAATCTCTAGCGACTTTAATATGCATGAAAAATAATATTTTCCTACCATAAAAGTTACTATAACACTATATTTTTTATCAACGAATAATTTTAAGTTATTTAAAAATCTATGATTTTTATTTATATTGAAACATAAAATAATGCTAAAAATATAAAATATTAGTATCCAAATTAATTTTTATTAATATGCAGCACATGTTAAATCACAAAAAAGAATGGATTTTTATAGCAAATTTAATTTCTTTAATGTTATCATGATTTTGTTAATTTTTTTATCATAAATTTAATTGTGTAATTTTCAATCACAAAACATGCGTATAGAATTCAGTCTCACGTACATGCACTCTTCACATTGCACACATTGTTTCAGCATGTAAATCACACCTAATAACACCACCAAAACATTGTTGTTTTTATGAACTAGCACTGGAAGATGAAGCTTTTTGCCAAAATGGAATGCTGGATTGTAAACCCAACATTATATAACAAGACTAAACCAACCATTTTGTTGCAGGGATTGCTTCTATTTTCCCTTAATTTAATTTTATGGGAAAAGTACGACTCGTTTATATAATTGGAATGCTGCTCATAGCAGCGGGTGAAGCTGGATTGATTTTTCTTTTAAATGAATTTCTGGCGAGCCAAGTGCGGGGTCATGAACAAAATACTAACATAGAAGGGGATCAAGCGGAGTCTCCACCAGAGGATCGAATGGAGTCACCAATGGAGGATCGAGAGGAGGCTCAAAGGCCGGATCAAGAGGATGCTCGAAGGGAGGCTCAAAGGCTAGATCAAGAGGATGCTCGAAGGGAGGATGATCGAGTAAAAGCGCGAACAAGAGTATGGCGGATTTTTGCCTGGGTTTCTAGTGTAATTGCCACATTCGTGATAGGCAATTATTCATGGAAAGTCATTTTCTTCACCTTAACATTGATGTTTGGAGTAATGATTCTGGTGGTAATGGTAGCAGCATTTTTAATTTTATCCCTGTCCTTAAGGCCTCGTTGTTAAATCAACACCTCAATTTCCCTTCTTCTCCAGATCAGTTCCATGAAAATGATCTCCCTCTTTCTCGAATATCCTCAGTTATATTGATAATAACGACAGTTTATATATGAGAATTATTACTTATGTTTATGTGAACTCGAAGTACAACCGTTTTAACTAATGCTATTAAATCTGTGAATTGAACAGAATCATCAAAATTATTTCACATTCTTTTTGTGTTCATTGGTTGCGTGAAAAATTCTTACCACAAACTTCCTTTCAGAAATGATGACATTAATTCGTTTAACATCCAAATTCTATTTATTGCAGATGGCTGGACAAAGCTACCATTATCGAATCCCCCGGTCTTCAAGAAGATCAAAGACGGGCTGGCCGGCTTTGCACCGTGAGACAGGTCGAGGAATCAAAACATCTTTTAAAGATGATTCCTATGTGGTCTACCTTCCTTGTGGTCAATTAGGTATCATCAACAGGGGACACCTTTTCTACTGTACTACAATATTGTTTCTTAGCATATTATTTGACATTAAAAACTGTGTCATGTATACATTTCTTTTTATTTAACTCAACTGTGTGTTAATTATGTTGGGCATTAGTGCTATTAGGCTCTAATTAATTTTATTATTGTTATTTTTTGTACTATTAAAAATTGAGATTCTGAAAAAGAATTACATAAATTGAAGTGTGTATATATATATGTGAGTGATTTTCCTATAAGTACCTTTTAACTTTAAAATGTTAGGACGAAATCAAATTCATCAATTGCATTATCTCTTCTGAAATAAATTCTCTCTCCTATTTAATTTAAATACAATGAATAAATTCGATTAGTTCATTCTAATCTTTTATAGTTATGAGACACTAATAGTGAAATCACTATATATATAGTTAATTAGAAGGCACTAATAGTGAAATCACTATATATATAGTTAGTTAGAAGACACTAATAGTGAAATAGAATGGTCAGCATTACAAATACATCTATACCCTATGTGTGTGTGCCTACATATATGTGTGTGTGTGAGTTTACAGTCCATATTGCGGGGGAGTAAAGGATTAATCATGGAGGTGCCAAAAATAACCAGGCCGAGCTCATCCAAGCTGAAATTTTTGAGTCCTTTGCCCTTGAATTTGGGCTTTAGTTTGGTACTACAGCCACACCAAACTCAACTGATTGGTAAGCCCAGTCCATAAGTGCAAAAGGCTTAAAGACTGGGTCAGATAAATATTTGACTTCAGATCCGGGCCCTTGATACAGTAAGAAATACACAAAAGACCAATCGAAAAGGACTTAAACCGAGCACCAGTTCAAAGAGGCAGGATCATTATAGAATCACGCCAGTATAATTTCAAGGAAATAGTTTCCATATATAGTTTCGAATTTCATGAACACCCTGCAGAAAATTTAAACTTGGTTTTATTAGATTTTTTCTTTTTTATTTTAAATTGAGCTTGTTTGAAAGATAAAAGATTAGAAAAAAAAAAAACTGAGCAGGCCACATTTTCATTTTTGGATTGGACTCGACGGGCATTGTAATTTACTGAAGCTCAGCTCGGATCAAATTCTGGCCTTCATGATAACGGGCCGGGCCAGAGTGGACCCGGGCTATATTTGGACCAGGCAGACTAAACCAGCCCTTTTGACACCTTTAATTATGATGTCAACCTCCATGTTGTTTTGAGCTACTATATCTTCAGACTCGTCTTGAACTTATATTTGTAAGTTAAATAAAAGTTCAGGTGGTGTTTGGATCCACTTTCAAAAGTAGTTTTTCATTTTCAAAAGCAAAAAATATGAGTAGGTGTGCTTGGATGAATGAATATGTTTTTAAAAATGAAAAAAACAACTTTTTTGCAATTACAACTAAAAAGTGAAAAAATATATTTTTTTTTTCAGTTTATATTTCATCATTTCTAAAGCAGATTTTAAAACAATCCATTATTTCTCTCTCCAAACAACTTGTTTACTCCGTTTCAAAAATAGTACTAAACCAACTTACATCATTTTCAATTTTTTAAAATAACTTTTAAGAAATTCAATTAAACGCGTTGCATTTTTAAAATATATTTTTATTTTTATAAATAACTTTTAAATACACCACTTTAAAAACGGATAATAAATACAACCCAATATTTTGTCAAGAAAGCTTGTCATTGATAGGTAAGAAAATATAAAGGTGTAATCATTGAGCTCGAATAAAGAGAATGAGAAGAAAAAGCTACAACCCCAATCTATGATCTCATTTGTAATAGTTTTTACTTTTGACTTTTGTTAGTAAAATAAGAGAAGTAAAAGTTGACGTGTTTTGATTGTTGTTTGGTTAATATATTTCAATAGAGCTTTTGGAATTTTGGATTTATTATCAATGGAGAAAAAAAATAAAATTGTCAATATGAAAAATTTATTAAAATAGCAAAATAGCTTCCCTTGTTTTATAAGAAACTTTTCTTCAAGAAGTTAGTAAACTTAGCTTCTAATGAAAAAGCTTTCGAAAGTCAAAATCTAATTATAAGAGTAACATAAGCACTCCCATAAATTGCTTTTTACCTTTCAAAAGCCAAAAACTAGCTTTTGAATGCTATGCCAAACAAGGCCTCTTGTTTGGCCAAATTTTTACCTTTGGCTTTTAGCCGTAGAAAAAGAGTAGTCAAAATTTAGGTTTTTCAAAAATTGTTTGGATACTATATTTTAGAAGAGTTTTTATAATTATAAAATGTAATAGGGTTATAAGGGTATAAAGATTTTAATAATATCAAATAGGGATAGATTAGACATTTTAATCTTTTAAAAAAAAATTCAAAAAGATCTACTTGGAGAAACTCAAAAGCTTCTCCAAGTATATATTTTTCAGCTTTTTTAATTCCCTAAAAACTCTATTGGAATGTCAGTCAAACGATGCAATAAAAATCAAGTGGTACTTTTGACATTAAAAAAATATTTTTAGCCAGTAGATAAACTGTATCAAACGTATATTTAACGTTTTTAATTTTATTTAATTTTTTTAATTCAATTCAATTGTCCCTAATCAAAGGATATAAAAACATTGACGATTATACTCACAAATTAATAGATCCATTAGTTCATTGATGGATTTAATATACCATTTAACAGTTGGGCCATTTTAGCTATTAATTTCAATACCAAGGGTGGTTTGATATTATTTTCGATTACAGGGGTAAAATAATAATAACTCTATTAGTTTTGAAAGAGAAAAATCTAAAAACTCCCCTAAAATGAAAAATAATGTCATTTTACCCTAACCTTTTAAAATATTAGCCAAAAAACCCCCCTGTCCTCAACCAAAAGTAATTTCCAACCCAATTTTAAGTGGTTTTATGATAAAAACACTAAAAAACCAAAATACTCTTACTAAATTGAAAAATTAAAAAATAAAAAATATCACTCCAAAAATAAAAAGTAAAAGAATTAATCAATTACCAAACTACATTTTCTTGCCAAAATAAAAAATTAAATAATTAAATAAAAAATAAATAAAATAAATAAAAACTTTCTATTAGATCTCCACTGCCCATGTTAAGATAGATGGTGGAGATTAATTTGAAAAAAATTAAATAATTAAATGAAAAAAAATTTCAATGGATCTCAAATGTACGGTGGAGCTTAATTTGAAAAAAAAAAATTAAAATATTAAAAACTAATCAAAATCCTCAACAAAAATTTGAAGAAAAAAATTGAAAAAACCTAGATCTTCAACCACTTGAAGATCTGGGCTTCATTAAACCAAAAATAAAAAAAATAAAAAAAAAAACTCTTCAATAAATTAAAAAAAAAGAAAGAAAAAAATTGAATAAACTCAAATCTTCAACAAACTTTTGAAGATCTGGGTTTCATTAAATCAAAAAATATATATATATATAAAAAAAAACTCTTCAATAAATAAAAAACAAAATTTTGAAAAAAAAAAAAAGAAAAATCCCAGATCTTCAAATGTTTGAAGATCTGGGTTTCATTAAACAAGAAAAAAAATTAAAAAACACATCCCCTACCACATCCAAAAACACAAATAACCAACCAAAAACAAAAAAAAAAATGTAAATCCTAACTCTTCAATAAATAAACAAAAAAAAAAAAAATGCAAGCAAAAACAAATTTGAAGAAACCCTCTTATCACCATCACACACCAGCCACTCTCATCACTATCATCACCATTTATCACACACCCATTGTCCATCAAACCATCATCTAATACCAACGATACACACTATCACACACCGATTAATCTATCTATTACCACCTCATTTTTAACAAAAATCTTTTTGACACTCTCCAACTTCTGGATCCAAATAAGATCTAATAGACATCCAAAAGAGGGCGACAATAGAGGGAGGAAAAGGAAGAAAGAGCAACAACGGAGGGTGAAGTGGGATGAGAGAGTGATGGCGGAGGGTGGAGAGGGAAGAGAGCGACGATGGATGGTGGAGAGGGAAGAGAGCGACACTGAAAGGGGGAGAAGGAAAAGAGAGCAACGGTGGAGGAGGGTGGAGAGGAAAAAAAAAGAGAGAGATGGTGGAGGAGGGTAGAGAGGAAAGAGAAAGAGAGACGGAAGGAGGTAGGGACTACGGCGATAGGTTAGGGTGGTATGTTGAGTGGTGATGGGGTTAGATTTTGATGGTGTGGGTGGTAATAAAGTTGAATAGTGATAGTGGTTAGGTGAGATGGGAGAGAGAGAGTTATGGTAAAGAGAGAGAGAGAGTAATAAGATGATAAAGAAGACTTTTGCTTTAATTTGTTTTTAATTTTATTTAATTTTTTTTAATTCCATCCAGCTATTCCTAGCAAAGACATTGGCGATTATACCCTCAAAATTAACGGATCCATTAATTTATTGATGGTTTTGCTATGTCATTTAATGGTTTGACTATTTTAGAGCACAGGTGAGTCACTTAGATGCTATGGCCTTGTGTACAATAAAATAATAATGTTAAATTCTCAACTCTGTATTCAATAAAATAAGAATAATGATAAATATCTTAGTGTGATTGTAACTGACTTGTATCCTAATATGGGATGTTTATTAACAAATTAAAACGTATTAACAATTATGTATATATTCCACATAAAATGCCTCAATTTAACAGTCATATTATATTACAGACCATCTGCTAGTACAGTTGGTTGAGTACTTCTCCTCCTCATATCAGGTTGGGGTTTCAATCCCTCCTAATGACTATTGACACTAGTATGGGTAGTTCTCTCTTCTATTAAATGTGAGAGTATTTTGTCTCTCGTTTTTAGTAGTAATTTCTAGGCGTTCTAATAGTTTTAGGAGTAGTTATTCAGGTGTTCTAATAGTGTGTGATCTCGACGGATCCCAACTGTTCTTTAACTCACAAGATGTTAGTATTGAAAAAAAAAAAAAAAAAAAAAAGTCATGTTACATAAAATTGTATTTGTAACAATTTCTTAGGTAAATGTACACAATGGATGTGAGAAATAAAAATTCATGTTGAACTCAATTGAGAGTTAAAAAGCATAAATATTAACTATATTTATTCATTTGAAACATTAATGCATATCCAATTTATAAATTTTTAAGAGAATAAATATATATAAATTTGTATTCATTCATTTAATCCCGCTATCCAAGCATTTAAAGGTAATTCGTACAAATTTCCTTGCAGCTGCTTCATGCTTGCCGTTAATTCCCCTTGGATACTTTGTATCTCCTCTTTATTTTCAACTCGAGCGACAGTTGAAAATGTAACAGTGTATAAATGTTAGTCGAATGAAGATTTTCTTCTATTTTGAATTATTCAGAACTTTAAAATATATTGTGAAATATATATACATACATATATATATATATATATATATTATCTTCAATTTACCACTCATGTACAACTAACTTCCTACTAGAGCTTATGTTTAATTAACTGTAATTAAATCCGATGTTCCAGTTATGCAATGTGAGTTGAAGAGTCAATAAGGCTTGGTTTGGTATTGTTTTTGAAAATTAAATTTGATTATTTAATAATTTTAGCATAAAAAAAAGGTGTTTAAAAAAATTTTTAGAAGTAATTATTTAAACTGAGTAGATTTAACAACATTTTGAAGAATTGTGTTGCAATTATACCTTGTAAAATAGTGATTATAAAATATTTAATTGGGGGATTTAATGAATACTTTAAAATCACTAATTAATTTCAACAAAAGCAGGTTGCCCTAGTGGTTGACACCTCACTTGGTATGCTTTCAAGCTTACCCACCACCGTATTGTTTGACAATTTTCCCCCACTATTTATGGGATATCCCCTACTCTTTGTGAGTTAGCACCTCTCGTTTCTGGAAGCTAATAGATACTCGGACCGTGCCTTAATGACTATTACTGTTGGTTCCAATTGTACTCTAAGCTAGTCCTGGTTATTTAAAAAAAAAAAAATCACTAATTAATTTGATCACCAAGACACAAGCATCCCTACCTTAATTATAAACTTGCATTTATACCAAATATAGTTTAATATATCTTATTTTTATATCTATTTTAAATATTTTATATATATAGATATATTTGTAGCAATTAACATGCAATTTACTAAACTTACACATGTGACCTTTAAGTTTATAAATAGTTATAATATCAGAATTAATAAAACATTTACTTGATTAATTATTGTACTGTCACAACTTTGATACCACTTGCTAGGGACACGGAATGCAATACTGCTATCTAATATCCACAAAGCAAATAATATAAGATGAAGAGAACCAAGCGTACAAGAATTTATATGGAAGCCTAAAACAAAGGAAATCATGACTGTTGGGATGAAGGAGAAAAAAAAATCACTATGTAGAAAATTATAATAATTACATACCTCATATTCTCTTTCCGATCCCAAACTCTAATTAAAACCAAGCCTTTCTGAGTCATATCATGCTCTAAACTCATAATTGAGCGTTACCAAGCCTACTGTGCTGAAGCTGTGTTCTTGACTCACTACTAAGCTCATAGCTCTCTCTCTCTCTCTCTAAATTAGGCCTCACTTCCCCACGAGTATCACTCAACAAACACGAAAATATTTCTTTTTACACATTTGGAAACTTTCTCCCAAAATAACCTAGAAACTTGGTTACCAAGTAACTCTGAAACTTGATCACCCAACTATCTCGTGCTTAGATCCCAAGTTCATGCATTTCAATGCTCGAAAAACTTCCATCGGGAAAATCTTTTATGACACGTGATATATATATATTTTTCATAAAAAAATTAACCTTTCAATAAGAATGTAACATGTGATATAACTTTTTAATTGAAAATTTTCTCGTAAATGAGAAAAGAAATACCAACATTAATTTTTTATTGAAGAGTAATGTCACGTATCACATTATTTGAAATGCCCCAATCCGAACCGTCACTAGGCTCCTATCCGATTGGTACGCCCGGGCACCCCAACGAATCCCTCAATGCCCATCTTGATGGGAAAAAGGCATTCGAGGAGCGAACCCTCTTAACTTAAGACTTAACTTTAGCGGAAGCTAAATCTTTTAAACCTTAAAGTTGAAATGGTTTGGGTTGGGTTGATACTATTCATTTGATCATTTTTAAAACTCAAAACCGGCAGCATAACGGCTGCAATTTGGATAAACCAAAAACTTGAAAATCAATTTGAACACTTCAAACTATAATCACAATCCAATCTAACTTCTCGCAATCCAGTTTATCAACATAAACACAAAAATTTGAAACCTTCAAAGACAAGATATAAACATGTGCTTTTAAATCTAGTAAGCTTGATTTTACAAGCACAAAATGATGCACTTTCACACAACTCAAAAGGTATAACTCTTTTTTATACAAAATGTACAAACATATGCAAAATACAAAAGACACAAAATATGCACATCACATTCTTCAAGAAGCAAATGCCAACACTTGCACCCACTTGAATACGAAGGAGGGAGGCTTCACTAGTCATCACCCACACAAGTACCTGAGGAGGTTTTTATAAACAATTTGAAGAGTGAGCTATAAAGCTCAGTGAGTGCAATAGTTTATAAACTTAACTTTACTTTTTGAAAACTTCCTCCTTAGAAAACTTTAATGAAAGTTTCTAATTCTTAAAAACATTTAAAACATAAATCTCATTCAATTGCATAACATTAATATAAACAATTTATAATAAACTTGTAAAGCATAAATCTGAACATGCTTAAAAATAACTGAACTTTATAAAAACACCATTCGTAACCCTAATCTCTTGACCACACGGCGACTTAGCTAAGGCTGCAGGTGTGGTAGGTCACAAGGCGATGTGTCTGACATCCACCGCAACCAACTCTCTGAGACCTCTCAGCAACTACATGTGGAATTCTGCATCGCTAACCGTAGTGCGAGACCATATCCCATAAAGTAGGGGCGACACACTCACTCATAACTCTAACCACACAGTTAGTGACTCGTTTCCCCCAACTCTTGCCTTACTAAGTGGGATATACTGTACGGGTCTGAACTCGATAAACTGGTGGGTACTTATGGCCTTTGAAAACTTTATTATTCTCTAATGCTATGCCTTACAAATCTTTATACTTGGTGCACAAGCACAAAAGCTTTAACTTGAAAGCTTTAAACTTGAGTCATTTAAATCGTTTACTTTACAAATACAATACATGTATTTAAATACAAGAACTTATACATGCAAAAGCATAAAATCTAGTTTATCAATGCAAAAGCATAAATCACTTTAGAAAACTCTTTGAAAGTGCACTCACCTTAAGCTTGGGCTTAACTCGAAAGACCTTCAAAAGCCCTCTCGTGATCTGATCGAATGCTCTTCACCTGCGCAACACATATATACATAAATTTACATTTGCGTCAACTTCTGAAAACTCGAAATAATAAAAATTACATAATCCCTACTAAGTGACCCTTTTTAGGCATAACTCTCCATTTTTGGTTCCTTAATTTAATCTTCGACTTTTATTAATCTCAATACCCCTAATTAAACTCATTAGGGTCATCCAAACTCTCAACGGACGTCATATGGGCCAATTTACAAAATTGCCCCTTTAAACTAGTTTAGCGCACGTTTTGGTTTCTCTCTAACTCTTTGGTTTTCTAAACTCCCAATATGCTTAAATCCACTTAATTTTCAACTCATTTTCACTCAAAAACAACCAACAAACAAATCATAATGAAACCCATTTCGAAACAACTTAGACACCAACGAAATCATCAATGCGAATCAATTTCGAATTGAATAACTTACCCCTTTTTCCTCTCGCGTTGACTTCGCTTTGACTTCGTTTAGGGACTGTTTTGGTGACAGATCTGGGTTGGGTTCATGCTAGTTTTCTTCCTCCTTTCTTCTCATCTCTTCCTTTCTCTCTTTCTCTCTCGGCTTCACCGCGATTGGGTCGCCGGTTTCGCCGCCGTTCTGTTGTCTGTTCGCGAGGGTGGAGAACTGGTTTCGAGCTCGGTTCAGCTCCGTTTCAATTGAGTTTGGGTCATGCTTGAGCTGGTCTACGTGCGGATCGAGCTGGAGCAGCTCGTCGGCATCTTCTTCCGCGTCGATCAGAGCTGTCCGTGCGGCAGTTCTGCTCGGTTTTGGAGTCGCACGGTCGTCGAATCTGATCTGCAGCTCGGCGTGCACGCGATTAGCTTCGGGTTGTCTTCACCGTACGGTTCTGGTCGATCGACGGTGGCTGATCGGTGGCAGCTCTTCTTCTTCTTTCTTCTTCTCTTCTTCTTTTTTCTTTCTTCCTCTTCTTCACGTTTTCGCGACAACTTTCTCTCTTATTTCTGTTTTAACTTTGAAGTCAACCATCAATGTTTTTAGCTTCTAATTTTCTCCCCAATAATCTCGATAATTCCACTTATGCCCTAAGAAAACTTCATTCTCTTCCCTTAGCTTTTAGCTTAATATTACTATGATCATAATTTTAAAATTTATCTTCAATTTAGTCCATTTTTATCTTAAAAATTTTTCGATTTCAT
Source organism: Nephelium lappaceum (assembly GCA_021234005.1). NCBI lineage: Eukaryota > Viridiplantae > Streptophyta > Magnoliopsida > Sapindales > Sapindaceae > Nephelium > Nephelium lappaceum. The sequence goes on from CM038006.1 coordinate 17,773,873, forward strand.
TTACTATTTTAACTTCCCGTTTAATCTCCAATTGAGTTTAAATCAATCTCTATGGGTTCTCTATGACCTTAAGTCTTTCCATAAACCATTTAGGGTCTCTAATCAATACTTAGAGACTATTCCTGAGGAATCTGTATAATATAAAAATAGAGGGTTTACAATTTCTCCCCTCCTTATAAAAATTTCGTCCTCGAAATTAAATTACATACCTTTCTCAAATAGGTGAGGATACTGAGCACGTATCTACTCCTCATGCTTCCATGTAGCTTCCTCAGATCCATGATTCCTCCACAAGACTTTGACCAATGGTATCGCTCTACAGCGCAACACCTGCTCTCTACGATGCAAGATCTCTATAGGCTTCTCTTCATAGGTTAAATTCTCTCTAAGTTGCACCGGTTGTTCTCTAAGAATATGTGAAGGATCTGCTACATACTTCCGTAACATGAAAACATGGAATACGTCGTGGATATTTACTAACTTTGGTGGTAATTTCAATCTATAAGCCACCTCTCCAATCCTTTCTATGATCTCATACGGTCCTATGTATTGCGGACTCAGTTTGCCTCGCTTCCCAAATCTTAACACTCATTTCCATGGCGATATCCGCAGGAACACTCTGTCACCCACCTGAAATTCCAAATCTCTTCTTCGATTGTCCGCATAGCTTTTCTGCTTGTCACTGGCTATCTTCAGCTTTTCTTTGATCACATTTATTATTTCTGTAGTGATCTGGACAATCTCTGGGCCAATCAATTTCTTTTCACCTACCTCATCCCAGCAAACTGGGGTCCTACATTTCCTGCCATACAATGCTTCATATGGTGCCATCTCTATACTGGACTGGTAGCTATTGTTGTAGGCAAACTCTATCAGTGGTAGGTGAATATCCCAGCTCCTCCTGAATTTCATAACACAAGATCTCAACATATCCCTGAGGGTCTGGATAATCCTCTCAGATTGGCCATCCGTCTGTGGGTGAAATGTCGTACTGAAATGTAACTTGGTACCTAAAGCTTCTTGTAGCTTAGGCCAGAATCTAGATGTGAATCGAGGGTCTCTGTCTGATACGATAGACACTGGGGCGCCATGGAATCTTACAATCTCATCTACGTATAACTACGTCAATCTATCCAGGGAGTAGGTATTCTTAATCGCTAAAAAGTGAGCGGACTTCGTCAATCGATCAACAATCACCCATATAGCATCGTACCCACTCTGTGTCCTCGGTAGCCCTACCATAAAATCCATAGGAATCCTCTCCCATTTCCACTCAAGGATCAGTAGGGGTTGTAGTAAACCTGCTAGCTTCTGGTGCTCTGCTTTGATCTGTTGGCAAGTTAAACACTTGGCTATGAACTCTGCTATGTCTCTCTTCATCCCTTTCCACCAATAATAGTCTTTCAGAGTTCGATACATCTTTGTGCTCCCTAGGTGCATGGCATAAGCTGATGAGTGTGCCTCTGTCATGATTTCGTTCCTCAAATCTCCCAAATCTGGCACACATAACCTATTACCCAAGACAAGCGTCTGATCATCCCTCAACATGAAGCTGCTCTGCTTTCCAGCCTCTATCCCCCCCTTTAACTTGCTCAACTGAGGATCCTGGGCCTGAAGTTCTCTGATCTTGTCAATCAACACTGGACGAACGTGGAATGCAGCTAGCAATGCACCTGAATTCGTCACCTCTAACTTGACACCCATGGATCTCAACTCAACCAACTGAGGGAGATATTCTGCCTTTAGCTGAGTTAGGGAACCTATGGCCTTGCGACTTAAGGCATCTGCCACCACATTCGCCTTGTCAAGATGGTATTCTATAGTGCAGTCATAATCCTTGATCAACTCTATCCACCTCCTCTGCCTCATATTCAACTCTTTCTAGGTGAATAGATATTGCAAACTCTTGTGGTCAGTAAAGATTCTACAGGGAACTCCATAAAGGTAGTGCCTCCAAATCCTCAAAGCAAACACAACAACTGCTAACTCCAAGTCGTGTGTTGGGTAATTCACTTCATACTTCTTCAACTGTCTTGAAGCATAAGCTACTACCCTATCCTCTTACATCAACACACATCCTAAACCCTGTCTGGAAGCATCACAAAACACTGTGAAGCCCTCTGTCCCTGATGGTAATGTAAGTACAAGCGTCGAAGTCAATTTCTGTTTCAACTCTTCAAAACTCTTCTGGCATGCAGCTGACCATTCAAACTTCTCCTCTTTTCTTGTTAACTTTGTTAAGGAATCTGCTATCTTGGAAAACCCCTCCACGAACTTTCTGTAATAGCTTGCTAGGCCTAGGAAACTTCTGACCTCGGTCACATTCGTGGGTGGCTTCCAACTGACTATTGCCTCTACTTTCTGGGGATCAACTGATATACCCTCTAAGGATACCACATGACCCAAGAAGGCAACTCTGTCTAGCCAAAACTAGCACTTACTGAATTTGACATATAATTGATGTTCCCTCAATGTCTGTAGCACAACTCTTAAGTGTTCTGCGTGCTGTTCGTGGCTGCTTGAATACACTAGGATGTCATCAATAAACACAATGACGAACTTGTCCAAACAGGGCCTGAAGATTCTGTTCATTAAGTCCATGAAAGCAGCTGGGGCATTGGTTAATCCGAATGGCATCACCAAAAACTTATAATGCCCATATCGAGTCCTAAAGGCTGACTTAGACACATCTTCCCTGCGTATCTTCAACTGATGGTAACCTGACCTCAAATCAATCTTAGAGAATACCTTGGCACCCTGTAACTAATCAAATAAGTCATCAATACGTGGTAGCGGATATTGATTCCTAATGGTTGCCCTGTTCAATTGTCTGTAATCAACACACAACCTGAGGCTTCCATCTTTTTTCTTCACAAATAAGACAGGTGCTCCCCAAGGTGAAGTACTCGGCCTAATGAATCCCTTACTTAGATATTCTTCCATCTGGACCTTCAATTCTTTCAACTCTATTGGTGCCATTCTGTATGGCGTAATAGAGATAGGTTCTGTACCTGGTGCCAGCTCGATTTCAAACACTATCTCCCTATTTGGTGGTAGCCTTGGGAGGTCATCTGGAAATATGTCTGGGAACTCCCTAACCACTGGAACCTCTTTCAACTTCACCTCATCATTCTTCGGTCCCACTGCATAAGCCAAGTATCCCTGGCACACCTTCCTAAGCATCTTACTAGCTTTTACTGCACTGATCAAACTAGTAGGGAGTATCTTCCTGTCTCCATAAAAGATAATCTCAAATCCCTCAGGTGTACTCAACCTAACCTCTTTCCTATAGCAGTCGAGGGTGCCTCTATGTTTTGCTAGCCAATCCATACTTAGGATCACGTTAAAATCATGGATAGCTAGTATCACCAAATCAGCCTCAAATACTTGAACCCCAATAATTACTTCACTTCTCATGTATACTCTATCTGCAATGAGAGAATCTCCTGTGGGAAGGGAGACCAACATACTACACTCTGAAGGGCTTACATCTATCCTAACCCTATCCACAAAGTCTCCTGACACAAAGGGATGTGTAGCCCCTGGGTTAATCAATGCATGTGCCGCTGTACCAAATAGAGACACCATACCTATCACTACGTCTGGCGCTGCATCTGCCTGCTGCTGAGTGGCGGCATATACTCTGGCCTGAGTACGAGGTCTACCAGGCTGTCCCCTAGGTGTTGTACTGCCATTAGGGCCTCCACTAGGCCTCTCTGTAACCGTCGATCCTCCAACATGAGAACCTCTCCTGTCGGGTCCTCTACTCCCACTAGGCTGTCCCTACGCCCCTGTCCTGGTCTTTATTTGCGGAGGCACGATTGCCATGGGACAATCCCGCATAAAGTGACCCTCATGACCACATCTGTAACACCCAGTCTTGCCTTGCATACACTCTCCTAGGTGTCGTATGCCACACTTAGGGCATGGTTGTCTGGACTTGCCACTCCGCTGGCTCTTAGATCCGCCCGTCTGTCTCACTAAACTTTGGCTACTACGGGCTATCTAGGACTGTCTACGGCTATTCGTGAAGAAAGACTGGCCTCCACTCTTGGTCATCTTACTGGAGCTGTCTTGTGGATTACCTGTCCATCCGCGCTTTTGCTCGAATTTCTTTGGCTTGGGGAAAGTTGCCATTGTCTTCTCTACTCTAGTGGCTACCTGTACCAACTCCCCATATCTGGTATGTGTAGTAAAGGTAACATAAGCCCTGATCCTTGAATTGAGACCTGACATAAATCTGTTTATCTTCTGCTCTTCATCTGTGGCAATGAAAGGAACCAATCTGAGGTACTATGTAAACTTCCTCTCATACTCTGCCACTGTCAAGCTTCCATATTCAAACCTGAAGAATTCTTCAATCTTTGCATCCTTATATGCTTTAGGGAAAAATTGATTCTTGAATTCCTTTTGAAAATCTGCCCAAGTAACTCCCTCTGGATGCGACCTCTCATGTGCCTTCCACCACTCCTTAGCACTGTCTCTGAGTAGGAAGGCTGAAAATTCCACTCTCTGTTCATCTGAGCATCTCATAACTCGAAATATCTCTTCATTAGCCTCTAACCATGAGAGTGCCTGCTCTGGCTCTCTTGTGCCATCAAAGGTCTTAGTGCCTAACTTCTGGGTGGGCTCTATGGTCACTCGAGCCTCTCGCGGCTAATTAATTGTCGCTGTTATTGCCTGTGCTAAGTGCTCCGCATCCACCTGCGGTCCTTGGGTCTATCAGGCTGAGGTGATGGTTCTGGGTGTGAAGAGCTACTAGGCACATTGACAGACTCATCAACATGCTCCTTCCCTAGTGTGGGTGCCTCTGCGACTGCCCTCCTCGTCCTCTGGCGACCTCGACGTTGCATGCTTTTGTAAGATTCAAAAATGCATAAACATGAGACTTTTTAATGCATGAAAATCATTTATGAAATCATGCAGTGCATGAACTGAAAACTTTAAACTCATGAAATCTTGAAAACTTGACTTAAAACAACTTTAAAGCTTCCTAAACTCTTTCTGAAAACCGTGGCTCTGATACCACCTGAAATGCCCCAATCCGAACCGCCACTAGGCTCCTATCCGATCGGTACGCCCAGGCACCCTAACGAATCCCTCAATGCCCATCTTGATGGGAAAAAGGCATTCGAGAAGCGAACTCTCTTAACTTAAGACTTAACTTTAGCGGAAGCTAAATCTTTTAAACCTTAAAGTTGAAATGGTTTGGGTTGAGTTGATACTATTCATTTGACCATTTTTAAAACTCAAAACCGGCAGCATAACGACTGCAATTTGAATAAACCAAAAAACCTGAAATCCAATTTGAACACTTCAAACTATAATCACAATCCAATCTAACTTCTCGCAATCCAGTTTATCAACATAAACACAAAAATTTGAAACCTTCAAAGACAAGATATAAACATGTACTTTTAAATCTAGTAAGTTTGATTTTACAAGCACAAAATGATGCACTTTCACACAACTCAAAAGGTATAACTCTTTTTATTCAAAATGTACAAACATATGCAAAATACAAAAGACACAAAATATGCATATTACATTCTTCAAGAAGCAAATGCCAACACTTGCGCCCACTTGAATACGGAGGAGGGAGGCTTCACTAGTCTTCACCCACACGAGTACCTGAGGAGGTTTTTTATAAACAATTTGAAGAGTGAGCTATAAAGCTCAGTGAGTGCAATAGTTTATAAACTTAACTTTACTTTCTGAAAACTTCCTCCTTAGAAAACTTTAATGAAAGTTTCTAATTCTTAAAAACATTTAAAGCATAAATCTCATTCAATTGCATAGCATTAATATAAACAATTTATAATAAACTTGTAAAGCATAAATCTGAACATGCTTAAAAATAACTGAACTTTATAAAAGCACCATTCGTAACCCTAATCTCTTGACCACACGGCGACTTAGCTAAGGCCGCAGGTGTGGTAGGTCACAAGACGATGTATCTGACATCCACCGCAACCAACTCTCTGAGACCTCTCAGCAACTACGTGCGGAATTCTGCATCGCTAACCGTAGTGCGAGACCATATCCCACAAAGTAGGGGCGACACACTCACTCATAACTCTAACCACACAGTTAGTGACTCGTTTCCCCCAACTCTTGCCTTACTAATTGGGATATACCGTACGGGTCTGAACTCGATAAACTGGTGGGTACTTATGGCCTTTGAAAACTTTATTTTTCTCTAATACTATGCCTTACAAATCTTTATACTTGGTGCACAAGCACAAAAGCTTTAACTTGAAAGCTTTAAACTTAAGTCCTTGGACTCGTTTACTTTACAAATACAATACATGTATTTAAATACAAGAACTTATACATGCAAAAGCATAAAATCTAGTTTATCAATGCAAAAGCATAAATCACTTTAGAAAACTCTTTGAAAGTGCACTCACCTTAAGCTTGGGCTTAACTCGAAAGACCTTCAAAAGCCCTCTGATGATCCGATCGGATGCTCTTCACCTACACAACACATATATACATAAATTTACGTTTGCGTCAACTTCTGGAAACTCGAAATAATAAAAATTATATAATCCTCACTAAGTGACCCTTTTTAGGCGTAACTCTCCATTTTTGATTCCTTAATTTAATATTCGATTTTTATTAATCCTAATACGCCTAATTAAACTCATTAGGGTCATCCAAACTCTCAACGGACGCCATATGGGCCAATTTACAAAATTGCCCTTTAAACTAGTTTAGCGCACGTTTTGGTTTCTCTCTAACTCTTTGGTTTTCTAAACTCCCAATATGCTTAAATCCACTTAGTTTTCAACTCGTTTTCACTCAAAAACAACCAACAAACAAATCATAATGAAACCAATTTTGAATCAACTTAGACACTAACGAAATCATCAATGCGAATCAATTTCAAATTGAATAATTTACCCCTTTTTCCTCTCGTGTTGACTTCGCTTTGACTTCGTTTAGGGACTGTTTTGGTGACAGATCTAGGCTGGGTTCAAGCTAGTTTTCTTCCTCCTTTCTTCTCATCTCTTCCTTTCTCTCTTTCTCTCTCGGCTTCGCTGCGATTGGGTCACCGATTTCGCCGCCGTTCTGTTGTCTGTTCGCGCAGGTGGAGAGTTGGTTTCGAGCTCGGTTCAGCTCCGTTTCAATTGAGTTTGGGTCGTGCTTGAGCTGGTCTACATGCGAATCGAGCTGGAGCAGCTCGTCGGCATCTTCTTCCGCGTCGATCAGAGCTGTCCATGCGACAGTTCTGCTCGGTTTTGGAGTCGCGCGGTCGTCGGATCTGATCTGCAGCTCGGCGTGCACGCGATTAACTTCGGGTTGTCTCCGCCGTACGGTTCTGGTCGATCGACAATGGCTGACCGGCGGCAGCTCTTCTTCTTCTTTCTTCTTCTTTTCTTCTTCTTCTTTCTTTCTTCTTCTTCTTCGCGTTTTCGCGACAACTTTCTCTCTTATTTTTGTTTTAACTTTGAAGTCAACCATCAATGTTTTTAGCTTCTAATTTCATCCCCAATAATCTCGATAATTCCACTTACACCCTAAGAAAATTTCATTCTCTTCCCTTAGCTTTTAGCTTAATATTACTATGATCATAATTTTAAAATTTATCTTCAATTTAGTCCCTTTTTACCTTAAAATTTTTTCGATTTTATTTACTATTTTAACTTCCCGTTTAATCTCCAATTGAGTTTAAATCAATCCTTATGGGTTCTCTATGACCTTAAGTCTTTCCATAAACCATTTAGGGTCTCTAATCAATACTTAGGGACTATTCCTGAGAAATCTGTATAATATAAAATTAGAGGGTTTAAATTATTGTTGGAAGGTTACACCAACATTAGTATGACACATTAACTAAGTATTTCATGGAAGATTTTTTCTATGTTAACACAATATTTTATATTTTTCATACTTAGTTAACTTAGGTTTACCTCAATCATCAACTGCCAATATGATTATAATAAAAAAAATATATTTATATATATTCATACTCTTATAATAAAAAGGGATATTATGAAAAGCTTCCCTAGAAAGTAAAATAATCGTGATAGCCCTTAGTTTTTTTTTTTTTTTTTTTTTTTTTTTTATAATTAGGCGAATTGCTCCCTACCGTTAACTTTCCATCTAAAATATTAATATTTTTTGTCCGAAATCGTGAAATGACTAAAATATCCTTATTAAGATTCTATAAAATCTCTATTGTACTCTTCAAATTTATGCGCTGACTACAATATCCTTTAAATTATTAATTAATAATAATATTAAATTAAAAAAAAAAACACGATTAAAAAAAAATAAAACTATTTGGGTTTTTGGGTTGCTGGAAACCTAGAAATTATGGGTTTCCAACAACCTAAAAACCGAGAAAGGGGTTTTTTTTTTTTAATTTTTTAAATTAAGTGAACCTTCCCTGACTCGTTAAAAAAACTGGTTGATGTTAAATTTGAAGGATATTATGATAATTGAATAAGTAATTTTTTTTAATAAAATTAAATAAAAAAATTGAAATTAAATAATTAGTAAATAATTAAATAAAAATTTTAATTCATCAGATATCTACCGTCTATCGTAAAATAGACGATGGAGATTAATTTGAAAACTTTTAAAAATTAAATAAAAATAAAAATTTTTAATTTTAATTTTTTTAAATAATATTAATTAATTAAAAAAATTGAAAAAAAACAAAGTCATCTCTACTGTCCATCATAAGGATGAGCGGTGGAGATGGAGAAAAATATTTAAATAAAAAAAATATTAAAATGAAAAAAAAAAATCACAGGCAAGACTAGATCTTTTTTTTTTCATCTTCTTGTTCCATCTTTTTCTTCTGATTTCTTCTTATTCTTCTTTTGTCTTCTTCTTCTTCCTCTTTATCCATCTTTGCTTTTCATCATCTTTTTCTACTTCTATATTTGCTTTTAAATCTTCTTCTTCTTCATCAAGTGTCGACAGCCAACACCACCCAAGTCGGCTTGGTCTCCGGCAAAGAAGACTAGATTTGGTCTCCATCGATAGCCAACACACATCAACTTCTTACCAGTTCTTCTCTCTACCATTGAAGCTGCCACCGATGTCCTCCCACTAGATCCCTCCGCCATCGAAGCTGCTGTCAATCCCTTAGCCTCTATTACAATTCTCATTTCTCTCTCCTTCTGTCTCTATCTTCCCTTCCTTATGGTTTGTGATAGAATGTGGGATTTTTTTTATTTTTTATTTTTACGTGGTTTTTATGTGATTTGTTAATGAGAATGAACAAGAAAATGAAGAAAGAAGAAGAAGAATGTTGATGAGAATGAAGAAGATGAAGAATGAAGATGAAGAATAGAACACTTTTCCTCAATTTTTTTTTTTCATTTTTTCTTTTATTTTGGATTGATGATTGATGATATTGGTTTGATGATTGATAATAGTTTTTGATGATGGTTTGGAAGATTGGAAGATTGATGATGTGTGGAAACCTAAATTTCTGGGTTTCCAATCGAATGGAAACCCAAATTTTGGTTTTCTAGTTGAATGGAAACCTAGAATAATTTTTTTTTTTGTTTAATTTCTATTATTCTTTTTTTTATATTTTCATAAAAAAATTACTTTAATTATCAATAAATTTGAATGACATTTCAATGATCACATTCAGTAAAAGGGTATGATAGAAATTTTATATAATCTTGGTAAGGGTATTTTGGTCATTTCATAATTTTGGATAGAAAATATTATCACTTTGGATGGAAAATTAACGGTAGAAGGCAATTCACCTAATAAAAAAAAAATGAGGGTTATTCTTGATTAGTTTACTTTTCAGGGGAGAGTTTTATAATATTCCTTTAAAAAAAAAAAAATCCCACCTTCAACTAATTTTCAACATCAACCACCTCTAGTTAATCTTGATTTCTATCAACAACATCAACCCACCATTATCATCATTAAACCATCAATCCACCGTTATCAACTCATTTTAAGGCAAAAAAAAAAAAGAAAAAAAAATTCAACATCATCAAGAATTCACTCCAATCAAAAGCTACCAACACTCAAACCCAAAACCTTAATTTTAATCAAAATAAAAAAAAAAGAGCAGATTTTTATAATGATAACGTTAGCGATTTTGACAGTGGCCTTGGTTTCTTCTCGAATCTTCTAGATTTTGTGGCCTTATTTGCTTATGACTTTGTTGATCTATCTTGATGGAACCACGATCTTGAACAATATATCTGAAGCTTTGGCTCTTCGTTTGGACTGGACTTTTTTGTCTCTCCTCCGTCTTCTTGGCGGTCTAACAGAGACGCATCAAACCTAGATCTACCTTCAACATTGCGAAGCCGTCATCGATGATGGCGAAGACCTTCAACTTTGCCATGGCTGACGAAAAAGTGAACTTGGATGTTGGGTGCTGGGTATTGGGTATTGGGTATTGAGTGTCGATGATGGACAAAGAAGAAGATAGAGGAAGAAGAAAAATAAGAAGAAGACGATTGAAGAACAAGAAGACGGAAGATGGAGTAGATGAGGGATAACGACAGCTGGATGTAGGTTTGATATGGGTTCTTTTTAGACAAGTTCTCACGGCTAGAAAGGGAGGAGAGAAGAGAGGAGGGACGATGATAGCTAGAGGGAAAGAGAGAAAAGAGGAGGCTGATGGCCATGGGTTTGATTCTGACGGAATTACAATTTAGCTACCCATGCGAAACTCTAATTCAAGCGGAGCACATGTTTGGATATTATTACAATTTACCTACCTCCCGTTATCAACTTTCTGTTACCGTGAACTGATTCAGGGGTAAAGTTGTCATTTCGATGGGCAGTGGTCTAAAAAATTAAAAAAATTAAATGAATTAAAAAAAAAAATTCTCAGATGTAGCAGATGGAAGAAGGTGAAGGAAGATGGAAGAGGTGAAGGGATGAACGCCAAAGGAAGAAGGTGAGAGCAGATTGAAGAAGATGAATGAGAGAAAGAAGAAGAAGAAGAGAAGAAGAAGAGGAGGAGGACCGACGGACCGAGCAGCTCCGACCAGACCAAGATCAACGCCAAGCTCGTCGACGCAGCCACGATCTCGCCACAAACCGAGCAGCCGAAGCAAACCAGACCCGTTGTTGCACCCCAACAGACCGACGACGAGGACGAGGGGAGCTGCCGACGCGCACGACCTGTAGAACCCAGCTCAAGTCGACGCCAAGCACGAACCAGACCTCGCTGAACTCCACCAAGACTAGGCCTCAACGCACGCAGAACCGATGACAGATGGAAGGTAGATCGGAGCAGAACCGGCGACGGCAAGTGCCATCACGACCACCACGAAGACCCGAGGGGACCTGCCGACACGCACGACCTGTAGAACCCAGCTCAAGCCGACGCCAAGCACGAACCAGACCTCGCCGAACTCCACCAAGACCAGTCCTTAACGCACGCAGAACCGACGACAGATTGAAGGTAGATCGGAGCAAAACCGGCGACGGCAAGTGCCATCACGACCACCACGAAGACCCGACGCGAAAACAAGCTGATCCACGCCATTTTCAGCTCGAGATCAGACCCCGAACGCGACTAAATCGTGTCGGAATAGTGATGAAGTGTGACTGGAGCTGAACCAGAACAAAGGCAGCAGTTCAATCTCTAGTGCCATCACGACCACCACGAAGACCCGACGCGAAAACAAGCTGATCCACGCCATTTTCAGCTCGAGATCAGACCCCGAATGCGACCAAATCTTGTCGGAACAGTGATGAAGTGTGACTGGAGTTGAACCAGAACAAAGGCAGCAGTTCAATCTCTATTCAATTTTTCAATTTTGATTTTTCAATTTTTTATTCGGTCAATTACGTCAACTTCAACAATCAAGGGTATTTTCGTCTTTTTACTTTTTTTTACTGTTCACAGACAATTTTAACGGAAAGTTAATAACGGGAGGTAGGTAAATTGTAATAATATCCAAACATGTGCTCCGCTTGAATTAGAGTTTCGCATGGGTAGCTAAATTGTAATTCCATCTTTGATTCTTGAAGATGATTAAGGGATTTTTTTTTAAAAATTTTATATTTAATTTTTAAAATTTTAATTTATATTTAATTTTTAAAATTTAAAATTTTATTATTTTTTAAAATTAATCTCTACTGTCTATTTTAAAATAGATAATGGAGATCTAACAAATTAAATTTTTTATTTAATTTTTAATTTTTATTTAATTTTTTTCTAAAATTAATCTTTATCGTCTATATTTTAAAGGTTTGATGAATTAAATTTTTATTTAATAATTTAATTTTTTAGGCTTTTATTTAATTTTATTAAAACAAATAAAATTATCCATTTAGTTACCATTATACTCTTCAACTTTAACATTAATTGGTTTCTTTTTTTAATCTATAAGAGATAGTTTATCTAATTAAAAAAAATCAGAAGTTGTTCATAATTATTTTATTTTTTAGGGGTTTTTTCCCTAATATTCCTAATAAAATAATATTCATACTCTTGTTTTGTGAGAATGTGAATAACGTGGAGTAGTCCGTCAAAATCTTTCCTCGACCCGTGAAAGTGTTGACTTGAAACGTCTTCTTAAAAAACAAAAAGTTTGGCAGATGCGCAGATGATGAGTGTGGGTACAGAGGAGGAAAGCTAAAGCAGAAGAGGCTCTGTACCGTGATTGCTACATCATGTACTGTGATTGCAACGTCCATCCTTTGAATACTTATCAGACTTAAAATACATGGGATATGCTCACGATGTGATGAGAGTAACCAATTGAGCAATGGTAAGAATTAGTGTTTGGAATTACCAGCTTTTTATTTTCAATTTCAATTGCCAGTTGAGTGCATGCGCACCATTGTCCCATCACCAGCTAGCCATTGCAATATTGCAACTTTATATATATGAATAATCGAATTTTTACTGTTGAATATTGTAGACCCAAAAGATCATATAAACACATTGTCACATTTACACCAGCAAACTGCATCATCATGCAGTCATATATAAGGTGATTCTCAGGACCTGGCTGCCATACATATGTTAGTGATAACAAGGTTATACACTAGGGCATTTTGGATTCCATTTTATCAATATCCTAATAAGTTTGAGTTTATATGGTTATAGTCAAACAATTGAAGAAAAAGTTTAATTTTAATCTTTTTTTCTATTTTCTTTTTTACATTCACATTAATTAGAATCATATTCCATTTTTCTAAATCTCAAATTTAGAATAGTTAAAAATATATATATATATATATATGCAGGCATTATTGCATAATATTATGGATATCCCACTGACAAGTGGATCACAAGTGTACCCGCCAGTCCAATTGGAAAATCTATGAATATCCCACTGACAAAAATTCTTGTGTGACGATCTCACTCATCCCATACTATTATGCCACATCCCATAATGGTCGTACTATGCTGGACTACCGCCAGTATTGGAAACATCTATGAATATCCGACGGAAACAAATTCATGCGGGACTATCTCACTCGTCCAATAATATTATGCCACATCCCATAATTTATCTTTAAAAAACTGACATCCGTAATTTATGGGACAAAACCTTATTTTATTAGCCACTCTCACCAGTGCATAAACATTTTGCCTTCCAAAGACTTATCCACAAGACTTTTCTAAGCAATAATTTCTTGTTAAATCCAAATGTTTGAACTATTACCACGAACTCTATCTCTGTCTCTGTCTCCGGCAAATCTACTTCCAAAGACGTAAATCTACATACGTACAAGCCAAAATGAATCAAATGATCCAAAGGTTCAACATGCTGCGCTGGAAGTTCTGCGGGGCCGCTGCGGTTGTTTCAGGTAAACATATTGACAACTTAATTAAGATGAAAATGAACATGCATTTGAAACTGAAATTGAGCTCCTCTCTATCTCCTTTCTTACTTGGGCAAGAAATAAAAAATGATGAATGAGTGCTCCATTATAGCCTGATTATATAGAGTAGCTGCTATAGTACAGATCTAAAAGCAATGTCTAGCAATCAAAACAATGCTACTATTTATAGACTTCATTTCATGCTTCTTGATTAAACTTGTAGATCTGGAGTACCACTGGCCAAACATATTATTTACTGAGAGCAAGTCAAAGAGGGTCGTTTTAGTTGATTTATACTTTCAGCTGTTTAATTAAAAATTCATTAGAGTAGCCTGTTGGAGGTTAAGTTCGTCCAGATAATTTTCAGTTTATGATGTCCCCTTCTGAGTTTAAAAAGCGTTTGATGTTCTTCCATCCTACACGAGCAGATACTGCTATGATTCCTGGTTTTGAGCTTTGTTCACTTCTCAAATAAAATTCATTAGAGTAGCAGTCACCTTCTTGTTCTCCAGCCACCAGCCACCGTCTCTACCTTCTTCCTTCTGAGCCCTCTCTTTCTCTCTCTTTCACTTACCGCAGTCTCCAATCTCTCTCTTTTCTCTACATTTTTTTTTTCACTTACCGCAGTCACCAAGGTTCCCCGATAATGTTTATTTAGGTTTGACTGGAACCAGATGAACATCATCGGGAACAAACACACGCACATGATGTTCATCTGTTTGATATTATTATTAAATCCAGGGTATATTTTGATAATATATATATATATATTTTAATGTTTCTGTTTGTAGTGTCCTTTTGCTGTCAGGTTTTTAAAATTTTGATGGACAAAATATGTTCTTAAGAAAATGATCTAAACACGAGTCACTACAAGGCAAAGATGATCTGCTTTGAAACTTCAATAATGGACAATGAAGCTGGATCTACGTTTATGTTGTTTGGTAACGGAAAACCGTAGAAGAAGCAGAATAAGAGTAGTCATAAACATCCTGGTTTAGATCATATATCTTTGGAGAAAAACGAAAATAATTAAGAAATCTTGATCTGTATTTCTCAAATCAAATATGTATTTTTGTCTTATTTGATGAGAAAATTTAAATAGTCGTACATTTACTTCGAGAGGGAGAAAACTTTGCAGGTCAACCTTGTTTGAGTTTTTTTGGTGCTGGAAAATTTTTCTTGTTTGCTGCTAAATGAAGTATGGACAAATTATTTGAAAGTAAATTATCAGTGGGGTTTATTTATTTTTAAATCTAATTCTATAATTAATGTGTGTTTTGAAACAAACATCAAAATATAAAATGAATGTTTTTTAACCGTTGACAAATAATGGTGTCAAAAGAAGAATATTTTTATAGTTTGATATTAATTTCAAAACTTACACTAATTTTAATAATGTATGTACATTGATTTATCGGTTTAACATAAAGGAAAAAAGAAAGTAGACAGTTGTGGAAAAAAACGGTGGCCTTAAATTAGATGGTTTGGTTTAGAAAAATAAGTTAATTCAAACATCTAAAGCTTTAATTGCTATATGGACAAAAATTCTTAAAACCTTAGGTTAAATTAAAGTCAGAAGAAAAGTCTAATTGGTTTTGAAAATGCCCCATATATTGAAAAAGATATTTTGGACCTCTTGCATATGCATGGGGTAATGCATGCAACATTTATTGTGCCATAGGGCGATTTCAAAAGCTTTTAGGAGAACTTTTGCTTCCCAGCAAATTATTAATGTTGTAAGAAGCTAAAATAAATACGTGAGCCATGGTCTCTATCTGAATTTGTTTTTAAATGATTATTTAATTATAATGCAATTGCTTTGTGCTTAGTTTCAAAAATGGGACACTAGCTTGTTTATTCTCCGAGTTTTCTGCTGGTGTATGCGTAAAAATGACAAAGGGAGCGCTTTGATTGATAAAAGAAAATAACAACCACATAAGAGAGAAAATTTAAAAAATAAATAAATAAAAGAAAAACATTAATATGTGTTCTTACAAAAATATATATATATATATATATCAAGAATTGAAAAAAAAAATTACTACCTTGCTTTTGAATTAAAAATTATATTTACTTTTGTTAATGATTGAAATGGTCTAACCTCTGGACATGTTCTCGAGCGTCTTGTGTGTTGTCTCCACCTTGCCTCCACAGCTGTACTTGGAGATTGAGTGTCTTGTCTCCTCACCTCTGATATTAAAATTTTTCAGTTTTTTAAAATCATTTTAATAAAAAATTAAAATGGTTTAAGGTCGTTTTGTCATCACAAAAACTACCATTGGTCGGTGAAAATTGAAAAACTACAGTGATCTGTAAAAGTGTAATTTATGAATATGTGTTTTATATATTAAAAAAATAATAAAAGTAATATTATATGCATAACACATGTTAAGGTAATTCGAAAAACAAAACAATCACCACCATGCAGTTAGTATGTCCAATCAATTAAATAACTACCTACGTTTTCTACTTTTCTTTTGCCATGTCATCCTTCAACTTGGATGCAAAATTCAAGGACAGGAAACATGGTATATAAACAGCTGATATCAAAACTTCTAAGGGTAGCTTTGTTGGTTTAATCTACTTGAGATGAGAATTAATTTATATTTTACTCAATATTCTTAGTATATATATTGAACTGAGTACTGTATTGTTTTTATTTTGTCAGTTTTACTTTTTCTATAGTCGTTACATCTTATTAATTTAAAATCAGAATATTGATACAATATGTGTAATATATTTCTCTGATTGAATTAATTCATAGTTCTGGTGTTCGGCTACGAGTTGCTATGCTACACGATACTGACAGTTTTAATAACATTCTTCATGAACGACTCAAACGGATTTGAAATTAACAAAGCTGCTAGATATGTGATTGTAAAGGATGTGGCAAGAGGATCATTTGGGATAGCTGTGGCTTACATGTCGGAAGCCCAATTCAGTCATTTCAAAATGATCCGTTCTTCGATTTTATCCACCATAGCTGTAAGTATTTTTTCTTTATTTTTTTGAGATAAAGTAAGATTTCATTAGCAACCTGAAAAATCAAGGAAAATAAAGTTACATCAATAGATTGTCAAGAAAGATCCTCCATTGAGGACAAAGCTAGGATGGCCAGCTTGTGTGCTAGGCGATTATTCGATCTGGAAATGGCCTGGCAACTCATGACACTAACCTCTCTACCTAAGGCTTTTACATCAGCAGCAAGTATATGAGCTTGATAGAGGTTTGAGCTTCCAGAATTAACTATGAGTGCCATATTTACAACATCCACCTCCGCATTCTCTACCTACAAATTCAACCTCTTTGCTAACAACCGCCCTTCCTTAAAAGCAATCAGGTCTCCAATTTCTAGAGAGTAGTTCCCTCTGACTGGTTAATTTTGAGATAGTGGTAGGAAGAAAGTGACTAACACACTAATGCTCTCTTTAGACTTTTATCGAATGATTAGTGGACAACTCCTTAAAACACTAGTAACACCCAAGATCTTATTTGAATGGTGTCACAAATACAACAAGCAACACAATATAATGCAAGAATACAAACAAGCTAAGACTACAATCAAATTACAACATAATACAAGAGATTTTAGGTGGTTTACCAATATGACTACATCTATGCAGGTTACCGATTTTATTAATACAAAAATAACAAGGTTTCAAGAAATTACTTTTACTCACTAGCTATCTTCTCTTTTTAGTTCTTAATCTTTCAACCTCATAAGTTCTCAAGTTTAGGTTTTTTTTTAGGGAATATCCTAAAAAAACCCCTGAAAACGAAAATAACCTCAATTTACCCCCTCTTTTGAAAATATTAGTAAAAAAACTCCCTACCGTATCCCAAAAACGGTTTTCATCCGAATTTTGAGTGGTTTTGTAATAAAAATACTAAAAAACCAAAATACCCTTATAATATTAAAAAATAAAAAAATAAAAAACAAACAATTAATCAATTACCAAACTATCCTTTGATAACCAAAATTAAAAAAACATAACATAAATAATAAATTAATTTGAAAAAACTAAAAAATTAAATAAATATAAATAAAAACTAAATAAATTAAATTTAAATAAAAATTTAATTAATTAAATTTAAATTAAAAAAATTCATCAAATCTCCACCGTCCATCTTAAATGGACGGTGGAGATTTTGAAAAAAAAAATTATGGAGATCCAATCCCAGACTGGATCTCCACCATCCATCAATTACCATGGACGGCGGAGATCTAATCTGGATTAGATCTCCACCGATCCAGTTCAATCTTCAGTTGAACTTCAACATCAAACACATCATTATCATCATCAACAACACACAAAGAAATCGATCAAATAACCCATCAACAACAACAACAAAAACCCAGATTTCATATGCACAAAAAAAACTCAAGAACAATGCCCGCAGATCCACCGCTGCACCGCTCCACAATGACGATAGACAGCCGGCCATTCCTTACCGTCTTCTCTGTCTCCTTCACGAACCGCATTAGAAACAGCGCCTGTAAGATCTGATCTCCACCTCCTTACCGCCTCACCACTCAAC
This sequence comes from Nephelium lappaceum, assembly GCA_021234005.1. Classification (NCBI taxonomy): domain Eukaryota; kingdom Viridiplantae; phylum Streptophyta; class Magnoliopsida; order Sapindales; family Sapindaceae; genus Nephelium; species Nephelium lappaceum. The sequence goes on from CM038006.1 coordinate 17,792,197, forward strand.
GCAACGGCACACGGCTCCGTAACTTACCGTCCTCTCCATCTCCTCCACGAACCGCCTCGAAAACAGCGCCTGCACAATCTAATCTGCACCGTCGCACCACTCGACCTGCGAATCTGGGTGAGCGACTGGGCATCTAGTTTGAAGGTCTCCTATTTCGACCATGTCGGCGAGCTTCAAGTGCGAACATTTGGGTTCATTTAGGATCGAAGAAGAAGAAAAAAAAGAAGAAGAAGAAGAAGAAAAGGAAGGGAGATAGTGGCCGATGAAAAAGAAGAAGAAGAAGAGTGAAGGAGAGAGAGAGGGACACGGTGGCTGATGAAGAGTGAAAGAGAGAGGTTGAGATTTTTTTTTTTTTTTAATTTGTTTTCAAATTGTTTTTATTATTTTTTTATTTTTTTAATTAAAAAATTACATATTATATTTCAGTTGTAATTTACTGCTTATGATTGCATTCAATTACCTTTTTATCCTCAATATTAATGGATCCGTCACTTTCTTAACCGTTTTACTATTCCAATTGACGGTCGGACTTTTTTGGTTAATATTTTCAAAACCGGTGGTGGTTTGACATTATTTTCATTTTTAGGGGGCAAATTGATAATAACCCCTTTTTTTATTGCTCACAACTTGTAAAGACACACTCCACTCTTACGCTTACTAAAGTTTCTCTTAATATCATAACAATATACATGACAAGACTTGATAAAATTACAACAAAACCCACCAAAACTAGAAATTACAAAATAGCCCTAAAAACTATGATACATGTGATTACTTTGAGGCATATGTCAACAATCTCTACCTTGTTGAAAAGAAACTTCAACCCTTGAAAATTATTGGATAACATCTATATTTATAACACCTCCACCTTGACGAGAAATCGCTTGTCTCAATACGCCTCAAGTGGTGAGGTACCACTTAAATTTAATAAGAGCAAATGTTTAACAACTTTAGGCAATGCTCAAACTTGTCTCTTGTAATTGGTTTGGTGAGCATATCGGATGCATTTTCATCTGTATGAACATTTTCAATAGAAACTTCACCAACAATCCAATCTCTTATTCTATGTAATCAGATGTCAATGCGCTTGGTTCTTGCATCGAACACTTGATTCTTTGTTAAATTAATAGCACTTTGACTATCACTCTTAAGCAAAACCATATTTTGCTTAGCTCCCATATTATTCACCAAACCCTTCAACAAAATTACATCCTTCAATGCTTCCGTGATTGTCATGTATTCCACTTTGATGGTCGACAAAGCACTAGTAGGTTGGAGCATAGATCTTCAACTAATTGATCCACCCACATATATAAACACATACCTTGTAGTAGACATTCTTTTATCTAAGTCACCCGCATAATTGGAACAACAAACCCAACAACATTAGTTTCATCATATTTTCTTTCAAACATGATTCCTAACTCCTTAGTATCTTTCAAATATCGAAACGCCCATTTAATGGCCTGTCAATGCTCTTTGTCTAGATTTGCCATGTATTTGGAAGCTACATTAACTGCATGGGAGATATATGGTTTTGTATATACTGTGACATGCATCAAACAATTAACCGTATTTGTATACGACACCTTCATCATCTTGGAATTAGTAGAAGGACATTGTTTTGCACTTAATGCAAAATGTGAAGCAAGTGGAGTAGACACGACTTTAGCATCAATCCTGTTAAACTTCACAAGCACGTTATGAATGTATCTCCTTTGAGATGATCACAATTTCCCCACTTTTAGGTCTCTTTTAATCTCCATTCCAAGGATATTTTTTGCAACTCCAAGATCCTTCATGTCAAATTCTCCAAACTATGAGTTTTTGAGTTCATCAATTTTTGACACATCCCGATATGCTATAAGCATATCATCCACATACAACATCAACAAGACAATTGTACCATCATGAAACACATAAGAATAAATACAACAATCATACTTATTTCTTTTGTAGCCAATCTTTAACATATAAGAGTCAAAGTGCTTGTACTATCTTAGAGATTGTTTAAGTCCATAAAGTGTCTTATTTAATATACAAACAAGGTTCTCCTTTTCTACTTCCTTAAACCCTTATAGTTGAGCCATATAAATGACTTCTTCCAAATCTCTAAAAAGAAATGTCATCTTCACATTAGGTTTCTCTAACTTCGTGTCATATTAAGCTACCAAGGCCGACAATACTCGAATAGATATACGTTTCACCATCGGTGAGAAAATCTTATTGTAATCAATGCCTTTCTTTTGTGAGTACCATTTAGCAACCAAGTATGCTTTAAACTTTGGTGCTTCATTCTCATATATGCTTTCTTTTTTCCTAAACCCCATTTGCAACCAACAAGTTTTCGGTTTTTAGGTTTAGGAACCAACTCCCAAATGGAGTTCTTTTAAAAAAATTTCATCTTCTCTATCATAGCTTTCACCAATTCTCTTTATCATGACAAGCAATGACATCATGAAATGAAATTGGATCTCTCTCACTTGCCACAAGCGCAAAATGCACTTCCTTATTTTCATTATCCCAACCATACCTTTGTGATGACTTTGAGATTCATTTTGGCTTTCTTTGGACTATGGATCTAGGTTCTTCATGAACCTTTTCTTGTTGAGTCTCTTCTTACACATCTTCACTTTCTTTATTACTAAATTTTGTACTAAGAGGAATTTCAATGACAACTCCCTTTTCACCATCATTTTTCTTGACTTCTCCCATCAGCATGGAGGCTTCATCAAAGACTACGTCTTTACTTAGAACTTTCTTCTTGTTGGCCATATCATAAAGCTTTAATCCCTTTACTCCTTTCTCAAACCCGAAAACTATGCATTCAAGTGATTTTGATTATAGCTTGTTTCTCTCATCACTTGGGATAAGTACATATGTTTTACATCTGAAGACTTTTAAATTTTAGTCAGCTTCCTTGCCCATCCATACTTCTTTCGTCGATTTAAAATCAAGTAACTTTAATGGTAACCGGTTGACCAAATAATAAACTTGGTTTGCCGCTTTCACGTAAAATGATTCGGGCAACCCTACATGAAGTCTCATGCATCTAGCTCTTTCTAAGAGAGTTCTATTCATCCTCTCTATGGTACCACTTTGTTGAGAATTTTTCTTCACGATAAAATGTCTAGTGATGCCTTCAAGTTTGCAAAATTTAACAAATTTGTAATATTGTACTCACCTCTGTTGTCACTTCTCAAATACTTGATTTTTCTTCTAATTTGGCTTTTTACTTCTACCTTCCAATCCTTGAAGTTGTCAAAGAACTCGAATTTCTCTTTTATGAAGTAAACCAAAACTTTCCCGAAAAAATCATCCATGAATGAAACAAAGTAGTGGGCTTCACCATTTGATCTAATTGGTGTCAACCCCCACAGATTGGAGTGTATGTAATCGCAACCACTTGCTTTCATTTTTCTTGCTTGGAACTTAGAAGCTCACCTTCCTTTGGTTTCCCATAACACAATGCTTACAAAATTCTAAAGTGCATGAGCCAACATCTTTCAACAATTTTCGTGGATGTAGTTCTTGCAATGCTCTCTCACTCATATGTCGTAGCCTTAAATGTCAAAGTTAAGTTTTGTCTTTATGATTTTCTTTTTCCACAAAGATGGCCACTCCACCTAGAATTGTGTTCCCCAAAGCTTGTAAAGATTGTTGTGTAATTTTGTAGCAGGCATCATCACCATAGATCCCTTTGACACCTTGATAACACCATCCTTTGCAGAAAAAGAACACCTATTTGCATCAAGTGTGCCTAGAGATATCAAATTATTTTGAGTGCCAGAACATGTCTCGTACTATCTAAGGTTTGCACAATCTTATAAATCATTTTGATCTTGATTGTACCAATCCTAATGACCTTGAAAGTTGCATTGTTGCCCATTAATACTTCACCTCCATTTTGAGACTCATAAGTGTCAAACCATTCGTGATTTGTAGATATATGGAAAGAGTAGTTAGAACAAAAAAATCCATGTATCGAGATCATGACTAGTAAAAGCCATCGTCAAGTGTTCACTACAATCTTCAGATGAAACATCTGTCATAGAGCTTGTCTTGGCTTTTTTGCCTTCTTTGATCTACATTTTAAGTTTTCTATACTTTCGTTTATAATGACTTTTCATGCAACAACCATAGCACTTCACATTTTTCTTTCTAAATTTGGACTTAGAATTCTTCTCCAACTTCCTTCTTTCTTTTGTTCGACCCTACTCACTGGACTCCTTAGCTAAGAATCCTTCTCCTTAAGCTTTCCTTTCACTTGCCTTGTTCAATTTCACATAAAAATTTATATAAAAAACAACGTCATCACATTCAAGAGTCTCCTTGTCAAATAACAAAGTAGTTCTAAAATGCTTAAAGAAATTTGGTAAAGATTTCAATAACAATTGAGTTTTATCATTATCCCTATACTTCATATTAACCCATATTAGATTACTAATACACCGGTTAAATTCATTCAAGTGTACCATCGCATCTCCACCCTTTTCTATTTTTAGGTTGATCTTTTAGAGTTAATTCGTTGGATAAAGATTTTCCAATGTAGAGCTTATCTAGCTTCTCCCATATGTCTTCACCACTTTTTTCTTCCATTACATTACATATCACTTCATTAGGAAGATGTAACTCTATAGAACTCATAGCCTTCTTATCTAATATTTTCCACGACTCCGGAGACATTTCCTCAAGCTTGGATTCAAACCCCGAAATAGTGAAAAATAAGTCTCATTTAATGAAGATATTCTTCATCTTCCTTTTCCAAAATGTCAAGTTTGATTTTCCATCAAATGGCTTCACTTCAAAATTCATCCCACCAAAGCTTCCAAACATTGTGTTACTCCCCTCGACCATGCAAACAATTTTATATAACTTAGTGCTCTGATACCACTTATAGGAGGAAAGCGACTAACACACTAGTACTATTTTAGGATCTTTATCGAACACTTGGTAGACAACTCCTAATAACACTAGTGATACCTAAGATCTTGTTTGAATGACCTTACAAATACAACAAGTAACATAACATAAAAGCAAGAACATAAACAAGCTAAGAGTAAAATCAAACCACATCACAACACAAGAGTTTTTACATGATTCAACAAAATGACTATGTCCACGGAAGTCACCAATTTTACTTATATGAAAATAACAAGATTATAAGAGATTACCTTTACTCATAAGCTATCTTCTCCCTCTAGTTCTCAATCTTTCAACCTCATAAGCTCTTAACTTTAGGTTTTCTTTATTGCTTATAACTTGTAGAGACACACTCCTCTCTTACACTTACTAAAATTTCTCTAAATAACATAACAATATATATTAAAAGATTTTCTAAAATTATAACAAAGCCCATCCAAATGAAAAATTACAAAATAATACCAAAAACTACCAAACTACCACACAAGTAGTTACTTTGAGGCATATATCAATAATAGCAACCCTTATGGATCCACCATCATCTCTAATTGCCACTCCGACCCCTACAAATTGATGACCATTTATGATGGCCACTTCAAAATTTAATTTCAACCAACCTAGATCTAGTGGTCGCCAAGAAGAATGAGCACGTTGAATTTGAGAGGTTAATCCCTGAGAGACAACTTTTTAAGTTTCTTGAAACTCATTCAAAAAATTAATTACCTATTCAACCAGCCTGTCCAGCTCGACGTTGACACTTGATAGTGAACTTGCATTTCCCTACCTTTAAATACACCAAAGAATCACACACAACTAAGCTAAAGTATCCTTATTGAAAAAGAATTAAATACCTTGTAGACCATCTAAAACATCCATCCCTTTAAAATTGAGAACTTGATCCCTTGCTACATAGGGCTGTCAAACCTTAATCACTTTGGAACATTGGAGAAGAGCATGGGAACCGGTTTCTTTACATGCTTCACAATCAGGACACATCTCATTCTCTATGATATTTATACGGACTAGGTTTACTCTAGTTTGGAGAGCATCTTTACACGCCCTCCATACAAATATTTTAATCTTAGGCTGAATTGCAAGACATCATGAAGCTATCCATCAGGCTTGAGTTCCTACTTTTGAAAAGGAAGAAGTGAGGGATTTCCCATGGCAAGCTACCGTATAACCACTCGTTCCTGTAAAGATGCCTCTATTATCGAAATGCCAATACCAGTGATCCTCCACATCTCTAAAGCTAATAGGAATGGAATATATCATCTCCCTATCTACTGGAAGCATCAAATTGTTGATCTTCTGCACATCCTAATAGTGGTATTGATCCATTATCAGCTCAACAACTTTCATATTGTCATTTGAAGTGCTACTTTAGGTTTGAAGGAAGTTAGTCTTGAAAGCCATGAATCTTTGAAGACTCTGATCTATTTTCCATTTCTAGCGTACCATCTAAGACCTTTCAAGAGCAGCTCCCTCCTCTAAATAAAACTTCGCTACAAGTGTGAACACCCCTATTTAAGACCTGTATTCAGAAAACCATAATAGGGAAAATATTTGGCCTTTAAAAGTTTACTGGCTAAGGATTCAGGAGAGACAAGTAGCTTTCATGCTTGTTTTGAAAGGAGGGCCTAGTTAAAGCTAATTAAATTCTTAAAACCAAGTCCCCATTCCACCTTTGGACAACACATCTCTTCCTAGCTTACCCAACTAATTTTTCTTTTATCATTTCGAGTCCCCCACTAATATTTAGAAGCCATGGACCCAATCTCCTTATAAAAGCCTACTAGGAGTTGGAAAATACTCATTGTGTAAGTGGGAATAGCTTACACCACTGCTTTTAGGAGAATCTCCTTCCCTTCTTAAGAGAACACATTACTTTTCTGGCTTTGTAACTTCCACCAAACCTGATCCTTGATAACACTAAAGGTTTTCATTTTGCCTCTACCCACCAAGGTTGGTAACCCCAAGTATTTGTCATATGTGTTACCATCAACAAGCCCAAGCATATTCTGGATAGCTTGTCGCAAAGAAGCACCCACGTTTGGATTAAAAACAAGGCTGGACTTTTTATGATTCACAACTGCCTTGAACCCCTTTCATGGGTTTTAAGGATTTCCATGATCTTCGCACAATTATTCGTCGAGACTTTGCAAAAAAAAAACGCTATCTTCCACAAAAAACAAGTGACTTATGAGTGGACTTCTTCTGCAACTTCTGAGACCTAATCCCTTACCATTAAGATTAGCCTTTTTTATCAAACTTGAGAGGATTTCTACACATAACAAAAAAGGTAAGGTGAGAGGGGGCAACCTCTGTCTAAATCTCCTAAAAAAAACCTCACTCAACTTGCTCATACGCTTTTCTCAAGTCTAATTTAAGAGCCATTGCTCATTTCTTTCCCATCTTTTTGCAACTAATGGAGTGGAAGAGTTCAAATGAGGCTATGACATTACCAAAAATCTGCCAATTGGGAACAAAGGCAAATTGATTTGAAGAGATGAGTTTAGGTAGCGACGCTTTAAGCTATTGGCATCCATTTTTACAACTATTTTATATATTACATTATTTAAGTTTATAGGCCAAAACTCATTTAGATTTTATGGATTATTCGTCTTTGGAATTAGGACTACATTTGTATAGTTAAAGTCTCCAACTGAGGCCTCCCATTTCAAAATCATCAAGCAAACCTTTGTAACATCACTCCGTACCACAGACTTGAATCTCTGAAAAGAATAGTGCATAGAATCCGTCTGACCCTAAAGCCTTTGTAGATCCCAGCTCTATAACCGCTATTTTAATCTCATTTTCTCGAAATAGGGCTAAAAGAGTTTCTCTCATTGAGTCATTCAAGCAAACATCAACATTATCATATGCTTTAGTAATATCAGAGTCATTTAGAGTGGAAGAGGTAAACAAACTAGAAAAATAATGACACACCAACCGTGCAAGCTCACCTGAATCCTCTACCACCTTATTGTTCTCATATTTCAACTACATAATCATATTATTCTTCTGACGGTTTGAAGCTCTAAGATGGAAGTATCTTGTAATTTGATCCCCTACTGCTAACCACTCAGCTCTTGAGTGCTCTTTTCAATATAGTTCCTCTTGAAACATAAGTTGTTCTAACTTTTCCTATCTTCTTTATATCTCCTGTGTATAAATTTTGAATTTGCCTTTACTTCTCTTCAATACTCTTCTTCAGGAATCCGAACCGCTCTCTACTCCATTCATGTAGTTTAAAAGCACAAAGAGACATCATCCTTTTTAAATCTACCAAGGGCAAAGACTTCCTCTCGCTGCTCATACATCCAAAACCATCTCATGAAAATCCTCTTCCTTTAACTAAAAAGGTTCAAATTTGAAGCTATTATATGGTTGAGTTTCAAACCTAAACCATGCCTCCTTAAACTTTAAAATGATAGATTGGTGGTTGGATGAGTTAAGGCCCAAGTGCTCAACCTTCGCATTTGAAAAATAATTTAATTAATTTTCTTTTTTTTTGGCTTTTTAAAGTTAAAATTTCTTATTAGACTACATTCATTCTGCACTACAGCCTAGCAATATCCTTTGTAGTTTTAGATTCCTAGGATGTTTTTAATTTATAATATTGTAGTACAAAAAATGCATAAAGGTCGCTTACATGGAATTGAACAGAGGTGCCATTAAAAGTGTTTTCACAAATTAATTTTAATCACATCATGTCATTCCTATTACAAATGGTATGTATTCCATAGATTTAATCTAAAAATCAATTAAAATAACATGATAAATAATTTATCATTATCATAAAATTCATGAAAAGATGTATCGAATGACATGATAAAGACAAATCTTCTTTATCATTATATATAGATTGTTTTCTTTTTAATTAATTTTTTAGACTCCATAGTATTATTCAAATATAATTGTAACTTTTGAATATTGTTGAAATCCATTTAATATATCATCATATTACAATCTCTAGCAACTTTAATATGCATGAAAAATAATATTTTCCTACCATAAAAGTTACTATGACAATATATTTTTTTATCAACAAATAATTTTAAGTTATTTAAATATTTATATTGAAACATAAAACAATGCTAAAAATATAAAATATTAGTATCCAAATTCATTTTTATTAATATGCAGCACATGTTAAATCACAAAAAAGAATGGATTTTTATAGCAAATTTAATTTCTTTAATATTATCATGATTTTGTTAATTTTTTTTATTATAAATTTAATTGTGTAATTTTCAATCACAAAACATTCGCATAGAATTTAGTCTCACATACATGCACTCTTCACATTGAACACATTGTTTCAGCATGTAAATCACACCTAATAACACCACCAAAACATTGTTGCGTATATAAAGTAGCACTAGAAGATGAAGCTTTTTGCCAAAATGGAATGCTGGATTGTAAACCAAACATTATATAACAAGACTAAACCAATCATTTTGTTGCAGGGATTGCTTCTATTTTCCCTTAATTTAATTTTACGGAAAAAGCACGACTCGTTGTATATAATTGGAATGCTGCTCTTAGCAGCGGGTGAAGCTGGATTGATTTTTCTTTTAAATGAATTTCTAGCGAGCCAAGTGCGGAGTCATGAACAAAATACTAACATAGAAGGGGATCAAGCGGAGTCTCCACCGAAGGATCGAATGGAGTCACCAATGGAGGATCGAGAGGAGGCTCAAAGGCCGGATCAAGAGGATGCTCGAAGGGAGGATCGAGTAAAAGCTCGAACAAGAGTATGGCAGATTTTTGCCTGGATTTCTAGTGTAATTGCCACATACGTGATAAGCAATTATTCATGGAAAGTCATTTTCTTCGCCTCAACATTGATTTTTGTTGGCATTTTCATCTTATTCGTGTTTGGGAAGTATTTTTACCACAGTAATGATTTTGGTGGTACTGGTAGCAGCATTTTTAATTTTATCCCTGTCCTTAAGGCCTCATTGTTAAATTAACACCTCAACGACCCTTCTTCTCCAGATCAGTTCCATGAAAATTATGGAAGTCAATTACACTTATCTCCTCAAGTCAAAATCCTCAGGTACTTTATTACTCTCCCTCTTTCTCGAATATCCTCAGTTCTCTCTCACATTGAAGCAACTATATATTGATAATAACGACAATTTATATATGAGAATTATTACTTATGTTTATGTGAACTCGAAGTACAACTGTTTTAACTAGTTCTATTAAATTTGTGAATTGAACAGAATCATCAAAATTATTTCACATTCTTTTTGTGTAGATTGGTTGCGTGAAAAATTCTTACCACAAACTTCTTTTCTGAAACGATGACATTAATTCGTTTAACATCCAAATTCTATTTATTGCAGATGGTTGGACAAAGCTGCCATTAAAGAAGATAAAAAACGGACTAGCCCGCTTTGCACCGTGAGACAGGTCGAGGAATCAAAATATCTGTTAAAGATGATTCCTATGTGGTCTACCTTCCTTGTGGTCAGTTTGGTATCATCAACAGGGGAAGCCTTTTCTAGTGAGCAGGGAAAGAATTTGGATTACACAGATTTTACCTTTTACTTAGTTTTTTTTCTTAAACCAATATCAAATGTAGCAGTTTCCTTCCTTTATCAAATGCTGCTAAACCCAAATCGGGGTTCAAAAGCTCAGCAGAAGCTGGGCAAAATTATGAGAATTTGGTTTGGAATGGTGCTAAGTACAATTTTCTGCGTCGTTGCTTGGCGTGTTGAGGTTCACAGGTTGCAGATTGTTCATCGCAAAGAAAAGAATCCTAATGAGACAATACATAAGACTCTAGTACAGATGGGCTGGACGAATTCATGATTGGTGAACTTCCTAATTCACTGCATATGTTTGCATCTGTAATGAGTAGCTTGGTCATCGATGGACTTGGAGGCATGGTCAGCATATTATATATGAGAGCAAATCAAAACCTTTTTGTTGGCGGCTTGAACGACAGTCGGCTGGACAAGTTGTTAGGCAATGTGCCCTAAGAGCTTGTAATTTGTAAACGTTTAAATAAATTATAAATAAATAAAGTTTATTTTATTCAAATTAATGTACATTTATGAAATGTTTGCTTCATACGAATATCATGTAACATCCATGATTACTTATGTAGTCTCAAATTAAGTATGTAAGTGTTATATACAAGAGGATTTAGTTTGAGATTAGTAATCAAAAGAGTCCGTAGAAAGCAAACAAAGATGGGTACTTTGTTTGTGGTAAATCTACAGCTGCGGTCCATTTCGTATTTGATACGATGATCTTATTCGGGATTGTTCATATGTCGATATGAAAATGGAGGCACTTATATAATAGAGATTATATAGGACTGGACCACGATAAAATGAGTTTCTTATTAATATCCGTTAAACAAAGAAATTCTTATTTATCGATTAGATGATCATATATGGATTGATCTTAATCCTGAGTGTTTAATGGACTCCTATTTGTTGGGTCATGTCTTTTGATTTACATGGGTGAGACTGTTATAGATTTACGGTCAATATGCTTCGTACTTTGGAGATGTGATTTAATAAGTGGCTGGGAACATTCTACACAATAGTGGAATCCACTCCTTCTTGCGAGAGGTAGATGAGTAGTTCCCTTAAGTGTTGATTCGGGTCTTGAACAATAAGAGCGCTCAACTTTCTGTTTATGAGTAAATGGAAAGATAAATTCATAAGTTGTTATGGATATATTGTTCATTAGAGAATCAATGGTACTTAAATGGAACAAGATATAATTAGAGAGGTATAACGGATTTTAATAACCTAGCTCTAATTATGAACTACTCGTGGAGGATCGAATCGTATGAAATGATTAAATCGATGGACACTGAAAATTCAGATTATGTAAAACATCTACAATTGTGAGAGTGCAACCTTAAGTTTTTAGTGGAGTAACTCTAAGGTTAATAATAGTGAATTATTAATTAAAGAGTTTAATTAATAATTCCGATATTATTGGAGCTCAAATTGTAGGTCCATTTGGTCCCCTTGCTAGCTCACAACCACATAAAGAAACAAGTTGAAGAATATAATTGGATTGTCCGATTATTGGTGTACATATAAATTTATGTACATGTTCATAAATTATTTAAATAATTTGATTATTTAAATATTTATAATTATTTAATTAATGGTTAATTATTTAATTATTTGTAGAGGTTATGGGTTCAATTCTAAATGATGTCATTAAATTAATTATGATTTAGAATCATTTATTTTAATGAAAAGTCATTTAATTAATTAATGGAAATAATAATTTTAATTGGAATAAGATTCCATTTAAATTATATTAAAAGAGTTTTAATTTAATGGGAATTAGATTTCATATTAAATTAAAAGAATAGAATTCTAATCCAATAAGGAATTTGATTTCATATTGGATATGAATTAAGTCTTTCAATTTAATTAGGAATTTGGATTCCTTGTTAAAATTGAAGAACCCTAGTTTGCCATTATAAAAAGATGTTTTTATAATTGGTAATGAGGATAGTGGTGATTGAGAGAATTTTTGGCTACTTGAACCAAAAATTTCCATTGATTAAAAATCACCTAATAGCCATCTACTTCAAAAGGATCTTCAAAAGATTGTGCCCACACACAGTTTCTTTTGTGAAGAGTCATAGCAAGGAAGATCAGGTGGTGAAGAATCTGCGAATCAAAAGGGATCAATTCAATCTTCATGCAAGGTAAGATTCGATCTTATGAATTAATTATTGAATCGTTATTACTAGCATCAATTGGGCATGTTTTATTTGAAAATTTTTAAGATTCACGTTTCCGCATTCGAATTAAAATCAAGATTTTTTCCCTTCAATTGGTATCAGAGCCCGGTTTCGCTAGTTTAATAATTGATTCAGTAATTAGTGAATTTCCTTTTGATTATTGATTCTTTGTATGTCATTGAGTAGGCACAAATTATTGTTTGATATATATTCATGATTGATGAATTGGGTTTGCATGGATTGATCGTTAATTGTATGGTTCTTTGGCTAATTTAATTTGATTAAATTTGTAAGCCGTTTGTGGCGATTTAATTTCCTTGTAATCATAGATTTAGGATTTTATTTTTGTCGAAGAATTCAAGTCGAAGAATGATGTGCAACGGCTCTGAAATTTCGTTTCTGGTTATGGGCGAAAAGCATGGTCTGATGTGTAGCTCTCGCGCAAAGGACTGGTGCGACTGGTTATGAACCAGTGCAACACTGGTCTATTGCAGGTCTGGTTCCGCTGGACAGAACGCGCATGACTGATGCGCTGGTGCAGGTCTGGTTCGGCTGGACAGAACGCGCATGGCTGATGGCTGGTGCACTGGTTCGCTGTGCTTCACGAACTGGTGTGACTGAGCCGCTGTGCGGACTGGTTTTGAACCAGTAGTGTGTTCGGCTGTTTTAGGCTGCGATTGATGGCTGGACCGGTGCTCTTAAACAGTGTGCAAACGGCGCAAACAACAGCATCCAGTTTCCGCGTGTAGATGCACCCAAATTTGCGCCCAGTCGTGTGCGACACATGTGCACTGGGTGCACATGTTGCACACGACAGTGTGATGCAAACCTGTGCACAAAAGTTGTGCACAGGTGGCACCACACTTGGTGCACATAAAAACACGCCAAAAAAACAAAGTCTGGTGTGTTGTATTCAAAGTGTAATAGAGCACTTGCTCATGTGTGTGACACATGGCAGCATCAATGTAATGCACTGTAAGTGTAATTGTTGCACTTGCTAGTTTGTGCATTATAAACAAAAACAGTACATGCTTGTGCGTCCAACATTTGGCAATCTTTTGGATAATTTTTGATGGCTTTAAAATTATAAAATGGGCTCTAGCCCAATCCATGTGATGGAGATTCTTAATAATTAAATTGGATTTAATTATTAACCTAAGAGAGCCTATCAAGATCATGAAGACCGTGAAGTCTTTGAAGACTACAAGTGAAGGCCAAGGAATGCCTTGGTTAATTTTGTAATATCTAAAATTAGTTTTAGGTCGTTAAAGCCAAAGAACCCGGTCAATCACATGTTATTTATTTTAATTGTTTATCATGTGATGATTGAATAATTTATTGATAACATGATTATGCATAAAATATGTCATATAGAATAGAAAGTGCCTACTCGTAGCATTATAACATGACATACATACATGTATTATTATTTATTTTTCTATTAAATAGTTTATTAGTTAAAATAGAGATAATAATACATTAAATACCAATTTCATAATTTGTTAGGATTTTAGTTAAAAATCCTAGGTTCACAAATTAGAAATATATAATTAGTTTTAATGTGATTAAAATAAATATATTTCAAATAATTGGTAGTTATAATGTGGATTAGATTTTAAGAGTTAAAATTGGGTAATCTCACATTAAATCTAATCTTCATAATTAAAGAGTTTAGATTAGATAGATTAGATCTTTCATAATAAATTAGATTTTTAAGAGTTAAAAATCTGGTAATTTATTAGGTGTTAATAGGATGATGATTCTAGTAACATACTGATTCCTAGTAACTTAGATTATACTTGTTAGCCGTTAATAATCTAAGATGATGATTAGGAATATTAAAATAGAAAACCCTAATCCTAAAATAGTGAGTGGGAGAGGGATATATGACAATATATCCCACGGTCTCCATCGTTAGTTCAACACCGTGAGATTTGAGTGGCGCCTCGAGACGGCTTTGTTTTCGTTCCCCTAAGGGTGGTGTCCATTTGGGTCAATATCAAGGTTGACTTCCTAACGGATAAGATTTCTGGATGTATTTTGGGATTGACCTACCCTAAGGCTGGCAATTCTCAAGTTAAGTTTAAGAGATCTGAAATGATGGGTTACACTCACAAAGGAATAAATTAATTAGTTAGTTTATTCCTTGATCGAAATAAGCGGTAGTCAGATAATATAGGAATAAGAGTTATTCTGTTATATTATTCGACTGAGATTTTCTCAATCTAACATACAAATATTTGACCTACCCTAAGGTGGCATTTATTTGTGGCATGTCAGATTATCGTGGCATAGTAATTCTTTTTAGGGTATTTCTAATTCATTATTCATGTATCATGCATCATGCATCATGTTTAATTTTATGCTAAAATTTATGATATTCATATGAAGCAAATTTTGAATAAAATTTTGTTTATTTATTTCAGCAATGCCGTCACCTTTAATTACTATACTTGCCAATGATAAACTGAATGGAGATAACTATGTTAAATGGAAAAATAATATGAACGCCATTCTGGTCTGTGAGGATCTAAAATTTGTCCTGACGGAGGAGTGTCCTCCTGTGCCACCTGCAAATGCCACGCGTAATGTACGCGAAACCTACCAAAATTGGGTTAAGGCTGATGAAAAGGCCCGTTGCTACCTGTTAGCAGGAATGTCCGACGTGCTTGCTAAGAAGCATGAGGCAATGACTACAGCATCTCAGATGATGGAGTCAATACAAGGGATGTTTGGGCAACCTTCTGAGCAGCAGCGACATGAAGCTGTTTGTGCTGCTATGACTGCTAAGATGAAGGAAGGGACATCAGTTCGAGAGCATGTCTTGAACATGATGACCTATTTTAATACAGCTGAAACTCATGGTGGGGTGATTGATGAGCCTAGCCAAGTGAGCATGATACTGCAAACTCTCCCAAAGAGTTTTATGCAATTTAAGAGCAATTATGTTATGAACAAACTGCAGTATAATATTACTCAATTGCTCAATGAACTCACTACTTATGAGTCCATGAATAAGGACAAGATTAAGTCTGGTGAAGCAAATGTTGCTGAAACTTCCACTTCTAATAAGAACAAGAGGAAAAGGATCACCAGTAAGGCTAAGGCAAAGCCTAAGAAACAGGTTACCCAAAAGAAGAAGCAAAAGAGCTCTAAGACTTCCAAACCCAAAGGAAAATGTTTTCATTGTGATGTGGAAGGTCACTGGAAGAGGAACTGTCCTAAGTACCTCGAAGAGCTCAAGAACAAAAAGAAAATGAAAGGTGAATATGATTTACTTGTCATTGAATCTTGCTTAGTGGAGAATGAATTATTCACCTGGATAATCGATTCAGGAGCCACTAATCATGTTTGTTCTTCTTTACAGTTGATTGATTCTTGGAGGGAGCTTGATGAGGGCGTGTTTACCATGCAAGTTGGCACTGGGGATGTCGTTTCAGCTAGAGCAGTGGGAGAAGTTAGACTTCAATTTTCAAATAATTGTTTTATTGTTTTGAACAATGTTTATTATATTCCAAATTTTAGAAGAAATTTGATTTCGGTTTCTAGATTATTGGAGCACAATTATTCAATTTCTTTTAGTAATAAAGATGTTATTATTTCTAGAAATGGTTTGAATATTTGTTCTGGAATATTAGAAAACAACATTTACATGTTAAAGTCGTTAACACGTAATTCACTGCTCAATACTGAATTGTTTAAAGTTGAAAAACCTAAAGCAAAGCGACAAAAGATTTCTCCTAATGATGATACCTATCTTTGGCATCTAAGACTTGGACATATTAATCTTGACAGAATAGACAGACTAGTAAAGAGCGGAACTTTAAGTGAGTTAAAGATCGGCACTTTACCTGTTTGTGAATCTTGTTTAGAAGGTAAAATGACTAAGAGACCTTTTAAGACAAAAGGTTATAGAGCCAAAGAACCGCTAGAGCTTATACATTCGGATGTTTGTGGTCCAATGAATGTTAAAGCTAGAGGTGGTTATGAATATTTCATCACATTCATTGATGATTATTCTAGATATGGGTATGTTTACCTAATGCAACGAAAGTCTGAAACTTTTGAAAAGTTCAAAGAGTTTAAAACTGAAGTTGAAAATCAATTAGGTAAAACATTGAAAGCTCTACGATCAGATCGTGGAGGAGAGTACCTTGATACAGAGTTCAAGGATTACTTGATTGAGCATGGGATTCTATCCCAACTGACTGCTCCTGGAACACCCCAGCAGAACGGTGTTGCAGAAAGGAGAAATCGGACCCTTTTGGACATGATAAGATCTATGTTTAGTTTCTCATCATTACCTAGTTCATTCTGGGGATATGCATTGCAAACTGCAATGTATATTTTGAATGTTGTACCATCTAAGTCAATTCCTAAAACACCTTTAGAGTTGTGGAATGGTCGCAAAGCTAGTTTGCAACATTTTCGCATATGGGGGTGTCCAGCACATTTGCTGAAAAATAAGACTGGGAAGCTGGAACCACGTTCACAAGTTTGCCTATTTGTAGGCTACTCCAGAGAAACTAGAGGCGGATTCTTTTATGATCCTCAAGATAACAAAGTAATTGTATCGACAAATGCTACGTTTCTTGAAGATAATTACATAAAAGAACATAAACCTCGAAGTAAGATTGTACTCGAGGAGTTAGTGTCTGGTTCGACCAGTATCCAATCAACAATAGTTGTTGATAATAACATAGTTAAAACCACGTCTGAGCGTCAGACAGACTTTCATCAGAATCATCTACCACCTCGTCGTAGTGGAAGGGTTATTAGACCACCTATTCGTTACAAAAATATCGGAGAGGCACAGATTGCTATCTCTGATGAGAGTGTAGATGATCCATTGACATATAATGATTCAATGGAAGATTCTGATAAGGAAGAATGGCTTAAAGCTATGAATCTCGAGATAGAGTCCATGTACTCAAACTCAGTCTGGGAACTTGTGGATCAACCAGATGGGGTAAAACCCATAGGTTGCAAATGGATCTACAAGAGGAAGAGAGGAGTGGATGGGAAGGTGGAGACCTTCAAAGCTAGGCTAGTGGCAAAAGGTTATACTCAAAAAGAGGGAGTTGACTATGAAGAAACTTTCTCACCAGTAGCCATGCTTAAGTCCATTCGTATTCTTCTATCCATAGCTGCATGTCTCGATTACGAGATATGGCAAATGGATGTCAAGACTGCATTCTTGAATGGCAATCTTGATGAAAGCATCTATATGGTGCAACCAGAGGGATTCGTAATCCAAGGTCAAGAGCAAAAGGTTTGCAAGTTGCAAAGGTCTATTTATGGACTTAAGCAAGCTTCTCGATCTTGGAACATTAGATTTGATACTTCGATCAAGTCTTATGGTTTTGAGCAAAATGTCGATGAACCTTGTGTATACAAGCGTATCATAGATAAGAAAGTGGTTTTCCTCGTACTTTATGTCGATGATATTCTACTCATTGGGAATGATGTAGGAGCATTATCTGATGTAAAGAACTGGCTTGCTAAACAATTCCAAATGAAAGATTTGGGAGAGGCTAGTTATGTTCTTGGGATCCAAATCATACGAGATCGTAAGAACAAACTGTTAGCATTGTCTCAAGCATCATACATTGATAAGATCCTTGTACGTTATTCAATGCAGAATTCCAAGAAAGGTTATTTACCTTATCGGCATGGAGTTCACTTGTCTAAGGAACAATGTCCTAAGACACCTCAAGAAGTTGAGGATATGAGACGAATTCCCTATGCCTCTGCAGTAGGCAGTCTCATGTATGCTATGCTATGCACGAGACCTGACATATGTTATTCAGTGGGAGTAGTCAGTCGTTATCAATCTAACCCAGGATTGGATCATTGGGTGGCAGTAAAATGTATTCTCAAATATCTTCGGAGAACGAGAAACTATATGCTAGTATATTCTGGTGAGAATTTGATTCCAACAGGATATACAGATTCTGATTTTCAGTCGGATAAGGATTCTCGAAAATCCACGTCTGGGTCAGTATTCACCCTAGGTGGTGGGGCTATAGTATGGAGGAGTGTTAAGCAATCATGTATCGCTGACTCCACCATGGAAGCAGAATATGTTGCAGCTTGTGAAGCAGCTAAAGAAGCAGTTTGGCTTCGTAAGTTCTTGACAGATTTAGAAGTTGTTCCAAATATGGATAAGCCAATCACACTTTATTGTGATAATAGTGGTGCAGTGGCTAATTCGAAAGAACCAAGAAGCCATAAGCGTGGAAAGCATATAGAAAGAAAATATCATCTCATTAGAGAGATAGTACATAGAGGAGATGTGTCGGTGATGAAAATAGCTTCACAAGACAACCATACTGATCCGTTTACAAAGACCTTAACGGCTAAAGTGTTTAACGGTCATCTAGAGGGTCTAGGATTACGAGATATGTCTCATTTGCTCTAGGGCAAGTGGGAGATTGTTAGGCAATGTGCCCTAAGAGCTTGTAATTTGTAAACGTTTAAATAAATTATAAATAAATAAAGTTTATTTTATTCAAATTAATGTACATTTATGAAATGTTTGCTTCATACGAATATCATGTAACATCCATGATTACTTATGTAGTCTCAAATTAAGTATGTAAGTGTTATATACAAGAGGATTTAGTTTGAGATTAGTAATCAAAAGAGTCCGTAGAAAGCAAACAAAGATGGGTACTTTGTTTGTGGTAAATCTACAGCTGCGGTCCATTTCGTATTTGATACGATGATCTTATTCGGGATTGTTCATATGTCGATATGAAAATGGAGGCACTTATATAATAGAGATTATATAGGACTGGACCACGATAAAATGAGTTTCTTATTAATATCCGTTAAACAAAGAAATTCTTATTTATCGATTAGATGATCATATATGGATTGATCTTAATCCTGAGTGTTTAATGGACTCCTATTTGTTGGGTCATGTCTTTTGATTTACATGGGTGAGACTGTTATAGATTTACGGTCAATATGCTTCGTACTTTGGAGATGTGATTTAATAAGTGGCTGGGAACATTCTACACAATAGTGGAATCCACTCCTTCTTGCGAGAGGTAGATGAGTAGTTCCCTTAAGTGTTGATTCGGGTCTTGAACAATAAGAGCGCTCAACTTTCTGTTTATGAGTAAATGGAAAGATAAATTCATAAGTTGTTATGGATATATTGTTCATTAGAGAATCAATGGTACTTAAATGGAACAAGATATAATTAGAGAGGTATAACGGATTTTAATAACCTAGCTCTAATTATGAACTACTCGTGGAGGATCGAATCGTATGAAATGATTAAATCGATGGACACTGAAAATTCAGATTATGTAAAACATCTACAATTGTGAGAGTGCAACCTTAAGTTTTTAGTGGAGTAACTCTAAGGTTAATAATAGTGAATTATTAATTAAAGAGTTTAATTAATAATTCCGATATTATTGGAGCTCAAATTGTAGGTCCATTTGGTCCCCTTGCTAGCTCACAACCACATAAAGAAACAAGTTGAAGAATATAATTGGATTGTCCGATTATTGGTGTACATATAAATTTATGTACATGTTCATAAATTATTTAAATAATTTGATTATTTAAATATTTATAATTATTTAATTAATGGTTAATTATTTAATTATTTGTAGAGGTTATGGGTTCAATTCTAAATGATGTCATTAAATTAATTATGATTTAGAATCATTTATTTTAATGAAAAGTCATTTAATTAATTAATGGAAATAATAATTTTAATTGGAATAAGATTCCATTTAAATTATATTAAAAGAGTTTTAATTTAATGGGAATTAGATTTCATATTAAATTAAAAGAATAGAATTCTAATCCAATAAGGAATTTGATTTCATATTGGATATGAATTAAGTCTTTCAATTTAATTAGGAATTTGGATTCCTTGTTAAAATTGAAGAACCCTAGTTTGCCATTATAAAAAGATGTTTTTATAATTGGTAATGAGGATAGTGGTGATTGAGAGAATTTTTGGCTACTTGAACCAAAAATTTCCATTGATTAAAAATCACCTAATAGCCATCTACTTCAAAAGGATCTTCAAAAGATTGTGCCCACACACAGTTTCTTTTGTGAAGAGTCATAGCAAGGAAGATCAGGTGGTGAAGAATCTGCGAATCAAAAGGGATCAATTCAATCTTCATGCAAGGTAAGATTCGATCTTATGAATTAATTATTGAATCGTTATTACTAGCATCAATTGGGCATGTTTTATTTGAAAATTTTTAAGATTCACGTTTCCGCATTCGAATTAAAATCAAGATTTTTTCCCTTCACAAGTACTATAAGCGGTTATTGCTTTTAAGTTTTCTCAATATGTGCTACTACTGTCCCATATCAATCTTATACATACCCGTTCATTTCACACGAGCCGATATGGCAGAAACTTAGAATGAGATATCACAATCAACCATCTACTGTATTACAATATTGTTTCTTAGCATATTGTTTGACATTAAAAACTGCGTCATGTATACATTTCTTTTTATTTAACTCAACTGTGTGTTAATTATGTTGGGCATTAGTGCTATTAGGCTCTAATTAATTTTATTATTGTTATTTTTGGTACTATTAAAAATTGATATTCTGAAAAAGAATTACATAAATTGAAGTGTGTATATATATATATATATGTTAGTGATTTTCCTATCAGTAGCTTTTAACTTTAAAATGTTAGGATGAACTAATCAAATTCATTAATTGCATTCTCTCTTCTGAAATAAATTTTTTCTCATATTTAATTCAAATGCAATGAATAAATTTGATTAGTTCGTTCCAATCTTTTATAGTTAGGAGGCACTAATAATGAAATCACTATATATATAGTTAGTTAGAAGACACTAATAATGAAATCACTATATATATAGTTAGTTAGAAGACATAATAGTGAAATAGAATGGTCAGCATTACAAATACATCTATACTCTATGTCACTACAACAAAACAGCTCATCTATACCGGGCAATGCCCGGTATGGTTGAGTATCTATACCGGGCACGTGCCCGGCATGGAAGCCACCGGTATAAATACTTGAATTATCCATACCGACGTGCCCGGTATGGATATTTTCAGTGTCCATTTCATTTTTCAGTGGCCACATTAGTCCCCTGGAGAGCACAACACCAAGTAGCAATGACAAATTCACAAAATGGGAACATATCATTCCTACCCCAATATAAGTCATACTGAAATCAAAGTAGAATCTGCAAAATATATTCATTTTCCACAATTAGTGACAACGAAAAGACTAATCACAACAACAACAACAACAACAACAACCAGATCTGCGGACGGCGGCGCACGGCGAAGAGAATGGCGAATCACAATCACAACAACGAAAAGGCTAATCACAATCACTGTAACAACAACAACAACCAGATCTGCAGACGGCGGTGCACGGCGAAGAGAACGACGAACAACAACAACAACAACAACCAGATCTGCGGACGGCGGCGCACGGCGAAGAGAACGGCGAACAGCGCACGGCGAAGAGAACGACAAACAACAACAACAACAACAACAACACGGCGAACAACAACAACAAGAAGAAGCAGATCTGCGGACGGCGAAAAGAACAGCGAACAACAACCAGATCTGCGGACGACGACACACGACGAAGAGAACGGCAAGCTCCCGGAGCGGTGACTGGTCGGCGAAGGGGGAGGCACGTCGGCGTTAGGGTTAGGAGGGAGAGGTTGGGAGAGAGAGAGAAAGAGAGAGAAAAGAAAGTTAAAAATGGGGGAAGAAGTGAGTGGGATGGAGAGCAAAAAAACCCATAATTCCTTACCGGGCGGGTCGCGCCCGGTAAGGAAATTGGGTTATCCTTACCGAGTGGGTCACGCCCGGTAAGGATAATCCCATTAGCCTTACCGGGCGCGACCCGCCCGGTATGGATAACCCGTTTTCTAATTTTTTTTAAATTTAATCTTAGTATCCATACCGGGCTTTTAATGCCCGGTATGGATACTCTGGAATAGTTGTGCTTTTTTGTTGTAGTGTGTGTGTGTCTACATATATGTGTGTGTGTGAGTTTACAGTCCATACTGCGGGGGAGTGAATGATTAGTCATGGAGGTGCCAAAAAGAACCAGGCCGAGCTCATCCAATCTGAAATTTTTGAGTCCTTTGCCCTTGAATTTGGGCTTTAGTTTGGTACTACAGCCACACCAAACTCAAGTGATTGGTAAGCCCAGTCCATAAGTGCAAAAGGCTTAAAGACTGGGTCAGATAAATATTTGCCTTCAAATCTGGGCCCTTGATACAGTGATAAAGACACAAAAACCAATCGAAAAGGATTTAAACCGAACACCAGTTCAAAGAGGTAGGATCATTATAGAACCACGCTAGTATAATTTCAAGGAAATAGTTTCCATATATAGTTCGAATTTCATGAACACCCTACAGTATCAAGCAAAAATTAAACTTGGTTTTATTAGATTTTTTCTTTTTCATTTTAAATTGAGCTTATTTGAAAGATAAAAGATTAAAAAAAAGAAAAAAATACTGAGCAAGCCAAATTTTCATATTTGGATTGGACTTGACGTGCATAATAATTTACTGAAGCTCAGTTGGGATCAAATTCTGGCCTTCATGATAACAGACCGGGCCAGAGTGGACCCGGGCTATATTTGGACCAGGCAGACTAAACCAGCCCTTTTGACACCTTTAATTATGATGTCAACCTCCATGTTGTTTTGAGCTACTATATCTTCATACTCGTCTTGAACTTATATTTGTAAGTTAAATAAAAGTTAAGGTGGTGTTTGGATCCACTTTCAAAAGTAGTTTTTCATTTTCAAAAGCAAAAAATATTAGTAGATGTGCTTGGATGAATGAATATGTTTTTAAAAATGAAAAAAACAACTTTTTTGCAATTACAACTAAAAAGTAAAAAAATAATTTTTTTTTTTTTTTTGTTTGGGTTTATATTTCATCATTTCCAAAGCGGATTTTAAAACGATCCATTATTTCTCTTTCCAAACAACTTGTTTACTCCTTTTCAAAAATAGTACTAAACAAACTTACATCATTTTCAATTTTTTAAAATAACTTTTAAGAAATTCAATTAAACGCTTAGCATTTTTAAAAAGGCCAATTAAAATATATTTTTATTTTTATAAATAACTTTTAAATGCACCACTTTAAAAACGGATAATAAATACACCCCAATATTGTGTCAGGAAAGCTTGTAATTGATATGTAAGAAAATATAAAGGTGTAATCATTGAGCTCGAATAAAGAGAAAATGAGAAGAGAAAGCTATAACCCCAATCTATGATCTCATTTGTAATAGTTTTTACTTTTAACTTTTGTTAGTAAAAGACGAGAAGTAAAAGTTGACGTTTTTTCATTGTTGTTTGGTTAATATATTTCAACAGAGCTTTTGGAATTTTGGATTTAATATCAATGGAGAAAAAAAATAAAATTGTCAATATGAAAAATTTATTAAAATAGCAAAACAGCTTCCCTTGTTTTATAAGAAACTCTTCTTCAAGAAGTTAGTAAACTTAGCTTCTAATGAAAAAGCTTTCGAAAGTCAAAAACTATTTATGAGAGTAACATAAGCACTCCCATAAACTGTTTTTTACCTTTCAAAAGCCAAAAACTAGCTTTTGAATGCTATGCCAAACAAGGCCTCTTGTTTGGCAAAATTTTTACCTTTGGCTTTTAGCAGTAGAAAAAGAGTAGTCAAAATTTAGGTTTTTCGAAAATTGTTTGGATACTATATTTTAGAAGAACTTTTATAATCATAAAATGTAATAGGGTTATAAGGGTATAAAGATGTTAACAATATCAAATAGGGATAGATTAGACATTTTAATCTTAAAAAAAAAAAAAAATTCAAAAGGATCTACTTGGAGAAGCTCAAAAGCTTCTCCAAGTATACAATTTTCACCTTTTTTAATTCCCTAAAAACTCTATTGAAATGTCAGCCACACGATGCAATAAAAATCAAGTAGAGTTTTTGACATTAAAAAAATATTTTTGGCCAGTAGATAAACTGTATCAAATGTATATTTAATGTTTTTAATTTTATTTAATTTTTTTAATTCAATCCAATTGTCCCTAATCAAAGGATATAAAAACATTGACGATTATACCCACAAAATTAACGGATCCATTAGTTCATTTACGAATTTAATATACCATTTAATAGTTTGGCCATTTTAGCTATTAATTTCAATACCAAGGGTTGTTTGATATTATTTTCGGTTCCAAGGGATAAAATAATAATAACCCTATTAGTTTGAAGGAGAAAAATCTAAAAACTCCCCTAAAATGAAAAATAATGTCATTTGACCCTAACCTTTTAAAAGATTAGCCAAAAAACCCCTTGTCGTCAACCAAAAGTGGTTTCCAACCCAATTTTAAGTGGTTTTATGATAAAAACACTAAAAAACCAAAATACTCTTACTACAGTGAAAAACAAAAAATAAAAAATATCACTCCAAAAATAAAAAGTAAAAGAATTAATCAATTATCAAACTACCCTTTATTGCCAAAATAAAAAATTAAATAATTAAATAAAAAATAAGTAAAATAAATAAAAAAAACTTTCTATTAGATCTCAACTGCCCATGTTAAGATAGACAGTGGAGATTAATTTGAAAAAAATTAAATAATTAAATAAAAATTAAATAAAAAAAAATTCCATGGATCTCAAATGTACAGTGGAGATTAATTTGAAAAAAAATATATTAAAATATTAAAAACTAATCAAAATCCTCAACAAAAATTTGAAGAAAAAAATTGAAAAAACTTAGATCTTCAACCACTTAAAGATCTGGACTTCATTAAACCAAAACAAAAATAAAAAAAAAAAAAAAAAAAAAAAACTCTTCAATAATTTTTTTTTTTTAAAAAAGAAAAAAATTGAATAAACTCAAATCTTCAACAAACTTTTGAAGATCTAGGTTTCATTAAATAAAAAAAATTAAAAAAAAACTCTTCAATAAATAAAAAACAAAATTTTGAAAAAAAGAAAAAAGAAAAATCCCAGATCTTCAAATGTTTGAAGATCTGGGTTTCATTAAACAAGAAAAAAAAAAAAAAACACATCCCCTACCACATCCAAAAACACAAATAACCAACCAAAAAAAAAAAAAAAAAAACGCAAATCATAACTCTTCAATAAATAAACAAAAAAAAAAAAAATCAAGCAAAAACAAATTTGAAGAAACCCTTTTATCACCATCACACACCAGCCACTCTCATCACTATCATCACCATTCATCACACACCCATTGTCCATCAAACCATCATCTAATAGCAACGATAAACACCATTACACATCGATTGATCTATCTATTACTACCTCATTTTTAACAAAAATCTTTTCGACACTCTCCAACTTCTGGATCCAAATAAGATCTAATAGACATCCAAAAGAGGGCAACGATAGAGGGAGGAAAAGGAAGAAAGAGTAACAATGGAGGGTGAAGTGGGATGAGAGAGCGATGGAGGAGGGTGGAGAGGGAAGAGAGTGACGATGGATGGTGGAGAGGGAAGAGAGCGACGATGGATGTTGGAGAGGGAAAAAAGCGACGATGGATGTTGGAGAGGGAAGAGAGCGACACTGAAGGGGGGAGAAGCAAGAGAGAGCAACGGTGGAGGAGGGTGGAGAGGGAAAAAAAAAAGAGAGATGGTGGATGAGCGTAGAGAGGAAAGAGAAAGAGAGACGGAGGGGGGTAGGGACTGCAACGATGGGTTAGGGTGGTATGTTGAGTAGTGAAGGGGTTAGATTTTGATGGTGTGGGTGGTAATGAAGTTGAATAGTGATAGTGGTTGGGTGAGATGGGAGAGAGAGAGTTATGGTAAAGAGAGAGAGAGAGTAATAAGATGATAAAGAAGACTTTTGCTTTAATTTGTTTTTAATTTTATTTAATTTTTTTAATTCCATCTAGCTGTTCCTAGCAAAGACATTGGCGATTATACCCTCAAAATTAACGGATCCATTAATTTATTGATGGTTTTGCTATGTCATTTAATGGTTTGACCATTTTAGAGTACAGGTGAGTCACTTAGATGCTATGGCCTTGTGTACAATAAAATAATAATGTTAAATTCTCAACTCTATATTCAATAAAATAAGAATAATGATAAATATCTTAGTGTGATTGTAACTAACTTGTATCCTAATATGGGATGTTTATTAACAAATTAAAACATATTAACAATTATGTATATATTCCACATAAAATGCCTCAATTTAACAATCATATTATATTACAGACCATCTACAAGTACAGTTGGTCGAGTAATTCTCCTCCTCATATCAGGTTGGGGTTTCAATCCCTCCTAATGACTATTGACACTAGTATGGGTAGCTCTCTCTCCTATTAAACGTGAGAGTATTTTGTCTCTCGTTTTTAGTAGTAATTTCTGAGCGTTCTAATAGTTTTAGGAGTAGTTATTTAGTTGTTCTAATAGTGTTTGATCTCGACGGATCCCAACTGTTCTTTAATTCATAAGATGTTAGTTTTGAAAAAAAAAAAAGAAAAGAAAAAGTCATGTTACATAAAATTGTATTTGTAACAATTTCTTAGGTAAATGTACACAATGGATGTGAGAAATAAAAATTCATGTTGAACTCAATTGAGAGTTAAAAAGCATAAATATTAACTATATTTATGCATTTGAAACATTAATGCATATCCAGTTTATAAATTTTTAAGAGAATAAATATATATAAATTTGTATTCATTCATTTAATCCCGCTATCCAAGCATTTAAAGGTAATTCCTACAAATTTCCTAACAGCTGCTTCATGCTTGCTGTTAATTATTCCCCTTGGATACTTTGTATCTCTTTTTTATTGTCAACTCGAGCGATAGTTGAAAATGTAACAATGTATAAATGTTAGTCGAGTAAAGATTTTCTTCTATTTTGAATTATTCAGAACCTTAAAATATATTGTGAAATATATATACATACATAAATACATATATATATATATATATATATATTACTTCAATTTACCACTCATATACAACTGACTTCCTACTAGAGCTTATGTTTAATTAACTATAATTAAATTCGATGTTCGAATTATGCAATGTGAATTGAAGAGTAAATAAGGCTCGGTTTGGTATTGTTTTTGAAAATTAAAATTTGATTATTTAATAATTTTAGCATAAAAAAAGGTGCTTGGAAAAATTTTTAGAAGTAATCATTTAAACTGAGTAGATTTAACAACATTTTTAAGAATTGTGTTGGAATTATACCTTGTAAAATAGTGATTATAAAATATTTAATTGTGGGATTTAATGAATATTTTAAAATCACTAATTAATTTAAGCAAAAGTGGGTTGTCCTAGTGGTTGATGCCTCACTTGGTATGCTTGTTTGCCAAGTTCAAGCTCACTCCCCACCATATTGTGTGACAATTTCCCCCACTATTTATGGGATGTCTCTTACTCTTTGTGCGTTAGCACCTCTCATTCTTGGAAGTTGATAGATACTCGGCTGCCCCAATGACTATTATTGTTGGTTCCAGTTGTACTCTAAGCTGGTCCCGATTATTTAAAAAAAAAAAAAATCACTAATTAATTTGATCACCAAGACACAAGTATCCCTACCTTAATTATAAACTTGCATTTATACCAAATATAGTTTAATGTATTTTATTTTTTATCTATTTTAAATATTATATATATACGTATATTTGCAGTAATTAACATACAATTTACTAAACTTACACATGTGGCCTTTAAGTTTATAAACAGTTATAATATCAGATTCAATAAAACATTTACCTGATTATTTATTAAACTTTCACAACTTTGATACCACTTGCTAGGGACACGGAATGCAATACTGCTGTCTAATATCCACAAAGCTGTTAGGAAATTGGCAAAAATAAAAGTGGAGCCAATCCCACATTGAAAACAAAGGCAAAAATAAAAGTGGAATGAATCCCACATCTGAAACAAAACAAAGAAGAATGGGTTCTGAAGGCTATAAAAGGAGCTCAATGTTTTAGTTTCAAATCGCCCCAGTCAAAGACACTTTAAGCATTGTTTTTGACTCTTCTTAAATTCCTTTCTTGTTCTTATTATTTTATAGTGTAGGAAGGTGTGAGTTAATGTATGCTTTGGAGAGTGTGGGTGTATTGGGGTCGTGGAATGTGAGAGAATAGTCTATGTGATTGTAATAATTTTTCACATAGTGAATTTCTTTCTGAGGGCCGTGGTTTTTTCTCCTGGTTTGGAGTTTTCCACGTAAATTCTTGTGTTGTGGTGATTGTTATTAGTTTCTATTTTATTTCTCTATTATTTCTGATATTCTTACAGGAGGCAGGTTTTTTTTTATAAGAAGAGGTTTTGGGAGGTGAAGTTTTCCCAACAAGTGGTATCAGAGCCTGGTTGCTGGTTGCCTGGTTGATAAGATGTCAGATGTTTTAGAAAATTCTTAGTATGCTCTGTGGTTGCAGCATTGTCTGATCTTCCACATCAGAAAAGAATTGTTCTTGGTTGCTAGAATAAGTGTGGTGGTGTGAAAGTGCATGTCTAGGGAAGGTTCTGGCTAGGAAAGACTTGGTATTTAACTGTGTCCATTGTGACCGACCTCTCTTTCCTGGGAACTTACCTGGTGTATTGTTCACGGACTACAAGTGCACTATTCCAGTATACAGTATGTCGAAGTTTTCAAGCCCTATGAGGTTTGATGTGGAGAAATTTGATGGAAAGATCAATTTCGGCTTGTGGCAAATGCAAGTCAAAGATGTGTTGATACAATTCGGGTTACACAAGGCGTTAGAGAAGAAATCAAGCCCTGTACTCAACGAAGATTCCAGTGAAGACAAAGATTCTGTGAAGCCTAGTATGAGCAATGAAGATTGGGAAGATTTAGATTTGAGAGCTGCAAGTGCAATTCGCCTGTGTTTGGCCAAGAATGTTCTTGCAAACGTGTATGGAATATCAACAGCCAAGAAACTCTAGGAGAAGCTTGAAGAGTTGTATCAGGCAAAGGGCATCTCAAATCGGTTATACCTAAAGGAACAGTTTCATACTCTGCGTATGGATGAAGGTATGAAAATCTCAGATCACCTGAGTATTCTCAATGGTATTGTTTCTGAACTGGAGGCTATTGGAGTTGAAATTGAAGATGAGGATAAAGCATTAAGGCTCATCTTGTCTCTTCCACCTTCCTATGAGCACATGAAACCTATTCTTATGTATGGGAAAGAGACTCTGAAATTTGTAGAAGTTACCGGTAAACTCTTTTCTGAGGAGAGAAGGCTGAAAAGTTGAGATCGCACTTCATCAGCAGAATTAATGTTGGTAACTAGAAATGGGAGCAATTGGAAGAAGAAGAACTCCGGGAAGAATCTAATTTGCTGGGGGTGTGGACAATCTGGGCACGTTAAGAAAAATTGTCAAGGTGGAGCGGGTTCGGCAAAAAGCTCTGAGGCAGAAGCTAACAGTATCTCCCTGATGGGAGAAGGAGATTTCCTTTGAGAAGTGAGAAGTACATCCTCATGGTATGTCCGCGTTACCATGGAAGAGGATGTGTTGTTAACGGATCCACAATTGCACACGGGCATGAGTTTGGCATTGATGCAAGGTGTGTGGTGGAATGTATGTCGATGACTGATGAACTTCCGGTAAAGCCAAACGTGGAAGTTGCACCATAAAGTTTCAGCAGGTTTTTCGACATGTGCCGAAGTGAAATTCTTGGAATGAGGTAATTCTAAGTGAGTTTACTCTTTTATGGTGGAGTATGATAGTTCTCTGGGTTGAGAATTATGATTATCGGTATAGATAATGATTGTGCCGTAGCTGCAGAGGATGTTTCTTTTATTTTGCCAAGGTGGAGTTTGTTAGGAAATTGGTAAAAATAAAAGTGGAGCCAATCCCACATTGAAAACAAAGGCAAAAATAAAAGTGGAATGAATCCCACATCTGAAACAAAACAAGGAAGAATGGGTTCTGAAGGCTATAAAAGGAGCTCAATGTTTTGGTTTCAAATCGCCCCAGTCAAAGACACTTTAAGCATTGTTTTGACTCTTCTTAAATTCCTTTCGTGTTCTTATTATTTTATAGTGTAGGAATGTGTGAGTTAATGTATGCTTTGGAGAGTGTGGGTGTATTGGGGTCGTGGGATGTGAGAGAATGGTCTATGTGATTGTAATATTTTTCACATAGTGAATTTCTTTCTGAGGGCCGTGGGTTTTTTCTCCTGGTTTGGAGTTTTCCACGTAAATTCTTGTGTTGTGGTGATTGTTATTATTTTCTATTTTATTTCTCTATTATTTCTGATATTCTTACAGGAGGCAGGTTTTTTTTATAAGAAGAGGTTTTGGGAGATGAAGTTTTACCAACAAGCAACTAATATAAGACGAAGAGAACCAATCGTACAAGAATTTGTATGGAAACCTAAAACAAAGGAAAACCATGACGGTTGGAATGATGGAGAAAAAAAAATCACTATGTAGAAAATTATAATAATTGCATACCTCATATTCTCTTTCTAATCCCAACTCTAATTAAAACCAAGCCTTTCTGAGTCATATCATGCTCTGAACTCATAATTGAGCGTGACCAAGCCCTACTGTGCTGAAGCTGTGTTCTTGGCTCACTACTAAGCTCATAGCTCTCTCTCTCTCTAAATTAGGTCTCACTTCCTCACGAGGATCACTCAACAAACACGAAAATATTTCTTTTTACACATTTGGAAACTTTCTCCTAAAAAAAAAACCCAGAAACTTGGTTACCAAGTAACTTTGAAACTTGATCACCCAATTATCCCGTGCTTAAATCCTAAGTTCATGCATTTCAATGCTCGAAAAACTTCCACCGAGAAAATCTTCTATGATGTGTGATATTTTTTTTCATAAAAAATTAATTTTTTAATAAGAACGTGATATGTGGTATAATTTTTAAATAAAAATTTTCTCGTAAATGAGGAAAGAAATACCAACATTAATTTTTATGAAAGAGTAATGTCACGTATCACATTATTAGTGGAAGGTCATACCAACATCAGTATGACACATAACTAAACATCTCATGGAAGATTTTTTCGATGTTAACACAATATTTTATATTATTCATACTTAGTTAACTTAGGTTTACCTTAATCATCAACCACCAATACGATTATAATAAATATATATATATATATTCATACTCTTATAATAAAAAGGGATATTATGAAAAATTCCCCTAGAAAGAATAATAATCGTGAACAACTCTCAGTTTTTTTTAATTAGATGAATCGCTCTCTACTGTTAACTTTTCATCCAAAATATTAATATTTTCTGTCCGAAACCGTGAAATGACCAGAATACCTTTATTAAGATTCTATAAAATCTCTATTATACTCTTCAAACTTATGTACTGACTACAATATCCTTTAAATTATTAATTAATAATAATATTAATTAAAAAAATAACACAAGATTAAAAAAAATAAAAGTTGGAAACCTAGAAATTATGGGTTTCTAGCAACCCAAAAACCTGGAAAGGGTTTTTTTTTTTTTCATTAAGTGAGCCTTCCCTGACAAGTTAAAAAAATTGGTTGATATTAAATTTGAACGATATTATGGTAATTGGATGATTAATTTTTTTAATAAAATTAAATAAAAAAATTTGAAATTAAATAACAAGTAAATAATTAAATAAAAATTTTAATTTATCAAATCTCTACCGTACATCGTAAGATAGACAGTGGAGATTTATTTGAAAAAATTAAAAAATTAAACAAAAATAAAAAATTTAATTTTAATTTTTTAAATAATATTAATTAATTAAAAAAATTGAAAAAAACAATGTCATCTCCACCGTTTATCATAAGGATAAATAATGGAGATGGCAAAAGATATTAAAATGAAAAAAAAAAAAATCACAAGCAAGACTAGATCTTTTTTTTTTTTTTCATTTTCTTTTTCCATCTTTTTCTTCTGATTTCTTCTTATTCTTCTTCTTTATCCATCTTTGCTTTTCATCATCATCTTCTTTTTCCATCTTTGCTTTTACATCTTTTTCTTCTGTCTTCTTCTTCTTCATCCAGTGCCAACAGCCAACACCACCTAAGTCAGTTTGGTCTCCAACGAAGAAGACCAGATCTGGTCTCCATCGATAGCCAACACTCATCAACTTCTTACCAGTTCTTCTCTCTGCCATCGAAGCTGCCACTGACGTTTTCCCATTAGATCTCCCGCCATTGAAGCCGCCGTCAACCCCTCAACCCCTATCACATTTCTCATTCCTCTCTCCTTTTGTCTCTCTTTTCCCTTCCTTATGTTTTGCGATGGATTGTGGGTTTTTTTTTTTTTTTTTTTTTTTTTGTGGTTTTTATGTGGTTTGTTAATGAGAATGAACTAGAAAATGAAGAATGAAGAAGAAGAATGTTGATGAGAATGAAGATGAAGAATAGTACACTATTCTTCAATTTTTTTTTTTTGTTTTTCATTTTTTTCTTTTCTTTTGGATTGATGATTGATGATGTTGGTTTGATGATTGATAATAGATTTTGATGTTGATGATGAGTATAATAGTTTTTGATTAACAAAAAAAAAAAAATTCAACATCATCAAGAATTCACTCCAATCAAAAGCTACCAACAATCAAACCCAAAACCCTAATTTTAATCAAAATCGAAAAAAGATCATATTTTTGCAGCGATAGCGTTATCGATTTTGACAGTGGCCTTGGTTTCTTCTCGAATCTTCTGGATTTTGTGACATTCTTTGCATATGACTTGTTGATCAATCTCGATGGAACCATGATCTTGAACTGTACATCCTAAGCTTTGGCTCTTCACTTGGGACTAGACTCTTTGTCTCTCCTTCCGTCTTCTTGGCGGCCCAATAGAGAAGCATTAAACCTAGATCTACCTTCACATTGCGAAGCCGTCAGTGATGATGGCGAAGACCTTTAACTTTGCCATGGCTGACAGAAAAGCGAACTTGGATGTTGGGTGTTGGGTATTGGGTATTGGGTGTACGGTGAAAATGGAGGAAGAAGAAGAAGAAAGAAGACAAAAGAAGAAAGAGAAGAAAAGATGGAAGAAGACGATTAAGAACAAGAAGATGGAAGATGGAGTAGGAGGAGGGACGGTGGCGGCTGGATGTAGGTTTGATCTGGGTTCTCTCTAAACGGGTTCTCACGATTGGAAAGGGAGGAGAGAAAAGAGGAGGGACGACGATGGCTAGAGGGAAAAAGAGAGAAGAAGAGGCTGATGGCCATGGGTTTGATTCTTGAAGATGATTAGGGGATTTCTTTTTTTAATTTTATATTTAATTTTTAAAATTTTAATTTATATTAATTTTTAAAATTTAAAATTTTATTACTTTTTTAAATTACATCTCTACCGTCGATCTTAAAATAGACAGTTGAGATATGACAAATTAAATTTTTTATTTAATTATTTTTCAAATTTATCTCTACCTTAAATCTTAAAGATTTGATGAATTAAATTTTTGTTTAATTATTTAATTTTTTAGCTTTTTATTTAATTTTATTAAAAAAAATAAAATTCTTGATTCAGTCACCATTATGCTCTTCAACTTTAACATCAATCGTTTTTTTTCAATGGATAAAAGGTAATTTACCTAATAAAAAATCAGAAACAGTTCATAATTATTTTACTTTTTAGAGGTTTTTTCCATAATATCTCTAATAAACAATAATATTTATACTCTTGTTTTGTGAGAATGTGAACAACGTGGAGTAGTCCGTAAAAATGTTTTCTCGATCCGCGAAAGTGTCATCTTAAAAGACAGAAAGTTTGGCGCATGCGTATAATGAGTGTGGGTACAGAGGAGGAAAAGCTAAAGCAGAAGAGGCTCTGTACTGTGATTGCTACGTTCTAGAGTCCTTTTGCTGTCAGGTTTTTAAAATTTTGATGGACAGAATATATTCTTAAGAAAATGACCTAAACACAAGAGTCACTACAAGGCAAAGAGGATCTGATTTGAAACTTGAATAATGGACAATGAAGCTGGATCTGCGTTTATGTTGTTTGGTATGGAAAACCGTAGAAGAAGCAGAGTAAGAGTAGTCATAAACATCCTGGTTCAGATCATATATCTTTGGAGAAAAAACGAAAATAATTAAGAAATCTTGATTTGTATTTCTCAAATCAAATATGTATCCTTGTGTTATTTGATGAGAAAATTTAAATAGTCGTACATTTACTTCGAGAGGGAGAAAACTTGGCAGGTCACATTGTTTGAGTTTTTGGTGCTGGAAAATTTTTCTTGTTTGCTGCTAAATGAAGTATGGACAAATTATTTGAAAGTGAATTATCAGTGGGGTTTATTTTTATTTTTTAAATCTAATTCTATAATTAATGTTGTGGAAAAAAAACGGTGGCCTTAAATTAGATGGTTTGGTTTAGAAAAATAAGTTAATTCAAACATCTAAAGCTTTAATGGCTATATGGACAAAAAATTCTTAAAAGCTTAGTTAAATTAAAGTCAGAAGAAAAATCTAGTTGGTTTTGAAAATGCCCCATAAATTGAAAAAGGTGATTTGGACCTCTTGCGTATGCATGGGGTAATGCATGCAACATTTATTGTGCCGTAAGGCATTTCAAAGCTTTAGGAGAACTTTCGCTTCCCAGCAAATTATTAATGTTGTAAGAAGCTAAAATAAATACGTGGGGCCATGGTCTCTATCTGAATTTGTTTTTAATGATTATTTAATTATAATGTAATTGCTTTGTGCTTATTGTCAAAAATGGGACCACTAGCTTGTTTATTCTCCGAGTTTTCAGCTGGTGTATGCATAAAATGACAAAGGGAGCACTTTGATTGATAAAAGAAAATAACAACCACATAAGAGAGAAAATTAAAAAATTAAATAAATAAAAGAAAAACATTGATATGCGTTCTTACAAAAATATACATATATATATATATATTAAGAATTGAAAAAAAATTTACTACCTTACTTTTGAAATAAAAATTATGTTTACTTTTGTTAATGATTGAAATGGTCTAACCACCTCTGAAAATGTTCTCGAGCATCTCCACCTTGCTTCTAAAGTTATCCTCAGGATCTTATCTCTACCGTGTCTGCAAAATTATCCTCAGAATCTTCTCTTCATCTTGTTGCTAAAGTTGTCCTTTGAGTCTTGTGTGTTGTCTCCACCTTGCCTCCACAACTGTACTTGGAGAGCGGGAGTCTTGTCTCCTTACCTGTGATATTAAAATTTTTCAGTTTTTTAAAATTATTTTAATGAAAAATTAAAATGGTTTAAGGTCGTTTTGTCATCACAAAAACTACCATTGGTCGGTAAAAATTGAAAAACTACAATGATCTGTAAAAGTGTAATTTATGAATACTTGTTTTACATATTAAAAAATAAAATAAAAGTAATATTATATGGGGGAAACTTCATTTAGTCCCTGAGAGTTCAAAAAATATCAAAATTTTAAACATCTTTTGGAAACAGCTCTTTTAGTCCTTAACTTTTCCAAAACTCTTCAAAATAGTCCAAACTATTAGTCAACTAACGGTCAATAGTGACAGAAAGCTTGGATGAAAAGGGTAAGATGATATTTTCATATAAAATGCTAAGATTGTGACAAGTGGATGACTGAGATTTTAAACCTTTAAAAAATTTAAAATAATTTAAAAAATCAAAAATTAGTAATGAAAAAAATTCAAAACACTGAAAAAAAAATCTGGCAATTTTTTTGAAAAAAAATTTGGATTCAAACACATTGTTTGAACTCAGAATGTATAAATTCAAATCCTCAAAATAATTTATCAAAAAAAAAAAAAACCAAAAAAATCACTCAACACATTCAAACCATAAACCAAAACAAATGTGTAAATCCAGATCCTCAAAGCAATTTAAAACAGAAAAATGAAAACAAAAAAATAAAAAAACACTCAACAAATTCATCAAACCACAGTTATTAACCAGATACCAGACACCAACCACAACTATTAAACCCCAACATCAACCCTAAAAACTAACCACAAACATCAACCCCAAAAACTAACCACAAGCATCAACCACAAACGCCAACAATAAACATCATCCCCAAATATCACATACAAACCCCAAACACCTCTCGCCGCCATCATCATCTTCATCCCCACCTCCAAAATTTTTCATTTTTTTTTCCTCTCTTTGGTTCTGGGTTCGATCCCATAACTAAAGATCTGGTTTTGGGTTTGAACCTAGAACCAGTGTATCCGGTTCTGGGTTCGAACCCATAACCAGATCTCTGGTTCTGGGATCGAACCCAGAACCAACTACAGTTCTGGGTTTAATGGAACTCAGAACCGTCGCTGGTTTTGGGTTCCATGGAACCCAGAATCGTCGCTGGTTCTGGGTTCCATCGAACCTAGAACCGTCGTTGGTTCTAGGTTCGATCCCAGAACCAGCGAAAAAGATGACGAGGAAAAGGAGACGAAGAAGGAGAAGAAGAAGAAGAGAAGAAGAAGAAGAAGAAGAAGAGAATGAAGAAGATGAAGAAGAAAAGGAGAAAAAGATGTTGTTGAGAGAAATTGAGAGAAAAATGTGGTGATGATTTTTTTTAATTATTATTAATTATTTTTTTTAATTAAATAAAAATTTTTGATTATATATTAATTTATTTATTTTTAATATTTTTATTTAATTAGGAATAAAACGGTAGTTTAGACATTACAACCAAACTTAGGGGTAAATGAGTCATTTTGCGTTTTTTCGTATATTTTAACTGACGGTTTGGACTATTTTGAAGAGTTTTGGAAAAGTTAGAGACTAAAAGAGCTGTTTTCAAAACATATTTAAAAGTTTGATATTTTCGAAAATCTCAGGGAGTAAAATGAAGTTTCCCCTATTACATGTATAACACATGCTAAGTATTCATGTGGGACGATCTCACTCGTCCAATAATATTATAACACGTCCCATAATTTATCTTGAAAAAATTGACATCCGTAAATTGACGGGACAAAACCTTATTTTATTAGCCCTTCCAGTGCGGTGAGATCATTCACATAAACATTCTGCCCTTCCAAGAGACTTTTCTAAGCAATAATTTCTTGTTAAATTTCATCAACCCAAATGTTTGAACTCAATTTATAACCTATATTACTCTGGCAATTTTATTTATTTTTTAAAAAATAAGTTTCTCTATCTCTGACAAATCTACTTCCAACAGACCTAAATCGACATACGTACCAGCCAAAATGAATCAAATGATCCAAAGTGTCCACTGTTGACGTTGTTGAACTGGTTCAACATCTGCAAGTTCAAAGACTGGCTGCGCTCGAACTTCTGCAAGTTCAAATACCTGGCTGCGCTCTAACTTCTGCAGGGCCGCTGCGGTTGTTTCAGGTAAACATATTGACAACTTAATTAAGATGAAAATGAACATGCATTTGAAACTGAAATTGAGCTCCTCTCTATCTCCTTTCTTACTTGGGCAAGAAATAAAAAATGATGAATGAGTGCTCCATTATAGCCTGATTATATAGAGTAGCTGCAATAGTACAGATCTAAAAGCAATGTCTAGCAATCAAAACAATGCTACTATTTATAGACTTCATTTCATGCTTCTTGATTAAACTTGTAGATCTGGAGTACCACTGGCAAAAAATATTATTTACTGAGAGCAAGTCAAAGAGGGTCGGTTTTAGTTGATTTATACTTTCAACTTTCTAATTAAAAATTCATTAGAGTAGCCTGTTGGAGGTTAAGTTCGTCCAGATAATTTTCACTTTATGATGTCCCCTTCTGAGTTTAAAAAGCGTTTGATGTTTTTCCATCCTACACGAGCAGATACTGCTATGATTCCTGGTTTTGAGCTTTGTTCACTTCTCAAATAAACTCTAACTTTGGCAAGCCAAACTTGAGCACTCATCTCCCTCGGACAAGGCAGAAGGATAATTGGGGGCAAAGCATGCCTAACTAACTGACAGACCAATTTTCGTCTATAAGAGCACTTTTGGTCGTCGAGAAATGGGGTGGGATTGTCAAAATTTTTTTTCCATTTCATTACATCCCGTGTTTGGCCCTAGAAAACGAAGGCATATTTTCCTTCCTGAGCCCTTGGCAGGAACTGGAAACCCACCAAGGTTTCTAAATCCTACCTTGCTAGGAAATTATTTTTTTTCTCTCTTTTTCTCCAACCACCGGTTAACTCTCTCTCCCACCACCTGTCTCTCTCACACCACCAGTCACCTTCTTGTCTCCAACCGCCAGCCACCGTCTCTACCTTCTTCCTTCTGAGCCCTCTCTTTCTCTCTCTTTCACTTACCGCAGTCTCCAATCTCTCTCTTTTCTCTACATTTTTTTTTTCACTTATCGCAGTCACCAAGGTGCCCGATAATGTTATTTAGGTTTGATTGGAACAGATGAACATCATTGGGAACAAACACACACACGTGATGTTCATCTGTTTGATATTATTATTAAATCCAGGGTCTATTTTAATATATATATATATATTTAATGTTTCTGTTTGTAGTGTCCTTTTGTTGTCAGGTTTTTAAAATTTTGATGGACAGAATATATTCTTAAGAAAATGATCTAAACACATGAGTCACTACAAGGCAAAGAGGACCTGATTTGAAACTTGAATAATGGACAATGAAGCTAGATTTGCATTTATGTTGTTTGGTAATAGAAAACCGTAGAAGAAGCAGAGTAAGAGTAGTCATAAAAAATTAATTTTTTTCCCTACCTGTTTTTTTCTCTGAAAAGACAGAACTGGGTAGCAGGTCCATAGGGCAGTGAGTCTCGCAGGAGAGCAGAGTTTTTGAATTTCAAACATTAGGTTTTAGATCTCAGTTTGTCTTTTTCTTGTGAGTAGGATCGAGGGGTTAACCCAACCGGAGGAGAGATGGATCAGGAGGAGATAGCGAAGCTCTGTCGAGAGTTTGCTTTGTCAGACATAAAAGGAGCCGTATGTCACATTGAAGGAGAGGAGAAAGAAGAGGGGTTGAAGAATGTTAGCCATTGTCTAGTAGGAAAAGTTCTCTCACCAAAGCGTATCAACAGAGAAGCCTTTATAGAGGTGATGGAAAAGTTTGGGGGGATGATAGGGAAAGTGGAAGTGGAGACGGTTGATCACAACATTTTTATGTTCTTCTTTGAGAAAAGGGAGGACAGGAATCTGGTGTGGAACCAGGGTCCATGGCATTTCAATAACCATCTACTAGCACTTGAGTTTCCTCAAGGGATGTGGGACGTGTCTAAGCTAGAGTTCAACAAAATGGAAATATGGGTATAGTTCCACAACTTACCGTTGATGTGTATGAATACAAGGATGGCTCGGAAGATGGCAAGTGAGGTAGGGGAAATCGGTAAATTGCTAGAGGAAAAGAAAGACTGTAGAGGACGTTTCTTACGCGCAAAGGTAAGACTTGATATCCAGAAACCTCTAAGAAGGGGGTTGTTGTTAACATGGCTGGGTCTAAAGAGGTGGTTTGGATGACACTCCAGTATGAAAAACTACCAGAGTTTTATGGATATTGTGGTAGGGTGGGACACGGCAACAGAGATTGTGGGGATGAAGCAGCTAGGGGGGCATCTACAGATGGGAAGGAAGCAAAATATGGGATTGCTCTGCGGGTTAGTCCAGTAAAGAGAGGAAAACAAAGGGAAGAGAGCTCAAGCAAAACATTGAGGGTATCTAGCAAGGAGAGCGAGGTAATGAGACCAGCAGATAAATTAATAGGGCTTGAGGAGGGACAAATCGAGGTGAATAATACCCAAGTGGTCCCTCACACTATGACCATAGAACTTTCTAGCGAACAACAGGGGAAAACTCAAAGGAGGTTAGTACCAGAAGGGGGAATGGGCCCAAGTGAAGTACGACTGGATAGGGAAGTCTTGAATGAAGGAGTAGCCAGTAGGATAAAGTTGAAGGAGGCCACTGAGGAGATAGGCACAGCTACACCAGGAACCGAGACAGATGCTTCTGGGCTAGAGGAAATGACGGATAGCC
The DNA here is from genome assembly GCA_021234005.1 of Nephelium lappaceum. Taxonomy (NCBI): domain Eukaryota; kingdom Viridiplantae; phylum Streptophyta; class Magnoliopsida; order Sapindales; family Sapindaceae; genus Nephelium; species Nephelium lappaceum. The sequence continues at coordinate 17,832,770 of CM038006.1, forward strand.
CAAGTAAGAGGACACGAAAAAAGTGGAAACGCACAGCAAGGGAAAAGGGTGTGGTTGGTAAAATATTCAGTCCAATGAAGCGAAGGTCCTCAAATCAAAAACATAAGCTGAAAGGGATTAGGGGAGCGAGCTTGTCGCCTGAGCAAAGTTGGCCTAATACGGATAATTTTTGGTCTTTGACCTCATGCAGGAAACATACACAGGGGGATGGGCCGAGGGGCAGGAACTCGGCTGCCATAAAAAAAAGAAAAAGTTAGATTTCACAAGGGAGGAAGTTCCAAGTAACAAAAAGCTAAACAGGGGTGGATTATGAGATGGAAGTGGTCTATAAATCGGTGGAGCCTAAAAGACAGGCCTGCCGATCACCATGAGTTACTTATGTTGGAACGTACGGGGTCTGGGGAATACCCGTACGTTCAATGCTTTGCAAAGGGTAATCAGGAAGCATTCCCCAAGCTTAGTGTTTGTAAGTGAAACTAAGTTGAAGAGTCATGTAGGTACCAGTGTAAAGTTCAAGTTAGGTTTGACAAACGGCCTGTTAGTGGATTGTGAGGGTAAAAGCGGGGGCTTAGGCCTCTTTGGGAGGGATAACATGAATGTTAGGGTGTTATCGTTTTCTGCTGGTCATATAGATGTTACGGTGGTTGAAGAGAACGGTTTTGCATGGTGTTTTACTGGGTTTTATGGGAATCCCAATCCGTCACAAAGGGGTGAGTCTTGGAAGCTGATCAGAAGACTTAGGAGAGTAAATAATTTACCGTGGGTAATAGGTGGTGATTTCAACGAAGTGTTGAGAAGTAGCGAAAAAGAATGAGGCTCAGCCCCAGTACTTGGGCGTATGACAAACTTCTCAAGGGCATTGGAAGACTGTGATCTCACAGAAATAGCTAGTGCGGGACCAATGTTAACATGGAACAATAAAAGGGATGGTACAACAAATATTCAGGAAAATTGGACCGGTTCGTGGCTGATTCCAAATGGAGAGACGAGTTTCAATCGGCCAGGGTGAAAAACTTTAGGCTTTAACGGTTCAGATCACCGCCCTATCATCTTAAAACTCAAAGGGAGTTTCCACCAGTTGGTTCGTTGTCAAAACGGTTTTAAGTTTGAACCGTATTGGCTCCAAGAAGAGGACTGCATGGAGGTGATAAAAGATTCATGGGATTGAGTACCTAGGCAGCGGGTGGATAATAGCGTTAGGTCAAAGCTGCAGGGTGCGCGGATATTCTCATAAGGTGGAGTAAAGAGAGATTTGGCTCGCTGCACAGAAACATTGCCGCGAAGCAAAAGCGACTTGAGGCCTTATATAGGAAGGTGGCTAGACCGGGGTGCATGCAGTCTATTCGAACTCCCGAGGATGAAATTGAATAGCTCCTGGTTCGAGAGGAGTCTTATTGGAGGCAGAGGGTCAGAAGCGATTGGTTACAAGCGGGAGACCGAAATACTCGGTTTTTCCCACGCTAGAGCATCGGCTAGGAAAAAAAGAAACACGATTGCAAAGCTGTTGAGGGAGGAGGTAGTGTTGCAGATAACATGGAAGATATTTCTAAGCTAACAATCAGTATTTCGGGGAATTGTTTGGATCGTCAAACCCGTCTTTTGTAGACATTCAGGCAGCTTATGCCATATGAAGACTGAGCTGGACGTTGACATGCAGAGAAGCTTAGTACTCCGTTTAGGGGAGAAGAGGTTCACAAGGGTGCTTTCGAACTTGGAGCCACTAAGGCCCCTGGTCCGGATGGCTTTCATGCTATATTCTTCCAAAAAATATGGGGTGTAGTGGGGGTTGACGTAATGGGAGAATGTCTCAGGATTCTGAACGGAGAACTATTAATCTAAAAATACAATGCCATAAATGTGGTACTCCTCCCAAAGACAAAACAGCCTCTAACACTAAAGGACTTTAGACCCATAAGTCTAATGAATGTGATGTATAGATACTAGCGAAGGTACTCGCGAATAGGTTGAAATTGTGCCTGCCCCGGTTTGATCTCCTAAAATCAGTCGGCTTTTGTGCCAGGACGGCAGATCTTCGACAATGGATAGTGGTGTTCGAGCTCCTCTATTCAATCAACAATAGGAGACGTGGTAAGAAGGCAACCATGGCAATCAAGTTAGACCTTAGTAAGGCCTATGATAGAATTGAGTGGTCTTTCCTCAAAGCGATACTGAACCGAATGAAATTTCCAGCAAAGTGGACAGCTTTGGTAATGGATTGTTTGACGACTTCCTCATTCTCATTCATGATAAATGGCATCAAGGTCGGTAGCCTCCAACCTTCCAGGGGCATTCGGCAAGGCTGTCCCATGTCACCATATTGTTCTTGTTGTGTGCTGATGCTTTATCAAGCAGTCTTAAACAAGCGGAGAATGATGGTAGAAGACTTGGCATCCGGTTGTAACAGATCCTGTCCCTTAGTTAGCCACATTTGTATGCAGATGACAGTATTCTTTTTTACAGGCCACTATACAAAACTGTGAGAGGATAAGAAAGATTCTACAAGTGTATGGAAAAGGTTCAGGTCAACAAGTGAACCTTGACAAGTCCTCGATCACTTTTAGCCCAAATTTGGACACTCAGGTCCGACAGAGGTTGCAAGACATTATGGAGGTTAGGGACTCTCAAACACATGGCAAATATTTGGGCCTACCCTCGCTCGTGGGTAAAAAGAAGATTCAGACTTTTAACATGATTCGCGACAGAGTTTGGAACAAGTTAAGGAGTTAGAAGTATACGGTTTTCTCACTTGGCGGCAAAGAAATTCTTATAAAAGCAGTGATGAAGGCGATTCCTACTTTCGTAATGAGCATGTTCCAACTCCCTTGTGGTCTATGTCAAGACCTTGGGGCTTTAACATTCAAGTTTTGGTAGGGTTCAAAGGAGGGGAAGAGGAAGATTAGTTGGGTTAGTTGGGAGAAAATGTGCAAACCCAAAGCGGCAGATGGCCTGGGATTCAGAGACCTACAACGTTTTAACCAAGCTTTAGCCACCAAACAGGCGTGGTGGCTATTGTTGAATCCGAACTCTCTGGTGGCAAGGGTGCTTAAGTCTAAATATCATCCTACAATCAGCTTGTTACAGACGTCATGTAAAGTCAAGGCATCTCACTTGTGGCGCAGCTTAATATGGGGTAGGAGTTTGTTGAGCAAAGGTTTTCGCCTTCAGGTAGGTGATGGGAAGGAGATTGATGCTTTTAAAGACCCTTGGCTTCCTCGTCCTTCATCTTTTAAACCAATCACGCCCTCCCCAACTGCTCAATATAAGGTGGCCGACTTCTTAGATCCGGCCAATGGTAGGTGGGATTATGGCAAACTCAACCAAGTGTTTCTGCCGGTAGACCAAGATGCGATTCTCTCCATTCCTATCAGCTCGACTAGCATTTCGGATAGGTGGCCCTGACATTTTGACAAAAAAGGCGTCTTCTCAGTTAAGAGCGGGTACCGGACAGCCTATCATCTTTCAACTTAAGGTAACGCTTCTTCCACTTGTAACACTCGTTGGTGGTCTTTTCTGTGGAATATAAGGGTTCCCCCCCAAAATGAAGCATTTTCTTTGGAGGGCGTGTCAGAAAACTCTTCCAGTCAGGGTAAATTTGGCTCGCAGGAATGTTATCCGGGAGACCACTTGTCCCATGTGCCAAGCTCCTAGAGAGACGGGGCTTCACATTCTCTTTAGGTGTCTAGTGGCGATTCGAGCTTGGCAATACCTACATATCATAGCTTCTTTCAGTAGCAGTTTCAAGCTCCCGTCGGTGCTGGATGCGTGTTTCGGCTGGCTGAATTTTGGTGATCAGGCTGAGGTTGCCAAATGTGGTATGGTGATGTGGATGATCTGGAGCAATCAGAATGCCATGATCAATAGTGGAGTGATTAAATCTTCGGAGCTCTAGACTGAACGGGCACTAAGGATTCTGGAGGAGTACCAACGGGCTAAGGCTTTTACCGAAAAGGTGTCGCCTGTGGATGCAACGCCAGGACAGAAGAATTGGCTCCCCCTCGAAGGAAGGTGAGTTGAAATTAAATACTGATGTGGCTATCCGATCAGGGCTTCATGTAGCGAGGATGGGTGCTATCATTAGGGACTTTACAGGATTTGTGATAGTGGCGATGGCCAAGCCCATTAGAGGGTCTTTCTCATCGGAAGTTGGCGAACTTCTAGCACTACGGGAGGGATTGTTATTAGCCAAATCCTGGGGTCTTAAGATTGCTGAAGTAGAAGTTGATGCTCATAATGTGGCGTCCCAGGTTTGTTCAAACGTAAGATGTTGTGGGGATTCTAACATTCTGGTTAGTGATGTAAAAGCACTATTTATTGGGGCTAATGTCTGTAAATGCCAAGCCATTCCTAGATCGGCGAATCACTTGGCGCATGATTTAGCTTCCTTGGCTTTATCCTCCCTGGAGGATTTTATCTGGCATCATGTGGATACTGGTTGTATTTTTCCTGTTTCTGCTGCGCGCCGGGAGCAATTTCGTTTATAACTGGTATGTTGATTTCAAAAAAAAAGAGTATAGTCATAAACATCCTGGTTCAGATCATATATCTTTGGAGAAAAACGAAAATAATTAAGAAATCTTGATTTGTATATCTCAAATCAAATATGTATCCTTGTGTTATTTGATGAGAAAATTTAAATAGTCGTACATTTACTTCGAGAGGGAGAAAACTTGGCAGGTCAACATTGTTTGAGTTTTTTGGTGCTGGAAAATTTTTCTTGTTTGCTGCTAAATGAAGTATGGACAAATTATTTGAAAGTGAATTATCAGTGGGGTTTATTTTTATTTTTTAAATCTAATTCTATAATTAATGTTGTGGAAAAAAACGGTGGCCTTAAATTAGATGGTTTGGTTTAGAAAAATAAGTTAATTCAAACATCTAAAGCTTTAATGGCTATATGGACAAAAATTCTTAAAAGCTTAGTTAAAATTAAGTCAGAAGAAAAATCTAGTTGGTTTTGAAAATGCCCCATAAATTGAAAAAGGTGATTTGGACCTCTTGCGTATGCATGGGGTAATGCATGCAACATTTATTGTGCCGTAAGGCAATTTCAAAAGCTTTTAGGAGAACTTTCGCTTCCCAGCAATTATTAATGTTGTAAGAAGCTAAAATAAATACGTGGGCCATGGTCTCTATCTGAATTTGTTTTTAAATGATTATTTAATTATAATGTAATTGCTTTGCGCTTAGTTTCAAAAATGGGACACTAGCTTGTTTATTCTCCGAGTTTTCAGCTGGTGTATGCGCAAAAATGACAAAGGGAGCACTTTGATTGACAAAAGAAAATAACAACCACATAAGAGAGAAAATTAAAAAATTAAATAAATAAAAGAAAAACATTGATATGCGTTCTTACAAAAATATACATATATATATATATTAAGAATTGAAAAAAAATTTACTACCTTACTTTTGAAATAAAATTATGTTTACTTTTGTTAATGATTGAAATGGTCTAACCTTTGAAAATGTTCTCGAGCATCTCCACCTTGCTTCTAAAGTTATCCTCAGAATCTTATCTCTACCGTGTCTGCAAAATTATCCTCAGAATCTTCTCTTCATCTTATTGCTAAAGTTGTCCTTTGAGTCTTGTGTTTTGTCTCCACCTTGCCTCCACAGCTGTACTTGGAGAGTGGGAGTCTTGTCTCCTTACCTTTGATATTAAAATTTTTCAGTTTTTTAAAATTATTTTAATAAAAAATTAAAATGGTTTAAGGTCGTTTTGTCATCACAAAAACTACCATTGGTCGGTAAAAATTGAAAAACTACAGTGATCTGTAAAAGTGTAATTTATGAATACTTGTTTTATATATTAAAAATAAAATAAAAGTAATATTATATGTATAACACATGTTAAGGTAATTCGAAAAACAAAATAATCACCACCATGCAGTTAGTATGTCCAATCAATTAAATAACTACGTACATTTTCTACTTTTCTTTTACCATGTCATCCTTCAACTTGGATAAAAAGTTCAACTATTCAAGGACAGGAAACATGGTATATAAACAGCTAATATCAAAACTTCTAAGGGTAGCTTTGCTGGTTTAATTCTACTTGAGATGAGAATTAATTTATATTTTACTCAATATTCTCAGTATATATATTGAACTGAGTAATGTATTCTTTTTATTTTGTCAGTTTTGCTTTTTATATAGTCATTACATGTTATTAATTTAAAATCAGAATATGGATACAATATGTGTAATATATTTCTCTGATTGTATTAATTCATAGTTCTGGTGTTCGGCTACAAGGTGCTACGCTACACGATACTGACAGTTTTAATAACATTCTTCATGGGCCCCCCAAACGGATTTGAAATTGGCAAGGCTGCTAGATATATGATTTTAAAGAATGTGGCAACAGGATCATTTGGGATAGTTGTGGCTTACATGTCGGAAGCCCAATTCAGTCATTTCAAAATGATCGGTTCTTCAATTTTATCCACCATAGCTGTAAGTATTTTTTCTTTTTTTTTTTTTTGAGATAAAGTAAGATTTCATTAGCAACCTGAAAAATCAGGGAAAATAAAGTTACATAAATAGATTGTCAAGAAAGATCCTCCATTAAGGACAAAGCCAGGATGGCCAGCTTGTGTGCCAGGCGATTATTCGATCTGGAAATGGCCTGGCAACTCATGACACCAACCTCCCCACCTAAGGCTTTTACATTAGAAGTAGGTATATGAGCTTGACAGAGGTTTGAGCATCCTGAATTAAATGAGTGCCATATTTACAACAACATCCATCTCCAAATTCTTTACTTGCAAATTCAACCTCTTTGCTAACAACTGTCCTTCCTTAAAAGTAATCAGCTCTTCAATTTCTAGAGAGTAGTTCATTCTGACTGGTTTTGAGATAGTTATAGGAAGAAGGTGACTAACACACTAATGCTCTCTTTGGGCTTTTATCGAACACTTGGTGGACAACTCCTAAAAACACTAGTAATACTCAAGATCTTGTTTGAATGGTATCATAAATACAAGTAACACAGTATAATGGCAAGAACACAAACAAGCTAAGACCATAATCAAGCTACAACATAATACGAGAGATTTTATATGGTTTACCAATATGTTTACGTCCATGGAAGTTACCGATTTCATTAATACGAAAATAACAAGGTTACAAGAGATTGCTTTTACTCACAAGTTATCTTCTCTCTCTAGTTCTCAATCTTTTAAACTCACAAGCTATCAAGTTTAGGGTTTTTTTGTTGCTCACAACTTGTAAAGACACACTCCACTCTTACACTTACTAAAATTTCTTTTAATAACACAACAATATATATTAAAAGACTTGAAAAAATTACAACAAAACCCACCCAAAGTAGAAATTACAAAATAGCCCTAAAAACTATGATACATATGGTTATTTTGAGACATGCATCAACAATCAACAATCTCCACCTTGTCGAAAAGAAACTTTAACCCTTGGAAATTATTAGATGACACCCATGTTTATAACACCTCCACCTTGATAAGAAATCGCCTATCTCAACACACCTCAAGTGGTGAGGTACCACTTAAATTCAAAAAGAGCAAATGTTTAACAAGTTCAAGCAATGCTCAAACTTGTTTTTTGTAACCGGTTTTGTAAGCATATCGGATGCATTTTCATCCGTGTGAACCTTCAATGGAAACTTCACCTAAGGCGATCCAATGTCTTATTCTATGTAATCAAATGTCAATATGCTTGGTCCTTGCATGGAACACTTGATTCTTTGTTAAATCAATAGCACTTTGACTATCATACTTGAGCAACACCATATTTTGCTTAACTCTCATATTATTCACCAAACCCTTTAACCAAATTATGTCCTTTAATGCTTCTGTGATTGTCATGTATTCCATTTCGATGGTAGACAAAGCACTAGTAGGTTGGAGCATAGATCTCCAACTAATTGATCCACCCACATATGTAAATACATACCTTGTAGTAGACATTCTTTTATCTAAGTCACCCCTATAGTCGGAATCAATAAACCCAACAACATTAGTTTCATCATATTTTCTTTCAAACAAGATTCCTAACTCCTTTGTATCTTTCAAATATAGAAGCGCCCATTTAATGGTCTCTCAATGCTCTTTGCTTGGATTTCCATGTAGTTGGAAGCTACACTAATGGCATGGGAGATATTTGGTCTTGTACATACAATGACATACATCAAACAACTAACCGTATTTGTATATGACACCTTCATCATCTCGAAATTGGTAGAAGGATATTGTTTTGCACTTAATGCAAAATGTGAAGCAAGCAAAGTAGACACTACTTTAGCATCAAACCTGCTAAACTTCACAAGCACCTTATGAATGTATCTCTTTTGAGATGATCCCAATTTCCGTGTTTTTAGGTCTCTTTTAATCTCCATTCCAAGGATATTTTTTGCAACTCCAAGATCCTTCATGTCAAATTCTCTAAACAATGATTATTTGAGTTCATCAATTTTTGACATATCCCGATATGCTATAAGCATATCATCCACATACAACATCAACAAGATAATTGTACCGTCACGAAACACATGAAAATAAATACAACAATCATACTTATTTTTCTTGTAGTCAATCTTTAACATGTAAGAGTCAAAGTGCTTGTACCATTGTCTTAAAGATTGTTTGATTCCATAAAGTGTCTTCTTTAATATACAAACAAGGTTCTCCTTTCCCACTTCCTTAAACCCTTATTGTTGAGTCATGTAAATGACTTCTTCCAAATCTCCATGAAGAAATGTCGTCTTCACATCAAGTTGCTCTAACTCCATGTCATATTAAGCTACCAAGGCCAACAATACTCGAATAGATATATGTTTCACCATCTGTGAGAAAATCTCGTTGTAATTAATGCCTTTCTTTTGTGAGTACCATTTAACAACCAACCATGCTTTAAACTTTGGTGTTTCATTCTCATGTATGCTTTCTTTCTTCCTAAACACCTATTTGCAACCAACAAGTTTTCGGTTTTTAGATTTAGAAACCAACTCCCAAACAGAGTTCTTTTAAAAAGATTCCATCTTCTCTAGCATAGCTTTCATCAATTCTCTTTATCATGACAAGCAATGACATCATGAAATGAAATTGGATCTTTCTCACTTGCCACAAGCGCAAAATGCACTTCCTCATTTTCATTATCCTAACCATACCTTTGTGATGGCCTTCAAATTCTCTTTGGCTTTCCTTAGGCTATGGATCTAGGTTCTTCATGAACCTTTTCTTGTTGAGTCTCTTCTTACACATCTTCACTTTCTTTATCACTAAATTTTGTTCTAAGAGGAATTTTAGTGACAACTTCCTTTTTACCATCATTTTTCTTGACTTCCCCTATCAACATGGAGACTTCATCGAAGACTACGTCTTTATTTAGAACTTTCTTCTTGTTGGCCATATCATAAAGCTTTAATCCCTTCATTCCTTTCTCAAACCCGAAAAATATGCATTCAAGTGATTTTGATTATAGCTTGTTTCTCTTATCACTTGGGATAAGTGCATATGATTTGCATCTAAAGACTTTTAAATTTAGTCAGCTTCCTTGGCCATCCATGCTTTTTCCGCGGATTTGAACTCAGGTAACTTTGATGGTAATCGGTTGACCACATAACAAGCATGGTTTACTGCTTTTGCCTTAAAAGATTTAGGCAACCCTGCATGAAGTCTCATGCATCTAGCTCTCTCTAAGAGAGTTCTATTCATCATCTCTACGGTACCACTTTGTTGAGAATTTTTCTTCATAAAATGTCTAGTGATGTCTTCAAGTTTGCAAAATTTAACAAATTTACAATTTTTTACTCACCTCAATTGTCACTTCTCAAATATTTGATTTTTCTTTCCATTTGCTTTTTTACTTCTGCCTTCCATTGCTTGAACTTGTCAAAGACCTCGGATTTCTCCTTCATGAAGTAAATCAAAACGTTTTTGGAAAAATCATCTATGAATGAAACAAAGTAGTGGGCTTCACCATTTGATCTAATTGGTGTCGGCCCCCACACATTGAAGTGTATGTAATCAAGCAACCCCTTGCTTCCATTTTTCTTGCTTGGAACTTTGAAGCTCACTTTACTTTGCTTTCCCATAACACAATGCTTACAAAATTCTAAAGTGCATGACTCAACACCTTTCAACAATTTTTTTCGATGTAGTTCTTATAATGCTCTCTCACTCATATGTCGTAGCCTTAAATGCCAAAGTTAAGTTTTATCTTTGCGATTTTCTTATTCCATAAAGATGGCCACTCCATCTAGAATTGTGTTCCCTGAAGTTTTTAAAGATTGTTGCATAATTTTGAACCAAACATCATCACCATAGATCCCTTTGACACCTTGATAACACTATCCTTTGCCGAAAAAAGAACACCTATTTGCATCAAGTGTGCCTAGAGATATCTAATTGTTTGAGTGCCAGAACATGTCTCATACTACCTAAGGTTTTCACAATCTTATTAAACATTTTGATCTTGATTGTACCAATCCCAATGACCTTGTGACAAGATCCAATCCGAACCTTACTGTACTTATGTCCGAAGGGCCCTGCCTAACACCCTAACGGATCCCTCTTAAACCCTACTAGATGGGCTAAGACAAATTCGTAGAGCGAACCCTTAAAATATTTTCTTAATTTGTAAAACAAGAATGAGTTGGATTTTTTTTTTCATAACTAAAGTTTCGTTTCATCATTTAATCAAGTCATTTTGTAAAATAAATTCTAGCAGCATAACGGCTGCGTTTTTAACTTAACCAAAATAACCTGCAAAGGAAAATCCACTCCTAACTATTTTCATTTTCCAACCCAACTTCTTCCACAAACGTATTTTCAATGGCATAAATCATAATTTTCATTTTATTTAAAAGTAAAAACGTGAAGTTATAAACCAAAACGTTTGCAATTTCATACAATGGTGTGAAAATTAAAAATTTCATATTATAATTAAATCTGGACCACTCGCATATGACTTAAAATATATATATATATATATACACAATTCCTTTCAAATCAAAAGTATGCAACATATTTATACAGAAGTACTGTCGCGTCATTGCCCACTTACTCTTTTGGAGGAGCCCTTTCATCTCGGTCACTCACATCAATACCTGAGGAGGTTTTTAAACATAAAAACAAAAACTATGAGCTATGGAAGCTCTGTGAGTGCTTAATTTCTTTTTAATTTAAAATATTTTATTTCTTAAAAATACCTCATTGAAAAAAACTTTTCAAAATGTATTTATAATTCTTAATACGAAATATGCATGGAGAATTTATAAAACTTAAATTTACATAATTTCATAATAACCTTATAAATTGAATGTTATACTGAGTGCCAAATACTTAAAATCACTCATAGAAAATCTGGAAATTGATTTTCTTTATTTTTAATATCTCATATACTTATTTTGGTTTCTAAAGAGTGAGTGCGAAATCCATAAACTGCATATGCATGTAAAGTCTCATATAAAACTTATATAACCATAAAACCCGTAAGGGCATTAAAATGCATATAAAACTTATATATACATAAAAATTACATATAAGTTAAAAATTTTTAAAGCAAAAATTTTATTTAAAACTCAAAGCATACATACGAAATTATAAACACATAAATATATATAAAATTCATATGGTCTTATAAATTAAATATCGACTTGAAATTATACAAACATAAAATTTCATATCTACATAAAACTTCATTTAACTTGAAACTTAGAAAGCATAACTCGCCTTTGGTTTATAAAGTAGCCTTATAAAAACGATAATCTACGATATGCATAAAATTCATACAAAACTCATAAATTGAATCGCATTTCGAATTCGTGTATTTGTAAAGCTTCGTATAAAACTTATAATACATAAAACATATGAAAATTTAAATCTCAATTTAATACATAGCTTGAAATAGGAAATCCGTAAAACTTATATTGAGATGCCCTGATCCGAACCGTCACTAGGCTTCTATCCGGAGGGTATGCCCGGGTACCCCAACGAATCCCTCTAAGCCCATCTTGATAGGGAAGAAGACGTTCGAGGAGCGAACCCTCTTAACTTGAAACTTAACTTGAGCGGAAGCTCAATCATACAATTTGGAAAACTTATAAATTAATAAGCACTTAAAATCACTAACAGGGAAATCAAAAATGTTTTTCTTCGCATAACGTAAAACATAGCTTTATTTATAAAAAAAAGGCGTAAAATCTGAAACTTAAAACTTAAATTTCATTTCATACAAACTCCCACTTATACGTCATAAACAATAACTTTCCATACGAAGTGTTATATAACAAAAATATTCACTTTAACTATTAAAATAACAATACGTTTACAAAACGCTTAACACTTAAAACACATATAAACGTATATATATAACTTACTTAAATAATCACTTAGGAAATTTTCTTATAATTTAATTCCTTAAAAAGCTTCATAATTCCACCACAAAACCTTCTAAACAAAATATAACACTTACAATAAAATATATTTTTAAAATTTCCAAATCCAATTGCAAATACTTCAAAAATCAAGCGTAGCACTTATCTCGTTCAAGTTTCCTTAAATGAGTTCCAATAGCCTTCATCGGTTCTGCTTTCTTCCTTTTTCACCTACACATCGTATTCTTGCTTAGAATAAACTAAACTTAACCATACAAAACTTAATACATAGCTTAGAACTCAATTAATTCACTTGACAACTATTTTACTAACTTACTTCCTTACTCGATTTCAACTTAATCGAAGCTTTAAAATTCCATTTTCTTTGCTTGAATCCTACTTATTCTCACCTAAAAACACCCCTATACACTCGAAACCATCATTCAAAGCTTGAAACGAAAATTCACTAAATTGAACCTCTCTTAGCCGAATAGTACACAACCCCTTATACATTGGTTTTCTTTGCTCAACTCTTTTTTCATCCATCTCCCTAATTCATATTTAGGTCACCCGTAAAACGATTCTGAAAAATTCCAACGAACGGGTGACGAAACCTAGGAAAAACCTTATTTTTTCATTACTTTTTCAATGTCATTTTCACATTTTTACATTCTAAATCTTAACTCTTCTTTCTCTAATGCCATACATACTTAAATATACTACTTAATGCCTTAAAACTATTAGGTGTTAATACACCATTGGTCCATCAATAATCACATGGATTGTGCTTTTAGAATGAGTTTAATATCATAAAATCTCATTTATAGCCTTAACGTTAAAAATTAATACAATTCATTCCGAAATAAATTCCAAATTAATTATATGATCACTCATTCATCAAATTGACTTTACAATACTCTAATTAGATCTCTTAGGACTCAATCCATGGGTTCAAAAAAATTCAAACGGAGTTTAGGTCAACAGTATTCACAATCCTATCCAATGGGGCGTTTTCATTGGGTAACTTTTGGAACATTCAGAAACTACCTAAAAAGACTCATTTTTACTCCGTTTCAGTTTTATTGGGTCCTACTAATCATTCTAAATATTTTTGATTTTTCAAGGTCCGTCTCAAAATTTTACTATTCATCAAGATACTATTCATCCGAAAATATTACTATTCATCCGTAAATTCACTGTTAATCGTAAAATGAAAGTTTGGGGTCCTACACCTTGCAAGTTGCATTGTTACCCATTAGGACTTCACCTCCATTTTAAGACTCATAAGTTTCAAACCATTCATGATTTGCAGATATATGGAAAGAGTAGCGAGAATAAAAAAATCCATGTATGGAGATCATGACTAGTAGAAGCCACCGCCAAGTGTTTACCACAATCTTTGGATGCAACATTTGTCATAGAGCTTGTCTCGGCTTTCTTGCCTTCTTTGATCTACGTTTTAAGCTTCCTACACTCTCATTTATAATGCCCTTTTTTACAGCAACCATAGCACTTTACATTTTTCTTTATAGATTTGGACTTAGAATTCTTCTCTAACTTACTTCTTTCTTTTGTTAGACCCCACTCACTAGACTCCATAGCTAAGAGTTCTTCTCCTTAAGCTTCCCTTTCACTTGCCTTGTTCAATTTCACATGAGAATTTATATCAAAAACAAAGTCATCACATTCAAGAGTCTCTTTGTCGAATAACAAAGTAGTCCTAAAATGCTTGAAGAAATTTGGTAAAGATTTCAATAACAATTGTGCTTTATTATCCTCATACTTCACATTAACCCATATTAGATCACTAATACACCGGTTAAATTCATTCAAGTGTACCATTATCTGTCCACCGTCCTCCATTTTAAGACCATAAAGTTGATCTTTCAGTGTTAATTTATTAGATAAAGATTTTCCAATATAGAGCTTTTCTGGCTTCGCCCATATGTCTTTAGCACTTTTTTCTTTCATTACATTACATATCACTACATAGGATAGGTGTAACTCTATAGAACTCATAGCCTTCTCATCTAATATTTTCCACGACTCTGAAGATATTTCCTTGGGCTTAGATTCAATTTCCGAAATAGTAAAAAATAAGTCTTGTTGGATGAAGGTATTCTTCATCTTCAAAATGTCAAGTTTGATTTTCCATCAAATGGCTTCACTTCAAAATTCATCCCACTAGAGTTTCCAGACATTGTGTTACTCCCCTTGGCCATGCAAACAATCTTATATAACCTAGTGCTCTAATACCACTTATAGAAGGAAGGCGACTAACACATTAGTGCTCTCTTAGAATCTTTATCGAACACTTGGTAGACAACTCCTAATAACACTAGTGATACCCATGATCTTGTTTGAATAACTTTAGAAATACAAGAAGTAACACAATATAATAGCAAGAACATAAACAAGCTAAGAGTAAAATTAAACCACATCACAATAAAAGAGATTTTACATGGTTCAGCAATATGTTTATGTCCACGGAAGTCACTAATTTCACTTGTATGAAAATAATAAGGTTACAAAAGATTACCTATGCTCACAAGTTATCTTCTTCCTCTAATGCTCAATCTTTCAACCTCACAAGCTCTTAAGTTTAGGTTTTCTTTATTGCTCATAACTTGTAGGGACACACTCCTCTCTTACACTTACTAAAGTTTCTCTTAATAACATAATAATAGATATTAAAAAATTTTCCAAAATTATAACAAAGCCCACTCAAATTAAAAATTACAAAAATAGCATCAAAAACTATTACACATGTAGTTACTTTGAGACATATATCAATAATAGCAACCCTTATAGCTCCACCATTATCTTTAATTGCCACTCCGACCCCTAGAAATTGGCGACCGTTTCTGATGGCCACTTCAAAATTTAATTTCAAGCAACCTAGATCTAGTGGTCGCCAAGAAGAAGGAGCACGTTGAATTTGAGATGTTAATCCCTGACAGACAGCTTTTTGAGTTTCTTGAAACTCATTCAAAAAATTAATTGCCTATTCAATCAGCCTGTCCAGCTCGATCTCCACACCTGACAGTGAACTTGCATTTTCCTACCGTTAAATACACCAAAGAATCACACACAACTAGGCTAAAGTATCCTTATTGAAAAGGAATAAAATACCTTGTAGAATGTCTAAAACATCCATCCCTTTAAAACTGAGAACCTGATCCCTTGCTACATAGGATTGTCAAACCTGAATCACTTTGGAACACCAAAGAAGAGCATGGGAATCAGTTTCTTTACAGTCAGGACACATCTCATTCTCTATGATCTTTATATGGACTAGCTTAACTTTAGTTGGGAAAGCATCTTTACACGCTCTACATACAAATATTTTAATCTTAGGCGGAATTGCAAGACCCCATAAAGTTGTCCATCAGGCCTGAGTTCCTACTTTTGAAAAGGAAGAAGTGAGGGATTTCGCATGGCAAGCTACCGTATAACCACTTGTTCCTGTAAAGATGCCTTTATTGTTGAAATGCCAATACCAGTGATCCTTCACATCTCTAAAGCTAATAGGAATGGAATTTATCATCTCCCTATCCATTGGAAGTATCAAATTGTTGATCATTTGCATATCCTAACAGCGGTGTTGCTCCATTATCAGCTCAACAACTTTCATATTGCCATTCGTATTGTTGCTTTGGGAGATAGGTTTAAAGGAAGTTAGTCTTGGAAGACATAGATCTCTGAATCCTTTGATCTATTTTCCATTTCTAGCCTACTATCTAAGAACTTTCAAGAGCAACTCCCTCCTTTAAAGAAAACCTCGCTACAAGTGTGAACACCCCTATTTAAGACTTGCATTTAGAAAACCATAATACGGAAATATTTGGCCTTCAAAAGTTTATTGGCTAAGGATTCAAGAAAGACAAGTAGCTTTCATGCTTGTTTCGCAAGGAGGGCTTGGTTAAAGCCAATTAAATCCTTACAACCAAGTCCCCCTTCCACCTTTGGACAACACTTCTCTTCCCAACTTACCCAACTAATTTTCCTTTTACCATTTCGAGTCCCCCACCAATGTTTAAAAGCCATGGACCCAATCTCCTTACAAAAGCCTACTGAGAGTTGGAAAATACTCATTGTGTAAGCGGGAATAGCTTACACCACTACCTTTAGGAGAATCTCCTTCCCTCATTGAGAGAATGCATTACTTTTCCAACCCTTTAACTTCCCCCAAACCTGATCCTTGATAACATTAAAGGTTTTCATTTTGCCTCTACCTACCAAGGTTGGTAACCCCAAGTATTTATCATCTGTGTTACCATCAACAAGCCGAAGCATCTTCTAGATAGCTTGTCGTAAAAAAGCACCCACGTTTGGACTAAAAACGAGGCTGGATTGATTCACAACTGCCTTGAACCCCTTTCATAGGTTTTAAGGATTTCCATGATCTTCGCACAATTTTCCATCAAGGCTTTACAACAAAGGACGCTGTCTTCCATAAAAAACAAGTGACTTATGAGTGGACTTCTTCTGCAATTTCTAAGACCCAATCCCTTACCATTAAGCTTAGCCTTTCTGATCAAACTTGAGAGAGTTTCTACACATAACAAAAAAGGTAAGGTGAAAAGGGGCAACCCTTGTCTAAGTCTCCTAAAAAAAACCTCACTCAACCCGTTCATACGTTTTGCTCAAGTCTAATTTTAAAGCCACTGCTCATTTCTTTCCCATCTTTTTGCGACTAATGGAGTGGAAGAGTTCAAATGAGGCTATGACATTATCAAAAATCTGCCTACTGGGAATAAAGGCAAATTGATTTGAAGAGATGAGTTTAGGTAGTGACGCTTTAATCTATTGGCAACCACTTTTGCAACTATTTTATACATTACATTATTTAAGTTTGTAGGCCTAAACTCCTTTAGATTTTACGGATTCTTCGTCTTTAGAATTAGGACTACATTTGTATGGTTGAAGTCTCCAACTGAGGCCTTCCATTTCAAAATCATCAAGCAAACCTTTGTAACATCACTCCCTACCACAGACTCGAATCTCTGAAAAGAATCATCCATAGAATCCATCCGACCCTGAAGCCTTTGTAGATCCTAGCTTTATAACTGCTGTTTTAAACTCCTTTTCCCAAAATGGGGCTAAAAGAGTTTTTCTCATTGAGTCATTCAAGCAAACATCAACACTATCACATGCTTTAGTAATATCAGAATCATTTAGAGTGGAAGAGGTAAACAAACTAGAAACATAATGACACACCAACCGTGCAAGCTCACCTGAATCCTCTACCACCTTGTCGTTCTCATCTTTCAGCTGTAGAGTTATATTATTCTTTTGATGATTGGAAGCTCTAAGATGGAAGTATCTTGTAATTTGATCCCCTGCTGCCAACCACTCAGCTCTTGAGTGCTATTTTCAGTATAGTTCCTCTTGAAACATAAGTTGTTCTAACTTTTCCTCTCTTCTTTATATCTCCTGTGTATAAATTTTGAATTTGCCTTTGCTTCTCTTCATTACTCTTCTTCAGGAATCCAAACCGCTCTCTACTCCATTCATGTAGTTTAAAAGCACAAAGAGACATCATCCTTTTTAATTCTACTAAGGACAGAGACTTCCTCTCGCTCCTCATACAACCAAAACCATCTCATGAAAATCCTCTTCCTTTGACTAAAAAGGTTCAAATTTGAAGCTATTATATGGTTGAGTTTCAAACCTTAACCTTGCCTCCTTAAACTTTAAAATGATAGAATGGTGGTAGGATGAGTTAAGGCCCAAGTGCTTAACCTTCGCATCTGAAAAATAATTTAAGTAATTTTCTTTTTATTTGGCTTTTTAAAGTTAAAATTTCTGATTAGACTACATTCATTCTACACTACAACCTAGCAATATCCTTTGCAATTTTAGATTCCTAGCATGTTTTTAATTTATAATGTAGTACAAAAAATGCATAAAGGTCGCTTACATGGAATTGAACAAGAGGTGCCATTAAAAGTGTTATCACAAATTGATTTTAATCACATCATGTCATTCCTATTACCAATGGTATGTATTCCATAGATTTAATCTAAAAATCAATTAAAATAAAATGATAAATAATTTATCATTATCATAAAATTCATGAAAAGATGTATTGAATGACATGATAAAGACAAATCCTCTTTATCATTATATATAGATTGTTTTTTTTTTTTTTAATTAATTTTTCAGACTCCATAGTAATTTCAAGACTTCATAGTATTATTCAAATATAATTGTAACTTTTAAATATAGTTGAAATCCATTTAATATATCATCATATTACAAATCCCCAGCAACTTTAATATGCATGAAAAATAATATTTTCCTATCATAAAAGTTACTTAACAATATATTTTTTTATCAACAAATAAGTTTAAGTTATTTTTAAATTTATGATTTTTATTTATAGTGAAACATAAAACAATGCTAAAAATATAAAATACTGGTATCCAAATTAAATTTTATTAATATGCAACACATGTTAAATCACAAAAAAGAATGGATTTTTATAGTAAATTTTATTTCTTTAATATTATCATGATTTTGTTAATTTTTTTTATTGTAAATTTAATTGTGTAATTTTCAATCACAAAACATGCGCATAGAATTCAGTCTCACGTACATGCACTCTTCACATTGTACACATTGTTTTAGCATGTAAATCACACCTAATAACACCACCAAAACATTGTTGCGTTTATGAACTAGCACTGGAAGATGAAGCTTTTTGCCAAAATGGAATGCTGGATTGTAAACCAAACATTATATAACAAGACTAAACCAATCATTTTGTTGCAGGGATTGCTTCTATTTTCCCTTAATTTAATTTTACGGAAAAAGCATGACTCGTTGTATATAATTGGAATACTGCTCTTAGCAGCGGGTGAAGCTGGATTGATTTTTCTTTTAAATGAATTTCTGGCGAGCCAAGCGCGGGGTCATGAACAAAATACTAACATAGAAGGAGACCAAGCGAAGTCTCCACCGAAGGATCAAATGGAGTCACCAATGGAGGATCGAGAGGAGGCTCAAAGGCCGGATCAAGAGGATGCTCGAAGGGAGGCTCAAAGGGAGGATGATCAAGAGGATGCTCGAAGGGAGGATGATCAAGAGGATGCTCGAAGGGAGGATCGAGTAAAAGCTCGAACAAGAGTATGGCGGATTTTTGCCTGGGTTTCTAGTGTAATTGCCACATTTGTGATAAGCAATTATTCATGGAAAGTCATTTTCTTCACCTCAACATTGATTTTTGTTGGCATTTTCATCTTATTCATGTTTGGGAAGTATTTTTACCACAGTAATGATTCTGGTGGTACTGGTAGCAGCATTTTTAATTTTATCCCTGTCCTTAAGGCCTCATTGTTAAATCAACACCTCGACGACCCTTCTTCTCCAGATCAGTTCCATGAAAATTATGGAAGTCAATTACACTTATCTCCTCAAGTTAAAATCCTCAGGTACTCTATTACTCTCCCTCTTTCTCGAATATCCTCAGTTCTCTCTCACATTGAAGCAACTATATATTGATAATAGCGACAATTTATATATGAGAATTATTACTTATGTTTATGTGAACTCGAAGTACAACCGTTTTAACTAGTTCTATTAAATCTGTGAATTGAACAAAATCATCAAAATTATTTCACATTCTTTTTGTGTTCATTGGTTGCGTGAAAAATTCTTACCACAAACTTCTTTTCAGAAACGATGACATTAATTCGTTTAACATCCAAATTCTATTTATTGCAGATGGCTGGACAAAGCTGCCATTAAAGAAGATCAAAAACGGACTGGCCCGCTTTGCACCGTGAGACAGGTCGAGGAATCAAAATATCTGTTAAAGATGATTCCTATGTGGTCTACCTTCCTTGTGGTCAGTTTGGTATCATCAACAGGGGACACCTTTTCTAGTGAGCAGGGAAAGAATTTGGATGGCACAGATTTTACCTTTTACATAGTTTTTTTTCTTAAACCAATCTCAAAGGTAGCAGTTACCTTCCTTTATCAAATGCTGCTAAACCCAAATCGGGGTTCAAATGCTCAGCAGAAGCTGGGCAAAATTATGAGAATTTGGTTTGGAATGGTGCTAAGTACCATTTTCTGCGTCATTGCTTGGCGGGTTGAGGTTCACAGGTTGCAGATTGTTCATCGTAAAGATAATATGAGCATCTTCTGGTTGGCCCCGCAATACTGCCTTTTAGGTCTTATGGAAGGCTCTAGTACAGATGGGCTGGACGAATTCATGATTGGTGAACTTCCTAATTCACTGCATATGTTTGCATCTGCAATGAGTAGCTTGGTCATCGATGGACTTGGAGGCATGGTCAGCATATTATATATGAGAGCAAATCATAACCTTTTTGTTGGCAGCTTGAACCAGAGTCGGCTGGACAAGTACTATAAGCGGTTATTGCTTTTAAGTTTTCTCAATATGTGCTACTACTATACCATATCAATCTTATACATTCCCGTTCATTTCACACAAGCCGATATAGTAGAAACTTAGAATGAGATATCATAATTAACCATATCCTTGGTCAACCATCTACTGTACTACATTTCTTTTTATTATTATTTGAATTAGCATATTATTTGACATTAAAAACTATGTCATGTATACATTTCTTTTTATTTAACTTAGCTGTGTGTTAATTATGTTGGGCATTAGTGCTACTTAGCTGTAATTGATTTTATTATTGTTATTTTTTGTACTATTAAAAATTGAGATTCAAAGAAGAATAACATAAATTGAAGTGTGTGTATATATATATATATATGAGTGATTTTCCTATTTGTGCCTTCTAATTTTGAAAAGTTAGGATAAATAAATAAAATTCATCCATTGCATTCTCTCTCCTGAAACAAATTATCTCTTCTATTTAATTCAAATGCAATGGATAAGTTTGATTAGTTCGTCCTAACCTTTTATAATTATGAGATACTAATAGATTGAAATCACTATATATATAAACACACACAAAAAGTATGGACGCATTTGTAATGCTAACCATTCGATTTTCAATGGTTTTGAATGGTCTGCACTACAAATGCATCCATACTTTATGTGTGTGTGTGGCTCTTGTGGCATGAGACTACTAAAGTAAAAATAAAAAGAGACACTTTTAGCGTCTACATATATAACAACCAAAATGAAGACATCAAAAGATAATAAAAAAAAAAACCACAGGAAAGAGAGCTAAAGATCTTTACTTGAAGGCGTTAATGTAAAGTAACAAGAACTCATTATGGAACAATTTGTTCTAAAACTAGGTTAAGCGACAAATCACACATGCAAGCAAGGAGTGTACATTAATAGCAAGCTTTGAACAAAACATGTAAGCCCTCTATGTTTATTTATGGTTTCCCTAATAACAATCCCTAAGTGATATTTAAAACTCTAAGTGACTAATGGAAGTATTATAAGAATGTAAAGATTGATTGAGCCCCATTTGTAGACTAAGCTAGTATAAAGGTAAAATGGTCATTGTCATTGGAGTTTATAAGTTAGTATGACCTATGGACTAAATTAGAAATAAGTTTACATATTATGGGTCAAGATAGAATAAACAAGAGTTTAAGGATTAAAAAAAACAATTAATTAAGGGACATGATGGTCATTATGGAAAAGTCATAAGTATAAATAGGTGTGTGTTTTCAATACTTAGCCATTTCTTGCCATTTTTCATGCCACAAAGAGAGAAGCAAATGGGTGGTGTTCGGCCATGAAGAGGGAAGGAAAAACCAAGTTGTTTTATGCCATTTTCAACCTCCAAATCAAGTCTCCAAACCATCCTAAGCAAGAAAAACAAGTTTGGAAGCAAGATCAAGCCAAACAAAGGTTAGTTTTATGGTTTTTGAAGTTATTTCCATGATGTTTATATTGATGGTTCGGTTGGATTTTTGATGGGGTCTTTATGTATGATTTAAGTTGAGTTTTATGAGACTAAAAATAAGTGTAAATCACATGGAAATCATTACGTTTGATGAGCTAGGGTTTGTATGGGAAAATCCTTAAGTTTGTATTGAATTGGTTTTAGTTAAAATAAGTTGCTTACCAAGTGTTTGATGAAATGCCCAAGTGAAATAAAATGAGAAATTTAAATGAAATGAAATTGGTGTATGTGATGGCATAAAAGGCCATAGTGAGGGATGATGGAATCCAATGGAATTCTAGTGTTTTAACCATGATTCCATGTTGAAATTGTGATAAGGAAACCTAGAATAAGCTAGCAGAGATGTTAGAAATTCATTTAGACAACTTGTCTTTTATAACTTTAAGTGAAGAGAATTGATGGAAACTATGGAATATCACCTCATGTATGTGTATTCATGCATTAAATAAGTATTTTTAAGTATTTATGGGATTAAGGAAAAGAGAATGAAGGTTTTATAATGTAAAATATGAAAATTACATTAAAAAAGTAGTAAAAAAGTGAGGTTTTTCTTAAGTTTCGTCACCCGTTTGTTGAAATTTTTTAGAACTGTTTTACGGGTGATCTAAATACGAGTTAAGAAGATGAGTGGAGCAAGAAAGAAGTGAAAAGCAGCCCTAGGTAGGGAGCTGCATCATATTCGGCCAAGGGGGGGTGTGATTTTGCCAATTTTCATTTCAAGCTTCGAATGATGGTTTCGAGTGTATGAGGGTGTTCTTAGGTAAGAATAAGTAGGATTCATGCAAAGAAAACAGGATTTTAAAACTTCGATTAAGTTGAAATCGAGTAGGGAAGTTTGTAAGAAAAATATTGTTTAAATGAATTAAGTGAGTTGAAAACTATGTGACAAGTTTTGTAATGTTAAATTTGGCCTAATCTAAGCAAGAATATTGTATGTAGGTAAAAAGGAAGCAAGCAAAACATGAAAGGGTATTAAGTCCTTATGTCAAACTTAAGGCTAAGGTGACTGCTACCCCTGTTTCTAAAGTATTTGAAATTAGATTTTAAAAGTTATGAGAAGAGCTATGTTGTGAGTCCTAAAACAATTTTTCAAAGGTTATGGTGGCTTCCAATGTTTCAATATTTTATAAGTTTGGTTGCCATTTTAGAAATAGATATGAGTATTGCTATTGATATCATGATTTGTATGAAAAGGTGTTGCTTTTATGATTTTATAAGCATGAACTCTATTTTAAATGAAGTTTAAGGTTTAAATTTTATTGGCAATTGAAATTATGTTTTCTGGTTGTTCAAAGGAAAATGAGATTTGAAAGTTTTAAGGAAAGTTTCTATTGTGAATGTTTAATTAATTTCGTATATAAGGTTATGATCGTTTTAAGTGTTTAAATATTTTATAATGTATGCTGCCATTTTTATATACGAAAATAGCATCTTAATTTTTATTATGTTTTGTATGAAAAAAGTTAAGTATTTATGAATTCATAAGTATGATTTTGATTTAAATGAAATTAAAGTTTAGTTTTAAGTTTATTAGCAAATGAGGCCATAATTTATAAGTATGTATTAAAAAATAAGGTTTGTGAATTTAAAGGTTTGAGGCGAAACCAAACGATATGTTTAAATGTTTTTGCGTGATTAAGATAAGCCATTTTGGGCTTTTTGCCCTTAGTAAGGACTATTTGTACTTTTGCATTTAAATATATGAGTTTTGGTGCCTAACGCACCTAAAAATCGAATTTTGTGCTTACTGCATACCAATAAGTGATTTTTGTGCTTTTGCACTAGGTAAGAAAATAAATTGAATTTTCAAAAGTCATAAGTATACCCACCATTATAAGTAAGTTTTAGACCCGACCGGTATATCCTATATTAGTATAGCAAAGTTCTGAGGGGGGAGGGGGGGTAGGGGGGGTATGATGCGTCACTAAGTCACTAACTTAGGGGAAATTAAGTCTGTCGTGTTACCTCTACTTTTGTGGGATATTGTCTCATGTTATGGTTAGTGATGTAACATTCCGCACATAATTGCGAGATGTATTTGTAGGTAAGTGTCATGGTTGGTGTCTATTAAAAGCGCTACGTGACTCCACGTCGGTTACCGTTATCATAGCTATCGCGTGGTTGTAAGCATTATGGGGTACGAATGATGCTTTTCGAAAATTAAGTGTTTAAAGTATTGGAAGCAAAGAAAGATGTTTTATATGTTTTAAGCGTGTTTTACGATTAAATGAAATTAAGTTTTGAGAGAATCTAAGAAATGGAAATTCATCTTATACATTTTGTAATCCATAAGTTTCTACAAAATTTTATGAATATATATGAGTTTTATGGAATTTCTATTTTAAGCTATGTATGGAAATCGAATTGAAATTTATTATGTTTTCTGAACTACAAGATTCTTATAAAGTTTTATGTACGTATGATTTTACATTGATATTTAGTTTGTACGGTTTATAGGTGTAAGTTTAAAGACTATTCAATCTCTTTTAAGTTTTATTTAAAATTTATGCACATATGAATTTATGGTCTCAATATATATGTGTTTTGCAAGCTATATGAGATTTTTATTTTTCAAGATTTCAAGTAATGTATGCTTTAGAATTCTTTAAGTATGCTTAGAAATGGAATGAGATTAAAATTGGAAAGATTGAAAAAATAAAGAATTTTAAGTTACAAGTTCCATGAAGTCTTGTGTGTATATATATATATATATATATGCTTATATTCATTTTGATGTCTTTATAAGTTTTATGGAATTATAAGTTTTACAAGAGGTTTTATGCTACTATGTATTCTAAATATTTTCCATTTATGGTTTGCTAAAAAATAAGTTTTGAAACCTATGAGAAGTTTTACGAAATATAAATGTATTTTTAAAAGTTTTTAAGGAGGTATTTGTAAGAAATACAATTTTTTAAATTAAAAAAAAAAATTAAGCCCTCACAGTTTTTGTTTTTATGTCAAAAACCTCCTCAGGTATGAAATGGGTGACCGAGATGGAAATGGTCCTCCAGAAGAGTAAGTGGGCAATGACGCAACAGTGCTTCTGTATAAATACGTTGCATACTTTGTATTTGAAAGGAATCATGTGTATGTATATATATATATATATTAAGTTGTATATGAGTGGTCCGAATTTAATTATGAGACGAAATTTCTAGTTTTCAAACCATTGTATGAAATTGCAACTAAATTGATTATGATTTCATGTTTTTGATTTTTAACGAAATAGATTTGTGATTTCAATGTTTGGTTGTGGAAGAAGTTGGGCTGGATAAATGAAAGTATATGAGAGTGTATTTTACCTTGCAGGTATTTTGGGAACATTGAAAACGCAGCCGATATGCTGTAGAATTTTCCAATTGAAAAAAAAAAAAAAAACCAACCCATTCTAGTTTTACCAAGTAAGAAAACGTTTTAAGGGTTCGCTCCGCAACTTTCTCTTAACCCATTTAGTAGGGTTTAGAAGAGATTCGTTGGGGTGCCAGGCAGGGCCCTCCGGACGTACGTATGGAGGGTTTTAGATTGGGTCCTGTGAAAGTGGTATCAGAGCTATGGTTTTGTAAACTTTTGAGAAAGATTTTAGAAAGTTTTGAAGTTGTTTTTATGCATTATATGACCACTCATTTATATTTTAATCTCATAGAAACATGCATTGTCGTGGTTGCCCAAAAACGAGGAGGATAGTCGCAGAGGCACCTACACCTGAAGAGGAGTATGTTGATAAGTGAGTTAAGAATTCCTGAAGGATTAATTTTATTAAATATTTATGATTTTGAGATAGAATAAGGAATAAGTCGATTATTAAGGCCTTATATTACGGTATATGGTTACAGAAGGAATGAAATAAAAAGATATTCCTTATGTATTGATTGATATGAGTGGATATAGTGATAATTGTAAATTGTGGTACGATGTTATATTTTTTTCGCGTTAGGATTGAATCTAATTATGATTATGAAGTAAGTTATGGATTTATTCAAGACCATGTTTTAGATGCCATTTTGATGGAAGTTTGTAAGTATTGATGATGAATTTGATATAGATTTTCAATTATGTTGATACTGATGCATCAATTTTAAGTGGAAAATGATAATTACTGTAGACCACTTGTAAGTTAATTTGATTAATTAAGTGAGATGTGGTTGGTAAGGAGACGGGATCGACAAGTGAAGGTAAGAAAGGAAAGGGATGATACGACAATAATTATCTACGGTGAGTTAAGGTAGTTCAAAGTAAGATATTATTGTTAATTAGTAGGGTTGCGCAACGAAAGTGTGATGCGTAACCTTTAATTTGAAATTTGAGATATGAATTATAAAGATTAATGTTAAGATAAATGAATGAGATTATAGGGATACAGTATCGCATTGTTGTCATCGTATATGGTTCTTGAAAGATTTACTAGTATTAAAGTTAAAGAGTATGGATAAGAAAGGATAATAAGATAGCATGGATTGTCCATGAATGGATGGTGAGTCAGTAATTAATAGTTACCTGAAGTATAAGGATATACAAATTGATTAAGTTTTGATTATTATTATTATAAGTGACCATAAGAAAATGATTATTACCTGAAATATTGTTAAGTATAACTATTTAAGGTGATATAAGGATGACTGCTGTGGAAAATGGAACCCCCAATTGCAACATTTTAGTATCGTTTCCTATGGATGATTCACTTACAGCGAATGAAGTTTATATGTGTAGTAGAGTGAGCATAACGGGTCAAGAGTTTAAAGCAGACCTGATGCTACTAGATATGTATGATTTTGATGTTTCATTAAGTATGAATTGGCTATCTAAATATAGAATTATAGTGAATTGTTAAAGGAATGAAGTGAAGTTCAACAGACCTGGGAAACCAGATGTAATCTTAGGTGATGTGAGAAAGATTCTCTCTACGAGTATGATAAGTATGATGGAAGCTAATAAGATGTTAAGAAAGGCGTGTTAAGATTACTTGGCTTATGTAGTGGAACCGGAGAATAATAAGTTAAGATTGAAAGAGGTTCCAGTGGTTAGAAATTCAAATGGAAGAATAAGTATGTAGAGAATTTGGTAAGCCGAATACTTCGCTTTGGGAAGCTCTAGTATGTTAATAAAGAAGGAAGATGGAAACCTCGGGTTATGTGTAAGTTACGGAAAATAGAACTGAGTTACTACTAGGACTTAATATCCGTTACTAAGGGTTGATGATCTATTTGATCAGCTGTAAGGAGCTAGGATGTTTTCTAAGGATGATTTGAGATCAGGGTACTATTAATTAAGGATATGTAAGAAAGATGTTTCTAATATGGCCTTCAGAACTCATTAAGGGCATTATGAGTTTCTAAGTGATGTCGTTCGAATTGATGAATGCCTTATTCATTTTCTTTTTTTTTTTTTATGGAATTGTTAAGTAAAGATTTCAGCCTTTACTTAGGTAAGATTGTTATCATCTTTATGGATAATATATTGATATTCAGGTAACCAAGAGAATTACTTTGAGCACCTTAGGATTGTATTACAGACATTACGGGAGCACTAGTTTTATGTAAAGTTAAGTAAGTGCCAATTTTGGCTAGGTAAGGTAGCATTTTTGGATCATATAAAGTCAGCAGATGGAATATCAGTAAGCTCTCAGAAAGTAGAGGTTGATAAGGAAAGAGAAGAGAAGTTTGTATGGTTAGACGTGTGCTAGCGCAGTCTTGATAAGTTGAAGAAGAAGAAATCAACCTCAGCGCTTGTAATTACCTTTCCATTATGGAATTATGAGTTTATGGTTTATAGTGATTCCTCCAGATCAGGTTTAGGGTGTATGATTATGCAGCAAAATAGAAAGCTCGTATAAGATTATGACTACACAATTAAGTATCACCCTAGAAAAGCGAATATGGTAATGGATACATTAAGCTATAAGTCCGATGGTTCATTAGTCCAGTTGAAGGCAAAGTTTTGCCTATGTTAGTAAGGTTGAGATCCGTGGGTGTTAAGTTGAAAATAACGAATTTAAGAGCTTTACTAGTAGTATTTCATATCCTTCCAATGATAAGTAAGATTAAGTAAGAGAATTTCAAACCCAGGATCCAAAATTGATAAAGCTAAGAGATGAGATAGAATCTGGTTAACAGAGTAAGTTCTTAGTAAGAAACGATGAGACAAAGATTATGTGTGCCCAATATCGGCATCTTATGAGCTAGGTATGTGATTTAAATTTCGAGGACGAAATTTTTATAAGGAGGGGTGGAAATGTAAGCCCCCGGTGTTTATTTATGGTTTCTCTAATAACAATCCCTAAGTGATATTTAAAACTCTAAGTGACTAATGGAAGTGTTATAAGAATGTAGAGATTGATTGAGCCCTATTTATAGACTAAGGTAGTATAAGGGTAAAATGGTTATTGTTATTGGAGTTTATAAATTAGTATGACCTATGGACTAAATTAGAAATAAGTTTACATATTATGGGTCAAGATAGAATAAACAAGAGTTTAAGGATCAAAAAACAATTAATTAAGGGACATAATGGTCATTATGGAAAAGTCATAAGTATAAATAGATGTGTGTTTTCAATAGTTAGTCATTTCTTGCCATTTTTCATGCCACAAAGAGAGAAGCAAATGGGTGGTGTTCGGCCATGAAGAGGGAAGGAAAAATCAAGTTGTTTTATGTCATTTTCAACCTCCAAATCAAGTCTCCAAACCATCCTAAGCAAGAAAAACAAGTTTGGAAGCATGATTAAGCCAAACCAAGGTTAGTTTTATGGTTTTTGAAGTTATTTCTATGATGTTTATGTTGATAGTTTGGTTGGATTTTTTATGGGGTCCTTATGTATGATTTAAGTTGAGTTTTATGAGACTAAAAATAAGTGTAAATCACATGGAAATCATTAGGTTTGATGAGCTAGGGTTTGTATGGAAAAATCCTTCAGTTTTTATTGAATTGGTTTTAGCTAAAATAAGTTGCTCACCAAGTGTTTGATGAAATGTCTAAGTGAAATAAAATGAGAAATTTGAATGAAATGAAATTGGCGTATGTTATGGCATAAAAGGCCATAGTGAGGGACGATGGAACCCAATGGAATTCTAGTGTTTTAACCATGATTCCATGTTAAAATTGTGATCAGGAAACCTAAAATAAGCTACTAGAGATGTTAGAAATTCATTTAGACAACTTGTCTTTTATAACTTTAAGTGAAGGACATTGATGGAAACTATGGAATATCACCTCATGTATGTGTTTTCATGCATTAAATAAGTATGTTTAAGCATGTATGGGATTAAGGAAAAGAGAATGAAGATTTTAGAATGTAAAATGTGAAAATTACATTGAAAAAGTAGTTAAAAAGTGAGATTTTTCTTAGGTTTCGTCACTTGTTTGTTGGAATTTTTCAGAATCGTTTCACGGGTGATCTAAATGCGAGTTAAGAAGATGTGTAGAGCAAGAAAGAAGTGAAAAGCAACCCTAGGTAGGGAGCTGCATCATATTCGGCCAAAGGGGGTGTGATTTTGCCAATTTTTGTTTCAAGCTTCGAATGATGGTTTCTAGTGTATGGGCATGTTCTTAGGTAAGAATAAGTAGGACTCATGTGAAGAAAATAGAATTTTAAAGCATCGGCTAAGTTGAAATGGAGTAGGGAAGTTTGTAGGAAAAATAGTATTTAAATGAATTAAGTGAGTTGAAAACTATGTGACAAGTTTTGTAATGTTAAATTTGGCCTAATCTAAACAAGAATATGGTGTGTAGGTGAAATGGAAGCAAGCGGAGCATGAAAGGATATTTGAAGTCCTTATATCAAACTTGAGTGAAAGGGTATTTGAAGTCCTTATATCAAACTTGAGGCTAAGGTGAGTGCTACCCTTGTTTTTAAAGTATTTGAAATTAGATTTTAAAAGTAGTGAGAAAAGCTATGTTGTGAGTGCTAAAACAATTTTTCAAAGGTTATGGTGGTTTCTAATGTTTCAATATTTTATAAGTTTGGTTGCCATTTTAGAAATGGATATGAGTATTGTTATTGATATCATGATTTGTATGAAAAGGTGTTGCTTTTATGATTTTATAAGCATGAACTCTATTTTAAATGAAGTTTAAGGTTTAAGTTTTATTGGCAATTGAAATTATGTTTTATGGTTGTTCAAAGGAAAATGAGATTTGAAAGTTTTAAGAAAAGTTTCTATTGTGAATGTTTAAGTAGTTTCATATATAAGGTTATGATCATTTTAAGTGTTTAAATATTTTATAATGTATGTTTCTATTTTTATATAGGAAAATAGCATCTTAATTTTTATTATGTTTTGTATGAAAAAGTTAAGTATTTATGATTTCATAAGTATGATTTTTATTTAAATGAAATTAAAGTTTGGTTTTAAGTTTTATTAGCAAATGAGGCCATAATTTATAAGTATGTATTAAAAAATAAGGTTTGTGAATTTAAAGGTTTGAGGCAAAACCAAATGATGTGTTTAAATGTTTTTGCGTGATTAAGATAAGCCATTTTGGGCTTTTTGCCCTTAGTAAGGACTATTTGTACTTTTGCATTTAAATATATGAGTTTTGGTGCCTAATGCACCTAAAAATCAAATTTTGTGCTTATTGCACACCAATAAGAGATTTTTGTGTTTTTGCACTAGGTAAGAAAA
Source organism: Nephelium lappaceum (assembly GCA_021234005.1). Classification (NCBI taxonomy): domain Eukaryota; kingdom Viridiplantae; phylum Streptophyta; class Magnoliopsida; order Sapindales; family Sapindaceae; genus Nephelium; species Nephelium lappaceum. The sequence continues at coordinate 17,863,617 of CM038006.1, forward strand.
TAAATTGAATTTTCAAAGGCCATAAGTGTACCCACCATCATAAGTGAGTTTTAGACCCGGTTGATATATCCCACATTAATATGACAAAGTTCTAGGGGGGTGATGCTTCACTAACTTGGGGGGAAATTAAGTCTGTCGTGTTGCCTCTATTTTTGTGGGATATTATCTCACTTTATGGTTAGCGATGTAACATTCGGCACATAATTACGAGATATCTTTGTAAGTAAGTAAGTATCATGGTTGGTGTCTGTTAAAAACGCTACGTGACTCCACGTCGGTTAGCGTTATCATAACTATCGTGTGGTTGTAAATATTATAGGGTATGAATGATGCTTTTCAAAAATTAAGTAAGCATTTAAAGTATTGGAAGCAAAGAAAGATGTTTTATATGTTTTAAACGTGTTTTATGATTAAATGAAATTAAGTTTTGAGAAAATCTAAGAAATGAAAATTCATCTTATGCATTTTGTAATCCATAAGTTTCTACGAAATTTTATGAATATATATGAGTTTTATGGAATTTTTATTTTAAGCTATGTATGGAAATCGAATTGAAATTTATTATGTTTTCTGAACAACAAGATTCATATAAAGTTTTATGTATGTATTATTTTACATTGATATTTAGTTTGTAAGGTTTATATGTGTAAGTTTAAAGGCTATTCATTCTCTTTTAAGTTTTATGTAAATTTTATGCACATATGAATTTATGGTCTTTATAGATATGTGTTTTTCAAGCTATATGAGATTTTTATTTTTCAAGATTTCAAGTAATGTATGCTTTAGAATTCTTTAAGTATGCTTAGAAATGGAATGAGATTAAAATTGGAAAGTTTTAAGAAATAAAGAATTTTAAGTTATAAGTTCCATGAAGTTTTATGTATATATATATGCTTATATTCATTTTGATGTCTTTATAAGTTTTATGGAATTATAAGTTTTACGAGAGGTTTTATGCGACTATGTATTCTAAATATTTCCATTAATGTTTTGCTAAGAAATAAGTTTTGAAACCTATGAGAAGTTTTACGAAATATAAATGTATTTTGAAAAGTCTTTAAGGAGGTATTTTTAAGAAATAAAATATTTTAAGTTAAAAAAAAAATTAAGCACTCACTGAGCTCCCAAAACTCACAGTTTTTGTTTTTATGTCAAAAACCTCCTCAGGTATATAAGTGGGTGACCGAGACGGAAAGGCTCCTCTAGAAGAGTAAGTGGGCAATGATGCGACAGTGCTTCTGTATAAATATGTTGCATACTTTGTATTTGAAAGGAATCATGTGTGTTTATATATATATATATATATATTTTAAGTTGTATATGAGTGGTCTAGATTTAATTATAACGTGAAATTTCTAGTTTTCAAACCATTGTATGAAATTGCAACTAAATTGATTATGATTTCATGTTTTTGATTTTTAACGAAATGGGTTTGTGATTTCAATGTTTCGTTGTAGAAGAAGTTGGGTTGGATAAATGAAAGTATATGGGAGTGTATTTTACCTTGCAAGTATTTTGGGAACATTGAAAATGCAGTCGATATGCTATTGAATTTTCGAATAGAAAAAAAAAAAAAAACCAACCTTTTCTAGTTTTACCAAGTAAGAAAGCGTTTTAAGGGTTCGATTCGCGAATTTCTCCTAACCTATTTAGTAGGGTTTAGGAGGGATCCGTTGGGGTGTCAGGCAGGGCCATTCGGACATATGTATGGAGGGTTTCGAATTGAGTTCTGTCAAAACATGTTCACGAACGCAAAAAAATGGCCTATTTTACAAGCTCAAACAGTACAACACCAGCCAACTCGAATTTGCTTCCTTGCCATTTTGTCCCCTCCAGATCGGTTACCATGATGGTGGGAATAGAATCCTGAATCTAAACTCATCTAGAACTGATGTTGAAAGTGTTTTCAAGGTTAAGGGGACTTTGGAACTCAATGTCCAGGATATCTATTACTTAGTATAGTATTCATCTCATGCAATATTATGCCAATTTTGTTGTAGTGGTTATTCAAAAGAAAAAGAAATAATGTAAACGAAGTAAGTTCAAACTAATTGTGATTGTTGATTTGTTGCTCAAGGTGATTTTTTTTTTAGGTGTTTCTGTTTGTTTTGGAGAATAAATTCTTTTAGGTATTTAATGAGCATTTGACCGATGTTTTATTTAATTCTAGGCAAAATTTTGGACTTTCAGGGCATGCCTCAAGCAAGAGTAGAGTGGAGGCACTTAATTTCATCCGGCAAGCTTCTAATGTGCATATGAGCTTGTTTAGTTTGGTTAGAGTAGGTCCCTCTAGTTATTTCTTTTGTCTCCTATGGGTCAATTGCTTCGTGTCACTGAAGGCTTCTAGCATTAATAAAAACTTGAAAATTTCTCATATTGAAAATATTGATCATGCATTGATGAGATGAGGTGAATTCAATGGTCTGTCCCATTGCCCCACATAGTTAAGTATTTTTTATAAAGATTCATGTTTCAAAAGTTGGATTTCTCTCATGCTTGTTGAATATAAGTGATGTACAAATGATTTATTTTGCTTATAAATTCATGTTAAAAATCACTACACTGGCTAAAACATTCACATTTTTATAAATTGTCATAAAAAATAACATGTATATATAGCTATGCGTATTCTAAGTTGCTAACAAGGAGCAATTATAGCTTAGGAATGAAGTAAAGTATAAGTGGTTTATATCAATTACAAGTTGAAGACAAACAGGTTTTAATTTGCACTCTGAAGATGTTAAAGATTTTGGCTCTATAAGCAATTTAAATGGGTTCCATAGCTTGTTTTAGAGGAGCAGATGCCATATATTTTGAAAGAAACAAACTCAACTTTAATTATAAATCCATTCCGTTTCTTGTGGAGCAAGCATAGCATAAGCATCCAATATATATATTTATGATTGTTTTATTTAAATAAGATTTTAGAAAGTGAAATTAATAATTCAATAATCTGTTGCTTTAATTTGTAAAGCAGCTGCCATATGTTTTAATGAAGCAAACTCATTTTAATTATAGTCATTGCTATCAATAACAAATCAAATTACCTATAAAAATGAAAACTCATATATACATGTATTTTTAATCTTTTATATGATGCCTTATGTGAATTGAGCCTTGAAATGGTCGGCCCATTCTATTGAATTAGCCTGTATCACTTGGGCTTAAGCAAAATAGGTGTTTATTGTTGCAAACAGAACACAGTAAATCCTTTGAAAAAAAGCATTATTCGAAAGAGGATTTGAATTCTATTTTAATCTAAACTTTTTTCTAACTTTTTCTTAGTTCTTTTGGAAGGGAGGCAATACCATAAATAATATTGATTTCAGCTCATTTATTTATACAACAAAGGTCCACTAGCTAGCCCATGACTTATTTAGCTGTTGTTTGGAACCATTTTTGAAAATGGTTGTTCATTTTCAAAAACAAAAAATCAGAGAAATGTGTTTGTTTAGCTATTTTGAAAATTATGTTTTTAAAAATGAAAAACACATTTTTTTAAATGATAACTACAAAGTGAAAAACAACTTTTTAAAGTTTTTCATCATTTTAAAAATAAATTATTATTTTTCCCTCCAAAATAATTATTTTACTCATTTTAAAAAACAATAACGAACACATTTACATCATATTTTGTTTCTTAAAAATAAGTTTCAAGAAATTCTATCACAAATATTACATTTTTAAAGCATCATTTTTAAAATATATTTTTTGTTTTAAAGAATAATTTTAAAAACATCATTTTAAAAATGGTTCTAAACACGCCTTTAATTTTTGCATTGGTATTGAAGACTATATTTCAATTGTACTTACAATTTGCAAGACATTGAAATTCTTCGTATTGCAGGAGGCTTTGCACTGTTTAAAACTACTGCCTATGTGCATCACCTGCCTTCTGTTTGGTTTACTTCTATCGACAGGAAAAACCTTTTTCCCTGAGCAAGAAAACAACTTTGATCCCCCAAGCTACAGTTTTTATATACTTTTATTATTGCAATCCTTAACACGTCATATCATCTCATATCTGTATGGGCTATTTCTTTCAAAATTGGTTCCAAAATCTAGACAGAGACAAGCTAAAATTGTAAGAATTTTGGTTGGATTGGGAGCGTATGCATGTTGCTTTGCCGTTGCCTGGCGGGTTGAGGATCATAGATTGCAAATAGTTTTCGATACTACATTACCAGGAAGCTATCTCTGGCTTGTCCCACAATTCTGCCTGTTAGGTCTATCGGAAGCTTTTGTTGCGGATGGACTGGAAGATTTCATGATTGTTGTGCTCCCTGAATCTATGCACAAATATGCAACAACAATGAATAAATTTTTCATTGAGGGAAATGGTAGTTTCCTTAGCATATTCATTGTTTATGCAAACAGAATCCTTTTCGCTGCCACCTTGAATGGTAGTCGTCTGGACAAATATTACATGAGGTTAATGATTGTAGGTACTTTCAATTTTTTTTTTTTTTATTACAGTTGGTTCGTACTAATATTCTTCTACAAAAGCTCACACAGGAATGGTAGATGAAAATTCACCAACAATAGTTGTTGATGCCGCTTAACTTTTATCGCCTCTGCCTTTCCATTTGACAACGGTATGATAGATTATTAGTTTCACTTTTTTTTTTTTCTTTTTTTCCTGATTCTTCTTCTTTGTGATTCTTAATTATGATCCTTAATTTTATAGCAAACAGAGGGTAAATGATATGTTATTTTATTCATTTTTTATATTCTTTTATCGTTTATCAAAGGACCTACATATGATGTACCTAAATTATATACAGGAGAATGATATTTATTCTGTTATTTGTCTAAATATATATAAAATGTGTAGATAACACATTCACTGTAACTCAAATGTTAGTGTACTTTCTCTTTACATCTATAATAGGGTCTCATCATGAATATTTACTAATAAGTGTGAGTAGGTTTTTTATTTATTACAAGAATAAATACCTCCCATACTATAATAACATGATCTGTATAAATGGATTAATTTTCCTTGATATGTGATTGTTGGATTGATGATGTTAGATGTGTGATTGTTCTCAAGTGACTGTTGATGATTTTTTTTTTTTTTTAGGTATGTAGATGATTTTTTTGTTGATTTTTATTTGTTTATTATTTGATGATTATTATTTTTTTTTTGGTTGATGATTTCTGTTGGAAACCCAAAATTTATGGGATTATTGGGTGGGACAAAAAGGCCATCAACGAGCTCTGTATTAGGTCTCCAGAGCTGTGATTCATGAACAAGCTGGTATTGGAGACAGGTTTTGAAGTTGATGATAATGTAGTTGGCAACTTTGGTTCCCATATGCATGAGATGCCGATCATTGGCTTCTTGTTGTCTGGCATTCTGTTCTATGGTGTTTTGTTGGGCTTTGTTGCTATAATCAATCCAAGAGACAGTAAAAAGAGGACTAGGGTTTTAAGGGTGCAATAATTTCCAAATCTTTAACTTCAACTTAAAGATCAGGATTATTATTATTTTTTTAATTTTTCTTCTTTTGTTCAATTTTTTTTTTTCAACTTCAATTGAAAATATGTCCTTTTTTTATTTTTTGATTTTTAAAATTTTTATATTATTTAGATTTAATATTATTTATTTTAATTTTTTAATTTTGTATATATTTATATTATTATAATATTTAAATCAGAGATAAATTCGATATTTTAACTTATTTAAATATTTTTATTTTAAAGTTAAGAGTATGAGCGTTGTTGGATAAAAATGAAACCTTAGATGGTAAAATTGATAATTTTGCAAACCATAGCAGATTTTTTGGAATTATTCCTTTTAAAAATTATCAAATTATGAAAGTTGATCCAAGATTATAAAAACCAAAAACAAAAGCCTAGAAATTTTTTGTGGCCCTCGCCACCATCAATGGCAGCTTACCCAATCGTTATGACAATGACAACAAGCATTTCATGCAACCTTCCTCTTTTTGTAACAATGTCAGTCGATGTCTCCCTCTCTTTGTCGTTATGACTCACTCTCTCATTTGTTTTTTTTTTTTTTTTTGTTAAATGATCAACGATTGGACCAGTAGTGGCGACAATGTGCGAAAAAAATAAAGGTTGAAACAAGTAGCGTGGTTGCTAGTCCATAGTTGATGTGCATGTTGTTGTGCAAATTTTAGTACTCGCAAGTGCACGAGTCTATTGTAGAATAGATTATGCAAGTACGAGGTCGATCCCATAGAGATTGAGAAAATATTAATTTAAGTCTAAATTAAATTTAATTCTAATCTAGTTAACAAAGTTTGAGAATTGAGAATTAATTAAAAATAAAAAAATTAATAAAATTCTAAACTAATAAGACAAGATTAATTTGCAAAACTCAAGCAATGGACGAAAAATCTGAGGTTCAGAATCCACCATCATCAACTTGTAATGTTTTACTATTCAAAATATTATTCTCAAATATCTAAGAAAGCAACTTGGAAATCAATCTATTATCTTCTCAGGATTTATTAGTTAAGTTCAAAAATAAATCTTATGCAAATTCTTACTTAAAGATTTGAAATTCATAAGATCTAAGCATTATATGTATCTAATATTGAAAAACATATAATCAAAAATCTTATATTTAAACATTTTTCAATCCAAAGTCAAATTAATAAAATAATCTTGTAACAACCAAAAAATACTTGATATTGAAAGTGAAACAATTTTATTTCATCAATTAGTGAAACTAAGAATTATTAAACATCAAAAACATAATTGAGAATAATATTCCAATAGCAAAATCATTATAAAGTCAATAAGGTTTCATCCTACACCTCAAAAAATAAAATTAAGCAGTCATAGTGATAATAAGAACAAAAAGACAATCGAAACTCGGCATGATTATGAAACCATTGCTGAGATTGTGTCTCCAAATCACTCTTGAAACTAGCCGTGTTTCTTTTTCTTTTAGCTCCTGAACTGCCACTGTTTTACTTCAATTCCACTGCTGCATTTTGTCTTATTCGACAACCCCCTAATTCTGTCTGTCTATTGCTATGTTCAGTGACTGTTTCTTTTTTCCAATCTTTTGTGTCTCTCAGGCCGTAGCGGCTCCAATTGCCCTCTCCATTTGATGTATAAGCTTTCTTTTATATGTGTCAAATCCTTCAAAAATAACTCAAAATTGATTTGTTTCAAATTTGTCTTTTTTTCTTGATTGATTTATTTCCTTGTCTCAACCAATTTCCTAATTGTTTGACAATTATTTTGGACATGACTTAAATCCTTGATTGACTTGACAAAAATTACAATTTTTCCTCATTCAACACACAAATCCTCCTTTATTCTTGTTTCACCAAAAACACAACTAATTAAAATAAACTTAACATAGAATTAGACTAATAAACCTATATTTAAGGGTAATAAATATATATAAATTATGCTCATCAAATACCCCCAAACCTTGATTTTGCTAGTCCTCGAGCAAAACTAGAATTTTAAAACAATCTAAACTAGAAACACAGAAAATAAAAACACAATCCATTTCGTAGGTAAACACAATGACATTAAGCGTATACCACAAGCCTTTAAACCCTTAGGTGTCCCTAGTAGAAGGAGTTGTGTTCCTAAGGGTTTACCATCAACGAAGCCTACAAACGTTAAAACATTCCACCCATAACTCATTAACATATCACTAAATGCAAATTAACAGAAATCTCATACATGCATGATCTTGTATTAGGACTAAAGATAAGTCATTAATAATCTAAGACATAATCATCAACAATCTCATATCACTTTCAAAGTAATTTCGTTTCAAAACACCATATTCACATGTCATGGACTTATTTCGCCTCGACTCTAATCCTCACAAGATATCTCTCATAACACTCAATAATCCTAAGACAAACACTCATGCAATCATATGTGACAGAGGTTATGTAAAGGCATAGCAAGCATCTTTTACATCACATATGAATATAGACATTGAAAAGAACCGCACTTTTAAGTGAATAGATCTCATGACTGAAACCAAATACTAAGAACATAGATAGAGCATGATGAAATACTTCAACTCTCAAATTGGACTTCTCCTTCGAATATCAATAGGCCATTATTCAAGGTTGTATTTGGGCTATGGTTAATTGATATGTAGGAAATTTTAAGGGATAGGTTCAAAAAGAACTTAAGATCATATCAAAACACTTCATTTATTCTTTTCAATTAATAACAACCTCTCTCTCTCTTTCCTATCACAAAATTTTCCAATTCAACACTTTCTCCCTTCATTTACTTCCATTTTCTCTCACACATTTAGGCATCATAAAACTTGATTTGTGCTCCTCACATTTTATTCTCTTTTTTTTTTTTTCAATTTTTTTCAAACTTCTTTTTTTCTTTAACATTATAATGAATAGAAGCACACTTTTTCAATGCATATGCGTATGCACACATTGAAGGGAAAAATTTCGATTTTAATTCGAATGCGGAAACGTGAATCTTAAAAATTTTCAAATAAAACATGCCCAATCGATACTAGTAATAACGATTCAATAATTAATTCATAAGATCGAATCTTACCTAGCATGAAGATTGAATTGATCCCTTTTGATTCGCAGATTCTTCACCACCTGATCTTCCTTGCTATGACTCTTTACAAAAGAAACTGTGTGTGGGCACAATCCTTTGAAGATCTTTTTGAAGTAGATGGTTTCTTAGTAATTTTTAATCAATGGAAATTTTTGGTTCAAGTAGCCAAAAATTCTCTCAATCACCACTATCCTCACCAATCATAAAAACATCTTTTTATAATGGCAAACTAGGGTTCTTCAATTTTAATAAGGAATTTAAAATCCTATTAAAATTGAAAGACATAATTCATATCCAATATGGAATCAAATTCCTTATTGGGTTAGAATTCTATTCTTTTAATTTAATATGGAATCTAATTCCCATTAATTAAAACTCTTTTAATATAATTTAAATGGAATCTTATTCCAATTAAAATTATTATTTCCATTGATTAATTAAATGATTTTTCATTAAATAAAATGATTCTAAATCATAATTAATTTAATGACATCATTTAGAATTGAACCCATGACCTCTACAAATAATTAAATAATTAACCATTAATTAAATAATTATAAATATTTAAATAATCAAATTATTTAAATAATTTATGAACATGTACATAAATTTATATGTACATCAATAATCGGACAATCCAATTATATTCTTCAACTTGTTTCTTTATGTGGTTGTGAGCTAGCAAGGGGACCAAATGGACCTACAATTTGAGCTCCAATAATATTGGAATTATTAATTAAACTCTTTAATTAATAATTCACTATTATTAACCTTAGAGTTACTCCACTAAAAACTTAAAGTTGCACTCTCAAAATTGTAGATGTTTTACACAATCTGAATTTTCAGTGTCCATCGATTTAATCATTTCATAAGATTCGATCCTCCACGAGTAGTTCATAATAAGAGCTAGGTTATTAAAATCCTTTATACCTCTCTAATTATATCTTGTTCCTTTAAGTACCATTGATTCTTTAATAAACAATATATCCATAACAACTTATGAATTTATCTTTTCATTTACTCATAAACAGAAAGTTGAGCGCTCTTATTGTTCAAGACCCGAATCAACACTTAAGGGAACTACTCATCTACTTCTCGCAAGAAGGAGTGGATTCCACTATTGTGTAGAATGTTCCCAACCACTTATTAAATCACATCTCCAAAGTACGAAGCATATTGACCATAAATCTATAACAGTCTCACCCATGTAATTCAAAAGACATGACCCAACAAATAGGAGTCCATTAAACACTCAGGATTAAGATCAATCCATATATGATCATCTAATCGATAAATAAGAATTTCTTTGTTTAACGGATATTAATAAGAAACTCATTTTATCGAGGTCCAGTCCTATATAATCTCTATTATATAACTGCCTCCATTTTTATATCGCCATATGAACAATCCCGGATAAGATCATCGTATCAAATACGAAATGGACCGCAGCTGTAGATTTACCACAAACAAAGTACCCAACTTTGTTTGCTTTCTATGGACTCTTTAGATTACTAATCTCAAACTAAATCCTCTTGTATATAACACTTATATACTTAATTTGAGACTACATAAGTAATCATGGATGTTACATGATATTCGTATGAAGCAAACATTTCATAAATGCACATTAATTTGAATAAAATAAACTTTATATATTTATAATTTATTTAAACGTTTACAAATTACAAGCTCTTAGGGCATAATACCTAATAATCTCCCACTTGCCCTAGAGCAAATGAGACATATCTCGTAATGCTAGACCCTCTAGATGACCATCAAACACTTTAGCCGTTAAGGTCTTTGTAAATGGATCAGCATGATTGTCCTGTGAAGCTATTTTCATCACCGACACATCTCCTCTATTTACTATCTCTCTAATGAGATGATATTTTCTTTCTATATGCTTTCCACGCTTATGGCTTCTTGGTTCTTTCGAATTAGCCACTGCACCACTATTATCACAATAAAGTGTGATTGGCTTATCCATATTTGGAATAACTTCTAAATCTGTCAAGAACTTACGAAGCCAAACTGCTTCTTTAGCTGCTTCACAAGCTGCTACATATTCTGCTTCCATGGTGGAGTCAACGATACAAGATTGCTTAACACTCCTCCATACTATAGCCCCACCACCTAGGGTGAATACTGACCTAGATGTGGATTTTCGAGAATCCTTATCCGACTGAAAATCAGAATCTGTATATCCTATTGGAATCAAATTCTCACCAGAATATACTAGCATATAGTTTCTCGTTCTCCGAAGATATTTGAGAATACATTTTACTGCCACCCAATGATCCAATCTTGGGTTAGATTGATAACGACTGACTACTCCCACTAAATAACATATGTCAGGTCTCGTGCATAGCATAGCATACATGAGACTGCCTACTGCAGAGGCATAGGGAATTCGTCTCATATCCTCAACTTCTTGAGGTGTCTTAGGACATTGTTCCTTAGACAAGTGAACTCCATGCCGAGAAGGTAAATAACCTTTCTTGGAATTCTGCATCGAATAACGTACAAGGATCTTATCAATGTATGATGCTTGAGACAATGCTAACAGTTTGTTCTTACGATCTCGTATGATTTGGATCCCAAGAACATAAATAGCCTCTCCCAAATCTTTCATTTGGAATTGGTTAGCAAGCCAGTTCTTCACATCAGATAATGCTCCTACATCATTCCCAATGAGTAGAATATCATCGACGTATAGTACGAGGAAAACCATTTTCTTATCGATGATACGCTTGTATACATAAGGTTCATCGACATTTTGCTCAAAACCATAAGACTTGATCAAAGTATCAAATCTAATGTTCCAAGATCGAGAAGCTTACTTAAGTCCATAAATAGACCTTTGCAACTTGCAAACCTTTTGCTCTTGACCTTGGATCACGAATCCCTCTGGTTGCACCATATAGATGCTTTCATCAAGATTGCCATTCAAGAATGCAGTCTTGACATCCATTTGTCATATCTCGTAATCGAGACATGCAGCTATGGATAGAAGAATACGAATGGACTTAAGCATGGCTACTGGTGAGAAAGTTTCTTCATAGTCAACTCCCTCTTTTTGAGTATAACCTTTTACCACTAGCCTAGCTTTGAAGGTCTCTACCTTCCCATCCACTCCTCTCTTCCTCTTGTAGATCCATTTGCAACCTATAGGTTTTACCCCATCTGGTTAATCCACAAGTTCCCAGACTGAGTTTGAGTACATGGACTCTATCTCGAGATTCATAGCTTTAAGCCATTCTTCCTTATCAGAATCTTCCATTGCATCATTATATGTCAATGGATCATCTACACTCTCATCAGAGATAGCAATCTGTACCTCTCCGATATTTCTGTAACGAATAGGTGGTCTAATAACCCTTTTACTACGACGAGGTGGTAGATGATTCTGATGAAAGTCTGTCTGATGCTCAGACGTGGTTTTAACTATGTTATTATCAACAACTATTGTTGATTGGATACTGGTTGAACCAGGCAATAACTCCTCGAGTACAATCTTACTTCGAGGTTTGTACTCTCTCAAATAGTTCTCTTCAAGAAACGTAGCGTTTGTTGATACAAACACTTTGTTTTCTTCAGGACTATAAAAGAGTCTGCCCCTAGTCTCTCCAGGATAACCTACAAATAGGCAAACTTTTGAACGTGGTTCCAGCTTCCCAGTCTTGTTCTTTAGCACATGTGCTGGACAACCCCAAATGCGAAAATGTCGTAAACTAGCTTTACGACCATTCCACAACTCCAAGGGTGTCTTTGGAACTGACTTAGATGGTACAACATTCAAAATATACACTGCAGTTTGCAATGCATATCCCCAGAATGAACTAGGTAATGATGAGAAACTAAACATAGATCTTATCATGTCCAAAAGGGTTTGATTTCTCCTTTCTGCAACACCGTTCTGTTGGGGTGTTCCAGGAGCAATCAGTTGGGATAGAATCCCATGCTCAATCAAGTAATCCTTGAACTCTGTATCAAGGTATTCTCCTCCACGATCTGATCGTAGAGCTTTCAATGTTTTACCTAATTGATTTTCAACTTCAGTTTTAAACTCTTTGAACTTTTCAAAAGTTTCAGACTTTCGTTGCATTAGGTAAACATACCCATATCTAGAATAATCATCAATGAATGTGACGAAATATTCATAACCACCTCTAGCTTTAACATTCATTGGACCACAAACATCCGAATGTATAAGCTCTAGTGGTTCTTTGACTCTATAACCTTTTGTCTTAAAAGGTCTCTTAGTCATTTTACCTTCTAAACAGGATTCACAAACAGGTAAAGTGCCGATCTTTAACTCACTTAAAGTTCCACTCTTTACTAGTCTGTCTATTCTGTCAAGATTAATATGTCCAAGTCTTAGATGCCAAAGATAGGTATCATCATTAGAAGAAATCTTTTGTTGCTTTGCTTTAGGTTTTTCAACTTTAAACAATTCAGCATTGAGCAGTGAATTACGTGTTAACGATCTTAACATGTAAATGTTGTTTTCTAATATTCCGGAACAAATATTCAAACCATTTCTAGAAATAATAACATCTTTATTACTAAAAGAAATTGAATAATTATGTTCCATTAATCTAGAAACTGAAATCAAATTTCTTCTAAAATTCGGAATATAATAAACATTGTTCAAAACAATAAAACAATTATTTGAAAATTGAAGTCTAACTTCTCCCACTGCTCTAGTTGAAACGACATCCCCAGTGCCAACTCGCAAGGTGAACTCTCCCTCACCAAGCAGCCTATAAGAGTCAATCAGTTGTAAAGAAGAACAAACATGATTAGTGGCTCCTGAATCAATTATCCAAGTGGATGAATCATCCTCCACTAAACAAGATTCAATGACTAGTAAATCATATTTACCTTTCATCTTCTTCTCTTTGAGCTCATTAATCACCCCACCATGAGTTTCAGTTGTATTAAAATAGGTCATCATGTTCAAGACATGCTCTCGAACTAATGTCCCTTCCTTCATCTTAGCAGTCATAGCAGCACAAACAACTTCGTGTCGCTGCTGCTCAGAAGGTTGCCCAAACATCCCTTGTAATGACTCCATCATCTGAGATGCTGTAGTCATTGCCTCATGCTTTTTAGCAAGCACGTCGGACATTCCTGCTAACAGGTAGCAACGGGCCTTTTCGTCAGCCTTAACCCAATTTTGGTAGGTTTCGGGTACATTACGCGTGGCATTTTTAGGTGGCACAGGAGGACACTCCTCCATCAGGACAAATTTTAGATCCTCACAGACTAAAATGGCGTTCATATTATTTTTCCATTTAACATAGTTATCCCCATTCAGTTTATCATTGGCAAGTATGGTAATTAAAGGTGACGACATTGCTTAAATAAATAAACAAAATATTTTATTCAAAAATTGCTTCATATGAATATCATAAATTTTAGCATAAAATTAAACATGATGCATGATACATGAATAATGAATCAAAAATACCCTAAAAAGAATTACTATGCCACGATAATCTCACATGTCACAAATAGGTACCGCCGTAGGGTAGGTCAAATATTTGTATGTTAGACTGAGACATTCTCAATCAAATAATATAACAGAAAACTCTTTTTCATATATTATTTGACTACCGTTTTTCGGTCAGGAAAAATAGTTAACAATTAATTATTTCCTTTATGAGTGTAACCCATCATTTCGGAGTCCATAGACTTAACTCGAGAATTGCCGCCGTAGGGTAGGTCAATCACAAGATACATCTAGAATTCTTATCCGTTAGGAAGTCAACCTTGATCAACCTAAATGGACACCATTCGTAAGGGGACGATAACAAAGCCGTCTCGAGGCGCCATTTAAGTTTTACGGTGTTGAACTAACGATGGAGACCGTGGGATATATTGTCATATATCCCTCTCCCACTCACTATTTTAGGATTAGGGTTTTCTATTTTAATATTCCTAGTCATCATCTTAGATTATTAACGGCTAACAAGTATAATCTAAGTTACTAGGAATCAGTATGTTATTAGAATCATCATCCTATTAACACCTAATAAATTACCAGATTTTTAACTCTTAAAAATCTAATTTATTATGAAAGATCTAATCTATATAATCTAAACTCTTTAACTATGAAGATTAGATTTAATGTGGGATTACCCAATTTTAACTCTTAAAATCTAATCCACATTATAAATACCAATTATTTGAAATATATATATATTTTTTAATCACATTAAAACTAATTATATATTTCTAATTTGAGAACCTAGGATTTTCAACTAAAATTCTAACAAATTATGAAATTGGTATTTAATGTATTATTATCTCTATTTTAACTAATAAACTATTTAATAGGAAAAATAAATAATAATACATGTATTTATGTCATGTTATAATGCAACGAGTAGGCACTTTCTATTTTATATGACATATTTTATGCATGATCATGTTATCAACAAATTTTTCAATCATCACATGATAAACAATTAAAATAAATAATATGTCATTGACCGGGTTCTTTGGCTTTAACGACTTAAATCTAATTTTAAAGATTACAAAAATTAACCAAGGCACTCCTTGGTCTTCACTTGTAGTCTTCACGAACTTCATGGTCTTCAAAGTTTTGTTGGGCTCTCTTGGGCTCATAATTAAATCCAATTTAATTATTAAAAATCTCCATCAAAATGGATTGGGCTTGAGCCCATTTTATGATTTTAAAGCCAATGAAAATTATTCAAGTGTGAGCATACATGTGCAGATTGTGCATCATCAATCATGTGCACTAAATGCGCATGTGTCGCATGCACAAACATCCAATGCATTAGCATTCACGCACAAACATGTAAGACAATTACATTTTTTTTTTTTTTTGTCTTTTGTGCATGACACACAAACAAGTGCAACAATTTGCACTTACAGTGCATTGCTATGATGTCGCCATGTGTCACACACATGAGCAAGTGCACTTTTGTGCATGATGCATGGATAAGAACAACAATTTGCAATTACAATGCATTGTATTGATGTACGCACAACACAGCCACCTTGAATACAACACGCCAGACTATACACCAAAACTAATGCACTGTTTTGAGTACGTCACATGCACTGTTCTGGTTCAACTGCAGCGAATTCAATGTACCAACAGCCCTTAATCTGCAGCCAAACTGGTTCATAACCAGTCCTCATATGCGCAGTCAAACTGGTTCATAACCAGTCACACGCACAGCGGCATCAGCGGACCAGCACACCTGCGGGCACCAGTCATTTGGTCGTGTATCACATGCACACTTTGTTTCAAGAACTTGCGCTGCCGCTGTCCAGTTCCGCTGCCACATTCTGACCGATTCTGCTGCTGTCTAGAATCGTTTAATTTATTTTTGTGTGATGCGCATCTTATGCACACATCTAACTACGTGCAACTTTTGCACCGAACGCACATGAATTTTTCTTAAACCGATTCCGTATTCAATCATAACTTTCGCCCAAAACCAGAAACGAAATTTCAGAGCCGTTGCACATCATTCTTCGACTTGAATTCTTCGACAAAAATAAAATCCTAAATCTATGATTACAAGGAAATTAAATCGCCATAAACGGCTTACAAATTTAATCAAATTAAATTAGCCAAAGAACCATACAATTAACGATCAATCCATGCAAACCCAATTCATCAATCATGAATATATATCAAATAATAATTTGTGCCTACTCCATGACATACAAAGAACCATAATCAAAAGAAAATTCAATCATTATTGAATCAATTATTAAACTAGCGAAAACCGGGCTCTGATACCAATTGAAGGGAAAAATTTCGATTTTAATTCGAATGCGGAAACGTGAATCTTAAAAATTTTTAAATAAAACATGCTCAATCGATATTAGTAATAACGATTCAATAATTAATTCATAAGATTAAATCTTACCTAGCATGAAGATTGAATTGATCCCTTTTGATTCGCAGATTCTTCACCACCTGATATTCCTTGCTATGACTCTTCACAAAAGAAACTGTGTGTGGGCACAATCCTTTGAAGATCTTTTTGAAGTAGATGGTTTCTTAGTAATTTTTAATCAATGGAAATTTTTGGTTCAAGTAGCCAAAAATTCTCTCAATCACCACTATCCTCACCAATCATAAAAACATCTTTTTATAATGGCAAACTAGGGTTCTTCAATTTTAATAAGAAATTTAAAATCCTATTAAAATTGAAAGACATAATTCATATTCAATATGGAATCAAATTCCTTATTGGGTTAGAATTCTATTCTTTTAATTTAATATGGAATCTAATTCCCATTAATTAAAACTCTTTTAATATAATTTAAATGGAATCTTATTCCCATTAAAATTATTATTCCCATTGATTAATTAAATGATTTTTCATTAAATAAAATGATTCTAAATCATAATTAATTTAATGACATCATTTAGAATTGAACCCATGACCTCTACAAATAATTAAATAATTAACCATTAATTAAATAATTATAAATATTTAAATAATCAAATTATTTAAATAATTTATGAACGTGTACATAAATTTATATGTACATCAATAATCGGACAATCCAATTATATTCTTCAACTTGTTTCTTTATGTGGTTGTGAGCTAGCAAGGGGACAAAATGGACCTATAATCTGAGCTCCAATAATATCGGAATTATTAATTAAACTCTTTAATTAATAATTCACTATTATTAACCTTAGAGTTACTCCACTAAAAACTTAAAGTTGCACTCTCAAAATTGTAGATGTTTTACACAATTTGAATTTTCAGTGTCCATCGATTTAATCATTTCATAAGATTCGATCCTCCACGAGTAGTTCATAATTAGAGCTAGGTTATTAAAATCCGTTATACCTCTCTAATTATATCTTGTTCCTTTAAGTACCATTGATTATCTAATGAACAATATATCCATAACAACTTATGAATTTATCTTTCCATTTACTCATAAACAGAAAGTTGAGCGCTCATATTGTTCAAGACCCGAATCAACACTTAAGGGAACTACTCATCTACTTCTCGCAAGAAGGAGTGGATTCCATTATTGTGTAGAATATTCCCAACCACTTATTAAATCGCATCTCCAAAGTACGAAACATATTGACCATAAATCTATAACAGTCTCACCCATGTAAATCAAAAGACATGACCCAACAAATAGGAGTCCATTAAACACTCAGGATTAAGATCAATCCATATATGATCATCTAATCGATAAATAAGAATTTCTTTGTTTAACGGATATTAATAAGAAACTCATTTTATCGAGGTCCAGTCCTATATAATCTCTATTATATAAGTGCCTCCGTTTTTATATCGCCATATGAACAATCCCGGATAAGATCATCGTATCAAATACGAAATGGACTGCAGCTGTAGATTTACCACAAACAAAATACCCAACTTTGTTTGCTTTCTACGGACTCTTTAGATTACTAATCTCAAACTAAATCCTCTTGTATATAACACTTATATACTTAATTTGAGACTACATAAGTAATCATGGATGTTACATGATATTCGTATGAAGCAAACATTTCATAAATGCACATTAATTTGAATAAAATAAACTTTATATATTTATAATTTATTTAAACGTTTACAAATTACAAGCTCTTAGGGCATAATACCTAACACACATCATATCAATACTAACACTTTAATTCTCTTTCTCCTTACTCCACTTAGTATGATCCCAAGCTCAAAAGGTTTAGCGAAATGTATGGCTCAATAGGGTCATTTAATAAGGGAAAATAAAGAAAAAGGCTAAAAGTGTTTAGCTTCAAAGGATTTAAGATGTATTTCAATTTAATGTATGGAAGTAGGCTTTTATGGGGGAAAAATTACCTATATCACTTCTAAGAAGTCAATCCAATTTTCAAATCAAAGCAATTTCTGTTATCTACAATGATGATTTGTTCTTTAGTATTCAATGCAAAACCTATAGATATCAACTGTTAAAAACAAAGGCAAAGAGTGTTTAAAGAGTAGAAACAATTAAATCCCTAAAAAAGAAACAATTAAAAAGCTCAAATCCTCACCAATGGTAGTCTCAACTAATAGTTCACAATTCATATAAATATAGTATTCATCCACTCAATTAACTAAGATCACGATAATCAAAAGTATCAAATCATGCAAAGATGTTCATGGCTACCCCCTAATAAAGACATCCAATCAATAACATGCATTAAGACTCCATTAACAAACACAAAGTAACTAGTCAACTTGATAGAGCAAAATGAAAAAAATATATCTATATAAATAAAAATAAAAATAAAAAATCAAATTTTTACAAAAACATTTTGCACCACCCCTAAACCGATTTTAGACATTGTCCTCAATGTTTCCCTAACTATTATCCACAAAAGCTCAAACAAATTCTAAAGATGCAAGGAAATAAAAAGAGACAATATAAAATAGTAAGGGAGAGGTCACATCTTGTTGGCTCCATCATGTAATCTAACACAAAAATATAAATAAAAAATTCACGTTAGAATACCATTAATACTTGAGGAAATATAAAACTAAAACTAACATGGATCACACAAACGAGAACCCAAACACTAAAAAAAAAAAAAATTAAAAAATAAAATAAAATAAAATAACAACCCTAAAAAAAAAGAAATAAAAAGAAACAAAAATAAACAAACATAACAAAATAAAATAAAATAAAACAAAGCCTAAACTAGATGCAAAAGAAGTTCAATCCTGATAAATAGGATCTTCTAACAATATTTCCTCTACTTCTGGTTTTCTCAACTCTAAGAAAGGTTTCAACCTTTGACTGTTGACCTTAAACACATCACTATTCTTAGGATTCTCAATTTCAATAGCACCATGAGGAAAAACAGTGCGTACAATGAAGGGACCTGACTATCTAGAACGCAACTTGCCAGGAAATAGATGCAAACGAGAATTATAAAACAGGACTTTTTGACCAAGTGAAAATGATTTCCTTAGAATATTTCTCCTTAGAATATTTCTATCATTAAAAACCTTCATTCGATTTTTGTAATGTTTAGCACATTCGTAAGCATCATTCCTCATCTCTTCCAACTCATTGAGTTGTAGTCTCCTGCAAGTACCTGCATTATCAAGATCAAAATTCAAATTTTTAATAGCCCAATAAGCTCTGTGCTCCAACTCCATAGGTAAGTGACATGCCTTACCATAAACCAGTCGATAAGGTGACATTCCAATAGGGGTTTTGAAAGCAGTACGGTAAGCCCACAATGCATTACAAAGTTTCAAAGACCAATCTTTTCTAGTTGGGTTAACCGTTTTTTCAAGAATATTTTTAATCTCCCTATTAGAAATCTCAACTTGTCCACTTGTTTGTGGATGATACGGTGTTGCAACTTTATATGTAATACCATATTTTTTCATTAATTGCTCAAAAGGTCTATTACAAAAATGTTTTCCTCCATCACTAATGATTGCAATAGGTGTACCAAAATGAGAAAATATGTTTTCTTTCAAAAATTTAACCACCACCTTGTGATCATTAGTTTTAGAAGAAATTGCCTCCACCCATTTAGAAACATAATCCACAACAACAAGAATATAGAAATTGCCAAAAGAATTAGGAAATGGACCTATAAAATCAACGTCCCAAACATCAAATAATTCAACAGCAAGAATAGGATGTAAAGGTATCATATTTCTACGAGTAATACCTAACTTTAACTTTTGACGCTTCTCGCAGGAACTACAGTATGCATGAATATCCTTAAACAAAATTGGCTAATAAAAACCACATTGCAAAATTTTTGCAGCAGTTTTCTTAGAACTAAAATGACCTCTACAAGGATGATCGTGACAAAAAGAAATAACTTCTAATTACTCACTCTCAGGCACTCATCTCCTAATGATTTGGCCAGGACAATATTTAAACAAATATGGATCAACCCAAAAATAGTGCTTAACCTTGGCTAAAAATTTCACACAATCTTGTTTAATCCAATGTGTAGGCATTTGATCAATAACAAGATAGTTAACTATGTCAGCATACCAGGGAAATTGGGATACAAGAATGAGTTGCTCATCAGGAAAGGACTCTCTAACAAGCACGTGCTCATCTATAGACTCGACTACTAACCTCGACAGGTGATCAACTACCACATTTTCTAAACCTTTCTTATCCTCCTGTTCTTTTTCTAAGTCAGATGCTATGATAACGGGCAAGGTCTCAGAATGTCCCTAAAACACATACTTTAATGACTCAGGATGAGGTTTTAATTCTAACTTAGGTGGTTTCTCCATAGATGGGAGAGGTATAGACTTAGAATGTGGAAGAGGTTCTATTTTGGCTTTCCATTTGATAGTATCTAGTAATGGGGCGGATTCTAATAAAGCATTCATCTCACTAACAATACTATCCTCATCTAAGTTTATGCCAAAATGAGCTAAACATTTCTCTAATGGATCCTTACAGGACAAGTGCCTAAAGGACTCATTGATTGCACTCTTAATAAAACTAACCTCACACAAGTCATCATGATCTTGAGGTTTTTGACTAACATTGAACACATTGAGCTCTACAGTCATGTTTCCAAAAAGAAAGTTTCATGACTCCATTGTGACAATTAATTATCGCGTTGGAGGTGGCTAAGAAAGGTCATCCTAAAATCACAAGAATCTGAGCACTAATGTTTTCAACAGGTTGGGTATCTATGACAATAAAGTCTACAGGAAAGTAAAATTTATCAACCTGGATTAAGACATCCTCTATGATACCCCTCAAAATTTTAACAGACCTATCAGCCAATTAAAGGGTTACAAGAGTGGGCTTTAGTTCTCCTAATCCTAATTGTACATACACAGAATATGTCAATAAATTAACGCTCGCACCTAGATCAAGTAAGGCTCTATTGATGACATGATCACCTATAACACAAGAAATAGTAGGACATCCTGGATCCTTATACTTGACAAGAGTTTTCATTAGGATTATGGAACTAATTTGCTCAATTAAATATGCAGTTTTAGGAACATTTGTTTTTCTTTTCACAGTGCAGAGATGGCAGACACTTGCTGAATAGCATTAAGAAAGGAGATGTTTATGCGAACTTGCTTAAACACCTCCAAAACATCATTATATGGTATGCCTTTCTTTAACAGGGCAAGTCTTTGTGGAAAAGGGGCCTTAGATACATACGGAATGAAAGGAATATCACTCACTTTGGACTCTTGATTCCTAGATCTTTCAAATGACTCATCAAGGTTTAAGTCATCAACTGTGCCACTACTAGAGTCTTTCTTCACCTTTGATTTCCTAGGCTCAGGCTCTATCACATGATTATCTATTTCCCTACCAGACCTAAGGGTGGTTATAGATTTGACTTCATCATGACTCCTATAAAAAATAGAACCTATCTCAAATTGACCCTTAAGGTTAGGTACTAGCCGATTGGGCAACTTCCCTTTCTCTCTCTCTTCTATAACAGTGGCTAATTGACCCATTTGTATTTCAAGTTTCAATATAGCGTGTTGGGTCGACTGCATGAATTGTTGTTGTGATTGCATCATCTATTGCATTGTATCCTCTAAGGAAGGTTTCCTTTAAGGTGCAGCAAAATGGGGAGTAGACTGAAAACTAAGAGGATGTGAAAGATTAGAAGGAGTAACTTGTTGCCCTCCATGATTCATTTGATATTGGTTTTGTCTCCATGAAAAATTGGGATGATTCCTCCAATTAGGATTGTAAGTGGCTGAGAATGGGCTATCTGACGAATTCATATAATTGAGTGCATTTGCCTGTTCAGCATAGCTCTCTTGAAAAGTAGAGGTTGGATTAACATATGAAGCACACAACTCATTCCTAGAACTCATTATTGAATTCATGGATTAGCTTAAGCTAAGACCTCTACTTTCCTAGTGAGATTTCCTAAGGCAATTTTTACATCCAAATTATCGTTCACTTCATACAATCCCCTTCTCTTAGGTTTCTCACTTTCATTTGAAAAATCCCACTGTTGAGAATTTTTAGACAAAGTCTTTAAGAATTGCTGAGCATCGGTACTACCTAGGCTCAAGAATTTTTCGTCATGCGTAGATTCAATCATTTAGCGTCTAGGCACAGTTAAACCATTATAGAAATATTGCACTAGTCTCCATATTTCAAAACCATGGTGGGGATATCTTAAGAGTAGGTCTTTAAATCTCTCCTAACATACATAAAACTGTTCATCCTCTTTTTGACTAAAATATATTATTTCTCTCCTAAGGGCATTAGTTTTAGACATGGGAAAAATTTTAGAGAAAAATTTATAATTTAATTGGTCCCAACTAGTGATAAAACTAGGAGCAAGTGAGTTCAACCATGCTTTTGCCTTATCCTTTAAAGAAAATGGGAACATTCGAAGCCTAATAGACTTATCTGAAAAATTCTGGAAACGGAAGGTAGAACATATATCTATGAATTCCTTGACATGTAGGTAAGGGTCCTCACTCTCTAACCCATGAAATGATGGAAGAAGTTGAATCACTAAAGGTTTAAGCTCAAAGTGAGTCACCCTAGTCTGTGGCAACTCTATACAAGAAAGGTGATGACAGACCCCTTTCCCTAGGCAATCTGCCAGCACCCTACGGTGACCCTCTAGCTAGCCCTTTCGCTCAACTAAAGGATTCCCCCGCAGAGTTAAGCCGTATTCTTTCTGAAACCTTTTCGAAAATAGCGAAAATGAGGGGAAATTTTTCGTTTTTATTTTAAACCTTTACAAAATATTTTATAAAAATTTGGGAGTCTCTCGTCTATTTTTCAGACTTTGCCATCTGTAAATTATAAAATTTAATACTTCTAAAATATTACAAATCAGTTTCCCCAACTACAGAGCCTCAGACTCTCATTTTTTCAACACAACTACAACCACAATTTCGTATTTCAATTTATAAACTTATTATTAACTAAATCATATGTCATGCACCAATTTTCTTCAAAAACACAATTTAAATCCATAAAATGATATTTACAAAATCATATAGAGATAATAAAATATATACATCTCTTAAATCAAACAAGATATGAATAGGAAAATCACATCAACACTATCGCCGTGACTGCCTGGTATCGTCTCGGGGTAATCCACAGCTATGGTACCTGTGCCTGAGGAGGATTATTTAAAAATACAGAAAATGTTGGGTGAGCTTTGAAAGCCCAGTGAGTGTCATATAATATTATTTAAAACCATACTTTTATAAAAACCTCCCTAAAACAATTTTAATCATTCAAATCCATTTATTTTAAATTTAGTTTTATGCATTAATATTATAAAACATATGTTGCACGGTTTTCCTTTTCATAAACGGATCATCTATGGTTGTGGAGTTTTTATTCTAAAACCTTTTTTCTTTTTATGAAACGAACTGGTCCGACTCCGCTCGAATGTGTCCTGCCAACCAATCCGGCTCCTGCCAACCTATAGTGACCTGTGCCACATGGCACCCTAATATAGAGCGGAATCCTACATCGCTCTATCCGGTTCATGTATCAGAATCCTACATTGCTACAGAGTAGAACTCTGTCTCGCTTGGGTAAGCTAGCTAATAATATACCCTTCACGTGCATTGGGCTAATCTCTCAGACATCTGACTGACACGACACCTTGCGGGTACCTCCCGTGGTTAGTTTAGTTAGTGACATACTGACACTACTAACTCTACCAATACACGCTTCGGGTACTTAACCCAGACCGGTAATAATCTGATACTCTCTGGGTAAGCCATAAGTTTTGTTTTTATCTTTATAAAATTACAATCCATTATATATATATAATTCAAAACGAGAAATCATTGTTTTAATGAAAACACAAAACCATATTATCTGTTACCATGCCATTTATCATTTAAATCATATTTCACTTTCATCAAAATATCCAAACATGCATGAAACATTCATTCATAAATCAAAGTAACATAAAACGCATTAAAAATCATTTTGACACTCACCTTTAGCTATCACTTCTGAATAGATCTTCGGAAGGCTCTAAAATGCTCTCTATCGCTCTTCCCTTGCTCCACCAGCTCGTTCGTCACCTACACAACATATATATACGTAAATTTACGTTCGCGTCAACTTCTGGAAATCCTAAATAACTAAAATTATAAAATCGTCCATAAATGACCCTTTTTAGGCGCAACCCTCCATTTTTTGTTCCTTAATTTAATCTTCGATTTTTATAAATCTCAATACGCCTACTTAAACTCATTAGGGTCAGCCAATAACTCATCGGACACCATATGGGCCAATTTATGAAATTGCCCTTTAAACTAATTTATTGCGCGATTTAGTTTCTCTTTAAATCCTTGATATTTTCTTGGTTTCCTAAGCTCCCAATCAACACCAATTCGCTTATTTTTACTCAATATCAATCAATAACGAATCATAATAAAATCCAATTCAAACTCAACTTAAATCACCAATAAAAATCAACTTAAAACTTAAACAACTCACCCCTATTTCCTCTTCGCGTTAATATCGTTTTGAATTAGTTTTGGGGTGGTTTTTGGACTGATTTTGAGCTGTTTTTGGGGCATGAAACAGATGGGTTTTCTTTTTCCTTTCTTCCCTCACGCGATCCTATCTCTCGCGACTGATCTCTTCTTCTTTTTCCCCGATCTACCTTCTCTATTCTGGTTTCAACTTCAGCTGCACTTGGATCAGGTTTGAGTGATGGTTTCGAGCTGAAAGCGAGCTCGGTTACAGCTGAAAATGGCATGGATCGAATGAGTTTCGCGCGCAAGTCTGCAGGTGGTCGGATGGCAGCTCGTCACTGTCTTCTTTCATGCCGATGGGTCTGATCTGCTCGGCGATTCTGCTCGGTTCCAGTTCTGGTTTGCATCAAGTTTTGCTTTGCTTCAGCTTGAGCTCGGCGACTGGATGGCACGACAGCAAGTCTGGTCGGCATCGACGATGATGGCTAGTCGGCGGCAACTCTTTCTTCTTTTCTTCTTCTTCTTTCTTTCTTTCTTCTTCTTCTTCGCGTTTGAGCTACTGATTCTGCCTTTTGTTTTTTGTTTTGATTTTGAAAGTCAACAACAATATTTTTTTCTTCTATTTTCCTCCCCAAACTATTCTAAAAATGACGGTCACGTCCTGTTAAAATTTCGGTCTCCTTTCTTAACTTTTAGCTTAATTTCACTTTGACCACAATTATTAAAATTTATCTTCAATTTAGTCCTTTTTTACCTTAAAAATTATTCGATTTCATGTACTATTTTAACTTCCCGTTTAATTTCCAATCAAGTCGAAATCGATTTCTATGGGTTCCATATACCCCTAGGCACTTCCATGAACCATTTAGGGTTTTTAATCGATACTTAGGGACTATTCCCGGGAAACCCATAAAATCAAATTAGAGGGCTTACAGGTGATTAGTTGCAATTGGTGAAAAGTATTCCCTAAGAGATTTCTCTATAGGCAATATATTTTCCACTACATCATTATTTCCTACAGGCACTACATTGTTTTCTGCCGTGTTTGAATCTGGAATGTCTATCCTAGTTAAGCATTGATGTAATTCACGATTCCAAGCATGCATAAACTAGCACAGATCCTAGCCACAAGTCTCTAGTCCTAATTGTTTCTAAAACAATCCAAGAAAAGTAAGTCTCTAAGTACAAGAAACAAAATAATTGACAACTACTAAAACAAAATAAAATAAAAACAAAGCAGAACACAAACAATAAAATTAAAAACACAAAAAAGAAAAAAAAAAACAGACTAATATAAATAAAACTAAAATAGGCTGACACTCACAAAAGGAAAAAAAAAAAAACTGTTTTTTTTTTTAATTTTTTTTAAAATTTTTTTATATTAAAACAATCCTAAATTAAAACTAGTAGAAGAATTAAATAATCTAGATTAAACTAATTGTTTCAAACAATCCCTAGCAACGGTGCCAAAAACTTGTTGTGCAAATTTTAGTACTCGCAAGTGCACGAGTCTATTGTAGAATAGATTATGCAAGTACGAGATCGATCCCACAGAAATTGAGAAAATATTAATCTAAGTCTAAATTAAATTTAATTCTAATCTAGTTAACAAAGTTTGAGAATTGAGAATTAATTAAAACTAAAGAAAATAATAAAATTCTAAACTAACAAGACAAGATTAATTTACAAAACTCAAGCAATGGACGAAAAATCTGAGGTTCAAAATCTACCATTATCAACTTGTAATGTTTTACTATTCAAAATATTATTCTCAAAATTTTAAGAAAACAACTTAGAAATCAATCTGTTATCTTCTCAGGATTTATTAGTTAAGTTCAAAAATAAATCTTATGCAAATTCTTACTTAAAGATTTGAAATTTATAAGATCTAAACATTATCTGTATCCAATGTTGAAAAACATATAATCAAAAATCTTATATTTAAACCTTTTTCAATCCAAAGTCAAATTAATAAAATAATCTTGTAACAACACAAAAATACTTGATATTGAAGGTGAAACAATTTTATTTCATCAATTAGTGAAACTAAGAATTATTAAACATTAAAAACATAATTAAGAATAAAATTCCAATAGCAAAATCATTACAAAGTCAATAAGGTTTCATTCTACACCTCAAAAAATAAAATCAAGCAGTCATGGTGATAACAAGAACAAAAAGACAATCGAAACCTGGCATGATTACGAAACTATTGCTGAGATTGTGTCTCCAAATCACTTCTTAAACCAACTGTGTTGCTTTTTCTTTTAGCTCCAGAACTGCCATTGTTTTTCTTCAATTCCACTGCTGCGTTTTGTCTTATTCGACAACCCCCTAATTTTGTCTGTCTATTGCTATGTTCAGCGACTGTTTCTTTTTTCCAATCTTTTGTGTCTCTTAGGCTGTAACGGCTCCAATTGCCCTCTCCATTTGATGTATACGCTTCCTTTTATATGTGTCAAATCCTTCAAAAATAACTCAAAATTGATTTGTTCCAAATTTGTCTTTTTTTCTTGATTGATTTATTTTCTTATCTCAACCAATTTCCTAATTGTTTGACAATTATTTTGGACATAACTTAAATCCTTGATTGACTTGACAAAAATTGCATTTTTTCCTCATTCAACACAAATCCTTCTTTATTCTTGTTTCACCAAAAACACAACTAATTAAAATAAACTTAACATAGAATTAGACTAATAAACCTATATTTAAAGATGATAAATATATATAAATTATGCTAATCACGTGCAGCAGTGGCTGCCGGGGAGGTACAAGTAAGAAGGGTTTTTGTTGTTTTTGTTTTGTGTTTTTTTTTTTTTAATGAAAGGATTTTTGGCAACTTAGTGTTTTAGTGGAAATAGTTTTGTTTTTGAGAACATGAATTTTACATTTGAAATGTGATCAATTTTAATAATTTCACGAAAATAAATTCAAATTCAAAGATTTGTTGTTTAACATATTAAGAAACTTTGATCTTTCTTAGACTTTTTTATTTACTTAATAACTTATGTAAAAATTAAAATCTCAATCTTGTAATAACGAAATTTTAAAATTTCTGACACTCTTATATAATAAGGAATTGTTTTTCCCGTTTAAGGACTAGACATAAAGTTCATTGAAGACCGAGCAATAACAAAAAATTGAAATCGGAGTGATATATTTATATATTTTTTTCTTATAATATTTGAATCAAAATACGAATTTTTCCCCAAAAATGGTATTATTAAGTCTATTTCAGACTATTAAATGATACGTGGAAAACTAAACAGCCCCCATTGCAAGTATGATAAACTATTCACTGATGAATGAAAAGTAATGGTCACAAAGATTAGAAAGTCAATTTGGGAAAATAAAAGTATGGACGTGTCCTGCAAGTTAAGAAAAAAAAAAATGATGTGAATGTTTTTGCCTCTCTTAAATTTAGCTTTTTATTATTATTTATTATTATTTTTAACTCTCTCTTAAATTTAGTTATAATTATGATCTTTCTAAACTACATGCAGTTAAAAGGACCATAAATTTAATCAAAATTTGTATTAATTTAACTTACTAATGTTAAACTTAGACATAAAATTCATTAAAGATCGAGTAATAATAAAATTTAAAATCTGAATGATATATATATTTTTAATGATATTTCAATCGAAATATAGATTTTTCACCGAAAATATATTATTATGTCTATTTCAGACTATATTAAATGATATGTGGAAAAACTAAAAAACCCCCATTGCAAGTATGATAAACTATTGACTGATGAATGAAAAGTAATGGTCACAGGGACTACGAAGTCAATTTGGAGAAATAAAAGTATGGACGTGTCCTGCAAGTTAAGAAAAAAAAATGATGTGAATGTTTTTGCCTCTCTTAAATTTAGCTTTTTTTTATTATTTATTATTTATTATTATTATTTTTTTTAACTCTCTCTTAAATTTAGTTATAATTATGATCTTTTTAAACTACATGCAGTTAAAAGGACCATAAATTTAATCAAAATTTGTATTAATTTAACTTACTAATGTTAAATTTAGACATAAAGTTCATTGAAGATCAAGTAATAATAAAATTTAAAATCTGAATGATATATAGTTTTTTCTCATTATATTTGAATCGAAATATAGATTTTTCACCGAAAATATATTATTATATCTATTTCAGACTATTAAATGATATGTGGAAAAACTAAACAGCCCCTGTTGCAAGTATGATAAACTATTGACTGGTGAATGAAAAGTAATGGTCACAAAGATTAGAAAGTCAATTTGGAGAAATAAAAGAATGGACGTGTCCTGCAAGTTTAAAAAAAAAAAAATGATGTAAATGCTTCTGCCTCTCTTAAATTTACTTATAACTATGATCTTCCTAAAGTACTAGCAGTTAAAAGGACCATACATTTAATCAAAATTTGTATTAATTTAACTTACTAATGTTAAACTTTAAATCATAAGTAAATTTAAACATTTTATTAACTTCATCAATGTTTAATTGTGCTTTGATCTTATATATATATATATATATATCACATTTTACGATACAGTTGGGTATCGATATACCTAATAACTACAAATGAGTGATTTTATTATAACATGATTGATTGTATTTTATTATATTTGATTATATATTTATTATATCTTATTATAATTAAATTAGTCATATAATATTTATAATAATCGACCATATTTAATTGTAATCGTATATAATAAAATATCATCAGTAATTTTATAATTTAATTATATAGTTTAGGTGTATTAATATCCAAACGTATTGTAGACGACCCCATTATATATACTGCATATTATATTAAATTAAAATAAAGACACCAAATAAAAGATCCTATTTAAATTTGAATTGGACTTTCTTTTAACTTGGTGTGAAGTAAATCTAACGTTCTTCTATCATTATTGTTTCTCGGAATGTTTATTATCTTAAATTAAACTAAAAACACCAAATAAAAGATATTGGTTAGATATAAATTGGACTTTCTTTGAACACGGTGTGAAGTGAAATTGACGTTGTTCTATCATTATTGTTTCTCTTTCACTAAGCTTGTGAAACTTTGCCAACCATTAGTTATTCTAGCTGTAGACCAATAATTTATAGCAGTTCCATGAGAAGGTGTTGATTCTAAGATTCGTCCTGCAAATAAATAATATAAATAATTATGTAATAACTTATGAGATGTAGCATCCAACTCTCTTCTGAACAAATTTTTCTAAATCAATTATACGTACACAGGTGTGCAAATCGATATGCATGATTGATACCGAGAGAGGAACACTACAAAATTATTAATTAATGAATGTTAAATGTTTATATTTTCATGTATTTTGCCAAAACAAGTTTGACTGATTATGAGATCACAAACAAGAAATTAAAGAATCATTATAATTTTTTTTTTTTTTTTTGAGATAAAGAATCATTAGAATTAACAACATCAACCAGAGTAAATTTTACATAATGCTGTTGCAGAGGAGGCTGTGAATTTTGTTCAACAAATGTAAATTTTGTTTAACAGGAACTTTTGTAAATTAAAATGCTTTTTGGCAGAATCTTCAGATACCCCTAAAAGAATCGCTGGAAGCACAGTTTATCTCTATACAAATTTGTTATCGGTATTCAATTAGTTGACTTAAAAGACTTAAGATTATCAGTCCATGGAGGGGACTTTAAGTCTTGAATTGATAGTCTTCTTGTCTTTATTGATTGACAGCAGCCACTACTTGCTCAGGCCTACTTTTTCTCCTAAGTGGAGATTTTCATCATAAGACTTCAACTTTACAAGTCTATGCGAGCTCCCATTTTTCCAAACTGCAATTGGCAGGAAGTTTCCTAGTCCATGCAAGCACTTCAATTATATAACAAAGAGAGATAATTATATACTCACACTTCAATTCAGACATAAAATATTTCCTGTGATCACTCTATGCCTATGGCTATGGGTTCTCTAGTATGGTTTACATTTCTATGGCTTCGACCTTACATACTCCTTCAGCTTTTCACTCATTGCACTGCAACTGAAGTCTCTTATCATGATCATTGTTCAGTCCCAGAGTCTGTCATAACTGCACCCGAATTCGCTTCCTTGCCATTCTGTCCCCTCCAGACTGGTTACCATGATGGTGGGGATAGAATCCTGAATCCAAACTCATCTAACTACTCATTTGGTTATAACAACTTCCTGTTGTTTCGAACTCAACATGTCTATAGAACTGATGTTGAAAGTGTTTTCAAGGTTGAGGGGACTTTGGAACTCAATGTCCACGATATCAACTACTTGGTACAGGAAATGACATATTCGGGTTCATTCTATCAACCTAGAAGATCTCGGGACGGTGGTTTGAGCTTTAGCTTGAAAGGCTTCTGGTCAGAACATACTGGGGAGCTGTGCATGGTGGGATCAGGTTCTAGTTACTCAACAGAAGGTAAGTTGCTTCATCTTACTGTTGTTCTCCAGCTTAGTGGTGTAAAGAATTCAAGTACCATTACCAGCTTGGTTAGGGGTACTTTGAAGAGCTTGAGTTCTGCTGATGATCAAAGCTATTTTGAACCAATTTCCTTACTGATGTTTCCTCAATCAAATTATCTTTACACCAAGGTTTCCGACAACACCGAAATGGAGTGTTCAGGTTGTACCAATGTCCTGGAGAGTTCATCACTTAGTTTACCTGTAGGTAGGCCTATATGTTCAGTCCTTGCATACCCCACCAGAACCTTCCAATTAGAATATGCAAGTGATTGTAAGTCTACAAAGAGCTGCAATCTTTTAGGTGATGATGCTGGATTTTTGCCTCAGGTTATGTCATTGAATGGGATTCAGTGTTCACCAGATGGACAAAGTATTAGAGTTTTGGTGGAATTTACTAATAATAGTTATATTGGGTATTACCATCCTTTCAATCGAAACACAACTTTAGTTGGAGAAGGAAGATGGGATTGGAAGAAGAATCGGTTGTGTCTTGTTGCATGCCGATTCTTGAATAGAAATAGGCCTTTAAGTAGTACTCAAGTTGGTGACTGCTCAATCATGATGAACTTGAGATTTCCTGCAATTTGGTCAATCAGAAGCAGTGCTAGCATTAGAGGGGAAATTTGGAGTAACAAATCTGTGGATGATATAGGTTACTTCAAAAGGATCACGTTTCAAAGTACTCAGAATAATAAGTTAGGAGTTCCAGGTCTTAAGTATGAGTACACAGAAACTGACCAGGTGAGCAAATCATGCTCAGTGAAGAAATCTGTTCGAAAAAGCAGGGAAATCTACCCAGATGGGAATTCTTTTGAAATGCGTTTTGACATGAACGTTAAAAACTCCAGAACGACAATTGCATGGGGCTCTTCAGTCCCCATCTCTGTGGGTGATGAAATTTCTCAATGGTCATCAGGATCGTATATGACATGGTCAAGCTCCATAACTGCAAGTTCTAGTCTTGAAGCAAACACAAGCAACAGTAGATCGCTCAATATCAGCTACAGAATCAGCCTCAGACCGTTTTATGGTCTGCGCAGGACAGCTCTGTTCAATATGTCTTCAGGTGAGTACAGGCGAGTTGAAATAATAGCTGAAGGGGTATATGATGCTGAGACAGGAAGCCTTTGCATGGTTGGTTGTAGATATGTTGGCTTAAGCAATCAAAGTTTGAAATCTGATTCAATGGACTGCCAGATTCGTGTCAATCTTCAGTTTCCTCCATTGAAAGCAAAGAAGGATGGAGTTTATATCACAGGAAGCATTTCAACTGCACGAAACAAGTCTGATCCTCTTTACTTTGAATCTGTCTCTATCATTTCACTAGCTTTCTACGCTGGACTGGAAAGACGATCAATATGGAGGATGGACATGGAGATCCTCATGGTTCTGATCTCCAACACACTTGCTTGTATCTTTGTGGTGTTTCAAATCTTGTATGTGAAAAGACATCCTAGTGTCCTTCCTTTCATTTCACTTCTCATGCTTGTATTCCTGACTGTGGGTCACATGATGCTTCTTCTTCTAAACTTCGAAGCCTTGTTCTCTCAAAGCCAAGATAGCCAAACTGCGTTGCTTCGAAGTGGAGGATGGCTTGAAGCTCCTGAAGTGATTGTAAGAATAGTAACAATGGTGGCTTTTTTGCTCCTATTTCGCCTTCTCCAGCTTTCATGGTCTTCAAGAATGGCAGATCACAAAAGCCAAAAGGCCTTGTGGATTGCTGAAAAGAAAGCATGGTACGTCTCTTTACCAATATATCTGACCGGAGCCTTAATAGCAGTGTTCGTGAACTTGGGAAGAAAGAACAAAGTTGTTGGCATTGGAATACCGTCCTCAAGACTTGCCAGTCAGCAGCGTTTCATTATTTGGGGAGGTTTAAGATCATATGGAGGCTTGATCCTGGATGGCTTCCTATTCCCTCAAATTATGCTCAACATTTTCCTGAACTGCACAGAAAAAGCACTTTCTCCGATATTTTACATGGGATACACTTTGCTCAGATTGGTGCCACATGCATATGATCTTTACAGGGCTCACAACTATGTTGCAGATTTTGATGAATCATACATCTATGCTGATCATAAAGCAGACTTTTATTCAACAGCTTGGGATGTCAGCATCCCACTTGGGTGTATCCTTTTCGCTGCAGTCCTTTACTTCCAGCAGCGGTTTGGTGGTCGTTGTTTCCTTCCTAGGCGATTCAGGGACGTGGAAGGGTATGAGAAGTTGCCAGCAGTGGCTGCTGAAGAATAAGTACTGCTAGTTTGGTGTAGTGTGTTTGATTTCTGTAAGCTCTTTTGAGGAATATCTACTTTGTAAATTGCTTTGTGCGTGTCCTTTCTGATGTATGCACCGTTTTTCATAGTTTTATGTGTATTAATCTAATAAAATGTATACATATGTTTAATGGAATTAAGTTCAGATAGAATACCTAATTTATATTATTTAATAATTTTATTTTTCTAATGATATTTTTTAATTTTGAAAAAAGTATATGTTTATTCACATATTAATTCAATTCTATCACTATTTGATAAATCAGGAAAGCGAAGAAGAAAACCAAGATTTTTCTTGCTTAGACATAAATCAGACTTTTTTCTTTATAGAGTGGGAAACTGTCATACTATTTCTCTTCACTATAAATCTATTGGTCGTTCTATTAACAACTTTGCCACCCATTTGATGTCCTCTTTCTTTTTTTTCTTTTTTTTTTTTTCTTTTCTTTTAAAATATGATTAAATTCATAAAAAACTATCCACAATTTTGACAAATATGAGATTTGAACCCTTGACCTCTTAGAATCAAGGGAGATACTCAACTATTCCTAATAAGAAATAATGTGCATTATTGTCTTTTAGCTATACATCAAGAATTTATTGCATTTCTCTAAATCATATAATCAATTATGAGATGTACGTCATAAGTATATATCTTATAGCCCCTTTGGTGGACTAGATAAATGATAGAATGAGATTAAATATTATCCAGGCTCACATGATTTCATGTTTGAAGAGACTATGTAGGGATTTAAATCCAATCATGTAGTGGAGGCAATAGGAACGCCAAACTTTTTGGGTGGCTGGTGCGTGAGTCCAGTGTGGTTATCGAGTGGGTCTTGAATCTGCTCTTTGACTTTCAGCATGTCATAGCGGCTTCGTCTCTTCCTATCTCCTCAACTCACTCGTCTTCCTCTCCTCCCTCCTGGTCCCCTCCCGCTGTTGGCTCCCTCAAGCTGAACACGGATGCAGCCTTCAGAACTGGCCTCGGTTTTATTGGTATTGGTGCTGTAATTAGGAACCATGAGGGCTTGGTAGTGGAGGCAATCTCCAAGAGATTTCTAGGCTGTTTTCCTCCTGAAATAGGTGACCTCCTGGCTTTGAGGGAGGGTCTCCTTTTATGTTGTTCCTCCAATCTTCATGTTTCGTCAGTGGAAGTTGACGCCAAGAATGTTGCTGCTGCTTTTAACTCTTCTTTGGACCAGCCGAGCAAAGCTAGCTTTCTTGTTCATGACTTAAAGGCCTTTAGCAAGGATGTGGGTGTTCTCCTGTGCCAAGCCATCCCCAGAAATAGCAATCGCTTGGCACACAATCTCGCGTCCTTGGCCTTATCCTCTTCTGAGGATCTCTGTTGGCACTCTGTTAGTGTCTCCTGTATCTTTCCTTCTTTTTCTGAAGGCGTTGTGTCTTCTTTGTAGGGAAGTCTTTGATCATAAAAAAAAAAAAAAAAAAAAAAAAAATCCAATCATGTGATTCTTCAAATCCCACTAGAATTGAGTTTGATGATCCCACTTAGCAGTCCAGATTTTAAAAAATAGAATATGTAAAGCATTTATTACTCAACAACTTTTAACACGATACATTTATTATTCTTTTACTTTTGACTTTCCCTTTCTTCTCAATTACTTTCTCTAATTCTGTATTGTTGATTGTCCTCATTAAACTTAAGCAAAATATGATTTGAGATATTTAATAATGTATTTAATTTAAAATTAGAATTTAATCTAATTCGAAACTACTCCCACCATAAAATATTATAATTGTAACCCTATCCTAAAATAACTTTTGCGTCCAATTCAATCCCGTCAAATGTCAATCCTTTCTGATCCCACTCCCAAATTCTATCCCATCTTTGCAAAACACGGCTTAATAAATTGTGATATTTGCTAGTGGATGACCAAAACCTGCACTAACAAGGAAGAAAAGCAACATCACAATTAATAACGTCAACATTAATAAAAGTTTCAGTGCAGAAGCAGGAACCATTGCAAATTGAAATGATTTCTGTAGAATCTCCCAAAATCCTCCAAAGTCTATGTATGGAGTAGAAAGTCCTTAGAGGTGACTTAAAGACTTGAATTATCGGTCTTCTTACTTGTCCTTATTGATTGACTGCAACCACCACTTGCTTTGACCGAGTTTTTCTCCCAAGTTGATGTCCCCATCATACACGTCACAGAAGTCTTTGAGAGATAGCGCTTTTCCAAATTGCAAGTGGCAGGAAACTTCCAAGTCTACACAAGCACTTTAACCCGGATCCAAAAAATTTATTTAAAAGGTACATGAGTAATAAAGACATAAAAAATTAAGAACATATTAAATATATAATATTTTTATATAAAATAATGTTCGATAGCACTATATAATTTATATAAAATGAAATATATATAATATTTAAGTAAAACAAATAATTTTATGCTTAAAAATCCTAATGAAATCACTAACATCGATAAAAATTGGAAAAAAAAAAACATAAACTACGTAAAGTTATAATTTTTTTCGAATAAGCTTCATATCTTAAAATTTTTTCATGTAGGAGAGAACATGTATCTGATTAAAAGAAAAAAAATTTGAAAAAAAGAAAAATATCAATTAATTAGGAGTAGGAGAAATATTATAAGTAAAAAAATTAGGTATAATAGAAGTAATAAAGATGAAGTTAATTGTATTAGAAATAGAAAGGATAAATAATTGTCTTAAAATTTAAAAAGAAGAAATAATAAATAATTTTTAAAAAAAAAGGAAAGAGGTAGGCGGTATGGAAACGAAACTGTTTTTCTTTCTTTCGGTAAAAAATAAAAAATTTTAAAATAAATAATTATAATAATAATGAATAGAAACAATAGCTTTTTTCTTCCGGCAACATAATCAACAGTGCACATAAATCAAAATATCAGTCACATTGTTACAAACAGTGAAACAGAACCAACATATAGATACGGAAGTCGGCACTCTACTAAGTGTGATACTTTTAGATTTTTTGTTTTTTTAAAATCTCGCAAGATAAACTATGCCTTCTCATGTGCAATGTGTTAGGAGTTTCACGTCTTAAGTACGAATACACGGGAACTGATAAGGTGGGAATGCTAAGTTTAGTGAAGAGACTTGTATGAAACGGTAGGGAAAATTTCCTAGATGGGCATTTTTCTGAAATGATATGTGACAGTAGTGTTAGAAACTCTAAGACGAAAATTGCATGTGGTTATTCATTCCCTATCTTTGTCAGTAATTAAATGTTTCAGTAGTCATCAGAATCATTTTTGTCTTTCTCCAACTCCAAGCCAACAGGTTCTATTCTTGATGCGTGTTAGTTATCACCAGGACCAAAAACTTAAATTGATAAGAAATGATTCAATTTTAGTATTTAAAACTTGAGGTTGATATGTGACATGCTTATTCACATGTAACATGGATAAATGATAAATTTCAAACAAATGCTAAATGTCTCCTACCGTTATAATATGTGCAACAAAAATTCGAGATAAAGGGGGGAAAGAGGAATAGAATTAAAGATTTTCAAGCTCTGATACTATGTTAGTTACCACAAAACCCAAAAGATTAAACTGATAGAAAATGGTCTAAATATAGTATTTAAGACTTCAGGTTGACACGTGACAATGCAAATACAAGCAATAGTAGGCCGCTTAATATCAGCTATAGAATCAGCCTCACGCTGCTACATATTGTGCACAGGACAGCTCTATTCAATATGTCTGCAAGTGAGTGTAGGCGAGTTGGCTGCAGATATGTTGGCTTAAGCAATCAGAGTTCGGAAAATGATTTAATGGATTGTGAGATTCGTGTCAATCTCTTCAGTTTCCTTCACTGAATGAAAAGATGGATGGAGTTTATATCATAAGAAGCCTTTCAAATTCACAAGACAAGTCTGGTCCTCTCTTATTTGAATCCGTCTATGTCTCTTCAACTGCTTTCTACTCTAGACTACAAAGATAATTTGTTAGTTACCACCAAACCCAAAAGCTTAAGCTGATAGAAAATGACTCAACTATAGTTTTTAAGACTTAAGGTTGACAGGTCACCTCACCCCCCCACCACCACCCCCCCCCCCCCCCCCCCCCCCCCCCCCCCCCTTCGCCCGCAAGTGTAACGCGGATAGATAATATTTGTCGGACACATGCTAAACGACCCCTAACGTTATAACATGTATAATAAGAATATTCAAGATAAAGGGGGAGAGAAAATTTGAACTAGAGACTTCCAAATTTTGATACCATGTTAGTTACTATCAGACCTAAAAACTTAAGTTATGGGAAAAAACTCAATTATATTACGGCTTGAGGTTGATACGTGACACAATTAATATAGAGGATGGATATGGAGATCCTCATGGTTCTGGTCTCCACCACACTTGCTTGTATCTTTGTTGTGTTTCAAATCTTGTATGTGAAAAAACACCGTGGTGTCCTTCTTTTCATTTCACTTCTCATGCTAGTAGTCCTGACATTGAGTCACATGATGCTGCTACTGATTAAATTCGTAGCCTTGTTCTTTCACAGCCAAAAATGTCAAGCTGTCTTGCTTGGAAGTGGAGGATGGCTTGACGTTCATGAAGTGATCGTAAGAATAGTAAGAATGGTGGCTTTTCTGCTTCAATTTTGCCTTCTCCAGTTTTCATGGTCTTCAAGAATCGCAGATTTCAAAAACCAAAAAGCCTTATAGATCACTGAGAAGAGAGCATTGGATGTCACTTTACCATTATATACAACCGGGGCCTTATTCTTGTCTTCATGAACATGAAAAAAGAGAACAAAATAGTGGGCATCACAATGCAGTCCTCGAGACTTGCCAATCACCAGCATTTCATTTGGGGAGCGAGGCTTAAGTTAATAAGGAGTAATGGAGGCCTGTTCCTGGATGGTTTCCTATTCTCTCAAATTCTGCTCAACATTTTACTGAACTCCACAGGAAAAGCACTTTCTCCAATATTTTACATGGGATACACTTTGATCAGATTGTTGCCACATGCATATGATCTTTACAGGGCTCACAACAACATTGCGGATTTTGATGTATACATTTATGCTAATCACAAAGCAGATTTTTACTCCATGGCTTGGGATGTCAGCATCCCACTTATGTGTATCCTTTTCGCCTCAATCCTTTACTTCCAGCAGCGGTTTGGTGGTCGTTTTTTTCTTCCTATGCGATTCATAGAGGTGGGCAAGGATGAGAAGGTCCCAGTAGTGGC
The DNA here is from genome assembly GCA_021234005.1 of Nephelium lappaceum. Lineage (NCBI taxonomy): Eukaryota > Viridiplantae > Streptophyta > Magnoliopsida > Sapindales > Sapindaceae > Nephelium > Nephelium lappaceum. The sequence goes on from CM038006.1 coordinate 17,902,551, forward strand.
TGGAGAAGCATGAATATTTGCTGATTTTGTGTTAGCTTTTATTTCTGCAAGCTCCTTCTAAGAATAACTGCTGTTGCAGTTGTAAAATGGTCAGTGTCTTTCTAGCCCTTCATGTACTTTCATAATTAAAATTAGTAATCACTCTATCAAAGTAATATACTAATAAATTATATTTCATATAGCACAGTTTACGTTATTCAGTCATCTATTTTGTCTTAACATATAATTTGTTTATCAATAAATACTCTCTAATATAGTTTGATAGCATATATAGCTAATTTAACTTGGCAATGTCCTAAATTCCATATCTCTTTCTAGGTATTCCCATTTTTGCTTTATTGTTGTAATCATAGAAGAAAAATTTTATCTTTTGAATTGTGATCAAGTTATTAGTCTCCAGGTTCAAATGATTTTGGGTTGGTTATTTTTTTTCACTTGAACAATGATATCAAGTAATCACATGGTTATGTTGGATATGATTTTCAATTACGTTTAGTTTACACAAAAACTTAATTTGTTATATCACTTCATATATTTTGTGTTATTGGGCGTCTTCGAGGAAAAGTTAATTTGTTCATTCATTTAGGCATATTTTTGTGGGAGAATTAGAGTTGCTTTGTTTGCATTGTGAAATTACAAAATTTAAGGAGACTGAATTTACAGCTGCCAATGAATTAGAATCGCCACATTAGTATTGTTAAAAGTAGTATCATTATGTAGAATGTTTATCATTTTGAGTTGAAAGCTACACTTTTTGAGTGTATGTTTATGTGTGTCTGCAACTTTATCTAAAACAGAATGTTGCTCATATGGTAATTATACTCCACCTGCTCCACTTGTGAGGAACATGTCCATGCTGTAGGTGTGGAAAATAAGCAGGGCGTCACGTGTCAACTTCAAGTATTAAATACTATAATTGAATGATTTCCTATAAGTTTAAGCTTTTAAGTTTGATGGTAACTAACATAGTATCACAGTTTGAAGATCCTTAATTCGAACCCTCTCTCTCTTCTTTATATGAAAATCTTATCATTATACATAATATACGGTAAGAGACGTTTAATATATATCCGTTTTCTATCATCTATCCACGTTGCACGTGAGGGGGTGTGTCATATGTCAACTTCAAGTCTTAAATACTATAGTTGGACACTTTCCTATAAACTTAAGTTTTTGGGTTTGATGGACAGAGAGATTGAAGCTGCTGGTAACTGGGGGCTCTCGTGCACAGAAAATGGTAGGATATGGGCCATATGGCTTTTTGGCTCTGCTGCATCGGTTCTCAGTATAGCGGTACTTGGTGGTGTTACTTGACTAACACGATCTGGCCTCTCAATGACCGATTGGAAATTCACTGGTGGCTGCCCTCCTATGTCAGATGAGGAGCGTTTGCAGGAGTTTGAAAAGTAAAAGCAATCGCCTGAATATAAACGGTAAGTACAAACTACACTGCAGGTCTCTTTGCAGGCATTTATATACGTTTCTTCTAGTCAGCATTTGAAAATCCCATCGAACATATGTACACACTCCAAATTACTTGGTTTATGATCTCTGACAGTGCAAACAAAGGGATGAGTATTGAAGATTTCAAATCCATTCTTGTATTTTCCTTGTAAGAGATGCATTACGTACCTTGGGACTGGGATTGAGAGAGACTGCTCTTTTCGCACGTGGTCCTAGCCAGGGTTTTATTTTGCAGTAATTGTGACCACATATAATGTATTGTTTTTGGAGCAATTATCATTTGGGCTGCTATTTTGTTATAATTATTACTTTTTCATTATGTATAGTTTTTTAATTTATATTGATCTTAATTTTTTAAAACACATAAAATAGATATCCTTATCCTCTTTTTAACATTAAATACAAGGAAATTGTTATACTCAAGATAATCCTTTTAATCCGTTGTCATACTTGGATAATTCCACAATTTATCTTATATAAAAAGACAATTTGGCTTTGAATTAAAATACCTTTAACAATAACAATATTTTTAAGGCAATGTCCCTGCGAATTTCCTTTGCAAAGATTTCTTTTCTACCAGTACACTATAAGTCCAAATAATTAACAGGTAATGGCACACACCGAGGGTAACACCTTAAAAAGCAAAAAAGAGAAAGAAAAAAAAAAAAAATATATATATATATATATAATGTTGTGTTAGAATTTATGCCCTAAAAGCTTGTAAGTTGTAAACGTTTAAATAAATAATAAATAAATGAAATTTATTTTATTCAAATTAATGTGCATTTATGAAATGTTTGTTTCATACAAATATCATGTAATATCCATGATTACTTATGTAGTCTCAAATTAAGTATGTAAGTGTTATATACAAGAGGATTTAGTTTGATATTAGTAATCTAAAGAGTCCGTAGAAAGCAAATAAAACTGGGTACTTTGTTTGTGGTAAATCTATAGCTGCGGTCCATTTCGTATTTGATACGATGATCTTATCCGGGATTGTTCATATGGCGATATGAAAATAGAGGGACTTATATAATAGAGATTATATAGGACTAGACCACGATAAAATGAATTTCTTATCGATATCCGTTAAACAAATAAATTCTTATTTATCGATTAGATGATTATATATGGATTGATCTTAATCCTCAGTGTTTAATGGACTCCTATTTGTTGAGTCATGTTTTTTGATTTACATGGGTGAGACTATTATAGATTTACGGTCAATAAGCTTCGTACTTTGGAGATGTGATTTAATAAGTGGCTGGAAACATTCTACACAATAGTGGAATCCACTCCTTCTTGTAAGAAGTAGATGAGTAGTTTCCTTAAGTGTTGATTCAGGTCTTGAACAATAAGAGCGCTCAACTTTCTGTTTACGAGTAAACGGAAAGATAAATTCATAAGTTGTTATGGATGTATTGTTCATTGGAGAATCAATGGTACTTAATGGAACAAGATATAATTAGAGAGGTATAACGGATTTTAATAACCTAGCTCTAATTATGAATTACTCGTAGAGGATCGAATCATATGAAATGATTAAATCGATGGACACTGAAAATTCAGATTGTGTAAAACATCTACAATTTTGAGAGTGCAACCTTAAGTTTTTAGTGGAGTAACTCTAAGGTTAATAATAGTGAATTATTAATTAAAAAGTTTAATTAATAATTTCGATATTATTGGAGCTCAAATTGTAGGTCCATTTGGTCCCCTTGCTAGCTCACAACCACATAAAGAAACAAGTTGAAGAAAATAATTGGATTGTCCGATTATTGGTGTACATATAAATTTATGTACATGTCCATAAATTATTTAAATAATTTGATTATTTAAATATTTATAATTATTTAATTAATGGTTAATTATTTAATTATTTGTAGAGGTCATGGGTTCAATTCTAAATGATGTCATTAATTAATTATGATTTAGAATCATTTAATTTAATGAAAAATCATTTAATTAATTAATGAAAATAATAATTTTAATTGGAATAAGATTCCACTTAAATTATATTAAAAGTGTTTTAATTTAATGAGAATTAGATTCCATATTAAATTAACATAATAGAATTCTAATTCAATAAGGAATTTGATTCTATATTGAATATGAATTAAGTCTTTCAATTTTAATAGGAATTTAAATTCATTGTTAAAATTGAATAACCCTAATTTGTCATTATAAAAAGATGTTTTTATGATTGGTAATGGTAGTGGTGGTAGAGAGAATTTTTGGCTACTTGAACCAAACAATTTCCATTGATTAAAAGTCACCAAATAATCATCTACTTCAAAAGGATCTTAAAAAAGATTGTACCCACATACAGTTTTTTTTGTGAAGAGTCATAGCAAAGAAGATCAGGTGGTAAAGAATCTGCAAATCAAAAGGGATGAATTCAATCTTCATGCAAGATTCGATCTTATTAATTTAACTATTGAATCGTTATTACTAGCATCGATCAGACATGTTTTGTTTGAAAATTTTTAAAATTCACGTTTCTGCATTCGAATTAAAATCGATTTTTCCCTTCAAGTTGAACTAAAGTATGGATTATGTTTGTCATATTATATGTAGAAGTTATTTGAGGTTCCAGTATGCGCATATTGTATATTGATGAACTTTGTGTTGTAAGGTTTTATAGTTTATTTATCGAACACATTGTTTCAATCTTAAATTGTACAACTACTGAAATAAACGTAGTTCTTGTCATTAATTGAATGTTTTTAATTTAATCATGAGAAATTATAAATGAAATTAGAAAGAAAGAAAATCCTAACTAATTAGACTTTAGGTCTGAAATTAATTTGAAATAAAAAGAAACAAATTATTTCTACTCTGAAATTAAGTTGCTGGTAAACTTGTAAAAGTTATTCTTATGTAAATTCATTAAATTAATAATGTCTCGTAGTTTGATTATTTAATAAAAATAGTTATTATGTGTAATATTTAATTGACATGAACTCTTTTTGTGAATTCTACAATTTTCTTCATTCATGTTTCTTATTATTTGTTTTCATAGATTTCATTTCGCAGTCGTCTGTATATGAACATCACAGCTATATTTGTTGTTTTAGTATTGAAGTAATTGCTTATAATATAGTTGTTTCTTTTTTAAAAAAATAACTATCGAATATAAAAAAAAATTATGTAATATCTATTAAAAAATTTGTGGGTGTTGTGAACGAATGACAAGGGTAGGGATAAGGGGACCTTGCCTGGCTCCAAATATTCCTACCTTGACCCACATCTTCAAGGTTGTTGCAGGTTTTAGGGTAAATATGCTTCTCAAGGTCACAGGGGAGGACACCTAATGCTGCCCCAAGGCTTGAACTCACTAGCCCATTGGTTTTTTTTTTTTTTTTGTTTACCATTCAATTCTATAGAAAGTACCAAAATCTTTTAACTCTTAAATTAGATAAATATATCTTTTATTAATAAAAAATAGTATTTATGGTTTCAATTGATATAACTATACATATTAAATGAAACTATTATTTGTATTATGAATGAAATATCTTTTATGTCTTTCGTTTTTTATTTTTTTCCTAAAAACATAGAAAGAGAGACAGAGAGATTACAACAGAAAATGATCAAGACTGCTTGGCAGAAATAGAATAATTCTGATTTATTTATAAATGAATTCATTTATGATTCAATTTTAAAAAAGAAAAATAATAATAACTCCATAAACAAATGTAGGAAAGCCGCACTTATGCAAGGAAGTTAATACCATAAAAACAAGGCAAAATATGTATTAGCAAGAACCACTAAATTAAGTTATTTTAAAGACATAAAAATTGAAAATGGAATAATGTTTTTTATTTTTTATTTTTTATTTAAAAATGAGAAGCCCTTCAAGATTAAAAAAAATAATATTTACCATTAATGTCAAAGTATACTATCTATGTTTGTAAAGTTAAAAAAATTAAAATATTTTAAATAACCTTATCATACTTTACTATTTTAGATTTACCTTTTTAATTTGAAAGCCCTAATAGCATTGTTTGACTGTTATATATATACATACTTTTACACATTCATTTTATCATAGAGTTACTATTGAATAACGCGGCTAGGTTTCTACTCATTAGTTTGTGAAAGCATAGTTTGAAGATTCGTATTTCAATGGTAAGTTGTAAGATCACTCAAATACTTTTCAATACTTTTTCTTTGTTCCTGTTGATCTTACGAATTAAAGGTCAAATATGCACTTTTCCATGATGTTCATATAATTTCTTATTAATTGACTTTCTTCCATAATCAACTTCTGCTTTCCCTCACTCTCTTATACCTCTACTATATTTGTCATTGAAAAATAAATCATTGAATCTCTTTGAATCACTTCTTTTTTTTGAATTCCAATCGTATTTATTTATTTTTTTCTTGAAATTGGATGTCATCGAAAAGTCATGTCCAAATTTATCTACAACCAAAAATTTGCTGTAGTTGTTGAAATTGTGTATATAATTGATTATTTAAGAGCCAAAATCTATTCTATAATGTGTAGCAACTATTTATTATTTACTTTGTTTTTAGCTATATTTTCTTTTTGCAAAAATGGCGATATGCAATGAGATTTAGCAGTCTAGATTTGAAAGTTTAGATTTGTTTAATAAGATTTTGTAGAGCCAGTGGAATAACATAGGTGTAAGGCAAACATTAAACGATGCCAATCCTTCCTATATTTATTGGCTTGTTCCTTTAATTTATTCTCGTTTACAATTTTTAGTTTATTTTAATCATTTGAATGTCATTTTAGTCATTACTATACATTCATTTTTTTTTTTTTATTGAGAATCATTTTTATATTGAACATTACTTCTTCTTTCTATCATTTCTTCATTTATTAATGAAATTTCCATTTTGCTGCTTGTAACAAATTTATAAAAACCCTTTTTAAGTTTTAGTTGTTGTTGAATTCGTTTTCGTATTCTACTTTTCATTTTAATATTTTATATTTGTACTTAAATTGCTTACATGATTATTACTTTGAAATCAATTAAAAATAACTAGTTAATTTTAGAAATGAACAAAAGCAACAATATTATTAATTAAAGCTTATAGAACAATAGAGCATGGAGTTGATTTTTCTAATCACATATGTAGCCTTTAGAGAAATAAATAATCATGGTTCACTAAAGTGATGTTGAAACTTAGGCTTCAAATATGATTTAAGAGGCAAACATCGAAACTTAGTTATGGTGCAAACACAGTAGTATACTTGAGTAGAAATGTAACGAAAAAAAAAAAAATAGGGTTGTTGATAACAATTTTCTATGACATTCAAAACTGTATTTTAGAATTAAGAAAACATACTTTTTCTTTTTTTCAGTTGGACAGCAATGATCTATAAATGAAGAATAGATTTTTAAGATATGGTTTCTAATATACTTAAATAATAAATATATATATTTAAAAAAACTAGTATTTGTATATATAATTTCAGGAGGCCTTATGCATTTATAGTAGATATATAGTTTGACACCTTATTCATTTAATGTATGCTTCATATGATAATATAATGTGGAATGTTAATTTTTAAAGGATTATGGCTATTGCGTAATTCACCTAGTACTAACCCACTGCCTCTAGATTTGAATAGCAATTTAGAAAGTTTATCCGCCAATGTGTACGTTGTTGATTAGGAAAGTATTAGTTGGTTATATTTGTTTATTTTTTAGGTATGTCTAAGGTTATAGTTATTAGCTTTTTGTAAGCTTCAAATGTTGATAGTTGGTGATCTTTTACATTTGGATGTTAAGTAAAGCATAAAAATTGAAGTAACTGCAAATACTTAATCCATTTGATTAGTTCTTAATATTTTCATAAATGTATGAACCACAGACATAACGGTGTTTCTACCCTCAGTTGCACACTAACACTCTTAAAATAGTTTTATCAAGTTGTGTATTCAGTTTAGTATTGTGAATTTGTATAAGATTGTTTTATAGTTATTTTTCTAAATTTACTTCTTTCTTTTCATTGCAGTTGAACCATCGAATCTGGAAGCATATACGGGAGAAAACTTATATTTGATTTATGATAGAATAAGTTCTCCATATGTTTAGAAAACACATAAAGCAAGCTTTTCACTCCTTAACCTCTCTATCTCTCGTTTTATCCCATGTTATCGCTTTGGTTCTTATATTTTAATGTAGATATAACATTTTGGTTGCTCTCGTGTATTCCATCATATTTCATATTTATTATGAAACTAAAGGGGACTTAGTTGTTTAAAGAAAAAACCCTTTATACTCAACAGATTCAAGGCTTACCACAATCTGATCAACAGCTTATCAGAATTTTCACCCATTTTGATCAACATAGGTATGTGCTTTTCTAATAATTGTGTGTTTTTTTTTTTTTTTTGTTTTTGTTTTTTTTCTCTTTTCGTGATGTAGAAAAGAAATTAAAATAATCTAGTGGTTGTGATTTTCATAGATCTAAATACAAGAACAAATAATATATTATATATGTATATCTTCTTTTTAATTGTTAATTATTAGTTACTAAATTATTAATATAGTTTTCTAATATACTGTGTTTGAATGGTGATTTAAATATCTATCTATTTAAATTATGTTTATAATATATGTCAAATGATAAGTATTGTTTTTGATTGTTGATCTTACTGTATATTTTTTAGGTTTGATTTTGATGAATTTTCATATGAAGTTTTAAATTTTTGTGCTGCATTTATGTTGGGAAATTTTTATTTATTCATTTATTCTTTTTTTTTTTCTCACCATGAATTGGTATTTTGGGATGTTTTGGATTGTATAATGTGTTGAAACATGAAATATTTTGAAAATGGGTTAGACCAATGTGAAATATTCTAGAATTTAACTATAGCAACATAAAATAGGTTGTTGAGATATGAGATAGCATGAAAAAGTTGACTTGTTGAGATATGAGATAGCATGAAAAAGTTGACTTACATAAATAGGTTTTTTATATACAAAAGGAATATGTATATATTTTAAAAGATTTCAATTTTGGTGGTATGGTTGTATTATTTGCTACACTCAGCTTTCTACTTATATTATCTGCTACACTCTCAGCTCTCATCATCTGTAATACAAATTGTTATGAAGGTTGGTCACTGGCTTGATGTTGATTAGATTGCTATCTGTTGTCAACACATTACACCTAAGTAATTTAACTATTTAGTTAGTTTTCTTCTCTTCTCGTGTTTTCTTTGCTATAAATGTTGATATTATTACTTGATGAGATTTTAAGTGATTATCAATATTCTGTAATAAGTAACGTGCTATTAAGTTGTTATTATGGATAGTAATTTTTCTTTTTTACTTTCTTAAAGATTTTATTTTTGGTTTGAATGTACGATTACTTTTAAGTTTTAGCTTAGAATATTATCAAATCTTACTTTCTTTAGAGAAATTTTAGAGATTCTGAGAAACAACATTTTAAGTTTTGCAACAGGTCAAAAATGATGGACGGTGCAGATGATCGAGACATGGCTGAGTTGATCAAGGCTCGCATCTACATGAAGTCGATGCAAACGAGGTACTTGCAGTCCACAAAGCGACACTTGGTGCACCCTAAGCAAACACATCGTGTTAAATTCTGCATTCCTCCTTGGTAAGATGGCAGAGGTAGTGCTCGTTGTTGCACTTTGTGCTATGGATGAAGTCATCATGGCGGAAAGTCCGTTTGCTAAGGCTACTGCTTGAGGCCTCATTGGTTGTACTTGAGAAGCAAAATCTTGGTTAGAGAAACATTCTCTTCATTGACATAAACCAATTTGTGGTTCTTCCACTTTCGGGCTCCATCCTTTCCAGAGTACTTCTCAATGTCATACGGGGTCGAGTTCTCTAACTGTCAAACCCCTCGTTTGTAGAGAGGCAAAAGCTGTGCTCCTTCTTATACTTTGTTCTGCCAATGAACTCATCATGGTGGACAAAGACAGTTTCTCCTCCAATTCACCACCAGGAAGTCCTTTTGTTGAGGTTGCTGCTTGAGGCCTCATTTGTAGCAAACTTGTAGTTCTTGAGAAGTACAGTACTGCTCAAAGGGACTTTCTCTTCATTGACATAAACCCATAAGTTGTTCTTCCGGTTTCGGGCTCCATCTGTTCCATAGTGCTTCTCAAAGTTACATGGTGTCAAGTTCTCTGACTGTCAAACACCTGTATCTTCATTAGTCATCAAGAGACAAGTACAGATCATTATTTGGCTTTATTGTGTTTTGAAAAATATGTTTGAACATTGATGATCAGAGAGACTTCCTTTTATGAATGATTCATATTCAACAGTTTCAACACTTTGTTTGTTTTATGGAATAATAGTTTCTACACTTTTTACCTCATACTTTTATGAATGATTCATGTGCTTTTATGGTTTGTGTATAGATTGACCCAAGATTTAGAGGAAAAAAGAAAATTATTATGAAAAAAAATTGCCTAGTCCACTCAATATTAATGAAAAGTAAAAATATACTATTAACGCCACTACTAGTATTTATACCCATCAAACAAAGCCTGACAAATATTCTATCATTGAAATTAAGCAATGACCACTGCACTTTAGCAGTATATATTTCCTTCTAGCTAGTTTCAACCTTCTATGAATTAGGGCATTTTGATTTCTAAACCCTCAGCATCAAGCACTTATGCCTCTTCTCTTCCGGTACAAGTTTTTATTGAAAAGAAAAAGAAAACTACAGCAGCCCACCCGAAAATGAGGTATGGCTACATACTTAGTCTTGACTCAAGCTCAGATCATGGTGGTTAACTTGAGATGGAAGTGGAATTGTAAGTGGAATTGGCATTGGCTACAGCCTTCCATGCATTAGGGTATATATTTTCCAAGAGTAATGTTTGGTTGCTGCCATTCCACTTCTTTTGCTATTATATATTATAAGTTCTACTTATAGTAAGGTGGCATGATATCACATCAATTCTATATGTTATCTTCTCTTTGGTGTTGTATTTAGTTTGCACACAGCACATCAGAAGTATAGAAGTATAGCAGTATAGCAATATATACCGCATTTCAGCATCCCAAAATCATTTTAAGATTTCTTTAGGTACTGAATTGTTGAGGTTTCTTTGTACCAGAGTGAGCAATGCCATTGGGAACAATCACTAGTAAGGAAAACTAAAACCAAATTAAATATAACCAATCTCTTTGTCTGCCAGCACATCTCAAGAAGGCTGCAATGTATTACTTTCACAAAATCAAGAACAAAATTGAGTTCATAAGACTCTCCTTAAAAGACGAATTCTTGGAGGAGATCATCATTAAGCTGGGTACAATATTGAAGGATCAGTTTTATTTAGAATGCAAAATTAAAGGAACCAATTTTGTTGTGTGAAGAGTTATTAGAACTTTTAACACTATCAAAACCTATGTTTTCATTGAACTATCAAATAATATTAATTCGTCTGCTTTCATACAAATTATTATATGTTATTCGAAAAAATATATATATACTTAAGGTTATTAATAATTTAACATATAGTTATATAAACTCCATCTAATATAATTTGTCGTAAAAATAAACTAAATAAAACATTCCACTCACTAGTTGCTTTCCAATCCTTTGCAAGAGTTCCTCAATGCTCATTTCTTGCTTTCACTTCCCCTACAAATCACATTTCAATTTGAAATTCATCACAACAATTTCCATTTAGTGTCTATATCAACTACCATTCTAATTGCAACCAAAATAACCTAAACTAGAATGTACACTAAATCACCTACTTAGCTTAAGCTTTCTTTTATCTTCTAATCCATTTCCTCTCAATTTCAAGTCATAACCATCACTAAAACAGCCCATGAATCACACCAAAACAAATCAAAACAACCATTCATCACACTTGTCCTCTTTAGCCGAACACACACCTTTGAACTATCTCATGAATTTTCCTTTCATCCAACATCAAATTCAGCTTTAATATCATTCATTTTATCATCCAAAACATTCAAACCAATCAAAAATGATAACATAACACCAGCCCCTTCCCTTGGCCGAACCAAGCTTCCATGCATACCTCACTTTGGCTTTTCCATATCAACATTCATCACAATCCATGGTAAATAAACTAACATTCTTAACAACATCAATCAACATCTAATCCAAGAATTTACTTTTGTTAAAGTGCTTACCAATTGATCTTGGATCCCTAAACTTGTTTCCCTCCAAGTTTGAAGCCTCCAAACTCTAAATCTATGCATAAAAAGTTCATCAATCACCAAAATAAAAATTGGACAGCATTGGACAGCTTTACTGTCCAGATTTCATCTCACAATCTCACCATGGAAACTTAACTTTTTCACTTGAAAAATCACTGACCTTTATTAGATATCCTTTCTAGGCTTGTTCTCCACCTTTTATTGGTTAAAAATCCACTCAAAATTAGCTTGAAGAAGGTGAAGTGCAGGTGCTGTCCAGATTCTTTTTTCCCAGTTGAAATCCCCCTGCAGTTTTCCTTGCTTCTGCCGACCCTTATCTCTGCTCCTTCTCTAAATTTCCAGCGGCTTCTCCTATTTATATATCCATTCTCAAGTTAACTAATTACCCCTCAAGTTTGGCATGTAATTACATCTCATGCCATTAACTTATTTTGACAAATTTGTCCTCCATTTCTCTACAATCTTTCCATACTTTGTTATTCCAAAATTCTCTTGTCTATCTCTTTAACCAATTGAGTTATTAATATCATTTCTTTGACATTTCTTCAATTCTCATTCATATTTTATACTCTAATAAATCAAAACAACAATTTTTGGATTCGAAGTCGTTTCCGTAACTCAATTTCAAAAATATACCATTATTTCCGGTTTACTTGAATATTTTGTTTGACATATCCAAAACTATAAAAATTTATTCAAACCACATTATTTCCTTTCCGTTGATCTTAGAAACGTCCAAATGGTCTCAACCTAACTTTTAGTACTATTTCCAGAAATCATATTTATTAGAGTTAACATCACCCAGCACAACTAATTAAAATGTATTAAAGAAAACATTGAAACGAAATTGTGAGCCTACATTTCAAATCTAATAATAATTGTTTATAAGTTATAGGTTCCATAAGTGTGGTAATTGCACAAACAAAATTCCGATATTTTGGTGAGAGTTGTGCATAAGTTAGATACCTAGGTAAAGGATGACGAATGCTTGATGAGGAAGAAGACTAGCTAGGAGCAACCGTGGTTGTGTTGTAGAGATGATAATTTTAGAGTTTGACACTTGGTTGTTTGATATGATCAGAACGACAAATGACAGGAAATGATGGTGGCACAACATTGTCATGATTAGGTATGGACTCACTTGTGGTAGGCAATGGTGATGGAAGTAAGGCTAGTGTGGGGAATGAAGGGTTATTAGCTTATGAATTGCTTGTTTCTGTGATGATTGGTTCTTCTAAGATATGTGGTAAGGGAAGGACAACCTCATCATGTTGTTCTTCTTAGGGATTACTATGGAATGGAAAAATATGTTCATGGAAGACAACATCTCACGAAGAAAAGAATCTGTTCGTTGCGAGATCATAACCCGATAACCTTTTTGACCAAGTGGATAACCCACAAATATGCAACAACGGGCTCTTTGATCAAACTTATGTGTGGGTAGAAGATTGGTGGCATAATAAAGGCATCCAAAAGCTCAAAGATGATTATATGTAGGTGGCTTGTTATGGAGAAGTTCATATGGCGATTTATAAAAAAAAGAGGTGTGGGTAAGCACTTAATTAATTAGCAAGCTGTTTGAACACTTTCTCCCCAAAATTTTAATGGCTAATTTGCTTGAAAGCGAAGAGCCTATCCCTCATTTAATAGATGGCGATGTTTCCTCCTAACCACCCTATTTTGTTAGGGAGTTGAAGTACATGGATGATGATAATTTATGCACTTAGTATCCAAGTAATGTTTCATGGAAAAAATTTTGATACCATTATCAGTTCAAAGAGTTTTAATATGACAATTAAATTGTGTTTCCACCCAAGAAATGAATGATTGCAACATTCCTGGTGTTTCATATTTAAAACTCATGAGATGTATCCAGTTATATTAAGTATAATCATCAACAATTGTTAAGAAATAACGAGCCCTAGAATGATATTTTATTCGATGTGCTCCCCATATATCATAGTGTATCAAATCAAAAAGTGATTTAGAACAAATTGAACTAGATGGAGAAGATAAACGAGTTTGCTTATGAAAAAACTTGTTTGTTGTAGACTATTTAAGTTTTGCAAATATTCGAATTAACTGATGTTATGACTTGATATATCATATTGTAACTTCAGTTATATGTCATAACATGTAAACTGTGTGTTGTAACAAATTTAATGTGGAAACAAAAACAATAGTAAAGTAAAAACAACACAAGAATATTTTTAAAATGGTTAGGTGTTATCTTACATCCGCTAAGCTTTGTCCAGAGAGATAAACTATTAATGAACTTAAACAAGTATAACCTACTTAACTTATTCAATCTAAGACTCCGTCTTAGAAATGACACAAGATGAAGTACACATTCATTGATGTTGTTTAAGTGAGCTCCCCTTACCTTCATAAGTGACAGCAATTTGAACTTCTTTCAATCTATAAACATATCTCCTCTCTTTGTGGCCAAATGTTTGGTTATTCCAACAAGCACTTACTCTAGACTCAACAACCTCACCAGTCTAAGTCTATCACATAAAATTAGAAAACAAGTCTATTTAAATGTTACAAACAATATCACTCAAATCTCTCAATGTATATGTATTGTTTTCTACACAACTCTCATACACATAAAACTACCTAGAGTTGAAAAACTCTTAGTCACCCGTACATGCATCTTGAGAAGATAAAATCTCTCACATTCTAACACTCAAAACTGCATACAAAAACACTGCAAACACCGTTACGGTTTTACACTTGTATCGCATTATTTGCTTTCCCTCAAAATCCACACAACAGCCTTTCATTATCTGTCTATTTATATTCAATGATGCATCACACCTTTTCTATCAAGAAAATAATCTCAAAATTAGTTCTAAAAACTAATTGACAGAGAAAAAAATATTTGCATTAATGAGAATAAAAGATATAACAGGAAACTTTCCTATTTTGTCTACTTTGACCGAATGCATAAGAGAATAATATCTTTGCTCGTCCAAATCTGGAAACTAAGGAATGAACAAAATTTCTGCATTATAAAAGCTAAGTTGACAAATAAAACATTTTCCATAACCAAGGAAAGATATTTTTCAAGTTTCACTAGTCAACCAAAAAGATATTTCCTTATAAAAAGATATTGCAATTAAATAAAAACTTATAAGGACAATATGTACTTTATTTAGAGCAATAACATTATTGAATAATCACAAAATCACTTAATAAGTCAGACAACAATCATAAAAATGAGAATAAATCGTTTTTGGAATTATTTAGAAAAACTACGTTGGAACCTACACTGTGAACCGTTTGGAAAAATTTGTTATAACATTATAACTGATGTTGTAACATTGAACTGCATGTTATAATTCTGACAATAATAACACAGTATTGCAATCCATATAAATACATGTTAGTCTAAAGTTTTGCTGCACACACAAAATCAATCATTAGTGCCATACAATGAACTTCCAGGCCATAAGATGCCAACAACAATGCACCACACACGTGCACTAACAATAGCTAAAGGATGAATTTCACAAACATGCTTGGCATCAAAATAAATTGCATAGTTTTGGTAAGAATTTGAAGAGGACCACATGATGGATGCCTAAGACGCTGATGCCAAAGATTGAATGTTTGCAAATGACATAGGCAAAGGCTGGATTTGTTGTTGTGCTAGGTAATAGAGACCATTATGTTGCTTGCCTAGGGCAATCATCTTCGTCGTAGCAGCATCTTGCATAATACAAAAATCGAAAAATAATGTTATTGTACATTTTAATGCCCCTGTTAATTTACTAACTGGCAGTAAATTAACTTGAAATTGTGGAACTTTGAGAACTTCATGTAGGACCCCAAACTTTCATTTTATGATTAAAAATGAATTTACGAATGAATAGTAATATTTTCAGGTGAATAGTATCTCTGGGTGAATAGTCCCAATGAATAGTAAAATTTTGAGACAGACAAGACCTTGGAAAATCGAAAATATTTAGATTGATTAGTAGGACCCAATAAAACTAAAACGGAGCAAAAATGAGTCCGTTTAGATAGTTTATGAAGGTTTCGAAAGTTGCTCGACGAAAACGCCTTTATGGACAGGATTGTAAATACTGTTGACTTAAACTCCGTTTGAATTTTTTTCCAAGTCATGGATTGAGTCCTAAGAGATCTAATTAGAGTATTGTAAAGTCAATTTGATGAATCGGTGATCATAGAATTAATTTGAAATTTATTTCGGAATGAATTGTATTAATTTTTTTCGTTAAGGGCATAAATGAGATTTTATGATATTAAACCCATTCTAAAAACACAATCCATGTGATTATTGATGGACCAATGGTGGATTAACACCTAATAGTCATCTTTTGACTAAATTTGTGGTTGAGATTAATTAAAATTGATTAAAGACAATTGAATGGATAATTATGGAAGTTTATGGATCAATTTGAAATAAGTTTACATGACATGGGCTAAGATGGAATAAGCGAGAGTTAAGGTCAAAGAATTAATTAACTAAGGGACATACTTGTCATTTTTGGAAAAGATTAGTATAAACACAAACCTTTAGTCAATTTCCAAGCCATTCCTCGCCAAACTCAAACACCAAACCGAGAGACACCAAACCAAGCCGTGAGAAAAAAAAAAAAGAGAAGGGTGAATTCAGCCATGCATTGGAGGAAGTGAATCAAGTTGGTTTCATGTCATTTCAAGCTTCCAATCCAAGCATCCAAGCAAACCCAAGCTAGAGGAACCATTTGGAAACAAGAAATCAAGCAAAATAAAGGTTAGTTCATCACTTTTGAACCATTTTTCATGATGCTTATGTTGGTGATTTGGTGGGACTTTTGATGGGATTTTTATGTATGATTGTAGTTGAGTTTTATGACACCAAAAGTAAGCACAAACCATGTGGAAATGATTAAGTTTGATAGGTTAGGGTTTTGGTGGGAGAAACCATAAAGTTGAATGGTGGTTGTTTAAATGAAAAAGGTTGCCCACCAAGTGTTTGATGAAATGCCTAAGTGAAGAAAAATGCAAAAATTGAATGACATGAGTTGTTTATGTGTTAGACCATGTAAGACCCTAATGAAGAAAGTATGAAACTAATGTTATTTGATGTCATCAAGTATGGTTTCATGTTGGAATTTTGATAAGGAAACCTAAGATAAACTAGTAAAAACATTATAAATTCAATTAGACAACTTGTAGTCTATGGCCTCAAGTGAAGGGCATTGATGGAAATCATGAAATATCACCTCATGAATGTGTTTTAATGCACTAAGTGAGTATGTTTAAGTATGTATGACATTAGAGAAGAAAGAATTAAGTTTTAGAATGAAAAAGTGTAAAAACGACATTGAAAACGTGATGAAAAAACGTCACCCATTCGTCGAAATTTTTTAGAACCGTTTTATCGATAACCTAAGTGCGAGTTAGGGAGGTGAATGGAGCAAAAATGAGGTCAAGAGCAACTCTAGAATGGGCTATGAACAGTACTCGGTCAAGAGGGGTCCCAAAATTTTGACTTTTTGTTTCAGGCTCCAGAAAATTATTTTGGGCATATGGGGAAGTTCCTAGGTGTATATAAGTAAGGTTCCTACTAAGAAAATGGAATTTTAAAGTCTCGGTTAAATTGAAATCGAAACTGGAAGTTTGTAGGCAAATAGTTTTCAAATGAATTAAGTGAGTTAAAAGCTATATGATGAGTTTTATGAAGTTAAGTTTAGCGTATTCTAAACAAATATGTGATGTGTAGGTGAAGGGCAAGAAAGCGGAATGAATGAAGGGCATTTGAAGTCCTAATACCAAGCTTTAATAAGGTGAGTGCTACGATTATTTTTAAAGTGTCTGAAATTAGATTTTAAAAGCTATGAGAGAAATCATATTATGAGTGCTAAGTTGATTTTCAAAAATTATGTTAGTTTTGGGATATTTAAATATTTTATAAGATGCTTGCCGGTCTAAATTTTGAAATGAATATTGTTTATATTTTATGTTTTGCATGAAAAGTTTGGTTATTAGGATTTCATAAGTATGGATTTTAAGTTTGAAGTGAGTGCTATACTTAAATTTGAAGTGCTTGCAATTGTAGAATGTATTTTATTTTAAGTGATATATATATATTGTTTCAAAATGTTCGTAATGAATTTGTAAAGTTCTTTAAGAAATTGAATTATAAAAAAATTTCCTAAGCGATTGTTAAAGTAAGTTATATATATGTTATGTTTGTTTTAAGTGATAAGTATCTTGTAAACGTATTGTTATTTTAGTATTTAAAATTAACATTTTGATTATATGACTTTTGTATGGAAAGTTGCCAATTGTGATTTTATAAGTACGAGTTTGTTTCATTTGAAATTTAAGGTTTAGCTTTAAGTTCTTTTTTTATAAATTAAGTCATGTTTTATATTTAAGCAAATGAAATTGAGATTTATGGTTTTTAAAGGATAAGCTATTTGTGCTTTTGCACCTAATAAAAGGATATTTTGTGCTTTATGCACTAAGAAAATGGAAATTGAAGCTTTATGCATTTCAAAGTATGAGTTTTATGTTTCATGCATTCCGAATTAAGATTTTGTGTTTATCGCACTTTAATAAGTGAATTTTGTGCTTTGGCACTAAATAAAAATAATAAAAATAAAATAAAATAAGTTTTCAAAGGTCATAAGCATACCCACCTTTATAAGGAAGTTTAAACCTGGCCATTATATCCCACATTAGTATAACAAATCTTGGGGGGGAATGCGTTACTAACTCAGGAGGAAACTGAGTCTGTCGTGTCACCCCTACTTTTGTGGGATATTATCTCATGTTATAGTTAGCGATGTAATATTCCGTACATAACTACGAGATGTCTTTATAAATAAGTAAATGTCACGGTTGGTGTCTGTTAAAAGTGCCACGTGACTCCATGTCGGTTAGCATTATTACAGTTTCCGCATGATTATAAGTATTATGGGGTACGAATGGTGCTTTTAGAAAGTAAAATAAGTATTTGAAACATTTTATATGTTCTAAGCAAGTTTTATGATTTAATGAAATTTAAGTTTTGGAAAGTTAAGAAATAGAAATTCATTTTATATGTTTTATGATTCAAAAGCTTTCTATGATGATTTATGAATATATAAATTTTACGGATTCCTATTTCAAGTTATGTATGGAAATTCGATGGAAAATTTTTGTATATGTTTTATGAATTACAAATTTTATATGAAGCTTAAGTATATAAAATTTCAAATTGATATTGAATTTGTAAGATTTATACGCATAAGTTTAAATATTATTTAATTTTATAGGTTTTATGTATATATGAGTTCATAACTTTCATATGTATATGTTGCAAGCTATATGAGATTTATATTTTTCAAGATTTCAAGTAATACATGCTTTCGAATTCTTTAAGTATACTTTGAAATGAGATGAGATTACAATTGAAAAGTTTTAAGAAATAAATTGTTTTAAGTTATAAGTTCCTTGAAGTTATATATATATGTATATATACATTTTAATGTCATTATGAATATTATCGAATAATAAGTTCTATAGGTAGTTTTATGTTCCTATGTATTTTAAAGATTTTCTATGTATGTTTTGCTATGAAATGAGTTTTAAACCCTATGATAAGTTTTAAAAAATATAAATGCATTTTGAAAAGATTTTTAAGGAGGTATTTTTAGAAAATAAAATATTTTAAGTTAAAAAGAAATTAAGCACTCACTGAGCTCCCAAAGCTCACTGTTTTCTATTTTTATGTTTAAAACCTCCTTAGGTATACATGTGGGTGACCGAGATCAAAAAGCTCCTCCTGAAGAGTAAGTTGGGCAATGACGCGATAGTGCTCCTACAGAAATACATTTTTCATATTTTGTTCGTGAATAAAATTATATGTGAATATATGTTTGATATTAAATGAGTGGTCCAAATTTAATTAAGATATGAAAATTTTTGTTTTCAAAACATTGTATGAAATTGCAATTAAACTTATTATGATTTCATGCTTTCGATTTTTTTAACAAAATGAATTTGCGATTGAAATATTTGGTTGTGGGAGAAGTTGGGTTGGATAAAAGAAAGTATATAGAAGTGTATTTTACCTTGCAGGTATTTTTGGAAATATTGAAAATGCAATTGATATGCTGTCGAATTTTCCCTTAAAAGAAAAAAAAATCCAACCCATTCTAATTTTACGAAGCCAGAAAATATTTTAAAGGTTCGCTTCATGAATTTCTTTTAGCCCATCTAGTAGGGTTAGGAGGAATCTGTTGGGGTGCCAAGCAGGGACCTCTGGACGTAAGTATGAAGGGTTTCGGATTGGGTCATGTCACTTCATCTAGTTTAATATGAGTGTGGGATGTAATGAACCAATTGACTTAACATGTGTTTGTCCACCATCTGGTAAACTAATGTCGGTTATCTTGGGCAAAACTATTCAAGTTCAATAAATCAACTCAGGAAATCACTTGATCTGTGGCTCTATTGTCAATGATCGTACAAAAATTCGAGTATGATGTAGCTGTATTAGTTTGAGATGATGGCGAGATTATACCTGTAGCATTTGCAAAATGTTATGAGTTACCATCATTGCTTTTCCGAATCATGGCCATTAATTGATTATATTTTTCAGTTGTAAGCCTCGGTCCGACATCTATTGGAAAAGATTTTGCTCCTATCTCCAATGCTTTGTTTGTTTCCACCTTTACATTATTTGCTTTGGTGTGACGTTCATTGGAAGGCCTTACTTTCTTCCCATGGAACTTATGGTCTGCTGGAAAGCCATGTAGGTAGTATCATTTCTTAATGCTATGATAATCATGATAACAATAAGAACAGTGTAATGGCGTCTTTTGCTTTTGAACCTGATGTGCTTGAGTCAACTTGGTGTTCTGATCTGCAAGCATGGCATGATGGTTCATGTTTCCGTGATTGAGAAAGACTTCAGCCTACTTTTCTTGTTGGAGGATAAGTGAGTAAACTCTACGTGTATCGGGTAACAGTTGCATCATTAAGATTTATCATCAAGCAGAGGCATAACTATTGTTCAATCCCATGAGGAATTTCATAACTCTCTCTTTCTCATCATTTTTCTTGAGTTTCTCCAACCCGCCATATGAGCAGGATAGTGTTTCGTGATAGGATGAAAGTTCATCCTAAAAAGCTTTAAGCTTTGTGTAATAGACCGAAATTGACTGTTGCCTCTACCTAATGTCTCGCTTGATCTCAAAAATTCTTGAATCATTTCCTTGAGAGACGCTCTTGTAGATCTGCCCAAATTTCTGCTGCAATTTCAGCATAAATCACGTTGTATGCTATATCTACATGGATAGAGTTCAATAGCCATGAAATCACCATGTCATTGCATTGTTGCCATGAGGCAAAACTATCATCTATTGAAGAATGTGACTTGATTGAACCTGTGACAAATCCAGTCTTGTTCTTAGCACTCAAGCTAATTGACATAGCTCGACTCTACATATTGCAGTTGTCTCCTTCAATTACCTTGGAGACGAGTATCATACGAGGGTTCCCTAGTGGTGTAGTGAGTAAGGGTCTGAGGCTTCTATGGTAGCCTTAGACGATGTTGTTTCCTTGCTGTCTTTGTCTCCTATAATGGTGACTGTAACAAAAACTGGATTGCGGAAGCATTTGGAGAAATTCAGAGTCACCAAGATCGATGCTTTCATACCATGAAAAGTAAACCGATTTTTTTGTATGCATTCATTTACAAAGAGAAGGAAAACATATATTAATATGATGCATCAGACAACCTATTCTAAGAAACTAAATATACATGATCAATTACAATAAAAAAATCATTGACTTATTTACAATCCCTAGAATTAGTGAAATCTCTTTCCTATAATTATTCAAACCTTCATTCCTTTTCTTTCAATGCAAATCTCATCTTTCTTGTAATGCAAATAGATATAAATATTTAAGAAAGTTGATATAAGAGTTTCTTATAACACCTTTTGAGAAAACCATTGGATGATTTCTTCCTATCCAATCATGTATTCGAACGACAATAAAATGTTTAAATTTAATTTGATGATAGATTTAGTATACAGCATCTATAGAGCTAATTATTCATGTTCCTTAAAAACCATACTAATGAGTTTACCATATCCAGTCGAGCATCTTGATCATGGAGAAGCTTTTTGAATCCGGATCATCTTCAGATACTTCAATAACCATATAGCGTCCCAATATATGATCTTAGACAATAAAATAAAATGATCTAGAATTCCATTAAGTTGCAACATTAATTAAATGTCAGTCAAACTCAATCCACGAATTAAGGTAAAGTACAATACAAAACCATTTACTAATGGACATGCATGAAAGTTCTTGCCTTAGGCAAACATGTTATCCAAGAACATCTCAATTAGTTCATCACTTTTCATGTACTTTCTAAATCAATAACATTAATTATATAAAAGTTAACATATATACATTTTAATTCATATAATAAATATTCTACAAGATGAGGATTACCTATCTATTAAAGCAATTGAAAATCCATAACTGCTTATATACCATTGCTGGCTAGATTGTCTTCCATTTTCAATTCATCTTCTTTCAAAAGTAGAGCCACTAGAAAAAAGATCTTCCAGTGCCCAACAAAGCAATTAGAAAGATGATTGAGAGGAAAAAAAAAAGGAAAAAAGAAAGGCAATGAAACCTCTTGAATCTTCAATGCCTCTTGTTTTCTAAAAGACATCAAAAAATTTGAATGGTGTCGACAAGTCTTACAACTCAATTCTTATTTGTTTAAAAATTAACTAAAGTTGAAACACCATCCAGTTAGTAATGCCAATTGCGAGCTACAGGCAAGAAATTTAAGCATACATCAAGATCATCTTGATGCACTATGATCACATCATTTCTACACTCAATTTAAGCCTCCAAATCCTAGTCTTTTACTTGATTTTTTGCACTTGATCACATCATTTCTGCACTCAACTTTAGCCTCCAAATCCTAGTCTTTTACTTGATTTTTGAGTAAATTTTGGTTCGTTTAATGTGTTTGTGAGCATGTTTTAGAAAATAAGCTCGAAAATGGTGTGCGTGATAAACTTGAAAGTTGAACCAAACTCGAGGCAAAGAATTAAGAAGAGCATCATTTAACAACCCAAGTCTGGGCTCACCCACGCACCCTTTGGCACACCAATGCACCAACAAACTATAGCTTTTGCCCAAAACGGGCCTACTGATGCATTGCCTCGCTAACAAGCGTGCACACCTACCATACAAACCAAGCCAGCGTGCTGCCAAGCACTACTCACTACCTTAAAGCACTCTTTTGCGAGTGCTTCAATGTCACATAATGCGTATCTAAGCATGATCCCATGCTACATAACACCAAACAACGCGCTTCCACATGCACTTTCATACAGCTAGATAAGCCAAGTTATGCCTCTCACTGTTCATTCACGCTTCTTTGGGTGCTTATCTAGGTCAACATGGGAACATCAAAAGGCATTTTCAACCTTTCACATTTATTTTTGTGCACTAGCTTTATGAGAGCTATAAATATGCCCCAAACGTAGAAAAAAGTAACCTTAGACCAAAAGAGTAGCCTTTAGAGTTCTCTCATCATTTATTCCACCATTTTCAAGCAAAAGAACCATGACTAACTCAAATTGTGCATCATTCAACAAGAAGAACTAGAGAGAGAAAGCTTCATCTTGGGAGGAAAGGAAAGACACTTTTGGAAAGAAGAAAGCTTCTTACCAACTCCACATTCTCACTTTCTCTTGTTTATTTTGTTTGTTCAAGTGTTGTTGATACATAGTATGAGTGATATTTCTTTTGTAATGATGAACTAAATTATTTATCTAGTGTTACAATGTAACCTAACCTTGTAACTCAACCTTTTTTTAATATCACTACAACATGTTTCTTCACTCTTGTCTTTCACTTTAATTATGCTTAATTTTTCGACATTATTTTGCCATTAATTAAGAGATTTAGCAATCATATTGAACTTGAAAAATGAATATATGTGTTAAGACCTTAACTAAAGTGACATAGGTAATATCAGATAGGAATATACTTATAGTATTTGTGTAATCATCATTGAGTAATCTAAACTTAATGAACTTGACTTAGTTACTCTACATAGGAATATAGAGGGTTAAGTGAGCTTGAGTATATCCACTAGACTATCAAAAGAGACATATGAAGAATTTAGGCATTGCTCGATTAAGGACTAAGTGAAGATAGTGTGAAAATGATAGACCATTAGATTGAGTGAATTGGGTAGATGAAGTTGTAACCCTAGAGCTCCAAGTTCATTGGTTTAGATCTTTAATTTTTAGTTTTAATTTTAGTTTTAGCTTTAGCAATTCCAACTCTCATTTTCGATAGTTTGAATATGGTTAGTTTTGAAATAATTTTGGTACTTAGCAAGTTGGCTACAACAATATCTTTCTTTATTATTGTATTACTTGTGGACTATGTATACTTACATGGGTTTCTTATGCGTGTTTCGTGTGAACTCGACACACGTTCAGAAACTAGCCATCAGACTATGCCATCCACACAATATCCTTAAATAAATATGTGATCACTACAACAGATTACGAATACGATAACATGCGTTGAATGCTATGAAAAGTCTACGATAACATTCAAATGAACGTCATGTCAGCCTATGTTATTAAAAGTGTTTCATCTTTTATAACATTTTTGGTATGTGATATCGTTCAATCAAAAGTGCTATGACATATCTTATTATAGCACTTTGACCAAGCTATCTTATCATTTTCAATAGCATTTTTTATATGTGATTATTATTAATTCAATTTAATACAATTTATCCTATTATAGCATTTCAAAAAAGTTATTTTATTCTTAATTTTCATAGCATATTTAGTATGTTATACTTGTTTCTGTCAAATGTTCTTGTGTATTCTATTATGACTTTATAAACAAGTTATTTTATTGTCATTTTAATAGCATTTTTAATATGTAATACTTTTTTATTTGAAATGTGATAATATATAGTATAACATTTTAAAGTGCACTATATCATACTATTTCTTCAATATCAAAATAAGTAAAATATTTCATATTCTAATATTAAACAAAAGAATTAACTAGAAAACTAATTTTCATTAATACATGAAACTAATACATTGTCATTACATCAAAATAATAAATCTTCATATTAAAAACATAAACAAAAATAAATATGTACATTCATATATAAAAATTAGTCCCAAAAACGAACGTAACTGTCTCATTTCAAGGGAAACAAAGAACCAAAGATAGTCTTCAATCATAATGTAGTCCACTTCAAAAAATTTCACAACCTGTAATGAAATTTACAATGGCAAAAGGGAATTAGAAAATTATAACATCACATACTCAATAAACCAACATAGATATATACCTACAAACCAACAATATCTTATGCATTATATATGTAGGTTTGAAACCATTTTAGCATTCAATTCCTAAAGATATGAAAAGTCTACTTTATTGTTTCTAGCTACCAGTTCATCCCCATCTTTTGGCCATCAATTGAGTTAAGCAAAAGGAAATCAGATAATAGCTCTACTAATATTCTATATGCTCGGTGATATAAAATTGTATATATGAAAAAAAAAAAAAAATGGTCACTATAGATCTAAAAATCAGACCTCTCTAAGTTGGATCTCTCTACATTAAGAAGTTACCATGTAGCATTTTAAGATTAAAGATTAACAGAAGATTCAATAGAAACATAATCACAACATAAATTTTTTTTTTTCTTTATTTTTTAAATTTGTAACATCAATTTCATATCTATTAATTTTTTTTAAGCAATTATCATACAAGACACAATTGATACTAATGTTTAAAAGTCTTGCTCTAATATATATATATATATATATATATATATATATAAGTCTCAACTGCATATTCCCTTATATAAGAATTATACGTGTGTGTGTGGGTAGGTGGGTGAGTGGATGTGTGTGTGTGCATGCATGCATGCGCAAGTCTCATAAATGACTGAATTTGAAATACAGGCAAACTGCAAAATGAAAGATTCTAAAAAGAAGCCCTGCACTTTTATCAATTCTATTTCAGATATTTTTATCAATTCTATTTCATGGTTGAAGACATACCATATAGTCTAACTCTAACAAGATTACATTATAGCTAATGGAAGCCTCTTCGAACTTCACCAGTAGAAGAACACTCTCAAAAGAGTAAGACAAAGACTAGAACTGAACACAAGAATTGAAACAAAACAATAAACTATCAAGAATTTCTATAATGAAAGTCGCTACTACAGAGGCAAACTCTCTTGTTAAAAGAAACTAAATAATAAATCCTCCCAGTTATATACACTAACAATCCAAAACAAAATCATTTTTTGTTTGTATTAAAAATCATCCTAGGGAGGCAGGGTTGTCCACAACAATAGACTCTTGGGCATCTCCTAAAGTCATAGTTCTTGTACTTGTCTAGTTGTTAAATTCAATTAGCATTATGCTGGCCAGTCCAACTATTTTAGTCATGAAGGCAATACTTGCAAACAATTATCAAGAGCAAATCTCACCATAGCAACGATTCCTTTGCTAGTCAGTATGCATCAGGCATGAATTAGACCATAAAGTATCTCTGTTGCAGATTCAACTAATTCATTTTGTTCCTCTGTAAACATATTACCTATAAATTCAAAACAATCAAATTCATCAATTACAAAAGAACAACAATTGGACTAAGAGTACATAATATAATTCATATATAGGTCCCAAGGATGGATAAATATTTGGGAGCTTTTGAAAAAAAGTCATTACTAAAAGAAAAAATACAATTTTAACCCTTTTGTTATACAAATTTATTTCTAGCCTCTCAAACAAACTTATTACTCATTATACCCAAGTTACCCAAATTGCCCCTAAGTATTTTTCACTTTAAAATTCCCATTAAACCCTATTCGAAATTACCAAACTACCATTCTTCTTATTCTCTTTTCTTTTCTCTTCTCCTACGATCTTCATCTCTTCTTCTTATTCCAATGTATACAATTTTTTGTCATCCATTGGAGGTTTGTGGCATCCATTAATTGTTCTTTCACTTCAAAAAACACACATTGAAGCTTCTTTTGTCTCCAACAAGTCCTACATTCATGTTTATCTTCAAGATTAAAGGTATGTGTTTGTTGTTGGTTGGTTTTCAAGTTTCTTTGTTGACATTGTTTAGCTTTAGTCCGTAAAAGTGATTTTTGGTTGTGATCTGCAGAAAACGAAAGAAAAAAAAAAGAACCGCAGTTTTCTACGATTTACCGATTTTTATGACTAAACATAAACCAATTCGGTTTATGTTTTACTAACATAAACCGAATCGGTTTATGTTGATCCATGTTCACGCAAATCGGTTTTTGTTAGATATCATAAACCGAATCGGTTTATGATATCTAACAAAAACCGATTTACGTGAACATCTCACACAACCCTAATTTTTTAATTTTTTTTCCTTTCTTGTGTTCTTGATCATATGTGGTTATCTTTAGTTGGATTTTTTATGAATTTGACAACATAAAATTAGATATTAATATGATTAAAGTATGGGGGGAGACTAATTTATTTTATTTTCTATTCAATTTTTATAGGAATGAGTGAAGTGACAATAATAGTCAAATGCAATGGAGAGTGGAATGAAAATAACTATATTGGCGGTGAGACATTCATGATGGGGGTCCCTAAGAATGTCAATTTTTCTCAGTTGATGGACTTTGTTTACATAGTGACTAGCATTGATAGAAGAATATGAGACATCCGTTTGCATTATTTACTCTGAGCTAGGGGAATGCCTACAGTTAAGATACCTATCACTACTGATCTTAGTGTCCAGAGTGTGATTTCAGATAAAAAAGCTGCTTATAGAAAAATTTATGTTGACAAAAATGTGAGAGATTCTGGAGGTGTTAACCCTACTGTCCCTTCATTTGCCATTAACTCAATAGCAGACCCAAGGCACGTGGAGACACTTGCGGATAGAATTGTAAGTCCGACTATGGCTAAAGGTCAAAATTGTTTTGTTTCTTATAGTGGTAGTAATTAGGTTTCAGCTTCTGTTGCCGCATTTACATCCATAAAAAGTCCAATGTGCGACATTGATTTTAACGAAAATGATCGCGATGATGAAGATCGGGACACAGATAGTGATGGTGATGAGACATTGAACACTGAAGATGATGATGAGGAAATTAGAGTTGATGACATTGAAACTGGAAGTGATGCAGAGAACGCGGAGTATCCAGAAGTTAGATTTTCGAGTTCACAATTTGAAACGAATGCATCACAACCATACTGGATTGTTCCCCGTGTAGATCAGTGCGAAATTGAGGCTATTTCAACAGCCATGTCTACTTTCATCTGACGTGATACATTATATAGAGGTGCATTTTTTGATAGTAAATATGAACTGAATGTAGCCGTTGGAAAATGTGTTCTTGATTCAAGGTATCAATATAAGGTTAGACGTTCATGTACAATTCGATATGAGGCCGGTTGCAAGGATCTGACCTGTAGCTTTGAGGTTTGTGCAAGATGTAGAAAGGGTGGTTCGATGTGGTATGTGTACAAGTATGTGTCGGAACACACATGTGGTCAGGATGCCTTCGAGTCACATAGGCGGAGTGTGAAGATTGTTGTCATAGCAACATTATATCAGAAAAAGGTGGGGCTTGATAGTATCACACCTTAAGTTTTGATTGCAGAAATGTTAGAGCAGTATGGCGTGCAGATCATGTCCACCAAAGCTTGGAGATCTTTACAATATGCAAAGAAGCTAGCATATGGGAAAACAGATGAGTCATGTCAGCAGCTTCCTCAATACTTTCACATGTTGAAAGAAATAAATCCCGATACAGTAACGACAATTGAGACGAATGAATTTTTGTTGCTGCATGCAAAGATGGGGAGGAGAAGATTTATCCTGTCGCTTTTGGATTTGGTGATGGAGAGTCGGATAATTCATGGATTTGGTTTTTAAGTAGATTATGAGAGATTATCGGTGGGACACAATATTTGCCATCAGATTTGATTATTGTATCTGATCGTCATAAAAGCATTGTGAATGCGATGTAAATTGTTTTTCCTGAAGTCCCACACGTGTTCTGTTTCTTCCACTTGAAGCAAAACTTGAAGAAACACTGTAGAAAAGAAATAGATGTGATGGCTATGTTTTACCTTGCAACATATTATCATACAAGGGATGAATGTGATAGATATTTGGAACAAATTCAAAGGGTATGTCTAAAAATACATGAAAAATTGGTTAATATTGGAGTGGCAAAGTGGTAACGTCCATATTCTCCGAAAAGAAGATATGGCATGATGACTACTAACATTGTAGAATCGCTCAACAAATGCATGATGAAAGAACGTCGGCTACCAATTATAACTGCACATGAATATCTGAAACATATGTTGCAGAAATGGTACAACGATAGACGTGTACATTCCGAGGAACTCAGAACTTTGATTACCAAAACTATGGAGGATCATGTGAACTCGATGGCTAATGAATCGATGAGTGCCACGATATGTGCCATTGAACAACCGATCAAGTTCGGAGTCACACATAAACTAGGCTATGGGTTCATTCAGCCTTCTGCGCGGTCATGCAGTTGTTGTCATTGGGACTTAGATCAATTGTCATGCCATCATGCAGTTGCTGTTGCCAGGTATCGTAATTGTGCTTTATTATTTTTTGTTATTTAATGTCATATAGTAACACTTTACCTTTGTCATGCATATCAGGTTCAATGGTGTTCACTATTATACACTTTGTCATGATTATTATAGCAAAGAATGGCTCAAAGCTACATATGCACGTCCAATCAATCCTGTCCCTGACCCAAAAGATTGGCATGTTCCCGCAGAAGTGAAAAGTGTAATTGTACTTCCACCTAAAGGAAGAAGACAAGCAGACAGACCGAAAGAGTTACGAATTCCTTCAGCTAGGGAAAGTCGTCGTAAGAAAAGGTGTGGAAAATATGGTGAAAGAGGACACAACCATCTTCGTTGCCCTAACCCCCCCATATCCACTATCGGAGGGACGAGTGTAGCTTCTAAAGATGTTAGAAGCAGTGCAGAAGCTACTGGAGAGGAGGTTAGAACGAGTGTCGATGCTGCTGCTAGAGATACAGGGACCAGCGCAGACGCTACTGGAAAGGCAAGGTCGAGCGTCGCCTCTACTGGACTTGTCCTGACCTCCCCAAAATACAGCCTTTGTGGGACGATAGGGCACAACCGACGTCGATGTGATCAACAATTTCCTATTCCATCATCAATAGATGATGAAAACGACGATAATCATTAAAATTTTGAATAAATAAAGAGGATGTTTGTTTGATAACAGTACTTTATAACTTTTTCCCGTTGACGAGCACTTGTTATTATAATAATTTGCATGAAAACGCTGAATATAGCACATTATTGTCATACTTGTTTGATTGATTTGGCATAGAGACGGAGTCTCTTTTTGTTTCCGTGGTAGTCGTAGTGGTGTATAAATTATTTAGTAATCCTTAATGCAGGTTGGGTTAGACTATGATCATCAAAAAAATAGGGGAGGTTCTATAAAAAATTGTATATATACATAATCAAATTTATGGTTTTCGGATTGATCAAACAAAAATAAATAAATAAATAAATGAAAAAGGAAAGATGGTGTCAGCTTATGAATGAACACAAACACCGATATCGGTGTAAGTATATCCATAAAAACCGACTTCGTGTTAAATTTTTACGTATCTACCGATTTCGTGTAGAGTTCTCCCACTTAACCCGAATTGCTTTTTAAGTAGCATGAAAACCCGATGTAGGTATGTGTATGGTAAGCAAACCCAACGTCGGTATTTCTATGATAACAAAAACCAACGTCAGTTTTGGAAGTTCCGACAAAATTCTTCAGTAAATTTTTTTTCCGTTGTTTTACTTATTGCTATTGTTTTTTCCCTCTAACTTATCACCAACCGGTGTCATTTGTTCCATTAATTTAATTAAATAAGGAAAAAAAAATTGAGCAATTTATATATTCATCACATTAGATTGTGAGGTGGCATAAGGTGACTATGTATTCTTACATGATATACATTGCATCATGTTTGTTTATGAGATAAAATTTATAGCTTTTGATTCAATTTGTACATTAAAAAAAAAAATTATAAATTATCTGCTATTAATGAATATCGTCGGTCGGCCTGTGCTATACTTTATACGCCAATGTTGGGTTGTAAAGGTACTGGAAAACCGACGTCGGGATTAAATGTATCACCAACACCAACCTTTTAATAAAGTTAAAATCGGGTTCTATCAACATGGGAAGCCCGACATCGATTTGTAGTAATAAAGGAACACCGACGTCGGTCTAACATGCATCACCAACATCAACCTTTTATTTTTGTGAAAATCGGTTTTTAATGGCACTGGAAAACCGACGTTGGGTTGGGTGTATTCGTGTAGCCCGACATCGGTATTTGGATTGTCACTAAACCCGATTTTGTTTGTGTTTTTGACAATTCTCATTTTCTGTTTCTTTGTTTAAATTATTCGCTATTGGTGTCATGTACTTACTCTTTTTTGTGCCTAACATGGTTGATTTGTTTACAAGGTGTACTTGACTTGTGACTATAAAAAAATTCATTTTATTTTGTTTAATTTTGTGAAAAATTTGGCAGAGTCTCCCTTATTTTTTTGCAAATTCATTAATTTAACCTGCATAAAAACAACACTTCGACTATTTCATCAAGAGACTCATCGTCTTTATCCATCTCCAAACTACCACACAATGTTTATGAAAATTTAAAATTCAGTTAAGAAATGAACATATCAACAAATATCAATCATATATAACATTGTCGTCCTCATCTAATATCCATTGTCCCCATTCATCTGCCCTGTACCTTGGGGTGGAATACATATATATATCATGGGCTATCTGTGCCCGTATTTGACGTGTGCTTTCCTTTTCTTGTTTAGATTTCCATTCACCCTCCTTGGAGCATAAAAAGTCGTGGATATATATTGCACAATATGTACCACAACTAGTGCCGTATTACAAACAGAACAAGTCAGATATTTTATTAAAAACATTTTTATTTAAATTTAGCCTAAATATATAACAAAGAAGTGACATTTAACTATCAGGTTGCTGAGACACATCCTATATATCGACACGCTTCACATCCCATAGTTTTTCTAAGGGTGGCATTTCCGTGTTTGTCTTCTCATAGTAGCCAATCTCCCGCAATATTAATGGCATGAAACGGACCAAAGGATCAATGCCATTTCTTCGATGTATAAACTCTGTGTTTGCCTGTGGATCATATATGACTATCTTCTGCTCTTTCAATCACACTTTACAGACTATCCAATGGGTCTGATATAGGCTACACGGGAGCAACACCTGCATTTTGAAGACGTTAGTGGTATAGTTCTAATTCGAATGATCAAATAACAACTCTGAATCGTGAAACGATACTTACATTGTCAACAGACCACCAAGGGATTTTAGCTTCTTCCATACCACTAGCGGTCCTTATCCAGTTTGGGAGGGATCTCTACCGTAGCGGGATCAAACGTCTTTCCTTTATTTATGTATTCCTTATTCATAACTACGGTCATGTCTACCTACAAGAAAAAAAATATTTAAATGTTAAATTATTTACTACTTAAAAAAGATGCAAAAAAAATTGAGTAACTAAAATATAGACACTCACAAACAAAGTCGATCCATGCACTGCGTATCTTTCATCATGCACCTCATCCCACCACTCACGTTCTTTGGTCCGCAGGCACTGTAAATATCCATCGATATGCTCTGCAGTCAACCAATAGTCTTCATTCTCGATGGTAAGAAACATATCAAGGGTGAATGGCACCGGATAACCATCAATGTAGCGCCTAAAATAGGAAGTAAAAGACATTAATATTATATTAGTAATTTTAAATTTAAAAGTGTAATCAAGATTTTTATCCATGGCGGAGGTTCAAAGAAGAAATTTTGTACTCTTTGTACACTTTTTCCACCATATCCTCAACCACTGACATAGTCTCCTCCACTTACTCCTCTAGCACTTTTTTTTTTCTTTTTTG
This sequence comes from Nephelium lappaceum, assembly GCA_021234005.1. Classification (NCBI taxonomy): domain Eukaryota; kingdom Viridiplantae; phylum Streptophyta; class Magnoliopsida; order Sapindales; family Sapindaceae; genus Nephelium; species Nephelium lappaceum. The sequence goes on from CM038006.1 coordinate 17,935,261, forward strand.
AGCGTTCAGGATCTGTGTATGGTGATAATAGAGATGCTGATGGTTTAATCTTTATTTTAGCCCGTTCTATTTTGACTTTCCCCTGTAATATTAAGAAAATCAAAATTTGTAATTACACATTAAATAATTACAAATTAAAATCTAACCTAAAACACAAAATAAATAAAATTTACCTGATCACCATCATGCTAGGATGGTGGGTCATGATGGAGTAGTGGTTCCTCATGGGATAATGGGACCTAGACCTCCCCTAGCAACTGTGATAATAAGTCTTGCACCTCCATAACCTATAGAAAATTAAAATTATAATCACACATTTGTAATGGTATGAAAAACTAACCTAAAACACAAAATAAATAAAATATACCTGATCACCATCATGCTGAGATGGTGGGTCATGATGGAGTGGTGGGTCCTCATGGGATAGTGGGACCTCATAGGGTAAGGGACCTCGACCTCCCTCATCAGCTATGATACTAAGTTTTGGACCTCCCCAATCTGCAGAAAATCAAAATTTGTAATTAATGATATGAAAACCTAGCCTAAAACATAAAATAAGCACAAAATTTACCTGATCACTATCATGCTACGGTGGGTCCTGATGCGGTTGTGGAGACGGTATTTGGGGTGGTGATTGTTTTTTAGGTGATGAAGAGTGATGGACGTGCTCATCCCGGATAGAGCTCTCATCATCATCATCATCATCACCATTATCATCATCCTCATCCGGTTCATCCCCGCCATCCGAAGGCTCACGGATTTTCAATATCCTCTCAATCCTACCTAACCTCTCATTTTGCTCCTGTTGTGTCTTCAAAATAGACTCCAACAATGTCATAATCTTGGCTACCTTCGTCTGAGGCTCCTGCAAAATTAATTAAATAATAATATAAATTAGATATAAATTGATAGTCATATAATAATGGAATACAATAACATAATCATACAAAATTCTCACCTGACGCTGTGAGGGTCCAGGGCCCATGCTGTGACCCTGTGGGACTGCCGTGTCATCATGCTCATCCTCTGAGTTGACTTGTGGGACTAGAATGTCATGATGCTGCTGCTCCTCCTCCATCCTAGTCGACTCACTCTCACCCTCCTCATTCTCTGAATGATCATCTTCATTTTCATCAACACCTCCTCGCCCGCCTACTCTAAACGCCCTGTCACTAACCAAATGCTCAGGGTTAAAGGACTTCCAATATTCTTTTTCTCTCTCAGCAGCAATGGGTTCAAGGGTATTACCTCCCCCCCTATTAACTGCACAGAAAAAAAAAATTATTTATCCTTAATATTATTACAAACAAGAATAATCAACAAATGAGAAATAAATGTAGGTTAGTTTAGAAACTTACACGAGGAAGCTTATTCAACCAACTTATTTGCTTTTTGTTATTACAAACCCAATTCACACACCTTGGCATCAACATATCGCCTTCTCTAGCTCTTTTCCCTACCCTTTTTTTCCAACCATGGAAACATTTCGACCAGCCACCACTATAATTTACATAGGATTAGACAAAAATTCAATAAACATTTAGTTAGTATTTATATAAATATTAAAACAATTTTCATTACTTATAATGAGAGTATACCTGAAATGCCCAAATAAAGTCATATAAATTAATGTTACGTCCAGTCATAGGTCAATCCTCATCAAGCGCTCGACGGAGGGACTCTAGAAGCCTACTGTAGCCAACTGTAGCCCAAGGGAACGAATTCCACACATCAACATCCTCTATCAACACCCACAGATAATCATCCACCCTAGACCGATCATCATAGCCATAGAATAGACTGAAGGCGATAACTATATTAGCCAACTTTAAGACGTCCTCATCACTTATATTTTGCCCCCTTACCCTTAACATGTGCATAATTTCAGCCAATCTTGGGGAATTTCCTTCAAAACATCGCCAAAAAAGACTATTCTCACTTTGTTGCTTCGCTTTAAGAACATGTAGGTTGACATGCCCGAATTGGAGTCCTGTCACTAATAAGAACTCTTGCTTTCCAAACCTACATGCCCTTCCCCCAATTTCGAACCACATCTCATCAGTGCGTGAATCAGGATATACTAACTCTCTAGCAAGAATGACTAGCATCAAAGGAGTAACAAACAGCTGTTAACCAGGCATTTTTATGAAATGGGCAATTGAACTCTCCCTCTCAAACCTTTCTAAAAGATGTGTCTACGAAAGAAAGACATTTAAATAACCAATATGCTTGAAACTATTGTGTGAACTCCTCGATGTTCCGTTTGGAACATTTTGCATGGTGTGCCTATAATTGAATTGCATCTGTAGAAAGGAAAAGCAACAAATGGTTCATTAAATTTTTATAATTTGTTAATAAGTAAATCAAATTACACTAATTAAATTAATTAAAATAAACATAATATCATCAATTTAATAAAATGATAAATTCAATAATTAATTAAATAATTTATTTTAAATTACTTTATTTTCTAAATATTTATTAATTAATTAAATTAATATTATTTAATTAGTAAATCGGCCTATGTGGGTCCATTTAGCCCGATGTCGACCTTTAATTATACAAATAACCCGACGTCAATGTCCATTGACCAACAAAAGCCGACATAGTGCAAGTACGGCTTTGTGTTCGACATGAACTAACGTCGGTGTATGTGTACCAACAAAGCTCGATCACAAAAGTGATCATCGTTTGTTGGTCAACATATCCCGAATCGATATACATTGGCCAACAAACGCGGATCGGCTTTTGTTTGGAGACTTCGCCCGATATCGACTTCTGTTGGTAATCATAAACCGACGTCGGTGCGAGTATGCAAACAGAGGCCGATCAGCCCTTGTGTGTTTAAGTGTACCAACGTCGGGTTATGGTACCCAACAAAAGCCGATCTCGATGCACAATTACAAACTTAGCCAAATCCTGCAATTTCAGTTCAAATCCAACCACATTCTAACCAAATATAATATAATCTCACCCTAATCATCAAATCCCAACATATAAAACACAAATCAACTGTGCAAATCGCAAAAAGAAATCCAAATGTTATGAAATCAAGCAAACCGGAGCATATGGGCGTACCTTCACCAATGAAGGTGGTTGACGAGCTCGTCGGTGATCTGCAACGGGTTGCTAACAGCTGCGAAGATGTGAGAACGCCGGCAACTGTGCAAATCGATCGTCGGCTTCTGTGGTTCGACAGAGAGTGACCGATGTGACTTTTGGCCCGGTTTTTCATTTTATATATACAAGGGTAGTTTCATAATTATGCTATCTATTTTTGGTTTTTGAATTTCTAAATATAATGGCAGTTTCGTAATTTTTGGTTAGGGGTAATTTCGGTATATTGGGTATAGGACACAAATTATTTGTTTGAGAGGTTAGAATAAATTATTTGTTTGAGAGGTTAGAATAGAATTTTTTTAAAATGGTGGGTACAAACATATTTTTGATTTTTTGTTTGGTTAATTTTGATATTTTTCACTAAATATTATCAAGAAACTTAGAGCACAAATATTAGTCAAGAATTGCCTGATAAGAATACAACTAAATCATTAAATAAATATTTAACACACAAATAAATGCCCAATCACTACAGTTTATATCACACACTTGAACAAAAAATTTCAATGCATTCTCAAGATACAAGCTTACCATGAGAGGACTCAACATCCAAAATCAGAACCACTAACGTCAAACTCTTCACAGTCCATTTCAAATTCTACTACAGCCAAATATTTAAGATTCATATCAGCCAATTGTGATAATAGTCTCCTATAATTTTGACCAGGCAAACACATTAGAGAAATAAGAATGGTCAAGAAACAACATGATATATCAAAACAAGCATCTAATAGATTAAAATTTTCCATGTGACTAAGAACGAGAGAGAGAGAGAGAGACAGCATCATGATTAAAACCCAAAAGTCAAACCACCAGAATTCCAGCAAGTGACTACCACAACCAATGCGTAACCAGGCCTTCATGGGAGCATCATACAAAATCACATCTAAATAAGCTTAGTATAGAATATTATACACCGGAAAGAAAAAAATCCAAGTATAATTACACACTTCCAAGTATCCAAGAGCTGTAAGATATCATAACATTATTTACAATATTTTGTAATTAACAAGATGAAAATTTCAAATTTATCCATTGAAAGCAGATTACCCGAGTTGGCTGCCTGTTAATATGCAGTATTAAAACAAAAGAAAGTAAAAATAAACATTGAAACAGATCAAGCAATTTGGAGGAAACAGCTGCATGATTATGACTGTATAGTGCAGCGAACAGACAGGGAAACTTTTCACGCAAAATTAAACGTGATTGAATTTTAACTCATTATTCAAGTCACTAAAAAGAAAACAAATAATAGTATCAAGTCATATGCAGACCGATTGAGCTAACCACTAAACAATTCTCAAAGTAAATCACCTTCCTTTTCGATTATGAACAAAATTGATCATTTTTTAACTCTTTTTTTTATCATCATTTACTAGCTAAATCCCCCAAAATCATATCTTAGAAAGCAAGTCACTCACAACCATAATAACCTACCAATTTCCAAATGCACAAAAATAAAACGTAAAACCATGTGATTGCTTCCCCAAAGTTTAATTTGCATGCCAACAACAAATCATTTTTAATCAAAAACTATTACCTTAATCATTGTCAATAATTTCAGTAGTCATAACCAATCACATACTAACAAACAAAGATAAATCTAAGACACAAGAATAATATAAATAGATGCATGTAAGGGAATTGATACCATCAGAGGCATTGCTTTTGGGGAGAGAAGTGGAGTGAGAGTCACGCTGATGATGATCGTTGGCGTGCTTGCTCATCAAAACGGACATGTCCTTACCGTTGATGGTGGTCCTTGAAGTGAACAGTGAAGATCTCTCCAGCTACTTATCGAGAGCGTCGTTGATCCATTTCCGATCAACCAGCCCCACAACCACCTTCGACTTGGACCCACCCACTCCTCGTTTCCAAGTCCTCGGTCTTGGTCTGCGATGAGGTTGAGGAGGTCTTGCTTGGCTGACTGTGATTGTGTTGCGGCTGCCGACGAGCAAGTAAATTTAGCAGTGTGACAATGAAATTTTGCAAAAATTAGAGTTAGGGTTTGAGGGATTCAATGAAAGGAGAAGGAGAAAGCATGTATTTGTTCAATTGAAGCCTATACAAGAAGCAACATGAAATAAATGCTATAGCATTACTCAATTGAACACTAAATGAAATTAATAAAAAAAAAAAAAAGTTAATGACAAGCAATTGGCAGTGCATTGACAAGGGATATCCAAAAAAAAAAAAAAATATATATATATATATCCTAACTTACAAGGGATATCATTGGAGAGAGACTTGTAGGCGACCGTGATCCGTTAGCAAATTGACAGTGAGTCACCAACTGTCCTGGAGAGAGTAAAGTCATTGAGCCAATGAGCTAGGAGTTTGAATTTCAAGTTTGAAAGGATATGGAGACAATTGAGGTTTGAGAGTGGCAAGGAAGAACAAGGTCTGAGAGTGTGATGCTCTGGGAAAACAAAGAAAATAACTTAGAAATCGAAAAATGAAAAATTGCCTCGCCCACCAATTTCTAAGTTTGGAACTAGACTTCTATTATTATTATTAAAGCAAATTACAATTTAACTACCAAATTCAAACTCTAATTCAAACAGAGCAAAATTTTTGATATTATTACAATTTACTTCCCTGCCATTAATAAGATTCCGTTCTATGTAACATTGAACAGTATCAAAACTGTGAAAAGACGAAAATACCCTTAATAACTGTGTTGACTCAATTGACCAAATAAAAAATAAAAAAAAAAAAACAAAATAAAAAATTTTTTCTCGCCGCCTCATCCTCACAAACCCACCCCACTCTTCTCCTCTCCTCTGCTTTCTATCTTCGCCTTGTCTCTCCACTGGTAAACTTTATCCTTCAGATCTCTCTCCGCCCCCGCTTTCTTCTCTTTCATCCTCTATCCGTCGCTTTCTTCTCTTTGTTGGTAAACCTTCCTTTCTTTTCCTTCTCTCTCCTCTCCTTTCCTCTCATCTCCTCTCTTCTCGTCGTCGCCACCACTTTTTTTCTCGCCGTCGGTTTCTTCTCCTTCATCATCTGGGTTCATCTGTCGAACTCAGATGAACCTTTTCATCCTTAAGATCTCTCTCCGTCGCCGTTTTCTTCTCCTTCATCCTCTGTTCGTCGCTTTCTTCTCTCTGTCGGTAAACCTTCATTTCTTTTCCTTCTCTCTCCTCTCATTTCCTCTCCTCTCCTCTCTTCTCTTCTCGCCGTCGCTGCCTTTTTTCTCACCGTCATTTTCTTCTCCTTCATCATCTAGGTTCATCTGTCGAACCCAGATGAACCTTCATCTTGGTTCTCATCAACGAACCCAGATGAAGGTTCATTTGGGTTCATCGATTCGAACCCAGATGAATCATCTGGATTCATCAATGATTTTTAGGTTGATTTATCTGATTTTTTTTGTTGTTTTTTGTTGTTTTTTTTTTCAGTTTGAGGTTAATTTATTTTGTTTTGTGTGGGAGATTGATTATTTTGGCTTTGATTGATGATTTTTGGTTTTTGATTGATGATGTTGGGAGGTTGACTGATGATGGTTGACGATGTTTGGTGCCATTTTTGTGTTTCCAGGAGGTTGATTGATGATGGATGACAATGTTTGGGGCCATTTCCTTCATTGGTTGGTTATGTTCATCGTCGATCTGGTTTTGTGGTTGATTTTGTTGGTGAGAGTTGTAGTGGTTTGGTTGGTTATTGATGTTAAGGAAAAGAATGAGATGATGGCGGCAGAGTAAGAGGAAGAGGAGAAGGTGATGTTGATGAAGAGGTGGAGGTGGTCGACAGACGGAGAGTTTTTTATTTAATATTTTGATGAAATTTGTTTTTAAAAAAATAAAAAATAAGATCAAAAAAATAATTTTACCCCTGATTTAGTTAATTTTAACAGAAGAATGTTAACGAGAGAGGGTAAATTGCAATAATATTGAAACAGTTGCTCCGTCTGAATTAAAGTTTCGACTGGGTAGCTAAATTATAATTTGCTCTTATTATTATTATTTTTTTGTTTAGAATTGCCGCCAGATTTTTAGAATGGGAGGGATTTGTGAATTTTTATTTTTATTAATTAAATTTTATAACATATTAATAATTTTGAATTCCATAACTTACCTATTGTGCTACAATAACCACAAATACTTAATTAATTTAAAAAATCATCTTGATTATTAATAGCACTTATTATATGTTATATACTCACTAATAAAAAGTTATTAATAATGATATGTTACTAAATGCTAAACCAACATAGCATTTAATTATAAAATGCTATAATAGATAGATTTTGCAGTGCATAAAAAAAAGAATGCTATCCTTCAGTGTTTAAAATCCAAGTTTTGTTGTAGTGCATCAGAAGTTTGATTCCATTAAAATACTAAATTTATCACTTGGGAATGAACTAAAAATAGAAAGGATTATCAAATATTGTGTAAAATAAAAGAACAGTTAAACTCACCATCTATACAAATGAAAGAATCCAAGGCAGAGTAAAAAAATCGCATTTGTATTTCATTTTTCTAAGAAGCCCCATTTACTCACTTGAAAGCAAGACCTTATCCTGGATACGTTAGATGAAAAAATTTGGAATCAAATTATTTTGAAGTAATTTATCACTGATTATGTAAATAAAATATTGTCTGAATATATTCTTTATAGCCAATAAAACAAACAATATATAGAGAGACCTCTATAATCATTTCAATACACAGCTTTTTTCTTTTCACAGCCACCAAACACAACATAAAAGCAATAAAAGTTCTACTTACAGGACATAGCAAGTCCTACCTTTAGAATAATTTTGCACTCTACCCTCAAAGTAAATGCCCTTTTAATGAACTAGTATATAGGCAAGACACGACTATCTTAATTTTTTTTTTTTTAAAAAAAAAAAATCCTATTCTAAAACATTTGACTATGTATATAGTTTGAACAAATAAAGTGCAAGGCTAAGTTAAATAGTGTGTAACACTGACCTGTGACAGCATTGAAAGAAACCTCCTTAATTTACAATGTCTTTTGAGTCTTAATGATATATCTGCATGGCCTCTAAGGTCGTGTTTGGTTGCCGGAAAAGAAACCATATCCATATGGGATGGAGTCCTTGCAGAAACGAAATGTCTGTAGATCAATCATCAACCTTGGAAAGGAACCAGAATTATCAATTTTTAAGCTTCTAGCAGCACAAGCAACATAACCAACACCATAGAAGACTGAAAACCAGGGCATAAAAGATATAACCCAGTTAGAAAATCTGTCCGCATATGTTGATAGTTATCACAACAAAACCTCCACTATATAACCACACCAAACAGATTCAAAGGACGGCATCAGCAACCAATAAAATAAGCATAAATGGCCCAGCTCAATAGAGTTTTTAATAGAAACATCATATAACAAAGCACTACTTACACGACTTACTTTGGACTTGGGAGGATTTTCATCTGCTGTTAGCAGGCACTCGACAAAGCAATCATCCACAAACAATGCAATATGTTCAAGGAAGAAACAAATGGGCCCCAAATGCACATATTAGGTAATTTTTTATTGTGACAATAAACCAAAAAGATGGAATTTCACCAAGTCACGTAACAATGTTACTGTGATGCAGACCGTATCTGAGAAAGCTAATGCCATTGCCTCGTATCATCACGGAAGAGCCAGAGCTACTGCAACAAACGGTTACTCAAGATTCAACTGACTTAGTTGAAAAGGAAATAGATTGCAATAGTCTACAGCTCAACATCCAATGTACTCTAATCACAGAGGTTTGATGAAGCAATCAAGTTATAATAAGAATCATCTCTTTCAAGAGCTTGAAAAGCTCCTTGGTCTTCAGCTTTCCTTTTGACATGTTTACAAACACTTCCGTATTTCCATAAAAAATTATGTACATTATTTTCTTTAACATAATCTCTTATCAACCACTGTATTTCCACTTCCTAAAATACTTCATTTTCTCACTTTATGACAATATTCTAACATGCTTTACATATGAAACAGTTTTATTGATTATAATACTTGATTAGCTCTCTGCGGTTCTGCTGCCTAAAAAACGTCATTTTCTCACTGTATGGAATGCATAATATGTTAAAAATTATTATCATATATATATATATATATAGAAGAATGAGAAATTAAAAGATCAAGTCAAAGAAATAAAAATAAAATATTTAAATTAATTTCAATAATGTATATCATCCAAAGTCCATAAGAAATTTGATAGAAGAAACTCATCGCAATGATTATCATAAATGACTTGGAGTTGTTAAGTTACTTACTTGGTAGATTTAGTGCATGAAATGTCGGGTGAACATTATTCTAAGCAGCTTTAGCTACAAGAACAAATAGCTGAAGTCGAAATATGTAACAACAGATAGTTGTTACCCCTTGTTGTTTATGAGGAGTTTGGATTAGGTTAGTTGCAAGTTCTCTTGGGATGTGGCTCGATTACATCCTCATTAGATCTACCACTTGTCTCTGCCTCATCCAAGAATTTTCTAATTTTACCTTGTTCTTTAACAGACATTTCCCCAAAATCTTGATCGGCGGCACCACAAGTCTCATTAGCAATGCTGGGTAGGGTCATGTTGTGCTTCTCATAAATTGGGCATACCCCACAATATTTCACTCTGCCTACACGACTCATGTCATAAAGGAAGAACTGAAAAGAATAATTTGTGCACCCATTTTCACATAGCTTAAGAACTGAACAATCAGAATACCACAAAGCGACATAATCTGTAAATGTTTTATCTTCATAAGAAACTTTGATGTCATTAATACGTTGTCTAGGACCCATACAATCATGGCAACGGCAGTAATAACTCATGTTGACTATCATATTTTCAAAATCATAACCTTTACCATAAAATTTAATAACAGCAGATGCAGCCAATCCAATGAGATGACCATTAACACCATCATGGCTTGACATTTGAATATTTATCAAAGATCCATCAGTTTGATGTTTGAACCAACTTGGAACTTCACTTCCCGAGTAATAAAATTTAAGATCGACGACTTGAGTTCCACATCCCTGGAACATCAAAATCATCAATTTTTTGAATGAGAGAGATAGAGTGTGTGTGTGTGTGTGATGGATTTAACAGAATAATTATCTTTGTTGTCATATCCCTGTGCTGGTATATTTGGAGTTCCATAATGTTGATAACTGCTGTCTTATTAGGGTTCAGACAATTAGCAAAGCATAGTTTGCATTTACTAAGTCTACAAATAGGAGGTTTAGTTGTTGTTGATTCTCCATAGTTTAAGAGATCAATCACCGATTTCCCAAACAAATTTTCTAATTTTGAGCAACCGGAGAGATCGAGAATATTCAAAGATGTCAAATTATAGATGCTAATCGGAAGTATCTCAAGGTTTTTGCATTCCCTCAAAAACAACATTTCAAGCCCACTAAGATTTTCAATCGAATGATGTAGCCCCTTAATTGCTGTCCCACTTAAAACAAGAATTTTCAAACTTCCCATTGTATCCAAGATTTCTGGAAAACACTCAAGTGCAGAGCAATTTTCAAGATTTAGCTTTCTAAGAGCTTTCAACTTGCAAATGCTGACTGAAATTTGTTTGAGCCTTGTGCATTCTGCTAGATCCAACTCAACAAGCTCAGATAGATTCTCAATTGATGAGGGAACTTCATCTATTCCAGTTGTTGTCATATACAAACTCTTTATATTCCCAGAGATATATGGAAATTTTGTGAGATTAATGCACCCATGAAAGTCAAGACGTGTAAGAGATGGAAAATAAATATTATTACTTGGAAAACTTCGAAGATTATTGCAACCCCGCAGGTTCAAATTACAAAGTCTGTTGAAATGTTGAAAAGGTGCAGGAAAGTAAAGCAAACTACTGCAATCTTTAAGATTTATCATCTCAAGCAACGGGGCATCTAAGAGGTTTGAAAACTCAGTGAGGCTATGGCACCCAGAGAGGTCAAGAGATGTAAGAGATGGAAAATGAATACTTTTTGCAAAGCTTTGAAGTTTTTCGCAATCCCTCACATTCAACTCACGAAGTTTATTGAAATGTTGAACGGGTGGGGGAAAGTCAACCAAACTTTTGCAATTACAAAGATTTATCTTCTCAAGTAAAGGGGCATCTAAGAAGTCGGAGATCCTAGCGAGGTTAATGCACCGAGAGAGATTAAAGGATAAAAGAGATGGAAAAGGGATATCATTTGGAAATCTCTGAAGATTTTTGCAATCGCTTAGATTCAACTCACGAAGGTTGTTGAAATGGTGAACAGGTGGGGGAAAGTCCAGCAAACTTTTGTAGTTATGAAGGTATATCTTCTCAAGCAATGGGGCATCCAAGAAGTCAGAGATCCTAGCAAGGTTAATGCACCTAGAAAGATCAAAAGACACAAGAGATGGAAAACAAATATTATTTGGAAAACTCTGAAGATTTTCGCAATTCGTCAAACACAACTCGCGAAGGTTGTTGAAATGGTGAACAGGTGAGGGAAAACCAAGCAAGTTTCTACACTCTTGAACAACTATCTTCTCAAGCATTGGGGCATCCAAGAGGTCTGAGATCCTAGTGAGTTTGTTGCAGCGTAAAAGACAAAGATATGTAAGAGATGGCAAATGATTACGTGAGGAAAGGACAAGCAAGCATTTGCAGGATTTAATGACTATTTTCTCAAGTAGTGGGGCGTCTAAGAAGTCTAAGACCTTAATGATATATGGACATCCCATAAGAAAAATCCACCTCAATTTTGGGGCATGCTGTAACAAGAAAACACAGTAAAATAATTATATTAAATAAATAATTATTTATGAACAATAAAATATTGAAAAGGAACAACACATATTCTTAAAATGTTAAACCTACCATATTGTCTTCCAAAAGCTTTTCAATAGTGCTATGTCTCAGTTTAAGCTCAACAAGATTCTTTGGAATAAAATTTGATGGCAGTGCTTTCAAATGATACCCAAGCCAATTAAGAGACCTCAACTTATTAGAAAGATAACTTATATCATTTGGAAAACGCACTTTAGGGTTATATAGCTTGGATTCACATAAAGTATCATAATACATGGATTCATAGAAAGTAGAATCATAGAATTTGAGAAATCTAAGATTTTTCATTTTCTTAAATGCTTGAGAACTCAAATGTTCCTCATTCATTTGGGACATGTTTAAGAATATTCCTCTGATTGCATTAGTCCCCTAAAAATCAAAAGAAAAGTAAGAGTTAATATATATCATAAAATGAAAGAAGACATCAAAATAATTTTATAAAGCCTTTTAAGTAGACAAAATTCTTGCAAGTTGATTCTCTTAACAACAATACTTTCCTCATCTTTATTGACATCTAGACCTTTCTTTAAAAACTCAAATACAAGAAGTTTTACAACTTATACAAGCATGTTTAACCGACTTTTTAAAGCTTATAAGGACTTTGCTTGTTCCATGTCAGCAAGTATATACAAATATTAAGCTTAAGGGCGTGCGTGAGCAGGAACATAGAATAAGTAAAGGTGCGGTGAATGAATGACTGAATTGTGAATGGTTTATTAGGGTGAGGTAAAAGTAAGTCTAGTAAAGATGAGACCTCAGACTTACATTATTTATTTTGGGCATATCTAGGAATATCCCGTCAATTGAACCAATCCCCTAAGATTCAATAACATAGTATAAGACAACATAAAATTCAAAAAGATAACTTGAAATTACTGATGAATTTTTTGAGTAGCCAAAATCTTTGCCAAATATATTTTGTTAATAGCCTTACTCCTTTTACAGAAAATTCAGCAATCTACCACCAAAAAGATCACAGATGAAGTCGAGATGCAATAAGTATTCAAGAATGTTCAAACTTCTTATAGGTTGGTTATTCTATACTGGTTTCATGTTTAGCACTTGAGTGGAAGGCATGTATTAAGAGTACTGATGATCGATAGATATATGACCTGAATTACAGTAAGAGTGTAGTGTGATTGTGCGAGTCAAATATGAGAGAAAGCACAAAAGAAGTTTAAGTTCAGTGAGTGAATGATTTGTGTAAAGATGAGTGGAAAGTGAGTTTAGTAACACAAATTGCACCTAATGTACCATTCCACAGATTCATCAAATTTAGAGGGACATCTAGTTATAAAGGCAATACAAAATGATTAGAGACTCACATCACCATTCCTTAGTATGTCAAGAACATCCTCTTGTGTCCACAGCCTGCTACGATTGCCTGGACTGTTGAGAGACTCTTTATAAACAATTTCTCTACCCATTTCTTGCAGCAAATCATGCATTTGTATGATCTTATTATTTGATATTGTTATAAGTGATCTGTCAGAAAGGACTTTCAATGAGTAGGAACAATTGCCTAATATTTCTGCTACATAGTGTTCATGTCCCCCTACAAAAAAACATGCAATATCAAGAAATGTATGCTTATATTCATCTTCCAATCCATTATAACTAACTTGCAACACTTCAAGAATTTTTGGGCTTTTCTTTAATCTGCTTAATGCAATTTGCCACTCTAGTTTGTTCAATCTTAATAATGATGAACTGGCCACTTTAAGACCCAATGGATTGCCGTTGATAGCCCGTAATATCTCATGTGAGAGTGCCACAAGATCTTCAGTGGGAGGGCTTTGTCTAAACGCATACTCACAAAACATATGATGAGCTTCTTGATTGGACAATACCTTAACCCCATAAATGTAATCATCATTCACTCCACAATTATAAAGTATATCCCTTCTTCTAGTTGTTATTATGATTCTACTTCCTAGGGCTAATCGATCAAGACCTCCAGCTAAGTTATGTATGTTTAAAAAATCATCCACATCATCAAGAACAATAAATACCTTTTTCCGATAGAGCCTTTCCTTGATATGTCTGGGAAGAGTTAAACCGTCTAATTTTATGTCTTGATCATCCAATACTTTAGAAAGAACTTCTTTTTGCAGCACACTAACTAATCCTCCACATTGTTCCAATCTTTGTCTAACATTTTGAATAAAACATTTACCATATTCATCATCAGAAATTTGATGAAAAATAGCATCAGCAATAGTTGTTTTACCGATACCACCCATGCCCCAAATCCCAATAATTCGAATATCACTATTATCAAGACATAATAATGACATAACCTGCTTAAATCGTTCTTCAAATCCAAATAGTCCTTTAAAATCACATGGCAATGGCATATATTCACTTATCAATTTTTTCGAAATATGTCTGACAAGTTCACTAATGAGTTTGGACTCAGGCCTACCAAATGAAAATGCCAAATAGTAATATAAGTAGCAATGACCACAACAGAAGCATTCTAAAGCAAGTGAAATATATTGTGCTTTTTATCACTATCACATGGCATTAGTTTGAGATGTAACAACTCCAAAAAATTGTAGTCGATGCTAAATATGATTGTATGCAAATCAAGCACAGGCAATTAAAGCACAGAAAATTCACATCAACCTTGTCAACTATAATAAGTAATAGTTAGAAAAGGATCGGGCCATTATGGAAGTATTACTTGACAAAAAATCATAATTAAAACTTCGTTTTGAAAAGGAAACAAGAAATAACATGAAAAATTAATAAATTTATTTAGATCCATTCCTTCAAAATAGATTTTTTTTTTTTTATATAATATCATTTATGATGAAGTAATTTGAACCTCAATATTATTAAATTGAATAAGCGTGCTTCACTATTACGTTACATTGGATGATGGAATGACTCATATTTACATATTTTGAACAAAATCAGGACTTTGAGTTTTATAAATGGTTGAGTTAAAATAAATTCCGAGTTAGATGTACCTTGTTACGGGAGAATTCCATCCAGTTACATGGGATGCTTTAGTCAAAGCATCTCTCCAATTTTGCATCTCTTTGCGAAAATCTTTTTCTCGCTTGTCAAAAGAAGCCATGCAACTCTCGCTCTGCTTACTTTCATCGGCTGAATCAACGTGCTCTGTCCAAGCTGCTTTGTCTTTTGGCAACTTTTCATAAAATTTTTTCTCAAGGTGATCAAGACCATCCTTGAAACTCCCATCCTGGTGACGTACATCGGATACAGCAACGTTGTAGAAAACAGGTATGACAGTTTGGCCATTTTTTTCCCTACACTCCATGATCTCTACAAGCTCACGCAAGCACCATTTAGATGAAGCATAGCCTTTCGAGAAAACAACCACCAAAATCTTGGATTCTCTTATTGTTTTTAAAAGATTCAGCCCGATTTCATCCCCCATTTCGAGTCGGTCATCCATGAAGGTTTCAATTGACCTGCCACGCAAAGTTGCATAGAGATTATCTGTAAAACCATAACGGGTTTCACCTCTAAAACTGAGGAAAACTTCAAATTTTTTTTCAATGGTGGCGGAAGAAGAAGGCTTTGATTGTGAAATGCCCATAGAAAAGCAAAACGTTACAAACAAATTTTCGGGAGTACTAAAAAATTAAGAGAGAGTTGATGATCAGGCTAGGCTGAGAATGAGAGATCAGAGATGTGTGAGTTGTGAGAGGAGACAAGTTAAGTCAACGTGGTAGATGAAAGTCTGAGAAGTCGAGATCTGTTAAGGATGAAGCCACGTTTGATTCGCTTGGAGGATATCGACTTTAGCGAATATGCTTAATAGTGAAGAAAAAATGTATATTAAATTAACAGAAAATTTCACTGTAATACCTAACATTCAGTGAAATATTACTTTTTCAGTCGTTAATGTATTTTAATTTTCATCATCCCTAATATTTTAGAAATTCATCAAATTGATCATTCTGTCAGTTGACTATTAGTCAAACTTATTAGAAGACTAATTTGATTTTTTTGTACCATGAACTATTTGGAATTAATTTAAAAAAAATAGATCTCCACCATCCATCAAAATCGTGACGGATGGTGGAGATTTTATTGAGAAAAGATTAAATAAAAAATAAATTAAAATTGAAACATTAAAAAAAAAAAAATCAAGTATGGATATATTATAAAATTAAAAAATAAAATAATTGAAATCTCTATCATCCATTAATACAACAAATGGACAGTAGAGATTTGTGTAAAAAAAATAAAAAACAAAATTTGCAAAAGGAAACAAAACAAAACAATTTTTTTAAAAATATATAATTATTCAAAAAACAAAACAAAAATTACAAAAAATATATATATATATTGAACCTAGATTTTCATTAAGAAATAAATAAAAATAAAAAATTTGTTTGAAGATCTAAGAACCCAAATCTTCACAAGGTCTAGGTTTCACCCATTGAAAGTTCTAGAAGCAAAACCTATTGATACCGCTATTTGATTGAGGGTTTTTTTTTTTTTTAATAACGAACTTAACAATGAAGTATTGTAATTCACCACCATTGATACCGCCATTTGATTGCCTATATAAAGCTAAGGTGTATTAGTTGATTATGCATCTTAGCCCTTAGTTGAAATTAAGAATTTCTCTTCCCCGTCTTATAATTCTCTCCTAAATTTTTAAAAAGCGGTTATAGTTTTATCAATTTAATAAAATCATTTTAGTTTTAGTCCATGAATGTTTTCCTTATATTAAGAGTTGAATAATATAAATTTTGTGTTTACTAGTTTTATCTTTTATTACTTTTATTTTTATTTAATATTATTTTCGATTTAAATTTTATGTAAAAAGTATAATACTATGGATTTTATAACATTCTAACGGAATCTTTTATCTTTGCTTTTTGTCTCTTTGATTACAAAATTTAACGGAATCTAACGGAATCTCTTTGATTATGAACTTTGCATTTTATCTCTTTGATTAAAAAATTTAATGTCAGAGTATCGAAATAAAAAATTGGGAATTATTTATAAATCTTTCTCTATTTGTTTTCTTGTGGATTGGTGACTATTGCTACATTGAAAGGGGGTATCGATTTTGTCCCTTTCTTTTTTTACGCCCCCAAAATCCCAAAGTCAAAAAAATTGTCAGTTGTAGATTAAGTATTTTTTTTATGAACTATTAATTAATAAAAATAATAACAAACTTTTATAGAAATTTTTAATTTGATTCCTAATTTTTAATAAAATTCATTTTGTAACCGCAAAGCATTTTTGTTATGTCCAACCTCAAAAATTTTTAAAAATGATCAGCTTCATTCATTTGACCTTTTTGGTTTTTTAAAATCAAACCTAAAAGAAAAGAGTAAAAGTAGATTTTATTTCTAATCAGAAGATCTAACTTATATTTATTTAAAAAATTAATATTAAAAAATAAAATTTTGAATAGAGAAAAACTGGACCAATAGAAATTATGGAAATCAAGATAGCGATCATGGAAGACAAAGATACAATTGGACAACGAAACAATTAAAGGCAATTGTACTTAATCTTGAAGCTTTGAATGCTAATTGAAGACAATTGGAATTGAACTGAAATTAATTGAGTTTTAATTAATTTGGGCTTAATTTATATTATGAGATTATTTTAAATTAGTTTAATTTATTAGGCTTTTAATTATAGGGCTGGGTCATTTATTTAAATTAAAAGCTCAATATAGGTGTGTTTAGAAAAGTCAAAGTCAATTAAAAATAGAGTTGTATTTAGTTTCCAATAAAGATTAGGATTGTATGCCTATATAAGGCTTATTAAACCTAAATTTTCAATCAGTTACTTATGATGAAGGAAGATGCAGTCAATTATGTTTAATTGAGAGAATGAATTATTTCTTTTGTTCATTTATGAACATGTGATCTTATCAAGCTATGCTTGTGGCGATCGAAATCATGACTTATCTCTCACCTTTTCATCTATGTCTTGGGAGTGGCGTCAATATCATTCTTATGTTAATTTTGGTTCTTGATTATCATATATTCAATGGTCAAAATTCTTTATAATTTTGGTTTTTGAATGACATAATCAATGAGTCAAAGTTTTCATTATAAACATGTTTTAATCTTTCTTGGAGTTGTGTTTCAATTTAATTGTGGGTGTCGTATCTTTATTTACGGGATTCGCATCGGTTGGTATCAGAGCTTTGGGTATTAAATCAGGTTTGATCTATCTTTAAAAAAAGAAAAAAAGATTTGTTTTAATTTTTTTTGGTTTTATTCTAGTTTTTTTTTTCTTTTAGCCGTTGCATGTCATTAATTTTTTTTTTTAGGGTTTTTGTTTGCCTAGCCGAATCAATCTTGTGCTTAGTCAATTCTTTGTTCTTTTGTTTCTCACAATCCGCAAAGCACCATCCAATTTTTTTTTTCTCTCTTTTGCTGCACACCACCATTGAATTGTCAAACCATTATCTATTTAATATTCTTCAATTTGCCGTTTCATCCACCACACAACTTAATATTTTATTTGTTTTACATCTTTCAATTGCTATTGTCTCATCTTGTTTCATCATCAATTTTTTGTCTTCTTTTCGTTTCTTGTACTGCCGCATCCACTGTGTCAAAGAACATATTATTTTATCTTTTGGTTTGCATGCCATATTGATTGACTCGGCATCATCTTGTTCGTTTGGTTTAATTTATGAACTATTCTGCCTTGTTATTTATTCCATCTGGTTTGCTTTCTTTCTTATTTTCTGGTTTGAGTCATGTTTCTTGTTTCATCTTGCTGGTTCATTTTAATTATTGTGCGCATTTCTAGAATGATTTAAAAAGAAAAGGAAAAGTTTGAGCATGGAAAGAAAGTTTTGAGTGATAAACACGTGAGTAGAGTGAAACAAGTGTGAGAGTGTGTGAGATTCTTTTTCTAACATTCTTTTCAAGTTTCAATCACATCTTCGAACAACAATAACGATGGATGATGATTTGAGGACAAATCGTTTTGAGAAAAGAGGGAATGATTGAAACCAAGATAGCGATCATGAAAGACAAAGATACAATTGGACAACGAAGCAATTAAAGGCAATTGTGCTTAATTTTGAAGGCTTTGAACACTAATTGAAGGCAATTGAAATCAAATTGAAGTTAATTGGGTTTTAATTAATTTGGGCTTAATTTATATTATGGGATTGTTTTAAATTAATTTAATTTATTAGACTTTTAATTATAGGACTGAGTCATTTATTTGAATTAAAAGCCCAATATGAATGTGTTTAGAAAAGTCAAAGTCAAAGTGACAGGACCCATTCTGAAACTTATCATACTTACATACGGAGGGCCCTGCCTAGCATCCTAACGGAATCCTCCTAACCTTACGAATTTCGCTAAAAGGAATCCGTGGAGCGAACCCTTAAAATCTTTCCTTACTTAGGAAAATTAGAATGGGTTTGATTTTTTTTTTTTCCAAAAATTCAACAGCATAACGGCTATGTTTTTGCTATTTCCAAAATACCTGCAATGAAAATACACTTCTAACTATTCTTAATTTCCAACCCAACTTCTTCCACAACATACTTAGAATGGCTTAAATCAATTTCCATTTCCTTAATAACCAAAACATAAAATCATAAATATCATACTTTGCAATTTATGAAAATTTCTTTAAAAATGATTAAACTTTTCAATTGTAGTCTTGCACAATTAATTCACCACTCATTTATGACTTAAACATATGTTTATAGCTGATTTATTTCACATATAAAATATGAAAATTGTATAATACAAAAGCAATGTCGTGTTCTTGCCCGCATACTCTTCTTGAGGAGTTTTTTTATCTCAGTCACCCACTTCATACCTGATGAGGTTTTTAACATAAAAACAGAAAATGATGAGCTATGAGAGTTCAGTGAGTGTAGATATTTCTTTTTAACTTCAAATATTTTATTTCCTTAAAATACCTCCTTAAAACACTTTTCAAAATACAATTCCATTTCTTAAAATTTCTCATAAATTTCAAAATGTATTTTGTTGTAACGTGTGAGGGTTAAATCTTATAAAATCATAAAACCCATAAAGGCATCATAATGCCTATAAAACTTATATACACATAAAACTCCATACAACTTAAAATTTTTCGAATCATAAATTTTATTTAAAACACAAAGCATACATATGAGATTGTTAATGCATAAATATATAAAATTCATATGGTCTTATAAATTAAATATCGACTTGAACATATACATATATAAAATTTCATATCTCCATAAAAACTTCATTGAACTTGGAACTAAAAAAAACATAACTCTCCATTAAATATAAATCAACCTTATCAAACCGATAAACTCAAATACTCATAAAATTCATACAAAACTCATAAATTTAGTTGCATCTCGAATTCATATATATGTACAACTTCGTGTAAAACTTATAATTTATAAAACATATAAAAATTTAAACTTCCATTCAATGCATAGCTCGAAATTGGAAATCCGTAAGACTTATATATTCATGAAAATTCACAGGGGCTTATAAATTATCAAACGCTTAAAGTAAATTTTCATTTCCGTAAACTCTTTCAAAACTTAAATCTTATTTGGTTGTAAAAACATACCTTAAGCATATATAAAATATTTTCCATACTTTTAACACTTTAAATACTTAATTTTTGAAAAGCATCATTCGTACCCCATAACACTTACAACCACGCGATAACTATGATATGCTAACCGACGTGGAGTCACGTGGCGCTTTTAACAGACACCAACCGTGACACTTACTTACTTACAAAGACATCTCGTGGTTATGTGCGGGATATTACATCGCTAACCATAACATGAGATAATATCCCACAAAAGTAGAGGCGACGCGACAGACTTAATTTCCCCCCGAGTTAGTGACATATCCCCTCCCCCCCCCCCCTCCCCCCCAGGACTTGTCATACTAATGTGGGATATAATGACCGGGTCTAAACTTACTTATAAAAGTTAAAAGTGGGTATACTTATGGCCTTTGAAAACTTATTTTATTTTCCTTATTTAGTGCAAAAGCACAAACTCACTTATTGAAGTGAAATAAGCACAAAGTCTTAAATCTAAAATGCATAAAACATCAACCTCATATTTTGTATTACATAAGACTTCAAATTCTATTTTCTTAGTGCGTAAAGCACAAAATATTTTTTGATTCAATCATACATAAAATCTCATGCATACACTTTTAAAATTTCGTATGGAACTTAAATTTTAAATAAATATATAAATAGCTAATAACACTTCATATATAACACACACACACATATATATATATATATATCAATGCCAAGTGCACACAAAGAATTCAT
The DNA here is from genome assembly GCA_021234005.1 of Nephelium lappaceum. Classification (NCBI taxonomy): domain Eukaryota; kingdom Viridiplantae; phylum Streptophyta; class Magnoliopsida; order Sapindales; family Sapindaceae; genus Nephelium; species Nephelium lappaceum. The sequence continues at coordinate 17,956,462 of CM038006.1, forward strand.
AAAACTTCATCTTTGCTTAAACCTCATATAAAACATACAAATTGCAAAACTTATAATTTAATAAACACTTAAATTCACTTATATTAAAATCAAGAAAAATTGTCTTTCATTTCATAACATAAAACGTAGCTTCACTTGTAAAGGAGAGCTTAAAACTTAAATCAAGATCTTTATTTCTAGATAAACTTGTACTTATAAAATTAAAAACATTTACGTTCCATATGAAATATCATATAATTAAAATATTTCTTCAAGCACCAAAATGATAAATATATTCACAAAATACTTAAGCACTTAAAGTAAGCATAACCTTATATATATACATATAAAATTTCTTTAATATTCTCCATGAGAATTTTCTTATACATTTTTCGAAACAATTGAAAATACTTCGAATAAAGTAGAGCACTCACCTTGATTCCAAGTTTCCTTAAGTGGCTCCCATGGCCTTCTTCAGCTCCGATTACTTCCCTTTCACCTACACATCACTTATTTACTTAGAATATACCAAATTGAAGTTCGCAAAACTCATTACACAAATTCTAACTCAATTCAACCATAAAGGACATATATCACTAAAAATTGTCTCTACACGATATCCGCTTAACCCAAGCTTTCTAATTCTGATTTCTTTTCATAAATCCTCCTTATTCTTACCTAGGAACTGATGGCTTGAAAAAACAAAAATCAACAATTTGTTTTTCATAAAATTAAAAATTTTGTAGAACATTGAGTTTCAAAAACTTTTTTAAAAACTCAAGAACCCAAGATTCATAAAACAATGAAATAAAATAATATAAAGAAATAAAAATCAGATTTTTACCTTCTGTATTGATCTCTGTGGATTACTCACCACCTTGTCTTCCTTGATATATCTCGAAACCAAAAAACAAGTGAGTGGGCACAATTATATAGAATTGTGCTCACTTACTTTTTGATTTCTTTCTAAAAAAAATCAAATTAAATCAATGATTATAAGAGGTGAGTGTTTGATTTTAGGTTATACAAAGAACAAAGACACAAATTCTTATTCTTTGTATTTGTTGTAAAAAAAAAAAACTTTTTCTTTTTATTGTTTCACAAAAACATAAACAACAACCAAAAATTCATGGATGTAGAAAAGAAACTTTTTCTTTTTATAGGCAAACAATTAGGGTTTTAATTAATCAATATTAATATTGACCCTAATTTTATTATAATTAAACTTTTGCCCCATATAATATAATTAATTCAAAATTAGTTCATATTATATTTTGAAATAGAACTTATAACTTTTAATAAATTAATTTATAATTAATTTATACCAAAGTCACTAAGAATCGGATTCAAGACCTCTTATAAAATTAATTAAATAATTATTAATTCATAATTAATAATTAAATAATTTGAATAATCAATATTATTCAAATACCAAGTGAACACAAATTTTTGTTACTTATCTAGCCAAAATTGGCACTTACTTAACTTTACATAATATTAGAGCTCCTGTACTATCCGTAATACAATCTTAAGGTGTTCAGCTTAATCTTCTCGACTACCTAAATATCAATATATCAACCATAAAGGTAATGATCGACTTACCTAAGTAAAACCTGAAACCTTTGCTTATCAATTCCATAAAAATGAATAGGGCATTTATTAATCTGAACGATATTGCTTAGGAACTCATAATGCCCTTGGCGAGTTCCGAAAATCATCTTAGAAAGTTTTATATATCCCAAATTAATAGTATCCTTAATACACCTTTCTTAATATCTTATTAATCTTCATCATACTCATCATACTCGTAGGAAGCATACACTTACATTCGGTTCCCTAGGTCTAATAAACTTCACCTTCTTCTTATGACTATCCGTCGTAATTTTATACTTAGACAACCGATTCATATTTAGTATAACATCAAAATCATATTTGTTTATCAAGATTAGGTCAACTTCAAACTCTTGACCCATTACATTCACTCAGCTATCCATATAAATTTTATTTGCGGTAAGCGAATCATCCATAGGAAGTGATACTAAATGTTGCAATTGAGGGGTTCCTTTCTTTACATTAGTCATTCTTACTTCATTTTAGACAATCATACTTAAGACTACTTTGGCAATAATCATTTCCTTATCATCACTTTTAATTATAATAATCAAAACTAAATTAGCCAATTCATATATCTTTATACTTCACGTATGGTTAAATACTAAATCACCATCCATCAATGAACAGTTTATACTTCCTTTTTAACACTAACAATTCCTTCAAGAACCATATACGTTGGCAACAACACAATTTCATATTCCTATAAATCTCTATCCATTTACCTTAACATTAATATCCATTATTTCATAACTTCACATTCAATTTCAAAGATTACACATTGTGCTTTCACTGCGCACTCTACTAATCGACAATAATATCTTACTTTAGATCACTTAGCTCACCAAAGATAATTAGTGTCATATCACTTCTCTTTTTGACAGACCCCTTTCCTTAGGCGATCTGCTGGCACCCTACGGTGACCCTCCAGCTAGCCATTTCGCTCAACTAAAGGATCCCCCGCAGAGCTAAGCCATAATCTTTCTCAATCTTTTTCGAAAACAGCGGAAACGAGGGGAAATTTTTCATTTTTATTTTAAAACCTTTACAAAATATTTTATAAAAATTTGGGCAGCATCCCATCTGTTTTTCGGACTTTGCCACCCTGTAGATAATAAAATTTAACACTTCTAAAATCATAAAAACAATTTCCCCCAAACTACGGAGCCTCAGGCTCTCATTTTTTCAACACAATCACAACCACAATTTCATGTTTCAATTTATGAATTGATTATCAATAAAATCTCATGTCATGCATCAATTTACTTCAAAACATAATTTAAATCCACAAAATAATATTTACAAAACCATGTGGATCTAACAAAATATTTACATCACTTAGTATTAAACCAAAAGATAATTGGGAAATCACATTAGCACTGACGCCGCGGCTGCCTAATGTCGCTCGGGGAAATCCGCAACTATGGTACCTGTGCCTGGGAGGTTTGTTTAAAAATACAGAAAACGTTTGGTGAGCTTTAAAAGCCCAGTGAGTGTCATATAATCTCTTTTAAAACCATACTTTATAAAAACCTCCCTAAAACATTTTCAAATCCATTTATTTATAATCAAGTTTCATGCATTAATAATATAAAACATATATTGCACGGTTTTCAATTTCATAAAGGGATCTCCTATGGTTGCGGGGTTTTTATTCAAAAATCATTTTTTCTTTTTAATGAAACGAACTGGTCCGACTCCGCTCGAAGGTGTCCTGCCAACCAATCCGGCTCCCGCCAACCTATAGTGACCCGTTCCTCATGGCCTCCTAGTATGGAGCGGAATCCTACATCGCTCTTTCCAGGTCATGCAGCGGAATCCTACATCGCTACAGAGCGGACCCTGTCTCGCTCGGGTAAGCTAGCAAATAATATACCTTTCACGTGCATTGGCCTAATCTCTCAGACATCTGACTGACACGACATCTTGCGGGTATCTCCCGCGGTTAGTTTAGTAAGTGACATACTGACAGTACTCATTCTACCAATGCACGCTTCGGGTACTCAACCCAGACCGTACTCATATGATACTATATGGAAAAGCCATAGGTTTTATTTTCATATTTTCAATCCATTTCACATATAAACAATTCAAACATGAAACCATCATTTCATGAAATTCACAAAATCATATCATCAGTTACCGTGCCATTTGTCATTTAAATCACATTTCATTTTCATCAAAATATTCAAATATGCATGAAACAATCATTCATGATTCAAATCAATGAAAACATATTAAAAATCAGTTTGACACTCACCTTCCGCTATCAATTCCAAACGGATTTCCGGAAGCCTCTAAAACTGCGCTCTAGCGCTCTTCCCTGGCTCCACCGGATCGCTCGTCACCTACACAACATATATATATGTAAATTTACGCTCGCATCAACTTCCGTAAACTCAAACTAATTAAAAACTACACCATCGTCTCTAATTGACCATTTTTAGGCGTAATCTCTCCATTTTGATTCCTAAATCAAATCTCCGACTTTTATCAATTGAAATACGCCTAATCAAACTCATTAGGGTCATCCGAACTCTCAACGGACGCCGTATGGGTCAATTTACAAAATTGCCCATAAAACTAGTTTACGCGCGTTTTTGGTTTCTCTTTGAGTCTTTGGTATTTTCTTGGTTTTCTAGACTCCTTATCAACCTCAAATACTTATTTTTCAACTTGTTTTCACTTAAAAATAATCAACCAACAAATCACAACAAGACCCATCTCAAATCAACTTATATACCAACAAAAATCATCATTTTCGAACTCAAACAACTCACCCCTTTTCCTATCGCGTTGACTTCGCTTTGGGATGGTTTTGGACTGATTTTGGGATGGATCTGGGCTGGGTTTAGGCTGGTTTCCTTCCTCTTTTCTTCCCCTCTCTTCTTCTCTCTCTTTCCCCCTTGGTTCTGCCGCGATTTGCGGCTGTTCTGGCCACAAATCTGCTGTCCGATCTGCACGCGCGAGAGCTGTTTTGGCCGCTGGATCAGCTCCGTTTCACCTCCATTCAGGTCTAGCTTGAGCTGATCTTGGTGCAGGTTGGGATGGGGCAGCTCATCGGCGTTGATTGGGGCTGTTTCGTCGCGGTTTCAGCTTGTTCTTCAGCGTTGATCGGATCTGATTTTGCTGCGGTTTTGTCCTCCGTTTGCAGCTGGATGGCGGCGTTGAACGGCGGTGATGGCTTCTCCTTCTTCTTTTTCTTCTTCTCTTCTTCTTCTTTCTTTCTTCTCTCTTTTCTTCTTCCTTTTCTTTCTTTCTTTCTTTCTCGCGAGAGAGAGAGACTGGTTTGTGTTGATTTAAAAGTCAACACACATTTCTTTGGCTTCTGTTTTCCTCCCCACAAATCTCCTTAATTCCACTTACGCCCTAAAACCATTTCATTATCCTCCCTTCGATTATAACTTAATCTTACTACGACCACAATTATTAAAAGTTATCTTCACTTTAGTCCCTTTTTACATTAAACTTTATTCAATTCCATTTATCATTTTAACTTCCCGTTTAATCTCCAATTGAGTTTAAATCAATTCCAATGGGTTCTCTATGACTTTAAGCGTCTCCATAATTAATTTAGGATCTCTAATCACCACTTAGGGATGATTCCTAGGTATCCGTACAATAATAAAAATAGAGGGTTTACACTTTTCCTTTCTTACCTTCCTTCATCGACCCCTTCACCTTACCAATTATATCTCATTTAATAATTCAATTTAACTTACACGAGGTCTAAAGTAATAAATATTTCCTACTTAAAATCGATGCATCAACATTAACATAATTGAAAGCCTTATCAAATTCATCATCAACGCTTATAAAAATTCCATCAAAATGGCATCTAAAACATAATCCTAAGAAAATCCATGACTTACTTTATAGTCATAAATGGAATTCAATCTTAACACTTAAAAATATAACACCGTACTTTGATTTTCATTTGATACCATATCCATTCATATTAATCAAAACATAAGAAATAATTCCTTATTTCATTCCTTCTACAACCATATACCGTAGCGCAAGACCTTATTAATCAACTTATCTATCATATTATCTCAAAATCATACACATCTAATAAAATCAATCCTTTAGATATTTTTAAACTACTTGTCAACATACTCATCTTCAGGTGTGGGTGCCTCTACGACTAACCTCCTCGTTCTTAGGCGACCATGACAAAGCATGCTTATGTAAGATTAAAATATAAATGAGTGGTCATGAGATACATAAAAACGACTTTAAAACTTTCAAAAATCTTTCTTAAAAGTTTATAAAACCATCGCTCTGATACCACATTGACAAGACCCATTCTGAAACTTATCATACTTACATACGGACGGCCTTGCCTGGCACCCCAATGGAATCCTCCTAACCTTACGAATTTCGCTAAAAGAAATCCGTGGAGCGAACCCTTAAAATCTTTTCTTACTTAGGAAAACTAGAATGGGTTGGATTTTTTTTTTTTGAAAATTCAATAGCATAACGGTTATGTTTTTTATATTTCCAAAATACCTGCAATGAAAATACACTTCTAACTATTCTTAATTTCCAACCCAACTTCTTCCACAACATACTTAGAATGGCTTAAATCAATTTCCATTTCCTTAATAATCAAAACATAAAATCATAAATTTCATACTTTGCAATTTATGAAAATTTCTTTAAAAATGATTAAACTTTTCAATTGTAAACTTGCACAATTAATTCACCACTCATTTACGACTTAAACATATGTTTATAGATGATTTATTTCACATATAAAATATGAAAATTGTATAATACAAAAGCAATGTCGTGTTCTTCCCTGCAGACTCTTCTTGAGGAGTTTTTTTATCGCAGTCACCCACTTCATACCTGAGGAGGTTTTTAACATAAAACCAGAAAATAATGAGCTATGAGAGCTCAGTGAGTGTAGACATTTCTTTTTAACTTAAAATGTTTTATTTCCTTAAAATACCTCCTTAAAACACTTTTCAAAATACAATTCCATTTCTTAAAATTTCTCATAAATTTCAAAATGTATTTCGTTGTAACGTGTGAGGGTTAAATCCATAAAGTACATAAGTACATAAAATCTCACCCATAAATTGTAAAACCATAAAACCCATAAAGGCATCATAATGCCTATAAAACTTATATACACATAAAACTCCATATAACTTAAAATTTTTTGAAGCATAAATTTTATTTAAAACACAAAGCATACATATGAGATTGTTAATGCATAAATATATAAAATTCATATGGTCTTATAAATTAAATATCGACTTGAACATATGCATATATAAAATTTCATATCTCCATAAAAACTTCATTGAACTTGGAACTAAAAAAAAACATAACTCTCCATTAAATATAAATCAACCTTATAAAAACGATAAACTCAAATACGCATTAAATTCATACAAAACTCATAAATTTAGTAGCATCTCGAATTCATATACACGTACAACTTCTTATAAAACTTATAATTTATAAAACATATAAAAATTTAAACTTCCATTCAATGCATAGCTCGAAATTGGAAATCCGTAAGACTTATATATTCATGAAAATTCACAGGGGCTTATAAATTATCAAACGCTTAAAGTAAATTTTCATTTCCGTAAACTCTTTCAAAACTTAAATCTTATTTGGTTGTAAAAACATACCTTAAGCATATATAAAATATTTTCCATACTTTTAACACTTTAAATACTTAATTTTTGAAAAGCATCATTCGTACCCCATAACACTTACAACCACGCGATAACTATGATATGCTAACCGACGTGGAGTCACGTGGCGCTTTTAACAGACACCAACCGTGACACTTACTTACTTACAAAGACATCTCGTGGTTATGTGCGGGATATTACATCGCTAACCATAACATGAGATAATATCCCACAAAAGTAGAGGCGACGCGACAGACTTAATTTCCCCCCGAGTTAGTGACATATCCCCCCCCCCCCCCCCCCCCCCCCCCCCAAGGACTTGTCATACTAATGTGGGATATAATGACCGGGTCTAAACTTACTTATAAAAGTTAAAAGTGGGTATACTTATGGCCTTTGAAAACTTATTTTATTTTCCTTATTTAGTGCAAAAGCACAAACTCACTTATTGAAGTGAAATAAGCACAAAGTCTTAAATCTAAAATGCATAAAACATCAACCTCATATTTTGTATTACATAAGACTTCAAATTCTATTTTCTTAGTGCATAAAGCACAAAATATCTTTTTGATTCAATCGTACATAAAATCTCATGCATACACTTTTAAAATTTCGTATGGAACTTAAATTTTAAATAAATATATAAATAGCTAATAAAACTTCATATATAACACACACACACACATATATATATATATATATATATATCAATGCCAAGTGCACACAAAGAATTCATAAAACTTCATCTTTGCTTAAACTTCATTTAAAACATACAAATTGCAAAACTTATAACTTAATAAACACTTAAATTCACTTATATTAAAATCAAGAAAAATTGCCTTTCATTTCATAACATAAAACGTAGCTTCGCTTATAAAGGAGAGCTTAAAACTTAAATCGAGATCTTTATTTCTAGATAAGCTTGTACTTATAAAATTAAAAACATTTACTTTCCATATGAAATATCATTTAATTAAAATATTTCTTCAACCACCAAAATGATAAATATATTCACAAAATACTTAAGCACTTAAAGTAAGCATAGCCTTATATATACATATAAAATTTCTTTAATATTCTCCATGAGAATTTTCTTATACATTTTTCAAAACAATTGAAAATACTTCGAATGAAGTAGAGCACTCACCTTGATTCCAAGTTTCCTTAAATGGCTCCCATGGCCTTCTTCGGCTCCGATTACTTCCCTTTCACCTAAACATCACTTATTTACTTAGAATATACCAAATTGAAGTTCGCAAAACTTATTACACAAATTATAACTCAATTCAACCATAAAAGGACATATTCACTAAAAATTGTCTCTACACGATTTTCGCTTAACCCAAGCTTTCTAATTCTGATTTCTTCCATAAATCCTCCTTATTCTTGCCTAGGAACACCCCCATACACTTAAAACCATCACTCAAAGCTTGAAACAAAAAACCATAAACTCACACCCCCTTTGGCCAAATATGATGCAGCGACCTATCCCTTGGTTTTCTTTGCTCAATTCTTGCTCCATTCACCTCATTAACTCGCACTTAGGTCACCCATAAAACGGTTCTGAAAAATTCCAACGAACGGGTGACGAAACCTAAGAAAAACTTTTTTTTTTCACTACTTTTTCAATATCATTTTCACATTTTCCATCTTAAATCTTAATTCTTCTTTCCCTGATGTCATACATACTTAAATATACTCACTTAATGCATTAAAACACATACATGAGGTGGTATTTCATAATATCCATCAATGCCCTTCACTGAAAGTTATAAAAAGGCAAGTTATTTAAATTGATTTCTAACATTCTTATAAGTTTTTCATAGGTTTCCTTATCATATTTTTCAACATGGAATCATGGTTAAAACACTAGAATTTCATTGGATTCCATCATCCTTCACTATAGCCTTTTATGCCAAAACATACACCAATTTCATTTCATTCAAATTTCTTATTTTATTTCACTTGGACATTTTATCAAACACTTGATAAGCAACTCACTTTAAGTAAAACCAATTCAATACAAACTTAAGGATTCTCCCATTAAAACCCTAGCTTATTAAACTTAATCATTTCCACATGGTTTGTACTTACTTTTGATGCCATAAAACTCAACTATAATCATACATAAAAACCCCATAAAAAATCAACCAAAATCATCATCACAAACACCAACCCAATATCATTTAAACAAGCTCAAAGTTGTGAAAAACCAACCTCTTTTAGCTTGAATCTTGTGCTAGGCTTGATTTTCTTGCTTAGATTGGCTTGAAAATTTGATTGGGAGGCTTGAAATGGCATGAGAGCACTTGATCCTTCCTTTTCTCTTCATGGCGGAACCACCATCTCCACCTCTCGGTTTGTGCTTCATTTTCGGTGTGAATGGCTTCAATTTGTTGACAAGTCAATGTGTTTATACTTTTAACAATTCCATAATGACCATAATATCCCTTAATTAATTAAACTTTGGCCCTTAGCTTTTGCTTATTCCATTTTGGCCCATTTCATGTAAACTTATCTCCATTTGATCCCTACTTCACTTTCTCTTAATCCCACTTTGACCACAAGTAGGAAAACTTGTTTCATTTTAGTCCTTTGTCATACTTACTATTCACTTAATACTATTTACAATTCATTTCGAAATAAATTCCAAATTAATTCTATGATCACCCATTCATCAAATTGACTTTACAATACTCTAATTAGATCTCTTAGGACTTAATTCATGGCTTCGAAAAATATTTAAATGGAGTTTAGGTCAACCGTATTCACAATCCTATCCATAAAGGCGTTTTCATTGGGTAACTTCTAGAACCTTCGGAAACCACGCAAACGAACTCATTTTTATCCGTTTCAGTTTTATGGGGTCCTACTAATCATTCTAAACATTTTCGATTTTCCAGGGTCCATCTCCAAAATTTCACTATTCATCGAGTACTATTCACCCAAAAATACTATTCACTCGAAAATATTACTATTCATCCGTAACTAAAGTCGAGGGGTTACACAAAGTCAAAGTCAAAGTCAATTAAAAGTAGGGTTTTATTTAGTTTCCAATAAGAATTAGGATTGTATGCCTATATAAGGTTTATTAAACCTAAATTTTCAATAAGTTGCTTATGATGAAGGAAGATGCAGCCAATTATGCTTAATTGAGAGAGTGAATTATTTCTTTTGTTCATTCATGAACATTTGATCTTATCAAGCTATGTTTTTTACGATCAAAACCATAACTTATCTTCCACCTTCTCATCTATGTCTTGGAAGTGACGTCAATATCATTCTTATGATAATTTTGGTTCTTGATTATCATATATTCAATGGGTCAAAATTCTTTATAATTTTGGTTTTTGAATGACATAATCAATGTTTCAAAGTTTTCGTTATAAACCTGTTTTAATCTTTTTTAGGGTTGTGTTTCAATTTGATTGTGGGTGTCGTATCTTTATATACGGGATTCGCATCAAGAAAAATTACAAAATCAATTAAAAAGATGGTCGTTGATCTTTTTTGGCATTCATTGGTTTTCAACAAAGATCAACAGTGATGTCGATATGGCAGGGCAACCAAATAAATGTCCGATTTGGTGAACCCAACCCGATCGACTTCGATCTTGATCTGGTTGAGTTCTTCGTCGACCTTAGTTTATCCTTGGTGGACCTCCATCTCTATCGTTGATGGAAATTCAGTGAAATATTACTTTTTTAGTCACTAATATATTTTTAATTTCCATCAACCCTAACATTTTAGAAATTCATCAAATTGATCATTCTATCAGTTGACTATTAGTCAAACTTATTAGAAGAATAATTTCATTTTTTGTACCATGAACTATTTGGAATTAATTAAAAAAAAAAAAAAAAAAGATCTCCACCATCCATCAAAGTTGTAATGGATGGTGGAGATTTTATTGAGAAAGATTAAATAAAAAATAAATTAAAATTGAAACATTAAAAAAAATAAAGCGTGGGGATATTATCAAATTAAAAAATAAAATAATTGAAATCTCTATAATCCATTACAACAAATGGACATTAGAGATTTGTGTAAAAAAAATAAAAAATAAAATTTGCGAAAGAAAACAAAACAAAACAATTTTTTTAAATATATAATTATTCAAAAAACAAAACAAAAATTACAAAAAAAATAAATAAATAATTGAACCCAGATTTTCATTAAGAAAAAAATAAAAATAAAAAATTTGTTGAAGATCTAAGAACCCAAATCTTCACAAGGTCGGGTTTCACCCATTGAAAGTTCTAAAAGCAAAACCTATTGATACTGCTATTTGATTGAGGGTTTTTTTTTTTTTTTTAATAACGAACTTAACAATGAAGTATTGTAATTCACAACCATTGATACTGCCATTTGATTGCCTATATAAAGCCAGGTGCATTAGTTGATCATGCATCGAAATAAAAAATTGGGATTTATCTCTTTGATTATGAACTTTACATTTTATCTCTTTGATTAAAAAATTTAATGTCAGAGTATCGAAATAAAAAATTGGGAATTATTTATAAATCTTTCTCTATTTGTTTTCTTGTGGATTGGTGAGTATTGCTACATTGAAAAGGGAGAATCGATTTTGTCCCTTTCTTTTTTTACGACCCCAATAGCTAAAAGTCAAAAAAATCGTCAGGTGTGGATTAAGTATTTTTTTTATGAACTATTAATTAATAAAAATAATAACAAACTTTTATAGAAATTTTAATTTGATTCCTAACTTTTAATAAAATTCATTTTTTAACCGCAAAGCATTTTTGTTATGTCCAACCTCAAAAGTTTTTAAAAATGATCAACTTGATTCATTTGACCTTTTTTGTTTTTTATTATCAAACCTAAAAGAAAAGAGTAAAAGTACATTTTATTTCTAATCAGAAGATCTAACTTATATTTATTTAAAAAATTAATATTAAAAAATAAAATTTTGAATAGAGAAAACTGGACCAATAGAAAAATTACAAAATCAATTAAAAAGATGGTTGTTGATCTTTTTGGGAGTTCATTGGTTTTCAATAGAGATCAACAGTGATGTTGATATGGCGGGCAACCAAATGAATGTCCGATTTGGTGAACCCAACCCGATCGACTTCGATCTTGATCTGGTTAAATTCTTCCTCGACCTTAGTTTATCCTTGGTGGACCTCCATCTCTATCGTTGATGAAAATTCAAATTGGATCACAACTATTAATGATCATTCATCAATAGTGAAGATCCAATATATATATATATACATATATATATAGAAATGATCTTCATCGACTATTCCAAAATGGATAATAGAAATATTTTAAAAATTTTAAAAATTTTTAAATTCCTTTTCAAAATTTATATCTTTTAATAATTAATTTTTATAAATGGATATCCACCATCTGTTTCATCTAATAGACAGCAGAGATCTAAAGTGTTTTTTCTTTTTGTTTTGTATTAATTTAAATAAAGGCATAAAGGATTTGTTTATATAGTGTTTGCCACTAAATATTCTTATGTTTGAAGACAATAATACATCCAATGTTATAATAATCGATACCATTATACTCTCAGTGTAAATCTGAAATTGATAATAATATTGAAAGAGAATGGAAGTAATAAAATATAAATATAGTGGACATGAGATTTACATAATAAAAACCTTCAATGTGAGTGAAACATCCATAGATCAAGACTAGAAGGATTTTATTAAACCAACAACCTCTCTCTAACATTCTTTAAAGAGAATTACAAAAAAGGAGAAGAGAAGCTCTCAATTGAATTGAGATTTTGGGACATCTAAATAACTAAACATAGAGGCTTATTTATAGGCAATGATAGTCACCAACTTCACCATGAAGTATGTATTCAATATAGTTTACTACTTCACCATTAAGATATTGGTTAATTTTTTCAATAAACCAAATTTTAAAAATGGTAAGTGCACAAATCGTTTGATTGAATATAGTGACAAGGAAGCGTCGATCCCATGAGGAGTTATTATTTTACTTTTAATTCCAAATTTATTCAAACAAGTAAATTAAATGGAAAGAGTTGTTGAAGTTTGGTTTGAAAGTTTGATTGCAATAGGAAAACTAAATTCAAAAGTAGAAATTAATAAGAGATAACTTAGCTAGGACATCTTATCCTCATGCGAACCTTGTATATAAAGATGCGACACTCATAATCAAATTAAAACACAACACTAAGAAAGATTAAAATAGGTTTTATAATGAAAACTTTGACCCATTTATTATGTCATTTAAAAACCAAAATTATAAAGAATTTTGATTCATTGAATATATGATAATCAAGAACCAAAATTATAAAGAATTTTGATTCATTGAATATATGATAATCAAGAACCAAAATTATAACAAGAATGATATTGACACCACTCATAAGACATAGATGAGAAGGTGAGAGATAAGTCATGGTTTCAATCGCCACAAGCATAGCTTGATAAGATCACATGTTCAATAATGAATAAAAGAGAAATAAATCTCCATTCTTTTAATCAAGAAGTTGGCTACATCATCATTGTTATTGTTTGCTTAGGGTTACAAGTCTTTTTATAGGCAAAGAAATAAAATCTAGCATGAACCCTAGCCCCTATCAACTGGGCTTAACGAAACACACTCATAGGCTTAAATTAAATTTAATATCTTAGCCCAAAAAGCCTTACATAAAATTAAATAGACTAAACAAAATAAAAACCAAACCCATAATACAAATTAGGCCCAAATTAATTCAAACGACTAAATAATAGCTCAATTTGCATTAGAATTGAAGCCCAATAAAGTCCAATTGCCTTCATGATTGATAATCTTCAAGAAACCAGCCCAATTAAATCCTTCAAAGTTGATTCTCTTAATTTTGTCCCTTGTAATCGGTCCATCATTGATGCTCGAATGATCGTTAGGACAACTTTGATGAATGACTTGCTTACTTCTTGGGTTTCCATCATTCTCTCTTTACTCAAAATGATTTGTCCTCAAATCGTTACCCCATCTAATTGTCTGAAAACTTGATTGAAACCTAAAATGAATGTTAGAGAAAACCTCACACACTCCCTCACGTGTTTTACTCCACTCACTCGCATGTTTATCACTCAAGAAACCTTAAACCATGTGAATCTCGCAAATCAAAAAATAGATATGATGATGAATCAAGAATGGTGCGAACAAGAAAGAAAAATAAGGAAAAACAGACCAATATATGGATGCGGATAAGAAGAGAAAGAGATGAAACTAGTATGTGATAGACAATAAATGATGTGGAAACAAAATAACAAGGCAGAACAAATTGTTAGGCAACAAAGTCAATGAATTGACAAATCAAAAAATTAAAAATTAATGATTTGCGACAGATCACACATAAGGTTATCGATGGATGAATGATGGACAAATTAAAGAATAGAAAGTTGATGGTGGTTGGTGGTTTGCTGCAGTTTAAGACAAAAAAAAAAAAAGTATATATAATGGATGGTGGATGTTTGAAATGCAAACGACTGAGAACAAAAGACAAATAATAATAATTATTATAATAATTTGATTGATGAAGGATTGGACTAATTCAATAAAGAATATTTTAATGATAGAATTGATGAGGGTATGGCCAATTAAAGAAAAGAAACTGATGATGGCTGACGCGGCAGTTAAAGAAACAATAAAATAAAAACCCTAACAAAGTACCGACGGTGCGACAATTAAAAAAAAAAGTAGAAATAAGAAAAATTATATTGATAACTCAAACCTAAATTAATACCCAAAACTTTAATACTAACTGATGCAAACCCCATATATAAAGATTCGACACCCCCAACCAAATTGAAACAAAACCCTAAGAAAGATTAAAACAGGTTTTATAACAAAAACTTTGACCTATTTATTATGTTATTTAAGAACTAAAATTATAAAAAATTTTGACCCATGGAATATATGATAATCAAGAACCAAAATTATAACAAGAATGATATTGATGTCACTCCCAAGACATAGATGAGAAGATGTGAGATAAGTTATGATTTCGATTGCCACAAGCATGGCTTGATAAGATCGCATGTTCAATAATGAACAAAAGAGAAATAGATCTCTATTCTTTCAATCGAGAAGTTGGCTACATCATCATTGTTATTGTTTGTTTGGGGTTACAAGCCTTTTTATATGCAAAGAAATAAAACCTAGCATGAAACCCCAACCCCTTATCAGCTGGGCTTAACTAAACACACTTATGGACTTAAATTAAATTTAATGTCTTAGCGCCCAAAGCCTTACATAAAATTAAATGGACTAAACTAAATAAAAACCAAACCCATAATATAAATTAGGCCCAAATTAATTCAAACAACTGAATAATAGCTCAATTTGCATTAGAATTGAAGCCTAATAAAGTTCAATTGCCTTCATGATTGATAATCTTCAAGAAACCAGCTCAATTAAATCTTTCAAGCTTGATTCTCTCAATTTTGTCCCTTGTCATTAGTCCACCATTGATGCTGAAATGATCGTTAGGACAACTTTGATGAATGACTTGCTTGCTTCTTGGGTTTCCATCATATCCACCACTAAACAATCCTTCAATCTATGAATAATTGAATCAAGCATAATGATATTAATGCATGATGAAGACATTCACAACAAAGTATGATTAACTCAGGTCACATAAATTCTTCTTTAAACAATATGAAAATCGCTGGATGTCTACGTAGATGTATGTATTCCTAATTATAACCTAACATTATGTCAAGTAATTGGAATCCATTAAGCACTAGAAGAATATGAATATCACGTAAATCCTAGAATATGATGTCAATCCTAGGTATCTATGAATTAATGTCTCTTAATTGGTTCGTAAACAATTAATTATTGCACATTAAGAATATTCTTGTATAATGTGCAGTTTATATTCTTACAACACAATCCTAAAATTATGCTCCTAAGATGGCTGGTCAAAGAAACAAAAAAAATAGAATACAATTTAAATAGAGATAATTAATTTCATCATGCAAAAATAAAATACTTCATTAAAAATAATAATCGACTGAATTCATATTCAGGGCTTCAAGTTAGTCGTAACTCGTAAATAAATTAGTCACACATAGCTTTAAGACAAAACATAAAAATAAAAATAAAAATAACTAGAGAAAAATAAACCCAAGAGTAGCTACAGCCCAAGCTTCTAGTCTCTCTTCTTCTTTTGTGTATCTCAACTGAATGGTGAAAACATCTATTTATAGGATACTAGGGTCGGCCAAAATAGGTTTCTTAGTGAGAAAGTAAGGCAAAAACACGATTTAACAAAGGAATTCAAAGCACACAGATCTTTAAACTCAACCTAGATCCATGTTGCAACCCGAAACGGTGACAACAAAAACACACGGATCAACGCGACCCCTAACTTTATTGGGTTGACTCGAAACGGCGATGAGTAGTAGAGACAAAAGCGCCTAAATCCTACCCAACTTGATTGGCTAAGAGATCCAACTTGCAAGCACGAACCAAAACGGCGACTTTACCCAAAATGCGCACTTGGCTAGGGGTGGGCACGGTTTGGTTCGGTTCGGTTTTGGAAAAAACTTAATTGAATAAAAAATTTTCGATTTTTTTTTTAACCGAACCGAACCGAATAAACCACATGAATTCGGTTCGGTTCAGTTCAGTTCATTCAGTTTTTGGGCCTGTAATTTTGAGCCTCCAGTTGGTTTTAGGCTCAGTATACTATATAAATTACAATTCAAACAATTCAAAAGTAATAGCTCTCAATTCAAAAGTAATAGCCCTGAACATAAAAAACAATTGGCAAAACTAAAAACAATTCAAAACAACACCTAAAACATTTTCAAAACAACCCCTAATTAAAACATAGAATAGAATAGGCCAAAAGGGAGTCTAAAACATTTTCAAAACAACACCTAAAACATTATTTCACCTTTAAGTTAAAACAAAAACAAGACAAAAACTATTAGTTCATAATCAAGAAATATACTATTGATTTTTTTTTTGTTTTTAGTTCGGCTCGATTCGATTTTTTTTTAGTCAAAATCGAACTAAACCGAAAATTTTCAGTTTTTTTTTTTTAAAATTACAATCGAACTGAACCGAAAAACGAAAAAAAAAATTGATTTTTGGTTCAGTTCGGTTTTGGACCGGACCGGTTTGGTTCGATCTGATTTTTTTGCCCACCCCTACTCTTAGTTGTCATTTCATGCACTATGATCCTATAAATTACATTTTAGTCCTCATTTTTTCCCATTTTGCATTTTAGCCAAAATATTTCTGAATATTTACGATTTGATAAGGGTAAAAATAGTGAATATTTAACCCTCCGAATCTAAGTATTTGTTATCGTTTTCATATGATGTTATATGTTTTCGAGTATTTTTTCAGGAAATAAATTCAGAAGTGGTGAGCACAAGTAAACTTAAAAGTTTAGTCCAACAATGAAACGAAAAGTTAATAGGAAACAATATTGTTGGACAAGCGATTGTTGTATAGAAAACTTCTACATATTAGAGGCATCTTTGGATGAGAGGAGAAACTTATTCATAACACCCTCTTTCTTACATATCAAACAGCCCATGCCCAAGCTGCCATGCATGTTTTCTTGCTGTCAAGCACCCAAACCAGCTTGTCACATGCCTTCTTACCCACTTACCAGTATCCAAGCGCACAACACCGCCTCACCTTCTACATTAGGCGTGCACAGCTCTTTATATAACCCGCCACCCAGCATACATGCACTAGTCTCCTCTACATCAGTGTGCCTCTTTACGCACTCACCTACATAGAAGCGCACCACACAATGAGTGCCAATGCCTTTATGTAGCCCCGTAGAGCGCCTACTTGCACACTTCCATACTGCCCAACACTCCAACGAGCGCCACACATTGCCAAGCAAATGCAAAAGGGTAATTTGGACTTGTCATCATCCACTTTGTGCCCTAAACTAGATAGCCCTTAAAAGAGACGAAAGAGACCATTGGAGGGCTTTTTAAAGGGAGAGTAGCTCCTAGAGCTCTAAGGATTCAAGTTTGCCATTTTTAAGTTCAAGGGAAGGATTCACCCACACTTTGCACCATTCAACAAGGAGAAGAGTAAGAGAGGAAGATACAACCTTGAAAGAGAGGAGAGGCCATTTTTCGAAAGAAGAAAGTTTCTCTTCAACTCCCATAAGATTCTCTTACCCTTGCTTTTGTTTTTTATTGTGAAAATGTTGATGAATATGCATTTTAGGGTTGGTTTTCCTTTTGTATGTATGAATTAATTTGTTTTCTAGGGTTGTAATGTAACTAAACTATGTGGCATGACTTATCATTTATCTTTGAAGCTTGATTTCTCCATTATAATCTTTTACTTTAATTGTGCTTAATGCTCTGAAGTTAATTGATCACTAATTAGGAGATTTAGTAACCATATTGAACTTAGAAAAGGAATGTATGTGTTTAGACCCCAATTGAAGTGACATGAATAGCATGAGATAGAAATATACTTGTGTTGCTTACGCAATCATTATTGAGTAATCTAAACTTAAGGAACTCGACTTAGTTGATCCACATAGGAACATAGTGGGTTAGGTGAGCTTGAGCATGTCCACTAGACTATCAGAAGAGGCATGTGGATAAATTAGGCATTACTCGATTGAGGATTAGATGAAGATAGAGAGAAAATGGTGGATGATTAGGTTGAGTGAATTAGTAAAGTAAGTTGCGATCATAGAGCTCCTACCCCATTAGTTTAGTTCTTTATTTTTAGTTGTTAATTTTAGTTTATTGTTTGCAAGTTCATTTCTCATTTCCAGTAATTTGAATAGGTTAGTTTTGTAATAATTTTAGTACTTGACAAGTTGGCCCAATCCTCATAGAAACGATATCTGACTCATCATTATATTACTTGTGGACCGTGTATACTTGCATGGGTTTCTCGTGTGTGTGTTGTGTGAACTCAACATGCACCTAGAAATTAGCCAACAGATTTGACCCCTATTTTGATTCTTGACTTTTGAGCTTCTTCAGTTGGGATCTCTAATTTTCTTGTGCCACAATTAATTCCAAAAAATCATCAATTCTATTTTGTTCTTCTCAAAGCCTAAAATTAAATACATAAACACAAAACAAAATAAAACACCAATTCTGCTCTAAACATAACATAAACAATATGTAAATTAGGTATGAAATAATGATAATTGTAAACCCAATAAATACCCGCAAACCTATATTTTGCTAGTCCTTGAGCAAAACTAGAACTTTAAAACAATCTAAACTAAAAATATGGAAAATAAAACACAATCCATTTTCGTAGGTAAATACGATGACATTGAGAGCATGCCACAAACCTTTAAACCTCTAGGTATCCCTAGTAGAAGGAGTTGTGTTTCCTAAAGGTTTACCAGTAACGATACTTACAAATGTTAAAGATTCCACCCATAACTTATCAATATGTCACTAAATGCAAGTCAATGAAAATCCCACATATGTATGATCTTGTAGCAAGACTAAAGACCAATCACTAATAATCTAACACATAATCATCAACAATCTCATACCATTTTCAAAGCAATCTTGCTTCAAAACACCACATTCACATGTCATGGACTTATTTCACATTGACTCTAATCCTCACAAAATATCACTCATAACACTCAAGAGTTCTAAGGCAAATACTCATGCAATCATAAGTGATAGAGGTTATGTAAAGACATAACAAGCGTATTTTACATCACATATAAATATAGACATTGAAAAAAACTGGACTTTTAAATGAATAGATCTCATAAATGTAATCAAATACTAAGAACGTAGATAGAGCATGATGACATACCTCAATTTTCAAATTGGATTTCCCCCTTCAAAGATGAATAGGCTTTATTAAAAGTTGTATGAGGCTAAGATTGATTAATGGGTAAGCAATAAAAGGTCTAAGTTCACAAAGAACTTAGGATCACACCAAAGTACTTCATTCATTTTCTTCAACTCTTCATAACATTCTTTCTTTTCTTTTTTTCTTTACTATCACCCCTCTTCTTTTCTTTCAATTCTTCTTCCTTCAGTCGCTTTTCCTTTACCTTGTACATCTAGGCATCATAAAATTTGATTTGTGCTCCTCATATTTTATTTTATTTTTTGTCTATTTTTTTGTCTAATTTTTTTTTTTTTTTTACAATGACGCTAAAAAACACATTCTTTTCAGTGCATATGCCTATATATATATCATATCAATGTTAACACTTCAATTCTCTTCTCCTCTTTCACCACTTAGCATAATCCCAAGATCATAAGGGTATGACCATCTTTAAGGCAGAATAGGGTCATTTAGTAAGAGCAAACAAAGGAAAAGATTGAAAACGTTTGGCTTCTAAGGGCTCATGATGTATTTCAAATTGAAAGTAAGGAAATAAGCTTTTATGGGTTGACAATTGTCTATATCACTTCTAAAAAGTCCATCCAATTAAAAAATCAAAGAAACTCATGTTATCTATAATGATGGTTTGTTCTTTAATATTTAATGCAAAACCTATAGAGATCACTATTAAGAACAAAAGCGAAGAGTATTTAAAGAGTAGAAATAATTAAATCCCTCAAAAAGAAAAGCTTAAAAAGCTGAAATTCTCACCAAGAGTAGTCCCTACTAATAGTTCACAATTCATGCAAACATAGTATTCATCCACTCAATTAACTAAGATCATGACATTCGAAAGTCTCAAATCATGTAACATGTTTATGGTTATTCCCTAGTAAAGAAATCAAATCAAAACATGCATAAATGCTCTATCAATAAACAAAAAGTAATTAGTTAACTTACCATGGATAGAATTTAAAAACTAAAAACGAAAAATTTAATGAAAAATTCTGAAAAAATTTGAAAACTTTTACCAAAACCTAAAAATATTTTTCACTACCCCCAGACCTAAACTAAACATTATCCTTAATGTTTCAAATGTGAAGCAGAAGTAAGAGAAGAGTGAAAAACAAAAATAAAAACAAAGATAAAGAAAATTGAACGAAATTACTCGGATGGGTTGCCTCCCATCAAGCACCTTATTCAACGTCTTGGTTGGACGTCATGACTCTTCTCAATCATTTGAATATGTTGGTTCAATTAATGTCATACACTCTTGAGGCATATCCCACAGGCTTAGGCTGGTGGTCTTTCACTTTAATCCATCTCTTCTTTTTCTTAGGTGACTTCATCTCAAAATTTGACGGCTTCTTCAAATATGGAACAAACTTGTCAGCAAAAAAAAAAAAAAAAGGTATTAAAAGTGAGGATACTTTCCTTTAAGCTTCCATTTTGCTTGGAGAGGATAAGGTGGCTTGGAAGTCTTTGATTTGTCATTAGCATCAAAAGAGGTAGCCAAATGACTGTCTAATTTGGTTTCGATTAGACGTCCATGACTTCTATCTAGTGGCTTTCCTTGAGATTCTATTATCTCTTCTTTTTGCCTATGATTCCTCCATGATTCTTTCCATCAGTCACTTTTGACCTCCCTTTCTTATTCTTTTGCAACATCAATAGCAAAATATACATCAAGGTCATGAGAAGTTTTTACAGCATTAAGTATGTTGAACTTCATCGTTTCCTCATTCATTGACATGGTGAGTGTGCCTTCATGAACAATGATCACAGTCTTTGCAATTCTCATGAATGATCTTCCAAGGATCAACAGTAATTCACATCCAAGTATGGGAACTTCCTCCATCTTAAGTACAAGAAGATCATTTGAAATATTAAATTATCCACTTTAACTAGCACATCTTCAAGTAATCCTCTTGGATATCGAATCGAACGATCTGCTAGTTGAATGCTCATAGAGGTCTCCTTGAGTTCACCTATTTTCAAAGACTCAAAAATAGAAACAGACATTAAATTCACTAAAACACCTAAATCAACTAATGCCTTTTTGAACCTTTGACTACCAATCACGCATGGTATAGTAAAATTCCTTAGATTTTTGAGTTTTGGAGATAGCTTCCATAAAAGAACAATTGAAACCTCCTCATTTAGAGCTACAGTCTCTCTTTCGTTAAACTTCCTCTTATTAGTGCAAAAATCTTTAAGGCACTTGGCATACTTCGGCACTTGTTTAACTGTATCTAAGAGAGGGATGTTAATATTTACCTTTCCAAACAGATTCAAGATTTCATTGTCATTTTTCTCCTTCTTAGCTTTTATAATCCTTTCTAGAAATGACATTCAAGCGAGAACTTTAGGACTAATCTCCATGTCCTCATCCTTCTTCATCTTCTTTTCTTCTCGAGCCTTCTTATGTTTGGGTTCATCTACCACTTTCTCACCTTGTTCTTCTTCAATAGCCTCAGTGTCTCTTGGTTCATCCACTTCTTGTTCTCTAATTTACTTATCGCTTCAGAAGGTAATCGCCTTAGCATATTCCATTCCTCCTTTTAGGTTTAGGACAACTTGACTAGGCAATCTCCCCGGTTCTCTCTTGCTGGATGTGTTTGCAATTTGCCTAATTTGGTTTTTTAGATTTTTGATGTTTTGTCTTGTCTCTTGCATGAATAATGCAAGCATTTCTTCAAGATTTAATCCTTGTTTAGAAGAAGCATATTAAGCTTGTTGTTGAGGTAAAAGTTCTGATTATTTTGAAATTGTTGTTTCACTTGGTTTTGGTTGTTTTTCCACCCAAAGTTTGGGTATTGCCTCCATCCTGAATTGTATGTATTTGAGAATAGAACACTTATTGGTCTCTGCTACTGTTGTAAGTAGTTAACTTGATCTGCCTCCCCATTCAAAATAGGGCAATCATTTTATGAGTGGCCTTGATTACTTTATACCACATACACTTTTGATGAAAGCAATTGCTACACAAGATGAGTTAATTTAGAGATTTTAGGACCATAATTTTTGGTACTTACTTTGTAGATTCTAGTCTTCTTTGAAATCCTTCTGCATTGATAGTATTGCTGTGAATTTTCTGCCAGGCTTTCAAGCAGCTATTTTGCTTCATCGACATTCTTCTTTATCAAACAACCACCACTTGATGAATCCACCCTTATTCCATCTTCATTAAGCAACCTCTCATAAAAGCATTGGATAAGTAGTCGGTCCTCAATTTGATGGAGTGGATAGGAATTGAGTAAGTGTTGGTATCGCTCCTGATACTCATGAAAGGGTTATTTATTATGAGATATCCCTACAATCTCTTTGCGGATTTGACTAATCTTTTTAGCTGGGAAGTACTTAGAAAGTAACTTAACTATCAACTCGGTCCATGTATAAATTAAAGTGCTTGGCAAAGAATATAACCACTCTTTAGCCTTATCTTTCAGAGAATATGGGAATAATCTCAAGCGGATCTCTTCATCACTCACCCCCCAATATCTATTATAGCACAAACAATAAAGAAATCCTTAATGTGTAGGTGTGGATCTTCACCTGCTTTGCCATAGAATTGGGCTAAGAGAGGGATTGTACCACTCTTTATCTCAAAATTATTATTGTGGGTTGGGTAGACAATGCAATATGATTAGTCGGTTGCCATTGGTGTTGAAAAGTCCTTGAGTGGTTTTGTGCAATTGTTAATAACCTCTAGAACTACTGCATTTAGTGAATTTCCACCTTGATTTCCTTCTAGGTTTTGGTTAGCCATGTTTGCCTCTCGAGCTCTTCTTGCTTGTTGATGGAGAGTTCTTTCAATTTTAGGTTTTTATGGTTCACGAGTGACACTTCGTGATCAACGACCTTGCATAAACCTAACAAGAAATTAAAAAAATAAAAATAAACAGTAAATAGAAAATAAATAAAAAATAAACTTAAAACTAAAGCAAATAATTACTCCCCTGCATTGGCACCAAAAACTTGTTGATTATTTTTTTTAATAAACAAAATTTTAAACCTTGCAAGTGCACAAATTGTTTGATTGAGTATAGTGACAAGCAAAGGTTGATCCTACAAGAAATTATTATCTTACTTTTAATTATAAGTTTATTCAAAACAGGTAAATTAAATGGAAAGAGTTGTTGAAGTTTGGTTTAAAAGGTTGATTACAATAGGAAAACTAAATTCAAAAAGATAAATCAATAAGAAAGAACTTAGTTAGGACATCTTATCTACCATTAAACAATCTTTCAATCTATAACTAAATGAATGAAGCATAATGATATTAATGCATGATGAAGACATTCACGACAAGGTATGATTAACTCAAGTCGTATAAATTCTTCCTTAGATAATATGCAAATCACATGATGTCTAGGTAGATGCATATATTCCTAATTATAATCTAGCATGATGTTTACTTAGGTTTAATCATTAGAATCCATTAAGTATTAGAAGAATATTAATATCACATAAATCCTAGAATATGATGTCTGTCCTAGGTATCTATGACTTAATGTCCCTTAATTGGTTCGTAAGCAATTGATTGTTGCAAACTAAGAATATTCCTATATGATGTGCGGTGTATATTCTTACAATACAATCTTAAAAATATGCTCATAAAATGACTAGTCAAAAAAAACAAAATAAAATAGAATACAATTTAAATAGAGGCAATTAATTTCATCATGCAAAAATAAAAATACTTTATTAAAAATAATAATAGATTGAATTCGTGTTCAGAGCTTCAAGTTAGCCTTAACTAACAAATAAATTAGCCACACATAGCTTTAAAACAAAATATAAAAATAAGAATAAAAATAACTAGAGAAGAATAAACCTAAGAATAGCTGCAGCCCAAGCCTTTGATCTCTCTTCCTCTGATGTTTATCTCAACTAAATGGTGGAAACACATATTTATAGAGTGCTAAGGTCGGCCAAAATAGGTTTCTTGGTAAAAAAGTAAGGCAAAAACATGCAGATCCTCTACTGGGTACCCGAAACAGCGATTTAACAAAGGAAATCAAAGCATACGGATCTTTCAACCTGACCTAGATCCATGTCGCAACCAAGAACGGCAACAACAAAAACACGTAGGTCAGCATGGCCAACAACTTCACTAGGTTGACTCGGAACGACGATGAGATATAGAGACAAAAACGCCTAGATCCGACCCGCCTTGACTGGTTAGGAGATCCAACCTATAAGCATGACTCGAAATGGCAACTTTACCCCAAAACACGCTCTTGGCTATCGTTTCATGCATTGTGATCTAGAAAATTACATTTTAGCCCTCAACTTCTTCCATTTTCACTTAAGCCCAAATAATTTTGAATATTTACAATTTGACCTCTATTTTGATTCTTGACTTTCGAGCTTCTTCGGTCCGAATCTCTAATTTTCTTGTGTTGCAATTAATTCCAAAAAAATCACCAATTCTATTCTATTGTCCTTAAAACCTAAAATTAAAAACATTAACACAAAGCAAAATAAAAACACCAATTCTACTTTAAACATAGCATAAACAATAAATAAATTGGGCATGAAATAATGATAATTATAAACCTAACATAAGCATATTTACTTCATTACCAAGTAAATAATTAATATATGATTTCTTTGCTATTAAGCATATTTGCTTCACTATGAAGTAATTAATTTACTTCGCTACGAAGTAAGCTTCCTTCATTAAATTAGCCACCCATCTAGCCAATCAAATGGCTTCATGCTCTCCAATATCCTCCCATTTGAAGTCATTTTTAATGATTGGGTCATTGCATCTGCTAGGTTTTCCTTGGGGTGTATCTTTGATATGTCCACACTACCATCTTTTACTACTTCACAAACGAAATGATATTGAACTCTTATATGTTTTGTTTATGAGTGAAAGGCTGCATTCCTTGCGATATGTAAGACATGTTGATTATCACAAAATAAAGAGATTTTTTGTTGTTTGTTCCCAAGCTCCTCCAATAGCCTTGTAATCCAAATTGCTTTCTTACAAGCTTGTGTAGCCACATTGTGTTTTGCTTCTATTGTAGATGAAGCTACAATAGTTTGTAACTCAGATACTAAACTCACAACTCTTCCCATAATTATAAACACATAGCCTATAGTGAATTTTCTTTTATTGGGATCTCCTACAAAATCTAAATCCACATAGCCTTAAATAATAAACTCTGATCATTCATAAGATAATGCAGCATTTGAGGATCTTCTAATGTATCCCATAATCCTCTTCATAGCATTCAAATGCTCTCTATCAAGATTCACCATATATCGACTAACCACTCCTACTACTTGTGCAATGTTTGGCCTTGTACATATCATAGCGAACATTAAACTTCCCAACAAAATAAAGATACAGATTAAGGGCATGGGACACACACATCAGGGGATGCACGGAACACACACATTCTGGGCATAAAAAACACACATTTAGGGTCGAAACACAAACTTTTAGGGTACAGAACACACACTTTCAAGGTGTGAAATTACATTTCTCAAACCCTTCTTCCTATGCCAATCCCAAAACCAAACCAAAATACAAGCACAAAAACATTTCCTCAACCATTATATTCATATGAATGTGTAAACCTTCATCAAATTCAAGCTAACTATTAGCCTAGTTGGCCAACTAAATCTTAAACCCTTCTTTTTGTACAAAATTCAACCTCAAACTCAAACCAAAATATAAGAAGAAACTCATTTCCTTAACCATTCTATGCATATGAATGTGAAAACCTTCATCAAATTTGAGCTACATAAACCTTCATTCAATTTGAGCTAAATACTGCATTTAAATGGGTTTCTTACCTCAAACCGTTGAGTGTATCCCCATCGAGGTGTCGACGTCCTTAAAAAATGAACGAAATAGCTTCCAAAATAAACAAAATAGCTTTAGATATTTGACAAAAGTGTTGGTGAGATGAAAGAATGTAGAAGATATATGAGAGTGAAGTTGAGAGTGAAGTGCATGCACTTGAGAGTAAAGGAGAATGAAGGATTCTTTCAACAAATTTGAAATAAAAAATAAGAGATAAGACTCATAAAGCTTTTAATGAAGGGTAGTATTGACTTTTTAGCTAGGGTGGTGCTAGTAAAATTGAAGTAAGCTCTTTGGTGCTAGTTAAATATAAAGGTAGTTCTTTGGTGCTATTTGGTGTCATTTACTCTATTAATAATTTACTTGGAATTGCTTGAATTGCAATAACATAATAATAAGAAATTGAATAACCAAGAAATTCAAAGTGTTACAAAACTATCGACAAACTAATATGGAGATGTATAAGCCAAACAAGTTGTCGCAATTATTTACAGACAAAATGAGAAGTGAATATTCATGAAATGCCAAGTGAATCAAGACCTTTATTTTGATTTAGTGTAAATTCTCTCAGTATATGGTCACGTTTCCTCCTCATCAGATGAAATAACCATTAAGACACTTTTAGTTCCACATGTGTTGGCCTCATAATGCAGTAATCTCTTAGTTTTATTGTATTCTTCATCCATTGCTTGTCCATCATTTTGATTGGTTGTGCTAAATTTGTCAATAGCAATGCAGGGTTAAGTTATGTTGGGATTTGCAGATATTGGACATACCCACAATGTTTCACTTCATACTTATGGCCAAAATTTGGAGTACAGAACACAACTGTGTAAGATGTGAAACCATCCCTAAGTAGCTCAAATTGTGAACAATCATGATACCCTAATACGACATGATCCAACTTAATCAAATGATTTTCTTTGTACTCTCAATAACCACGAAGGATAAAAAATCCATCAAGTTCAAATGGAATACCATGACTGGTTTCGATATGGCACTTATAAGGGATTGTCATATAATAACTGTCATCACAATGATATCTCTTAAATGCAATAATAGCATATAAAGCGAATCCCAGGAGATTATAGTTACACCAATTATGTAGAGGTATTTCGCTTTGATAGTGGAACCACTCAGGTATTTCACTTCCTAGATAACACATGCCGAGATCAATCCCCTTTTTGTACTACTATAACATGAAAATCGCAAATAGTTCTACGAGAGATGTGGAGAGATATTTTAATTTAAAAAATGGACGTTTTAACACCAAAATAGAATCCAATTTGTAATTTTATAGTTATTTTATAAGAGATTATATAAGAAAGGGATAATCCCAAAAAACTTTTTGTAGTTTGCAAAAATGTTCAATTTACCACTTATGTTTTAATTTTTATCCAAAATTTCTCTTGACACTAATAAAAATACTCAAAATAGTCTTTTAAAGCATGTGAAAAGGCAACAATGCCCCTGAGGGTTACAAATTTTATTAGGTTGACTTGGTTGACCGTTTGACTTTAGGGGTAAAATGAGAAATGCGATAAAAAATTAATTTAAACACAAAAAATAAAATAAATAATATTAAATATAAAAATATAAAAATATAAAGATATTTCTTGTTTTAAAAATAAAAAATATATATATAGAATAAAAATCAAATGTAAAGTCAAATTTAAATTTATGGGATACTAGGATCTAGTCTCCCATGGAGACCAAAATTTTTTTTATTTTCTTTATTTGTTGTTTTTTAACTAAATTAAAAATATATTTTTTAAAAAATATTAATTTTTTTTTTAAATAAAAATCTCAGGATTAAAATTATTTTTTTACCTTTTATATAATTTTTTTGTTAATTTATTAACGTTAAAGGGGATTTTGGAAAAAAATGAAAACTTATATGGTAAAAAAAAACATTTTTACAAACTATAATAGGTTTTTTTAGGATTATCCCTATAAGAAATGTCAGAAAGTAATGACTGACTCTAATATATGAAAACAGATCAAGCAACACAAATGAAAGGCATGAAATAGAAAACACAAGATAATACTTCTTTTCCAATTTGATTCTCTCCACAAACTTACAAGGCATTATAAGGTTTTATAATGAAAATCTAGAACGGACCATTTTATTACATTGATGTTTCAGTTCATCGATATATATATTTTTTTATGCCTATATCTTGAAAAAAGAGGAGCCGGTAAAAATTCACATCATACATGTATCTTCCAACGTCTATAATAAATTTATTCATGAAGCAGCAACAAGAGATAGATAAAAGGATCGAAAGATTAATTGAGATAAGCATTTGCCATTTCTCCTGTTTCCATATGTTGAATTATTTGTCGTGTCTATTGATAAATATGCGGCTAAAATATGGAACTCCATTCATGCAATGTTCAGTAACTATTGTGCAAATTTAGATGCATTAGGTGATGATTGGAGCTGCTTGCAATTTATTGCTTCTAAATACTCTAGACCTGATGGGAGGTTTGTTAATGATTGAAGCATATTGCAATCGTTTACATAAAGCTTTCTCAACTTTGAAAGTTGCTTCATGCTTTTTGGTAGACTCTCAAACTCGTTGCCATCGAGCTCTAATTTTTCCAATGAAGACAAACAACCAATATCTTCTAGGAGTTCCATTAGATTGCAATTATTTAGTAATAATTCTTTTAAAGAGCATAATGTACTCGATAAAAGATGGAAACGTCAAGCCTTTGCATCCAGACAAGTGTAATCTTCAGATTTTTCTTAAATTTATCACGAAGGACATTGTTACCTCTCTAATTACTATTCCAGATAAATTAATTTCTTTAAGGAAATCCAATTTACAGATGTTGAAATATGCTTGAGACTCGCACAATCAGATAGATCTAAAACAAAAAGTTCTGGTTAGATTTTCAATGAATGAGGGAACTTCTTCTACTCTAGTCCATCTCAAACGTAACTCTTTTATTTTCCCTGAAATCTGTGGAAACATGTTCAGATTGGTGCAGAAAGAGAGATGAAAAGTGATAAGAGATTTGAAATGCACGTTTCCTAAAAAACTTCTTAGACATTTATAGCCCTCGATGTACAGATAATTGTGGGTTACTTTTCAATTCCCATTTTAAGTAATAAACCTTGCAAGTATACGAATCATATAGATGTTGTATAAGGGTTGTGGGATCTTCTCCACGAGGACATGGGACTCGATTACCAAACTAGTCCTAGATGAAATTAAACAAATAAAAACGAGCAAAGTGTGCTAGGATTCCAAATTTCATTTAGATATAGAAATTAATTATCAAAGCATCGAAGATTTATCAATTGTATTTGTTGCTAGTTTATCATTGATCCTCTTAATACATCTCTTCCCAATAATGCATTGAACATTCTCTCATCCACCAATACTTATCTTCTGATGGCTATCGAATGAATGAGGGCTCATTAAGTTCAAGATAATCTACTACCTATGTTGGATTGGTATTTTTATGGGATACTAGCTATCACTTGAGCACTCATGACAACCCGACTATCACACGAGTGACCTATTTCTTTTTCCTAACCTAGGGTAGGTATTTTATCAAGCACTTTATTTACTATTCCTTCCGGTGTCAACACATAAACTCAAACCATATATATGGTGGCCAATGACATACAAGCATTAAGTTCTAAACCCCTACTCAATATACACAACATCCTTAAGCAAATGATAATAAACTCTATTAACATTAAAAATATATATCCATTATCATCCTAACACAATATGAATTTATGGTTACATATAATGGAAATAATTACAAGTACAAAAGAAAAATTGAGAAAGCAACCCATGAACCTCGCTCTTTCGAGTTTGAATCCATGGAGCTCATCTCTTTTGAGTTCGAACTCTTGCGTCCTTTTCTCCGCTCATGCAAAATTTCTCTCTAAAGCATGGGTGTAGGATGTTGATGGGTGATGTTTTAAAGGTGAAATGGAGGTGTGTGAGATGAGAATCAAGGGTGAGAGAAAGGGCATGGGAGCTCCATTCCCATCCCCTTACAATTACTAAAAATGTGGGCTTTGGTCCTTTTCAAAGGTGTGGCAGTTAGGGTATGGATTAAAGGGTGAAAAGTCAAAAATACCATTGGAAATGTTCTATTTCACATTATTGGAGTGGGCTGGCAGCATGTGGCACTTCTTGTTGCGCTACTTGGTGTGTAAACACACTTCTATGTATGCTTGGATGACAAGAGTGTGCTAGTTAGCGCACAGGTTGGTGGGGAAGCGCGCTAAAGGGAGCCATCTCTAACCCTTGCTCATTAAAATGGTCATTTCTTTCTTATGGATCTCTAATTCATGAACCATAAGTTATGGAAACTAGATATTTGTAGCTTTAATTTGATGGTTGTAGCTTACATAAGTCAAACCAATGACTCTACACGAGCTCTTATAAGTCAACCCATCTTTTAAGTCTGAAAATCCATAAGTCCACAATGTGTGTACATAATTTTGTTGAAATGCAACTGCTAGGTGACAAGTTCAAGAGGATAGACGATTGTGTAAGGATCATTGGTGGCTTGTTTTTAGTCGAGGTTTAAGATTACAAGTGTGTTGGTTTTTCATGAGATAAAACTAGATGATTTGTTGATATGTTTGAACAAATTAGATTACATTTGTGAGTAACATAGCTGGTAAACCCTCAGGAGACTATAACTCCACCACTAGGTACATAAAGGGGTTTAAAGGCTTGTGCCTTATACTAAATGTCATTGTGAAGATATATGAAAGTGGTTGTGTAAAATGTGAATAGAATTTTGTGTTTATGTTTTTTATTGCCTAATTTGCTCTAAGGTGAGTAAAGAAGAGGTTTGGGGATATTTGATAAATGCTAAAATGTAGCATTATTTTATACTCTTAACCCTAACTTTTGTGATGAAAACTAAAGTAAAATTCACTTTAATAGATGATTTTCTAAAATTTGTGTAGGTTTTTAAGTCAAAGGCTTCATTGTAAATTTTGCAGATTTATTAGGCAAAAGTGTAATAAAGAGAAAATTGAGGCCTTAAAACATAATTTAGCAGAAGAGCAGTAGCCATGCTAAAAGGGTTGTGGGCTAGGCCCACTTTAAGGAAAAGGCAGACCCCCGACGTATGGGTAGTGAGTACGGGTCATATGACGGAGCGGTTTCAACTCATGTGGCATGGGGCACGTATGTAAGTTGTGAGAGTTGGGCAGATTGTAGGCCATATTTGTGCAACTTGGTTTGGGTCATGAATATTGCGAAGTAGATCAACGTGGTGAGGCCCATGTATATGTGTCCAGTGCATTAATTTGGTAAAGCAGATTTGGTGAATATGCTAGGGAATATTCCTAGGCATATTCCTCCGCTCATGCCTACAAATAGAAGTCCCTTTTTACCATTCAAAGCATGCAAATAAAAGAGAAGAAATAAAACAAAGTAATCAGGTTCGAGTCAACCAGTCAATGAGTAGATTCAACGCTACTAAGTAGTGAATAAATTCTATTGTATTCACTGAAAACGTTGTCTTTACTTATTTTAATTGCTTTAATTTTCAAAAGCATGTCGAACTAATTTTGTTAATCTAGGGCTATAATGTAGCCTAATTATTTCTCACCTATTCAATGATTTTATTTTATTTTTAATTAATTATTGGGCAAATTGCACAAATTCCCCTGAGGTTTGGCATAATTAAAGAAAAATGATGATATTTGGGGAACTTGCACTAAGACTACCTAAGTTTCTAAAAACTTAGCACAAATCTCCACTACCATCAGTCAACCATTAGTCAACTACCGTTAAATCAAAATTATGAAGGGTAAAATGGTCAATTCGCAACTAATAAATATTTTAATTAAAAAATAATATTTTTAATTACTAAAATAATAATATAATATTTTTTTTAAAAAAATTCAACTTAATCTTCTACCTCTCATCATCTTTCTCATCTCTATTTTCATCTTCTACATTCATCAAAATCATCATCTCCATCATTTTATTCAAACCAACATCACCCAAATTAAACATCATCATCATCAAACCAAACATCTCCCAAATAAAAAAATAAAATAAAATAAAATAAAGTTTATGAAGATTTTGAAAAAAAAAAAAAAAAATTAGGAGATGGCAACCAATCTCCACCGTCGGACGGTGGAGACGCTTTGGTCTCCATCTTAGCATTCAATGTGTATTCCTGAATAATCTCATTTTTCAATTATTCAACGATTTGGTCTCCAACAATGGAGACCAATGCTAGTCTCTAACGATGGAGACCAATTAGTGTCAAGACCCGATCTCCAACACATCTTCAACGATGGAGACCAAGGTCTTCAATGATGGAGACTAATTGGTATCCATCGTCGAAGATGCGCTAGAGACGCGATCTCCTATAAAGACCAGGTTTTGGTCTCCACCGAAGATCAATTCTGGTCTTTGGCGATGGAGACCTGTTTCCTAGTCTCTCTTGTTAGAGACCAAAATTTGGTCTCCATTAGAGGCCAGGGGTCTGCCATGGAGACCCTTTTTTTTTAATTAAATTAAAAATATATAAATATAAATATTATATTAATTTTAAAATTATAAAAAATGAAATATTGACTTTAAATTTGACTTGAAGGGTTTTTT
This sequence comes from Nephelium lappaceum, assembly GCA_021234005.1. Lineage (NCBI taxonomy): Eukaryota > Viridiplantae > Streptophyta > Magnoliopsida > Sapindales > Sapindaceae > Nephelium > Nephelium lappaceum. The sequence goes on from CM038006.1 coordinate 17,989,953, forward strand.
AGTCTTTTTGTACCTTTGACCATTGATCGTGAGGATTTAACAATTGTTTACTAACAATAGGGGAGGTTTGTGCTAAGTTTTTGGAACCCTAGGTAGTCTTAGTGCAAGTTCTCCAAACATCATCATTTTTGTACAATTAGGTCAAACCTCAAGGGAAGTTTGTGTAATTTGCCCTTAATAATTATTTTTATTCACGTATCTCGTTCTTTTGGCATTTAATGCTACCAATGGATTGAGGCATGTTAATTGGTTTATCTTGGGGTTATGATTCGCTTGGAAAAGATATTGATAATGAAAAAAATATTTTGTTTTTTAGTGCTTATAAATCAAGCTTTTGGGATGAGAATTCGGGGTAAATCTAGTGTTTCTGATGATTTTTGGGAATTATGTGCAGATTGAGAAAAACAAAGGAAAGTTGGCAATTCAAAAGAAATTGAAGGGTTAATTGGAGATTTTTTAGGGGTTCCTGCTCGAAGTAGATTCCTTTTGGTATAGAGAAGAGTTCAATTCAAATTAGAAGATTATCCAGAAGAATTTGATCAAAGTTAGAAATTTATCCAGAAGAGTTAGAGATAGAGATCAAATTTTGGGAATGGATAAGGATAAAATTTAGAAGATAAAGATCGAATTTAGTGAAGGTAAGGATGAAACCAGAAAGATAAATATTGAAGAAGAAGATGAAATTAAATTGAAGTGTAGAAATTGATTTTAATCGAAGAACAATTGCATGAAGAATTGTGGAGCCACGGCTTGTGAAAGGAAGATGGAAACCACACCGAGAAGCCGCGTCAACAAGGAGCGCTAGACACAGGACGTTGCCGTGGGGAGTGACGAAGCGTCCACAAGCCACGCCATTGTTGCTAGGAGTTCACGCATGTTCTAAAGCCACGCCAATTGCCTACATCACCGATCGCTGGTTCTAAAAGCTTAAAGTGTTCACGAGTCAACTGACCACATCGCATAAAATGCGGAGAGATAAAGACAAAGCTCTGACATAATTTCTCGGCAAAATTGCTAATAGGCCTTGGGAAAGCCTCAAAAAAGCTCAACTTTGCACCTATAAATAGGACAATTTCTGAGAAAATCATAAATTTTTTTATCAATTGACTAGAGTTAGTTTTAAAGTTAGTATCAAGTGGGAGCAGATTCGCTCAGGAGCATTTTTAGAGCAGATTCAAGTGGAGGAGAAATTAGTTTATTTTCTTTTCTACATAGCATTTTATAATGGAAATTGTTCTTATTGAATTTGTTTCTTTTGCTTCAATTATGCTGAATTAATTATCTCGAATCTGGGCTACAGTGTAGCTTAACTATTATCTTAATTTATTCAATGATTCAAGAATATTTTATAATTGATTTTTATTTTTGTATTATACTTTATTGATGTTTAATGCTATCAATTAATTAGCACCAATTAATTGATTAGATCTTGTGGCCATAATACATTCGAGAGAGGTATTATGTTTAGAAATCAATTGAGTAGTATAATTCATATAGGATAGATATATAATTGTATGGGTTGTATAGTTGTGTGAGATAATTTATTCTTTATGAATTCAAGTTAATTAATCTACATAGAGATATAGTCAAGATAGTAAATTTTTGCATGTTTGCTTGATCATCGAGAGAGACTTGCAAATATTTTAGAATTGTTTGATTAAATACAAAATAGAAATTATCTTTAGGCTGAGGAGAATAAATTAAATAAATAGTTAAGTGAAATTATATGTCTAGATGCTTGTCAACTACTAATTTCTATCAAAGTTTAATTGTTGTTTTAATTTTCTGAATTTAATTTCTCATTTAATCAATCAAATTCAATGGTTTGGATAAAGTTGATTTTAATCAATTTTGGTACTTAGTGTGCAATTTGAGTCTGTCCATGTGGGTTCAACTTAGACTTGCTATTTTTTACAAAGTAGACCATGTATACTTGCACATGCATATATCTAAAGCATTATTAAAACAGCCGCTCAAGTTTTTGGCGTCGCTCTCAAGGATAGAGTGTCAAATTTTTGCATTAATATCAATACTAGTAAAAACAATTTTAATGCAAACAATTTTCTATTCTTTTTCAAGTACTTTCGAACTTTGTATGTGAAGATTGAAAACTGTTGGACTTCTACCTTTTGATAATGAAATCGAAAGGACAATTAGGAGAATAACGAGAGCTAGAAGACTTAAGGAATCAAGAGATAACATGGAGACAATTAGAATCCACCTGAAGCTCTAAAAGTATTGAAGGATTATGCAATACCATTAGTTGAAGGGATTCATTAAAGTATTCGCCACCCGACGATTCTGGCGAACAACTTTGAAATCAAACTGGGGATTATTCAGATAACCCAAAATTCAATACAATTTGGAGGTTTATCACATCAAGATCCAAATGATCAAATATCTAACTTCCTGGAGATTTGTGATACATTCAAGAGCAATGGAGATTCAGAAGATGCGATTAGGCTAAGGCTTTTTCCATTTTCATTGAACGATAAGGTAAAAAGTTGGTTAAATTTACTACCACAGGGATCCATTATAACATGGGACATCGTGGCACAGAAAATCTTGGCTAAATACTTCTCTCTCATCAGAATAGCAAAGCTGAGGAATAATATCACTTCGTTCGTGCAAACAGATGGGGAATCTGTTTTTAAAGCTTCAGAGAGATTCAAGGAGCTTTTTAGGAAATGTTTTTATCATGAGATATCTTAGTGGCTATAATTTCAAACATTCTACACTAGTCTAACAAAAAATACAAGGGTCACTATTGATCCAACAATTGGTGGAGCATTAATGGGTAAGTCATATGAAGCTACTTATAATCTGTTGGAAGATATGACATCAAACAATTATCTATGGACTAATGAAAGATCTATGCCAAGAAAAGTAGTTGGAATGCATGAGCTTGATGCAGTCACAACATTAACTACACAGATATCTACTGTAGCCAAGAGGGTTGATTCATTAAGCATGAATATAAGATGTGTGAACGTGATTCAAAGCTAAAGCATTATTTGTAAAGGGTGGTGGGGAAATCATGCAATGGAAAAATGCATGAACACTCAAGAGTTAGTTCAATATGTGGAAAATTTTAACAGGAGCAACATTCCATTCTCAAACACCTACAACCTAGGATGGCGTAATCATCCTAATTTTTCGTGGAAACCAAGTCCGAAGCAAGTTCAACAGATGAAACCTATATATCTGTCAAGTTTCCATGGCAATCAACATCAGCAACAACAGTTCCATCCATAGGAGAAGAAGCCAACAATAACATCTTGTTGCGGTACATATCAAAGAATGATTCAATAATGCAAAGTTAGCAAGCACTAATGCATAATCAGTAGGCTTTTATAAGAAACTTAGAAGTTCAATGGGGCAACTTACTAATGCATTTAACACTAGGTCGTAAGGAGTTCTTCCTAGTGACACTGAACAGAACCCAAAGAAGGATGAAAAAGAGCAATACAAAGCTATCACTTTAAAAAGTGGTAAAGAGCTAACAAAGAACAATCACAAAAATGTTGTTGTATCTGAACCTATTGAAGAAGAAGAGGTTGTAGAGAAGAAGACTCAAGAAGAAGAATAGAAGACAAAGCAGGATGAAGTTGTTAAGTGTTGGGTTGTTAATTATCATTATTATATTCCCTAATTACCTATTATTTATGCTATGCTTTTTAATAGAATTAGGTACTTTTATTTTATTTTGTGTTTTAGTGTTTTAATTAGGTTTGGAGAAGAAATGAATGGAAATTGATGGAATTTTAGAAGATAATTTCAACAAAAGGAAATTAAAGATCCAGCCCGAAGAGCTCTCGATTTGGAGAAGTTTGAAAGATTTTAAAGTTAGGGGCTTAATTGCAAAGTTTGAAAATTATTGAAGCTAAAAGAGAATTAAAAAAAGTTCAGAGGTAGAATATGTAATTCACTAGTCAAATCAGAGTAAAAAAAGGTGTAATTAATGTGCGGCAAGTTCATGTCACAAGTTTGAAGTTGCGACATGAAGGCGTGTTAGGACCCACACTAAATCCCCTTGTGGAACCCGATAGGAGTTCCGAAGCACCCTGACGAAACTCAATCGAATCCTCATTCTGGTTCAAAAAGGGTCTCGTTAAGGTACCGCTCTCACTTAAAATTCCTTTGCTTGTGGAAACGGGTGTAAAATGTTTTTCTTTTTAGTGTACATTTCAAAATCGGGTTATAAAAATTTTAGCAACATAATGACTGTTTTTCTAAAAATTTCACCCCGCGAAACTTCAGAAAATATGTACACTTCTATAACAACTAAATTCTCAACTTCTGGGCCTCAGACTCTCTTTTCATTTTTCCACAAATAAACCACAAATATGCTTTCAATTAAAAATAAAACTTGAAAATCATTTCATTTACACAGAAGTGTACTATACATGTCAAAATATAATATTTACGAAATATACATCAAATCATGATTAGTTATGCATGAACATGATATCTCAAAATAAACAAGTGCAGTGGCATCATGTCTTCAGCCTACCTACACGTCCGATGGAGCCATTTCTGATTGACGGCTCATACCTACACCTGGGGAGAATTTTTCAAAAACATGAAAAGAGTGGTGAATATTTAACTTAGTGAGTAGGTAAACTTTTGAAGCTTACCTACTTCGCTGATGGTCAACTCTCTTTTTATATCCCTTCACTTTCATACCTACTTTTTATCGTTGGACTCCTTTTCGTCTTGTCATTTTCACATTTCCATTGTCTCCCACTTTTTGTCCAAACGATTCAGATTCGAGGGACACATGGCTTCTTCTCGTTCATCCTTCCTTTGTAGGTCTATATGGCAAGCTGTTGGCCTTTCCTTTTTCTCCTGCAACCTAGTGTCTGTCACCTCTGATTGCTTGTCAACCTTAAACCGACACTAGGCCTGATCTCCATGTCATTTTAACCAGACAAAGGGCCTATAGTTGTAGGGGACTCTATTTGAATTTTAAGATTAGGTTTTCCTTTGGTTCACTTTCTCCCCACTTGGGAGAGGCACCTTCGTCCTTTTCTTATTTCTTTTGTTGGGTAATTGAACTTGGGCTATGACTTCCTTTTGGATTTGTCTATAAAATTTAATTTTGGACTTTATTCCTTGGGCTAATTTTCGATTAATGTTTTTGGGATTTAATTGAATTATAAAGAGCTAATTTTCCTGTAATAAAGATATTTTACAAGTATATTAAGATACGTACAGATATACTGAAGGATTAGATATTTCTCATGGTGGCATCGGTATCTTCAACGCATGGATAATATTGAATATTGCATCAATGTTTTAAACCATGTGTTAAGCAGGGTTGCCTCTGACGATTCCAGACTTGTTTTGATTTGATGTTTACAATACAGAGACCTTCTAACTTTAAGATTAGGAAAATGACTCTTTTGTCCAATCTCTGTTCAAAATTCACACACAACCTTCAGTTTCTTCGACCAAGCAAATGGGGTCTCCTGATGGGGGTACGAGCACCTTTGCCAAAGGTTCACTTGTAGAAGCGAGTAGCAAGATGGATGGTTTACGAGGTGCATGGTTTGTGGGCAAAATCTTGGAGACACCATTATCTAGTCTTCGAAGGAGTACAAGGACAATGACCTTTTTGGTGGAGTTCCAAAGCTTGCTTTCCAATGATGGGGAGGAGCTGTTGAGAGAGCATGTCAGTTTCCCCTCTTTAAGGCCTCTACCTCCACCACGTCATGAACATGAGGAGTTTCAAGTGAGTGAGGTGGTGGATGCTTATCACAATGATGGTTGGTGGGTTGGGGTGGTGTGTCAAGTCTGGGAGGAAGAGGAACCAAAGGCCTACTCTGTTCTCTTTGACAACCCACCTGATCTCATCAAGTTTCCCTCTTCACAAGTGAGGGTGCATCTGGATTGGCTGGATGGCAAGTGGGTTAAACCTCCAAGCAAGGTATTATTTTGCATGTGTCCTTTTTTGTTGATTATGGAGTTCAAAGTTGTTTCCTTTGAGTAAAAGTTCCTTCCTTTCTTGGTTTAAGTTAAATGTTGATGCCTTAATATTGGATGATTATTTATCTGCCCATGTAATGTAACCACTCAGACACAAACTGTTAGATCATGTTTATTGCTGTTTAGTTTTTTTCTTAATTGTTTCTGTTTAAAGTTTTATTTCATGAAATGTAAGCTGCTGGTCTTGAAGTTTTTGTTTTTATGACTGTTCTTGTTTTGAACTTCTTCTTCTTCTTTAGTGTTAACTATTTTTCGTTCATGTGTTATTGTGTTTTATTCTGTTAGATATAATTGCTTTGTTGTATTGTAGACCAAGTTTCAGTGACATGTAGCATCAAAGGGGGGTTTTGTAGCCAAAATCCGGTTTTTCTTTCATTATGTTAGAGAAATTTCTATTAGAATCTTATCCAATGTTATGAATTGGAATATATTACCATCAAATGTAATGTACTTGTCATGGCTCACAATTCTTTGGATTATATAGCAGAGTCAATTTCCATGTGCATATGACAATATATTCGCTACATTTTTTAAATGTGAGAGGTTCTTGATTCTTTCTATTGATTTATTCTAGGCAATTAATTATCATGTTTACAGTGCAGCTTACGTTTCCATGTCTATTCGGGTTGTAAGATCGATGTTGTCTAGTCGATTTCAAGATAGTATCTTTGTTAAGGTGCTAAACCACTGACAGTTACCTTTGATATGGACTGATTCCTGAACAACTGAGACTGCTTATGGGGTCTGTAGTGAAAATTCATACTCACCCTGGTAATCTTTGAATATTTCATCTCTCCTAGCAGTATTGACGCTTGTTATTCTACTTTTTTGTTATGTTTCCATTATGTGGTTCAAGTTTCGATGTACAAGGATTACATTCGTTATGATAAACAATGACATGTGCTTAGTATTCTTTCATTTTATGCAGATACTAATCTGTTTTAGGTTTATTAGTTTTTATCTAGAAAAATGGCTGTCAATTATATGATGTTGTGGGTTGTCAACCACATTTGTGTATGCCATTGTGAAGGTGAGGCCCTGTTTATATGACGGTATAGGCTTAATCTACCAAAAGAAATATACCAAGGATTATTTATGGCAACTTTAATGATGTCCAGTACTAATTCTAAAGCAGAAAATGCGGCTGAAGGTGGCTGGAACTAGCAGCGCGAAGCGAAAGAGAGGAGAGCACCCAAAACCCTTATTTGAAGGTACAAAAACTATATCTAGTGTTGGATAACTTGAAACTGCAATGTTTCCTTAAAGATGTATTCTCTTATTAAACGATATGCATTATGTTTGACAGTCAAGAAATGTGATGGAACTCAAGGTATTGTTGATAAAACAATTGTAGAGGACTATACAACTACTGGTCTTGAATTAGCTATTTTTGGAGAACCTACAGGTACGAGGGCCTCTCAGCCCAATAATCTTTACCATTTTCTTTGAAGTTTCAGTTGATGGCTGTAAGACGCCAATGAAGAGTATTCATAATTCATCTCATAGTTCACCTTAAGAAGGTTACTAAGTTCTTTTTCATTTCATGTTCCTCAGCAAGCTGGTAATGGTGTGTTGTATTGTTTCCTAGAAGAAAACACCATGCTAAGTTTTCCACACATTACTTTTATGATGCAAAGAGGCTCTCATGGCAATGCAGTTTCTTTCTAAATAGAAAAAACTAACAATAGTTAAAATGGACATGTCTCAAGAAATATTACTAGGAGAGCTGGAGAGGCAGCGTGTAACAATTTTAAATGTGACATATCATAGATATTATGTACATAAGAGTACAAACAAAAGCTACTTTCCTTGTCTATGCTTGGAGACTTTGTCCATGTAAATAAGTAAATAAACATCTTAGACTCGGGCTTTTTATCCTTTAATTTGTAATATGTAGTAACTCTCTATTCTTTTGTTCGGACTGCATTTTCTGGTACTCGGTGCCTTAAGTTGCTTTTTCTAATTATTATTATTTTTTTTTGGGCTTTCAATGTGCATAAACAGAAAAGGCTGTAGAACTTATTGATTCAAGTTCCAAGACTAAAGATTTTGGGATAGCCATTGTACCAAGCAACATGGTTGATGTTAATGAACCTATACCTACATGCCCTACAACAATTGTGGCTGACTCAAGTAAGTTAAAGTGAATTTCATTATATTCCCACTAGTAGAAATTTGCTTGATTATGTTCGTTTTTACCGTCCAGGTAATTACATTGGTTTTTGCTGTCCAGTCGTTTGCGATAAGACTGTCAATCAGTCAAGTGAGGGCAACGGAGGACTACAAGACACTGTTGTGCAATGTGATGCAATGACAGCTGCGACTGATGATACGCCATGCAAGAATCAAAGTTTCCGATTCTTTGAAAACAGTTTGTTAGTATTGAGTTTCATTCAATCTATGGAAGTGTTTCGATTGATGCCACAGGCACCTCATTTCCGTCCTTTAAATGAATGCAATGAGATATTGCGGGAAGGGTTAGCCATCGGACAGTGGGTGACTTTTGCTAAGGTGGCAGAGCAAATATCACAATTACAAGTAGATGCTTCAAGTAGCACCTTTAACAGCATTTTCGAATGTCTTCTTGAGCTAGAGTCAAATGGCTTTGATGTTAAGGCTATGCGAAGCCGTCTTCTTGAGTTGCAATCAATGAAAGAAAATCAAGTGGAGCTTCAAACAAAGTTGGGAAAACTTAAATGTGAAATTGTGGAGCGGAATCGCAAGGAAACCGAGATCAAGGCAGAGTTGGATGATGCTATGAAGGAGCTGAAAATGTTGGAAGAAAAGATAAAGTTGGTAGAAGAAAAGAAGAAGGCGCTTGTATGCATGATGGAGAAAAAGGATTCTGAGATTACTAAGTTGAGATCAATTGATGATTTAGTTAACGAAAAGACTCGGCAAGTTGAACAGAATTTCAAAACTCTGGCCACTTCCCCTTGGTGAACAACTGGTATTCTCTGATCCTCCTTCAGGTTTTCCCGTCGCAGGTTCATCTTCTAATCACTGACTTTTAACATGGAAGATGCAACTACAAAAACTTGACAGGCTCGTGTGAGCCATGGTTTTTGGTGAATGTAGCTATATATATATATATATAGGAGCAGAGAATCCCAGTCAGTGTATATATATATGTATAAATGTAGAGAGAGGGAGCTGTGCTGTGGTCAAAGTTGTTTTTGATGAATGACGATGAATATGCTGATTTGGTAACAAGTGAAATTATGTGTATACTATAATCTTGCTTTTATGGAAAATGCTGTTAGGGAGAGAATGATTGGTAGAGCAAACAATGGTTTTTGTGAATGTTATAAGTTCTAGTTATCATTTTAATATTAGAGCAAACAATACTGTTAAGTCAAATACAAACGCTTTAATGTTTTTTTTTAACAGAATACCCTAAGTTAATAGCAAATGTTAGTCAACATTAACATACCGAAAGATAGTTTGGTTAATTTGTAAGGAAAATTATATTAAATTTAAAAAAAAATAAAAAATAAAAAAATATAAATATAAATTTTAATAATATCTTTATCGTTTATTTTAAGATGGACGATGAAGATTAATTTTTTTTTTTTAAAAAAAAAAATTCTTCATCAGCCACTCATCTTGATAAGCTTTAAACCTAAACAAAATACAAACTAGAAAAATCATCGGCCACTCATATTTATTCAAACCCTCCATCTTCAACCGAAAAAAAAAAAAGCCTATCTCCTTTCCTTTCTTTGCTCTCGCCAGCAGTGGAGACCCACTCTGATCTTGTAGAGATGGAGACCCACCGTTGCTGTTGCGACGGAGATGGAGACCCATGGCTAGAGACTCGGTTTTTTGTGCGGTTTTTGCCTGGATACTTTTGTCATGGATTGTGGGTCTCTTTTTTTTCTTTTTTTCTTTGGGTGTCGTTTGTTGATGAGAATGAAGAACAAGATGAAGAATGAAGAGGAACAGTGCACGGTTTTTTGTGTGGTTTTGTGTGGTCTGTTGATGATGAAGAAGAACAGTACACTATCTTCAATGTTTGTTTATTTATTTATTTTGCTTTTTTGGGAAGTTCTGGGTTTGAAACCCAGACTTTCAAACAACTTTTTCCTATTTTTTTTCACATTTTTTTAGATTCTTTGATAATTTTTCTTTTTTATTTTTTATTTTTTATTTTTGGTTCTTTTTTTGGAATTCTGGGTTTGAATCTTCAAGTTGAAGATCTTCAAACAACTTTTTCTCCATCCATTTTTTTTTTTAAGAAAATTTTAAAAATTAATTTTTTGAAAAATATTATAAATATTATCCATCATTGCATCTATGGGAAATTTAAAGAAAACTCTCTTTTTTATTTTAATTTTTAATAATTTATTATAATTCAAATTCAAATTAATTAAAATTTGAAAAGTTGAGAGCATTTTGTCATTGCAGGAAAATCTTTCAATCAACCATCTGTTTTAACATCTGTTGACTGTTATGTGAGGTTTGTGCCGTCACAAAAACTTAAATGTTTAGGTGCCTATATTTAACTTAATCTAAAAAAGGTTCTATGTATTTAACTCTTAATATTATGGTCTATTAGTAAATCAACTTATAAATATAATCTTATATATATCCTGATAGAATTTGCAAAACTCATACAAATAACTCACTCTTATGAGTTATGACTCATATTTCAACAATTGAGACATTAAAATGCATAAAAACATTTCAAATGCTCAAAGAAAAGCTACCAAAAAGAAGCTGTAAAATCTCAATATCTTTTAACTTGACTGGCTCGTATTTTATTAAATGAGGTATTAAAATGCATAAAAACATTACAAATGCTAAAAATAAAACTACCAAAAGTGAACCACAAAAAATCTCAACATCCGAGAGACTAAATTTTACAATGCATTGTCAAGTTTTAATTTAGTCATTTAAAATATTTTTCACATTAAGAAAATAAAGGTTTATAAGTTAAAGAATTTTTCATATGTTTTTCCGATTTTTTGTTTTGACAAAATAAACATATATTAATTCAATACATCATTTTCTTGATTATTAAAGATGTTAAAGATTTCATTTTAAAGTTTTAGTTATATTTAATAACAAACATAAATTAGTAAAAAATTGATGCTTCCAAAGAGAAATATTAATTTCTTAATTATTACAACCCAAAATTAGTATAAAGTTTAAATAGAAAACCATGCATTTATTATTTTTATTTAGATTAGAAAAATCTATGTAGATTGTAATTGTAAATTCCATTATTATAAAGCTAATATATAATGAATGTGGTGTAAGAGAAATATATCACAACAAATAGGCAATTTCAATTTATTCAATGGAGTACTATTTAGGTTAATATCCACTAAAGAAAAGAGTTTGAACAAGCATTAGATTGTTACGACCACATGGTATGTTATGATTATTATTCTAAAACTCGGCGAGTAGCTCCAACTACTTACTGAGAGCTTGATCAATGGGTTCCGCCGACCCATCCCTAAATTGAAGGTTCTACTTGCCGTTAGTAGTCGCCAAATTGGATCGAGTAATTGGCCCAACTCAAGCAACTCGGGACTTTTGCTATCGACAATATTCTGTTGTCGTGGTCGGTCCTATCGTGGGTAACGATTTGGTTGTGGATAGCAACGTAGGGTGTTTGAAATGAGTTGACCGGTGATTGAGAGGGGTATGGTTTATATAGAGAGAACAATTAGGTAATGCCCCTTAAGATTTAAAGAAACATCAGTTTACACCTTCAGATTTCAAAAATAATAATTTTTTTCCTACTATCTTACAATTGTTATGTTTTTAGAAGGTATACTTACACTTTCACATTAATGTTTTGTGGTCATATGATTATATTTTAACTATATGAAAGTGTTTTTTTTTTTTAATATATTTGACCAAATTTGACCTTTGGCCAACTAATTGACCGTTGACCGTCAGTCAAACCGAGTATTAGTCTAGTAGCCGAGTAGTCATTACTCGCCAGGTCGCCGACCAACTAGCAACTAGTGAGTTCTAAAATATTGGTTATGATCAATGTTTGTATCGTATTTTATTTGTTCATCACAATCTTCATTGATTTACTCCTTATAATTATACACTTGGATGAAATTTATGATGATGTAGAATGTTCATGAAACATATATGGAAACACATATTGTGGTACAAAAAATATTGATGTCGAAAGGAAAAAAATGTACAAAAAATAATGATGAAATTTAATGATCTTTTCACTTTTTAATATTATAGAATGTCAAATCAACTAAAATCTTTCCTCTATAAAATGAATAAAAATGGCAAAATTACATAACAATCCAAAAATATTTAATTCCATCATCAAGTTAGTTAATTCAAGTATTATAAAAACTATTAATTCACCTATTTTTAACGAAATTGTTCTAACTTCAAAATAAGAAAAACTAGTTCAAATTTTGGTAGTTTAATATTTAAAATGAGACAAAATTATCATGCTATAAACTTTTATGTTTTTCTTTTTAATATAAATACAGTTTTATATATATTAATCCTACAATAATTGTTTTTAACTCTTTAGTTAGTATATGAACTTTAAAAAAAATTAATAGTCAGGAAATTATAAATGTCTAGTAGTTTTTGAAACAATCTCTCATTGGTGGTCCATCACACTTTACGACAAATGACCTTCGCTCGATCAATTCTAATCATATCTTTATTTAGTAAAAAATCTAAGAAGATTTCAACTAAAATCTAAGCAAATTTCAATTCTTTAAAATGCATTAATGGGATTAATCTATTATGGTACTATAAATTTATCTAGTCTCAACCATTTCTCATCAAATCAATTGTTTTTCCTTTCAAGCTATGTCCTTTTTCCTGTGCTTGTTTTTCTCTTACATTGAAAGTATTGCTTAGCTTTTTTCAAAAGAAGAATAATAAAAAATGAATTCGAGTTGTTTAACCAAATTTCTCATAGAGAAACAGCAAAGAGTATATATATATATATATATATATATATATATATATAAAAGTTTTTATGCCAATTAGATAAGCAATTTACCAAAATTTTACACCTCCTGCTCATTGCAACATCCCTAGTAAGTTTTACTATTATGACTATTATGCTTGATTTTGTTTTTTAAAATTTCAAAAATAAATTATTATCACTTTTAGGTTACGAAATAATCAATAATTAACATATGTTTGATTGGTGCTTTCATTATATATTTTGTATTTTAGTTGTACTCCAAAATATTCTTATATTTTCATCTAACACTAGTTTTGTTACTCTTTAAATTTTGAAGAATATTTATTGTTTTGTTCTCATTTTTGTTGTGTTGGGTGCCCTTTGTTTTTGAGTAATTTTTCTATTACATATTAGTAGATAGAACAGAAGGAAAAAATCTAATTTTTTCTCCATAAATGGATTTTCATGTTATAATATTGGATTATTGCTGTTAATTGGTCTTACAAGCTAAAGATGATTTTCATTTCCTATCCGCCCTTTTTTTCAAAGATCATCCTATGAATTTAGGATTGGGAAATGAGATTAACACTTGGTGTTTAATTGGTCTTTGATGGCTAAGTTTCATAGTGGGAGAGCAGCGCAGAGAGCAATTGTACAACCATTTGAAGTGAAACGCCCCAATCCGGACCGCCACTAAGCTCCTATCCGAATGGTACGCCCGGGCACCCCAACGAATCCCTCTAAGCCCATCTTGATGGGAAAAAGACATTCGAGGAGCGAACCCTTTTAATTGGAAACTTAACTTTAGCGGAAGCTTAATCTTTTAAACCTTAAAGTTGAAATGGTTTGGGTTGGGTTGATACTATTCATTTGGTCATTTTAAAACTCAAAACCAATAGCATAACGACTGCAATTTGGATAAACCAAAAACCTGAAAAGCAATTTGGACACTTCAAACTATAATCACAATCCAACCCAACTTCTCGCAATCAGTTTATCAATATAAACACAAAATTTTGAAACTTTCAAAGACAAGATATAAACATGTACTTTTAAATCTAGCTAGTTTGATTTTTCAAGCACAAAATGATGCACTTTTACACAACTCAAAAGATGTCACTCTTTTTATGCAAAATGTACAAACATAAGCAATATACAAAAGACCTAAAATATGTTTATTACATTCTTCAAGAAGCAAATGTTGTTAGGCATTGTGCTCTAAGAGCTTGTAATTTGTAAACGTTTAAATAAATTATAAATAAATAAAGTTTATTTTATTCAAATTAATGTGCATTTATGAAATAATTGCTTCATACAAATATCATGTAACATCCATGATTACTTATGTAGTCTCAAACTAAGTATGTAAGTATTATATACAAGAGGATTTAGTTTGAGATTAGTAATCTAAAGAGTCCGTAGAAAGCAAACAAAGCTGAGTACTTTGTTTGTGGTAAATCTACAACTGCGGTCCATTTCGTATTTGAAACAATGATCTTATCTGGGATTGTTCATATGGCGATATGAAAATGGAGGCACTTATATAATAGAGATTATATAGGACTGGACCACGATAAAATGAATTTCTTATTAATATCCGTTAAACAAAGAAATTCTTATTTATCGATTAGATGATCATATATGGATTGATCTTAATCCTGAGTGTTTAATGGACTCCTATTTGTTGGGTCATGTCTTTTAATTTACATGGGTGAGACTGTTATAGATTTACGATCAATAAGCTTCGTACTTTGGAGATGTGATTTAATAAATAGTTGGAAACATTCTACACAATAGTGGAATCCACTCCTTCTTGCAAGAAGCAGATGAGTAGTTCTCTTAAGTGTTGATTCAGGTTTTGAACAATAAGAGCGCTCGACTTTCTATTTACGAGTAAACGAAAAGATAAATTCATAAGTTGTTATGGATATATTGTTCATTAGAAAATTAATGGTACTTAATGGAACAAAATATAATTAGAGAGGTATAACGAATTTTAATAACCTAGCTCTAATTATGAACTACTTGTGGAGGATCGAACCATATGAAATGATTAAATCGATGGACACTGAAAATTTAGATTATGTAAAACATCTACAATTTTGAGAGTGCAATATTAAGTTTTTAGTGGAGTAACTCTAAGGTTAATAATAGTGAATTATTAATTAAAGAGTTTAATTAATAATTTCGATATTATTAGAGCTCAAATTGTAGGTCCATTTGGTCTCCTTGCTAGCTCACAACCACATAAAGAAACAAGTTGAAGAATATAATTGGATTGTCCGATTATTGGTGTACGTATAAATTTATGTACGTGTTCACAAATTATTTAAATAATTTGATTATTTAAATATTTATAATTATTTAATTAATGGTTAATTATTTAATTATTTGTAGAGATCATGGGTTCAATTATAAATGATATCATTAAATTAATTATGATTTAGAATCATTTAATTTAATGAAAAATCATTTAATTAATTAATGGAAATAATAATTTTAATTGGAATAAGATTCCATTTAAATTACATTAAAAGAGTTTTAATTTAATAGGAATTAGATTTCATATTAAATTAAAAAAATAGAATTCTAATCCAATAAGGAATTTGATTCCAAATTGGATATGAATTAAGTCTTTCAATTTTAATAGGAATTTAAATTCCTTGTTAAAATTGAAGAATCCTATTTTGCCAATATAAAAAGATGTTTTTATGATTGGTAACGGGAGTGGTGGTAGAGAGAATTTTTGGCCACTTGAACCAAAAATTTCCATTGATTAAAAATCACCAAATAACTATCTACTTCAAAAAGATTGTGCCCACACACAGTTTCTTTTGTGAAGAGTCATAGTAAGGAAGATCAGATGGTGAAGAATCTGCAAATCAAAAGGGATCAATTCAATCTTCATGCAAGATAAGATTCGATCTTATTAATTAAATTATTGAATCATTATTACTAACATCGATCGGGCATGTTTTATTTGAAAATTTTCAAAATTCACGTTTCCGCATTCGAATTAAAATTGATTTTTTTCCTTCAAATGCCAACACTTGCGCCCACTTGAATACGAAGGAGGGAGGCTTCACTAGTCTTCACCCAAACGAGTACCTAAGGAGGCTTTTATAAACAATTTGAAGAGTGAGCTATAAAGCTCAGTGAGTGCAATAGTTTAGAAACTTAACTTTACTTTCCGAAAACTTCATCCTTATAAAACTTTAATAAAAGTTTCTATTTCTTAAAAGATATTTAAAATATAAATCTCATTCAATTGCATAGAATTAATATAAACAACTTATAATAAACTTGTAAAACATAAATCTGAATATACTTAAAATAACTTAACTTTATAAAAGCACCATTCGTAACCCTAATCTCTTGACCACACGGCGACTTAGCTAAGGTCGCAGGTGTGGTAGGTCACAAGGTGATGTATCTGACATCCACTGCAACCAACTCTTTGAGACCTCTCAGCAACTACGTGCGGAATTCTGCATCGCTAACCGTAGTGCGAGACCATATCCCACAAAGTAGGGGCGACACACTCACTTATAACTCTAACCACACAGTTAGTGACTCGTTTCCCATAATCCTTGCCTTACTAAGTGGAATATACCGTACGGGTCTAAACTCGATAAACTGGTGGGTATTTATGGCCTTTGAAAACTTTATTTTTCTCTAATGTCATGCCTTATAAATCTTTATACTTGGTGCACAAGCACAAAAACTTTAACTTGAAAGTTTTAAACTTGAGTCCTTGGACTCGTTTCGTTCACTTACAAATATAGTATATATTTTTAAATACAAGAACTTATACATGCAAAAACATAAAATCTAGCTTATCAATGTAAAAGTATAAAATCACTTTAGAAAACTCTTTGAAAGTGCACTCACCTTAAGCTTGGCCTTAACTTGGATGAGCTTTAAAAGCCCTCTCGTGATTCGGTCGGATGCTCTTCACCTAAACAACACATATATACGTAAATTTATGTTTGCGTCAACTTCTGGAAACTCGAAATAATAAAAAAAATTACATAATCCCCACTAAGTGACTCTTTTTAGGTGTAACTCTCCATTTTTGGTTTTTTAATTTAATCTTCGACTTTTATTAATCCCAATACGCCTAATTAAACTCATTAGGGTCATCCAAACTTTCAACGAACGTCATATGGGCCAATTTACAAAATTGCCCTTTGAACTAGTTTAGAGCACGTTTTGTTTCTTCTCTAAATTTTTGGTATTTTCTTAGTTTTCTAAACTCCCAATATGCTTAAATCCACTTATTTTTCAACTCATATAAAATCAAAACTAACCAATAAACAAATCTGAATAAATCCATTTCAATTCAATATAATCACCAACTTAAAACTTTAAACAACTCACCCCTACTTTCTCTTCGAGTTAACTTCGCTTTGAACTAGTTTTGGGGTGGTTTTGAACTAATTTTGGTGACGGATCTGGGCTAGAATTGGACTGATTTTCTTCCTCTTTCTTTTCCTCCGCGGGGCTTCTCTCTTCCAGTCGAACTTCCCTTCTTCTTCTCTAGTTGGTCACATCCTTTTCTGGTTCGGTTTCAGCTGCATTCAGGTTGGGTTTGAGTGGCGATTTCGAGCTGAAAACAAGCTCGGTTGCAGTTGAAAAGGGAGTGAATCGGCTGGGTTTCGCGTGCAGGTCTGCAGGTGACCGGACGGTAGCTCGTCGTCGTCTTCTTCCCCGCCGATCGGGTCTGATCTACTCGGCGATTCAGCTCGGTTCCAGTTCTGGTTTGCGGCGAGTTCTACTTTGCTTCAATTCGAACTCGGCGACTGGATGGCACGACAACAAGTCTAGTCGGCGTCAGCGAGCTTGGTCGGCGGTGACTCATTCTTCTTCTCTTCTTCTTCTTTCTTTCTTCTTCTTCTTCGCGATTTCGCGACTGACTTCCTCTCTTTTATTTTCTGTTTTGACTTGAAAGTCAACAACCATATTTTTGGCTTCTAATTTCCTCCCCAAAAAATCTCAATAATTCCACTTACGCCCTAAGAAAATTTCATTCTTCTTCCTTAGCTTTTAGTTTAATATTACTATGACCACAATTTTAAATTTTATCTTCAATTTAGTCCCTTTTTACCTTAAAAATTTTTCGATTTCAGTTACTATTTTAACTTCCCATTTAATCTCCAATTGAGTTTAAATCAATCCCTATGGGTTCTCTATGACCTTAAGTCTTTCCATAAACCATTTAGGGTCTCTAATCAATACTTAGGGATTATTTTTGAGAAACTCATACAATATAAAAATAGAGAGTTTATAATTTCTCCCCTCCTTATAAAATTTCATCCTCGAAATTAAATTATATACCTTACTCAAATAGGTGAGGATACTGAGCACGTATCTGCTTCTCATGCTCCCATGTAGCTTCCTCAGATCTATGATTCCTCCACAAGACTTGAACCAATGGTATCGCTCTACAGCGCAACACCTGCTCTCTACGATCCAAGATCTCTACAGGCTGCTCTTCGTAGGTCAAATTCTCTCTAAGTTGCACCGGCTGTTCTCTAAGAATATGTGAAGGATCTGTTACATACTTCCGTAACATGGAAACATGGAATATGTCGTGGATATTTGCTAACTCTGGTGGCAATTCCAATCTATAAGCCACATCTCCAATCTTTTCCATGATCTCATACGCCCTATGTATCATGGACTCAGCTTGCCTCGCTTCCCAAATCTTAACACTCCTTTCCATGGCGATATCCGCAGGAACACTCTGTCACCCACTTGAAATTCCAAATCTCTTCTTCGATTGTCCGTATAGCTTTTTTGCCTGTCACTGGCTATCTTCAGCTTTTCTTTGATCACATTTATCTTTTCTGTAGTGATCTGGACAATCTCTGGGCCAATCAATTTCCTTTCGCCTATCTCATCCCAGCAAACTGGGGTTCTACATTTCCTGCCATACAACGCTTCATAAGGTGTCATCTCTATACTGGATTAGTAGTTGTTGTTGTAGGCAAACTCTATCAGTGGTAGGTGAATATCTCAACTCCCCTTGAATTCCGTAACACAAGCTCTCAACATATCCTCAAGGGTCTGGATAGTCCTCTTAGATTAGCCGTTCGTCTGTGGGTGAAAGGCCGTGCTGAAATGTAACCTAATACCTAAAGCTTCATGTAGCCTAGGCCAGAATCAACATTGGACGGACGTGGAATGCAGCTAGCAATGCACCTGAATTCGTCACCTTTAACTTGACACATATGGATCTCAACTCAATCAACTAAGGGAGATATTCTGCCTTTAGCTGGGCTAGGGAACCCGTGGCCTTGCGACTTAAGGCATCTGCCACCACATTCGCCTTGCCAGGATGGTATGCTATAGTGCAGTCATAATCTTTAATCAACTCTATCCACCTCATCTGCCTCATATTCAACTCTTTCTGGGTGAATAGATATTGCAAACTCTTGTGGTCAGTAAAGATTCTACAGGGAACTCTATAAAGGTAGTGCCTCCAAATCCTCAAAGCAAACACAACAACTGCTAACTCCAAGTCGTGTGTTGGGTAATTCACTTCATGCTTCTTCAATTACCTTGAAGCATAAGCTACTACCCTATCCTCTTGCATCAATACACATCCTAAGCCATGTTTGGAAGCATCACAATACACTGTGAAGCCCTCTGTCCTTGATGGTAGTGTAAGTACAGGCGTCGAAGTCAATTTCTGTTTCAACTCTTCAAAACTCTTCTGGCACGCAGCTGACCATTCAAACTTCTTATCTTTTCTTGTCAACTTTGTTAAAGAAGCTGCTATCTTGGAAAACCCTTCCACGAACTTTCTGTAGTAGCCTGCTAGGCCTAGGAAACTTTTGACCTCAGTCACATTTGTGGGTGGCTTCCAACTGACTATTGTCTCTACCTTCTGAGGATCAACTGATATACCCTCTGCGAATACCATATGACCCAAGAAGACAACTCTGTCTAGCTAAAATTGGCACTTACTAAATTTGGCGTACAATTGATGCTCCCTCAATGTCTGTAGCACAACTCTCAAGTGCTCTGCGTGTTGTTCATGGCTGCCTGAATACACTAGGATGTCATTAATAAACACAATGACGAACTTGTCCAAATAGGGCCTGAAGATTCTATTCATTAAGTCCATGAAAGCAACTAGGGCACTAGTTAATCCGAATGGCATCACCAAAAACTCATAATGCCCATATCGAGTCCTAAAGGCTGACTTAGGCACATCTTCCCTACATATCTTCAACTGATAATAACCTGACCTCAAATCAAATAAGTCATCAATACGTGGTAACGGATATTGATTCCTAATGGTTATCCTGTTCAATTGTCTTTAATCGACACACAACCTGAGACTTCTATCTTTTTTCTTCACAAATAAGACAGGTGCTCCCCAAGGTGAAGTACTTGGCCTGATGAATCCTTTGTTCAAGAGTTCTTCCATTTGGACCTTCAATTTTTCAACTCCATTGGTGCCATTCTGTATGGCGTAATAGAGATAGGTTATGTACCTGGTGCTAGCTTGATTTCAAACTCTATCTCCTTATTTGATGGTAGCCTTGGGAGGTCATCTGGAAATACGTCTGGGAACTCCCTAACCACTAGAACCTCTTTCAACTTCATCTCATCATTCTCCGGTCCCACTGCATAAGCCAAGTATCCTTGGCACGCCTTCCTAAGCATCTTACTAGCTTTTACTGCACTGATCAAACTATTATGGAGTATCTTCCTATTTCCATAAAAGATAACCTCAAATCCCTCAAGTGTGCTCAACCTAACCTCTTTCCTATAGCAGTCGAGGGTAGCTCTATGTTTTGCTAGCCAATCCATACCTAGGATCACGTCAAAATCATGGATAGCTAGTATCACCAAATCAGCCTCAAATACTTGATCCCCAATAATTACTTCACTTCCCATGTATACTCTATCTGCAATGAGCGAATCTCCTGTAGGAAATGAGACTAACATACTACACTCTGAAGGGCTCACATCTATCCTAACCCTATCCACAAAGTCTCCTGACACGAAGGAATGTGTAGCCCTTAGGTCAATCAATGCATGTGCCGCTGTGCCAAATAGAGTAACCATACCTGTCACTACGTCTGGCGCTACATCTGCCTACTGCTGAGTGGCGGCATATACTCTGGCCTGGGTACGAGGTCTACCAAGCTATCCCCTAGGTGCTGTACTACCACGGGGGCCTCCACTGGGCCTCTCTATACCTGCCGATCCTCCAACATGAGGACCTCTCCTATCGAGTCATTTGCTCCCACTAGGCTGCCCCTACGCCCCAGTCCTAGTCTCTATCTGTTGAGGCGCGACTGCCATGGGACAATCCCCCTTAAAGTGACCCTCTTGACCACATCTATAACACCCAGTCTTGCCTTGCATACACTCTCCTGGGTGTGGTCTGCCACACTTAGGGCATGGCTATCTGAACTTGCCGCTCTGCTGGCTCTTAGATCCGCCCGTCTATCCCACTAAACTCTGGCTACTACGAGCTGCTTGGGACTGTCTACAGCTATCTGTGAAGGAAGACTGGCCTCCACTCTTGGTCATCTTACTGGAGCTGTTTTGCAGATTATCTATCCATCCGCGCTTTTGGCCAAATTTCTTTGGCTTGGGAAAAGTTGCCATTGTTTTCTCTACCCTAGTGGCTACCTGAACCAACTCTCCATATCTGGTTTGTGTAACAGAGGTAACATAAGCCCTGATCCTTGAGTTGAGACCTGACATAAATCTGTTTATCTTCTGCTCTTCATCTACGGCGATGAAAGGAACCAACTTGAGGTACTCTGTAAACTTCCTCTCATACTCTGCCACTGTCAAGCTCATCTGTTCAAACCTGAAGAATTCTTCAATCTTTCGTATCCTTATATGCTTTAAGGAAGAACTTATTCTTGAATTTCTTTTGAAAATCTGCCCAAATAACTCCCTCTGGATGCGACCTCTCATGTGCCTTCCACCACTCCTTAGCACTGTCTTTGAGTAGAAAGGCTGAGAATTCCACTCTCTATTCATCTGAGTATCTCATAAGTCTGAATATCTCTTCATTAGCCTCTAGCCATGAGAGTGCCTGCTCTGGCTCTCCTGTGCCATCAAAGGTTTTAGCACCTAACTTCTGGGCGTGCTCTATGGTCACTCGAGCCTTTTGTGGCTAATTAATTGCCGCTGCTATTGCCTGTGCTAAGTGCTCCGTATCCACATGCGGTCGCTCGGGTCTATCAAGTTGAGGTGATGGTTCTGGGTGTGAGGAGCTACTAGGCACATTGACAGACTCATCAACATGCTATTTCCCTAGTATAGGTGACTCTGCGACTGCCCTCCTCGTCCTCGGACGACCTCGGCGTTGCATGCTTCTGTAAGATTCAAAAATGCATAAACATGAGACTTTTTAATGCATGAAAATCATTTATGAAATCATGCAATGCATGAATTGAAAACTTTAAACTCATGAAATCTTAAAAAAAAAAAAAAAAAAACTTAGCTCAAAACAACTTTAAAGCTTCCTAAACTTTTTCTGAAAACCGTGGCTTTGATACCACCTGAAACGCCCTAATCCGGACCGCCACTAGACTCCTATCTGAATGGTACGTCCGGGCACCCCAACGAATCCCTCTAAGCCCATCTTGATGGGAAAAAGACATTCGAGGAGCGAACCCTCTTAATTGGAAGCTTAACTTTAGCGGAAGCTTAATCTTTTAAACCTTAAAGTTGAAATGGTTTGGATTGGGTTGAAACTATTCATTTGGTCATTTTTAAAACTCAAAACCGGTAGCATAATGACTGCAATTTGGATAAACCAAAAACCTAAAAAGCAATTTGGACACTTCAAACTATAATCACAATCCAACCCAACTTCTCGTAGTCAGTTTATCAACATAAACACAAAATTTTGAAACCGTCAAAGATAAGATATAAACATGTACTTTTAAATCTAACTAGCTTGATTTTTCATGCACAAAATGGTGCACTTTTACACAACTCAAAAGATGTCACTCTTTTTATGCAAAATGTACAAACATAAGCAATATACAAAAGACCCAAAATATGCTTATTACATTCTTCAAGAAGCAAATGCCAACACTTGCGCCCACTTGAATACGAAGGAGGGAGGTTTCAGTAGTCTTCACCCACACGAGTACCTGAGGAGGTTTTTATAAACAATTTGAAAAGTGAGCTATAAAGCTCAGTGAGTGCAATAGTTTAGAAACTTAACTTTACTTTCCGAAAACTTCCTCCTTAGAAAACTTTAATAAAAGTTTCTATTTCTTAAAAGATATTTAAAGTATAAATCTCATTCAATTGCATAGCATTAATATAAACAACTTATAATAAACTTGTAAAGCATAAATCTGAACATACTTAAAATAACTGAACTTTATAAAAGCACCATTCGTAACCCTAATCTCTTGACCACACGGTGACTTAGCTAAGGCCGCAAGTGTGGTAGGTTACAAGGCGATGTATCTGACATCCACTGCAACCAGCTCTCTGAGACCTCTCAGCAACTACGTGTGGAATTCTGCATCGCTAACCGTAGTGCGAGACCATATCCCATAAAGTAGGGGCGACACACTCACTCATAACTCAAACCACACAGTTAGTGACTCGTTTCCCCCAACCCCTGCCCTACTAAGTGGAATATACCGTACGGGTCTAAACTCGATAAACTGGTGGGTACTTATGGTCTTTGAAAACTTTATTTTTCTCTAGTGTCATGCCTTACAAATCTTTATACTTGGTGCACAAGCACAAAAACTTTAACTTGAAAGCTTTAAACTTGAGTCCTTGGACTCGTTTCGTTCACTTACAAAATACAGTATATATTTTTAAATACAAAAACTTATACATGCAACAACATTAAATCTAGCTTATCAATACAAAAGCATAAAATCACTTTCGAAAACTCTTTGAAAGTGTCTTCACCTTAAGCTTGGGCTTAACTCGGATGAGCTTCAAAAGCCCTCTTGTGATTTGGTCGGATGCTCTTCACCTACACAACACATAAATATGTAAATTTACGTTCGCGTCAACTTATGGAAACTCGAAATAATAAAAAAAATTACATAATCCCCACTAAGTGACCCTTTTTAGGCGTAACTCTCCATTTTTGATTCCTTAATTTAATCTTCGACTTTTATTAATCCCAATAGGCCTAATTAAACTCATTAGGGTCATCCAAACTTTCAACGGACGTCATGTGGGCCAATTTATAAAATTGCCCTTCGAACTAGTTTAGAGCACGTTTTGTTTCCTCTCTAAATCTTTGGTATTTTCTTAGTTTTCTAAACTCCCAATATGCTTAAATCCACTTATTTTTCAACTTATATAAAATCAAAACTAACCAACAAATAAATTGGAATAAATCCATTTCAATTCAATATAATCACCAACTTAAAACTTTAAACAACTCACCCCTACTTTCTCTTCGAGTTAACTTCGCTTTGAACTAGGTTTGGGGTGGTTTTGAACTAATTTTGGTTACAGATCTGGGTTGGAATTGGACTGATTTTCTTCCTCTTTCTTCTCCTCTGCGCGGCTTCTCGCTTCCGATCGAACTTCCCTTCTTCTTCTCCAGTCGATCACTTCCTTTTCTGGTTCGGTTTCAGCTGCACTCAGGTCGGGTTTGAGTGGCGGTTTCGAGATGAAAACAAGCTCGGATGGAGTTGAAAAGGGAGTGAATCTACTGGGTTTCGCGTGTGGGTCTGCAGGTGACCGGACGGCAGCTCGTCGTCGTCTTCATCCTCGCCGATCGGGTCTGATCTGCTTGACGATTCAGCTCGGTTCCAGTTCTGGTTTGCGGCGAGTTCTACTTTGCTTCAGTTCGAACTCGGCGGCTGGATGGCATTGCAACAAGTCTGGTCAGCGTCGGCGAGTTTGGTCGGCGGTGACTCCTTCTTCTTCTCTTCTTCTTATTTCTTTCTTCTTTCTTTCTTCTTCTTCTTCGCGATTTCGCGACTGACTTCCTCTCTTTTATTTTTTATTTTGACTTGAAGGTCAACAACCATATTTTTGGCTTCTGATTTCCTCCTCAATAAATCTCAATAATTCCACTTATGCCCTAAGAAAATTTCATTCTCCTCCCTTAGCTTTTAGCTTAATATTACTATGACCACAATTTTAAATTTTATCTTCAATTTAATCCCTTTTTACCTTAAAAATTTTTTGATTTCATTTACTATTTTAACTTCCCGTTTAATCTCCAATTGAGTTTAAATCAATTCTCTATGGGTTCTCTATGACCTTAAGTCTTTCCATAAACCATTTAGGGTCTCTAATCAATACTTAGGGACTATTCCTGAGAAACTCATACAATATAAAAATAGAGGGTTTACATGAAGAGCCTGCAATGAGAAGGAAAGCATTATGGACAAAAACTTGGTAATTTCGACTCGACACAAAGCAAAGACTCCAGTCCCAGAACTTTTGGATTGAAGTACTGCTCCAACAACAAAAAATAGCATTAGTTCTCACAAAAAAGTGTAGATGTTATTAAATATAATATTTGATGAGAAAAGTACTTTTGTTGTAATCTTCCATATGTATTGATGAAAAAAGGTTTATTATAATCTCACAAGAAAGTTTAGATGTTATCAAATTTAATATTCGATAACAAAAGGTTTATTGTAATTTTTAATCAGAATTGCCAAATGGATTTATTATTATATCTTATGGTACAATAATATAATGTTGGCAAAGTTTTTGATTTGATGAAGTATATGTAATAAAGCCTTGAAATGTCATAATCAAATTTATTTTGTAGAATAGTTTTGTCTATCTTCCAATGGACAGCTTGGTATACTCTACAATGTCTAAATATCTCTAAACCTGTAAATAAAATACATACTAAAAAATATTGATTTATTAATTATATCATATAAATGATTTATAGCAAATAGACATTTGTGCCTCTAAGTTGTTATCTTATAACAGATTATAAGTAATGGTACGAGAGGTTTGTATAATTTTGTGTAAATGCCCATCCAATTGCAATTAGACCTAACTCAAGGGAGGTTTGTGTAGTGAACCCACTTTTAAATATTTTTTTCTTGTTTATTTTGAAGAAATTTTGTTCACTTTTTCTTTTGAGAGTTTTTTTTTTTAATTCTATTTTTAACATTTTTCCCTTTTTTATTTGCAAATGATCTAATCTTAAAAAAATTCATTTTGTATAATTCAGTGTTAATTTTAAATCTCGTGATTGATTAAGTGATATATATATGAAAAAAATAAGAAAAGAACTAGTTGAAATTTTGATATTATCATCTTAACTTGTGTGAATTTATGTTTATATATATATATATTGTTTTATATATATATATATATATATTAATCCTATAATAATTGTTTTTTACTATTTAGTTT
Organism: Nephelium lappaceum; assembly: GCA_021234005.1. NCBI lineage: Eukaryota > Viridiplantae > Streptophyta > Magnoliopsida > Sapindales > Sapindaceae > Nephelium > Nephelium lappaceum. The sequence continues at coordinate 18,016,216 of CM038006.1, forward strand.
GTAAATGAACTTAAAATATATATATATATAGTCGTCAGCAAATTGAATATGTTTAGTAGTTTTAAAGTAGTCTCCCATTGGTGGTCTGTCACACTTTACGACAAATGACCTATGCCAGATCAATTTCAAACCATATTTTTGTTTAGTAAAAAATCTAAGAAGATTTCCATTTTTGATAATTTAATATTTAAAATGGAACAAAATTATCATGCTATAAACTTTTATGTTTTTCTTTTTGATATAAATACAGTTTTATAGAAGTTAATCCTACAATAATTGTTTTTTACTCTTTAGTTAGTAAATGAACTTAAAAAAGTTTAATAGTCAGTCAATTATATATGCCTAGTAGTTTTGGAAACAATCTCCTATTGGTGGTCCCTCACACTTTACAACAAATGACCTTCACTCAATCAAATCTAATCATATCTTTGTTAGTAAAAAATCTAAGAAGATTTCAATTAAAATCTAATATGATTTCAATTAAAATCTAAGAAGATTTCAAATCTTTTAGGGGAAACTTCATTTTAGTCCTTGAGGTTTCTCGAAACCTCAAGGACTAAAATGAAGTTTCGAGAAATATCAAAATTTTAAACATCTTTTGGAAACAGCTTTTTTAGTCCCTAACGTTTTCAAAACTCTTCACAATAGTCCAAACCGTTAATCAACTAACAGTCAACGGTCACAGAAAGCTTGGATGAAAATGGTAAGATAGTCTTTTCATATAAGAAGTTAAGATTGTGACACGTGTATGGTTGAGATTTTAAACCTATAAAAAATTTAAAATAATTTAAAAAATCAAAAATTACTTATAGAAAAAATTTAAAAAACTGAAAAAAAAAAATCTGAACATTTTTTAAAAAAAAATCTTATTCAAACTTATGGTTTGATTGTTCATCAAACCCTTTTGCTAACATCATCAACAAGCCATTTCATCAACATTATCAACAATCCCATAGTCTTCAACATCATTAACAACATCACAGTATCATCTCCCACAACAACAACATCAATAACAACATTAAGAAAAAAATATAAAATTGTTTATCAGGACAAAAAAACAAATCAAAACAAAACACTTGCACTTATGAACAGTTTCTGGGTTCGGTCAAACCCAGATGAGAGACTCTTCATCTGGGTTCGATCGAACCCAGTTGAAGACTCATCTGGGTTCGATTGAACCCAGACCTAGAGTTGCTCTTTATCTGGGTTCGACTCTAGGTTTGGGTTTGATCGAACCTAGATCGGCTCCATTTTTTATGGAGATGAGGTAAGGTGGATGAGATGGTGGCCAGAAGAGACTGAGGAAGAAAGAGAGGAGACGCAGGCGGAGGCGGAGGAAATGGTGGCCAGAAGAGACAGAAGCGGAGGAGATGGAAGCGAAGGAGAAGAACGAAGAAGAAGAAGAAGGAGGGGGAAAAGGGAGGGAGGAAATGAGACTTGATCTGGATTCTTCCAGATCAGGGGAAGAAATAAAAATTAGTTTAATTTTTTTTCCCAAATTGATTTTTTTTTCTTTTTTTTTTAATTATTGTTTAATTTAAATAAAAGAAAATAATCAATTTAAAGAAAAAAAAATTATATTATTATTGTGTACACGTTTTAGTTTTCAATTGGTCAAATAATATGTAATATTCTGGTTTTATTAGGGGTAAAACAATCATTTTAAGTTGTGAGGGGTAATTGAGTCTTTTTAATTTATCTGTTTAGTTTGACCAGTAGTTGACTTATGGTTTGGACTATTTTGCAGAGTTCTGGAAAAGTTAGGAACTAAAAGAACTGTTTTCAAAAGATATTTAAAATTTTGATATTTTCCAAAACCTCAAAGACTAAAATGAAGTTTTCCCAATCTTTTAAATGCATTAATGGGATTAATCTATTTTGGTACTATAAATTCAACTAGTCTCAACTATTTCTCGTAAAATCAATTGTTTTCTTTTCAAGCTATGTTTTTTTTTTTGTTTTACTTGTTTTTCTCTTACGTTGAAAGTATTCCTTCACATTTCTTAAAATGATAATAATAATAATAATAAAGGATGAATTTAAGTTGTTTAACCAAATTTCTTATAGAGAAACAACAAATTGTATATATAAGTTTTCACATCAATCAAATTACAATTTATCAGGATTTTGCACCTTTTGCTCATTGCAACATCCCTAGTAAGTTTTATTAGATTACGATTTCTATGGTTGATTTGTTCTTTTTTCCAAAAAAATCTCAAAAATAAATTATTATCACGTTTAGGTTATGAAACAAAACAATCAATAATTAATAGATGTTTGATTGGTGCTTTTATTTTATATTGAAAAAACTTTATTTTAGTCCCTGAGGTTTCAAAAAATATGAAAATTTTAAATATTTTTTGAAAACAACTCTTTTCATCCCTACATTTTCCAAAACTCTTCAAAATAGTCCAAACCATCAATCAACTGACAGTTAATAATAATAGAATACATGAAAAGACATTTTTGCTATTGATGGTTGTTAATGGCACTAAAACAATGAATTTACAAGTAAAATTATTTAAAATGCCCCTAATTTTGAGTTATTAAATTAAAATTTAATCTAAGCCACTTTATTTATTATGAAGATATTTTTACCAAAATACCCTCATTTGTAGTTGATTTTTTAGCCACACGAGTTTGAGAGAATAAATTATTTAGATAATTTATTGACCAAATTACCCTTTTATAGGTAAAAATTTAAATAAAAAATTGGTGTAATTATTATTATTATTATTATTATTAAGTAATTGGTGTGTTTATTTAATTATAAATTTGATGTAATAATTTAATTAAGAAAAAATTGTTGTTACCCTTGGACAATGGTAGCAAAAATTTTGTTATAAAAGGGGAAGCTTTTTTGTTTGCCCAAAAATTTGCTGTGTAATATATATATATATATATATATATATATATATGTTTCTGTCACTCTAATTTTTTTCTCTGTCTCTACAATATTTTCTCTGTTCTTCATTTTTTTCTCATCCTAAATTCATTCTCCAATTTAGTCTGCTTTTGTGTCTGCTACGTCCGTTCAATTTGGTCTAGGTGCATCATGTTCAAGACTAACAATTTTGATAGGAGTTAGGATCTCACAAATCTCAAATTCTATTTCTACAATATCTTCTACATCAAATGGTAGGAACACTGTCAGTGGCTCCTCACCTGATACTATCATGTGATGCTCATCATTTCAAGGAAACAAAACAGAGAGCTCCCACGTTTCTTCTTGCTGAACTCCCTCTCCCTTCCACTCCCTTTTAGCATCATTAATTATGCTAATCACACTATATTTCCCAGATTCTAAGATATCGAGTCAAATACTAGGTCACCAATCTGAGCAAACCCATGAAAGGGTTTCATTCAAGCTTAAATTAATATACACTTGAAAACAAATAAACAGTTAAGGAAACTCAAGTTATAGGATATTCAAAAATTGGAAAAAAAAATTGAAAAAAAAAATATGCTCATATAATTCTCAAAACTAAAAAATAAAATATCCAAACATTTAAAACAAAACTGAAAAAGATATCATTTTTTTTTTTTGTTTTAAAACAAACTAAGGTTGTGCTGGCTGGAATTTTCAGGCAACAAGTTTCTGCTTCTGCTACCTGGAATTTCTAGACAGCAGTAAATTGGAAATTCTAGGCAGCACACTGTTGCTGCCTGTGAAAAAAAAAATCTATCATTAATATATGACAAACAAATAACGTAAAAGTAGTATATTTATGGACAACCAAACCTAATTAACTAAATGGAGAAAAAGAAATAAAATACACTTGAATTAGTAAACTAGCATAAATAAGCAAAATCAAAATAAAAGGAAACTACTAAATAAACCAGTGCTTTAATGCTTAATATATACAGTCGAATAGAACAAGTTAAACAAATGCAAATCAACAACATGCAAATAATGAATTCACAAAACCAGTAGCCTTTAATGATTAATATACGCAGTTCAACATAACAAGTGAAACAAATGCAAAACAACCAAAAAAAACAAAGTTTAAGAAGAGGAAACAGTATGTAGACAAACTTTAGCAACAAATGAAGGTGAAACAGTGATTCATTCCTTGCGTAGATCTATGCCAGTCTTCCTAGCAATGACATCCAATCCTTCTTCGCTTTCTTTCCATCTAACGGACACACTCTACCTGAAATCAAGAACAATAATATATCAACCAAATAAACACAACACTGACATGAAAATAACAAACCAAAATAAATACAACACTGACATGAAAATAACAACTAAACTCAAACATATACTCAAGACTAACATAACTGAACAATGACCGAACTACTCGAAACTAACAGAACCAAACCAACAACCAAAAATAAACTAACAGAACCAAAAATTACAACCAAAAGTGTCATGCAAACCCATACAACCCCCGACAATACCCATTATTTTATGTATAAATCTGGTTCAAATCTCTTTCCATTAGACCCTAACTACCCAAAATGACAAAGTAGCCTAAAAATCAAAATTTTTTGAACTATGAGCACTCTAATACTAACAGTCACCTCTCATTTACAAAACCCTTCTCGCCCCCACACTAGCCCAAAAAAAAAAAGAAAAAAACCTCCAAAAACAACCACTTTCATTGCATAACAAGCCCAAAAAAAAAACAAACTTGATACTATCTCACCTTAACAAGATTCCAAATGCCGTTATGGCCAGCAAGACAGAGAATGAGTCTGGATGTGTGGGAGACCAAATGATAGAGAATGAGAGAAAATGGGTATTTTAAACTCAGAGGGGTATATGTGTCATTTCATGCCTTTTTTTAAATTTTTAAAATTTTAATCATCCACGTGTCACAATCGTAGCCTCTCACATCAAAAGACCATTTCACCATTCCAACCCAAATTATCTGTTAATGTTGACTGTCCATTGACTGACGATTTGTACTATTTTAAAGAGTTTTTTTTTGGAAAAAGTAAAGATTAAAAGAGCTATTTCTAAAATATATTTAAAATTTTGATATTTTTCCAAATCTGAATGACTAAAATAAAGTTTTTCCTTTTATATTTTGTATTTAGTTGTACTCCAAAATATTCTTATATTTCCATCCAATACTAGTTTTGTTACTCTTTAAATTTTAAAGATTCTTTATTGTCTTGTTATTATTGTTGCGTTGAGTGCCTATTATTTTTTAATATTTTTCTATTATATATGAGTAGATAGAAAAGAACCAAAATATATTAGCTTTTCTCCATAAATGGATTTTAATGTTATAATAATATTAGATTATTGTTGTTAATTGGTCTTATAGGTTGAAGATGATTTCCATTTCCTACCCACCCTTTATTTCAAAGATCATTCCATGAATTTAGGGTTGGAAAAGTAGTGTAAAAAGCGACTATACAATCACTTGAAGAGCGTGCAATGAGGAGGAAAGCATCATGGATGAAAAATTGGCAAATTTTGACTCGACACAAAGTAAAAACTCCAGTCCCAAAACCTATGGATTTAACTGCTCCAACGATAGAAAATGACCTTAGTTCTCACAATAAAGTCTAGATGTTATCAAATATAATATTCAATAAGAAAATGTTTATTGTTATCTTCAAGCGGAATTGATGAATTTATTGTAATCGCACAAGAAAGTTTAGATGTTATCAAATTTAATATTTAATGAAAAAAGTTTTATTGTAATCTTAAATCAGAATTGTCAAATGTATTTATGGTTATATCTTGGCACATTAATATAATGTTGGCAAGGTTTTTGATTTGATGAGGTATATTTAATAAAGCCTTGAAATGCCTTAATCAAATTTGTTTTGTAGAATATTTTTATCTATCTTCTGATGGACAGTTTGGTATACTTTACAATGTCCAAATATTTAACTCCTTTAAACATGTAAATAAAATACATAATAAGAAATATTGATTTATTAATCATATCATATAAATGATTTGTAAGAGAAGTTTTTGCCCCTAAGTCGTTATCTTGTAATAGAGTATAAGTAATGGTAGGAGAGGTTTGTGTAATTTTGTGTAAATGTCCATCCAATCGCAATTAGTCCTAACTCAAGGGAGGTTTGTGCAGTGAACCCACTTTTAAATATTTTTATCTCGTTTCTTTTAAAGTACTTTTATTCCCTTTTTCTTTTAAGAATTTTTTTTTTAAATTCTATTTTAATGTTTTTCCCTTTTTTATTCGTAAATGATCTAATCTTACAAAAATTCATTTTGTATAATTAATTTTAAATCTAGTGATTGATTTAGTGATATATATATATATATGAAAAAAATTTTCATAACATATATATATGAAAAAAAAAAACTTATAATATATATGTGTGTGTGAAAGAAAAACTCTTAATAATGATATGAGAGAATCTATTCAAAGATGTCATAATTATATGCACAACGCGTTGAGTGGATATGATATAGTATAAATTTAGATTCTAATTTATTTATTTCTTATATATTTAATTCACATTGGTGGTGATTTATCACAAAAACATAAATTTTGATTTTAATTTATCTTTTTTTCAAAAGGTACATTTTAATTCATCTGTCTAATTGATTATTTGAATTATCTGCTTTTTTTTCTTTTTTTTCTTTTTTTTTTTTGTGGAAAGACCTAACTTATCTACTTATTTATAAGTGTATATTTTTATTTAAAGCTTATATATTTCTTTATCTATGTAGTTAAGATTATAATAACAAGGATAACTTTTACTTCACCAATTTGACTATCTTTCTAATTAAACAGTCATAATTAATCTAACTAAACAGATTCATCAGGAAGTCATAATTTATCTAACTAAACAATAATAATTCATCACAACAAATAAATTTTGATCTAACTTATCCATTTATTTATCTATATAAGTATATACTTTTATTTATCCATTTATTTATCTATGTAACTACATAATTTTATTTTAAAACTCATCTATTTATTTATCTGTGCAACCATATACATTTATCTTAGTTATTGCCTCCCATTTCTCACTTTTTTTTTTCGTTATTTTTCATTATTCCTCTTCGCATAATTCTCATTCAACTTTTTTTTTTCTTTTTTCATAGATTATAATGCAATATATTTGTTGAATTTTTATGATTTTGATTTGACAGTATTTTTTTTTTTATCAGAGACTAAATTTTGCGAAGAAAGTGGACTAACAAGCCTAACAAAAACACCTTAAATTAAGGATAGCTACCAACTAGGATAAGATAAGCAGTCCTCTAAATGATAAATAAAAAAAAAAAAAAACAAAGGGTAGATACTTGTGCAACCTTTCAATATATAGAAAGTTGCTCCAAAAACAATAAAAAAACTTCATTAAATTGCAAAATGCTTTCCTAAACATGGAGTTTTCTAGCAGACAACAATCTCAAGCATGCTTCCATATCAATGATGGAAATTAAAGATTAAAACCTTACTTAATTTCTTGGCTAGCGTCTTGGATCTTCTAAATTCAATCACTGATAACTCTTTATTTGCTATTGAAAAATACTGGTAAAAGAAAATAATATTCTGACTTGATTGTTTTTATGCTCTTTTTAGTTGTTCACTCATATACGAATTCCTAAAACCTCTCCAACTATTTATGGATGTAATGTAAGGGCCGAATCCAAATTGATTAAATAAAATTTTTGAAAAATAAGGCTTAAATGAATAAATCAAATGGGTCCAATTATAGAGCCCAAAAATTTAAATGAGCGAGTATTTAAGAAAGCCCAATAAAAAAAAGTTGAAAATTGAAAATTGATTGAGTGGGCCGAAGCAAGCCCAATTAAAATGGGCTTCGAATAGCAAAAGCAAAAGAAATGTTGAGATTGAAATTGATAAATTGAGTGGCCGAATAAGTGGGAGATAGTGGGATTTTTTTAAAAAGAAAAACAAGCGACATGTGTTACATTTGAAACATGAAAGATAGAGACACTGACTCGAGGCAGTCAAATCAGATGCAAAACACTAAAGTCAAACAACAAGAGAGAGGTCGAGAATCAGAGAGAGAATGACTTAGTGGCATTTGTTTTATATTTATATTTATATTTTATTATTTTATTATTTAATTTTTTTTTTTGGGAAAAAGAAGGGGGACAAGTGTAATGTATATAACTTTAATAAGCTATGAAAGACAGAGGCATGAAGCGGTTCTGATTGTTGTGTGTATATAGATTTAAGAAGCATAACAACCACATAGCAATTGAAATCCGCACAACAAAACAAAAGAAATACAGAGGACAGTGAACCGAAATCAGTGAGGAGAAAAATAAATAAAGAAAAAATAATAATTGGAGCTTTTTTTTGGGTTGATTTGGTGTGCAATAAATTCAAGTTCAGGTTCAATTTTCTGGTTCAATTTTTATAAGTTCTAAATTGGTTATTGTGTTATTTTTAGGTGGGAAAGAACCCAAGGAGAACACGAGTGTTATTGGTTCGAAATAAAGCTTGAAAATTAATTCGTGAGTGGATTGATTTATTTAAACTAAATTAACTATTTACAGTTATATATATTCCATATTTTATTACTTATTGATTATTAGAAATTAATTATTTGTTAATTAGTTTCCTAAATTATTACTTTTACTATATGTTTGAAGTTAGAATTTAATTGTATGCATATATATGTTTTCATATTAGAAATTCTAATAAGAATTTATTGTTTTCCAGCTTAAGTTTATTATATAAAAAGTTTTAGAATATTTTGAATATTATTTATGTATGTTTGAGAAATGTATTTATCAAGAATTATTTGTATACTTAAAAAATAGATGTCCAAATATCTGCATACGAAATTATTCGAGTTACGAAACGAACGAAATGAGAATTTTAGAGCACTAGGACTGTACCCTTCCCTCTAACAGTTGAGAGTCACCCAACACGTTTATGATAGATATCTGAGAGTCATTGAGTTGCCCAACACGTATATGACAGATATTATCTCTTGCTCTGCATATGTGTTAAGTATTTTCATTACGTATGACAGATTTCCTTGGGTACTAGATTGGTATAGATTAAGTTTTTATTAACAGACAAAAATGATCTATATAGATACTTATAGTTTATCAGGATATGAGACTTGATGTTAGTTTAATTTCAGATACAATTGAATATGGATAATTGAGATTTTAGTTTTTTTACTAGCTTATTGTTTTGTTAATTATTATTGAAAAAAAAATGATTTATTTAGTTTCCAAAAATTATATCCACTTATTGGGTATTAACCCTCACCTTTTATATTTTTAAAACAATTGCTCAGGTAACCGTCGGGTCTCAACGGAAGTCTTTAAACAGGAAAAAGTGGCCCACTCGATTAATTGATGCAAGGAACACATATTTTGATATTGTTGATGCGCGTATTCGGTATCACACTTTACTACACAAAAACTCGTGCAACTATACTTGTTGTCTATGCAATATACTGGCAAATCAAGGTTGATCCCATAAAGATGTACTGTTCAAACTAGAACTAAATATTGAAATTTTTCTACGCAACTTTATTCAGAATATATTTATATTCCAATTTTCAAATGCCATTTTACCAAGTTCTAGATATTAATATATTTTTCAAGCATATTAATATCACAAAATCATTCAATTGACTAGACCTAAGATTAATCAAAAGCATTAAGAGATACTAAAACAGAATACAAACATATAAAATCATTCCATTTAAACATCATAAATCATTCATAAGAATAGATCCATATTAAACTACATTGAATCCCCTAGAAATAAGTTTAGTTCTCCATAGATCTACACAAAATCAAGCCAAAATATAAAATGCAATTGAACAACATAATAAATAAAACAAAAGTAGAAGTAAACATCAGGAAATGACCACTGCCTTAGCCCTGAAATCACTCCAAATCAATCCTTTGTTGCTCTTGAATGGCTCCAACAAGTGTTGCATGAACCTCTAATGGATTCTTAACTTGAAACCATGAAAACCTAAGCTAAAATGAATGAAAACTGATTTAGAAATGCTCTAGGGTTTGCTGCTTGTCTTCTATAACTAAAAAAGTGAAGAATTAATAGGTGATTTCCGTAAGGTTAAAGAGTTTCCTTCATGCACGTCTAATGCCAAAATCGCAACTAACAATCATGACTTGCGACTCGCGATTGCATTTAATGAAAATCCTTGGAAAATTATAACGACTAACATTTGGCGAACTGTGTTTAGTGAGAATCTTTGACCAATTTTCGCGACTTAAGCATGCTACTCACACCTCACGATCGCCTTTTATGAAAAACTCCATAACTTCTTTTAAACTTGCTTTCTTCCTCCATTTTTCTTCTATTTTCTTCTGCATAAACCCTACAGAAAAAAACACTAAAAAACACATTAAAAATACAAAATTTACTCAAATATTCCTCACAAAAGTCAGGATAAAAGATATAAAATCATGTCTATAATTAACATGATCAAATACCCTTAAACCTAACTTTTGCTCGCTCTCGAGCAAACTCGAAAACATGACTCAACTAAATAACCTAGACTCCTACAAAATACTTCTACAATTTATTAAGCCACTTCCGTAGGCTTTCACGATACCATTTAGTACGTGTCATAAGTCTTTAAATCTCTAACATCCCTAGTGGAGGAGTTGTAGTCTTTTAAGGTTTTATCGGCTATGATACCTACAAATGCATACTGCTCTGCCCAATAACATTAACAAACCTCAAAATACCCTTTCAAAGAGGATTCAAACATACACCATCATCTATCTAAACTAAAATTTAGCTACTAATCTTCATCAAACAAACTTTGGTCATTTCAAACGCATCCATCAACAACAAAATATTGATAAAATCAAGTGCACATGCTATGGACTTATTTCGCCTCGATTTTAAGTCTTACCAAGTAACACTCATTTTACAATCACTCAGAACCAAAGCACACTCTTTAACAACACATGCGATGATGAGTTTATGCACAATAATGTCTCAAGATTATTACAATGAATGTGAATGTATGTTGAATAACGCTCTATTATAGCAAATGACCTCACGAAAGAATTAAAGGTCCAAAACATGACAACATCGTTTACCTCTTCAAAATCAATTTAACTTCCTATGAAATCTATTAGGGCTTTCAATCAGGGTATAATAGGGCTAAATGGTGAATAGTTGAGAAAGCATCGGAAAAAATAGTCAACAAATGAGCTTAAAATCACATTTTGAGTTCTAATAAACATTTACGTAAGCCTCCAAACTCTTACAAAGTAGTTTTTTCTAAGCTTTCTCTCCTTCCTTTTTCAACATTACTTTTCTTTTATTTTCACTTCTTTCTTTTCAATCTCATATAATTTTCAATAAATATCCATTCTTCTCTTTTTTTTTTTTTTGTTTTCTTGTCTGTGCTTTTTTACTCAAACAATTGAGCATTTTCAGTGATTACATTATTGCATCAGACAAAATTCATTCACCATCTACATTTCATCAAAATTGTATCTTCTGTTTCACTCCCTATCTTTCTTTTGGCCTAAATTTCTCTACTCATTTGTAATTCCAAGTTCTAAAGGTGAGCTTAATTTAGTTATTTTTCAAGTTATAAACAAAAATATTCAGACTTTTTATATGTGTTTGGCTACAAATGGCCTATTGACACACACACAAATTAGGTGGGGAAAGTGTTTTGGCGTTTTACTGGTTCCAACACACAATGCCTAGTATAACTTTCCATAGTTGCCAACATTGCTTATTCAAAGTAATCGGTTGATTTATGTTTTACATGCTTTTTATTTCTAAACAATACCCATTAGAGATCTACTAATCATTGAAGAATCATGAAAGAGTGTTTAAGAACAGAAAGAAACAACTCTTTGAAATAATGTTTAGGCTTAAAATCTCTCATGGGTAGTATTCAATAGTAGACTACAATCATGCACGCTTGATATAAGACCCTAAAATTTTTCATTTGAATAGTAGCGTTTTCGAGTGAATAGTAATTCGATGAATAATAAATTTTCAAGTTAGGCCCTGGAAAATCAAAAATGTGTAGAATGGTTAGTAGAGTACAATGAAACTGAAATGGAATAAAAATGAGTCCGTTTGAGTAGATTTTAAGAGATCCAAATATAGTCGGACGAAAATACCCTTGTTGGAAGAATAATGGTTATAGATTATTTTAAATCCAATTGAATTTTTTTTTCAAAGCTTGGAATTGAGAGTTAAGACACCCAATTACAGTATTGCATGGTCAATTTGATAATTGGATGACCATGGAATTTTCTTGGAATTTATTTGATAGTAAATGGGATTAAATGTAAAAATTAGTGGCATGATAGAGATTATATGACATAAAAACCATTCAAGAAGCACAATCCTTGTGATTATGGATGCACCAATGATAGATTAACATCTCATGGTCCTTGTATTGACTAAATTTATGGTGAAAATAATTTAGAAATTGGTTAAAATATGTGTGGTGGATAATTATGTAGTTAATGACCAAAGAAATTGTGATTAGTGTAACTAAATGATATGTTTGGCATTTTTGGTGAATCTTAAGGGCAAAATGGTCATTAAGAAAGCTTAGTATATATAGTTGAAACCCAAATGAATATCAAAACAGAAGCAAAGTTGGTCAACAAGTAGAAACTGAAAAAGAAAAAAAAAAAAGAGAAGAAAAGAAAGAGGAACCGAAGAAGAAGAAGAAGAAGAAGGAAGAAGAGGGGTTGGTGTTCAAGGGGTTTTCCATCACTCTCTCACCCATAAATTCATCAAGATTGAATAAGGAACAAGTGAAGAATAATAGGTGAGTGATTGGATTAATCTTCAAATTAAGCTTGAAAGTGGAAGGAAGTTAAAACAAGAGTTGATTGAAGCTTATTAATAAGGTAAGGATGTTAGGGTTTTAATGATTTATGGAAATAAGTTTAATTTAATTGATTTTTTTTTTTTTTTTATGTTAGATGTTATTTGAGATGTTGTGGTGATGTTTGATGCAATTAAAAGGAAGAAAAGTGGATTAAATGAGTTTGTATGATTTTATGGTGGATGGCAAAAAGGGGATGTATGTTGAGATGTGATTAAATTTTTGTGTTTGTTGAATTTGAGTGATGATTTTAATGGTTTTGAGTTAGTTGGTAGAGAGAAAATTGAAGAAAATGTTGATTATGCATGACTTGGGATTTTTCTAGTACAAAGGGCAAGTGTGTTTTTAGGTTGAATTCATGAGAATTGATGTTGTTATGTGAGGTTTGGATGTGAAATAAAATGAACGGAAACTAATGGACTGGAAATAAATAAAGTTGGATGAAGTTGGTTGTGAAATAATTAATATAATAAGGTTGGAAATGAATATGGTAATTTATTTAGTTGATAATGTGTTGATGAAATGAATGAGTTACCATCATGAAATAAAGATGGTTGTGTGTGGATTCAATTCAAGAAATGGTTAGGAAGGGATGTGGTTAAGAAATAAAAATTTTAGTTAGTGTATGGATGGTGGTGTATGTAGTGTACAGCCAAAGGAAGAAATGTGATGTAAAATTGTTTGAATTGATGTTTTGATGAGTTTCCATTATTATATGATGTGTTTTAAGTGTGTTTGGCATACAATTTGAGAAGAAATGGATGGAATAATGAAAGATGCAAGCCATGAATTGAAATGGCATGTATACTAGTGCATACTAAAATAATTAAATGTGTGTGAAATTAGTTTAGTCGAAAAGTCGTTATAATTTAGAATGTGAAATTGTGTAGTCGAGATCGAAGCGGTGAAATCGAATTAGTGTTCGGACGATTGTAAAACCAATAGTGAGTGTCTTTTAAAATTGTTTTTGAAAGTTTTATTTTTAATTAAATAGATTTTATATGTTATGCTTTTAAATTCATACGTGTGATATCGTATATGAATTTTAGTAAATGAGTTTTATATGATATCAAATTAAAGCTCGACTGTCTAGCTTTTATAACTTCTGACGGTTTGTGAATTAGAGTTATGTATGACTAATTTGGTGCTTGAAGGTAGAAGTTTTGTGAACCAAGAACACAAAACAAGTTTAACGATCCTAGGTTGCAAAACGTGACAGAAAAGAGTCCGAGTTCAGCTTAAAAACCTGATCGTGCACTACTTAAAACCTTACTTTGCACCTTATAAATAGAGGACTTTAGGCTTGAAAGAAGGCAACCTTTAACTGTTATTGAGCAGCCATTAATCACACCAAAAGAGAGAGAAGAGATAAGAGATTTGGAAAGGGTTCAAGGGGTGTTTTGAACACCTACTATTATAGCCTTTTGTAGCCTTTTGTAGACATTTACAACAGCCCATTTAACCTATTTTGTGCTATTTTATGGTAGGTTTAAGCATCCCTTTGGTGCGAGTTTCGAGCTACCTTGATAGAAGAGAAGAATGAGCTATTAAAGTGGTGTTTGGAGGCCAAAATCGGATCACAAAGTCAGCCTTTAATAGCAGGTCATGACAACCTGTGAAGAGGACATTTCGGAGCCAAAAAATAGTTCATCATCAATCCATTTAGAGTTTAACAGTAGCCCATCAACACTCACATATCCTAGTGTAGAAATGGCCAAAGGGAATGAAGTTTGATTGACGAGCCGTGGTCGATTCTTGGTGACAAAAGGGATCATGCTATACACTGAGATTTCTTTTACTCGTATTTGATTATTACTTGTTGAATAGTGATGTTGGTTGTTTATTTGATTGGTTTGATTTATGTTACATTGATGATGAACTAAACTTATTATCTAGGGTTATAACGTAACCCTTGCCATGAAACTTACTTTGTTTATATTGTTGGTTAATTGAATTTTTATCATTTGAGTTCTATTCTATTTTATACTTAAAGCTCTTGAATTACTTGATCATTAGTTTAAGAGATTTGGTGACATTGAGTGAGCTTGAAAAAAGAACTTTTATGTTTAAACCTGAATAGAATGGCATATGACATATAAGATAGAAATATACTTATGTTATGTGTGATCGTGTGTGGGTACTTATTCGTAATGAGTTTGTATTAATCATCTAGCATAAAAATATAGCTAAGTGTTTAATGCGAACATACTTGTGATCGACTCGAAAGAGGCTCGCAAATATTATAGTGTTTTCTGATTAAGCACATAATGAGAATGAAATAATTAATGGTAGAAATATAGGTTAAGTGGATTGGTTGGGTGAAATCGTAGCTCTAGACTATTATCTCCTTGGTTGTGAATTAGGATATCAGTTGTTTTAGTTTCATTTAATTTAGTTTAATATTTATTTTCTTAAAATTCATTTTTCAATAGTTTGGATAAGGATAGTCAAGATTAATTTTAGTACTTGACGTGATGTGGACAATCTCTATGGGAACGATACACTACTCTTCACTGTATTATTTATGGACCGTGTATACTTATATATGTTTCTAGTGTGTATTTTACGCATTAGAAATTTGCCATCACCACCTCTGTCATTTTCTCTCTTTTCCATCTCTCTCGATACCTTTTTTACTCTCTTATCTCTCTAAAGAGATGAACAAACCCAAGGCTTTATCTCTCTTCTCTGGGTTCGTTTGGTTGACTTGGGTTTGTCGAGGTTTGGGTTTGCCTGGGTTCGGCTTCGTCTGGGTTCACCTTGGTTTGTTTAAGTTCGGGTTTATCTAAACAAACATTGTTCATCTTTGTTCAAATCTAGGTTTTAAAACCCAGATCTGGTTCTTTGAGTTTTAAAACCTAGAAATCTCCATCTGGTTGAAGATTAACTGGATGAAGAGATATATATATATATATATATATATTTATTTTTCATTTTTTTAAGTTAGTTTTTAAAAAATCATGTTAATAGTGATGATGTTGATGGTGGTTCATGGCAGAAGAAAGATGAGAGATTGTTGGCATTTAAGGGTTTGGTTTTGTGTGAGATTATGGTTGAAGATAATGAACTGGGTGAAGAAGATGAGCTAGGTTTGGTTTGGGCCTGGTTTAGGCATTGATGATAGTTGAAGAATATGATTTTTTTGGTTTCCAGCTGTCGAAAACTTAGAAATTTGTGCTTCAATTTTTTTTTCAATTTTAAGTATTGTTTTTTTTTTAAGTTATTTTAAAATTAATCTCTACAATTTTTTAATAATTTTTTTAAATTATTTTTTGTTTTTTCTATCATTCTGGGGCTATTTGGTCTTTTCACGCACTGCCATCGTTAGACTCTATTTTTCATTAACAAAATTAATAAAAGGAGCAAAATAGGATTTCTTCAAACTGTAAAAGGGTAATTAGTGATTACGTAAAACAACAGGGGAAATTTCGAATTATCCCATTACGATATGATGATTTAAGTGCAACCAAAATTAACTTGCTAGCTTGTCGAGGGGCTGCACCCAACCCAGCCCAACTTGAACAGTCGTTTACCAAAACTCAACATCTCAAACCCTCATAACACAACAGAGTCACTGTTTCGATTAGGCTCTTCAGCCCCTCCACTTTCAACCTCTTTCTCAACTTCTCAGCTTCTGGGGAATCGCTTTCTCATTTTGTTGAGCTTTTTCAATGGTTTCTTACAAGATCCATGGAGTCCAAAGCGGCATTTTATTGGGTTTACACAGAACCAGATGATCACATCACTGACCTTGTAAACTTGTAAGCATCTCGCATTTTATCTTATCTTTGGATAAGAAAAGTATGCAAATGTTAGCTTCTTGTATGAATATAAGACCAAGAATGTCAACCCAGAAAGTTATACGAGCTTTCTCCAGAATCAACCAACCAAGCAATCCCCACCATATGCTTTCTCCAGCTTCGGTAATCGCTTTTCACTTGAAGAAATCAGGCATTGAAAGTTTACAGGAAGACCCTTGTATGCTCTCCACTCTCAACTCTCAAGTTGTCCAAACTGTTTTGTCAAACCCAGCACTCCCTATTGCCTCTTGCTTGCTCTTTTTCAACTTCCTCCTCCAAAACCCTGCTTTTAAACCCGATCTTGTCGCCCATTTGACCATCATTCGTAGACTATATGAGGTCAGAAACACTACTCATATTCCCTTTTTATTGAATCGCATTGCAAATGATGTTAGGCTACGCGTCCCAGTTTCTGATATGGTTTCTTTGCTTGACAATGGGGGTGTTGATCCAGATTTTGTTAAAATGTTGTGTAGTATGTTGTTTAGGGTGTTTACTGATGAAGGGATGTATGAGGAGGCTATTGGGGTTTTTAATTATATGGAGAAAAATGGGGTTGAAATTCATGAGAGGCTTTGCATGGTGCTTTTGCTTGCTTTGAAGAGATATGATAAAGTGGATATGCTTTTAAGTTTCTTTCAAAGAATGGTTGAGGCCAATGTAAAAATTACAGTTCATTCTGTGACGACTGTTATTGGTGGGTTCTGTAAGAGAGGAGAGGTTGATAGGGCTAAGGATTTGATGAAGCAAATGGTCACTAAAGGGATAGAACCTAATGTTATCACTTATAATGTGCTCATAAATGGTTACTGCATTAATGGTATGGTAGATGAAGCTTTAAAAATGAAGGCTATCATGGAACAAAATGGAATTGAGGCTGATGTTGTTACTTATAGTACAATTGCCAATGGGTTTTGTAAACTGAAACGGTATGAGGAAGCAAAAAAGTGGGCAACTGCTTGGATCGAAAGGGGGTTTACTCCTACTGTGGTGACCTTGAATATTTTGGTTGACATATTCTCCAAGATGGGCAATTTAGATGAAGCAAAGCGGATGTTTGAAGAGATGGAGAATAAGGGATTCAGACCCGACACTTTCACTTTCAACACTTTGATTAATGGCTACTGTATGAAAGAGAACTTAGAGGAAGCAAAGTGGCTACTTAAAGAGATGGAGAAAAGGAGAGTGAGTCTTGATATTGTTACTTACAACACTTTCATTGATTGGTATTGCAAAAAAGGTGACTTAGATGAAGCAAATAGGCTATTTGACAAGATGGAGAAAAGAGGAGTAAGACATGACACTTTTACTTATAATGCTTTGATTGATGGGTGTTGCAAGCAAGGGAAAATGGAGGAAGCAAAGAGGCTATTTGACGAGATGGAGAAAAGAGGGGCAAGACGTGACACTGTTACTTATAATGCTTTGATTGATGGGTACTGCAAGAAAGGGAACTTAGAAGAAGCAAAGAGTCTATTTGACGAGATGGACAAAAGAGGGGTGAGACATGACACTGTTACTTATAATGCTTTGATTGATGGGTGTTGCAAGCAAGGGAAAATGGAGGAAGCAAAGAGGCTATTTGACGAGATGGAGAAAAGAGGGGCGAGATGTGACACTGTTACTTATAATGCTTTGATTGATGGATACTGCAAGAAAGGGAACTTAGAAGAAGCAAAGAGTCTATTTGACGAGATGGAGAAAAGAGGGGTGAGACATGACACTGTTACTTATAATGCTTTGATTGATGGGTGCTGCAAGAAAGGGAACTTAGAAGAAGCAAAGAGGCTATTTGATGAGATGGAGAAAAGAGGAGTAAAACATGACAATGTTACTTATAATGCTTTGATTGATGGATATTGCAAGAAAGGGAAGATGGAGGAAGCTCATATGCTAAGGGCTCATATGGAAGCAAGAGGAGTGAGAGCTAACACTTTAACTTAAAATTCTTTGATTGATGGATATTGCAAGAAAGGGAAGATGACGGAAGCCCATAAGTTAATAGGTGAGATGGAAGAGATGGGTATCATGCCAGATGTATTCACAAATGCATCACTCATACATGGTTAATTGCTGTCTGGGAAGTCAGCTGAGGCATTGACATTATTTAGTGAAATGAAACAGAGGGGGATGATACCGGATGTTGTCACCTACGCAACGGCAATTCTGGGTCTGTCTGAGATGGGGAGATCAAATGAAGCTTCAAGGCTGTATGATGAGATGACGGAGGCTGGCATTACACCTAACAACCAGCTATATTCTTTAATAGCAAGTCGCCTTGATACAACCCAGAATTAACTCTCTAGGTCTAGGCTTTTTGACAGGAAAAAAAAAAAAAGAAACACACTCCAAAACGATTATACTACATATGTCAGTATATTAACGAATCAATGTTTTGCAGTAGCAGTAAAGAACAAATTGATGCCGTGTGAATTAACTTTTATTTTGTTTTTAGCCTAAGAACAAGCTTCTGGTTTGTTGCAAACATTAGCTCTTTTTCAAGACAATACCTGCATTGGTAGCTGGACGGAATTTCGTAGCCTCATCTCAGCCTCTTTGTGCTCTGCATCCTCTGTTTTTTCAGGTAAGAAATGTTGCAAGTTTGTAATTACACATGTTAATGTTCCTTATTGCTTTTGTTTAACTGTCGTTTATACATAATATCCCTTCTGCTGCCCCATTTGTTTGCTGAACATTGATTGGTGATGATGTATAATCTTGGTAGATTAATTACTTCGTTTTCAGTCATTTTTGTATCACTTCAACTTTGTATCAGAAGGACGTGGCTTTTTTAAAATGTTGTTTATGTTTCTAGAATATATATGCATATATACATTCGACAAAGGTGAGACACACATGGATGTTAAGTTTATGCTATGGAAATTTCTACAGATCATGTTACTTAATGTGCTGTTTGATTGTTTCACCGTGAAGAATTACATGGTATTGGTTTTTTCGTGCAATATGCAGTTTGATTTTCTGTTATCATTCTCTTTATCCTGCTGAACTTATGTCAAGCATGATTGCCTTCATATATTTGAGGTTTCACTAGCGAATTTAGTGTTTGATTTTTTGTAAGTTGTTTAATTGTTTCAGAGCGAAGCATTATTTTTGAACCTCTTTGATTAATTGTCCTGGGGTCCTAAAACAAACAACTTTTCACAATTACAGAATAGTCTGAATCGATCAATCAAATATATTATCATTATTAAATCCTCTGCTCCTATTTGTAATAAATATATAACTCTGTAATGGTCTTATTCGTGCAAATGTAACAGGATTTGTACGTGAGAACTTCACTCTAGCAGCAGATGCTAGGAAGACCTGATTGATTCAAATTATATATATATGAACTGCTTTTATTGCTCTATCCATAATGATGGTTTTATACCAAACATGATTGGCATCCTTATTTAAGAAGTTGAAGTTGTACGTTGTTGTATATCAGAAACTAAATCTCGTTATATTTGAAATTTGAGAGGTTTCAAGTCCTTGCCACATGTTTAAGCTTTTGAGTGCAGTGACTCGATTCTTCGTGTTGTGATTCTTATCTGTTATCGTCGGAAAATGAAATGCTGCTAATTTTATAGCCAGTACTGGTGCAGTCTTTCTTTTTTCTTTTTTTTTTTGAAACTGATTGGCAAATTCATACTTCATGATCTGCCTTAAATCATCCTTTGACAATCATAATCAGGCAAGGAGGCTGATCGGAACCAGTACCATGGTTCTTGAACAGAAGAACTCAGGTAATGCCGATGAATTAGTGCCGGACTGCTGGACACTAGTTTCAGTTTTTTCAGTTTTTTGACATGATACGATTAATTTTTTTCCAGTTTTTTCAGTTAATTTGACATGACTCATTTTTCAACCTGCAATAGACGCGCCTTGGTTAGAACCTCATGAGTTGTGTCCTTGCCCCAAGCGCAAAGATAATTTATTGAACGGGTAAATACTGATAAACACTCTATTAGCTTTGGGCATAAAAAGAAACGAAATCGAATTGCATTGAACCAATCCAAAATAATCTAATTTTTTGTTGTTCAGGTCAGTTATACGATGCTGTTTGATTCATATTAGATCTTCAATACAAAACTCGATGTTAATAAATATTTTTGTGTACTTGCAAGGTTTATCATTTAAAATATATTAGATCTTCGATACAAAACTCGATGTCAATAAATATTTTTGTGCACTTGCAAGGTTTACCATTTAAAATCTGAAAAGTAACCGACACCTAATACTTGGGTTGCTGTGTTGGACCTTACCAACTATTTGTCAATCGGGCCTAGAAATGAGCTGATTCTTACTATTGCATTTTTCAATTGGAAATTCTCAATAATAATCGTTCTTATTCAAAATTAGGGGTCTAATCTCTTGCTAATTGTGAAAACCTTCGTTTGTTTGCTATGCTTATGCTAATTCATCAACATCAAATGAGGCCTTTTTGTTGAATTATTATCTTAACAAATAAGTAATTGTAGGAATTCAAGATATAATTTGAAAAGAAAAGGAACACAAACTTCTAAATACGACCGAAAAAGAAAAAGTTTATTTATAGGATTTAAAAAAAAAAAAAAAAAAGGGATTCACAAAGAAAAGTATTAATGCTACAACTAGAGCCCATGAATCGTTAAAACTTCATCAGAGCTAGACTAAGCAATATAGCAGTTATACACCCCTGTTTGGTGCATCTAGTACTACTAGCACTTAAAATGGTTTTTGGACGAATGTATCTCTTAGAAAATTATATTTGTATATTAATTATCTCTCTTCCCTCCAAGATATGAACCAAAAAAAAAAAAAAAAAACTAAAACGAGAAAGAAGAAATTTGAAAATCAAATAGAGAGAGAATAATTATTAAAATTAGATTTAAAATATCTATCTTTTGCAAAGACATCAAATCTAACAAAAAAAAAAAAAAAAACGAAAAAAACAAAAAAGAGAGGGAGAGAGAGAGAACGAACTTACATATGAGATAGCCTCAAGAAAACTCAAATCGAAAAGAAAAGAAAATGAAATTGAAAAAGCAAACTCAGAATCTAAAAAGAAGAGAAAATGTTATTTAAAAAACAACTATTAAGTTACTTAAGTCTTCATCAAAACCAGTGGATTTGAATAGAGATTTAATTAAGTCGCCAACAACATCATTCTTTATTAACATATATAAATAAGAGAGATGGACCTTCCCCTTCAACATTAGAGTGATTAAAACATTAGTAGTATACGACGTTGCGGCTGTGAAATTAACACTTATGTTTTGTGGAACCAATCCTTAACGATAGCTTCTTCCTTGTAAAATCAAGAGGCTACAACAAGCATTATAGCATTCTATTGGGCATGCAAAGTAGAAGCTGGTCACTTGACTGACTTGAAAGTTTTCTCTCATTTTTTTTCTGTTTTTGTTTTAAAAGCTTTGATTTTAATGTGTACAATAGAAACTTATTAGAGAATTGGTAATTAGTTCAATGATAATTAACGAATGAAAGAAATACAAAATATATTTATTATAGAAATTTTTTATACTGCAATAATAAAAATAAACCAAAATTGATGCAATAAATCAAAAAAAGAAATTGAGTGCCAGACATATGAAGATAGAATCTTGCAATCCTGCAATGGTTTGAAGATAGTAATTGCACTCTACTTTGATGTTTATAAAACTTTGAAGAACTATCTCTCATGATCCATTATCAACGTCAGAAACCAAAAATTAGAACAACTCATTTAGTAGACTTAGAATATGATATTTGTCTTGTTTAAGCATTCATTGTCGTGTTTAAGAATTCATTTACGTTCATTTAAAATTGTATAAACACTAGTTTAGTAAGCACACATGTTCAAAACATTAAAAAAACCTCTCTTTCTTCTTGCTTAGATTTTTTCAACTTCCTCCATCAAAACCCAATCTTTATTTTTCTTTTTTCTTTTTAAATACCACAAATAGTATAACCATTCAAATAAAAATTATTGTCAGGTTAAATAAGAGTTCTCAATCACTATACTACATTAGGTAGTGGTAAAACCCAATATTCATGCTCATTAGTAGACCTAGAAATTTGTATTTGTTGTGTTTAAGTACTCACTTACATTCACTTAAAATTGTATAAACACTCGTTTAGTAAGTACACATGCTCAAAACATTTAAAAAAATAACGAATCCTAAGTACATTAAAATATATATATATATATATATATAAATATGTCATATATGAATGATTGATTAAGTTGGTTCTTTAGCCTATATTATTCCTAAAGTTTTACAATATGATGATTCTAGTGCAGCCAATATTAACTTGCTGGATTGTTGTTGGGCTGCACCCAACCGAGCACAACTCGAACCGTTACTTAGCAAAACTCAACATCTCAAACCCTCGCAAGACAACAGAGTCGCTGCTTTTGTTAGCTGCTTCAACCTCTCCACTTTCAACTTCTTTCTCAAACTCCCGGCTTCTGGGGAATCGCTTTCTCATTTTGTTGAGCTTTTTCAATGGTTTCTTACAAGATCCATGGAGTCCACAGCTGCATTTTATTGGGTTTGCACAGAACCAGATGATGACATCACTGACCTTATAAACTTGTAAGCTTCTTGCATTTGATCTATCTTTACATTGAAAAAGTATGCAAATGTTAGCTTCTTGTATGAATATGAAATTTATACGAGCCTTTTCTAGAATCCACCTATCAACCGATGGAAACCAAGAAACAGCTTCAACAATAGCTCAAGTATTGACCAATTCAGGCATTCAAGTCTTAAAGCAGACACCTTTTATACTCTCCACTCTCAACTCTCAAGTAGTCCAGCTTGTTTTGTCCAACCAAAAACTACCTCTTTCTTCTTGCTTAGATTTTGTTAACTTCCTCCGCGAAAACCCGGTTAGTAAGCTTGATGTTGTTGCTTATTTGACCCTCATTCGTAGACTGTATGATGTGAGAAAGATTGGTGATGTTCAATTTGTATTGAATTGCATTGCAAATGATGTTCGTGTTCAAAGTTCGGTTTCGAAGATAGTTTCTTTGGTTGTAGATGTGCCTGAGTTTGTTGAGAAGTTGTGTGGTATGCTGTTTAGGGTGTTTGCTGATGAAGGGATGCATGATGAGGCTATTGGGGTTTTTGATTGTATGGAGAAAAATGGGATTGAAATTCATGAGAGGCTTTGCATGGTGCTTTTGCTTGCTTTGAAGAGATATGATAAAGTGGATATGCTTTTAAGTTTCTTTCAAAGAATGGTTGAGGTCAATGTGAAGATTACAGTTCATTCTGTGACGATTGTTATTGGTGGATTGTGCAAGAGAGGAGAGGTTGATAGGACTAAGGATTTGATGGAGCAAATGGTCACTAAAGGGATAGAACCTAATGTTGTCACTTATAATATGCTCATAAATGGTTGCTTCATTAATGGTATAGTAGATAAAGCTTTAAAAATGAAGGCTATCATGGAACAAAATTGAATTGAGGCTGATGTTGTTACTTATAGTACAATTGCCAGTGGGTTCTGTAAATTGAAACGGTATGAGGAAGCGAAAATGTGGGCAACTGCTTGGATCGAAAGGGGGTTTACTCCTACTGTGGTGATCTTCAATATTTTGGTTGACATATTCTCCTAGATGGGCAGTTTAGATGACGCAAAGCGGATGTTTGAAGAGATGAAGAATAAGGGATTCAGACCCGACACTTTTACTCTCAACACTTTGATTAATGGCTATTGTAAGAAAGAGAACTTAGAAGAAGCAAAGCATCTACTTGAAGAGATGGAGAAAAGGGGAGTGAGTCTTGATAGTGTTACCTACAGCACTTTCATTGATTGATATTGCAAAAAAGGGAACTTAGAAGAAGCAAAGAGGCTATTTGACGAGATGGAGAAAAGAGAAGTGAGACATAACACTTTTACTTATAATGCTTTGATTGATGGATATTGCAAGCAAGGGAAAATGAAGGAAGCAAAGAGGCTATTTGACGAGATGGAGAAAAGAGCAGTGAGATATGACATTGTTACTTATAATACTTTGATTGATGGGTATTGCCAGAAAGGGAAGATGGAGGAAGCTCATATGCTAAGGGGTCATATGGAAGGGAGGGGAGTGAGAGCTAACACCTTTACTTACAATTCTTTGATTGATGGATATTGCAAGAAAGGGAAGATGATGGAAGCCCATAAGCTAAGGGGTGAGATGGAAGAGATGGAGACCATACCAAATGTACACACATTTACATCCATGGTGAATTATTGCTAGGGAAGTCAGCTGAGGCATTGACATTATTTAGTGAAATGAGACAAAGGGGGGATAACACCGGATGTTGTCACCTACACAACGATAATTCTAGGTCTATCCAAGCTGGGGAAAACAGATGAAGCTTTGAGATTGTATGATGAGATGATAGAGGCTGGCGTTACACCTAACAACCAGCTATATTCTTCAAATGCAGTTAGCCATGATACAGCCAGGCTAACTGCATAATGGACTTATTGATGGGAATATAACTAGATTAGTACATCAGAACTTCACTCTGGCTGCAGCTGCCGAGAAAACTTGATTGATGCAAATTTGATAGTGGAAATGCTGTTATTGATCTATATCATGATGATTTTATGCCAAACATGATTGGTCTCTTGTTTAAGAAGTTGAAATTGTATTTTGTTATATCTAAAACTAAATCTTATGTTATCACAAAATTTAGAGGTTTCAAATCTTTGGCTCATGTTTGAGTTCAATTCTTCTTGCTGTGATTCTTATATGTTATTGCTACTAATTTTCTTGCTTTGCTTTCTGTTGTATGTCAGGCAAGAGGCAACAATGGAGCAGAGTATGATCAGATTAGTTGCTTCAGTGGCTTGGTTGATGCAATTTGTATTGGAACTGAAATATTGTTGATTGCTTTACATTTCGTGCCATGCTTATATCAGCAAAATCCGTTAAAACAATGTGACTTCTTTTCCGATCTCACAACAAATTCTATCCACTGATTTTGTTTAGAAGTTGCTTTAGGTTTTATGTTTTTATTTAATTTTATTACAGAAATTTCTTTAAAAAGCAGGGTGAGAAGGCAACATACCATATATATGTGCCACTCAATGGATTTTTTTTTTTCCTTCCCTTTGTTTTTGAAAGGTTGGTCACATAAAATTGATGATATTTATTTGATTGTATGGGAGTTTGAGCATGAATTTGGATAAAAATTTTGAGAAATCTGTTGAATAATGCTAAACTTCACAAATATTTTGTTTAAATTCGTGTTTAAACTGTAAAACAATGAATATAAGAGTGTTCGATTATTTGTTTGAGAGAATTGCAGAGTGAATCTCAAGAATTGGATTTCATTACTTTCTTTTAATGACAAGAAACCTTTTTAACAAGGCTTTTACACAACTGGAATTTTCCCTCCGAAACTCACAGAATTCCCTCCGAAACTTATCCGAAAGTACACCTCATCATCTAAGCTAATGAGTGGCTTAGATGGCTAAGTGGGTGAGCTAGGTAAGCATTATGGCTTGGCTAAGGTGCTATATGACTTAACTGCTTTGCAAGCTACAGCTTGCACACCTGTACAAGGTTGGAAGTCTTTAGTGGTGATTCATGATTGCAGCTTGTGTATGTGCAGAAGCTGTGTGAGCTTGAGTTTGATCTGTAACACAAATGATGTGGTATGTGAATTGTTGATATCTTATAAATCATGAGATAATATGATAATTAATAGAATCTTAATAACTTACAGACCATATAATTTGAGTATGAATTTGGACAAAATATTTAAAAAACCTGACATTATTCTTTTAACTAATAATTCATTTTGTGTCATGATAAAATAAAGTAATTAAAATAACAATAATACTAAAAAAAAAAAAAAGAAAAAGAAAGAAGCTAACTAAGAACATCCTTATTTTGCAATCTTCAGTTCCTTTCTGGAATGTGCAACCAGTCTGGTACACATATCAAAGCCTCCATGACATCAGAATCTAGATCAGAGGAGATTGGATCAATCTTCAAAACACTAGAAACGAATGTTGGGTTTGCAAGAGCAGTTGACATTGGTATTGCTAAGAAGTCTCGGGCCATGTTGGCAAGCGTTGGAAAATTTGGGGTATTGACTCGCCACCAACCCAGTATATCAAACTTGTCAACTGAACGAAATTTAGGCTCTTCTAAATAGCGCTCCAGTTCTGATACTTGTGAATTGCCACTGTCAGAAGAACCCTGAGGTGATGTGAGTGGCATTCCTTGGGGGTCTAGCATGTTGTAATTGGCATCAGCAGATGATGTTGAATTCTCGTATTCATTGTAAACATCCTTAAGCATATCTTGAATAGTTTTCCATTGCATCTCAGCATCCTCGCCATAAATTTCTCTATACCAGCTCTCGACGATGCCGAATTTGAACCGTGGATCAAGAATGGCAGCAATTGCCAAAACCAGATGATACTTTTTCCAATACATGCCGAAGTTCCTTTTCAGTCTAGCTGCCATTAAGCGAATATCTGAAGTGCCACCTATTCCCCATTGACTAAGGCTCCTATGTATGCTGCAAACCTTAGGAAAGAAGACATTCGTCGTGAGGCATCTGTTTCCTGAAATGCTGTGAATAACTTCAGCTAACACTTTCAAACACTCGTAAACACGAGTAATTTTATCCCATTCCTCTGCCGATGGATTTAACCTGAAATGTGGATCAATTTCCTGTAGAAGATGGAATGCTTCTCTATATCCTAATGCTTTCTCAAGCAATTCGATGCTACATGTCGAACTTACAGGAATTTCTTCAGATGTCACTTTCTCACCTTCAGACCTGGCATGATCTACAGCAATTCGGAATTTGTGATCATTTTCTGGTTCACTGAAGATATAAGAATTACAATCTAGTATCTTCTTAAATACATCTTCGACTTCTAGCAATCCTTCCTTAACAAGAAGATCAAGAATATGTGTAAAGCAACCGCAATGTAGCACCTTTCCCCATAAAAGAACTGAACCTTCAGATTGTAGCCAGGATTTTACTTCTGTGATGATCCTATCGGCTTCCTCTGTGTTTTGTGCAGTTACACAGCATAATTTGTTGTCTATGTTCCACTCTCGTAGCATACTTTTGAAATTTTTAGAACTGTTCCAATAACCCCAGAACTCTAATTTTTTTAAAGCAAGAATCTTCCTCTTCAGTTGCCAACCGTTATCTATAAAATGTAAGGTGATCAGGCAAAAATTCCTGAATGTGATATTACGTCCCAAGAAATTAACTGTTAAACTGAAGCGACCTGAGATTTCGGCGAGGCTTCGACAAAACTTTTCCTGCTCTTCTTTGTAAACATGAAGTATGTCAGCCTTCAAAACGTTTGGAAACGGTCTTGAATTATCCTGCTCAATCATACTCCATGGACACCTATGCCTGATAATCATCCGTGCCACGTCCAGGCGATTCCATTCCTTTTGAGATGCAATTTTGTTGCTGTTGACAGCATGAGGAGCTGTTATATTACTGGTAACTTCAGCAAGTCTTTCTTGATCTTCATTTATTGGACTTGGCCGACATTTATCCATGTGTTTTAACAGGTTTGAGGTCTCTTTCTTGCTTGACCTTGCATACTTCTTGTTACAGTATTTGCAGATGGCCCATTCTTTCCCATCAATCATTTTGGTAGTGAAGACATCCCAAACCTTAGATACCAACTTCCTTTTCCGCTTGGTAAGTGGTGTGTTCACCATTTCGTTGCCAGCAACATGTACAGGGGGTTCAAAAGCAGTAGCATGCATAACCTGTTTGAATTTGTAACTAGGACTATTAGGATGACCCTCCATTCCCCTCCCCCAAAAATAAAATAACAAAATGCAAGGACCATCTAGCACATATAAAAAAGGAAGAAATTCCAAAAACCTTCTCATGCGTTCAAAAAACATTACTTATGTTATTTTTATTTCTAAATGGACCAAAACGGTCTATAATTTGTTCTAAAATATCGAAAGCATCACTCAAATTAGACGTTTTTTAACCTCCATCTCTATTTTTTAAGGCCAATTTTATACTTTTAATTCGAAAATAAAATTTTGAAACTCTCAACAATCATTCTTAAATCGCTGCACGCCGAAGGATAAGGAGAAGGAGAAGAAATCGACAAGGCGAAGAAAGAGAGAGAAGCCCGTTTTGTTAATCTCCAAAACTTAAGTTGTGATTTCATCTTCATGAGTATTAAACTCGAATGACAAAGAGGAATTGTCATTGTAACTAAGAGTTCGTTTGGTGCATGGGATAAGATTTGATTATTTTTAAGAAATGAGAGTGGATTGGATTGAATTGAATTGGATTAGATAAGATTGGATTAATTATAATTCCATCGCATGTTTAGAGCAACATATAATATGACTAAGATTAGTGTTGTCTCAGGTTTGGTATATAGTGGCATTGGACATAAGAAAAACATGAAAAATGAATACATAGAAGATAGAACCCAACAACACTATGTCAGAAAAAAAAAAAGAAAAACACACACACACAGAGTAAGGGGTCGTTTGTTTTTTTATCTGAAGACTGAACAGTGCTGCTGAAGACTGAAGACTGAATAGTAACTGAAACCTAATATCCGAATGACATATTTGTTTTTTTTTTTCCTTTACCTTTGAATGTACAGTAATCTCTTTTGTTTTTTAAAGTTAAAATTGTCTGAAAACTAGTAATTTGACATTTATATTCTTTTACTATTAGTTGTTTTGAAACTTCATTTAATATAATACAAACAATTATAATAAATTATTTAAAATACACTAAAACACTTTTATGTATATATTAATAACATTTTTTATTCATAATTAAAATATAATTAATTATTATAGTAAAGTAATTTTTTTAAATTATATATATAAAAATAAATTATTATAGTAAAGTAAATTAAATTTATATATTTAAATAAAAATAAACAAAATGTTTTTAAGTCAAAGAATTATTACAACAAAAGTTGAAACTGTAAAGTAATATATATTTTAGTCATTATAATATTTCATTGATTATATTTAAAATAAATTTATATAATGTAAAATTAGAACTAATTTGAAAATATGGTATTTTGGGAATGATAGATTTGAAAGAATATATATAAAAAATCATTAAGTGATTTGTTATTAAGTGAAAAGTTAAAAATTGTAGCTTTTTATATTAAATAATTTTTGAATAATTTTAAATGGTTTGATCACTTAAAAAATAATAAAAATCACTTAAAATATGCAATTCAGACCCATTAAATAAAAAATGATAAAAATAAACGAACCTCTTAACAGCTTTGGAAACTTCACTACCAACAACGCCAACACATTTTTATTTTTTCCAGATTTGTTTTCTTCGATGAAAAACATAAACAACACCAACATGTTCTGGAAACTTGACCACCAACAACACCAACACTTTTTTTGTCGAACTCCACTGCCACTCTTGGCGCAGGCCTGCACTCTTTTCTTGTACACCAAATCAAACCGTTTTCTTCTTCCTTGAGCTGGGTTTTATCAGATTTCTTTGAAAAGCACCAACAAAAAACTAGAATAATTTCCACTTGATCGGATTAGTTTAAAACGCTTCTTTTTAGACAATAAGAAAAAGCTTTGCAGAAGCAGACTGATATTTTCAAGATCCCCAAAAAATCCAGATGCAACCCAGATGCGCCAAAAAAAAAAAAAAAAAAGATGAAATTGATGATGAAAGAGAGGAGGAGAAACCCAAATGCAAAAACCTTGCAGAAACTTTCTTGAAGAGAGAGGAGAAGCAAATGGAAGACACGAACCAGATGAAAGGCAAGCATCAGATGTGAGGCGCCGAAAATTTAGTGAAGGGACAAATTTATGCCGCATGTGTGAAGGGGTTAATTTTATCCCATGATGATGGTATAAAATTGATGATAGGATAAAAGTAAACATTTGTTGTTGTACTATTACAAAGTTAATCAATAAAGTTTGTATTTTTAGATAGTCTTAATAGGAGAAACTCCTTGCACATGATAACATGTAGGACTTCTATTTGTGATAAATATAACCTATATGTGTTGCAGGCAAAAAGCAACAAGGAGAAAGGTACCTGTCCGCCGTTAGGCAAAAGCAAATGTGTTTCCAATGGGTCGGCACTAATAGCGTTGAGGCACGAATCCCGTAAATCTGAAAAACTGGAGTAGCATCTTTCACCAACATCCATGCTGCATCATATTCATGAATATGGCTTTATGTTAATTAACCACCGGCAGATGACACAAGACAACAACTCAACAGATATATGCATGATAAGCATAACCAGAAACTTACAGCAGCAGAATGGTTTAACGAAGAATTATATGCACTGAGAGAGGCAAGTAAAATCCTGTCAATTAACACGAAACGCTCGATACTATAATTAGGATTCACTCGGTGATGCAAGCTTTGTATCACTATCTATAAATGTCATCGGGGAAGCTTTCAGAATACTAATAATCTTTTATAAAATAGAACCAAACTGACCACAAAGAGTTTTTCCACATTAACGGGGTCCCACAGATTCCCACCACCATGTGATTCCTATCCCATCAAACATAGGGTCAATGTAAAACATATTCTCATTATTTATTATAGTAGTTTCTCATATGAGAGTGAAAAATTGTCTTGCTCCCTCCTTTAGTTTTTAAAGAAGTTAAATTTCTTCTTTTTTCCAAAAAAAAAAGAAGTAATAACTATAAATAAATAAAATTTGCCTTTCACAACTTTTCTAGAATGTTTTTCTTTTTTGTTTTTTTTCGGACCTTTTGACACAATTAGACAACTGTCGGGATTTAATTGGGATAAAACTCTATCACAACGCTCAATAATCTGCTCTCAAAAGTCAGAAAAAGACTATCCACATTTTTGTAGGAAAATTGTCACACTTTTTACCTGCTTTGCGTGGCTTGTAGCTTGAACCTGCCACTTACTTTCATCAAAGCGTTGGGCTTGTGGGCTGATGGCCACTCCACCAGCACTCTTAAAGCTAACTTATCTAGAATGTTAGGAGTCTAAGGTTTCTTTTTTGTTTTTGGCTTTTGTTGTTTGTTTGTTTTTTTTTTTTTTTTTCTTTTAAGTTGCTTTTTTTTTTTCCCCTAGAAGACTAAGATTGCTTTTTTTTTTTTTTTTTTTAAAAAAAAAAAATAATGCTAAATTTTTATAAAGCGTTTAATGGTGACTCAAAACTAAAAGATTGAATATTATTTTTTAAAAATTTTTTAAAGCAAAAAACTGAATTATATATAGTAGGTACTAAAACATTCAAATTTAATCTCTTTAAGTGAAAAGTTACCATTTTAGTCAAGTAATCGTTGAAGACAAAAAATGATCAACACTCGAATTTATGCAAATTGTGTGAATATGGAGATTTATAGGGGATTGCGATAAAATATTGCAAATGATGGCGAAAGTGTTTAGGCTGATTATGTTGAAAAAGTGAATAACGGTAGAAATCGATAATACAAAGTAAAGGAGAAGAAGTAAAGACAATGAAACAAACACAAAGAGTTTTTAATGTTAAGTAATTTTGGCATGGATATTTTAATAATTAAAAATGATTTTCAAAAGTAAGTGTAGGAAGAACTTTTTTAGGTGGTAATTGCATCATCTTATTTGTAATTCTCATAAATAAAAACTCAAAATGATATATATATACACACATATATATATGTCTTTTATAATTAGAACGTCCTAATTTTAAAAAATAAGAATCAAATAATTAAATTTATCTATTTCATATGGATTAAATAGAAGAGAAAATTTGTTTTAGGAGAAAGAATGCAATGAATGAATTTAATTAGTTGGTTCTTATTTTTTAAAGTTATAACATTCTGATTATAAAAATACTGTATTTATATATGAACATAAAATTATGAATAGATAATCAACAAAAAGAAATGAATCATGCATTAGCATTGATTAAATACTGAAAGAACTTTTCGATTTGAATATCTAATTATGAGTGGATATGTCTGAATATGTAATTCAGTACCTAATTTGATGTTGCATAAAATTTACACACTATTTTTATTTTTTATTTTTTATTTTTGTTATGAATTTCGAGACTATCGTGTGTAAACACCTTCGTTTTAGTGTGCAGTCAAAGTTATTCGTCAAACCAAAAGTAAGGCTTGCTCATAATCCATTTGATAACTCGATTTGAGAATAGATATTATCCGATCATCCGGCACAGACAAATTTCGAAATCCGATTATTAAAGCGCCAATTATCTGATCATCCGATTAATTTTAGTGCTGACTATTCGATAATCGGAGCAAAGACAAACTTGATAATCCGATTTGAAAATCCGAATATTAGAGTGCTGACCATTCGATAGTCGGAGCAAAGACAAGCTTGATAATCCGACTTTTAAAATGTGGTCGTCATTATTTCAAAAAGAAAAAAGTGGCCGTCATAATTGTATTAAAAGGAATCTGGCCATCTGAAAGCCCACAATCACGATGACTCAAGCCTTCTTTCTCCTAAACTAAACAAAAATTGGACTAAAAGGTTGCTTTTTTTTTTTTTTTTGGAATACTGAACTATGCCCAAAGAGCTAGCGGGATAAGCAGCGATTTTATATGGGGCTGCGTCTTTGGGATCTATTTTCAAAATGAAAGAGAGCCATTCACGTTAAGTGAGGGAGCAACCCATAGTTGATGGAGAGTTGCTTATAAATGGAGTCGGTGAGAGTAACCAGGCACCCATTCTCAACTAAAATGATGCTTATTATTATTACTATTATTATTTGTTGGATATAACTAAAGGTTGCTTTTGAACTAAAGAGTTTATGGGAAGTTATATATATGGAGCAAATACAAACTTGATAATCCGATTTTTAATGGGATTACTAAAATGCGGCCGACATACTTTAATTAAGAGGAATCTGGTCTTCTGAAACCCCCCACAATCATGTTGACTATCAAGCCTTCTTTCTCCGAAATTAAACAAAAGAATTGAACTAAAGGTTGCTTTTCAACTAAAGGGTTTGTGGAAATTTGGCCATCTGAAGCCCCACAATCATATTGACTGTCAACCCTCCTTTCTCCTAAATTACACAAAAAAATTGAACTAAAGGTTGCTTTTCAACTAAAGGGTTTGTGGAAATTTGGCCATCTGAAGCCCCACAATCATACTGACTATCAAGCCTCCTTTCTCCTAAATTAAACAAAAAGATTGGACGACAGTTGCTTTATATATATATATTATCCTTTTGGATATACTTAGGGTATATATATACTTGATAAAAAAAAAAAAAATACATGAATGCATTATAAAATATATGATTATAATTTATTATATGTGATTATAATCAATAAATGTGATTATATTTATATTTCGTAAATTCATTCATATTATGTGTAATTACAGTTAGTAAATGTGATCATATTTACTAATTATAATTATATATAACAAATTATAATCACACATTTTAGAATGTAATCACATTTTTTTTTTATCAAGTGCATGCACACATCAGATGTATGTTAGAATGTGTATATATATAATTTTTATATTTAATGTGTCCTAACTTTTAAATTGTTAAGATAAATTTATTTATTCATTGCATTTTATTTCCTAAAAAAATTTCCTCTTCTATTCAATTCAAATGCAATGGATGAATTTGATTAGTGATCCTGACAATTTAACAGTAAGGATGTACTGACCATAGAAGCTCTGTGTGTGTATATACATAAATACATAAACACACACACACACACACATATATATATATATATATATGAATTCTGATATACTTACCAAGAAAATTATGTATATTTTTTCAAGTTCAAAAACAAATAAATAATTTTTCGCATTTTTATTTGTAGTGACCTTAGATGTTCACCTTCTGTTAATAAATGTTATATTAGAGAGACTAAAAAACTATTCCAATTTAATATGAAAAAAATCCCAAAAAAACAATCTAAGGTTTAAAACATTATCCTTTTACCCACAAATATTTCGTTTTTATCCAAAATCCAACAAAAATTAATTTTAATACAAAAGTTTTAAAAAAATGAAAAAGACCATTTTACCCCTAAAATTTGTATTAAAAAAATAATAATCATAATATAATAATTTAAAATAAAAAATTATAAATTAATACCACTGTCTATTAATGAAAAATAAACGGTGGAGATCAACCCATTAAACTAAAGTATAAGGAAAAAATTGATTAATATTAAAAAAAATAAAATTAAAAAAATAATAATAATCATCATCTCTGGAAACCCAGATTTTTTCTAGGTTTCCAGTCGCTCAACCCCAATGAAATCTGGGTTTCCAACGATTGGGTTTCCAGTCCATTGGAAACCCAATTTTTGGGTTTCTAGTCCAATATCTAGGTTTTCAATGTGACTGGAAACCTAAATAGATTTCAAGTCAATTGAAAACTCATTTTTTTGGGTTTTCAGTGTAGAATATGGGTTTCAGTACAATTGGAAATCCAAATTCTAGGTTTCCAATGGACTGAAAACCCAGTTTCTAGGTTTCTAGTCGACTGAAAACCTAGAATTTCTAGGTTTCTAGGTAACTGGAAACCACCATTATCATCAATCATCAATCCCACCTAAGAAAATTCATTAACCCAATCATCAATCATCAACCACCAAACCAACGAAAACCAAACTCACCCATCAATCATCAACCACCAACATCAAACCACCGAACACTAAACCCACCCATCAATCATCAACCACCAAACACCAAACCACTGGGTTCATCATCGAACCCACAACGCTACCACCATCATCATCGACTGAAGAAGAAACTGGGGAGAGAAAAAGAGATAGAGGGGTAGATGAGAGATTGAGAGAGAGAACCTGGGTCTCCAATAGTGGATGAGATTTCGAGTCTCCACCATGGAGACCCAGATGCCGCCGCCGAGATGTCTGCCACCATCAACACTAGTCGGAGATAGAGAAAGATACCAACCGAAGATAGAGAGAGAAAAGGAAGAGAGAAAATGAGAGAGAGAGCAAGAGAGAGAATTGTGAGAAAAAATACATATATTTTTTGTTTTTAAATAAAAATATGTCATTTTTTATAATTTTATATTAATATTATTTATTTTATTTTTTATATTTAAATTAATATTATTTTAATTAGTTATTCATTACTTGCTCCTTTTTGTCCCTGGAGTTAAACGGTTAATCATGTCAACCTAATGGATTTTGTGACCATCAAGTTGTATTTCGGATAAAGATGAAACAGTAGGTTGCAAAATAGATATTGTTTTAAACGTCAGGTTGTTTTTTGAGATTTTCCCTTTTAATATTTCTTTTGTATAAATTGTGAACTCCGTTAATATTTCAAAGAAGAGAAAGAATTAGAGGAAAATTTTAGTTCTATTCTTAAAAAATATTTCCACATTTGAAAGATATGCTTTATTGAGTTTCCTTATTTCTACTATTATTGTTGTTGTTATTAGTGTTGGGTGTGTTTAGGGATGGCAAAATGGATCAGGGGATCATTTATTTTTTTGTCTGAAAACTGAATAGTATTGCTGAAAACTGAAGACTGAATAGTGACTGAAACCTGAAATCTGAATGACATGTTTGTTTTTTTTTTGTTTCCTTTACCTCTGAATGTATAGTAATCTCGTTTGTTTTTTAAAGTTAAAATTGTCTGAAAACTAGTAATTTGATATTTATATTTTTTTACTATTAATTGTTTTGAAACTTCATTTAATATAATACAAATAATTATAATAAATTATTTAAAAAATACTAAAACACTTTTATGTATATATTAATAACATTTTTATTCATAATTAAAATATAATTAATTATTATAGTAAAGTAATTTTTTTAAATTATATACACAAAAATTAATTATTATAGTAAAGTAAATTAAATTTATATATTTAAATAAAATTAAACAAAATGTTCTTAAGTTAAAGAACTATTACAAGAAAAGTTGAAACTGTAAAGTAATATATATTTTACTCATTACAATATTTCATTGATTACATTTAAAATAAATTTGTATAATGTAAAATTAAAACTAATTTGGAAATATATTATTTTGGGAATGATAGATTTAGAAGAATATATAGAAAAAACCATTAAGTGATTTGTCATTAAGTGAAAAGTAAAAATTTGTAATTTTTTATATTCAGTGATTTTTGGGTAGTTTTAAGTGGTTTGATCACTTAAAAAAACAAAAAAAAAAAATTATTTAAAAGGTGTAATTCAGACACATTAAGTGAAAAGTGGTAAAAACAAATGACCCCCAGGTCTACTAAACTTGGTCCATGTGGTTCGGGTATAGATTGAACTGCGATTTGTGAGACCCTTAAAAGAACTAGGTTCTTAAGGGTGGAAAAAAGGGTTGACATGTTGGGTCAAGCTAAATTCAATTCAATTTGTTTATAAAATTGACCAATAAGACACAAATTCATTTAATAAGTAAGTCAACATTTTTAGATTCGACACAAATTCATTTATAAACGGGTGACACGACACACGACACAACTTATTCGTTTGTTTCTTGGATCATAAAGGATCCAAACCCTTTAACTCATTAGTCCATTAATTTGTTTACAGAACACGACTAATGTATGTATGTCAAGCAAAAACACGTATAACTTTACACCAAAAAAAAAACCATAATTTCTTAAATAGAAAGCAAATCTGACAAAAGCCCAGTTGACATATCATAATTCTCCATATACAAGGTATATTTTGTATATAATAACAAGTTCAGGTCGAACCCACAGGGATAGTTGCAAACTTTGCACTAAATAACAAAATTGATCAAAGACAACTTTATCCAAACTAATGAAATCGATTTGATTCAAAGAGAAATTAAACTAAAGAAAATTAAACTAACAGTTAAAATTAAACTTAATATAAATCAGTAGTTTGACTAGTATCCAAACATACAACTTAACTTAACTATTTTATTTAATTTATTCTCCTCAAATAAAAGATCATTTTTATTTTGTATTTAATCGGACAATTCCAAATTATTTGCAAGTCTCTCTCGATGTTTGAGCAAACATATGTAAATTAATTAATTTGACCATATCTCTATGTAAATTAATTAACCTGAATTTATTAAGATCAAATTATACTCACGTGATTACATAATTCACACAAGTATATCTTCATCCCATATAAATGATACTACTTTATTGATTTCTAGACACATAATACCTCTCTCTAATGTATTATGTACGCAAAATTTAATTAATTAACAGACCTAAATTAATTGACAGCGTTAAGCACCAATAAAGTATAATACAAAAATAAAAATCTATTATAAAAATTATTGAATCATTGAATAAATTAAAATCATAGTTAAGCTACATTATAGCCCAAATTTGAGAAATTAGTTAAGCATATTCAGGACAAAAAAAAAAAAACAAATTTTACAAAAACAATTTCCCTAATAAATACTAAAGAAGGAAAGAAATAAACTAATTTTCTCCTTCACTTGAATCTCCTCTGAAAACTACTCTTGCTTCGAATCTGCCTTTGCCTGAATTACTCTAATACTTCTCTCTACTCTGACTGCTTGATACTAACTTCTATGAAAATCTTATAAAAATTGTCTGAGAATTGGTGCTATTTATAGGCATGAATTTGGGCTTTCTGATATTTTTCCGAGGTCCATGACGAAATTCTTGTTGTGCAATTAATTTGGAGCTTATCTTCATCTCCTTGCATTAATGAGTCGCTCGCTATGGTCATGTGTAAAGAACAAGCATCTAGAACCAGCACCACGAGAAATGGCTTAGAGGCGTGGCTAAGCAACTCGGGTGTGCAAACAGCGACTGTGGTGCGGCTTATGTGCGTGACTCGTGAACCCGCATCCAGTCCAAGCATGTGCCTCTGCTGCTTGGCGTGACGTAATGGCATGGGCTATGACTTTCTTTGCCAAGTCGCGGCTCTCATAATCTCGTTTAATTTTTTTTCATTCAAATTAATTTCACTAATTGCATCTTCTCTTTCAAAGCTTATTTTTCCAAATCGTTCTTTATCTTCATCATTCCATCTTTATCATCTTCCAAATTCCATTCTTATCTCCTTCCAAATTCTATCCTTATCCACTTTCAGATTTCGATCTTTATCTCAAACTCTTCTGGATAATCTTCTAATTTGGGTCAAATTCTTCTCTTGCTCCTGAAAAATCTTATTCTAATTGAAACTCTCTAAAAATCTCCAATAATCCCTGATCTTCATTTGAATTACCAACTTAGCCTTTTATTTCTCAATCTACACAAAAATCTCAAAAATAATCAAAAACACCATATTTCACTCGAATTCTCATCGTAAAAGCTTGATTTATGAGTATTAAATAACAATATATTCTTCCGTTATCAAATACCCCTAAACCTAACCTTTGCTTGTCCTCGAGCAAATTTGAGACACAAAAACAACATAACACAACTTAAACTAATCCTACATTTTACTAAACCACTTTCGTAGGTCTTTACAGTGGCATTTAGTATATACTTTGAGCCTTTAAACTCTTAAGTGTCCCTAGTGGAGGAGTTATAGTCTTCTAAGGGTTTACCAACTTTGACACTGGTGGCAAATTTCAAGTGTATAAAATTCTCAATAAAATACAACAACAAATTCATACTAGAAACTCGTGCAAGTATACACAGTCCATAAATAATATAGTAAAGTATCGTTTCATGAGGATTGTCCCAATTATTTATGCATTAAGTACTAACCCAGTCAAGATCATACATTATCCAAAGTATCGAAATAATAAATTATGAAATTAAAATGAAATTAAAATAAAATCAGGAAATAATTAATTAAACTAAATGCACAGCCAATAAAGAGTTAAACCTAGGATTACAACTTCACCCCACTGATTTACTCTACCTATATTTATTCTCATCTTGTGTTTGATCAAGCACTCAATTATCTACAATCCTCTCCCGAATGGTTAAGTGGGATTACCTAAATTAATTAACCGACTATATTCCTATGATAATTAATTAACTTAAGTACATTAAGCATTTAATAACTCATAAAAACCACACAAACTACACGTATATTTCTATCATATACAATTTATGTCATCCTATTTAGGTCTAAACCAACATACCTTTTTCAAGTGCATTTATGATTACCAAATCATATAATTTGGTGATCAAGCAATTAAAAGCATTTAAGAAAAAATAGGATAGGACACAATGATGAGAAATTAATTAAAATAATATTAATATGGTGAATTCATAGGTTAAGGGTTACATTGTAACCTAGATCAAAGATCTATACATCATCAACAAATCATACGTGAGCAAAATTAAATAAATAATTAACAACATCACAAATAAAATTAAAAAGAAAAAGAATAAAGAATGTTCATGTAATCTTCTCCGTAGATGATGTTTGGTTCCTCTCCAAGGCTGTTGAATTACTCTCAAAAGATGGGGTTGAGGGAATGTGGTTGAGGGGTGAATAAATATTTGATAAAGCCCAATAGCCCCTCAAACCACATTCACCTCTCTGCCTTCGTCTTTGTGCTTCTGCTTTCTGCGTTGTATATTGGATGCCTTGAGTGACTGGTGAGGGGTGTTACATAGGCATTTTGTTTGGATTATTTGTAGAATATTCCCATAAAATCTTCACAACAATCTTTCAAAAATCTATTTAATATCTTTGTAAATTATTTGGGCCAAATCTTTTCTTCTTGGACGACCCAACCTCATCATCTCCGCCCCAAAGCCCGCGCAAAACCAAATTGTTGAACTCACCCATTGCCCGCGCCCCTCTATGCGTGCCCATCAGCTTTGCCAGGCGCTGTCATGAGCGCGCCTGTTGTGTCGCGGGCATGGGGCTCCTTTGGGAGCGTTTAACGTGGCCCAAGGCTCACGGCTCACTTGTGCACAATGTCTCTATGTTTTGCATGAAACTTGCTTTTTGTCATCTTATGAATACATGCATGAGACTTTTTTGCTTTTTGTCTTGTTGCACTCATGTCTCTTGTATTCATGTGCTCTTGACACTTGGCTTCACCATTGCTATGGCTTGAATTGATCATGCATGGCTTGAACTGTGGCTTGACTTGATCATGGCAATTTTATTCCTTGTCCTCAACTTCCATATTTTGCACTTTAGCCATATTTTTCAATATGTGCTTGATTTTTTGCCTTGAAAAGTTATTATTTTACTTTCTGACATCCTAAATGACTCACCTGCAAATATTAACAAAATAAATATTAAAACATCCGTAATTATTCGAGTTTTTATCACAAGTGATAGGTTTTTTAGTATGCAATAATGCTACTTTTTAGCACTTATTAAACCCTCAAACCTACTATTGGCTCGTCCTCAAGCATATCTGGAGAACAAGATAAAAACTAAAAATACAAAATAAAGCAAATCCACTTTCATAGATAAACACGATGACATTTAGCGTATGCCACAAACTTTCAAACCTCTAAATGTCTCTAGTAAGAGAAATTGTGTCTCCTGAGAGTTTACTAGCTACGATACCCACAAATGTCTTCTCACAAATCATGAAGCAATCAAGAGAATCGAACTAGAATGCAAGACATTAACAATTCACATGCTCAATCAATAAGTAGAGTGTAATCCTGCAGATCCAATTTATACCTCTAGTATCTTGTGAATGCCACAATCAAACAATATAGCTTCAAAAAATACATATTCAAATGCTAGGATTTAGTTTGCTTCGATTCTAAGCCTCACTAGTTATCTCTTTTTTAATTCTCTCATAACCTAGGCTTAACACTCTTTCAACACATGCGAGGTAGAAGTTATGCACAAGAAAATCTCAAAATTTTACAACACATGTGATTTATTAGTAGAAAAATTGCTCATATATAATCAATAGACCTCATGGAAGGAATTAGAAATCAAGCATTGTTTACTTCAATAAAATAGCTCAACTTCTCAAGAGATCAACTAGGTTTTTTCTTTGGGTTATAACGGAGCCAATGGGTGGATAGTTAAAAGAAAGAAGGGAAAATAGTATTCAAATTAACTTAGGATCACAATATAGCTCTAAGAAATTGATTGTTCAGAAATTGAATTTTAACTATTCCACTCTCTTAAGCTTCTTCTTATTCATCTCATTTTTTCAACTACTTTCATGATCATCAAAATCTTTAAAGACCACTAAGGACCGGTTAAACGCCCATGGTTCCAACTCTAATACCCTGCTTTTTTCCTTTTCATGGCCAAAGAAAAATATGAAAATGTCATTCCCAATCGGTTGAATTT
Source organism: Nephelium lappaceum (assembly GCA_021234005.1). Lineage (NCBI taxonomy): Eukaryota > Viridiplantae > Streptophyta > Magnoliopsida > Sapindales > Sapindaceae > Nephelium > Nephelium lappaceum. Next base: position 18,057,987 of record CM038006.1, read on the forward strand.
CCAACCCTCTCTCAATCAGCCAAGCCTCTTTCATCACATCTGCAAACACAAACTTGTTAAATGATGTCAAATGGCTTTAAAATCAATGAAGGTGACAAATGTGTTTATGTCAAGGACACAACAAATGGTTATGTCATTTTGCATCTTTGCATAGATGACATGCTCATTGTAGTTGATAATAATAAGATGATTAAAGCCACAAGAAAATGTTAAATTTAAGTTTAGATATGAAATATAACGGATTAGCTGATGTAATATTGGGAATAAAAATCTCAAAATCAGTTGATGGGCTCATCTTAAGTCAATCACATTATGTTGATAAGATCTCTCATAAATTCAACAAAGATGATTCTAGTGTGTTTAGGACTTTGGTAGACATAAGTTTGCATCTCTCTAAGAATAAAAGTGAGAGGCCTTTCAACTATAATATTTGAGAGTTATAGGAAGTTTGATGTATCTAACAAGTTACATAAGATCGGATATAGTCTACATAGTCAGCAAACTAAATAGATATACAAGTAATTCAGGAGTTGATCATTGGAAAGCAATAGTTAGAGCACTAAGATGCGTACAATTTACTCGTAATAATGGGCTGAATTATATTAGGATGTCTTGCTGTTCTAGAAGGATAAAGTAATGTAAACTGGTTACCTAATATGAAAGATTCAAAATCTACTAGTGGATATGTCAAGTTTTACAATATGATAATTTTTATGCAACCAATATTAACTTCCTAGATGTACATGTATACATTTATATATATATATATATATATATATATATAAACTTCTTAGATTGTTGATGGATAGTGTCCAACCTATACCAACTTGAACAGTTAGGGATTGTTTGTTTTTAACACTTATCACTTAATGAGTCTGAATTGAATTTAATAAGTTATTAATATTATTATTATTTTTTGTTTAAGTGGTCAAATCACTTAAAACTATCTAAAAACAATTGAAGAAAAAAAAGTTAAGGGGTTGTTTGTTTTTGTTACTTTTCACTTAATGGGTCTGAATCATACGTATTAAATGATTTTTGTTTTGTTTTTTTTTTTAAGTGATCAAACCACTTAAAATCATCCAAAAATAACTGGAATATATATATATATATATATTTACTTTTAACTGAATGTCAAATCAATTAATGATTTTTCAAATATATTATTTTCAATCTATTATTTACAAAATAATATATTTCCAAATTTGTCCTAATTGCAATTCAAATTATATAAGTATTTGATTATGTTTGTTTAATTTTAATAGAAAATATATATTACTTTACAATTTCAACTTCTGATGTAATAGTAATTCAACTTAAAACCATTTTGTTTATTTTTATTTAAATATATAAATTTAATTTACTTTACTATAATAATTTATTTATGTATATATAATTTTTTAAAAAAAATTACTTTACTATAATAATTTGTTAACCTTTAATTATGAATAAAAATATTATTAATATATACATAAAAGTGTCTTAGTATTTGTTAAATAATTTAATATAATTGTTTGTATTATATTAAATAAAGTTACATAATAAGTAATAGTAAAATGATATAAATATCAAATTAATAGTTTTCAGATAATTTTAATTTTAAAAAATAAACAAGATTTCCATACATTCAGAGATAAGGAAAAAAAAAAATAAACATGTTATTCAGATTTCAAGTTTCCGTCACTATTCAGTTTTCAAAAATACTATTAAATCTTTAGACAAAAAAACAAACGATCCCTTAGTAATCTTGATTTTTCACTTAATTGCAAATCATTTATACATATTTAAAAAATTTTATTCTAAGTCTATCATCCCAAAAATAACATATTTTCAAATTTATCCTAACTTTCTACTACTCAATTTTTTTTTTTTTTTCGTTGATACTTATAAGAAATATATTTGAAAAAAAAAAAACCCTAAATATGTTTCATGCCAAATTGTCTTGGAATTAAACTATTCTATTTTAATTTATGATTTAAATATTCATTTTCTTAGTTGATTTCTTAAATATATTAATATATTTAAATATATATAAATATGATTAATGCTATTATATTTTTTAAGCATATTTTAATTATGAATAAAATATTATTAATATGTACATAAAAATATTTTAGAATTTATTAAATTATTTATTTTTGGTTGTTTGCATTAAATTAAGTGAATTTAGCAAAATGATCCCTTTTTGAAACCTTATTTACGTAATTACCCTCTTAATCAAAAAAATTGCAAAATTACCCTAAATTACCCAAAATACCCCTAATAAATTAAAACCATCTCATTAATACAAATCATTAATTATTTACCTACCTAATTAAACAATAATAAAATAAACATCATATAAATACCATCAACCCACATTAATCCATCCTCCATCACAAATTTACTCCAACAACAATCACTTTTTTTTTTAAAAAAAATTTACTTTTGAGTGGAAGAAGATTTGAAAAAAAGTTGAAAAAATTTGGGTATTGATAAAGGTTAGTGTTTATATTTGAGGGTTTTTATTTTTATTTTTATTTTTATTTTTTGTTTTTTTTGTTTTTTGTTTTTTGAAAACTTACATTTGAGTTTTTTAAGGGAATATGTGATTATAGTTTGAAAAAAATGAAAAATTATAATTTGGATCGCCTTCTAACTCGAAGATTTCATTCTGACTCGAATCAGGTTAGAGTGAAACATTCGGGTCAGAAGGCGACCCGATTTCGGGTTGCCTTCTAACCCAAACAATAATTTTCATATATTTTTTCATATTTTTCAAATATAATCACCAATTCAGGTTTTGGTCACCTTTCGACTTGAAAAACAAATATTACTTCAAGTCAAAACTAACCCGATATTGGGTTAACTTCCGACACGATCGGATTAGTTACCTACCCGAAAGTATAATTTTATGTTATGAAATTATTCTTTAAGTATCCGATGTTGGGTCAATAGTTGATTATATGTTATCGAATTACTCTTTAAGCCGTTTAATAATAACAATTGTATATTATCAAATTTTTAGGACTAAGGATGTCTACTGTACAATTGGTTTTCAATTGGGATGGACATTGGAAGAGCGATCGTGGGGTTTACTGGTATAAGGATCAAAGAGCAAAGACTTTTAGATTTTCACGAGATGTAACTTTTGAGCAACTATTGGATAAAACATACCACATCACAGGTATTGGTAAAAACCATTACCGAGCTATACTAATTATTGTTGCTCAAACCATTTGTCCAAGCATACCTATTGAGATCATTTATAATGATGATGTTGCATTATTGCTTGGCCGTGAGAATGTTGACCCTTTAGTTTATATAACTGTTGGGAAGGTTGAGCGTGATTCAATAGATTTGAAAGATACTTGTCAACTGGAAACTTCTTGTGAACCAAACCATACATTTGAATTTGACTGCCATCCTAATTTGAAAACAAGAAATGTGAATGATAATAAAATGTCTAATACTAGTCCAATATATCAACCAAACTCAGATGTCCATTTTGATGATATTAGGGAAGGATTTACACCATGTGGCAATGATAATATTTGTCCCCCTCTTCATTATGGATTTGAGGGTAGATTGAGAATGGAGCATGTTCATAAGGTTTCAATTGATCACCATACAACAGATTGTGATGAACAAGAACAACATACTTATCCCACTAGTTATGGTGAAACAGCATCAGGTTGAATTTCGAATCAATATAACCAGCAATTTGAGCATTTTCAAACGTTTGTTCCACCACCATGTGCATTATATTTAGTTAATTCTAATGAAGTTGCTCCTAGATGCAATCCTATGCGTATTCAAGTTTGTGAATTGTTTGACAACAAAGAACAATTGCAATCAGAGCGAGATAGATATGCCTTGGCAAACCGGTTCCAAACAAGAGCCATGAAATCATATATAACAAGATACCAAGTTCGGTGCATCGTTGCAGATTGTAATTGGCGCTTACGTGCAGTTAGAGTTAGAAATTCAGATTATTTTCATGTTAAAAGATTTGACAATTAACACACATGCTCTATGGAACAACGATTTCCACATCAAAGGCAAGCAAGTGCTTGTGTTATTGGAGAACACATCAAGGAAAAATTTAGGGACCACCATATATACAGGCCTAAGGAAATTATAAGAGACATACAAAATGAGGTTGACATCTCATATAACTACCATAAAGGATATCGAACCAAACATATTACATTGAATGAGGCTTAAAGAACTCCTACTAAATCGTACATGATTTTGCCTTCATACTTGTACATGTTAAAGCAAGCCAATCTTGGAAGTATTACCAACCTTCAAACTGATTCTGATGATAGGTTCATATACACGTTCTTTTACTTGAAAGCTTGCATAGATAGGTTTTTATCTTCAATTAGACTAGTCATTGCTGTTGATGACATATGTTTAAAAGGTTCTCATAATAGGGTTTTATTTGTGGCTATGTATATGGATGGTAATGATCAAATTTTTCCTCTAGCCTTTAGTGTGGGTGATTCTGAAACTAATGATGCATGGGAGTGGTTTCTTACAAGGTTACGTCATGCCATTGCAAAAGTTGACGATTTGGTTATAGTTTCTGATAGAAAATCTAGCATCAACAACGGTGTAGAAAAATTGTTATCTAATTTCTTCCATGTGGCCTCTGTAGTGCATTTAGAATGAAACATAGTTGCTAAATGTGGAAAAAGTAAGACATTAAAAGAGATTTACTGGAAGACAGTTAAGGTGTATCGAGTGAATCAATTTACCCGTTTCATGGAACAATTAGCAAACTTGAATTTGGAAGCCGCTACATTCACCACTGAAGTTGGTATTGATCATTAGTCACGTGCACATTGTCCAAGAAAAAGGTACAGGACAATGTCAACAAATATTGTAGAGTCGATGAATAATGCAATTAGTGATTGTCGAGAGTTGCCAACCATTAGAGTAGTTGAATATATTGAGGGGTTTTTCAGAGTTGGTTCCATGATTGTGGGGCGGAAGCACTTAAAATGACAACTCAGTTGACAACCGTAATAGATGTAGTAATTGCCCTCAATGATGACTTGGCTCGTACATACACGATTCACCCAATTAATTTTTACACAGTTTTGGTTAGAAATAGAGATTTGGATTGATATATTGATTTAACAAAAAAGAGTTGCAGTTGTCAAGAATTCAACCTAAACCAATATCTATGTACACATGCTTTATCTTGCATTAGTCTTAGACGATTTTCATATCCAAATTGCTGTTCACCCTTTTACTCTTCTAGGTCTCTTGTAGCAGCATATAGTGGGGAAATAAACCCACCCAGACAACCATCTGATTGGTTGGTTCTAGAAAATGTTGTGGCTAAATTTGTTCTCCTTTCAATTGGTCGATGTCATCCATGAAGACCAAGAAAGAATCGTATTCTATCAGTTGGGGAAGAAGTTTATAGAAGGAAATGCACTAATTGTTCATGTCATGGTCACAATAGTCACACTTGCACCTATACAAAGTCTACAAGAGTACTAAGCAACGCTGAGAGCATCAGACAATCAAGTGACAATAAATATGTTGCAGAATGATTAAGCTTGGATTGTTTTATGTCAACTGATGTTGTTTGGATATTTGTTTTAAACTGAAATAACAGTATTGTCTTTACTTGCATTTCTATTATAGTCTAGTTAAATGTTGACATGCCATTTAATTTTTGTGACCTATATTGCCTCTTGTAATCTTGAATGTTTCTAGATAGCAATCAACAGCTTGTAAACATTCCACACAATATATTACTACATTCTAAACACTTGGACTTGCAAGCTTCAGAAAAAAAAAAATAATAATAATAACATAGTTTATTTATACGTACAACATTTTCAATCAACACAACGTACCTACTTTAAACATTCTAAATATTCGCTTTTACTTTCCATATATCAAAATAAAATTTTATAAGCAAGCAAAACTACACTACAAATTAAAAACACATCACACATTTCATTTGTTTACTCTATGTTTGATATATCATTAATTTTTTGTTTATCAATATCAATAGCATCTTTTGTCGATAAAGGTTTTATAGGTACAAATATATAATTTTGAAAAATTTTCGTGGCGATTTGTTTTCTAAGCTATGAGTTGTCTTTTGCCCCAAATTCGAATAATTGTCTGGCCATAGGCATTCCAAGTATTTAATTGTGAAAATCCCACAATCCGACTTATATAATGACATACAATAAAAATAGAATTATCATAATTCATAATATCATCAATAATTGTTATTTTCAAAATATTGGGAAATAGGATTTATTTGTAGATACATTCCATCTTGTTATGGAACATTGACATCTAGTTGCTACATTTGAAATGGAGTAGTATCAGAATAAGTGTTTGGCAATGTTCGAACCAATAAGGAAGGTAACATTTTTCGAAGGCTTGTTGCCCAAGTAATAAGATGATCGATGACCATTATATCCGGTTTTGAGTCATACATGTTAATCATACATTTCATCAAGTTTATTTCAATGGCAACCCAATGTACATTGTTGATGTATGCATGAAACAATAGCTGGATACCAATATAAATAAAGCTTATTAGCAAGACATGTTAAAAGAAAAAGAGAAAAAGTAATCAACAATACAAATTTGAATTATTTACTCACAACATTGACTTTATTCCAATTCTCCCATGCATGAATCAGAGTCTTTCCATATACATAATCTATCATATCACTATCCCAATCATACATATCATGCTTAAACTGTTTTTTACTCTTATTCAACACATACCACCTTCCTTCAATTTTCATTTGCATAATTGTCAAAATGAGGTTTGTATAAGAAGTTGAATGTAACAAATTTTTAAATAATTAATAGTAGTTATTACCATGAAACTGTAGTCTAGTAAAACTTTATCACAACTATATTATTAGGATAATGAAACGCACTACAACGCATGAGACGACAATATGTCTCCATATGTTGCATGTTGCATACAATATTAAAACACTAATTTTCCAATTAAAAGTCTAAGCTTAGAACAATTATAGTTAATCACTTACATCACCCTCTAACCACTCAGTTGGGGACAATATTTTCTTAAACCATGCAGCATCAGCTATAAGTAACCCCTTGTCTAGGCTGTATTAGCACAAATTTAAGTGTCAATATATATTGCAATATCAAAGATGACAAGTATAGTGACTATGCATATTCATACCTCTTGTTACGAGTGTCAAATATCTATTATTAAGTGAACGTAAAGAATCTTTATTTACTTAGTTTTCAAGTCCAAATTATATCATTTTGGGTTTTTTCAGCTTTTTAATCGTGAGATCAACATACGGGCTCATCACGAACGTTGACCGTTTGCGATATCAGTTCAACTTGATAGTAAGCTTGGGTGGTCTTGACAGTTGCACTAAATTTGGTGAACCAATAAGCATTGAGGGAGATGATATATCACGTACTACTGATGTAACCAAATCATGGATATTGTTGTCAGTCGAATTTAATACCATTACATCATCAGCAGTCACAGTATCAAATTTATCATTTGCATGTAAGGGAGTTTGTTTACATATCTGCAGTTAAATTTAAGTAAATATATGCACATCTAAAATAATAAATATAAAAATTAACTAAAGTATAAACCATTATAGATTTTACCTTATCAGGAATATTAGAAATATTAGACACTATAAACTTACAAATAAGCTCTGTTAATTAAAGAGAACCCTTACATATTTCATCCTCCACTTGCTTAAAACGTTCATCTTGTCATGCACTGAGAGCTATAAGTTGAACTTCTAGATTATCCTCTACTTTATTGAAATGTTCATCCTATCATGAATTGAGAGCTTTAAGCTGAGCTTCAAGATTATCCAATCTATCACTTGAATACTTTCTTTTGTCTCAACTATTATCTTTTTTTCTCTTAGTATAAGAGCCATCCTCTTTCGTCTCATAATCCCCCTCAAAACGAGTATCATCATCTCCATGGATATTATCTCTACCTCATTGAACATCATCATTATCATTATTACCATTATACCTGGCATCATCATTTATGTATTCATCCTAACCATCATTATCAAAACTACCATCATCATTAAAACATCCATTAGGACTCCCAAACTTGACATTGTTCAAAATAATCCAAGAATTCAAACTCTCCCAATACGGTTTCTTTAAACTCGTAATTATTGAGTTTAAGCACTGGTTTACATTCATTTAAAATTGTATAAGCACTCGTTTAGTAAGTAAAAAATGCTCAAAACATGAAAAAAAAAAAAAAAAACCTACGTACATAAAAAAAAAATATATATATATATATATCATATATGAAAGATTGATTAAGTTGGTACTTTAGCCTATATTATTCCTAAAGCTTTATAATATGATGATTTTAGTGCAACCAACATTAACTTGCTAGATTGTTGATGGGCTTGACCCAACCAAGCCCAACTTGAATAGTTACTTATCGAAACTCAACATCCCAAACCTTCACAAGACAACAGAGTCACTGCTTTGATTAGCTTCTTCAGCCCCTCCACTTTCAACCTCTTTCTCAACTTCTCAACTTCTAGGGAATACCTTTCTCATTTTGTTGAGCTTTTTCAATTGTTTCTTATAAGATCCATGGAGTCCACAGCTGCATTTTATTGGGTTTACACAGAGCCAAATGATCACATCACTGACCTTATAAACTTGTAAGCTTCTTGTATTTGATCTATCTTTACATTGAAAAAGTATGCAAATGTTAGCTTCTTGTATGAATATTAAATTTATACGAGCCTTTTCTAGAATCCACCTATCAACCGATGGAAACCAAGAAACAGCTTCTGACAGACCCCTTCCCTAAGGCGATTTGCTGGCACTCTATGGTGACCCTCCAGTTAGCCCTTACGCTCAACTAAAGAATTCCCGCAGAGCTAAGCCATATTATTTCTGAAGCCTTTTCGAAAACAGCGGAAACATGGGGAAATTTTTCATTTTTATTTCAAACCTTTGTAAAACATTTTATAAAAATTTGGGCAACATCCCGTCTATTTTTCGGACTTTGCCACCCTGCAATTTATAAATTTAACACTTCTATAATATCATAAAATAATTTCCCTAATCTACAGAGCCTCCGGCTCTCATTTTTATCAATCCACGAGCAACCACAAATATGCATACGGTTTAGAAATATATTAAATTAAATTCATAAGTCATGCATATCTTTATTTACATGTCCCAAAAATTTATACATTTCAAAAATAATAGCACAGCCTCTTTGACTCCTCTAATCACGATCCGGAGTTCCTGCCAATGAAGTACCTGTACCTGTACCTGTGCCTGGGGAGGTTTTTATTTTCAAAAATATAAAACATAGTGAGCTCGACAGCCCAGTGAATGTCATATAATTTCCACTTAAAAATAAGCTTATCAAATAGCCTCCCAAAAACCTTTTAAAACGTTTATACATAATCAAATACCATGATTGAATAATTGATATATTCGAAATTCATCATTCATTTAGAAACAATATATATCAATCGGCATCTAATAAAATTCATTTCATGCCAAATAATAACATTTAAATCCATAGGTTGCATGATTTCCATTTCTAACAAAACATTTCAATAATGGTGGCTGTAATAGCTTTCAAAGAATTTATAAATATAAATAGGCCAACCATCATTAGTTTGCATCACATGGTACCCTATCAATAGAGCGGAATTTTGCCTCGCTCAGAGCGGAATTTTGCCTCGCTCAGACCATCACGGAATTTTGCCTCGATCAGGTCATCTATCCAGTTTTTACGTAACGGAATTTTGCCTCGTTACGGAGCGGAATTTTGCCTCGCTCGGGTGGAAGCTAGCTGATAATATACCTCTTACGTGCATTGGACGACTCCCAGGACTAAACAGACACGGTCCCACCCGCTGTTAGTGACAGACTCTCCCAACACAGCCAATGCACGCTTAAGCTACTCAACCCCACTGGAGATACATAATATAAAATCAGGCGTACCATAGATTTTCAATATCATTTCAATTTAAATTTCCTTTCCCATTTAAATCACATTTCACGTAAAATCATTTCCAAAATCCATGCAACCATTTCAAATCGGAATTCATTTGATATTCTAACCAACATGATAAATTTGGCATGCATTTAAAATCAATCATAGTAAAAACATTTTTATAAAAACACTCACTTGTTTTTAAAGCTTCGTATATGGAAGCTCAGGGGCCGTGCCGTGCTCCGCTCGCTTCCGCCTCACCTACACATCATATTCTCACTTAGAATATGCCAAACGGGACTTTACGAAACTCATTAAATAGTCTCTAACTCAAATGACCCACAAAAAGGATACTTTTCATTAAACTTCCGTACTTTATTCATTATTAACCGAAACTCCGAAATTCCATTTTCTTTCACTTTTGGTAGCTTCAACGCGCCTAATTAAACTCATTAGGGTCATCCGAACTCTCAACGGACGCCGTATGATCAATTTACAAAATTGCCCATTAAACTAGTTTACGCGCGTTTTGGTTTCTCTTTAAATCTTTGGTATTTTCTTGGTTTTCTAAACTCCCTATCAACCTCAATCACTTATTTTTCAACTTGTTTTTACTCAAAAACAACCAACCAACAATTCACAACGAAACCCATTTTCGAATAAACTAAAACACCAACAAAATCATTAACGTCAAGCTTAAACAACTTACCCCTTTCTTCTTCACGTTATCTTTGATTTGAAGCTGATTTTGAGGTGATTTGGTGCTAGATCTGGGCTGGTTTTGGATGGATCTCTCTCTTTTCTTCCTCCTCTCTTTCCCTCTCTCTCTTTCCCTCGATTTCACCGCACTTTCGTCGCGTCTTCCACCGCCGATCTGCGGCTGGTTCGCGGGCGCGAGGAAGGCGAGTTCAGCTTCGAATCAGCTCGATCTTGGCGTGCTCGGCGTCGGGTTCAGCTTAGCTCGTCGGCGGTCTGGTTCTGCTTGTAGTTTCTGCCACGGATCCGCTCAGCCGTTGTTGCTGCTCAAAGATGGTTCAGCTCGGCAGTTTCTGTGCGATTTCAGCTCCGTTTCTGGAGTCGTGCGGTCGCATCTGGTCGGTGATGGCGCGACTGGTCGGCTACGGCGTCACGGTCGGCGGCAGCTTCCTCCTTCTTATTCTTCTTCTTCTTTCTTTCTTTCTTCCTTCGCGAGACAAGGGACTGCAAGACTGATTTGTTTTTATTATTTTTCAAAGTCAACTCTAATTGTTGGCTTCTCTTTGCCTCCCCAATAATCTCCTTAATTCCATTTACACCCTAAGACAATTCCATTCTCCTCCCTTAGATTTTAACTCAATTTTATTTCAACCACAAGTATAAAATCGAGAGTTTACAATTTCTCCCCTCCTTATAAAAATTTCGTCCTCGAAATTAAATTACGTACTTGACTAGAATAGGTACGGATATTGGATACGCATCTGCTCCTCATGCTCCCATGTAGCTTCCTCTATGACATGATTTCTCCATAGCACCTTTACCAAGGGAATGACTTTATTACGCAGGACCTGCTCCCTGCGATCTAAAATCTGAACCGGTTCCTTTTCATATGACAAGTTTTCCCTTAGTTCCACAGGTTGCTCTTTTAGTACATGGGAGGGATCAGGAATGTATTTCCTCAACACAGATACATGAAATACATTATGAATTCTGGCTAACTGAGGTGGCAACTTCAATCTATAAGCCACTGATTCAACCCTATCCGTGATCTCATATGGCCCAATGTAGCACGAACTCAACTTACCACGCTTTCCAAATCAAAGTACACCTTTCCATGGGGAAATCTTTAAGAATACTTAATCACCAATCTCAAACTCAAGGTCCCTTCACCGGTGATCTGCAAAACTTTTCTGCCTGTCACTCGCAATCTTGAGCCTGTCTCTGATGACTTTAACCTTATCTGCAGTGACTTGGACCAGCTCTGGGCCAATCAGTTTTCTCTCACCTACCTCATCCCAGCATACTGGAGTCCTGCACTTACGTCCGTAAAGTGCCTCATATGGGGCCATACCTATACTGGCCTGATAACTGTTATTATAAGCGAACTCCATCAAGGGTAAATGTGTATCCCAATTCCCCCTAAATTCCATAGCACAAGATCTCAACATATCCTCAAGGGTCTGGATAGTCCTCTCAGATTGGCCATCCGTCTGTGGATGAAATGCCGTACTGAAATGTAATCTGGTGCCTAAATAGCTTCCTGTAGCTTAGGTCAGAATCGAGAGGTAAATCGAGGATCTCTATCTGATACAATAGACACTGGGGCGCCATGCAATCTTACAATCTCATCTACATACAACTGTGCCAACCTATCCAGAGAGTAGGTATTCTTAATCGCTAAGAAGTGAGCAGACTTCAGTCAATCGATCAACAATTACCCATATAGCATCATGCCCACTCTGAGTCCTCGGTAGCCCTACCACAAAATCCATAGTAATCCTCTCCCATTCCACTCAGGGATCGGTAAGGGCTGTAATAAACCTGCCGGTTTCTGATGCTCTGCTTTAATCTGTTGACAAGTCAGATATCTGGAAACAAAGTCTGCTATCTCTTTCTTCATGCCTTTCCACCAATAGTGCTCTTTCAGAGTATGGTACATTTTCGTACTACCCGGATGCATGGCATAAGCTGAGGAGTGTGCCTCCTCCATGATCTCTTTCTTCAGATCCTCTATATCCGGTACACATAAACGTTGACCCATCATCACGATACCATCCCCTCTGATTACAAAATCTGATCTCTGTCCACTCTCAATCTCCCCTTTCAACTTGACTAACCGAGGATCCTCTTTCTGTCGCTCCCTAATTTGATCAATCAAGATGGGACGAACCTGAAAAGTAGCCAACAATGCTCCTGAGTCTGCCATCTCTAACATTACTCCCAGAGATCTCATTTCCACCATCAATGGCAGGTACACCGCCTTTAAATGGGCTAAAGAACTAGTAGGTCTCCTGCTCAAGGCATCTGCCACTACATTGGCTTTCCCAGGGTGGTATTCTATCGTACAATCATAATCTTTAATCAACTCTAACCACCTCCTCTGCCTTAAGTTCAATTCTTTCTGGGTGAACAAATATTGCAGACTCTTATGATCCGTGAAGATACGACAAGGAACACCATAAAAGTAATGCCTCCAAATCCTTAGTGCAAATACTACAGCTGCAAGCTCTAAATCATGGGTAGGGTAGTTCTGCTCGTGCTTCTTCAACTGCCTGGATGCATAAGCTACCACTCTATCATTCATGCATCAGAACACAACCCAAACCCTGTCTCGAGGCATCACTGTATACTGTAAAGCCATCTATCCCTGAAGGCAATGTAAGCACAGGAGCTGAAGTCAACCTTCTCTTTAATTCCTCAAAACTTTGCTGACAGGCATCTGACCACTCAAATTTCTCTTCCTTTCTCGTGAGTCTAGTCAATGGGGCTGCTATTCTAGAAAACCCCTCGACGAACTTACGGTAGTAACCTGCCAATCCAAGGAAACTCCTAATCTCAGTCACATTAGAGGGTGGTCTCCAACTCATAATAGTCTCTATCTTTTGGGGATCTACACTTAATCCTTCAGCTGAAATCACATGACCCAAGAAAGCAATTCTATCTAACCAAAACTGGCACTTACTGAATTTTGCATACAACTGATGCTCTCGTAGGGTCTGTAACACTATCCTGAGGTGTTCCGCATGCTCCTCAAAACTGTCTGAATACACTAGAATGTCATCAATAAACACAATTACGAACTTATCCAAGTAAGCTCGAAAGATCCTATTCATTAGGTCCATAAATGCTGCTGGGGCATTCGTCAGTCCGAATGGCATAACCAGGAACTCATAATGCCCATACTGAGTCCTGAAGGCAGTCTTCGGAACATCCTCATTACGGATTTTCAACTGATGATAACCTGATCTCAAGTCTATCTTAGAATACACTCTGGATCCCTGTAATTGATCAAATAAGTCATTAATCCTCGGGAGCGGATACTGATTCCTAATAGTCGCCCTGTTCAACTGTCTATAATCGATACATAATCCTAGGCTCCCATATTTCTTTTTTATAAATAATACTGGAGCACCCTATGGTGAGTAACTGGATCTCACAAAACCTTTTTCCAGTAGTTCTTCCATCTGAATTATTAACTCTTTCAACTCTACTGGAGCCATTCTGTAGGGTGTAATTGATATCGGGCCAATTCCCGGAGCCAATTCTATCTCAAACTCTATTTCCCTGTCTGGTGGTAATCTGGGAGATCCTCCGAGAACACATCCGGAAACTCTCTAACCACCTGAATATCTTCAAGGTGAGTTTCATTCTTACTATGTTCAACCATATATGCTAGATACCCCTGATATCCCTTATGGAGCATCTTAATAGCTGTCATGGCGGTGATCATACTGATAGCAATTGCTTTCCGTATCCCTCGGAATACTATCTCTGGTTTCCTTAATCTGGCCAATCTAACCTCCTTCGTATAACCATCAACTGTAGCCCGATGCCTTGATAATCAATCCATCCCTAATATTACATCAAAGTCTCGAATATCCAACACTATCAAAACCGCCGGAAACTCTTCATCTGCTATCATAATCTTTTCATCCCTAATTACCCTGTCAGCCAACAATGAATTTCCAGCAGGGATGGAGTCTACCATACTACCTTCCAAAGGTTGTAGTTCTGCTTTAATCTTGGTAGAAAATGGCACAGATATAAAAGAATGCGTGGCTCCAGGATCTCTTAATGCATATGCTGAGTGATCAAGAATAGATATCACACCAGTGACCACCTCTGGAGCTGCATCAGCCTCCTGCTGAGTAACCGCAAACACACGGGCTTGGGTGCGAGGCCTACCCGTCTGATCTGCGGAGGATGATCCTTTCCTGTTGCACCCCTACCTGAGACTGGAATCTAGTCCTGCGAGGAATCTCTTACACTTTTGTTCGTCGTCATCAGCAACAAATGGAACTATCCGAACCAATTCAGAGAATTTCTTCTCATAATCTATCACTGACATCGTTCCCTGTTCAACTTGAAGAATTCTTCAACTCTGGCATCTTTATAACTGGGAGGGTAGAATCGATCAGTGAACTCTCACTGAAATAATGTCCAGGATATCCCAGTTGGGTGTCTCCTCTTTAGAGCCTCCCGCCAGTCCTTGGCTCTGTCTTCTAAAAGGAATAAGGAGAATTGGACCATCTGCTCATCGGAACAGTCCATCACCTCATAAATCCCACTGACTTTATCTAACCATGCTAGATCAGTCTCTGGGTCACCTTTTCCGTCAAATGGTTTCGCCTCTAACTTACATGCACATTCTATGGAGCGTTTCGGCTCCTTAAGGGCCTCCCGCGGCTGATGCATCGCTGCCTCCCGTGGCTAACGCATTGTTGCCATCAATATCTGTGCAACCTGTTCGGCGTTAAATTGTCCGCCGACCTGCTCAGCTGGTCCCGCTGATCCTGGTTGGGACTGCTCTCCTGGAGCATTCATTGACCCCGTCACATGTTCCACCTCCCCAACAGGTGGTACCTCAGGCACTAGAGCTCGTTCAAGAGCTCTGTCGGAACTCCGTCGACCCCATCGACCCCATCAATGCATAGTGCTGTTATTTCAGCAAAAATAACTTTTTGAAACAATTTGGAATTTTAAAATCATATGCATGACAATAATAAAAGAAACCATTTGAAATTTCAACAAAGTTTGGGTTGCTCGTATTTATGTAACAAAATATAGAAATAGCTAATCCCATTTCAAAACTCCGGCTCTGATACCAAACTGACAGTAAACAGCTGGCTATCAGGTGTACCTCAGACACAGGTTTTACACATGGCCTCTCAACCTAGGCCTTTGCCTAACCTCGGTGTGCAACTGGACTCCCGGACATGTCGGGGTAAGAGCCAATGCTTCGTCAGTCTTACTCACACTGTGAGAACCCCCGATCATGTAGCCAGCCTTGGCTGCAACTAACCTGCTCTGATACCAAACTGACAGACCCCTTCCCTAAGGCGATCTGCTGGCACTCTACGGTGACCCTCCAGTTAGCCCTTACGCTCAACTAAAGAATTCCCGCAGAGCTAAACCATATTATTTCTGAAGCCTTTTCGAAAACAGCGAAAACACGGGGAAATTTTTCATTTTTATTTACAAACCTTTGTAAAACATTTTATAAAAATTTGGGCAACATCCCGTCTATTTTTCGGACTTTGCCACCCTGCAATTTATAAATTTAACACTTCTATAATATCATAAAATAATTTCCCCAATCTACAGAGCCTCCGACTCTCATTTTTATCAATCCACGAGCAACCACAAATATGCATACGGTTTAGAAATATATTAAATTAAATTCATAAGTCATGCATATCTTTATTTACACGTCCCAAAAATTTATACATTTCAAAAATAATAGCACAGCCTCTTTGACTCCTCTAATCACGATCCGGAGTTCCTGCCAATGAAGTACCTGTACTTGTACCTGTGCCTGGGGAGGTTTTTATTTTCAAAAATATAAAACATAGTGAGCTCGACAGCCCAGTGAGTGTCATATAATTTCCACTTAAAAATAAGCTTATCAAATAGCCTCCCAAAAACCTTTTAAAACGTTTATGCATAATCAAATACCATGATTGAATAATTGATATATTCGAAATTCATCATTCATTTAGAAACAATATATATCAATCGACATCTAATAAAATTCATTTCATGCCAAATAATAACATTTAAATCCATAGGTTGCATGATTTCCATTTCTAACAAAACATTTCAATAATGGTGGCTGTAATAGCTTTCAAAGAATTTATAAATATAAATAGGTCAACCATCATTAGTTTGCATCACATGGTACCCTATCAATAGAGCGGAATTTTGCCTCGCTCAGAGCGGAATTTTGCCTCGCTCAGACCATCACGGAATTTTGCCTCGATCAGGTCATCTATCCAGTTTTTACGTAACGGAATTTTGCCTCGTTACGGAGCGGAATTTTGCCTCGCTCGGGTGGAAGCTAGCTGATAATATACCTCTTACGTGCATTGGACGACTCACAGGACTAAACAGACACGGTCCCACCCGCTGTTAGTGACAGACTCTCCCAACACAGCCAATGCACGCTTAAGGTACTCAACCCCACTGGAGATACATAATATAAAATCAGGCGTACCATAGATTTTCAATATCATTTCAATTTAAATTTCCTTTCCCATTTAAATCACATTTCACGTAAATCATTTCCAAAATCCATGCAACCATTTCAAATCGGAATTCATTTGATATTCTAACCAACATGATAAATTTGGCATGCATTTAAAATCAATCATAGTAAAAACATTTTTATAAAAACACTCACTTGTTTTTAAAGCTTCGTATATGGAAGCTCAGGGGCCGTGCCGTGCTCCGCTCGCTTCCGCCTCACCTACACATCATATTCTCACTTAGAATATGCCAAACGGGACTTTACGAAACTCATTAAATAGTCTCTAACTCAAATGACCCACAAAAAGGATACTTTTCATTAAACTTCCGTACTTTATTCATTATTAACCGAAACTCCGAAATTCCATTTTCTTTCACTTTTGGTAGCTTCAACGCGCCTAATTAAACTCATTAGGGTCATCCGAACTCTCAACGGACGCCGTATGGGTCAATTTACAAAATTGCCCATTAAACTAGTTTACGCGCATTTTGGTTTCTCTTTAAATCTTTGGTATTTTCTTGGTTTTCTAAACTCCCTATCAACCTCAATCACTTATTTTTCAACTTGTTTTTACTCAAAAACAACCAACCAACAATTCACAACGAAACCCATTTTCGAATCAACTAAAACACCAACAAAATCATTAACGTCAAGCTTAAACAACTCACCCCTTTCCTCTTCGCGTTATCTTTGATTTGAAGCTGATTTTGAGGTGATTTGGTGCTAGATCTGGGCTGGTTTTGGATGGATCTCTCTCTTTTCTTCCTCCTCTCTTTCCCTCTCTCTCTTTCCCTCGGTTTCACCACACTTCCGCCGCGTCTTCCACCGCCGATCTGCGGCTGGTTCGCGGGCGCGAGGAAGGCGAGTTCAGCTTCGAATCAGCTCGATCTTGGCGTGCTCGGCGTCGGGTTCAGCTTAGCTCATCGGCAGTCTGGTTCTGCTTGTCGTTTCTGCCACGGATTCGCTCAACCGTTGTTGCTGCTCAAAGAT
The DNA here is from genome assembly GCA_021234005.1 of Nephelium lappaceum. Classification (NCBI taxonomy): domain Eukaryota; kingdom Viridiplantae; phylum Streptophyta; class Magnoliopsida; order Sapindales; family Sapindaceae; genus Nephelium; species Nephelium lappaceum. Next base: position 18,076,172 of record CM038006.1, read on the forward strand.
GGTTCAGCTCGGCAGTTTCTGTGCGATTTCAGCTCCGTTTCTGGCGTCGTGCGGTCGCATCTGGTCGGCGATGGCGCGACTGGTCGGCTACGGCGTCACGGTCGGCGGCAGCTTCCTCCTTCTTCTTCTTCTTTCTTTCTTTCTTTCTTTCTTTCTTCCTTCGCGAGACAAGGGACTGCAAGACTGGTTTGTTTTTATTATTTTTCAAAGTCAACTCTAATTGTTGGCTTCTCTTTGCCTCCCCAATAATCTCCTTAATTCCATTTACACCCTAAGACAATTCCATTCTCCTCCCTTAGATTTTAACTCAATTTTATTTCAACCACAATTATAAAATCGAGGGTTTACAGCTTCAACAATAGCTCAAGTATTGACCAATTCAGGCATTCAAGTCTTAAAGCAGACACCTTTTATGCTCTCCACTCTCAACTCTCAAGTAGTCCAGCTTGTTTTGTCCAACCAAAAACTACCTCTTTCTTCTTGCTTAGATTTTGTTAACCTCCTCCGTAAAAACCCGATTAGTAAGCTTGATGTTGTTGCTTATTTGACCCTCATTCGTAGACTATATGATGTGAGAAAGATTGGTGATGTCCAATTTATATTGAATTGCATTGCAAATGATGTTCGGTTTCGAAGATAGTTTCTTTTGGTTGTAGATGTGCCTGAGTTTGTTGAGAAGTTGTGTGGTATGTTGTTTAGGTGTTTAGGGTCTTTACTGATAAAGGGATGCATGAGGAGGCTATTAGGGTTTTTGATTCTATGGAGAAAAATGGGATTGAAATTCATGAGAGGCTTTGCATGGTGCTTTTGCTTGCTTTGAAGAGATATGATAAAGTGGATATGCTTTTAAGTTTCTTTCAAAGAATGGTTGAGGCCAATGTGAAGATTACAGTTCATTCTATGACGACTGTTAATTGGTGGATTGTGTAAAAGAGGAGAGGTTGATAAGGCTAAGGATTTGATGAAGTAAATGGTCACTAAAGGGATAGAACCTAATGTTGTCACTTATAATATGCTCATAAATGGTTAGTTCATTAATGGTATAGTAGATGAAGCTTTAAAAATGAAGGCTATCATGGAACAAAATTGAATTGAGGCTGATAGTTTTTTCTTATAGTACAATTGCCAGTGGGTTTTGTAAATTGAAACGGTATGAGGAAGCAAAAATGTGGGCAACTGCTTGGATTGAAAGAGGGTTTACTCCTACTGTGGTGACTTAAATATTTTGGTTGACATATTCTCCAAGATGGGCAATTTAGACCCGACACTTTTACCTTCAACACTTTGACTAACGGCTATTGTAAGAAAAAGAACTTAGAAGAAGCAAAGCGTCTACTTGAAGAGATGGAGAAAAGGGGAGTGAGTCTTGATAGTGTTACTTACAGCACTTTCATTGATTTGTATAGCAAAAAAGGTAACTTAGATGAAGCAAATAGGCTATTTGACGAGATGGAGAAAAGAGGAGTAAGACATAACACTGTTCCTTATAGTGCTTTGATTGATGGGTGTTGCAAGAAAGGGAACTTAGAAGGAGCAAAGAGACTATTTGACGAGATGGAGAAAAAAGGAGTGAGATATGACACTATTACTTATAGTGCTTTGATTGATGGATATTGCAAAAAAGGGAGCTTAGAAGAAGCAAAGAGGCTATTTGAGGAGATGGAGAAAAGAGAAGTGAGACATAACACTTTTACTTATAATGCTTTGATTGATGGATATTGCAAGCAAGGGAAAGGGAAAATGAAGGAAGCAAAGAGGCTATTTGACGAGATGGAGAAAAGAGCAGTGAGATATGACATTGTTACTTATATACTTTGATTGATGGGTATTGCAAGAAAGGGAAGATGGAGGAAGCTCATATGCTAAGGGGTTAAATTGTAATGAAAAGTACATAAGCTATCATGAAACAGTTAAGTTGGTTTCAGCAGCCAGTCTGAAGTTAGAAAGGGAACCGCCGGAGTGGGCTCACCAAGCCTCGGTTTGTAAGAGATGGGCCTCAACCCACTTGTTGGGCTTTCATTAGATCTTCTTGGTCTCCTTTCTATTGGGCTATATGTTTTCGTTTTTGAGTCAGGGAGATTGCTACATGTAGTTCGAAAATTTTTGCTATGACAAAATCATAATGTAGGCAGACTAAAATCACTATAATGAACCACATGTTGTTGGTTTTTGGTCAGGGAGATTGCTACATGCAGTTTCGAAACTTTTGGTTACAATATAATGTGACAATAAACCAATATCTAATTACTTTAAACTACCCAAAGAATTGAAAATAAATAAATTAATTAGAGAAATTTGTGTATACGTCGTTTTGCTTGTTCTGATTTATATATACTATGAGCTATTTATAAAAGTAAGTTTTAGGCAGACAGCGTTTAATACAATTATCTTTTAGATAGATTTTGGAATACTACAAAATCTTATTTGCTTACCAATTTAGAGATTACTATTGATGGAAGCTTCTAGTTGCTCTAATTTTCATGTAACAGGTGTGATCATATCAGCACATACATGGTACAACATTATCAGTAGGTCCAAGAGCTTAAAAGTGCTCTATAATACGAAAAAGTCAAAAAAGCAGAAAAATGCATGTCTCCCATTTCTAGGAAACAAAAAAAAAAACACGCGCAACCACGCAATTAATAGTAAGACAACCAAGGCAATTTCTTTTTGTAGCATCCCTTTTTTTGTTTTATACATTTTTGTAACATCTTATGTTGCGATTTTCACGAACAACTGAAAGACAAGTAGAGAAACTGAAGGTGATATCCTCTGCCATTTTAGATATTCAAATAAAAACTTCAAAAAAATCATGACATAGAAAAATGGCGAGGCATGCAGGATCAAACACAACATGGAACCATCCTTTATAAACGAGTAAACTACAGCAAAAAACACAAAATGTACATCCTTTATAAACTAGTAACCTACAGCAAACAAGACAAAAAGTACATGATTCAAGTAGAAACACATTATACATACAATATTCGATTAATCAACACGTTCAGATTCGTGCCCTACTGCCCCCATTTTTTGAGTCATCCATGCAAATTTACTCTAACGCTCTAAAACCTTCAGACACTATATATACACACACACACATATATAGTACGTCCTAAACATAAACTCAGAGAAAGTTCTCCACATCCAGACAAACAGGCTCGCCCTTAAAAGTGAGATCACTTTTACTAGTCACTTGAATCATGTACTGCATCTTCAATTCTCCATCAGCAGACCTAACTTGGTGCCCAGTAGAGATGAGTTTGTCGTTAGCTTGAAGGCGTTTGGCTCGGGCATATTGCAGCCACCCCTTTGTGAAGACGGGGCATGCTCGGTTTCCAGTAGGGCGGGTGTAGTAACGAAGTGTCCACGGTTGTTCTGTTGAGTCCATAACCTGCAAATCCACAAAATGTATTCCTTGCGGAATCGGAATGTGCTCCAGAATTTCAGTTGGGAACGTAAGTTTTGTATTGATATCAGAATTGGAGAGAAGTTAAGAGATTTGGAATTGCAGATCCATGGAATACTTGTATGGAAATGCAGCGCGGATTTACAATTAATTTGGAAATGAGTTGATAGGCGATGGTGAGGTATTATAGCGAGGAACTTTGTGGAATGCATCAAAGATAGAATCGCTTTCCAAATAGTGTTGTATAAAAATTTATAAAGTTAATGATATACGGAAAGCGATTCTATCTTTATAATAACTTAACTATTTTTATCATTATAAAGATAGAATCTCTTATAAAGATATTATTAACTTTATAAATTAATTGTACTAAGACTCAAGTCAAGGAAGGGGTAGATTCTAGTCACTTTCCGTGGCCAGATTTCATTGTTTTATAGAGAATGTATTGTTGGACAACTTTTGTGACTCTACCCTACTTAAAAGATACAACCATTTATAATGATACATTTATAAAGTTAATAATATCTTTATAAGAGATTCTATCTTTATAATATCCTTATAATAAATACGGAACACTATTTGTACCAATATTCTTTTTCTGAACTTGAAGATTTCAATATCGTAGTGTTCCGTATTTATTATACCAAAAAACTCAAGTCAAGGAAGGGGTAGAGTGATTTGTACGCTCACACATGTGGCAAGTACGTGGCAAGCAGAGAGTTGGGAGAATAGAAAGTAGATGATTAGTAAAAACAAACATTAAAAGTATTGTGTATGATGATCATACACAATACTTTTAAGGTTGGTTTTAAATGGTTGTATCTTTTAAGTAGGGTAGAGTCACATAAGTTGTCCTACAATACATTCTCTCTAAAACAATGAAATCTGACCACGGAAAGTGACTAGAATCTACCTTGACTTGAGTTTTTTGGTATAATAAATACGGAACACTACGATACTAAAAGAATATTGAAGTTTTTTGGCAAGAAGAAGGCTACCATATTGAAGTTTAATAAATTGGAGTGTGGCGGTTGTATGGTTGTATGGTTGTACTTGAGTCTTAGTACAATTAATTTATAAAGTTAATAATATCTTTATAAGAGATTCTATCTTTATAATGATAAAAATAGTTAAGTTATTATAAAGATAGAATCGCTTTCCGTATATCATTAACTTTATAAATTTTTATACAACACTATTTGGAAAGCGATTGTATCTTTCATGCATTCCACAGTGTTCCTCGCTATAATACCTCACCATCGCCTATCAACTCATTTCCAAATTAATTGTAAATCCGCGCTGCATTTCCATACAAGTATTCCATGGATCTGCAATTCCAAATCTCTAAACTTCTCTCCAATTCTGATATCAATACAAAACTTACGTTCCCAACTGAAATTCTGGAGCACATTCCAATTCCGCAAGGAATACATTTTGTGGATTTGCAGGTCATGGACTCAACAGAACAACCTTGGACACTTCGTTACTACACCCGCCCTACTGGAAACCGAGCATGCCCCGTCTTCACAAAGGGGTGGCTGCAATATGCCCGAGCCAAACGCCTTCAAGCTAACGACAAACTCATCTTTACTGGGCACCAAGTTAGGTCTGCTGATGGAGAATTGACGATGCAGTACATGATTCAAGTGGCTAGGCCAAGTCACGTCACTTATCAGGGTGAGCATGTTTATCTGGATGTGGAGAACTTTCTCTGAGTTTAAGTTTAGGACGTACTATATATGCTTGCAATTTATGTTTTCAACGTGGAACTCATTCTCTTCTTCTTAAGCTTCGCTTCAGTTTTTGTAACAATTTCAACTGTGAGAGATCCATGACGAGATCCTGTGTGGCTATAAGTGAGGTGTCGCTGTTTTATTAATTTCTTAATATTGTTTAACAAGAAAACTTCAAATCAAAAGATATCTTCATTTGAGAAAGAAAAAATTAAAGGGCTTCAATGGCTTCAATGCTACTTGCAGGGTTTTAAATACAATATTCCTATGAGAAAGCGACGTTTGTTGTTAAGTCATGGTTGTTAACGAAATTTAACATGATTTCACATCTGAAAATTTTTTTCTTTCCCAAACAAATCCGTCACAACATCTAAAAATTTAATTGACATAGCCAAAATAGGTAGACTAAGACTTAAATTGGAGAGGAAAGCAACAATATTTGTTAAATTTAGTGGTGCCATTTCTGTGAAGATAGGTGGATATGTATGTCTTTGTTGCTTTCTCACAACAAATCCCTGTCACAACATCTAAAAATTTAACAGGATTTCCTATGAGACTACTTTTCCGAGAAACGAGTTTTACATCCAGGACAGCCTTGTATGTTTCAAAATTAACTGAAGAAGAAGCAGTCAAATCTGTGAATGAAAATATTATTTCGACTAAAATGATTTCTTGAGATATAAACATTGTTTTATATATTGTTTGCGTATAATTTACAATAGATGGATACTGTCACCAAATAGAACTCCTGAGCTACTGAAATCGTGTGATCTATTCATTACAACAGTGATAATAAAAACCAATAAGTCACAATGTAAAGAAAATAATACATTAATAAGTGCTTCTCCAGTGCAAATGTATATTTTATAATCAAATTTTCAAATTACATGTACTGTTTATTACCTGCTTTTAAGAATATCGTCACCACATGCTAAACCTCCTAAATCATTTGTAAATTCAATTCCAAGACCTCTTACATGAATTTAAATGCTATAAAAGTTGTGAAATTTAGGTGCGAAAAGTTGTAAAATGCAATAAATTAACTTGTGAAATTTGAATGCTATGAAGTTATAAAATTTGGATAGAATAAAGTTGTAAAATTTATTACCATGTGATTTAGTTATAAAGAGCGCTCATTCATCCTAATAATATCCGCTACATGTCTACACATAAGCACTCATAAAATATTTCTTTCTAATTTATATATAATAATTAAATTTTCTAATAAATTCATTTAGAAAATTTTTATTTTATCCTAATGGCAACCGAAAAAAAATTATGTTTTACATCTCACATATGAGTAAATAGAAAACACATGTTTAAATACTAGTTTATACTTATCAGTAACATGACATGCTCAGCTGCCTTGGTGCTAACAACTGCGCAATTGATAAAATCTTCATGACTTTAAACCTTTAAACAAATTTTAAAGTAATTTTCATCTTTTTACTTTAAAGTAATTTTTTGCCTTACTTTTTTATACATGTTGGTTTTCTACGCTTATTTGTTTTGAGCTCTTAAATGGAATATTTAAATTTGTTTGGGTGACAAAAAAAAAAAAAAGATAAATCTGTTGGGTATTTTTAATATTTCTTATTGTGAGCTTACATATTAAATAACAATTATATTGTATGCTATCAATTTTAATAGGGCCAAATAAGTGATCTATTAATTGGGCTCTACAAATATCCATTGGGTATGGGCTTAAGTGTGTAGAAACCTAATACTAATGGAATTAGGGTTAATGGGAACCTAATTAGGTTAGTATATAAAGAATACTATAAAGGGTTATGGTCCCCAAGTCAAATCCAGATACATAATATTTTGCTCTCTTTCTCCTTCCCCATTCAAGAAGAAAAATATAGAGCTTACTAAGGTGATTTGGCTGTGGAAGACTCAATCTTTCTCGAATTTATCAATATGAATTCGGGTATGTTTTTCTGTAACAATTCTTAATGATTTAATATGAGTTTTCAGATTTTAGTATAGGTTTATACCTATTAAAGTTATTCTAACAAGTGGTATCAGAGTCAATTCATATTGAATCATTGAGAAATAAATTGATTTGATTATTGTTGTTGTCATGGAAGCATGATGAAAAATATGTGTATATATTGAATTCAGATGACTTTTACGGTTTTTAGTTTTTTAGTTTAGCGTCCGGTTGAGATTAATTGAAGGATATAGAAATATATATATTGTTTAATTTAACAATGGCCGCAAATCACAATAGCTGCAAATCATGCTTTTAATAATAATAAAAGAAAAGGACGATAATGACATGAACATACATATATTTTTATGTTCTGTGTTTTACTTTGGTGGCCATTAAATTGTTTTCTTTTTTTTTTTTGCAATTTGGATGGTGTTTGTCTTATGTAGTTGACTTTGGTGGCCATTGAATTGCTTTTGTTTTTATGTTTGCTTTTGCAAATCGATGACAGTGGCATGAATATATATATATATATATATATATATATATTGAATTGCTTTTGTTTTTTTTTTTGTATGTTGCGTCTTGTATATATACAGCGATATGAATTTATATACATTGTATGCGGTCATAATAGGTCTTTTGCTTGCAGATTCAGTTTTTTGTTTTGTCAGTGTAATGCTTATATATTGTGCATAATGCTTTTGTATTGTTTTGCCAATATAATATAGTTTCTTTAGTTCATAAAATAAATAAATAAAAATAAATCTGATATTTCAAAATAAATTGAATTGAAATTATATGTTGCCAAAGTAACCTCTATAATATAAATTTGTTTATTTTGGAATATTAAGATATGTATGTCTATTATTTATGCAAATAATGACCGGCCCAAAGGAAGATTATTATTTGGCCAAATAATAGGTATACTTGTGATAATAAATATGTGACGATTATTAGGTTTTCCATGTGAGCAATAAATCGGTCCAAATAAAGGTTTATTACTTGACCGGATTAATTGTCAATATTTGATTACTGCACGGAGAGTACCATTTACAGTTGATCTTTCTGTCCAAAGACTAAATATCAATGTTGTGCTAGGTATCTTGTTTTAGGGTCCACCATTATGGGAATTATTTAAGCATGTCATGTATAAATTAATTAATTAATTATTCTTGTATTATGACATGATTATTGATTATGAGCTTGTATTTAATTTTGTTCTCAAATCAGTTACTACTTCTGCTTCAACAATATCTACCAATATTAATTCTATTCCTGTGCTTAATGGCACGAACTTCAAGAATTGGAAAGAGAACGTTATGATTGTTCTTGGTTGCATGGATCTTGACCTTGCGCTTCGGGCAGAACGGCCTGCAGCTCTTAATGAGAATAGTTCTGCCGATGAAAAGGCGAGCATGGAGAAGTGAGACTGTTCTAATCGCATGTGTCTTATGATCATGAAACGTTCCATTCCGGAAACTTTTAGGGGCTCTATGTCTGAAGAGAAAAATGCTAAACAGTTCCTTGAGGAAATAAAACAACGTTTTGCGAAAAACGAAAAGGTTGAAACAAGTACTCTTTTGGCTAACCTTGTTTCAATGAAGTATAAAGGAAAAGGGAACATAAGGGAGTACATCATGGAGATGTCTCATATCGCTTCCAAACTAAAGACACTAAAGTTACAGCTGTCTGAGGACTTGCTAGTGCACTTAGTTTTGATTTCTCTTCCTGCACAATATAGTCAGTTTAAAATGAGTTATAACACTCAAAAGGACAAATGGACTCTTAATGAGCTCATATCTCACTGTGTGTAAGAAGAGGAAAGATTAAAGCGAGAAGGTCTTGAAAGTGCTCACTTAGCAACTATCTCTAAGGACAAGAAAAGGAAAAGAGGAAAAAAAGTTGCAGTTGGGGCATCACAGCATAGGTGCAAAAGAAACAGGATGAGGAGTTTACCTGTTACTTTTGCAAGAAAGCTGGACACATGAAGAAAGAATGTCCCAAGTACGCCAATTGGCGTGTCAAGAAATGTATGATTCTCAATTTGGTTTGTTCTGAAGTTAATTTTACTTCTGTACCTAAACACACTTGGTGGATAGATTCTGATGCTACTACTCATATAAGTGTGTCTATGCAAGGTTGCCTGTGGAGCCGAATGTCAAGTGATGCTGAAAGATTCATCTATGTGGGCGATGACAAACAGTTGTAGTAGAGGCTATAGGAACTTTTAGGTTGTTATTAAAGACTAGTCAATTTTTGAATTTGGAAGAGACTTATGTAGTGCCGTCATTTAGACGGAATTTGGTTTCAGTTTCTATTTTGGACAAATTTGGTTATTCTTATTCATTTGGAAATAATAAATTTAGTTTTTTTCAAGATTCAAATCTTATTGGTACTGATTTTTTGTCTTTGCATGATAATCTATATTTGTTGGATACAATTGCCTCAATTAATGAAACCTTGCATACAAATTCACGAGGTACAAAATGAAAATTAACTTACTGGGATTCCGCCACACTATGGCACAAGCGTTTAGGTCATATCTCTAAACAGAGAATTCAAAGACTTGTGTCTGATAGAATTCTTGATTCCCTTGATTTAACAAATTTTCAAGTCTGTATTGAGTGTATAAAAGGGAAACAGACAAACATTAGGAGATTAAGTGCCAACAGGTGTTCTGATGTCTTAGAACTAATACATACTGATATTTGTGGACCATTTCCTACAACCTTTTGGAATGGTCAACAGTAATTTATTACATTCATAGACGATTATTCAAGATATGAGTACCTATATTTGATACATGAGAAGTCTCAATCACTGGATGTATTTAAAGCTTTCAAAGCTGAAGTTGAAAATCAACTTGGCAAGAAAATTAAAGTTGTCAAATCTGACCGTGGTGGTGAATACTATGGTAGATATGATGGATCCGGTGAACAACGTCCAAGACCTTTTGCGAAATTCCTAGAGGAATACGGCATCGTCTCGCAATACACAATGCTAGGTAAACGTAGCATGAATGGTGTTGCTGAAAGACGAAATAGAACGCTTAAGGACATGGTAAGAAGTATGATAAATCATTTTTTTTTACCAGAATCCCTCCTGGGAGAAGCACTAAAGACTGTAGTATATATTCTCAATAGGGTTCCAAGCAAAGCGGTAGCTAAAACCCCTTATGAATTATGGACAAGCAAGTAGCCTAGTATTAAGCATTTACACATATGAGGTTGTCCAGCTGAGGCAAAGCCTTACAGGCCAAATGAAAAGAAACTGGACTCAAGAACTGTAAGCTGCTACTTTGTTGGGTACTCTGAACGGTCAAAGGGTTTTAAGTTCTACGATCCCACTACTAGAATATTTTTTGAGATGGGAAATGCAAGATTTCTTGAGGAAGTTGAGTTTGTGAGGGGAGATAAGGTTAAAGACATTGTCTTTGAAGAGGAATTTATTTCTCTTCCTACTATTGCTTTTGATAATGATCAGACTTTTATTCCTAACATTGTTCAAAATGCAAATCCAAAATATCAAGACAATATAGAAGAGCTCCCTATGCAAAATGAAGAAATTATACTTGTAGTGCAAACTCAACAGCCTCAAGAAACTATGCCATTGAGACGATCCACTAGAGAAAGGAGAAGTGCGATTCTAGATGATTATATTGTTTTTCTCCAAGAACATGAGGTTGATATAGGAGTGGTGGAAGATGATCCAATCAACTTCCATCAAGCCAAACAAAGTTCTAATTCTCAAAAGTGGATTAATGCCATGAATGAGGAGATGAAATCCATGAAGGACAATGACGTTTGAGATCTCGTTGAATTGTCTGAAGGTGCGAAACCCATTGGTTGCAAATGGATATTTAAGACCAAAAGGGATTCAAAAGGCAATGTTGAGAGACATAAAGCTCGTCTAGTTGCTAAGAGTTTCACTCAAAAGGAAGACATTGATTATAAAGAGACTTTCTCTCCAGTTTTAACGAAAGACTCTTTCAGGATCATAATTGCACTTGTGGCTCATTTTGATTTAGAGCTACATCAGATGGATGTAAAGACAGCGTTTCTCAATGGTGACATTGATGAAACAATATATATGATGCAACCAGAAAACTTTGTATCCGGTGACCCAAAGAAAATGGTTTGCAAATTAAAGAAATTCATCTATGGTCTCAAACAGGCTTCCCGTCAATGGTATCACAAATTTCATCAAGTTATTATCTCGTATGGGTTTGAGGTAAATAAAGTTGAAGAGTGTGTATATCATAAGTTCAATGGGAGTAAGTATATATTTCTGGTGTTATATGCCGATGACATACTGCTTGCTAGCAGCGATATAGGCTTATTGCACGAAACCAAGAGATTTCTGACAAAGAATTTTGAGATGAAAGATCTTGGGGACGCCTCTTTTGTATTAAGCATACAAATACATCGAGATCGAACTCGAGGTATCTTTGGGTTATCACAAAAGAGCTATATCGAAAGAGTTCTTGATAGATTCGGCATGAAAAGTTGTGCACCAAGCGATACCCTTATAGCTAAAGGAGACAAGTTCAGTCTCAATCAATGCCCTAAGAATGAGTTGGAACAGAAAGAAATGCAAAAGATTCCTTATGCGTCAGCTGTAGGAAGTCTAATGTATGCTCAAGTATGCACGCATCCAGATATTGCGTTCATAGTAGGAATGTTGGGTAGATATTTGAGTAACCCAGGGATGGATCATTGGAAAGCAGCCAAACGGGTTATGCGTTATTTACAGAGAACAAAAGATCACATGCTCACTTATCGGAGATCAGATCATTTAGAGATCATTGGATATTCTGATTCCGATTTTGCTGGATGCCAAGACAGTAGAAGATCCACTTCAGGTTATATTTACCTACTAGCCTGAGGAGCTATTTCTTGGAAGAGTGCTAAGCAGACACTCATAGCTTCTTCCACTATGACAGCTGAGTTCATAGCCTGTTTTGAGGCATCCAATCAAGGAATATGGCTACGAAATTTTGTCACGGGGCTACGAATTGTGGATAGTATAGAAAGACCATTAAAGATATATTGTGACAATAATTCGGCTGTGCTATATTCTAATAACAATAGAAGCTCTACGAAGTTAAAGCACATAGACATCAAGTTTCTCGTTATTAAAGAAAGAGTTCAGAGTAATCAGGTGGCTATAGAACATATTGAGACAAACTCTATGATTGCGGATCCGCTTACTAAGGGATTACCACCCAAGGTCTTTCATGAGCACACTGCTCATATGGGTGCTGTTTTAGTTGATGATGTGCATGTTTAGTGGGAGTTGATATTTTATGTTCTTTGTTATGGATATATTTATTTTCTGCAGAATAAAATATATGATTTATTTATAAACTCTGAATATTATTTGTGTTTAATCTCACTAAAGATTAAAGTCGGACCAATTGGAAATAGGCATGTTTAAGATCACATTGCATGTAATTTCCATGCTACACATCCATACTTGATCTATGTCATTGAATATATTGGTATGGTGACCATTGATGGGTCTAGTTACGAATATATGTAACAAAGGTCGCTTTGATCTCATACTAATATAGTAGATGAACCAGATTGTAACTAAGGGGATATTTCAGAACAGATAGCTTTTCAGTGCGCACTTAAGACTATAGATAATATAATTATTTCAGGAAACATATGTAGCCCAAGTGGGAGATTATTGGGTATTTTTATTATTTCTTATTGTGAGCTTACATATTAAATAACAATTATATTGTATGCTATCAATTTTAATAGGGCCAAATAAGTGATCCATTAATTGGGCTCTACAAATATCCATTGGGTATGAGCTTAAGTGTGTAGAAACCTAATACTAATGGAATTAGGGTTAATGAGAACCTAATTAGGTTAATATATAAAGAATACTATAAAAGGTTATGGTCCCCAAGTCAAATCAAGATACATAATATTTTGCTCTCTTTCTCCTTCCCCATTCAAGAAGAAAAATATAGAGCTTACTAAGGTGATTTGGCTGTGGAAGACTCAATCCTTCTCGAGTTTATCAATATGAATTCAGGTATGTTTTTCTGTAACAATTCTTAATGATTTAATATGAGTTTTCAGATTTTAGTATAGGTTTATACCTATTAAAGTTATGCTAACAAAATCTTCTATATTATGGTTCTTAATTAGCTAGATATGATTCTAATTTTTATCCTTTTACTTTGTATAAAAGGAGTTATCACACATAATAATTTGTGAATATACTTTTTTTTTAAAAAAAAAAAAAAAATTATAGCTTCAAATGATGTAAGTTTAATGCATTATGTATAAGAATTCACACACATTTATTTTACAATCATATGTATTATAGACAATTTGTCTGGTATATTGTAGGTCCCCAACTTCAGTCATCGTGTAGATAATACGATAATATATATTACCCTTGGCTGTACGGTAGATAATACTTCAAAAAAAATGAAGTTATAATATTTTGATATAAATTGTAATCACTACTGTAGTACTCCTAGCGTATATGTTAGTACACCTTTACATGAGCACCTTAACAATCGAGATTGAAGTCTCACCAAGTATAGAAAAATAAGAGTTTATTTACAATGGGCCTCCCATGAAAATTAATATTATTATATAATCAATAATATATTCATATATTGTCGGAGACAAGATTGACACTTCCCTCTCTCTCTCTCTCTCTCTCTCTCTCTTTTGTAGTTCTCTATTCTCTCTCTTCTCCTTCTCTAATTCTCTGCCCTTCTCATTATCTAAAAATAAGAGTTTATTTACAATGGGCCCCATATGGAAATTAATATATTTAAGGATAATCCCAGTTTTCCCCCTATAGTTTAATGTAATCTCCAATTACCCCCCTATAATTTCTGAAAATCCTATTTTACCCCTTCTGTTAACTCTGTTAGTGAAAGTTGATTATATAGTGAAAAGATCAAACTGCCCCTCAACACTGTCACCATACAGAACACCATCGTTATTATCATCCAACCAGACACACATTCACTCATCATCCAGACACATTCAACCAAACCATCATCAAAACACAAACAACATCATAAAAAAAAACACAAGCAACATAACAAAAAAAAAATCAAAACCAACAAATATTCTAGGTTAGGTTTCCGGCATCGGAAACCCTAGAAATCCTTGGGTTTCCAGCACTGAGAACCCAGAGATTTCTGGGTTTTCACACCAGAAACCCATCTACGAGTTTCCGGCATAGACACCCAGAGATCTCTGGGTTTTCAGTGTCGAAAACAGTAGATCTATGGGTTTCCGATGCGAAAACTCGTCGATCTCTGGGTTTTCGCGTCGAAAACCCATAGATCGGATCTGGGTCTTCGATCGCGGAAACCCAGATCAGATCCTAGGCTCTAGGTTTCCCTGACGCGGAAACCCAGATCAGATCCTAGGCTCTAGGTTTCCCTGACGCGGAAACCCAGAGCCGATCGCGGAAACCCAAAGACTCTGGGTTTTCGACGTGGAAACCCAGAGCCTATGGGTTTCATCAAAAACCCATAGATTGAAGCTGGATTTCCGACGAAACCCAGTTTGGGTACTGCCGAGAAAGAGAGAAGAAGAAGAAGAAGAAGAAAAAGAAGAGAGAGAGGGAGGAAGAAGAAGAAAAAGAAGAAAGAGAGGGAGAGAGAGAGTGAGAAATGAAGAGAAAGAGTGGAGATTTTTTATTTTTTATATTTCATTTCACTTGGACAGTTTTGCCCTTCCACATTAACGATCAACTATTGACTTTTAAAGTTCAAATTGACGGTAAGAGGTTTTTTTGGATATTTTAATAACTACAAGGGGTTTTTTTATCCATTTTGTAAATCAACAGGGGGATATTAGTGATTTTTTAAAGTAAGGAGGGATTTTGACTATTTCATCAAACTACAGGGTGGAAATTGGGATTATCCCATACATTTATATAATCGACCAATATTTTCATATATTGCAGGAAGCGAGATTGACAGTCCTTTCTCTCTCTCTTTTCTTTCTAGTTCTCTAGTCTCTTTCTTCTCTTTCTTCGATTCTTTGTCCTGCTCATTCTCTAAAATAAGACTTTGTTTATTATGGGTCCCACCTGAAAATTAATATGATTATATAATTGATCAATACGTCCATATATTACAGGAGACAACATTGACAACCCCCCCTCTCCCTCTCTCTCTCCTTTTTTTTTTTTTTTTTTTTTTAAGTTCTCCTCTCTCTCTCTTCTCGGTCTCTGATTCTTTTATCCTTCTCATCCTCTAAAAAACAAAACTTTATTTACAATGGGCCCCACATGAAAATTAATATGATTATATATGATTATATAAAGGTGTGAAATTCTAAAATGTTGAGTGCTGTAAATATTTGTCAAATGTGGATGTAAATAGTGTAGTCAACAATATTGGAAAGATTGTAAGTAATACTTTATTTGGATAATAATACTATACTTACCAGCTAAGACATGTAAACATGAAATCCAACAAGTACAATAAAGTTTAAATTTGTCTACTATGAAATTGTGGAATTTAGATGAAATATGAAGTTATAAATAGTATAGGCAGTTTATGGAAAACACTAATTAAATAAGTAGTTTATTAAATGATATTTTTGGAATGAGACATGTAAGCATGAAATTTAACTAGTTTTTCTTTTCTCCTTTGGGCATATGCCCCCGTTTTTGTAAAAAAAAAAAAAAAAAAAAAAAAAAAAAAAAAAAAAAAAAAAAAAAAAAAAAAAAAACATGAAATTTAACATTTACAATAAGGTTGAAACCTTATAACATTTGGCTACAATAAAGTTGTGAAATTTGAATGTTAAAGAATTGGGAAATTTGGATGTGAAGTTCTGAAATTTGTATGCAATTCTTTATTTGAATATTTTTCACATTAGGTAAGACATGTAAGCATGGAGTCCGACAATTACAATAACGTTGTAAAGTTATGAAATTTGGTTGCAATAAAGTTATAAATAGTGTAGTCAATATAAGTAATTTTTTTAATATTTATAGACCAATATATATGTGCAAACATGAAATCCAACAATTGCAATAAGTTGAAAAGTTGTGTGGATATTATGAAGTGGTGCAAATGGATGCAATTAAGTTGTAAATAGTATTGTCAATTTATGGAAAGAAAAAGTTACGTAGTACTGTACTTGAATGATATTTCTATACCAGAAGACATGTAAGTATGAAATGCAATCATTACAATAAAGTTGAAAGGTTATGAAATTTATCTAGTATGAAGTTGTGGAATTTTGATGCAAAATAAAATAATGACTAATGTAGTCAATATAAGTAAGTAGTTTATTTGCATAATATCTATGGCCCAACAAATGTACAGGCTAGCATGAAATCCAACAATTATCATAAGGTTGAAAATTTGTGAAAATTTGGATAAATAAAGTTGTGAATAGTGTAGCCAATATATGAAAAAAATAAGTAAGTAGTTTATATGAATAACATTTCCAGGCTAGCTAAGAAATATAAGCATGACATCCAACTATTATAATAAGATTGAAAAGGCGTGAAATTTGGACACTAAAAAATTGTGAGTTTGGATTCAATAAAGCTGTAAATAATGTAATCTATGTAAATAAGTAATTTATTTGGATATATTTAATTATTTGTGGACCAATACATTCAAGCATGAAATTTGGATACTATAAAGTTGTGGAAATGGATGCAATAAAATTGTTAATAGTGTTGTCAATTTATGCAAAAAGAATAAGTAAGTAGTACTTTATTGGGATAATATTTCTTATCAACTAAAACATGTAAGCTTGAAATCTAACAATTACAATAAAGATGAACAGTTGTGAAATTTGTATGCTATTAAGTTGTGCAATTTGGATGCAATATAAAGTTATAAATAGTGTAGTCAATATAGGTAACTAGTTTATGGATAACATTTATGGACCAATACATGTATATGAATGAAATCCAACAATTATGATAAAGTTGTAAAGTTGTGGAATTCGGATGCAATAGAGTTGTAAATATCTAGCTTATATATGGAAAGAATATTTCTAGACCTAAGACATGCAAGCATGACATCCAACCACCACAATAAGATTAAGATGTTGTGAAGTAGGTAGGATAAACATTTAATTATCTATAGTCAGTTGGAAGACAGTAAAAGAAATATGATTTCTTACTTACGCAAAGTCAATCTAAATTGTAATCAACGGTTTTGTTGCTAGGAGTTCACGCATGTTCTAAAGCCACGCCAATTGCCTACATCACCGATCGCTGGTTCTAAAAGCTTAAAGTGTTCACGAGTCAACTGAGTCCTAGGTTTGGCAAAATGCGGGTCTGGACCCACACCAGACCCAAACCGGCATTGGACCTTTTTACTTTTTTGCGGGTCTAGACCCTACCCATACCTTCAAATTAATTTGAGGGTATGGTTCCAAACCCAACTCGTATATTTTGCAGGTCGCTTTAAAACCCTTATCAGACCCGGATAAAATCTAGATTTGACCGAGTTGACGCGGTCAAATTGGGTCGACCCGTTTTGTCCAAAAAAAATCAAAATTAAAAAAAAAAAAATTATTTATAAAGTATAATATCCAAGATCTCAACCCGATTTTTGAAAAAAAAAAAAATTTTTGTTCACCAAATCAAATTAAACTAATTTCATATCACATAATCCATTCCATTATCATCTTGTTAGATTTTGTTTAGTTGATTGCTGTAGTTGACTTTGTTTTGTTTAGTTGATTTTGAGGTTCGTTGGTGCCTTGGTGGGTTTTTTTTAATCGTTTCATAATACTCCTACAGTTGCCCTGCTGTGATGTGCTTGTGCTCGATATTGCTGGTTAATGATTGTGCTTCATTTGTTTTGTTGTGTTGTTTGTTAGAAACTGCAGTATTTTTTATCTCACTGCAGTCTAGGAACTGTTATGATCTCCTTATATAACTGCTGTGATTTGCTTGTGTTTGATATTGCCGCTGCGTTTGATATTATTATATTTTACTGTCTTGTTTCGTGCGATATTGCTGCTGCTTATATAACTGTTATGATCTGCTTATATTGCTACTGTGATCTCGTTCAATATTGCAACTGTGTTTGATCAATGGACAGTTAGTTATCCCAACTTGTGCAAATATACCTAAAGCAGTAATGTATATTTTTCCCAATCTAATTCTTGACAAAAAATTTGTATCTAATTTTTTATCTAATGTTTATATATATGGCTGGGGCAGGACAAAGCCCTGAATGTTGTATCTAAAGGTTACTGATATTTGGCTACTTGCAAATATCTTTACTTTATACTGGATAAATTATATCTGTTTTCATTGTATGTCACTCCAAAGAAGATAGATGGATAATAAAATCCAAAGACGTATTAGTATGGCAAACCAAACCAAAATGATTGACAATTGTTTATTTTAATGGTCCTAAATGCTAGATAAATAACTAGACATATCGTAAGCTATTATGAATGATGGCATTGTGCTATAATTAAATTCATTATGTAGTAAATAGAAATGCTGTCGCAGCTGCAACAATCACGAGTCCACCTTCTGTCCTACACTTGATACAAGCACTTTGCCGGTTTGCCCTAGTCCAAATCCCAACCCATTGGAACCACCATAGGAGATGCTGAAGCCCCAAAAAGAATGACAATGGGGAGTTACAAAAGAAAAGCTGACTGGAGGTTAAGATTAGAAATTTGATATTGCATAACTTTAGTTTTTATAACTCATGGACAGATTTTATATATTGTATCTCAACAAAATAAAGGTTGTTTTCAGCATTTTTTTATACTTTGTAAAAGATGGTGGGAGTAATGTGAACAAAATGAAATATATATCTGGTTTTGATTGTTTTGATTGTGATTTTGTTTTTATATATTATCATACATAAGCTGAATGCATGCTGTTTTAGTTATAATCCAAGTATAGTACATTTATTTAATGCTAAATGGGTGAATAGTATATAGCTGGAAACCAGTAACTTTGACTTACCTGCATCTGGTGGCAGTAGTTGAAACCTCTAGTTTAACAACGCACGTACTTTCACTAAAACAAAATATTTTTATCTTGTTATATTTTTTATTATTAATTGAATTGTTTAAATATATTAGGTAGCCAAACAATATGACTAGTTGTGGAGAAAGTCAAATGAATACTTCGACTGGGGATAATGATAGTGAGAATGTTGAATCTAGTGTTCCGAGAGTAGCCAAACGGACGAGAGAAATATCATTTGTTTGGAGTCAAATGTCTAAAGTTGAAGTTGATGGTGTTAGAATGGCTAAATGTAATTTTTGTGGCATTTCGGAAGAAGAAATATATCATAAACAAGATGAAGAAGAGTCATCATCGTCTTGATTTTATTTTTTATATTTATATTTATATTTTTTTGTTATTTGTGTATGTAAATTAAGGATAAATTTTATTTGTTGTTTAATTTTGATTATAACATGTATTTTGTAAAATCTAACAAGATGATTATGGAATGAATTATGTGATATGAAATTAGTTTAATTTGATTTAGTAAAAACTTTTTTTTTTTTTCAAAATTCAGGTTGGGATCTTGGATATTATAGTCTATAAATATTTTTTTTTGAGAAATTTTGATATTTTTTTTTTGGGAAAAAACGAGTCGGCCCGATTTGATCGGGTTGACCCGGTCAAATCTGGATCTGACCCGTTATTCCAGATGTATTTTATAAAATCGGGCAAATTACACAAACCTCCTCTGAGGTTTGACGAAATTGCACAAAAATGACGATGTTTGGGTAACCTATACTAACCTCCCTTGAGGTTCCAAAAACTCAACACAAACCTCTCCTACTGTTAGTTAACCATTAGTCAACTTATGTCAAATCAAAATTATCGAGGGTAAAATGGTCAATACACACGTTATAAATATTTTAAATTAATATATATTAATTTAATTAATAAATAAACAAAAAAAATTAAAAAATATATATTTTTAATTAATAAAATAATAATATAATATTTATACCCTAAAAAAAAATCTTCATCTTCTACCTCTCCATCATCATCTTCCTCTTCCTCTTCTCCATTTCATCATTTTTATCATCCATCTCTTATTTTTCAGCAAAATCATCATCTCCATCATTTTCTTCAAACCAATATCATCAAAATCATTCATCATCATCAAACCAAATATCACTCAAATAAAAAAACTTAAAGTTCACGAAATTTAAAAAAAAAAAAAATACCCTTTGGAGACCAGATCTGGTCTCCCGCGAGGGAGACCTGGAGACCAGTGGTCTCCATCGCCGGAGACCACTGGTCTCCAGGTGCGTCTCCAGCAATGGAGTTGGAGACGCGCATGGAGACCACTGGTCTGGTCTCCGCTGGAGACCAGTTTGGTCTCTGGCTGGAGACCATAAAATATTCTGGTCTCCAGTGCTCTAGAGACCATTTCATCAGGTCTCCAGCGTGTTGGAGACCAGATAAAATGGTCTCCAACGCCGGAGACAAGGATTTGGTCTCGTTGGTCTCCCATGGAGACCTGCTCCTTTAAAAATATATTTTTTTTTTAACTTCCTTTTTTTTTTAATCAAATTAAAAAGATTTTTTTATTAATTTTAAATTTAAAAAAAAATAAAATATTGACTTTAAGTTTGACCTAAAGGGTATCTTCGTCTTTTCATATTTTTGACCGTTGACCGTCAAGATTTAACCGTAGTTGACTGACGGTAAGGGAGGTTTGTGTAGAGTTTTTAAAACCTCAAGTAGTGTCCGTGCGAGTTACCCAAACATCGTCATTTTTGTGCAATTTCGTCAAACCTCAGGGGAGGTTTGTGCAATTTGCCCTATAAAATCTAACAAGATGATAATGAAATGGATTATGTGATATGAAATTAGTTTAATTTGATTTGGTGAACAAAAAATTTTTTTTTTTTTCAAAAATCAGGTTGGGATCTTGGATATTATACTCTATAAATAATTTTTTTTTAAAATTTTGATTTTTTTTTGGGACAAAACGGGTCGACCCGATTTGACCGGGTCAATCCGGTCAAATATGGATTTGATCTGGTGACCCGGATCTGACCCGATCAAATCCGGGTCTGATGAGTGTTTTAAAGCAACCCGCAAAATATACGGGTCGGGTCTGGAACTATACCCTCAAATTAATTTGAGGGTATGAGTAGGGTCTAGACCCTCAAAAAAGTAAAAGGGTCCAATACGGGTCTGGGCCTGGTGCAGGTCCAAACCCGCATTTTGCCAACCTGTCACTTACAATCAGAGCCCAGAGATAGTAGAATATTGAATAGACTGTTTATCCATCAACGCCAATTACTTTTGATCAGCACTCACAGTCCGCATTTTGATGCTCATGAATGGCCTAGGTCCCTTCCCATTTCCTTGTCTTATTTATTTTGCAGTGGTTCGTACCTGTCATGACTTCATCATTAGTAAATGACCAAGTCAACGATGCATCCGGCTACTATGTATATACGAGTATACGACGAACTAGAAAAAGCGTATGATACAAACCTACCCTATTATAAAGTCTGAACCGTTGGATCAGTTAAAAAGAGATCCAACGGTGTGGGACAAAGGAAACAAAGACCTCAAGAGACTCGTAGGGGCCAATTCTTTTAAGGATGGACAAAATTGACTTATATGTTAAGTTTAGCTTTATTTGAATTTGGGCTTTCCACGGGCTATGTGTATACATGAACTAATAGTCTGATGCTAGCGGATAACTATTGATAATGCTGATACATGTCATAATCCAATGGGGATATTATTCATTTTGCCATTGTGGTGTTCACAAATATATTTAAATGTGATTGAAATAAATAAATTATCAAATACTAATGTGCGATTTTTCAAAAAACAAAAAAATATTAATTTGCAAGAGTTCTAAAATTTTGTTGAAATATACTTGTTAAAATATCACATGTTGGGATATTAGGTGTTAAAAAGAATAGTAAATTGTATATCGTGTATCGAATCTCGTCTCGGCAAAACTCAAGTGAGTTGTTCTTCGTTTTCGTACGTTTGTGAGTTTTGTTAAGTTGATGCAGCTGTGAATTAGTCAAGTGTGGAATGTTCATGCGTTTTCCTCTTGTATAGGTTAGCTGCAAATTGTGATATGTATGATTTTGGAATCAAAGCGCATATGATGAGCTGCTGGCCTTGCTTGGGTGCTCGCTCACATGTTTCCATTCATGTTTATCATTATATTAGATGGTTCGTTTTCCTTATCTTTCTCATGTTATGCTCTTTGCAGGTTGTTACTCCGATAGCTCCTCTAAGCCAACAGCTACATTTGTTCCTTTCCCTTGTATTTACTTATATTCATTATTCAAGGTTTGTTCTAGTGCGTTTAATGTATAAACTTTCAAGATTGGAGTTGGTTTCACCTGTGATTCTTTCAATTTTTTGACATCTTTAGGAATGTAATCATAAATTCAATCTTTCATTGTGGTTTTGATTTGATGTTCTTTGAGTTAAAAGGGAGAATGTATCAAAAAGCTAGGGTAGTTTTCCCTCTGTAGATATTGTGGCTTAGTTGTTTTGTAATGGCTCTATGTAAAAGTAAAGGCAGAATATTCCTCTTCATTTATTACAATGGCATTTTGTGATTTAATTTGTTCTTCGCAGGCTGGATACTACTGTTCTGTTTGTGAGTCTGTGGTAAAGGATTCTGCCAACTACTTAGATCATATCAATGGAAAGAAACGTAAGTGGCTGTCCATAACCACTCTTTCTTTATATCCTTCCACAAGACAACTTCTCATCTAATTTTTCAGTTGGTTGTGTTATCCAGATCAAAGAGCCTTGGGTATGTCCATGCCGGTTGAACGAGCATCTCTTGATCAGGTACTTGTTTTGGAGTATAACGAACTTTAATCATATAAAATAAAATTCGAATCGACCCCTCCCTATTATGGGAGATATCGGAAGAACGTGAATGAAATCCTTTGTAGACAAAATTATTGTCTAGTTTTAATACTCCGTTTTTCATTTGCACGTATTTAGAATGACATTCTGTATTTGCAACTGCCTTTTCTTTTGGTATGTATGAAGGTTCGGGAGCGATTTGACATGCTCAAGAAGCGGAAAGTTCCTAGCACCTTCACAGAGCGAGGTAAGACTTGGAGAGAAATAATTAAGAAATAGAAAATTGAACTTTTTGAGCTGAGGTTTGATGTAGTAATCGAACACTAACGTCTCCGTTGCTTTTGGACCGTAGATCTTGATGAGCGGCTAATGAAACAGCAAGGAGAGGATGAGGAACGAAAGCGTCAATGCCGAGAAAAACAGAAAGAGAAGAAGGTCTGTATAGGACTACGTATATGTGATTTTTTGGTTTTCTTTTTCAAGTCTGCTTTGTATGCTAATAGAGAGTGATCTTTTCGATTAGTTAAGCCATATTGCATTATCTGATAGATAAAATGAGATCGATTTGGTTCTATTCGTGGGTTCAGAAACAGAAGTTAGCAGAAGAGGAAGCTGAAACAGAAATTGATCCTGACATTGTAGCTATGATGGGATTTGGCAGTTTTCACTCGTCCAAAAAATGATGATTTTCCATCTACCCTTTGATTCTGCTAGGAGTGAGCTCATGTAACATTTTCATAGTATGTTGATTCAGTGACAGTCCAATTGTAACTTTCAATGTTTTCAAGACTGTTTTTTTCAAAGAATGAAGTCATAGATGCATTTGCATGATCTGTCCTTGAGAGATATTTATGAGCTAGTTTAGTTATATCATTGTAATTTTTCTTTCAAGTTCACTTCAATTTAGTCGCGGGAAATGAATTGTGAAGTTGAATGTTGTCATTCTCTAGATTTCTCAATGTCAATACATCTTTTTTTTTCTAAGCTACAAGCCAACAATTTGTTCTTTTTCACTAGTTAGACATACATGTTATGCCTTGTTATAATTTGGATAAATTGATGGCACCTTTCAAGTTGCAATTAGTCTTTAGATATAATCTACTTTTTATAAGGCGTCTTGAAATTTTGTTTGGTTCATTCATGCTGTAATGGGTTGTAACTAGTTTTGAACTTTTCATTCGTTCTGCAACACAACCCTGCAAAATGATTTATTACATCACTGAACTAGTGTCATTAAAGTTGCAAAATCATTTTTCCAACCTAGCAAAACCATTTATGACATTAATGAACAAATTTTTAATCCATCTTGACAAGAGAATTATTCGTCATTTTATATAATGGACAGTTTTTTTCTTGCACAAACTTAAAACTATTTTTACCGGCGTATTAATATTTTGAAAAGATTTAAAACCCTTACAAATATTTATTTCAACTCTTAAAATTGAGGTCAAATTTTATTTTGGTCCTATATTTTAAAAAACTTGTCTTTATTCTCATATATCAATGTTCTCGTTATTTGGTTTCTTTTCCCTCCATTTTTGTTCTTCAATGAGTCATCGACATTCCATTGAAATTGAGCGGAAGCTCCTCCGACTCCTCCACGGCCACAAAACCCGAACCCGACTGACTGAAATCCACGGACATCTCATTCGCCACAACCTCCACCAATCGAACCAACTCCTCTCCCACTTTGTCTCCGTCTGCGGGTCCCTCAACAAGACTCCACACGCAGCCAAAGTCTTCAACCAGACCCATTACCCCTCCATCCTTCTCTTCAATGCCATGATCAGGGCCTGCTCTCTCCACGACCCATTTCGCTAATGCTCCATAAATTTGTTTGTCTAAGTGAAACTTTATGGCATTTGCCCTAATGAGTACATTTTCGCGCCCGTGTTAAAGGCGTGTTGCGGTATTTGTGAGACTAGAGTTGGAGAATCTGTTCATGGCGAGGTTATTTGATATGGGTTTGACAGGTTTGGATCGATACGAATTGGGGTTGTGGAATTGTATAGTGGTTTTGGTGACTTGGAAAGTGCCTTGAAGGTGTTTGATGAAATGGGTACGAGAGATGTGGTGGTTTGGAATTTGATGATTAAAGAGTTTTGTAAAAAGGAGATCTCGATATGGGCTTGCGTCTTTTTAGGGAAATGAGTGAGAGGAGTGTTGTTGCGTGGAATTCAATGATTTCTTACTTGGCGCGAAGTGGGAGAGATGGTGAGGCTTTGGAGGTGTTTCGTGAGATGTGTGAGCAAGGAGTTGGATTGGACGAGGCTACTTTGGTGTCGGTGTTGCCTGTTTGTGCGCGTTTGGGGCTGTTGATGTGGGGGAGTGGATTTATGCGTATGCTGAATTGAGTAGGCTTTTTCGGGAGTTTGTTTTTGTGGGGAATGCGTTGGTGGATTTTTATTGTAAGTGTGGAGTTTTGGAAAGTGCTAGTAGGGTTTTTGATGATATGTGTAAGAAAAATGTGGTTTCTTGGAATGCTGTGATTTCGGGAATGGCCTTTATTGGATGGGGTGAGGTTGGGGTGGAGTTGTTTGAGAAGATGATGAGTGAAGGTGTGAGCCCGAATGATTTGACCTTTGTAGGAGTTTTAGTATGTTGTGCTCATGTTGGTTTGGTGGAAAAAGCTCGGGAGTTGTTTGGTTCGATGACTAGAAAGCACTATATCGAGCCAAAACTTAAGCATTATGGGTGTATGGTTGATATCCTTGGACATGGTGGACATGCGAGGGAAGCTTTTGATTTGATTAGAAGCATGAGTGTAAGTCCAAATGCAGCTTTATGGGGTGCATTGCTAAGTGCTTGTTGTACTCATGGTGATGTGGAACTTGCAGAGCGTTCTATTAAAGAGTTTATTAAACTTGAACTATGGAATTCTGGTAATAATGTTTTGTCGTCGAATATTTATGCGGATGAGGAGGTGGGATGATGTTGAGAAGGTGAGAGTGTTGATGACAGAAAAGAGTGTTAAGAAATTGTCAGGGCTGAGTGCGCTTGGTTGACATCCGTATGTCTTTTGTTCTATTGGTCTTCAATTATAGGTTGATAAGATCATTACATGATTTCATGAGTCCTTGCTTTAATCAATTTGCATCAACCTTCAAAGCTGAGACTCTCTCGATTCCATGTAGCAAGATAAAACGAATTCATGCACTTGAAAGTGAATTTTGCTCTCTGATAGCAGCCAGGGAATCTTGCATTTCATTCTTGAACTAAGGCCTGTACGCATAAAACGAAACTTGAAATGAAGAAGAGAACCTGCCATAACAAATGCTTCTATATAGTTGATCGTTTCAACTCATTCTGGTTACAAAGTTTGTAATTCATTTTACAGGTTTCGAGAAATAATTGAAGAGATTGAGCAAAAAAGTTGTTGCTTAAGGTTGAACATTGCAGTGAGCACTTGCTTGGTCACACGACTCACACCAAATAAAGATGTTAAGCCTGATATCTCCAAGGAAGAACCTGATCAAAAGGCTGTAGTAAGCCAAAAGATTCCAAAGGTGGAGGAGAAGGACTTTGTCTCTTTGAAGATAGAAGAAACTGTGAAGGTTGATAATGGGTCTAGAGGCAGTGGATGTTGCAAGTTCATATGGAATTCGAAGTAGTTATGAAGGGGACAAGTCCTCAATGGTTTATGTTATGCACAACCTTTTAGGCACTAGATACTTGGTTGTGCTTTATTTATAGTACACATGAATAATGTATTTGTACCAGCTATCTTCTTTTCAATATAATTTATGTTATATCAAGCAAATAAAGATGTTAAGCCTGATATCTCCAAGGAAGAACCTGATCAAAAGGCTGTAGTAAGCCAAAAGATTCCAAAGGTGGAGGAGAAGGACTTTGTCTCTTTGAAGATAGAAGAAACTGTGAAGGTTGATAACGGGTCTAGAGGCAATGGATGTTGCAAGTTCATATGGAATTCGAAGTAGTTATGAAGGGGACAAGTCCTCAATGGTTTATGTTATGCACAACCTTTTAGGCACTAGATACTTGGTTGTGCTTTATTTATAGTACACATGAATAATGTATTTGTACCAGCTATCTTCTTTTCAATATAATTTATGTTATATCAAGCAAATAAAGATGTTAAGCCTGATATCTCCAAGGAAGAACCTGATCAAAAGGTTGTAGTAAGCCAAAAGATTCCAAAGGTGGAGGAGAAGGACTTTGTCTCTTTGAAGATAGAAGAAACTGTGAAGGTTGATAATGGGTCTAAAGGCAGTGGATGTTGCAAGTTCATATGGAATTCGAAGTAGTTATGAAGGGGACAAGTCCTCAATGGTTTATGTTATGCACAACCTTTTAGGCACTAGATACTTGGTTGTGCTTTATTTATAGTACACATGAATAATGTATCTGTACCAGCTATCTTCTTTTCAATATAATTTATGTTATATCAAGCAACATGTTTATTTTTGAAATTGTTAAATACAATAATGTATAGCGAGTCAAAATAGTGTTAGCAATGATAGAAATGAAATAAAGATGGAAGATAAGTGTGCCATGATAGAGATTCTTTACATAGATTGATAACTTTGTGTATTCATTCTCTTTTGTATTAAGGTAAACATGAAACCTGTATATGCAAACAATAAGAATCTGGTTGTTAAGCCTAAAAAGTTGATCGTTCTAAGGGAATGGTGTAAGCTTTACCTTTAATTTTCTTAGAATCGAAAACACCGAAAAAGGTGCTTCTATAAGAGGGGGAAGTTGATGGTTTGCCAAACTACAGATTGTTCATAGTATTTAAGGTGTATGCTTCTTGATCAATTTCTACACCATTTTGCAATGGAAGATTCATTCAGGAAATGATTTCAGTTTGTTTTTTCTGTTAATGGATTTTTACTTGTATCTTTAGCTAGCCACATTTATAGTATATACATTCTTCAAAGATATATATATATATATATATAAATATATGAATATAGTATTGATCAATTCTATAAATTTCCATATTATATATTTAGGGTACATTATATACGTTTATATGTACTGATATAAGAATGTTATATTATATTGTATTTTGAATTCAAGCGGATAAATTTTATTTATCTTTCTTAAATCTTGAAAGTAGTAAGCACTCTTCTATGCAAAGCCTTGAATATTTTTAGTTTTCTTAAAATAATAAGAGAAATAATGTTGCTAATAAGTTTTATAATCATTTTAGTACTCTATAAAGAATTTTAAGAAAGGTAAACAAAAGTTACTTTCAAAATCATTGGACACTATATGAGTACATGTGCATAGCAAAAGACCCTTTATCTTTCAGATTGATTGAGTAATCAGTAATTGCTAAATAATACATGTTTGTGTACATACACATCTCAATAGTTCCATAAGTATATGAATAAACTAGGGAGAAGGTGCATGCACATACAAGGTACATGGCACTCATTTGAAGAGACACACACACAGAGTTAAGAGGAATGTAATTATGACACATAAAAGTTCATCAATATTGATTATAGATTCATCCTACAGAAACGCAACTTTAAATGAAATGAATCCCAACAGCCCCTTATACTTGTATAAATACTGATACATTTCCAAATCCTTTTCATCGATCTTAAAGTATTAGTAGTCAAAGAATTAAAGAAGCAGAAATGGAAAGGAAAAGTTGCTGTGGTTCAAGAAGCTATGTGCCAAGTACATCTGTCTCAACAACACCAAAGAAGGAAACAAGTCCTGTGATGACTCCAAAGAAAGAAGAATTTGTCTAGCTAGAAGTCTCCACCACCAAGATAGAAGCTGCTAAGGATGGAGCGCTTCAAACTTCAAAGACTGAGGAGAAGCAAGCTGTGAGTGTAAAGCAAGAAGAGCCTGTCAAAGTCAATGCGGGAAACTAATGAAGAAATGGGGTTCTAAGGGGCTGTTAGAATAATAGTTCATGTGGATTGGTTGGTTTGTAAACAGTAGTTGTTTCAGTTCTATGTTGCTTTGCAATACAGTCCCCTTAAATGATCTGTATTACAATTAAACCCTACTCTCTGTCCCTCAATGCCAATAAATGTTCATGCATATAACACAATTATTGATGTTATCCAAAGAACAAAAGAAACGGTATATTTGGTAATGTGCACACTTTTTTCCTTTGTCTTTATGTTTTAATTTAATTCCTTATAATTTATTTATTTACGATATTATCTAAAAATCAAAAGAAAGGGTATAATTGATAATGTATAGGGTGAATTTACAAGACATTACTACTAAAATATTTCAGTGGACTGCAAAGCAAAAGGGGTTTACATACAATTTTTAAGGGGTGAAAGCGCCGATGCTCTTT
Source organism: Nephelium lappaceum (assembly GCA_021234005.1). Classification (NCBI taxonomy): domain Eukaryota; kingdom Viridiplantae; phylum Streptophyta; class Magnoliopsida; order Sapindales; family Sapindaceae; genus Nephelium; species Nephelium lappaceum. The sequence continues at coordinate 18,105,370 of CM038006.1, forward strand.
CAACTTTTAACAGAATTTACAGTTTGCCTAGGCCTGTTTTTGGGGATCCACTCTACTGTCAAGCCCAACCAAGGCCCACGTTGCCGTACAACCCATGTTCATTCTTGGAAATAGCAGCTGGTGGCGGCAAGCTTGGCAAAATAATATTTAGCTAAATATTTATAATATTTAGTCTATCTGTCTAAATAAATATTATTTTATTTATTTAATTAGATTGTGACTAAATAATAATATTATTTAAATATGATGCTTTGGCTGCAAAGCAGCCAAAGCATCATTTTTAAATAATATTATTATTTAGTCACAATCTATTTATATAGGCAGTCTCACACTCTCACTAAATATTTTTCTATGATCTTCAACCAACAGCACTTCACATTCTCTTCTTCTTAGCACATAATTCTAGGTCTGTCCAAGCTGGGGAAAATAGATGGAGCTTTGAGATTGTATGATGAGATGATAGAGGCTGGCGTTACACCTAACAACCAGCTATATTCTTCAAATGCAGTTAGCCTTGATACAGCCAGGCTAACTGTATAATGGTCTTGTTGATGAGAATGTAACTAGATGACTACATCAGAACTTCACTCTGGCTGCAGCTGCCGAGAAAACTTGATTGATGCAAATTTGATTTTGGAAATGCTGTTATTGATCTATATATCATGATGATTTTATGCCAAACATGATTGGTCTCGAGTTTAAGAAGTTGAAATTGTATTTTGTTGTATCTAAAACTAAATCTTATGTTATCACAAAATTTAGAGGTTTCAAATCTTTGGCTCATGTTTGAGTTCAATTCTTCTTGCTGTGATTCTTAAATGTTATTTGCTACTAATTTTTCTTGCCTTGCTCTCTCTTGTATGTCAGGCAAGAGGCAATAATGGACCAGAGTATGATCAGATTAGTTGCTTCAGTGGCTTGGTTGATGCAATTAGTATTTGAACTGAAATATTGTTGATTGCTTTACATTTCGTGCCATGCTTATATCAGCAAATTCCATTAAAACAATGTGACTTCTTTTCCGATCTCACAACAAATTCTATCCACTGATTTTGTTTAGAAGTTGCTTTAGGTTTTATGTTTTTATTTAATTTTTATTAAAGAAATTTCTTTAAATAGCACGGTGAGAAAGTAACATACAGTATATATATGTGCCGCTTAATGTTTTTTCTTTTTTGTTTTCCTGAAAGGTTGGTCACATAAAGTTGATGATATTTATTTGATTGTATGGGAGTTTGTTGCTTTGTATATATATATATATAAGTTCAGTATGGTTGTATAACATAATGGTTATTTATAAAATCTGTAATTGTTTCATAAAAACTGTAATTGTTTTGTCAATTGAGAACTTGGGCATAGAAATTTGGTTTAGTTCAAAATCAACCATAAAATTCTTTCCATTTTTCTTTTTTTAATAAAACCTAGAGGAGAGATCATGGCAACACCCTTGATGCTTTCCTTGAATAATTTGTTCCCTTTATAGCACGGTTCATTTTGTATTTGTGGGACTATATATATATATGTATTTGTGCCATACAGGAGTCGTCTACAACACACTTGGATATTGATACACTTAAATTGATTATATTCTAAAATTACTAATTGTATTTTATTATATTTGATTACAATTAAATGTGTCTGATTACAATTAAATATGATCAAATGTCGTAAAAGTGATATGGTTTATTTGATTATAATTAGATATAATAAATATATAATCAGATATAATAAAATATCATAAACAATTGTATAATGCAATCACTTATTTATAATTGTTAGGTGTGTCGATACCCAAGTGTATCATAAAAAGTACCATATATTTATATATATATATATATATATATATATATTACGGGTTTTTAACTATTTGAGACATTGATATGGTGCTTAATCATAGATTTTTATGCAGACTATTCATGTAATATATAACTTCCATTTGAGCTGCTTGTGTAATATTTAATTTCGACATCTTGACTCATTGCTTATAATTTACAAGTAAGCATGGCAATTTAAGTTCGCCGGTTGGGTTTGACTTGACCTCATATGATGCCATTAATTTTTTTAGTTTTTTTAGTTAATTTGACATGACACAGTTAACTTATCAATTTAGACAACTTAAAATCAAAATTACTCATTTATTGGACGGGTAATATGATATGACATGATTACCTTAATTATCATACAAGGTGTGGTCAAGTTTCAACCCAAGTCATTTAACTTAAATTTTTTAATTAATTTTTCAGATTCATCAAAGTTATTTATTATAATAAATTAAAATCCATTTAAATTAAGTTTATTAGGAAACAAAAAAACTTCATCACACTAAATTAAAGAGAATAAACGGAAATAATTAACTTTATATATTAATACATAAATTATTATGATATACTTATTTATTTTTAAATTATAAATATATTTTTAGTAACCGTGTCAATCGTTAACCCATGAAATGAACTTGATACAACTCATTTCATAAAGAGATTAATGGGGTTGATCTAATAATGAACCCAAATCAAATTATTTGCTCTAAATTCGTATCGAATTATCGACTCTATCATTTGAATGTAAACCCAATATTGTAATGGTAATTTAGTTTTCCAATATTTATTAAAAAATAACTTATCAAATTTTATAAAATGCATACAAAAATAATTGCATTAATAAATTAATAATCATCCAATAAACACACTCTATTAGGTCTGAGTATAAAAGGAAACATAATCGAATCGTATTGAATCAATCTAAAACAATCTAATATTTGTTGTTTAAGTCAGTTATGCGATGCAATGCGATACAAATTGGATCTTCAATACAAAACCCGATGTTAATAGATTTTTGTTCGGTGTTGAGGCTACAGAATCGAGGCCTGAACTTCTAATTAAAAAATTTAAAGAAAAAAGTTTGGTACAGTAAACAATTCAAATAATTTTAGAACTACAAATTATAATAACTCATTTTTTTTTAGTGATCATTATTTATATTTGTTTCTATTTCATTGATGGCAAATAACATTTATTTAGCTTCATAATGATCCAAGTTTAAGTTGTCTTGAACTTTTAATTAAAAAAATAAAAAATAAAAAATCATTTGTTCCCACTAGTGGTTGGGGTCCTCTCCTCATTCATCAAAATGTTAAGAATTCAATTTCCACCAAATAAATTTCAACACTTGTGTAATTGGTTTTCTCTTATTATTGTAAAAATAGCTATCTCGCATTTATCGGAATAGATATCCAGACTACGTGATGCAAGTAGCATTTAATGTTGACTTTAAAGTATAGATTGTCTATAAATAAAGCAACAGTGTTATAAAAAAATAAGATAACAATAAAAGAAAATACAAAGAATATAAAGTTAAGAGATTCAGGGTCTGGACAAGGAAGAGGTATGAGAATACTCTGTCCTGAAGTCGAGATTCCTCTGCTTATATGGGTGGTAGCAGATATATTTCCACTTCAAGGTACCTCTCTGGTAATCATAGTTTGTTCCCCTTCATAAGCACAATCATCCGAAAACTACCAAATCTATGATTGATTGTAGATATGTACATGTTATGGTTGCAGATTGTATGTGTTCGTAAATGGTTGTAGGTGTGTATGTTTAATTGTATGTATGTATGACGATTGTAGTTCGATTGGTTAAGACGCAAACCACCTTTTATAAGGACTTCAAGGAATGATGATTTGATCAACAATTAACCAAATTAAAGTATTTTAATATTTTGTTACATCCCTAATAATGTATTTCTTCTCTTGATAGAAGTTATTATATCTTAATTATAGAAACAATCATCCAGATTATGCTATTAATGATTAATCTTGAATAGTCCCAACAATTTTTTGATATATATATATATTAAGATTTACTAGAAATAACGGTATAATTAAACATTTTTTAAATTTATAACAATTTCAACAGCAAAGGAAAATAATCATACTGATTTTTCATCAAACATCACTGAAAACAATTATTTCAGAAGCTACCAAACTAGCCCTAAAATTTGCATCTTTCTACACCGAAAATAACCTAGATACCACCACACAAGTTCTTGAATTGATAGATGGATTAAATAGAAAAAATAAAAAACAAAAACAAAAGGATTTGTTTTTTTTTATTTTCTTAATTACCAATTTCATTAACAATCAAATTATTTGTCCTTGCGTTTTTGCTCTTTACTGCACTAGGACCACTTCAACAAAACCCATAAGTTATTATTATAAAGGCATGCAGAAACATAATTAATATCTCACAACAGCCAATCTCAAAAAGGGAGCAGAAGGGTCAGAAAGAAGCAGCATAAGATTTAATGTGTGCAAAGCGAAGCAGGAGAAAGTAACTTCTAGTCCAGCTACAAATGCACAGTTTAAGCAGCAGCTATATTCAGAGGTGCAAACATCTTTCTCCTTGCTTTTCCAACTCCTCCAATCTTAGCATGTGCACAAGTTGCATATCGGATTGCAGTCGAGTCCAGCTGCACTTGTGATCCTGATCCTCAACCCCTCATCAGTCGAATCAATTCCCCGTCTAGCTCACAAGCATTATAATTTATTCACTTCATTGTTTTATTAAACACTGAACACAAACACTAACCGTTAAATTGGTTCTCAGAAGATGTAGTCTGGCCGCTGGAGGGGGAACTCTGCCACTTCAACTTCAAATGAACCGCCTTTTGGGTCTACCAAGCTGGAAGAACAGCATATGTTCATGGTAGTAAATAGCATACACAGGAACTGCTAACTGCTGTATCGGTTCACCACCGTTAAATCATTTCACGTCTTCTGTGGTGGTCAGGTAAAATGCAACTAAGTCTATTCCACTAACAAGAATTACAATGCCAATACATTGACAACTGGAAATGATGATACGACAGCCAAAACAAATGACTGAAACAAAGTAGAGGAATGTGTGTCATTTCCCAATAGATGCAGGTGTACTTTTACACCCTCCCTAGGGAAATAAATGAAAGCTTCATTCTGTTGGCTCGATATGTGAACAAGCCTGGACACGTTCGGTGATCGACATCTTATGAGGCTATTCCTTTCCAAAACTCATCAGAAATTTTTTCAGTGAAAAAGATGTGGGACAATTTTTGTTTATTTCTATGTAGAAGTGAAGGACAGCATTACTTTATACCAATAGGACTAGTATTTGTAAGTTAAAATGTTTGAAGCATGAACTACAGAACATTACTTTAGCAAATAAAGATTTGTATGGTGTACCTTCCGGGGACAAACGTAAAAGAACCTTTAACGGAACCTGATGCAGCATGTAGCGATGTGCAACTCTGATAAACAAAGTCTTTCTCACCTGGAAGCAAGAGTGGAAACTGCAAACATACGAGAGAAGAATGAGATTTCCAAGACTAGTAAGAAGCAAATATTCTGTAGTCAATATGAAATTATGAATGTACATTTAAAGGGCACACTCTAGCAAGAATTGCTGAGAGAACCATAGCTTTTCAGATGTTCAGATTTTCCTTTTCCTCTTTCTTCTCAACTCAACATTCCACTCTACAATAGTGGCTCATGGGAGTTAAAATCAGACCCAAAGGTGGTTATATGCTTCAACTGCAGGTCAGAGACATTGGGGACCATTTGAACATTCTTTCTTATTTTTCTTGTAAAATTTTATTAAAAATGTAAAGTTTACACAAACATGAAACAGAACATTTGAAAACAATCAAGGCAACAGAAATTTTTTACATATTAATAGGATGTTTGCTATCAACATGAATCATTTTATGTGCACTGTCTCCATCGAGTCTCAAATCAAAATCCTTCAGGAGTTCACATCTTTAAAGTACTCAAAGAAAGAAGATCACATGGCTCTATCTTGGTGCAAGCAGAGAAACCTTGATATTAAGTAATCTTTACTCAAGATTTCCAAATACAGTGAGGTGGAGAGAATGTGTATTAATTGTTTTCATTATGCAGGAGGAGAAGCGTCACCATCTGAATTTAATTTTTTTCTTAGTCCCTACTTAAGCTACCCACTCTACTTGTATCACTATTTTAATGTCTTAGGCAGCCTAATAAGGGAATACATTATCAAAGGCATAAATAAAAGACATGAAACTGTTTTACAACAAGATTCGTAAATACGTATATAGTACGGTATGGGCAACCACCGTGGTACGGTACGATACACCTGATACAGTTGATATGGATGTTTCGACCAAAAATGATTTAAAAAAGAAAAAACACTAATTTTTTAATATTTATTTTTTAAAAGCATTATTTATTTAATTTATTTAATATTTATTTTGTATTAAATAATTTTTTTTTATTTTACTTAATTTTTTTTTACTTTTTAATGTTTACTTAATTATATTAAATAAATAAGAAGCTAATTTTTATTTGTTCAAGGGTAATATAGTAAATTCATTGAAAATAATATTAAAATCTTTTTATAAAAAATTTAATATTTTAAAACACAAAAAAACGAGATGCAACACTAACTTTATTAGTTTTTTTTTTTTTTTAAAAAAAAAAAAAAAAGCTACAACTTTATCATTTCTTCTTCTTCTCCGATTCATTTTCCACCTCTCTGATTACTTTTCTCTATCACCCATTTCCTCTTCTTTTTCTACTCCTCTCTTCTACTTTCTATTTCCCTCCGATCCCACATGAGAGAAGTTGTCGGAAGGCTTCTACCCATGACAGAAGTCGTCAGAAAGCTTCTGCCTATGAGAGAAGTCGCCAAAAATGCAAGCTAAAGTTGCTGGTGAAGAGAGAGGTTAAGTGAGAGGGAGTTGATCGAGAGATATGAGAGGGATTTTAGGGTTTTTTTCTTTTATATTGATTTTTTTTTTGAATTACCCGACCCAACCATATATGGGTATATACAGCCGAGTCGATCCAACACAGCCATATACAGCCGTGTCGGATGCATTAGATGGCCAAAAATCAGTTCGGCCAATATACAGCCATATCTATACGTGTCGGGTCCAATACGCCCGTATCTCCGTATTTACGGGCGTATCAGCCCATAGTTATGAACCATGCTTTACAAATGCAAACTCTTTAACAATTTAGAATGTTCTATAGTAAGCAAAAAAATTAAGGGTAACCTGATCACTGAAACAAATATTTAAAGTGTGTAACAACTGCCTCTTACACACGAATAGAACCAATAACTCAATAGATAATGCTAAAGTCTCTAATAAGTGAAGTTCCTTACAAGAAAACCTAAGTAACATAAAAACATTCTATAAAAACGAAAGTCCAATTAAATTTTTTAAAAGAAGTAATACTAGTCACAAAAAGATTGCAAGCAGGGAGATAAGCAACAAGTAAATCAAATAGAAGCATACCTTTCCAATCACAGCCTCTCCATTATAATTAGATACTACAACATTATTAGCAAGGAAGGTCCAGTGCCTCCAGTACAGTTGGCACGAGCTGAATTTCGTGCCATTTATGATGCATCCTTCCGGCAGAAGGGACATGCGGATTGAATAACTAAACAAGTATCTCTCAGAATCATCTTGAAGGTTCACTAACTCAGGTATAAACACAGCAGAAGCACGAATCTGCAGTAGACAATCCTTTTCCTTTTTTAAAAAATTTCTTTTCTTTTTTGACAACAAGAGAAATGACAATCTTAAATGCAAAACTTTACAAAGTTATAACCGTGAAATAACCAGTGCATCAACAAATGTATTTCCTTACTTATAAGAGGTTTGTAAAAGCTGATGTCACTATGATCAGACTTTTAAGAGAGAATATATATATGCGCATACAATATTTTAAAAGGTAAAAGGCGAGACGAGACAGTAGAGCCTCAACGAGGTGAGGTGGTCGCTTTGAGGCGATCAAGACGACCGTCTTAATTCCAAATGACAGAAAAAAAAAAGGTAACTTATAAAATCATCCGTAACATTAAAAAAGATAGTAAAGACCAATGTTAGAAACATAAGTATCAAACAAAATAGAATAAATCCTAAGTTAGGCTAACATGACCAAAAATATTTAAAACAATTAAAAGTGCAGTTATATGAAATGTAAGGGGCTATTTTAGTAAAAGTGATAATATAATATTTAATTAATATCAATAAAATTAAAAATTATATAAAGTCAGAGCCTATCTTCATTCTCCAACACCCTTTTTTTTTGTTCGCACCACATTCTCCAGTAGTTTCTAATCTCGATTTTGAAGAAACAAACTCTCCACTCTGCATCACCTTTTAACGCCCTTTTACACGATTCTTTCTACCCTCTTCTCCCAACTCGACATCACCCTTTACTCAACCCTAACGCTCCACGTGCCCCTCCTCTGCAACACTGCCAGAGCCCCCATCCTCCGCCGTCGCCCACCAAGCCCAGCCTCCTATTGTGGGGCCCTCTCCTCTCTCTCCTAACCAGCTCTCTCCCTCATCTCCTCTCTCTCAACCAACTAGTTCTCCCCTCCCCCCCTCTCCCCCCCCTCCTTTATCCCCTCTAAATCATTTAGGGATTTTTTGGAAAAAGAAAAAGTCATTTTTGCCCATTTGACTGTGTACACCGCCTCAAGATCCCCCTTAGGCAGCCTTGAGGTGACCGCCTCACCCTCCAAAGGCATGCTTTTCAAATCCACGACCCAAGGCGATCGCCTTGAGATGCCTCAACCCTCAAGGTGGTGTGACGGCGCCTCGCCTTGCCTTGCCTCACCTTTTAAAATATTTTATGCATAATACATTTAGATAGGAGAAGCTTGTCAATAACCGCTATAACCAAGACTAAGCTGCTAAAATATAACCCAACAATAGTATACAATCATTCTAATAAAGCTATACAAAAAGACATAGAGCATCAATAAGAAAACAAATAGACTACCAAGAAAGCTAGTCAAAATCAAATATGAACAAAGGTTATTTTTATTAGATAGTCTCACATTGGTTGAAGAACTGAGTTTGTATTGATTTATAAGATGAGAATAAACCTCCACTTATGAGCTAGCTTTTGTGGTGAAGTTAGCCTCAAGACATTTCTCTGATATGGTATCAGAGCTTGGGTTGAACTCTATCTAAGTTATATGGCCCGAACTCAGTTGCATGGATGCAGGTGCTGCAGAGAGGGCACGCTGCATGTGTGAGAGAGTGTTAGATAGCCCCACATTGGTTAAAGAAATGAGTTTGGGTAAATCTTTACTCATGAGTTAGCTTTTACGGTAAAGTTAGACCCAAGATCCTTTTCTGACAATTTCTAACACCCAACATTATAATATCGCTTTTCAAAAAGTAAATAAATAAATAAAGAACATTACATAATATAGTTCTAGCCTACTAAAATTTATAGGAGTTGCAATATATTCCGCTAGTTTGAAAATAAATAGAAAGTTTGAATATTATGTACCTAGAATCATCTATAATAACAGTTCTATATATAATTCACTAACAAATGAAATTATTAAGACCTATATAGATATATCACAACAAACATCCCACACCAGCATTACCAAAAACAACAACAAAATCCAAACAAACTGATTACATAACCACCAGGAACACCCTAGTCTACCTCCAACAAAGACATTAATAAAACCCCCACCTCGAACCCTAAATTAGGAAGGAAAAAGTGGGGAAAGGGAAGCAACATAATATGAGAGTCAACATAGTAACTTACCTTCACACCGTTGGTTACCGCAGTTGAACAAAGAGGAGGTTCTTCCGGAAACAGACTAATACTTCGGCTGTTATCTTCTTCATGGAGTCTGATAATTCCATTTTGCAAGCGACAGCCGTGTTCTTCCAACCATAGCAGCATTCCATCCTGCTGCTGAGCACTGTTAACTCCATCCCCCAAACTTATAAGTGCATTTGGCACACAAGGAAGCATTTCAACATTTAAAACAAGATTTTTGGTGCCAACATAAAGTTGGCCATTGGCACAGCTTAAGAAGAAATATTTGTCACCAGGTGGTAAAGAAACAGCCACTATAATATACTTTGAGCTGCTGGGAAAACTTAATTGACGCATGATCCACTTTGTATACTGAATTACCTGACTCAAAGGCAATAAATACACATTAACAAAATGGCCACAGAAAGAGTAGCCACCAATAATGCCCAATGAACTGCCAACTACACTATCAAAATCATTGACCATGGATTCTTGACCATCACAGAAACGATATAGTATCCTCGTGGGGATAGGCAGTTTCACTTTTAATACGTTCTCCAACTCCTGAATATCCGCTTCTGATGCACCCTTTCGAAGTGTAGCCTTAGCCTCTGGAAAATTTGCAGCCAACCAGTTTTTAAGTGCATCCCAACATCTTTTAACTCGTTTGACTAGAGGCCAAGGATACATACCAAAGGCTTCCTGCCACATATAATAAACTTCCTAGGAAGAGAAGGACAATGGAGCAGTCAGTAAAAATGCATCGTTTCTTCAAAATATGGGCAAAAACAAAAACTAAAAAACTTCCAAAAGAAAAGCTTAAAAATCATTAGACCATATCAGCAGAGCAAAATTGCAGCTGTTTTCTCTTATCATAAAGCAATATCATCTAATCATCCAGCTTGCAAACTCACACACCAACACCTTAATCATCCCAGTCCCACCCCTCAATTATAAATCTTATAAGCAAAATTCTTAATATAGAAAAAATTAACAGCCACCTTTTTTTTTTTGAAATCCAGAAATCCCTTGAAATCGCTCAACGAATTCGAGTTCAAAACTAGAGCCCCGCCGAACCCTACAATTTTTAGGAAACGGTAAACTATAGTCTTTAACCGTATAGGTACTCATGACGGTTTAAACCTTGGACCTTGAAGGAGCAAACCCCAAGACCCAATCATTCTTACTAACCACTCATGGGTAACAGCCACTTTGAACAATTGTTAACCTTTTTTGTTTAATCTGAACTCCATACCAACCCCGGATTTCTTATAACGCCCACCTCACCCTTGTGCTACCAATTCACTGTTTAAGTCAATAACTTTTATTAGCTCAATCCAAACAATATACTGGTATTATATTCAGACTTGTTAGACCACTGCTAACTAAACAACCAGCAAAATGGTTTATCCAAAATCTCTAACCCCACCCCCACACACCACCCTCTCCTCTCCCAACCCCCCCCCCCACCCCCCCCCCCCCCCCCCGGGTTTTTTTTTTCCAGTTCTTGTTTCTACATCAGACATATATCTAATCATATTCATTGAAAATTTAACATGAGATTCATCAAAAGAAAGCAACTTGGTTCCGTTTGAAAACACGCACACACACCAAGAGACACCCCATAGCAAAACTTAAATAAAAATGCTATCTTTCTAGTTGTAATCTAAAAATAAAAAAGAGAGAGAAGAGAATTACCTTAAAAGAAGGAGCGAGATTTCCATCTGGGTCAAGAGGGGCATGAAGATCAAGATCCAGGGAGCAGAATTTGGCCCAGAGACAATCTTCAGAGGCATAGATTTTGAGCCTCTTGTTGACACAAGCCACTACAGCCGTGCCTTTAGGACCCAGTTTGGATAATATGAGATGCAAAGCTAGATCACCAACACTCTCTAGCCCCATCGCCGCTTTCTGCTGAGTTCTTCACTTCCTCCGGTCTGGTCTGCCCACAAACAAAAGCTATTTGTTTTACATACTGCTGCAACAAGACACATGTCACATGGAGAGGCTTGGACACGTGCGTCCTTTAGATGACGTTGCCCATTGAGATGTTGATGGAGCGGGTCAAGGATTAATTTTTTAATTTTTAATTTTTTTTTTTGAAACTGACTCAAAAGATCATCGGAACTAAGTAAAATGAGACATTGATGACGTAATCCAAAGAATAATTTCCATACGGGAGAGATTGACCCACACGAAAGCAGAAAAAAACAATGGAAGAGACACAAGAGGTGAAAGAAAACAACCACTTTAGTCGTTACACGATGCTGGGTGTGAGCCAACCACTTTGGCAAAGCACTCATGGATGACCGGGTTAAGGATTATGATATCAAGTAATTGCTTTTTTCTTTTACCTCACCAAACTCTCACTCCATTACTTACCAAAAAAAAAAAAAATTCATAAATGCCAATTTTTTTATGTTTAAGTTGAACACTAATTTTTTTAAAAGAAATCACGCAAGAAAAACTATTTTTGGATAAAAATACACTTGGTAAAAATAAAAAATTTAAAAAAAATGATTACTTTTCAATTTCTACCTCAAAAAATAATTATTTTTGTAATTTTTTTTTAAACAAAAAGGTTAGTAAACCACTTAACACTTATTAAGCGTATTTTCATATTTTATTAAGTTTTTTTCATTTTGGTCTTTAAATTTCAATTAAAAATATTGATATCTACTCTCCATTTGATGGTGGACATTAAAATAAAAATAAAATGTTTTTTGAAAAAAGAATACAATAAGTATATAAATCTTCATTGTCCATTATTCATGATGAATGATGGACATCAAGTAAAAAATAATAATAATAAGTAAATAAGTAGATTCATCACTAAAAATTCCACGAACCTTTGAGATCTAAATTTTTGGTCTCTAGTGATGAGGCTCAGAGTTATAATTTGGTAACTATCATTGGAGACCCTTAGGTTTCGAATGATAGAATGCGATGGGTTTCAAGGCACGGAGACTTTTAGATTTCCATCACAAGAAGCTCAGAAATTTAGCTCTGCATCACTAGAGATAGAGATTTCCAGATTTTAGGGTTTTTAGTAAGGTAAATCTAGAAATCTAGATCCATAAATCTTTTTCAATTTTTTTTTTTTTTTTCCATTTGTCTTAGTTTTTTCAAAATTAATCTTCAGCATTCATTAACATGGTGGACGATAGAGATCTCACTTTTTTTCTAATTAACTTTTTAATTTATTTTATTTTTAGTTTTCTAGTTCATTTTTAAAATTTATGTTGATCCTCACCATCTATCTTAAATATGAATAGTATATATTCATCCATTTTTACTTTTATTTTTATTTTTTTAAAATAACATATATAAAAGTTTAATAGACATTTTCATCATTCAACTAAAAATCTTGGTCAATTGTTACATATAACAAAGTTTGACTAATAGAGTCAAAAAAAATTACTTTTGAGTGGAAGAAGATTCGAAAAAAAGTTGAAAAAATTTGGGTATTGATAAAGGTTAGTGTTTATATTTGAGGTTTTTTCTTGTTTTTTACTTTTTTTTTTTTTTTTTTTTTTTTTTTTTTTTTTTTTTTTTTTGTTTTCTGAAAACTTACATTTGAGTTTTTTAAGGGAATAGGTGATTATGGTTTGAAAAAAATGAAAAATTATAGTTCATATCGCCTTCTAACTTGAAGATTTCATTCTGACTCGAATCGGGTTAAAATGAAACCTTCGGGTCAGAAGGCGACCCGATTTCGGGTTGCCTTCTAACCCGAACAATAATTTTTCATTTTTTTTTTTCATTTTTTTCAAATATAATCACCAATTCAGGTTTCAGTCACCTTTCGAACTGAAAAACAAATATTGCTTTAGGTCAAAAACTAACCCGATATTGGGTTAACTTTCGACATGATCGGATTAGTTTCCTACCCGAAAGTATAATTTATGTTATGAAATTATTCTTTAAGTATCTGATATCGGGTCAATTGCTGATTATATGTTATCGAATTACTCTTTAAGCCGTTTAATAGTAACGATTATATATTATCAAATTTTTAGGACTGAGGATGTCTACTGTACAATTGGTTTTCAATTGGGATGGACATTGGAAGAGCGATCGTGAGGTTTACTGGTACGAGGGTCAGAGAGCAAGGACTTTTAGATTTCCACGAGATGTAACTTTTGAGCAACTGTTGGATAAAACATATCACATCATAGGTATTGATAAAAGTCATTACCGAGCTATACTAACTATTGTTGCTCAAACCATTTGTCCAAGCATGCCTATTACGATCATTTATAATGATGATGTTGCAATATTGCTTGGCCATGAGAATGTTGAACCTTTAGTTTATATAACTGTTGAGGAGGTTGAGCGTGATTCAATAGATTTGAAGGATACTTGTCAACTGGAAACTTCTTGTGAACCAAACCATACATTTGAATTTGACTTCCATCCTAATTTGAAAACAAGGAATGTGAATGATAATAAAATGTCCAATACTAGTCCAATTTATCAACCAAACTCAAGTGTCCATTTTGATGATATTAGGGAAGGATTTACACCATGTGGCAATGATAATATTTGTCCCCCTCTTCATTATGGATTTGAGGGTAGATTGAGAATGGAGCATGTTCATGAGGTTTCGATTGATCACCATACAACAGATTGTGATGAACAAGAACAACATACTTATCCCACTAGTTATGGTGAAACAACATCAGGTCGAATTTCAAATCAATATGACCAGCAATTTGAGCATTTTCAAATGTTTGTTCTACCACCATGTGCATTATATTTAGTTAATTCTAATGAAGTTGCTCCTAGACGCAATCCTATGCGTATTCAAGTCGGTGAATTGTTTGATAACAAAGAACAATTGCAATCAGAGCTAGATAGATATGCCTTGGCAAACCAGTTCCAAACAAGAGTCATGAAATCATATATAACAAGATACTAGGTTCGGTGCATCGTTGCAGATTGCAACTGGTGCTTACGTGCAGTCAAAGTTAGAAATTTAGATTATTTTCATATTAGAAGATTTGACAATGAACATATATGCTCTATGGAACAACGATTTCCACATCAAAGGTAAGCAAGTGCTTGTGTTATTGGAGAACACATCAAGGAAAAATTTAGGGACCACCAAATATACAGGCCTAAAGAAATTATAAGAGACATACAAAATGAGGTTGACATCTCATGTAACTACCACAAAGGATATCGAACCAAACATATTACATTGAATGAGGTTTAAAGAACTCCTACTAAATCGTACATGATTTTGCTTTCATACTTGTACATGTTAAAACAAGCCAATCCTGGAAGTATTACCAATCTTCAGACTGATTCTGATGAAAGGTTCATATACACGTTCTTTTACTTGAAAGCTTGCATAGATGGGTTTTTGTCTTCAATTAGACCAGTCATTGCTGTTGATGACACATGTTTCAAAGGTTCTCATAATAGGGTTTTATTTATGGCTATGTATATGGATAGTAATGATCAAATTTTTCCTCTAGCCTTTAGTGTGGATGATTCTGAAACTAATGATGCATGAGAGTGGTTTCTTACAAGGTTACGTCATGCCATTGCAAAAGTTGAGGATTTGGTTATAGTTTCTGATAGAAAATCTAGCATTAACAACGGTGTAGAAAAATTGTTATCTAATTTCTTCCATGTGGCCTATGTAGTGCATTTAGAATGAAACATAGTTGCAAAATGTGGAAAAAGTAAGATATTAAAAGAGATTTACTGGAAGGCAGTTAAGGTGTATCGAATGAATCAATTTACCCGTTTCATGGAACAATTAGCAAACTTGAATTTGGAAGTCGCTACATTCATCACTGAAGTTGGTATTGATCCTTAGTCACATGCACATTGTCCAAGAAAAAGGTATAGAATAATGTCAACAAATATTGTACAGTCGATGAAAAATACAATTAGTGACTGTCGAGAGTTGCCAACCATTGGAGTTGTTGAATATATTAAAGGGGTTTTTCAGAGTTGGTTCCATGATCGTGGGGCGGAAGCACTTAAAATGACAACTCAGTTGACAACCGCGATAGATGTAGTAATTGCCCTCAATGATGACTTGGCTCGCACATACACGGTTCACCCAATTAATTTTTACACATTTTTGGTTAGAGATGGAGATTTGGATGGACATATTGATTTAACAACAAAGAGTTGCAGTTATCAAGAATTCAACCTAAACCGATATCTATGTACACATGCTTTATCTTGCATTAGACTTAGAGGATTTTCATATCCAAACTACTGTTCACCCTATTACTCTTCTAGGTCTCTTATAGCAGCATATAGTGGGGAAATAAACCCACCTAGACAACCATCTGACTAGTTAGTTCTAGAAAATGTTGTGGCTAAATTTGTTCTCCTTTCAATTGGTCGATGTCGTCCAGGAAGACCAAGAAAGAATCGTATTCTATTAGTTGGGGAAGAAGTTTATAGAAGGAAATGCACTAATTGTTCACGTCATGGTCACAATAGTCACACTTGCACCTATACGAAGTCTATAAGAGTACTAAGCAACACTGAGAGCATCACACAATCAAGTGACAATAAATATGTTGCAGAATGATTAAGCTTGGATTGTTTTATGTCAACTGATGTTGTTTGGATATTTATTTTAAACCGAAATAACAGTATTGTCTTTACTTGCATTTCTATTATAGTCCAGTTAAATGTTGGCATGCCATTTAATTTTTGTGATCTATATTGCCTCTTGTAATCTTGAATGTTTCTAAATAGCAATCAATAGCTTGTAAATATTCCACACAATATATTACTACATTCTAAACATTTGGACTTGCAAGCTTCAAAATAATAATAATAATAATAATAATAATAACATAGTTTATTTAGACGTACAACATTTTCAATCAACACAACATACCTATTTTAAACATTCTAAATATTCACTTTTACTTTCCATATATCAAAATAAAATTCTATAAGCAAGCAAAATTACACTACAAATTAAAACCACATCACACATTTCATTTGTTTACTCTATGTTTGATATATCATTAATTTTTTGTTTATTAATATCAATAGAATCTTTTGTCGATAAAGGTTTTATAGGTACAAATATATAATTTTGAAAAATTTTCGTGGCGATTTATTTTCTAAGCCATGAGTTGTCTTTTGCTCCAAATTCAAATAATTGTCTGGCCATAGGCATTCCAAGTATTTAAGTGTGAAAATCCCACAATCCGACCTATATAATGGCATACAATAAAAATAGAATTATCATAATTCATAATATCATCAATAATTGTTATTTTCAAAATATTGGGAAATAGGATTTATTTGTACCTTCCATCTTGTTATGGAACATTGGTCTCTAGTTGCTGCATTTGAAATGGAGTAGTATCAGAATAAGTGTTTGACAATGTTCAAACCAACAAGGAAGATAACATTTTTCGAAGGCTTGTTGCCCAAGTAATAAGATGATCGATGACCATTATATCTGGCTTTGAGTCATATATGTTAATCATACATTTCACCAAGTTTACTTCAATGGCAACCCAATTTACATTATTGATGTATGCATGAAACAGTAGCTGGAAACCAATATAAATAAAGCTTATTAGCAAGACATGTTAAAAGAAAAAGAGAAAAAGTAATCAACAATAAAACTTTGAATTATTTACTCACAGCATTAACTTTATTCCAATTCTCCCATGCATGAATCAGAGTCTTTCCATATACATAATCTATCATATCACTATCCCAATCACACATATCATGCTTAATTGTTTTTTACTTTTATTCAACACAAACCACCTTCCTTCAATTTTCATTTGCATAATTGTCAAAATGAGGTTTGTATAAGAAGTTGAATGTAACAAATTTGCAAATAATTAATAGTAGTTATTACCATGAAACTGTAGTCCAGTGAAACTTTATCACGACTATATCTATTAGGATAATGAAACACACTACAACGCATGAGACGACAATATGTCTCTATATGCTGCATGTTGCATACAATATTAATATACTAATTTTCCAATTGAAAGTCTAAGCTTAGAACAATTATAGTTAATCACTTACATCACCCTCTAACCACTCAGCTGGGGACAATATTTTCTTAAACCATGCAGCATCAGCTGTAAGTAACTCCTTGTCTAGGTTGTATTAGCACAAATTTAAGTATCAATAAATATTGCAATATTGAAGATGACAAGTATAGTGACTATGCATATTCATACCTCTTGTTACGAGTGTAAGATATAAATTCATTAAGTAAACGTAAATAATCTTTATTTACTTGGTTTTCAAGTCCAAATTCTAGCATTTTGGGTTTTTTCAGCTTTTTAATCATGGAATCAACATACGGGCTCATCACGAATGTTGACTGTTTGCGGTCTCGGTTCAACTTGATAGTAAGCTTGTGTGGTCTTGACAGTTGCACTAAATTTGGTGAACCAATAAGCATAGAGGGGGATGATATATCATGACAGGACCCAATCCTAACCATACTGTACTCGTATCCGGAGGGCCCTGCCTGGCACCCCACGGGATCCTCCTAAACCCTTTCAATTGGTCTAAAAGGAATCCGTGAAGCGAACCCTTAAATTCTTTCATTACTTATAAACAAGATTGGGTTGGGTTTTTTTTTTTTTTTTTTCAAATGAAAATTCGGCAATATAATGTTTGTATTTTTAAGGTTCCAAATACCTGTAAGGTTAAAATACACTTCGACTATTTTCAATATCCAACCCAACTTTTTTCACAACTTCTTTCAAAGGATAATTTTCCGATTTCATACAAAATAGTTGAGAAAACTGTAAACATAAATCACAAGATAAAAGCCAATTTCATGTAAACAATTTACCTAGGAAAACAAACGTGTTTCATAACTTAACTGACATTTACAAAACCTTAAACACTTTAATATACATATGAGTAACAAATCTCATTTTAAAAGCCATTCAAAATATCTCATAAAATGCATCACAAAAGTGGCTTTTCAACTTTCATATGTATGCAAAATGATTATACAAGTGAAGCATTCGTCGAGCCGACGCCCACCTATTTCAACGGAGGGTACCTTGTGCCTTGTCACCTGCGCTAGCACCTGAGGAGGTTTTTGATATAAAACAAGAAAAAGTGAGCTTAATGAAGCTCAGTGAGTGCGCGTACGTTATAAAGTAATATCATATTTCATTGTAAAATACCTCCTTAAAACATTAAAAATGGGTTTGCATTTCATAATCATTTAACTTAAAAGTTCATAAAAGTTCACGCTTGACATAATAAAATCATACAAGTCCCAACATAAGGGATACATAGAACTTTTCATAAACTTAATAAGCAATAATATCATTCAAGCGGAATTCACTTGTAAGGCTTCCTTTCGAAACATAATTATAATCAGATAAAATAGTTACTTTCGAACTTACATTCGCATTTTTAAATGCACCAATGTTACCCCTTAAACTTACATGGCTTTGCCCTCTGGCATCCAAGATACCTCAGACGCAAGTCTTACACGCAGCCTCTCGGCTTGTGCAGCCGACACAGGAGACCAACCTGCATCGGACGTGTCAGGGTAAGAGCCAATGCTCACACTGTGAGAACCCCTGATCACGTGGGCCGAATTTACTTGGTCCTTTTCCTGAAACTTGCTCTGATACCACTAGAACGTGGAGTCACGAGATGATTTGGTCATAAACACCATTTGTGACACTTACAAAGACATCCTAACAACTACGCGCGGAATTGTGCATCGCAAAACGTAGAGTAGGACAACATCCCACACACGTAAAGGCGACACGACAGACTCTATTTCCTCAATGTGAGTGATGCAATAACCCCCCATACATTGTCATACACGTGTGGGACATACCGGCCGGGTCTACATAACTTACAAGGGTGGGCAAACAATTGGCCTTTGAAAACATATTTAAACATATATCATTTTTGCATCAACCGTATATCAAACAATACTTAAAACTTCGAATTTCATTTCAAGGTAGTTTTTGCACTTGTAAGCACATAAAAGGTAACTTTCATACAAAACATAGTATTCATGAAATCATCCGTTTGAAATCATAAAATCACAACCATACTAGAAAATACTTGAACATGTCAAAACACATACATTTTTGCTAAAACCATTTTGCACTCACCTTGCTTTCAAACTTCCCTTAATAGCTTCGACGGTCCTCTCCGGCTCCGCTAGCCTCGCCTTCACCTACACATGATAAGCACACTTAGAATGTGCTCAATAGACAAAGAGCAAAGATGTACTCAACTATACTAGCTTTATACATTCTCTCTACACTAGGAGCTTCTCATTTCAATTTCTCTTTGATCCATGCTCCAAATTCCCAATTTCTTTGCATGAATCCTTCATATATGCCCCAAGGGACGTTCCCATATGCTTCCCATCATAAATTGAAGCTTGGAACCCAAAATGACCATTTTAGACCTCTTAAATCCGAATTGAATGCACAGCCCAAATCGTGCATGCTTTTGCTCCTATTCTTTCTTCCACACTCTTCTTATCTTCCAATGTAACTCTAACATTTTCATAGGATTATAGGTCATCTAAACAACATGGAATCATAGTTAAAACACCTCAATTTCATTGGATTCCCAAACCTCTCCATAAAGCCTTACAAGCACTAACTTAGTCTAAGTCCATTTCTTTCAAGATTTTTATGTTGGTTCTTTTAGATAAATTATCAAACACCTTGTCTACATTCTTTTCACTCATTTCAAACCAAAACCAACTCAAAACCTATCTCATGCCAACCCTAGCTCATCAATTTTAGTAGGTTTCCATGCCATCTATACAAGCCTTTCAAGTCCCAAATAAATCATCTCCTAACATAGGTAAAAACTTCCCATCAAAACCCACTAAAACACCATCAAAATAACCAACATCAACAACACCCCAACAAGCTCAAAAGTAAGTGAACTAACCTTATTTAGCTTTGATCCTTGCTTCAAGTTGATTCCCTAGCTTATACAAGCTCGCTTGATGGATTGAGATGCCAAAAAGTGATTGAAACTAGCTTGATCATCAATTCCTAGCCTTGACCTAACCAACCCACACCTTTCTCACGTTTTCTCTCTTCGTTCCTTTGATTTCTTTGTGTTTGCTTTGTGAGTGGCGTGAGCTCTCTTCAAAAATTGACCAAGTGTTGTTTTTATACTTATGACAATCCCAAAATGACCATTTTGCCCCTTAAATAATTTCTTCTTGGTCTCCACATAATTGAGAATGGTCAGGCATAAACGATGGGTTGACTTGTGACAGCTCGCGTAGATTCATTTGTTTGAGTTACATGAGCTATGACCTATCAAATTGAAGCTACGGATGTCTAGTTTCCATAGCAACTGACGGTTCATGAATCGAAGGTCTGTAGAGAAAGTTATGACCAATTTAATGACCAAAGGTCAGTGCTACCGGCGACCTGCGCGCCTGCGCGGCACCCAGCGCGCTTGCCAGCGCGCCTGCACTTCTCCAGCGCGCCTACCTGCGCGCTTAGCAGCCACTAGGCGCCCAAGGGAGCGCAACACACTGTCCCAAGTGCGCTCCCTTGCGCGCTCAGCAGCCTCTAGGCGCCCAAGGGAGCGCCACACATTGTCCCAAGTGAGCTCCCTTGCGCGCTTCCTCCCTAATGAGCGGCCGGATGAGCGCCAATGCGGAAAAAGACATTTTGAATATTCTAACCCATTTTTCATGCCCTAACTCTCCAACCTATAATTGCATCAATCTTCATCATTTAGGAATGTTTTGAGGGTCTAAGAATGGAGCTCTTTTTTTTTTTTTTTAAATATCTCTTAGTAATAATACTAGGGATACCATAAATAAACATTGAGGGCTTACATATCATGTACTAATGATGTAACCAAATCATGGATATTGTTTTCAGTCGAATTTAATACCATTACATCATCAACAGTCACACTATCAAATTTATCATTTGCATGTAAAGGAGTTTGTTTACAAGTCTGCAGTTAAATTTAAGTAAATATATGCACATCTAAAATAATTAATATAAAACTTAACTAAAGTATAAACCATTATAGATTTTAACTTATCAGGAATATTAGAAATATTAGACACCGTAAACTTACAAATAACCTCTGTTAATTAAAGAGAACCCTTACGTATTTCACCGTCCACTTTCTTAAAATGTTCATCTTGTCATGCACTGAGAGCTTTAAGTTCAACTTCTAGATTATCCTCTACTTTCTTGAAATGTTCATCTTATCATGCACTGAGAGCTTTAAGCTGAGCTTTAAGATTATCCAATCTATCACTTGAATACTTTCTTTTGTCTCGACTATTATCTTTTTTTCTCTTGGTACAAGAGCCACCCTCTTTCGTCTTATAACCCCCATCAAAACGAGTATCATAATCTCCATGGATATTATCTCTATCTCATTGAACATCATCATTATCATTATTACCATTATACCTGGCATCATCATTTATGTATTCATCCTGAACATCATTATCAAAACTACCATCATCATCAAAACATCCATTAGGACTCCCAAACTTGACATCGTTCAAAATAATCCAAGAATTCAAACTCTCCCAATATGGTTTCTTTAAACTCGTATTTATTGAGTTTAAGCACTGGTTTACATTCATTTAAAATTGTATAAGCACTCGTTTAGTAAGTACAAATGCTCAAAACATTAAAAAATAAATAAAAATAAAAAAATAACCCTACGAACATCAAAAAATATTTATATCATATATGAAAGATTGATTAAGTTGGTACTTTAGCCTACATTATTCCTAAAGCTTTATAATATGATAATTTTAGTGCAACCAACATTAACTTGCTAGATTGTGTTAGGATTTGTGCAATAAGAGCTTGTAATTTGTAAACGTTTAAATAAATTATAAACAAATAAAGTTTATTTTATTCAAATTAATGTGCATTTATGAAATGTTTACTTCATACGAATATCATGTAACATCCATGATTACTTATGTAGTCTCAAACTAAGTATGTAAATGTTATATACAAGAGGTTTTAGTTTGAGATTAGCAATCTAAAGAGTCTGTAGAAAGCAAACAAAGTTGGGTACTTTGTTTGTGGTAAATCTACAGTTGCAGTCCATTTCGTATTTGATACGATGATCTTATCCGGGATTGTTCATATGGCGATATAAAAATGGAGGCACTTATATAATAGAGATTATATAGGACTGGACCACGATAAAATGAATTTCTTATTAATATCCATTAAACAACAAAATTCTTCTTTATCAAGTAGATGATCATATATGGATTGATCTTAATCCTGAGTGTTTTATGGACTTCTATTTGTTGGGTTATATCTTTTGATTTACATGGGTGAGACTGTTATAGATTTACGGTCAATAAGCTTTGTACTTTGGACATGTGATTTAATAAGTGGCTGGGAACATTCTACACAATAGTGGAATCCACTCCTTCTTGCAAGAAGTAGATGAGTAGTTCCCTTAAATGTTGATTCAGGTCTTGAACAATAAGAGCACTCAACTTTCTGTTTACGAGTAAACGGAAAAATAAATTCATAAGTTGTTATGGATATATTGTTCATTAGAGAATCAATGGTACTTAATGGAACAAGATATAATTAGAGAGGTATAACTGATTTTTATAACCTAGTTCTAATTATGAACTACTCGTGGAGGATCAAATCATATAAAATGATTAAATCGATGGACATTGAAAATTCAGATTGTGTAAAACATCTACAATTTTGAGATTGCAACCTTAAGTTTTTAATGGAGTAACTCTAAGGTTAATAATAGTGAATTCTTAATTAAAGAGTTTAATTAATAATTCCGATATTATAAGAGCTCAAATTGTAGGTCCATTTGGTCCATTTGCTAGCTCACAACCACTTAAAGAAACAAGTTGAAGAATATAATTGGATTGTCCGATTATCGGTGTACATATAAATTTATGTATATGTTCATAAATTATTTAAATAATTTGATTATTTAAATATTTATAATTATTTAATTAATGGTTAATTATTTAATTATTTGTAGAGGTCATGGGTTCACTTCTAAATGATGTCATTAAATTAATTATGATTTAGAATCATTTAATTTAATGAAAAATCATTTAATTAATTAATGAAAATAATAATTTTAATTAGAATAAGATTCCATTTAAATTATATTAAAAGAGTTTTAATTTAATAGGAATTAGATTCCATATTAAATTAAAAGAATAGAATTCTAACCCAATAAGGAATTTGATTTCATATTGGATATGAATTATGTCTTTCAATTTTAATAGGATTTTAAATTCCTTGTTAAAATTGAAGAACCCTAGTTTGCCATTATAAAAATATGTTTTTATGATTGGTAATAGTAGTGATGGTAGAGAGAATTTTTGGCTACTTGAACCAAAAATTTCCATTGATTAAAAATCACCAAATAACCATCTACTTCAAAAGGATCTTCAAAAAGATTGTGCCCACACACAGTTTCTTTTGTGAAGAGTCATAGTAAGGAAGATCAGGTTGTAAAGAATCTGCGAATCAAAAGGGATTAATTCAATCTTTATGCAAGGTAAGATTCGATCTTATTAATTTAATTATTGAATCATTATTACTAGCATCGATTGAACATGTTTTGTTTGAAAATTTTTAAAATTCACGTTTCCGCATTCGAATTAAATTCGATTTTTTTTTCCTTCAATTGGTATCAGAGCCTGATTTTCGCTAGTTTAATAACTGATTCAATAATTAGTGAAATTCCTTTTGATTATTGATTATTTGTATGTCATAGAGTAGACACAAATTATTGCTTGATATATATTCATGTTTGATGAATTGGGTTTGCATGGATTGATCGTTAATTATATGGTTCTTTGGCTAATTTAATTTGATTAATTTATAAGCCGTTTGTGGCAATTTAATTTCCTTGTAATCATAGATTTAGGATTTTAATTTTAACGAAGAATTAAACGCGAAGATTGATATCAAGGGGCTGATTTATGGGCGAAAATCATGGTTGAAAACGGATGCAATCAACATGCACTGATGCACGGCCAGACCCGATGCATGGTCTGACGTGTGGCTCTCGCGCAAAGGACTGGTGCGACTGGTTATGAACCAGTGCAACACTGGTCTATTGCACGTCTGTTTCGGCTGGACAGAACGCGCATGACTGATGCGCTGGTGCAGGTCTGGTTCGGCTGGACAGAACGCGCATGGCTGATGGCTGGTGCAGGTCTGGTTCGGCTGGACAGAACGCGCATGGCTGATGGCTGGTGCAGGTCTGGTTCGGCTGGACAGAACGCGCATGGCTGATGGCTGGTGCACTGGTTCGCTGTGCTTCACGAACTGGTGTGACTGAGCCGCTGTGCGGACTGGTTTTGAACTAGTAGTGTGTTCGGCTGTTTTGGCTGCGATTGATGGCTGGACCGATGCCCTTAAACAGTGTGCAAACGGCGCAAACAATAGCATCCAGTTTCCGCGTGTAGATGCACCCAGATTTGCACCCAGTCGTGTGTGACACGTGCACTGGGTGCACATGTTGCACACGGCAGTGTGATGCAAACCTGTGCACAAAAGTTGTGCACAGGTGTTTTGTGCACAGGTGGCATCACACTTGGTGCACACAAAAACACCCAATTTTGGTGTGTTTTTGTTTGATCTTGGAATGCGTCCAAGTGGCGCATGGGTTGCATGATGGTAACAGTTTGTTGCAAATTGTTTATTGCACCAATTTGGTGTAATTATTTGCAACACAAACGCGGTGCTTGATGAGCATAAGGTGCGTGCAACACTTGGTAATCGTTTGGATAATTTTACTTGGGCCCTAAAATCATAAAATGGACTCTAGCCAATCCATTTGATGGAGATTCTTAATAATTAAATTGGATTTAATTATGAGTCCAAGAGAGCACATCAAGACCTTGAAGTGAAACGCCCCAATCCGGACCGCCACTAAGCTCCTATCTGAATGGACACCCGGGCACCCCAACGAATCCCTCTAAGCCCATCTTGATGGGGAAGAAAGCATTCGAGGAGTGAACCCTCTTAACTTGAAACTTAACTTTAGCGGAAGCATAATCTTTTCAATCTAAAGTTGAAATGGTTTGGGTTGGTTTGACACTATTTATTTGGTCATTTTTAAAACTAAAAACCGGCAGCATAACGGCTGCAATTTGGATAAGCAAAAAACCTGGAAAGCAATTTAAACACTTCAAACTATAATCACATCCAACCCAACTTCTCTCAAATTCAGTTTATCAACATAATCACAAAAATTTAAAACTTTAAAAGACAAGATATAAACCTGCATTTTAATATAATAAGCTTGATTTTTCAAGCACAAAATAAAGCACTTTTACACAACTCAAAAGATATCACTCCTTTTATGCAAAACGTACAAAATATATGCAATATACAAAAGAAAACTCAAAATATGCTTAATACTTTCTTCAAGATGCAACTGCCAGTAATTGCGCCCCACTTGAATGCGAAGGAGGGAGGCTTCACTCGTCTTCACCCACACGAGCACCTGAGGGGGGGTTTTAAAAACAATTTGAAGAGTGAGCTATAAAGCTCAGTGAGTGCAATAGTTTATAAACTTAGCTTTACTTTTCAAAAATTTCCTCCTTAGAAAACTTTAATAAAAGTTTCTATTTCTTAAAACATTTAAAGCTTAAATCTCAATCAATTGCATAGCATTAATATAAACAATTTACAATAAACTTGTAAAGCATAAATCTGAACATGCTTAAAATAACTGAACTTTATAAAAGCACCATTCGTATCCCTAATCTCTTGACCACATGGCGACGTAGCTAAGGCTGCAGGTGTGGTAGGTCACAAGGCGATGTATCTGACATCCACCGCAACCAACTCTCTGAGACCTCTCAGCAACTACGTGCGGAATGCTGCATCGCTAACCGTAGTGCGAGACCATATCCCACAAAGTAGGGGCGACACACTCACTCATAACTCTAACCACACAGTTAGTGACTCGATTCCCCCAACCCTTGCCTTACTAAGTGAGATATACCGTACGGGTCTGAACTCGATAAACTGGTGGGTACTTATGGCCTTTGAAAACTTGCTTTTCTGTAATGCTACGCCTTACAAATCTTTATACTTGGTGCACAAGCACAAAAGCTTTAACTTGAAAGCTTTAAACTTGAGTCCTTTGACTCGTTTATTTTACAAATACAATACATGTATTTAAATACAAAACTTATACATGCAAAAGCATAAATCTAGCTTCTCAATGCAAAAGTATAAAATCACTTTTGAAAACTTTTTGAAAGTGCACTCACCTTAAACTTGAGCTTAATTTGGATGAGTTTCAAACGCCCTCTCGCGATCTAGTCGGATGCTCTTCACCTACACAACATATATATTCATAAATTTACGTTTACGTCAACTTCTGGAAACTTGAAATAATAAAAATTACATAATCCTCCTTAAGTGACCCTTTTCAGGCGTAACTCTCAAATTTCGTTTCCTTAATTTAATCTTCGGCTTTTATTAATCCCAAAACGCTTAATTAAACTCATTAGGATCATCCAAACTCTCAACGGACGCCATATGGGCAAATTTACAAAATTGCCCTTCGAACTAGTTTAGCGCACGTTTTGGTTTTTCTCTAAATCTTTGGTTTTCTAAACTCCCAATATGCTTAAATCCACTTAGTTTTCAACTCGTTTTCACTCAAAAACAACCAACAAACAAATCATAATGAGATCCATTTTGAATCAACTTAAATCACCAATGAAATCATCAATTTCAAACTTAAATAACTCACCCATTTTTCGTTCGCGTTTACTACGCTTTGGGGTTGATTTTCGGGTTGTTTTGGACTACTTTTGGTGATAGATCTGAGCTAGGTTGGAGCTGATTTTCTTCCTCCTTCCTTCTCCTCTCTTCCTCTCTCTCTTTCCCTCTCACTTCGCTGCGATTCAAGGCTGAAATCGCCGCCGTTCTGCTGTCTCTGTCGCGCGGGTGGATGGTTGGTTTGAAGCTGAAAATCAGCTCAGATGCAGCTGAAATGGAGGAGAATTGGATGGGTTTTGCACGCAGGACTGCAGGTGACCGGACAGCAGCTCGCCACTGTCTTTTTCCTCGCCGATCAGAGCTGATTCGCGGCTGTTCTGCTCAGTTTTTTTTTTTCAGCGCTGGTTCCGGTCGGGTTTAGCTCGACGTTTCTGCTCGACTTCGACGGCTTTGCGGCTGTCGGTCGGTGCTGCTAATCGCCAGCGTCACTCCTTCTTCTTCTTCTTCTCTTCTTCTTCTTTTCTTTCTTCTTTCTTTCTTCTCCATCGCGTTTTGCGACTGCTTGGGCTGTTCTGTTTTTATATTTCTGTGTTGACTTGAAAGTCAACCACCATATTCTTTGGCTTCTAATTTCCTCCTCAAAACTCTCAATAATTGCACTTACGCCCTATAAAATCTCATTCTCTTCCCTTAGATTTTAGCTAAATCATACTATGACCACAATTTTAAATTTTATTTTCAACTTAGTCCCTTATTTCCTTAAAATTTACTCGATTTCATTTACCATTTTAACTTCCCGTTAAATCTTCAATTGAGTTTAAATCAAATCTTATGAGTTCTCTATGACCTTAAATCTTTCCATAAATCATTTAGGGTCTCAAATAAATACTTAGAGACTATTCCTGAGAAATCCGTACAATATAAAAAAATAGAGGGTTTACATGAAGACTATGAAGCTTTTTTTTTAAGAGTACAAGTAAAGGCCAAGGAATGTCTTGGTTAATTTATTGTAATATTTAAAATAAGATTTAAGTCGTTCAAGCCAAAGAACCCGGTCAATTACATGTTGTTTATTTAAATTATTTATCATGTGATGATTGAATAATTTGTTGATAACATGATCATGCATAAAATATGTCATATAGAATACGGAGTGCCTACTCATGCATTATAACATGACATACATACATGTATTATGATTTATTTTTCTATTAAATAGTTTATTAGTTAAAATAGAGATAATAATACATTAAATACCAATTTCATAATTTGTTAGGATTTTAGTTGAAAATCCTAGGTTTACAAATTAGAAATATATAATAAGTTTTAATGTGATTAAAATAAATATATTTCAAATAATTGGTAGTTATAATGTGGATTAGATTTTAAGAGTTAAAATTGGGTAATCTCACATTAAATCTAATCTTCATAATTAAAGAGTTTAGATTATATAGATTAGATCTTTCATAATAAATTAGATTTTTAAGAGTTAAAAATCTAGTAATTTATTAGGTGTTAATAGGATGAT
Organism: Nephelium lappaceum; assembly: GCA_021234005.1. NCBI lineage: Eukaryota > Viridiplantae > Streptophyta > Magnoliopsida > Sapindales > Sapindaceae > Nephelium > Nephelium lappaceum. Next base: position 18,134,219 of record CM038006.1, read on the forward strand.
AATTCTAGTAAAATACTAATTCCTAGTAACTTAGATTATACTTGTTAGCCGTTAATAATCTAAGATGATGACTAGAAATATTAAAATAGAAAAACCTAATCCTAAAATAGTGAGTGGGAGAGGGATATATGACAATATATCCCATGGTCTCCATCGTTAGTTCAACACCGTAAAACTTAAATGGCGCCTTGAGGCGATTTTGTTGTCGTCCCCCTACGGATGGTGTCCATTTAGGTTGATCAAGGTTGACTTCCTAACGGATAGGAATTGTAGATGTATCTTGTGATTGACCTACCCTACGGCGGCAATTCTCGAGTTAAGTCTATGGACTCCGAAATGATGGGTTACACTCATAAAAGGAAATAATGAATAGTTAATTATTTTTCCTGATCGAAAAACAGTAGTCAAATAATATATGAAAAAGAGTTTTCTGTTATATTATTTAATTGAGAATGTCTCAGTCTAACATACAAATATTTGACCTACCCTACGGCGACACCTATTTGTGACATGTTAGATTATCGTGGCATAATAATTCTTTTTAGGGTATTTCTTATTCATTATTTATGTATCATGCATCATGTTTAATTTTATGCTAAAACTTATGATATTCATATGAAGCAAATTTTGAATAAAATGTTTTGTTTATTTATTTCAACAATGTCGTCACCTTTAATTACCATACTTGCCAATGATAAACTAAATAAGGATAACTATGTTAAATGGAAAAATAATATGAACGTTATTCTGGTCTGTGAGGATCTAATATTTGTCCTAACGGAGGAATGTCCTCCTGTGCCACCTGCAAATGCCACGTGTAATGTACGCAAAACCTACCAAAATTGGGTTAAGGCTGATGAAAAGGTCCATTGCTACCTATTAGCAGGAATGTCCGACGTGCTTGCTAAGAAGCATGAAACAATGACTACAGCATCTCAGATGATGGAGTCATTACAAGGGATGTTTGGGCAACCTTCTGAGCAGCAGCGACATGAAGCTGTTTGTGCTGCTATGACTGCTAAGATGAAGGAAGGGACATCAGTTCGAGAGCATGTCTTGAACATGATGACCTATTTTAATACAGCTGAAACTCATGGTGAGGTGATTAATGAGCTAAAAGAGAAGAAGATGAAAGGTAAATATGATTTACTAGTCATTGAATCTTGTTTAGTGGAGGATGATTCATCCACTTGGATAATTGATTCAGGAGCCACTAATTATGTTTGTTCTTCTTTGCAACTGAATGACTTTTATAGGCAGCTTGGTGAGGGAGAGTTCACCATGTGAGTTGACATTGGGGATGTCGTTTCAGCTAGAGCAGTGGGAGAAGTTAGACTTCAATTTTCAAAAAATTGTTTTATTATTTTGAACAATATTTATTTTATTCCGAATTTTAGAAGAAATTTGATTTCGGTTTCTAGATTATTGGAGCACAATTATTCAATTTCTTTTAGTAATAAAAATGTTATTATTTTTAGAAATGATTTGAATATTTGTTATGGAATATAGAAAACAACATTTAAATGTTAAGGGCGTTAACACGTAATTCACTGCTCAATGCTGAATTGTTTAAAGTTGAAAAACCCAAAACAAAGCGACAAAAGATTTCTCCTAATGATGATACCTATCTTTGGCATCTAAGACTTGGACATATTAATCTTGACAGAATAGACAGACTAGTAAAAAGCGGAACTTTAAGTGAGTTAAAGATCGACACTTTACCCGTTTGTGAATCTTGTTTAGAAGGTAAAATGACTAAGAGACCTTTTAAGATAAAAGGTTATAGAGCCAAAGAACCGCTAGAGCTTATACATTCGGATGTTTGTGGTCCAATAAATGTTAAAGCGAGAGGTGGTTATGAATATTTCGTCACATTCATTGATGATTATTCTAGATATGGGTATGTTTACTTAATGCAACGAAAGTCTGAAACTTTTGAAAAGTTCAAAGAATTTAAAACTGAAGTTGAAAATCAATTCGGTAAAACATTGAAAGCTCTACGATCAGATCGTAGATGAGAGTACCTTGATACAGAGTTCAGGGATTACTTGATTGAGCATGGGATTCTATCTCAACTGACTGCTCCTAGAACACCCCAGCAAAACGATGTTGCAGAAAGGAGAAATCAGACCCTTTTGGACATGATGAGATCTATGTTTAGTTTCTCATCATTACCTAGTTCATTCTGGGGATATGCATTGCAAACTGCAATGTATATTTTGAATGTTGTACCATCTAAGTCAGTTCCAAAGACACACTTGGAGTTGTGGAACGGTCGCAAAGCTAGTTTATGATATTTTCGCATTTGGGGTTGTCCAGCACATGTGCTGAAGAACAAGACTGGGAAGCTGGAACCACGTTCAAGAGTTTGCCTATTTGTAGGTTATCCTGGAGAGACTAGGGGCGGACTCTTTTATAGTCTTGAAGAAAACAAAGTGTTTGTATCGACAAGCGCTACGTTTCTTGAAGAGAACTATTTGAAAGAGTACAAACCTTGAAGTAAAGTTGTACTAGAGGAATTATTTTCTGGTTCAACCAGTACCTCGTCAACAATAGTTGTTGATAATAACATAGTTAAGACCACATCTGATCGTCAGACAGACTTCCATCAGAATCATCTACCACCTCGTAGTAATGAAAGAGTTATTAGACCACCAATTCGCTATAGAAAAATCGGAGAGGCACAGATTGCTATCTCTGATGAGTGTGTAGATGATCCATTGACATATCATGATGCAATGGAAGATTCTGATAAGGAAGAATGGCCTAAAACTATGAATCTTGAGATAGAGTCTATGTACTCAAACTCAGTCTGAGAACTTGTGGATCAACCAGATAGGGTAAAACTCATAGGTTGCAAATGGATCTATAAGAGGAAGAGAGGAGTGGACGGGAAGGTGAAGACCTTCAAAGCTAGGCTAGTGGCAAAATGTTATACTTAAAAAGAGGAAGTTGACTATGAAGAAACTTTCTCACCAGTAACCATGCTTAAGTCCATTCGTATTTTTCTATCCATAGCTGTATGTCTCGATTACGAGATATGGCAAATGGATGTCAAGACTGCGTTCTTGAATGACAATCTTGATGAAAGCATTTATATGGTGCAACCAAAGGGATTCGTAATCCAAGGTCAAGAGCAAAAGGTTTGCAAGTTGCAAAGGTCTATTTATGGACTTAAGCAAGCTTCTCGATCTTCGAATATTAGATTTGATACTTCGATCAAGTCTTATGGTTTTGAGCAAAATGTCGATGAACCTTGTGTATACAAGCGTATCATCGATAAGAAAATGGTTTTCTTCGTACTTTACGTCGATGATATTCTACTCATTGAGAATGATGTAGGAGCATTATCTGATGTAAAGAACTGACTTGCTAACCAATTCTAAATGAAAGATTTGGGAGAGGCTAGTTATGTTCTTAGAATCCAAATCATACGAGATCGTAAGAACAAACTGTTAGCATTGTCTCAAGCATCATACATTGATAAGATCCTTGTACGTCATTTGATGCAGAATTCCAAGAAAGGTTATTTACCTTCTCAACATGGAGTTCAATTGTCTAAGGAACAATGTCCTAAGACACCTCAAGAAGTTGAGGATATGAGACGAATTCCCTATGCCTCTGCAGTAGGCAGTTTTATGTATGCTATGCTATGCACGAGACCTGACATATGCTATTCAGTTGGAGTAGTCAGTCGTTATCAATCTAACCCAAGATTGGATCATTGAGTGACAGTAAAATATATTCTCAAGTATCTTCGGAGAATAAGAAACTATATGCTAGTATATTCTAGTGAGAATTTGATTCCAACAGGATATATAGATTCTGATTTTCAATCGGATAAGGGTTTTAGAAAATCCACATCTGGGTCAGAATTTACCCTAGGTAATACGGCCATAGTATAGAGGCGATGTGTCGGTGATGAAAATAGTTTCACAGGACAACCATGCTGATCTATTTACAAAGACCTTAATGGCTAAAGTATTTGATGGTCATCTAGAGAGTCTATGATTACGAGATATATCTCATTTGCTTTAGGGCAAGTGGGAGATTGTTAGAATTTGTGCCCTAAGAGTTTGTAATTTGTAAACGTTTAAATAAATTATAAATAAATAAAGTTTATTTTATTCAAATTAATGTGCATTTATGAAATGTTTACTTCATACGAATATCATGTAACATTCATGATTACTTATGTAGTCTCAAACTAAGTATGTAAGTGATATATACAAAAGGATTTAGTTTGAGATTAGTAATCTAAAGAGTCCATAGAAAGCAAACAAAGCTGGGTACTTTATTTGTGGTAAATCTACAGTTGCGGTCCATTTTGTATTTGATACGATGATCTTATCCGGGATTGTTCATATGACGATATGAAAATGGAGGCACTTATATAATAGAGATTATATAGGACTGGACCACGATAAAATGAATTTCTTACTAATATCCGTTAAACAAAGAAATTCTTCTTTATCAAGTAGATGATCATATATGGATTGATCTTAATCCTGAGTGTTTTATGGACTCCTATTTATTGGGTCATATCTTTTGATTTACATGGGTGAGACTGTTATAGATTTACGGTCAATAAGTTTCGTACTTTAAAGATGTGATTTAATAAGTGGTTGGGAACATTCGATACAATAGTGGAATCCACTCCTTCTTGCAAGAAGTAGATAAGTAGTTTCCTTAAATGTTGATTCGGGTTTTGAACAATAAGAGCGTTCAACTTTCTGTTTACGAGTAAACGGAAAGATAAATTCATAAGTTGTTATGGATATATTGTTCATTAGAGAATCAATGGTACTTAATGGAACAAGATATAATTAGAGAGGTATAACATATTTTTATAACCTAGCTCTAATTATGAACTACTCATGGAGGATCGAATCATATGAAATGATTAAATCGATGGACATTGAAAATTCCGATTGTGTAAAACATCTATAATTTTGAGATTGCAACCTTAAGTTTTTAGTGGAGCAACTCTAAGGTTAATAATAGTGAATTATTAATTAAAGAGTTTAATTAATAATTCCGATATTATTAGGGCTCAAATTGTAGGTCAATTTGGTCCCCTTGCTAGCTCACAACCACATAAAGAAACAAGTTGAAGAATATAATTGGATTGTTCGATTATTGGTGTACATATAAATTTATGTATATGTTCATAAATTATTTAAATAATTTGATTATTTAAATATTTATAATTATTTAATTAATGGTTAATTATTTAATTATTTGTAGAGGTCATGGGTTCACTTCTAAATGATGTCATTAAATTAATTATGATTTAGAATCATTTAATTTAATGAAAAATCATTTAATTAATTAATGAAAATAATAATTTTAATTGGAATAAGATTCCATTTAAATTATATTAAAAGTGTTTTAATTTAATAGGAATTAGATTCCATATTAAATTAAAAGAATAGAATTCTAACCCAATAAGGAATTTGATTCCATATTGGATATGAATTATGTCTTTCAATTTTAATAGGATTTTAAATTCCTTGTTAAAATTGAAGAACCCTAGTTTGCCATTATAAAAATATGTTTTTATGATTGGTAATAGTAGTGATGGTAGAGAGAATTTTTGGCTACTTGAACCAAAAATTTCCATTGATTAAAAATCACCAAATAACCATCTACTTCAAAAAGATTGTGCCCACACATAGTTTCTTTTGTGAAGAGTCATAGTAAGGAAAATCAGGTGGTGAAGAATCTGCGAATCAAAAGGGATCAATTCAATCTTCATGTAAGGTAAGATTCGATCTTATTAATTTAATTATTGAATCATTATTACTAACATCGATTGAACATGTTTTGTTTGAAAATTTTTAAAATTCACGTTTCCGCATTCGAATTAAATTCGATTTTTTTTCCTTCAAATTGTTGATGGGCTTGACCCAACCCAGCCCAACTTGAACAGTTACTTACCAAAACTCAACATCCCAAACCTTCACAAGACAACAGAGTCACTACTTTCGTTAGCTTCCTCAGCCCCTCCACTTTCAACCTCTTTCTCAACTTCTCAACTTCTGGGGAATCGCTTTCTCATTTTGTTGAGCTTTTTCAATGGTTTCTTACGAGATCCATTGAGTCCACAGATGCATTTTATTGGGTTTACACAGAGCCAGATGATCACATCACTGACCTTATAAACTTGTAAGCTTCTTGCATTTGATCTATCTTTACATTGAAAAAGTATGCAAATGTTAGCTTCTTGTATGAATATGAAATTTATACTAGCCTTTTCTAGAATCCACCTATCAACTGATGGAAACCAAGAAATAGCTTCAACAATAGCTCAAGTATTAACCAATCCAAGCATTCAAGTCTTAAAGCAGACACTTTTTATACTCTCCACTCTCAACTCTCAAGTAGTCCAGCTTGTTTTGTCCAACCAAAAGCTACCTCTTTCTTCTTACTTAGATTTTGTTAACTTCCTCCGCAAAAACCCGGTTAGTAAGCTTGATGTTGTTGCTTATTTGACCCTCATTCGTAGACTGTATGATGTGAGAAAGATTGGTGATGTCCAATTTGTATTGAATTGCATTGCAAATGATGTTCGTGTTCAAAGTTCGGTTTCCAAGACAGTTTCTTTTGGTTGTAGATGTGCTTGATGTTGTTGCTTATTTGACCCTCATTTGTAGACTGTATGATGTGAGAAAGATTGGTGATGTCCAATTTGTATTGAATTGCATTGCAAATGATGTTCGTGTTCAAAGTTCGGTTTCCAAGACAGTTTCTTTTGGTTGTAGATGTGCTTGAGTTTGTTGAGAAGTTGTGTGGTATGTTGTTTAGGGTGTTTACTGATAAAGGGATGCATGAAGAGGCTATTGGGGTTTTTGATTATATGGAGAAAAATGGGATTGAAATTCATGAGAGGCTTTGCATGGTGCTTTTGCTTGCTTTGAAGAGATATGATAAAGTGGATATGCTTTTAAGTTTCTTTCAAAGAATGGTTAAGGCCAATGTGAAGATTACAGTTCATTCTGTGACGACTGTTATTGGTGGATTGTGTAAAAGAGGAGAGGTTGATAGGGCTAAGGATTTGATGAAGCAACTGGTCACTAAAGGGATAGAACCTAATGCTGTCACTTATAATATGCTCATAAATGGTTACTTCATTAATGGTATAGTAGATGAAGCTTTAAAAATGAAGGCTATCATGGAACAAAATTGAATTGAGGCTGATGTTGTTTCTTATAGTACAATTGCCAGTGGGTTTTGTAAATTGAAACGGTATGAGGAAGCAAAAATGTGGGCAACGGCTTGGATCGAAAGGGGGTTTACTCCTACTGTGGGGACCTTCAATATTTTGGTTGACATATTCTCCAAGATGGGCAATTTAGACCCGACACTTTTACCTTCAACACTTTGATTAACGGCTATTGTAAGAAAGAGAACTTAGAAGAAGCAAAGCGTCTACTTGAAGAGATGGAGAAAAGGGGAGTGAGTCTTGATAGTGTTACTTATAGCACTTTTATTGATTTTTATAGCAAAAAAGGTAACTTAGATGAAGCAAATAGGCTATCTGACGAGATGGAGAAAGAGAAGTAAGACATAACACTGTTACTTATAGTGCTTTGATTGATGGGTGTTGCAAGAAAGGGAACTTAGAAGAAGCAAAGAGACTATTTGACGAGATGGAGAAAAAATGAGTGAGATATGACACTGTTAGTTATAGTGCTTTGATTTATGGATGTTGCAAAAAAGGGAACTTAGAAGAAGCAAAGAGGCTATTTGACGAGATGGAGAAAAGAGATTACTTATAATGCTTTGATTGATGGATATTGCAAGCAAGGGAAAATGAAGGAAGCAAAGAGGCTATTTGACGAGATGGAGAAAAAAGCAGTGAGATATGACATTGTTACTTATATACTTTGATTGATGGGTATTGCAAGAAAGGGAAGATGGAGGAAGCTCATATGCTAAGGGGTCATATGGAAGCAAGGGGAGTGAGAGGTGATGTTTTTACTTATAATGCTTTCATTGATGGGAACTGTAAGCAAGGAAACTTAAAAGGGAGCAAATAAGCTATTTGAGGAGATGCAGAAGGGCGAAGTTAGACCTAACACTGTTACTTATAACACCTTGATTGATGGGTATTGCAAGAAAGGGAAGATGGAGGAAACTCATATGCTAAGGGGTCATATGGAAGCAAGGGGACTGAGAGTTAATGTTGTTCCTTACAATGCTTTCATTGAAGGGAACTGTAAGCATGGAAACTTAGAGGGAGCAGCAAATAAGCCATTTGAAGAGATGCAAAAGGGCGGAGTTAGACCTAACACTTTTAGTTATAGTGCTTTAATTGATGGAAATCGCAAGAAAGGGAAGATGGAGGAAGCTCATATGCTAAGGGGTCATATGGAAGGGAGGGGAGTGAGAGCTAACACCTTTACTTATAATTCTTTGATTGATGGATATTGCAAGAAAGGGAAGATGATGGAAGCCCATAAGCTAAGGGGTGAGATGGAAGACATGGAGACCATACCAAATGTACACACATTTACATCACTGATCCATGGTGAATTATTGCTAGGGAAGTCAGCTGAGGCATTGACATTATTTAGTGAAATGAGACAAAGGGGGATAACACCGGATTTTGTCACCTACACAACGATAATTCTAGGTCTGTCCAAGCTGGGGAAAACAGATGAAGCTTTGAGATTGTATGATGAGATGATAGAGGCTGGCGTTACACCTAACAACCAGCTATATTCTTCAGATGCAGTTAGCCTTGATACAGCCAGGCTAACTGCATAATGGTCTTATTGATGGGAATATAACTAGATTAGTACATCAGAACTTCACTCTGGCTGCAGCTGCCGAGAAAACTTGATTGATGCAAATTTGATAGTGGAAATGCTGTCATTGATCTATATATCGTGATGATTTTATGCCAAACATGATTGGTCTCTTGTTTAAGAAGTTGAAATTGTATTTTGTTATATCTAAAACTAAATCTTATGTTATCACAAAATTTAGAGGTTTCAAATCTTTGGCTCATGTTTGAGTTCAATTCTTCTTGCTGTGATTTTTAAATGTTATTTGCTACTAATTTTTCTTGCCTTGGTCTCTGTTGTATGTCAGGCGAGAGGCAACAATGGACCAGAGTATGATCAGATTAGTTGCTTCAGTGGCTTGGTTGATGCAATTTGTATTTGAACTGAAATATTGTTGATTGCTTTACATTTCGTGCCATGCTTATATCAGCAAAATCCATTAAAACAATGTGACTTCTTTTCCGATCTCACAACAAATTCTATCCACTGATTTTGTTTAGAAGTTGCTTTAGGTTTTATGTTTTTATTACAGAAACTGTTTTAAGAGCGGGGTGAGAAAGCAACACACACTATAATTGTTCCTTTTTCATTTGTTTTCTGAAAGGTTGGTCACATGAAGTTGATATTTATTTGATTGTATGGCAATTTGTTGCGTTTATATATATATATATATATATATATATATATATATATATGTAAATTCAGTATGCTTGTATAAAATAAATGTTATTCATAAAATTTGTGATTATTTCATAAAAAAACTATAATTGTTTTGTCAATTGAGAACTTGGGCATAGAAATTTTGTTTAGTTCAAAATCAATCATAAAATTCTTTCCATTTTTTATAAAAGCTAGAGGAGATTATGCCAACACCCTTGCTGATTTCCTTGAATAATTTGTTCCCTTTATAGCAGGGTTCATTTTGTATTTGTGGGATTATATATATAGAGTTCGTCTATAGTACACATAGGTATTAATAAACTAAATATGTATTATGTACACATTGTATTTTATTATATTTAATTATAACTAAATATGTCTTATTACAATCAAATATGGTCGATTGTTATAAATATGATCTGATTCATTTTATTGTAATTAGATATAATAAATATATAATCAGATTTAATAAAATATCATAAATGATTATAGAATACAATCACTTGTTTATAGTTATCAGATGTATTGATATCTAAATATATCGTAGAATGTGCCATATATATATATATATATACTATTTGAGACATTGATATAGTGTTAATAATTGATTTTTATGCGGACCACTCATGTAATATTTAACCTCCATCTAAGCTGCTTATGTAATATTTAATTTTGACATCTTGACTCATTGCTTGTAATTTACAAGTAAGCATGGCAATTAAAGTTCGCGGGGTGGGTTTGGCTTGACCTTACCTGATGCGATTTATTTTTTCAGTTTTTTTCAATTAATTCGACATTACTCATTTAACTTATCAATTTAGATCCCTTAAAACCAAAATTACTCATTTATTGAAAGGGTAATATGATATGACATGATTACCTTGATTATCATACAAGGTGTGGTCAAGTTTCAGCCCAACTCATTTAACTTAAAATTTTAAATTAATTTGTTAGATTCATCAAAGTTATTTATTATAATAAATTAAAATCCATTTAAATTAAGTTTATTAGGGAAACCAAAAAAAAAAACTCGATCACACTAAATTAAAGAGAATAAACGGAAATAATTAACTTTATATACTAATACATAAGTTGTTATGATACACTTATTTATTTTTAAATTATACATATATTTTTAGTAATTGTGTCAATCGTTAACCCATGAAATGAACTTGATACAACTCATTTCATAAAGAGATTAATGGGGTTGATCTAATAATAAAACCAAATCAAATTATTTGGTCTAAATTCGTATCGAATTATCGACTCTATAATTTGAATGCAAACCCAATATTGTAATGGTAATTTAGTTTTCCAATATTTATTAAAAAATAACTTATCAAATTTTATAAAATACATATACATAATTGTATTAATAAATTAATAATCATCCAATAAACACACTCTATTAGTTTGAGCATAAAAAGAAACATAATCGAATCGTATTGAATCAATCCAAAACAATGTAATATTTGTTGTTTAGGTCAGTTATGCGATGCAATGTGATACAAATTGGATCTTCAATACAAAACCCGATGTTAATAGATTTTTGTTCGATGTTGAGGCTACAGAATCGAGGCTTGAACTTCTAATTAAAAAAATTAAAGAAAAAAGTTTGGTACAATAAACAATTCAAATAATTTTAGAACTACAAATTATAATAACTCATTTTTTTTAGTGATCATTATTTATATTTGTTTCCATTTCACTGATGGAAAATAACATTTATTTAGCTTCATAATGATCCAAATTTAAGTTGTCTTAAACTTTTAATTAAAAAAATAAAAAATCATTTGTTCCCACTAGTGGTTGGGTTCCTCTCCTCATTCATCAAAATGTTAAGAATTCAATTTCCACCAAATAAATTTCAACACTTGTGTAATTGGTTTTCTCATATTATTGTAAAAATAGCTATCTCGCATTTATCTGAATAGATATCCAGACTACGTAATGCAAGTAGCATTTAATGTCGACTTTAAAGTATAGATTGTCTATAAATAAAGCAACAGTGTTATAAAAAAATAAGATAACAATAAAAGAAAATACAAAGAATATAAAGTTAGAGATTCTCAGGGTCTGGACAAGGAAGAGGTATGAGAATACTCTGTCCTGAAGTCGAGATTCCTCTGCTTATATGGGTGGTAGCAGATATATTTCCACTTCAAGGTACCTCTCTAGTACTCATAGTTTGTCCCCCTTCATAAACACAATCATCCGAAAACTACCAAATCTATGATGGATTGTAGATATGTACATGTTATGGTTGCAGATTGTATGTGTTCGTAAATGGCTGTAGGTGTGTATGTTTAATTGTATGTATGTATGACGATTGTAGTTCGATTGGTTAAGACGCAAACCACCTTTTATAAGGACTTCAAGGAATGATAATTTGATCAACAATTAACCAAATTAAAGTATTTTAATATTTTGTTACATCCCTAATAATGTATTTCTTCTCTTGGTAGAAGTTATTATATCTTAATTATAGAAATAATCATCTAAATTACGCTATCAATGATTAATCTTGAATAGTCCCAACAATTCTCTGATATATATATATATATATATATATATTAAGATTTACTAGAAATAACAGTATAATTAAACATTTTTTAAATTTATAACAATTTCGACAGCAAAGGAAAATAATCATACTGATTTTTCATCAAACATCACTGAAAACCATTATTTCAGAAGCCACCAAACTAGCCCTAAAATTTGCATCTTTCTACACCAAAAATAACCTAGATACCACCACACAAGTTCTTGAATTGATAGATGGATTAAATAGAAAAAATAAAAAACAAAAACAAAAGGATTTGTTTTTTTTTTTATTTTCTTAATTACCAATTTCATTAACAATCAAATTATTTGTCCTTGTGTTTTTGCTCTTTACTGCACTAGGACCACTTCAACAAAACCCATAAGCTATTGTTATAAAGGCATGCAGAAACATAATTAATATCTCACAACAGCCAATCTCAAAAAGGGAGCAGAAGGGTCAGAAAAAAGCAGCATAAGATTTAATGTGTGCAAAGGAAGCAGGAGAAAGTAACTTCTAGTCCAGCTACAAATGCACAGTTTAAGCAGCAGCTATATTCAGAGGTGCAAACATGTTTCTCCTTGCTTTTCCAACTCCTCCAATCTTAGCATGTGCACAAGTTGCATATCGGATTGCGGTCGAGTCCAGCTGCACTTGTGATCCTGATCCTCAACCCCTCATCAGTCGAACCAATTCCCCGTCTAGCTCACAACCATTATAATTTATTCACTTCATTGTTTTATAAAACACTGAACACACACACTAACCGTTAAATTGGTTCTCAGAAGATGTAGTCTGGCCGCTGGAGGGGGAACTCTGCCACTTCAACTTCAAATGAACCGCCTTTTGGGTCTACCAAGCTGGAAGAACAGCATATGTTTATGTTAGTAAATAGCATACACAGGAACTGCTAACTGCTGTATCGGTTCACCACCGTCAAATCATTTCACGTCTTCTGTGGTGGTCAGGTAAAATGAAACTAAGTCTATTCCACTAACAAGAATTACAATGCCAATACATTGACAACTGGAAATGATGATACGACTGCCAAAACAAATGACTGAAACAAAGTAGAGGAATGTGTGTCATTTCCCAATAGATGCAGGTGTACTTTTATACCCTCCCTAGGGCAATAAATGAAAGCTTCATTCTGTTGGCTTGATATGTGAACAAGCCTGGACACGTTCAGTGATCGACATCTTATGAAGCTATTCCTTTCCAAAACTCATCAGAAATTTTTTCAGTGAAAAAGATGTGGGACAATTTTTGTTTATTTCTATGTAGAAGTGAAGGACAGCATTACTTTATACCAATAGGACTAGTATTTGTAAGTTAAAATGTTTAAAGCATTAACTACAGAACATTACTAGCAAATAAAGATTTGTATGGTGTACCTTCCGGGGACAAACGTAAAAGAACCTTTAATGGAACCTGATGCAGCATGTAGCGATGCGCTACTCTGATAAACAAAGTCTTTCTCACCTGGAAGCAAGAGCGGAAACTGCAAACATACAAGAGAAGAATGAGATTTCCAAGACTATTAAGAAGCAAATATTCTGTAGTCAATACGAAATTATGAATGTACATTTAAAGGACACACTCTAGCAAGAATTGCCAAGAGAACCATAGCTTTTCAGATGTTCAGATTTTCCTTTTTCTTCTCAACTCAACATTCCACTCTACAATAGTGGCTCATGGGAGTTAAAATCAGACCCAAAGGTAGTTATATGCTTCAACTGCATATTAGAGACATTAGGGACCATTTGAACATTCTTTCTTATTTCTTTTGTAAAATTTTATTAAAAATGTAAGGTTTACACAACCATGAAACAGAACATTTGAAAACAATCAAGGCAACAGAAATTTTTTACATATTAATAGGATCACATGGCTCTATCTTGGTGCAAGCAGAGAAACCTTGATATTAAGTAATCTTTTCAACTCAAGATTTCCAAATACTGTGAGGTCGAGAGAATCTGTATTAATTGTTTTCATTATGCGGGAGGAGAAGCGTAACCATTTGAATTTAATTTTTTCCTTAGTCCCTACTTAAGCTACCCTCTCTACTTGTATCACTATTTTAATGTCTCAGGTAACCTAATAAGGAACACATTATCAAAGGCATAAATAAAAGACATGAAACTACTTTACAGCAAAGTTCGTAAATACGTAGTATGGTATGGTACATCCGATACGGTTGGTACGGGCGTTTCAACCGAAAATGGTTTTAAAAAAAAACAATAATTTTAAATATTTATTTGTTAAAAACATTATTCATCTATATTTTTAAAATTTTTAATATCTATTTTGTATTAAATAAATATTTAATTTTATTTTACTTATTTTTTTTTTATTTTTTAATGCTTACTTAATTATATTAAATAAATAAAAAGCTAATTTTTATTTTTTCAAGGATAATATAGTAAATTCACTGAAAATAATATTCAAAAATTTTTATAAAAAATGTAATATTTTAAAACACAAAGAACGAGATGCAAAGCTAACTTTATTAGTTTTCAAAAAAGAAAAAAGAAAAAAGCTACAACTTTATCATTTCTTCTTCTTCTCCGATTCCTTTTCCACCTTTTCGATTACTTTTCTCTCTCATCCATTTCCTCTTCTTCTTCTACTTCTCTCCTCTGCTTTCTACTTCCCTTCGATCCCACGTGAGAAAAGTTGTCGGAAGGCTTCTACCTGTGACAGAAGTCGCCAGAAAGCTTCTGTGACCTGCGTATGAGAGAAGTCGCAAGAAATGCAAGCTAGAGTTGCCGGTGAAGAGAGAGGTTAAGAGAGGGAGTCAATCGAGAGGTATGAGAGGGATTTCAGGGTTTTTTTCTTTTATATCGATTTTTTTTTTTTAATTACCCGACCTGGCCATATATGGGTATATACGGCCAAGTCGATTTGACAAGGCAATATACAGTCGTGTCATATGCATTAGACAGCCAAAAATCAGTTCGGCCAATATACGGCCATGTCTATACGTTTAAGGGCCGATACGCCTGTATCCCCGTACATACAGGCTTATCAACCCATATTTACGAACCATGCTTTACAAATGCAAACTCTTAACAATTTAAAATGTTTTATATTAAGCAAAACAATTAAGGGTAACCTGATTACTGAAGCAAAAATTGAAGTGTGTAACAACTGCCTCTTACACACGAATAGAACCAATAACTCATAGATAATGATAAGTCTATAAATAAGTAAAGTTCCCTACAAGAAAACCTAAATAACATAAAAACATTCTATAAAAACGAAAGTCCAATTAAATTTTTTAAAAGAAGTAATACCAGTCACAAAAAGATTGCAAACAGGGAGAGAAGCTACAAGTAAACCAAATAGAAGCATACCTTTCCAATCACAGCCTCTCCATTATAATTGGATACTACAACATTATTAGCGAGGAAGGTCCAGTGCCTCCAGTACAGTTGGCATGAGCTGAATTTCGTTCCATTTATGATGCATCCTTCCGGCAGAAGGGACATACGGATTGAATAAGTAAACAAATATCTCTCAGAATCATCTTGAAGGTTCGCTAACTCTGGCATAAAAACAGCTGAAGCACGAATCTGCAGCAGACAATCATTTTCCTTTTTTTTTTTAAATTTCTTTTCTTTTTTGACAACAATAAGAGAAATCACAATCTTAAATGCAAAACTTTATAAAGTTATAACCGTGAAATGACCAGTGCATCAACAAATGTATTTTCTTACCTATAAGAAGTTTGTAAAAGCTGATGTCACTATGATTAGACTTTTAAGAGAGAATATGCATATGCGCATACAATGTTTTAAAAGGCAAAAGGCAAGGTGAGACGGTGGAGCCTCAACAAGGCAAGGTGGTAGTTTTGAGGCGATTGCGGCGGCTGCCTCAATTCCAAATGAAAGCAAAAAAAAAAAGAAACCTAACTTATAAAATCATTCGTAATATTGAAAAAAATAGTGAAAACCAATGTTAGAACATAAGTATCAAAAATAGAATAAATCCAACAAAAATATCTGAACATGCAAAATCCTAAGTTAGACTAACATGACCAAAAAATTTAAACAATTAAAAAGTGCAATTATATGAAATGTAAGGGCTATTTTAGTAAAAGTGATAATATAATACTTAATTATTATTAATAAAATTAGAAATTATATAAAGTCAAGCCTATCTCCATTCTCCAATACCCTTTTATTTGTTCGCACCATATTCTCCAATAGCTTCTAATCTCGATTTTGAAGAAACAGACTCTCCACTCTGCATCACCTTTTAATGCCCTTCCACATAATTCTTTCTACCCTCTTCTCCTAACTTGAAATCACCCTTTACTCAACCCTAAACCTCCACGTCCCCCTCCTCGGCGGCACCACCGGAGCCCCCTTCCTTTGCCACAGCCCCACCAAGCCCAGCCTCCTATTGTGTGGCCCTCTCCTCTCCCTCAAACAACCGGTTCTTCCTCCCCCCCCCCCCCCCCCCCCCCCCCCCCCTAAATCATTTAGGATTTTTTGAAAAAGAAAAAGTCATTTTTGCCCCTTTGACTATGTCCACCACCTTAGGATCCCCTCTAAACAACCCTAAGGTGACCGCCTCACCCTCCAAAGGTGTGCTTTTCAGGTCCATGGCCCAAGGTGGTCGCCTTGAGGTGCTTCATCCCTTAAGGTAGTGAGACGGTGCCTCACCTCACCTTTTAAAATATTGTGTGCATTATACATTTAGATAGGAGAAGCTTGTCAATAACCGCTAGACCCAAGACTAAGCTGCTAAAATAGAACCCAACAATAGTATACAATCATTCTAATGAAGCTATATAAAAAGACACAGAGCATCAACAAGAAAACAAATAGACTACCAAGAAAGCTACTCAAAATCAAAGATGAACAAAGGTTATTTCTGTTAGATAATCTCATATTGGTTGAAGAAGTTAGTTTGTATTGATTTATAAGATAAGGATAAACTTCCACTCATGAGCTAGTTTTTATGGTGAAGTTAGGTTCAAGATCTTTTTTTGAAATGGTATCAGAGCTTGGATTAGGCTCTATCTAAGTTACATGGCCCGAACTCAGTTGCGTAGGTGCAAGTGCTACCGAGTGGGCATGCTATGCGTTAGGGAGGGTGTTAGATAATCTCACATTGATTGAAGAAGTGAGTTTGCATTGATTTATAAGGTGAGAGTAAACCTCCACCATGAGTTAGCTTTAGCAGTGAAATTAGACCCAAGATATTTTTCTAACAATTTCTAACACCTAACATTATAATCAAAAAGTAAATAAATAAATAAAGAACATTATAAAATATAGTTCCAGCCTACTAAAATTTATAGGAGTTGCAATATATTCTGCTAGTTTGAAAATAAATAGAAAGTTTGAATATTATTTACCTAGAATCATCTATAATAACAGTTCTATATATAATTCACTAACAAATGATATTATTAAGACCTATGCAGATATATCACAACAGACATCCCACACTAGCATTACCAAAAACAACAACAAAATCCAACCAAATTGATTACATAACCACCAGGAACACCCTAGTCTACCTCCAACAAAGGCATTAATAAAACCCCCACCCCGAACCCTAAATTGGGAAGGAAAAAGTGGGGAAAGGGAAGCAACATAATACAAGAGTCAACATAGTAACTTACCTTCACACCGTTGGTTACTGCAGTTGAACAAAGGGGAGGTTCTTCAGGAAACAGACTAATACTTCGGATGTTATCTTCTTCATGAAGTCTGATAATTCCACTTTGCAAGCGACAGCCGTGTTCTTCCAACCATAGCAGCATTCCATCCTGTTGCTGAGCACTGTTAACTCCATCCCCCAAACTTATAAGTGCATTTGGTACACAAGGAAGCATTTCAACATTTAAAACAAGATTTTTGGTGCCAACATAAAGTTGGCCATTGGCACAGCTTAGGAAGAAATATTTTTCACCAGGTGTTGAAGAAGCAGCCACTAAAATATACTTCGAGCTGCTGGGAAAACTTAATTGACGCACGATCCACTTTGTATACTGAATTATCCGACTCAAAGGTAATAAATACACATTAACCAAATGGCTATAGACAGAGTAGCCACCAATAATGCCCAATGAACTGCCAACTACACTATCAAAATCATTGCCCATGGATTCTTGACCATCACAGAAACGATATAGTATCCTCGTGGGGATAGGCAGTTTCACTTTTAATACGTTCTCCAACTCCTGAATATCTGCTTCTGATGCACCCTTTCGAAGTGTAGCCTTAGCCTCTGGAAAATTTGCAGCCAACCAGTTTTTAAGTGCATCCCAACATCTTTTAACTCGTTTGACTAGAGGCCAAGGATACATACCAAAGGCTTCCCGCCACATATAATAAACTTCCTAGGAAGAGAAAAACAATGGAGCAGTCAGTAAAAATGCATCGTTTCTTCAAAATATGGGCAAAAACAAAAACTAAAAAACTTCCAAAAGAAAAGCTTAAAAATCATTAGACCATATCAGCAGAGCAAAATTGCAGCTGTTTTCTCTTATCATAAAGCAATATCATCTAATCATCCAGCTTGCAAACTCACACACCAACACCTTAATCATCACAGTTCCACCCCTCAATTATAAATCTTATAAGCATAATTCTTAAATATAGGAAAAATTAACAGCCAACCTTTTTTTTTTGATAATCCAGAAATCCCTTGAAATCACTCAACGAATTCAAGTTCGAAACTGGAGCCCCACCAAACCCTACAACTTTTAGGAACGGTAAACTATAGTCTTTAACCGTATTGGTACCCATGAGGGTTTAAACCTTAGACCTTGAAGGAACAAACCCCAAGACCCAATCATTCTTACTAACCACTCATGGGTAACAGCCACCTTGAACAATTGTTAACCTTTTTTATTTAACTGAACTCCATACCAACCCGATTTCTTATAACGCCCACCTCACCCTTGTGCTACCAATTCACTGTTTAAGATTAACCTCAATAACTTTTATTAGCTCAATCCAAAAAATATATTGGTATTATATTCAGACTTCCTAGACCACTGCTAACTAAACAACCAGCAAAATGGTTTATCCAAAATCTCTACAACCCCCCCCCCCCCCCCCCCCTTTTTTTTACAGTTCTTGTTTCTACATCAGACATATATCTAATCATATTCATTGAAAATTTAACATGAGATTCATCAAAAGAAAGCAACTTGGTTCCGTTTGAAAACACGCACACACACCAAGAGACACCCCATAGCAAAACTTAAATAAAAATGCTATCTTCCTAGTTGTAATCTAAAAATAAAAAAGAGAGAGAAGAGAATTACCTTAAAAGAAGGAGCGAGATTTCCATCTGGGTCAAGAGGGGCATGAAGATCAAGATCCAGGGAGCAGAATTTGGCCCAGAGACAATCTTCAGAGGCATAGATTTTGAGCCTCTTGTTGACACAAGCCACTACAGCCGCGTCTTTAGGACCCAGTTTCGATAATATGAGATGCAAAGCTAGATCACCAACACTCTCTAGCCCCATCGCCGCTTTCTGCTGAGTTCTTCACTTCCTCCGGTCTGGTCTGCTCCGCCCACAAACAAAAGCTGCTTGTTTTACAGACTGCTGCAACAAGACACATGTCACATGGAGAGGCTTGGACACGTGCGTCCTTTAGATGACGTTGCCCGTTCCGATGTTGATGGAGCGTGTCAAGGATTAATTTTTTTAATTTTTAATTTTATTTTTTAAAACTAACTCAAAAAATCATTGGGAACAAATAAAATGAGACATGATGACGTAGTCCAAAAAATAATTTTTATACGGGAGGAATTGATCCACACAAAAGCAGAAAAACAACCCATATAAGAGTATAGAAAACCCACGGGAGGTGAAAGAAAACAATCACTTTAATGGTTACACAATGCTAAGTGTCAAACCCAAGTTTAGAGCGAACTTGGGTTATGCTACCAATCACTTTGGCAAAGCACTCATGGATGACCAGGTCAAGGATTATGATATCAAGTAATTGCCTTTTGTTTTACCTCACCAAACTCTCACTCCATTACTTGAAAAAAAAAAAAAATCATAAATGACAATTTTTTTATGTTCAAGTTGAACATTAATAATTTTTTAAAAAATCACACAAGAAAAATTATTTTTGTATAAAAATACACTTGATAAAATATAAAGAATTTAAAAAAAGAATTACTTTTCAATTTCTACCTCAAAAAATAATTATTTTCGTATTTTGTTTTTAAAAAACAAAAAGGTTAGTAAACCACTTAACACTCATTAAGCTTATTTTCATGTTTTATTAAGTTTTATTCATTTTGGTCTTTAAATTTCAATTAAAAATATTGATATCTACTGTCAATTTGATGGTGGACATTAAAATAAAAATAAAATGTTTTTTGAAAAAAGAATACAATAAGTATATAAATCTTCATCGTCTATTATTCATAATGAATGATGGACATCAAGTAAAAAATAATAATAATAAGTAAATAAGTAAATAAGTAGATTCATCACTAAAATTTCCACAGACCTTTGAGATCTAAATTTTTGGTCTCTAGCGATGAGGCTCAGAGTTATAATTGGATCACTATCATTGGAGACCCTTAGGTTTCCAATGACAGAATGCGATGGGTTTCAAGGGATGGAGACTTTTAGATTTCCATCACAAGAAGCTCAGAAATTTAGCTCTGCATCACTAGAGATAGAGATTTCTAGATTTTAGGGTTTTTAGTAAGGTAAATCTAGAAATCTAGATCCATAAATTTTTTTCAGTTCTTTTTTTTTCCATTTGTCTTAGTTTTTTCAAAATTAATCTTCACCGTTCATAAATATGGTGGACGATAGAGATCTCACTTTTTTTTTAATTAACTTTTTTAATTTATTTTATTTTTAGTTTTCTAGTTCATTTTTTAAATTTATGTTGATCCTCACCATCTATCTTAAATATGAGTAGTATAGATTCATTCATTTTTACTTTTATTTTTATTTTTTTTAAATAACATATATAAAAATTTAATAGACATTTTCATCATTCAACTAAAAATCTTGGTCAATTGTTACATATAACAAACTTTGACTAACAGAGTAAAAGTTTTATATACTTTTAAGGTGAAGTTAAATATGTTTGTAATGGAGCAAACTTCATAAAGGTTTTGTGCAATTGTGTGTGTCTATTTATATATATATATATATATATATATATGTATATATATAAAATTTGGAAAAATATTAATTGTGATAGGGATATCTATCCTTGCTTTGTCCATTCCCATATTCGATTAAAAGTTAAAGTTTTACACTTTACATGAGTTAAAAAAAAAAATATATATATATATATATATATATATAACTAATATCTAGATTAGCTATGACTTTGAGCACAATAATACACATTTTATCCTAACACAACATAATAAATAAGGTCTAAATGTTCTTGGACCCCATCGATTATTACTTTCTTTTTTAAAAAAAAAATAATAATAATAATAAATTTGTTTACTTAGACATGAAAACCAACCTAGAAGTCAAACTAGTTAGGGATTTAACTCACGTTCAAGAACTACCTACATACAATGATAGTCATGAGAGACTCTTTTTTTTTCAAATTTTAAAGTTTTGTGGATCCTTGTATTAGAACCTAATGACCAATAATCATTCCAATAACTTGTTAGGGCTAACATGTAATTTGCTGGAGAAAATGTTTTCAAACTATATGGGCAAACTATAATTTATGCAAATGAGGTGAATCTTGTACGGTTGGCTGTCTACCGTAGGGACGCAGTTAGAGATATATATTTGGGGGAGCTAGTAAAAGTTTTTTAAATTAACAAAAACTTGAACAAAAACAAATTTAATTTTTTTTTTAAAAAAAATGAACAAAAACAAATTCACAAATTGAAAAATATATATGCCTGGATTTTATTTTTATTTTCATTTTTTGAAAAAGTATGTTTACCTAGTTAGAGGATGACTAATAAGTTTACTCCTCAAAATTCATATGGTAAATAAATATATTAACTAAAAAAAGAGTAAAAATTATAAATAAAAAATGAAAGAAATATGAAAAATAAGTACAATCAAACAGGATTTAACGATATTTAAATTATTAAACTTATAAATTATAACATTAATAATATAGATATTGTACATTTTAACAAGCGAAAATTACCAAAAAACCCATTTTAAAATGACAATTTTTGTTTTTACCCAATATTTTTAAACAAATTGAATTTAACCCCTCAAACAAATTAATTTCATTATATATCCAAAATACCCATAATGCCCTTACATATATTTACCTATAAGCCCTTAATTTTCAAAAAAATTAAAAAAACCAAAATATGTAATTACAAAACAGCTCCTCCTATATATATTTGTAAGAAATCGATGAAAAGTCATTTTCATCACCGATTTCCCATTCAAAAACTCGACCCACACTGTGCGACCCGTACCCGATCGCCCCCTTGCACGACCCGACCAGCCGTTCGACAGTTTCCGGCCATTCTCTCGCCGTTTTCGACATTGGCAGACCATCTCTGACTGCCAGCGACCCTCTCAAGTTTGGCAAGGTACTCGAATCTACCATGTTAGGGACTTTTTAATTTCGTTTTGCAAATTTGAGATGTTTTATGTGTTATGATGATTAAATTGTGTTGGATTTGTGTTAGGTTATGATGATTAGATTAGAATAGGTTAGATTTGTGTTGTTTTTATGTTGTAATAGGTTAAATTTGTGTTGTTATGACGCTGCGATCATCGTCGGCCTTTGTATTTTTTGAAATCGGTTTTTCACAAGCGGTTGTTGAAATCGGTTTTTGAAATCGGTTGTTGACAATCGGTTTTTCACAATCGGTTGTTAACTTCGGTTTTCGACTTCGGGGTTTTGCACTTCGGTTTTTCACTTCGGTTTCAACAGGTTGATCGGTTTTTCTCTTCTGTACTGTGAAAAACCGAAGTGAAAAATCGATCAATATCATTGATCGGTTTTCCAGCCATAGTTAAAAACCGATTATATTTGTTCACATTTGTCATTTGAATACTATACATCATTTGCTGTTTCTGGTTGTTTTCTATCATTGATCGGTTTTTCAGCCCTGGTGAAAAATCAATCAATATCATTGATCGGTTTTCCAGCCATAGTTAAAAACCGATTTTATTTGTTCACATTTGAATACTATGCTAGTCATTCGCTGTTTCTGGTTGTTTTCTATCATTGATCGGTTTTCCAGCCCTGGTGAAAAACCGATCAATGATATTGATCGGTGTTTCACACTAGGTTGGAAAACCGATCAATGATATTGATCATTGATCGGTTTTCTAGCCTTGGTGAAAAACCGATCAATATCATTGATCGGTTTTCCAGCCATAGTTAAAAACCGATTTTCTTTGTTCACATTTGAATACTATACTAATCATTTGCTGTTTTTGGTTGTTTTCTACAGATGGATTTCAAGTACAAATATAGTTCACAAACAATTAGCAAGAATTCGAGCGGGAATACACATATTGGGCAAAAATGGCTTGGTAAAATCATTGCGGTGATTACTAGACGAGGCTTATACGACCGGTTCATAAGAGAGTGCCCATTCGAACATATTTTAGAGATAAGCAGCAACAATACAACAGCTGCTTCAGTGATATTATGGTTTCTTGTTAGAGATGTGGAGGTCCCCGGTGGGCACCGTGATGAAATGTGGTTTGAAATTGGGGGAAGAACATATAGGTTTGGGAAACAGGAGTTTTTATTGGTGACAGGACTTCCTTTTAGGGGTGTAGATCGAGAAATCTTCAATACGGTGCAAAATGATGAAAAGAGCATCCTATGGCGATTGTTTGATGGAGTGTCGCTGAGTGTCCCAATCTAGCCACCTTTGTTGAGGCAAGGAGCCATACAGGACGTCAGGGCCGTACGGGTGAAAATGTTTTAAATGATGAGGATCTTTTGAAGTTAACAAATGTAGGGATCGCTTTCCATCTCTTCATGGGGCAGGATGACAGAGCTAGCATTGGTCATTTTATATGGGTGATGATAGAGAATGCGGAGTTATGGAACTCGTTCCCTTGGGGTACATTGAGCTATAGTACGCTGATCCATTGTCTCCATATGGTGATTAATGAAGAGTGGGTGAAAAACCCACCGAAGACCATTAATCTTTATGGTTATATTCCGGCATTTCAGGTATACTTAATATGGTAAATAATTAATAATAGTTTCCTTTTAATTGGTTGATATATAGAATTTTATTTTATATATATATACACCAACTATATGTTTGTTATTTGTTTAATCAAATTATAGTGGAGGTTGGTGGAAATATTTCCGGTCTTACGAGAGAAGATAGCGAAAGATAATCAATCCTTGCAAAATGAACTGCCGAGGTGTAAGAGACGGACACTGAAGAGGACCCCGAAAGGCATAACCAACCTGAATGATTTTCCCTCTGTAAGTGGTGAAAGTAATTGAAAATGGTTTCCTTCATTTTTTTTGTTTTAACCATCCTTAATAATAATAAAACTAACCATTTATATATGTATATTGCGGATAGTTGGTATTGCACAAACCCTTGAGCCTATTGATGTCGAAAAGGAGACGGATTATTGGGCACATTCAATTTGAAGCATTTGGTTGGCGAAGAGGTACATAAAGTAGGTGGCGGAGGGAGTAAGGAGGATGATGATGATGATGATGATGCACGTGGTGATGATGATGATGCACGTGATGATGATGATGAAGCAAGAGATGATGAGGAGTAGCATGAAGACATCCCAAGTGCACAGCCTGAATCAGAGGATAGCTTTACGAAGTTACGAGCAAAAAAAGGCGCACGATGTACCTACAGTACATTATGAGGTACGAATCTTAATCGTTTTTTTTTTTTTTTTATTTCATTGTTAAGTGAATGTGCATTTGAGTAAATGGAAAAGTTTTGGATATGTTGTAAAATCATATGAAGTGGGATAGAGAGACGGAGTCTCTAAACATGATAGATGAAGTGTAATTTTAAATATGTAGGTTATATTTCCCTGGATACTCAAAAAACAGGGGAGACTCTGTCGAAATTTTTTTTTTTCAATTGTGTACATTGTGTAAAATGACTTATTTATGCAGGTGATGCAGTTGTTTAAGTACCTTGTGGGTTTACAGAAGGCAATCTACAAGAAAGTAAGTAAGATGGATAGAAGGTTGAGACGGGTGGAAGAATATTTAAAGATTCCTATGGATGACGACGACGACGACGATGATGATGATGATGATGATGATGGGAGCATTGTCCCTGATGACCATATAAAGACGAAGCCAGCGGCATCTCTGCGGACACCATACACTGATCCTGGACCGCCAAAAAAGAAAAAGAAGGTGCCTCAAAAGTGGGTTGAGGAGGTGGCAGAGTCTGTAGACCCCGTAGAGGTTGTCTACAATGAATACAAAGCTTCTTCCACGTCATTGGATCTTAGGTTTTGATAATAAGTAGTTTTATACCTTTATGTTGGTTACTATTAAAAAAAATTTAACCTTTTTTTTTCTTTTATTTTAGGCGTGCAGTTGATCGTTGTCAGTGGTGCGTGATACCAGACACATTGTGAACCATTGAGGATGAGAACAGATGGTTCACTTCTGAGCACATCGATTCTTATTTGTTGTGTTTATGAAAGAAGTGGAATGAGGTTGAGGACACTAGATATGCGATTCATGAGAGCTCTTTATTTGTGAGTGTTTACATTTTAATAAGTTATGTCGTTACAATTTATCGTCATATGTCCCTTAAGTGTGATAACATGTTTAATTTTTTATCTTGTAGGCATTGATGACATTATACTATAGAGAGCAATACGTCCTCAAAGGAAAAACATTTGATCCGGTTACAGCTGATGTACCCTCAGAGTGGCTAGCATTCGATTCTGGCAAGTTAGACTCATTAGTACCATGGTGGGAAGTTGAAAATGTGAGTGTTGTATGAAAAATTATAAGTTATTATTTGTTCATTTAAATATTTAAATTAGTCTTATATCACTGACGTCTTCAAATTGTAGGTGTTGCTACCATGTAGCCTAGATCAAAATCACTGGGTCCTTTTTCAGGTGTGCCTGAGACAGAAGAAGATATTAATATATGATTCTCTTGCACATACTGACTTAGCTTTGCGCATTGAGCCACTTGAGCCGCTGATGTGTTTGATGCCCATTTTATTGCGGTTTATGGGATTTTATGAGAGGACCCAGATAGATATGCCACCTGTGGATGAGCAATGGACAGTTAACGTCTTGATAGATCGGTTGTGCCCCAGCAACCCGATGGGTGATTAAATTTGTAACTTAATGAAAATTTAATATTTATATATATAATATATATTTTTTTTATTTTATATTATATTTAATGGTATGATAACATCATTTAATTAATTTGTTATTAATATAGAATGAGCTGTGGAGCATATGTGGCCATGTACATACGTGATTTGTTACAATCAAACGAGACTACATGGAAATCAAGACGACCGGATCAGGTTGCAGATGTCATTGCACTGAGGGCAGAGATTGTAAGGGATCTGTATACCTTTTCGACACCATTGTATAAAGTAAATAAATTTGGAAAATGGATAGTTGACTCTGATGGAGAGGTTGTATATAAGTAATTGTATTTATTTTTATGAATTATTCATTCATTTATATAAGTAATTGTATTTATTTTTATTAATTGAATGGGAGCATTTTCTAATATTTTTACAAATTCCCAATGTTCCACTAAATTGCAACACACAAATGCAAAATTTTAATCAAAAACTTAAAAAAAGAGGTGTTCACCAAAAAATAAAAAAAAAAAACACCTTAAAAAAGGAGCTTTCACAAAAAAAGAAAAAAATTTAAGAAAAGAAGAAAGAAAAACTCTTCAAAGAAATCTTCCTAATTTTGCTTTACTTATTGTAAAACAAAATAACAATGTCATATCCTCTCAAAACATAAATAGTTATACATTGTCCTTCAAATTAAAAAAAAAAAAAAAAAGTTATACATTTTACCGCCGGTTCCAATTATATGAATAAATGTTCATATAATACAAGTAATAAATAATGATTGATCTTGATTGATCAGAATGAACCTTCAATCTCTATATCTCTATAAGCCTCTAGCCTAAGTTATCTCTAAATTATATAAGTTATTTATTTGAGCAACATAAATAACAATTAATCCTGATGGATCTATACATACCTCCTAACATAAATAGTTATACATTTTATTATTTGTCTCCAATTGCATGAATAAATATTTATAAAATGCTAGTAGTAAATAGTGATTGCTTTTGATTGATCCCAACAAATCTCTTATTCTTATATCTCTATAAATTTCTAACTTACCTTCTTCTTAGATTATGTATGTAAATTAAGTAAAATATATATTAAAATAAACTAATAATAATAATAAATAAAAAGAAAACTTTTAAAAATGAGAGGCGGAGAGGCAAAAAGATAAAGTGAAGCAGTCATCAACGCGAAGTCGGTTTTTCAGTGGCGTGTAAAAACCTGAAATCGGTTTCTCATACTCCTGAAAAACCGATCAGACGAAAAAGGTGGGATAAATTATTGTTCGGTTTTTAAGGTTAATGGAAAACCGATTGCGGTTTCTTAACGCAATATGGAAAACCGATCATGGCATTTTGAGAGATTTTGACCCCTTTTTCCCTTCAAATGTTAGGTTTCCAGTGATCAAAATACACTAAAAACCATAGAATTAATGTTGCATTTCAGTAGTGGACTAATATAACAATAAAACATGGTTAGATGAATCTACATTAAGATTTTGTACAATATGAAAATGTTATCACCGAATACCAGGTTTAACTTCAACTTCACCATACATAGTCATTACGTAAGTTATTTACCCAATTTTACTTTAATTGTTTAAATTTAAGTAAGTCGGGGTCATTTGTTGCCCGACAAAGAGCCATCAGAAGGGGATGAACTCAAGAAAGACGAAGATCAGTTTTTTAAGTGGGCCGTAAAAACCGAAATCGGTTTCTCCTTTTGACTGAAAAACCGATCAGACGTGCATATGGACAGATGAAGCAATGTCGATTTCATGAGCTATGAAAAACCGATTTCGGTTTTTTATCAATCATGAAAAACCGATCAACCTGGAAAACCGATCAACCTGAATAACGAAATCAGTTTCTCTTACCAATTTAGACCTGGTGTATATTATAAAAGTTTGAGTTCCCAAAATTTAAACATATGCTAAATAAATAAATAAATGCACATTTACATGCTAATTATAATAAAATACTTGCAAGACATCATTAAACAAAAAATAATATAAGTTTCATTGTACTTTGATGAAGATTAAATCAACATAAACAAGTAAGCGTGAAATAACATAATACATATTATTAAAATAAAAGCTTCAATTAATCTATGTGTCTAATCATCAATGTTTGGATCATTACCTATCATTTGATTGGGAGGAGGAAACCGTTGCGGGCATCGACGTTGGTTGTGTCCAGTCTCATGACAGAGGCAGCATCTTCGTGAAGGCGCAATATTTGGATGAGCATTTGCACTTGTTCCAACTTCTGCAGTAGCGGCTTCGCTACTTTGGGCTTCTGCACTTGCGGCTCCGCTCATCCCTCCATTGAAGGATGTTAGGGGGTTAAGGCAAAGAAGATGGTTATGTCCCCTCTGACCACATTTTCCACACTTCTTAGTTCGACGAGCTTCCCCAAAGGAAGGAATCCGAACCTCTTTCGGCCTACATGCTTGTCTTTTTCCTATGGGTGGTAGTACAATCATGCTTCTAACTTCCGCGGAAACATTCCAATCAGACAATCTAGGAACGGGATTGATCGGACGTGCATATGCAGCTTTCAGCCACTCTGTGCTATAATAATGACTGCAAAGTGTATCACAACTGACGCCCTTAAACCTGACTTGTATCATAAAAATTTATTTAAATGTAAAAATATGATATGACATTAAATATAGAAATTAACAACAGTACAATTATGATACCTGGCTACAGCACATGCATGAATACATGACAACTGATCTAAGTTCCACTGCAAGCAAGTGCATGTGCACGTTTCAATATTAACCATCGCATCGCCTTTGCTAGGATGTAGAACACTGTATGTGATCGGTTCTGTAATAGGATGTACGATACCTTCCGTTGATAAATTTTTGGTCAACATGATTCGATCGTACGCAGCAGTGGTAACAAAAGTCGTGAGTTTTTTCAGCAACACCACGTCTGTTATTAAACCATCTTTGTAACACATTTCTCACATATTCATGTGCGATAGTTATTGGCAAACGACGTGCTTGCATCATGCAATTGTTGAGTGATTTTGCAATGTTAGTGGTCATCATGTCATATCTTCTGTTTGGACAATATGCCCGTGACCACGTGCTTACCCCAACCTTAACCAAAGTTTCATGTGATTTCGGATGCAACGCCCGAATTTCTTCTAACATTCTATCGCAGTCATATGTCACATGACTGTATGCTGCACTGTAAAATGCTTTTTCCACTACATTCGAATACTTTTTACAGTGTTGCTTAAGGTTTTGCCACAGGTGGAAAAAACACAATATGTGAGGGACTTCGGGAAAAGCTACACTTATCCTATTTGATATGCTTTTGTGATGATCGGATACGATAAGCAAATCGTTTGACACACCGATCGCCTCTCGTAATCTGCTTAAAAACCAAGTCCATGAACCGTCTGACTCTCCATCAGCAAATCCAAAAGCGATGGGATAAATCATCTCCGACCCATCTTTGCAGGCAGCAAAAAAAATCATCCCTTTGTATTCACCTTTCAAATGGGTAGCATCAATAGCAACAACTGGTCTCATGTAAGATCGAAAACCCTCAATACAAGCTCCAAGTGCAACTGAACGAATACAAGAACTGGTTGTTTTCATCCCTCTCAATTGCCGTCATGGTATCGGGGTTTGATACTTTTAACATTTCAAAGTAGGATGGAAGCTGTTGATATGACTCGTTCGCTTGTCCATATGCTAGTTTCTTTGTATATTGTAAAGCCTTCCAAGCTTTACTGTACAAGATCTACACACCATACTGCTCTAGCATTTCTCCGATCAAACGATTAGGTGTATAAATATCCCTCCCCACCTTTCCCGCATATAATTTTTCGATAACAATAGCCTTACACTTTTCATATGTGATTCCATGGCTACCTGACGGCACGTGTGTTCCGCCATATACTTTAACACAAACCACATCGAACAACCCTTTCTACATCTTGCACGAACTATAAAGCTACAACTCTTATCCTTGCAACCAGCTTCAAATCGTTCCGCGTCTGAGCGCCTAACACGATATTCAAACTTGGATTTTAGAGCATATTCTCCAATAGCTGTACACATTTCTTGTTTTCTACCAAAGAATGCACCTTTATACAAAGTACCACGTTGATAGACAGTTGACATAGCACTTAAAGTAGCCTCAATGTCGCCCAGTTCTACACCGGGAACAATTCAGTATGGTTGTGAAGGATTGTTCTGAAATTATAAACCCGAAAATCTTATTTTTGGAAACCCTTCATCCTCGACGACATCATTAATTTCAGCTTCCTCTTCATCACTATCCCCTGTCCCATCACCATTATCATCTGTGTCTTGCTCTTCATCATCACTAACATCATTCATATAATCATTATTAATGTCATGAATGGGACCTTCCATAGATGTAAATGGGGTGACCGAAGCATCAACCTGATTGCTACCAACACCTGAAGTCAGATAAAATTGACTTTGAACCATATACGGATCTACAGGTCTATTACTTTTTGGCATCTCATGTCTTGTGTCTGGTATTGAGTCGGTGACATTTGGACGAACGATATGTCTACTAACTCCAACTCCAAAATCTCTTGCAACCTTATCAATGTAAATCTCTCTAACATCAACATTTCTCACCGCCATCAAACCAACCACACCAAGATCGGACATGATACGTATTTTTTTCACTTGACCATTTGTCATGTTTTGTAGTAAATAATATATACGAATATCCCACCTTTTTCTATCAATGCTAGTCTCTCTATACACAACATCCACCAACGATGAAAAACTACTATCTTTGGAGACCCCACTCATGATCGACTCACCCCCAACGTAGTTAGATCCATTCCACTCTCCATCAAAGTTGATGACGATCGTTTCGTGAGCCATTCCTATAACATTCAAAGAATGTTTAATTAGTCTCACTATATAACAAAATCTAACACAATAAATCAATGTCCATCATTAAAAACACAAGATATATCACAATTATGCTAACACTACCTACAATCATATCCAACCACATATAACACTAAAATTTAATACACGGCATCCAAAACACAACAAATATCGAAAACATCAAAAATTGCTCAAATCGGTTTTTCATATACATGAAAAATCGATTTCGGTTTTTGAGTGGCATGAAAACCGATCACAATAGAGAATCGGTTTTAAACCTCTGTAAAAACCGAAACCGGTTTTTTAGTTAATTTAAAAACCGATTTCGTCGCAGATTTTGCAGAAACTGCGAATCTACAAATCTATCTTTCGAATGACATTTATCACAACCAAATCACTCTTAAAGCCTTTACCTTACAATTTGAACAAAATAACCTAAAAACCAACCAACAAAAACACATACATTACCTTCGAAACTCAAATCACTTGAAATGAAAGAAGAAGCTTCAAAACGGATCACACTTGAATGGATCAAAAGCCTTCAATGGACAAAGAAGCTCAAATGAAGAATCCCTTATTAGGAGGTTTGACTTTCGGCTATAATGATGAATGGAAGAGAACAAAAACCATGAATAGAGTAAAGAGAAAGAGAAGAGAGGTTTGGATGCTAGGAGGAAGTAGGAGGAAGAAGAAGGCTATTTTGGTAATTTCGCTTAGGGCAATTGGGTGATTTTAATTTAAAGGGTAATTTAGTAATCTTGGGTATAAAATGGAAATAATTTGTTTGAGGGGCTAAAAACAAAATTGTATAAAATATTGGGTAAAAACAAAAATTCTCTTTTTATTTGGCTGAAAATGATAAATCTCCCTTTTAACAATCATAATTTGCTATCATACTTTAGAGTAAAGAATGCATTAGGAAAGATGCTAAAAGTAAAAAAATATTAAAGTTAAGCAATTTGTGAAATTAACCTTGTGTAGTGGAGAAATTAAATGAAATTTAACGTTTAATGCGTCAAATTAAAATTTTTACATATACAATATTTGAATAGAAAAGTAAATATAAGCAAGAAAAAATATGTAATTGGTTGAAAAAATATATGCTTTTTATTTTGGTACGAAAAAGAATTAAAAAATAAAAAAAATATAAATAATTTTTTATACACTATTTATATTTTACTATATTCTATTATATATATATATATATATATATATATATTTCAAAATGGGCTAGGGTAGGCTTTACCGCACACCTAGCTCATGCATTGCTCCGTTCCTAGTCCACCAGACCACAAAGCTGAAGTCTTTGTTTGCATGGTGGACAAGCTACAGATCATATGGTCAAGAAGTGCCTCAAAACAAAATCACAACTGCTAGTTTTATTTTTATTTTTATTTTTTCTATAAATCCAATCCTTGGGTCGCTTCAAACATCAAAATGAACATGATGTTTGAGACACTTCAACCATTTGGCTGGTGGAGGCCTTCGAACCCTAACTTTGATGAATTTTTTTTTAAAAAATTTTTTATTATTATTTTTTTCCTTCTTAAATTATCGGATTAGGACGGTGTTGTGTCTAAAAATAACACTTGGATCTCAAATCTAATAAAGCCGAAGCAGTGTAGTAGAACTCACTACTTATTCCTCGACTGACAAACTAATGAGTAACGAGTACTCAATCATTTAACGACGGTTGAACTTGGTCAAACCTATAAAAAAAATTTAAAAAATTTTCATAAGGTCAAAATATAATCGTATAATAACAAAACATCATAAATTCATATAAATTAAAATCAACTAAATTCATATAAATTAAAATTACAAAATCAACTAAAACCATTAAATTAAATTCAACAAAATCCATATAAATTATTATTAAAAAATCAACTACTCCCATTGATACATTAATTGGGAAGAAATTAAAAAGCTAAAAAAAAAAAATCAATAATTCAAAAAGTCAAATCTTTAGTGGCTCAATTATTTATTAAATGATGTTGCTTTGATGCACCTAAGGTTGCAAAAATCGTTAATCGATAATCAACCGATGAGACAGTGATTAGCGATTTATCGGTTACTTGACGAGTAATTGGTGATTAATCAGTAAGTACTGTTTTGGAGGAAAATTATTATTTTTTGAAATTTTAGGGTATAACTAATATTTTAAAAAAAAAAAAATTAGGGGCTAAAATAAGATATTAATGTAATTTTATCAAAGCTCAAGTGATTTTGTGTAATTTGCCATGATATATATATAAACTCCTAAACCCTATTAATTCACCAACCGTCTCCACCCCCCCCCCCCCCCCCCCCCCCCCCCCCCCCCCCCCCCCCCCCCTCTCTCTCTCTCTCTCAAATGGTTACTTTTTCTTCTTTTTCCTCCCTTTTTCTTCTTTGCCTTCTTCTTCTTACTTTCTTGTTTTTCTCTTATTCTTCTTCTTTTCTTGTTGACGGAGACAACAATGAATGGCAGAGACAACGATGAACAACCATTTTTTGGTGGTGTTTATGGTAGTGGTTGGATTTATTTTTGCATTAGCAGTTGTGCTCCCTTCTTCTATCTATATTGTTTCTTGTTTTTCCCTTCTTCTTCCTTTTTCGTTTATTTGTGTTTATGGTGGTGGTTGAATTTTTTAGTGGTGTTTGGGTTTTTTCCAACCAATTGTGGTCGGTTTTTGCCGAGTTGGATCGTTTATTCAGTTAACCGCACAATTATTCACCTCCGACGAGCAAGACCCCTGATTTGAGAATTATCGGACCGACAAAGTGTTGGTCAGTGATTAATCGATGAAAAATCATTGAAAATCAGCGATTTTTACAACACTGGATACATATGAACCTTGTTTAAAGTTCCCATTTATGTTAAAAAGAAGAGAAAAAAAATAATAGACACACATTGTCCCTATTTATTTAGTTTCAACCAAAAAAAAAGAAAGAAAAAAAAAAGTCAAACCAATTCTTCTATACTTCTCTTCATGGAGCAAACCACCTCTCTGGTTTCACATTGCTCTTTTTCTGGTTTCACATTATCTCTCTCAATTCTCATCTTTTGGACTTCTCATCGTATTTCTCTCTCACCAAAAGACATACTAGTCTTTCTTGCAACTACTACAATGGCTTTCAATCTCAAACAAAGAGCCATGGACATATCCCATTTCTCCATTTTCTCTCTAATTCAAAATCCACCATTAAAATCTCATATTTTCAAGGCTTATTGGATGCACGAAGGGGTATGGATGCGTGCTATGATTGAGATGAAGGGAGTGTTATGTTCAACTAAGCCTATGCGAGTTAGACCGACTAATAAGATCTTCACATGTCTCAATGGCCTCCACTCTATTTTCTGCCACCACCAAGTGAGTCTTTTTCTCTTCCTCAATCATACTTTTCTTGATGAGTATTTTTAAAATCCTCTCTTTTATTGTTTTCCTAATCTAGGTGTGTTTAACAACTCGGCGACCAAGCGAGTTAGCCGAGTTGGGCCGAACATTTGGTCCAACTTAGTGAGTACTTGCCTCTAATGAGTAGAACCCCAGATTTTGGAGTTTTCTGCCGATCTGATTGACTTGGCGAGAACTCGATCGAGTTCTAAAACATTGAGCCCAAAAGACTAGTAGGTCCACAGGCCCAGGTAAGGGAAAAAACAATATAAAGCCTATAAGCCCGTAACATATCAACATATGCAACGTCATTAAAAACATTTGAAGGTTTAATTATGCTAAGATAATAAGAGTAGCTCAAGTCAACTGGCTCACATAACGAATAGTTTAAGGTGTAGAGACATAGCGACTTAAAGTGTACTATCAACTCATTTTTCTTTAAAAGCATAGAATTCCAGAAAAATGAAATTTTCATGTAAGAAAAAAATCACTTCATAGAGGAAACTATTAGATTTGCACTTTAATTTGAATATAGATGTATTAATTGTAGATTTACATAAAATAAGAAAGAAATATTAGCATTTACTATATTTTAGTAACCAAATTGAATGTAAACAAGGAACTTAACATTATATAAAGGGTCATTCGCATGCATAAACGACTGACAATACAGTAGCCATATCTCAACACTAGGCAATGCTAGAAGCCTTAGCAAAAACTTTATTAAATTGTAACATTCTCCTTCATAAATAACATAATTGTGGACATAGGTATAATCTAAAGGGCTAAACCATATTAAAAATTCCCGTCTCTTCACTTATTATATTTGCATCATTATTACTATCTTTACTCACCATATTTGTATTAGTTAGTTTATTTTCAAATTCAATTCGTATCGATTTAGATGTTGACCTATTTTTTACATTAATATTTTGGCACTAGAAGCAAGGCTTAAAACCTTCGAAGAATCCTCAATTTTACAAGTTCACACCAAGTTTACATATTTTTGTTAATCTATTTCAAGTGACCAATTACTGAAATTGCTCCAATGCAAGGAGGGGCTCCCAATAGAACTGCGCGACTAGGTGGCCTTACAAAAATGGAAGAGGAAGCAAATTTAGTGCAACACACACTGGTTGCTAGAAACCAACTAGAGGTGAATCATGGCCATGGCCAAGTCAACCCAGACCTTACAACAAACTAGGAGCGAAGATGCAAAACTTGCCTCCAATCAATGTAACAGTTGGACTAGTAGGCATTCCAAACCTCGAAACCATAGCAAACAGATAAGGTGAGGTAAAGGACACACTGTGAACACTAACCTAAACTATCTAAGCACTCATTCATAAGCAATAAGTAAACCCTTTGACAGGAGAGAATCCACCTAAAAATGAAGGGCAATGAGCAAACCAGGATCCTTCTAGACTAGTTGAATGAAATGGAAGTCATAACCAAGATGCGCCGCTAAGACTTGCTAAAACTGCGTCCCTAAGTTGTAGCTTTACTAGCAACGACCGCATGAATTTTAGAGTTATGGAAGGATTACGCACTGCTTAGGATAAGTCGCATGACTACCAAGGGTTAATTAAGAGAATCGATTGCCTAGAATGAAGAAGGAATGAGAAACAAGACCGTCTCCGTGAAGGAAACCCACTTAGAGGTGAGATTGACAATGAGCTGCTATCGGATCGCTTCAAAATGCCCACTATCACCTCATATCAAGGAGATAACGATCCCTATGACCATTTAGATGTTATTAATGTGCAAATGGACTTGCTGACCATGAATGATAATGTGAGATACATGTGTTTCCCAGCCACTCCAAGAGAAGCCCTACAGAAGTGGTTCAGAAAACTTCTAGCTAGAACTGCGTCCCTAAGTTGTAGTTTTACTAGCAACGACCGCATGAATTTTAGAGTTATGGAAGGATTACGCACTGCTTAGGATAAGTCGCATGACTACCAAGGGTTAATTAAGAGAATCGATTGCCTAGAATGATGAAGGAATGAGAAACAAGACCGTCTCCGTGAAGGAAACCCACTTAGAGGTGAGATTGAAAATGAGCTGCTATCGGATCGCTTCAAAATGCCCACTATCACCTCATATCAAGGAGATAACGATCCCTATGACCATTTAGATGTTATTAATGTGCAAATGGACTTGCTGACCATGAATGATAATGTGAGATACATGTGTTTCCCAGCCACTCCAAGAGAAGCCCTACAAAAGTGGTTTAGAAAACTTCTAACTAGGTGTATTTTAAGCTAGGAGTAGTGGCAAGAATTATTCTTATAGCACTATCAAGCCTCAAAGAGGCAACATGTGCCGTCATGCCACATGTGACACTCTTTTAAAGAAAAATGGGAGGATTTAAAGGACTAAATAACTCATTTTTGCAAGAAGCTCAATTATATTGACAATTCGTAGGATAAGAGCACTCTCATCACAATTTTAGCAAGGCTAATAAGAATGGGAAGCTTTACACAATATCAATAAGAACCTCATTAAAACCATTCGAGACTTATATGATTAGGCTGCAATTTGTAATAGAGTGGAGGGATCTCTAGATACTCCAAATTGTAAAGCTTAAAGGGAATCGAGCAAGAATAAATCCAAAAAGAGGAAGGGAGATAATGGGAAGAATAGCTCGAAGAATACAGCTTCCTCAAAAAAAACCAAACTCATCTTTGAGTCAATCAATGGAAATAATAATTTAATTTAATCGGAATTAGATTCCATATTAAATTAAAAGTAAAGTTGTTATAGAAAGTTTTTAAATCCAAAAAGAGGAAGGGAGATAATGGGAAGAATAGCTCGAAGAATACAGCTTCCTCACAAAAAGCAAACTCATCTTTGAGTCAATCAATGGAAATAATAATTTAATTTAATTGGAATTAGATTCCATATTAAATTAAAAGTAAAGTTGTTATAGAAAGTTTTTAAAATTTTTCAGCAAGTAATTAATCAAATTTATGGGCTGCCAATTAGGGAGTAATTGATGGAAAAATATATATTATTCCTATCAATTTAAATGAAGGATTGAAGAAAAAAAATTTGGCAAATATATATATGTAACATATATTTTTTCTCTTAATCACTATTAGGGTTTGACGTCATTCTTATCAAACTTTGTTCTTCTATTCACAACAACCAACTATTATATATCATTCAAAATTCATATTTTCATTATCAAAGTTAAACTCTTAATCATAGCAAGATTTGAAGATCAAGGTTGATTGTGAATCAAGTAGATTTCTTCACTTCTTTCATAATTTTTTTTTTTTTTTTTATTATTAAGATTAAGAGTTTATGGTATTATAGATATATAATATCATACTATCTATGTTTGGAGTTATTTCAAAGTAAGATTACAATTTTATGGGTTTTTTTTTTTTTTTTTTTAAGAAATAGATGTTACTGGAAATTTTGCTTCCTAGAAGATCTGTCAAATTTGTTTAATTGTTTGAATAGGAACATAAAGGTATAATTATGAAATTTGGTATTAATAATCCTTAGGGTGTTAGATTATAATCTGAAAAATTTCGTGGTCATATGATAAGTATACAATTATTTATGAATTTTTGTTTACCTCTAACTTAGTGCAATAAAAACTGAACAACATTGAACTAGGTTTAATCTCGAATTTTTTTCAATATGTAATTGATGTTATTTTGGTCTCATTAAATTTTCATACGAACGATTATGAGTCTTCTTTAAGCCCTTAAAATTTCAAGAATTTCTATAAAATGGTTTAATTTTAAAAATTCGGATATCAAGGGCTGTTTAGTTTCAAAATTGATGTTGGTACAACCTTGGTTTGGTTTAGAGGTTTAACATAGATAAATAGAGGTATTTAAGGCTAAAAATTTTTATGGTATTTATTATGGGTCTTTAGAACATATATATGCATTTTCATGATGATTGGTTTCATATAAAATTTATGAAAAATGGAGAAAGTAGATTGCATCAGTCAAGGTAGTGTTGATAGTAGAGAATTTTATTAGTATTTGAACTTATATTAAATTAGTAAATTCCGATTTCCTATAAATTTATGAGTTTCATGCAATGTTTCAAAAATCGCTACTCGCTAATCGATCGATATAAATTATAAATAATAATATTTAATTAATAATTTATTTTAATCTTAAAACTTATTTACGAATATAAATTTAAACACGTGCCTTGTATGTACGGCCAGAACTAGTACAACCAATAAAGTGGGAAGTGCTAAATTTGTTATCAATGCTCTTGAACATGCAAGACTTTTAGATGATGACATATCCTATACGACAAGGATCATTTTGCCTATATATTCAACATCAGAGCAGAAACATCGAAGAAGATGTAACAAAGCAGATTCGGTGCAGCGTTGAAACATCAAAGAATATAAACTGCTGCTGAACGGGATGAACTGCTACTGAATGGGTTGAATGGGCAAATGGGTATGTTAATGAGAGAGAGACTAGAGAGCTGCTGAACTGGTTGAGAGAATGGCCGCTGCAAGGTGAAAAATGATTTAGGGTTTCAGTTTTCACAATATATATACTTAAAGTTCAAATTATATACATACCCCTTTATTGTAAAATTATTTTTTTACTCTCGTTAAACGAGTCTACCCATGACATGATTAGAAAAACATGAAGACGACACGATCATTAAACGGGTTAGAAGGGTTGATCTGTTTATTGACACTACCCGTTTATGCTCAATTCTAACTCATAATATTCGTGTTAGATTTATATCAATCCGTCATATCGGGTTTTAAATTATCACCTCTACTGGAGGGGCAACATTTATTCCATTGCACTACAACCCCTTTGACGAAAATTAAAGATATTAAAACCGATGAAGTTAAGAAAGTAAAGAATGAAAAAGCTAACATGAATTATTATATATTAAACTAGAATTATATATATATATATATATATATGAGGGCTTTTATAATCAAGACGTTCTAACTTTAAAAAGTAAGGACTAACAAATTAAATTCACCCATTCCATTTACATTAAATAGGAGAGAGAATTTGGTTTAGAAGAAAGAATGCAATAGACGAATTTCATTGGTTAGTCTTTACTTTTTAAATTAGTATGTCTTGATTATAGAAGCACTATATATATAAGGTTTTTATAATCAGGTATACTAACCAAACAAATTCATTTATTGTATTATCTCTCTTAAAACAAATTCTTTCTCATGTTTAATTCAAATACAATAAATAAATTTAATTGATTGGTCCTTATATTTTAAAATCAGATATATCTGATGATAAAAGCTTCATATATATATATATATATATATACACACACACTTTTAAGACTCTGACTCAACCAATCCATTCATAACTCAACAATCTGCCCATTCCACCGATTCAGCTAGTATAAACATACATACATATAATAAAATTACGCTTGTGCCTTTAATGTCATTCACATTTTGAATAGTTTCAAGGGCACATGCGTAATTTTGGCTTATTATACTGACAACCCTAATTAATGGGAAAAACTTCATTTTAGTCCCTGAGATTTTTGAAAATATAAAATTTTTAAACATATTTTAGAAATAGCTTTTTTAATCCTTAACTTTTCCAAAACTCTTTAAAATAGTCCAAATCGTCAATCAATTGATAGTCAAACCAAACAAAAAAATTAAAAAGACTTAATTACCCTCAACACTCAAAATGGTTGTTTTACCCTTAATAAAATCAAACTATTACATATTTTTTTAACCAATAAAAAGTTGACACATGAACTATTATATTTTTAAATGATTATTATTTTTTTAAATTAAACAATAACTAAAAAAAAAAAATAAAAACCCTAAAAGTGAAAACCAAATCAGTATCTATCAAACTCATCTCTCTCTCCTTCATCTTGCTTTCCTTTACTGTCTGTTTTCGGCATCACCTCCATCATCGTCGACGAGCTCAACAATCGCCGTCGAGAATCCATAAGCTACAACAACCTCCATCTATCTCTTTCTCTCTCATTCCTTCAATTTTTTATTTTTTTTTTGTGATGTTGTGGATCAGGTTCTGGGTTCGATCGAATCCAGAACCCAGGTTTCTGGGTTTGATGCAGAACCTAGAACCAGAGGGTTCTGGGTTCGATCGAACCCAGAAAGGGTTCCCATCAAACCCAAAAACCTGGTTTCTGGGTTTGCATCGAACCCAGAAACCTAGGTTCGATGAACCCAGAACCTAGAACCAGAGAATTTTTTTTTTTTTGCTCTTAATGTTGCTGATGATTTCTTTGTTGAGTGAGATGATGCTAATGATGTTGTGATGTTGTGGAATTGTTGATGATGTTGAATACTATGGGAGATGATGTTGATGAATTGGGTTAGGTTGATTGGCTTGATATGTTGAAGATGGTGGAGATCCACCAGATTGATGAACTGGTTGGAACTAGTTTGATGGTGGAGATGAAGATGTGTTGAAGATGGTGGAAATCCATTAGATTAGTTCTCCACCGTCCATCGATGATGGACGGACGGTGGAGATCCAATATGTTTTTTTTTTTCAATTTTTTTATAAAATTAATTTGAAATGTATAATAAATTATTTAAATTAATTTTTTTAATTTTTTTAATATTTAACATCGTAGTCATCCACGTGTCACGATTTTAGTCTTTCATATGAAAATACTATTTTACCCTTCTCATTTAAGTTTTTTGTCGCCATTGACCATTAGTTGATTAACGGTTTGGACTTTTTTGAAGAGTTTTGGAAAATTTAGGGATAAAAAAAGCAGTTTCTAAAAGATGTTTAAAATTTGATAGTTTCGAAAATCTCAAAGACTAAAATGAAGTTTTCCCCTAATTAATGCACATGACGTCACACC
The DNA here is from genome assembly GCA_021234005.1 of Nephelium lappaceum. Lineage (NCBI taxonomy): Eukaryota > Viridiplantae > Streptophyta > Magnoliopsida > Sapindales > Sapindaceae > Nephelium > Nephelium lappaceum. Next base: position 18,175,594 of record CM038006.1, read on the forward strand.
ACTTACTGGTCACTTTCTTCTTTCTTCTTCTGCGTTCACTTTCTATTATATATATACATATATGGGGCAGGATTGGGGGACATAAGTTTTGACACAAATTTTGACACGATTTGTTGACCATTAGATGAGAAAGATTTCAATGGTCTAGATTTACTCATACCACTATATACAACTCTATTTTACATTCTACATAAATGTTTTCTCTTCTCTCTCTCTTTATTATTACACCATCTCTCCTCTTTCCCATTAATATTAAAATCCCAATATATATATTTTTTTCACTCAATCCAATTATATTTAAATTATATTTAAAAAGTCATCAAGAAAATTAACAATAATGCTGCAATTGTTTTTTTTTTTAACTTGACAAATTAATTATTTAAATGACGATTTATTTTTTAAAATAGTTTAAACCAAGCAATCTTTAGTACAAAAATTTTACACCGAGGTTATTTTTATACTCTTATCTGTTTTTTATTTTTTTGTTGTTGTTTGGATTTTTTTTGTTGTAATTTGGGTTTAGTTTTAATGGCAAGACAATGAGTGATACTTTCTATGATGTGATGGTCATAGCTTTTGCAAGTCTGAGAATTGCACTTCACTTTTTCTTTTATGTTCTTTATGAAGGGAGTTTTGTTACTTCTAATAGTGACTATGTAGATTTAGATTTTCAATCTTATGTTTAGTTTTTGCTTCTGTTAGATTTTAGTGTGGATTCTGTTGAAACTTAAAATAATAATAATAATAATAAATAAATGACTTTTGTATGGACATCAACCATGTTGACAACCGTATTGTAAAGATAAGAAAAAAAAAAGGTGAGATAAAAAAATAATATAATTTAAAAATGAATCAAAGCATTTATAATTTAATTTCTGTTCCTCCAATTCTACTAAAGATCCCTAATAATGTCCAATAAAATCCCATATTTTACAAAGTTTTGATGGCAAATTAAGTTATTTCATTTTGTTATATAAAACTTTGAATCGTGAAAGGCTTACGGCTGTTGAAGACAATTCAACTTTAATAAGCAATCTAAAAAGAGATACGAAAGAAATAAATAACAAATTAAATCAACCAATACAAAATATTGTAGTTAGAAAAAATATAATTTTAGGGTGGAAGTATGCATAACATTGTCTATTAACAAAACTATAATTTAAGATTTTATATATATATATATATATATATATAAACACTGGTAATAGAGATTATGATAGTTAGTGAGTGTCAATGGTGTTTCAAATTTACTCGGAAAGTGATTGGATTGCTGTCTCTCTTTTTTTTTTTTTTTTGGTTAAGTGTTTTGTGTTTTTGGAAAACAAAATCTATTTTACTTATTTTGGTTAAAATTTCTTTTTAAAAAATAAGATTTTATTTTATTTTTTAGTGGTAGTGAAAAATTTCGTATCGAAGATTGCTTGGTTTGAACTATTTTAAAAAATAAATCGTCCTTTAAATAATTAATTTACCACTAAAAAAAAAAAAATAATTGCATCATTGTTTTTAATTTTTTTGGTGGGTTTTTAAATATAATTGGATTGGGTGAGAAAAAAATAATTTAAATAGTAAGTTTTTAATATTAATTAGAGAGAGGAGAAATAGTGTAATAATGAAGAGAGAGAGGAAAGAAAATATTTAGGTAGTGTAAAATGGAGTTATATATAGTGGTGTGAGTAAATCTAAACCATTGAAATTCTCCTTATCCAATGATCAACAAATTGTGTCAAAATTTGTGTCAAAACTTGTGTCCCCCGATCTTGCCCCTATATATATATATATATATATATATTTTCTATTTTTCTCTTTTTTAGACATTGTGATATTTGTATTTTTATTTTGTATTACGCAAATGTTATCCATCACTACTCAGCCAAGTTAGCATATAGCAATAGTAGTACGCACCAGCTCCTGTGGTCCAGCCTATCACCAAGCAAAACACACATACGCACACCACCAAGTCACCAACCATACATAAATTGCTTTACCAGTTTACCCTTTTATTTTTGTGTATAAAATGACTAACCACTCACCTATTCTCTGCAAACCAAACATTTCCTATCAAACCATCAGAGATATTAGATTAGGGATAATCCTAATTTCCCTCCTGTAGTTTGATGAAATAGCCAAAATCCCCCCTTACGTTTAAAAATCACTAATATCCCCCCTCTTGATTTACAAAATGGATAAAAAACCCCCTATGGTTTATTAAAATATTCAAAAAACCCCCTACCATCAATTTGAACGTTAACATTCAATAGTTGAACGTTAATGTGAAAGGGCAAAACTGCCCAAGCAAAATAAAATATAAAAAATATAAAAATTTAATAAATTGATAATTTAATATTTTAAAAATTGAAAAAAATCTTCACTGTCCATTTTAAAGATGGACGGTGGTGATCAAAACTATTAAAAAGTTTTAAATTTTAAAAATATTAATAATCCAAAAAAAATAAAATTCAACTACATACACACTCTCTCTCTCTTCTCATTCTTTTTTTCTTCTTCTTCTTCCTCTCTCTCTCTTCTTCTTCTTCTCCTCTCTCTCTCTCGACTGATACCTCTCTCTCTCTCTCGGCGGTCTTCGTCAATGGAGGGTGTCCATCGACGGAGACCCAAACTGGGTTCCGATCGAAAACCCGTAGATCTACGGGTTTCCAGTCAACGGGATTTCTATCGAAAACCTGTAGATCTATGGGTTTTTGAGCGAAAACCCATAGATTTACGGATTTTCGGTCTACGGGTTTTCGATGGAAACCCGTTGATCTATAGGTTTTCGCTCGAAAACCCGTAGATCTCTAGGTTTCGACCCCGGAAACCTGTAGATCTTTGGGTTTTCAATTGAAAACCCAAAGATTTTTGGGTTTTCGGTGCCGAAAACCCAAAGATTTCTGGGTTTCCGCATCTGAAATCCAGAAATCTTTGGGTTTCTGACAACTTAAATTTTTTTTTTTGCTTTTTTTTTTTTTTTTATATTGCTGTTGTGTTTTGATGTTATTATTACAGTGTTGAGAGTTTTGTGTTATGTTGCTATATTTGATGTTGTTGTTACAGTTTTGAGGGGTTTGATTGCGATGGTGTTTGCTGTTGATGATGGATTGATTAAACGGAGATGGGTGAAGATGTCTGAGTTGGATGAATGGATGATAATAGTTATAGTGTTAAGGGGCAATTTGGTCTTTTTGCTTACTATCATGGTCAAAAACCAACTTCCACTAACAGAGTTAACAGAAGGGGTAAAATAAGATTTTTAGAAAATACAAGGGGATAATTAGCGATTTCTTTAAACAAGAGGGGGGAAACTGGGATTATCCCGTTAGATTGTTACCGAGTGGTCTCAATTAAGGGTGGCAATTTGGAACCCAACACGACGGGTCGACATGAATCTGACACGATAATTACGGGTTAGGGTTGAGCATTAACGGGTTGGATAAATTAACGGGTCAACCCGTTTAACCCGTTAACTTATCGTGTCGGGTTCATGTTCATTTAATCGTGTTACGGGTTGACCCGTTAAGGAGGGTAAAATGATAATTTTACATTAAAGGGTCTTTTATATAATTTTACTGATAATATATATATAGTTTTAAAAGTCAAAACCCTACATCTCATTTTCAATTTTCATCTTTGCCTCTCTCTCTCTCTGGTTTGTTTTCTCTGCCGACTAGTAGACCGCCCAACGTCGCCCCATTTGTAGCATCTTCTCCGGCCGTCCTGTGCAGCGCCGCGCCGCTGTCTTTGCATCTACAGATCTGCGTGCCGCATAGCTTTTTCTCCGCGTAGCTTCTTCTCGCCCGTCGTGTCGTCGAGCTGCTACCGCCGTGTCATGCCGTGCCATCTCCATCGTCCCGCGCAGCTCGTCTGGTGACAAGTGGCCTCGCATCTGCAGACTGCAGATCTGCCATTACCGCCGTGCCGCGTAGCTTCTTCTCGCCCGCCCCGTCGTCGAGCTACTGCCGCGGTGCCGTGCCATCTCCGCCGTGCACCATCTTCTCCTCATGCAGCTTCGTCTCCTCACGCAGCATCTATAACAGTAACAATATGTTGTTTGAGACAACTTGTCTCCTCTGTTAGCTAATTTACAGTTTTACACTAACTAATATTTCCACCAAAAAAGAAGAAAAAAATTGCTATTAGCTGTAGTTGCTATTTATTGATAGTAATATACATCAAATAATCAAAATGGCCCTTGAAATTTGTTAAGGTTTGGGGTTGTATGTATGTAACTAACACACAGATTGTAATTGCTTGTCTGGAGATGCTTTAGAAACTAGTACTTATTAGTCTTACTGATTCAATGTTATGTACTTATGTTAGTAATCTGTGTTGTAGTTGAAATTTAGGTATGTTCTTAGGGGCTTCAATTGTTGCTTTAAACATGTTTTAGTTTTGTCCTACAAATATACAAGTACTCTTTTAGTTTTGGGCTTGTAGCCTTTAAAAACAGTGTATGAGTGATTCACACTAACCATAAATTGATAGTAATGTTGTCTTTAATTTTATTAATTTTGTTTATTGTTATTAATTTTCATGTATAAGTTAAATTAATGGATTCTGATAATGTCAATATCGATGATTAGGAAACCAATAGTATGGAAGAGGATTTCGATGAGGAAGGAGATGATTCTATCGAAGTAGAGGCCAACGATACGGGAAAAGGAAAGGATGTCATAGTGAGAAAGCCTACTTGCAAAAGAAAGATTAGATAAAAAGTGTGGAATGTATTTGTGAAGTTACCACGAAGTAAAGATGGAAAACTAAGGAGTAAGTGTAAGCTATGCAACAAGATTTATATTTGTGAAAGTAATTATGGTACCGGCAACATGAAACGCCACATGGAATTAACTTATCCGATGAGAAAAAACTATGATATAAGTCAAATGTTTATCAACAAATCCGGTGGAAATGTTGCAACACTTACTAAGCCTAAAGATCCTGAAATATTTCGAGGTATGATAGCTGCTGCCATTGTATGTCATGATTTGCCTTTTCAATTTGTGGAATGGACATGGATTAGGAAAAGTTATGAATAGTTGGATAAGGATTTAACTCTAGTTTCTAGGAATACCACAAAGGCGGATGTGTTGAAGATGTTTGCTAGTGAAAACAAAAACTTAAGAGTATGCTAGAAGAATCCCCTGGTAGAATTAGTTTGACATGTGATTTGTGGACATCTATAGCTACTGATGGTTATTTATGTCTCACATCACATTTTCTTGATAAAAATTGGGTGTTACAAAAAAAAGTGTTGAATTTTTCTTTCATGGCACCACCACATGATGGAGTTTCCTTAGCTCATAAGATTAATACATTGTTATGTGAGTGGGGAATTCAGAATAGGATCTTTTCAATTACTTTGGACAATGCTTCATCTAATAAATCCTTTGTTGATATTTTGAAAAATCAATTGAACATCAAAGGGGCACTTTTATGTCATGGTGATTTTTTACATATTCGTTGTTGTGCTCATATTCTTAATTTGATTGTTCAAGATGGTTTGAAAGAAATAGATGAGGTGGTCCATAAAATTCGTGAGTGTGTGAAATATGTGAGGGGGGTCACAAGTGAGAAAACAAAAATTTTTAGAATGCGTGAAACAAGTTTGTCTTAATGGTAAGATGGGTCTAAGGCAAGATGTTCCAACTAGATGGAATTCGACTTATCTTATGCTTGAAAGTGCTATTAATTATCGTCGTGCTTTATGTTCATTAGAGTTGAGTGATAGTAACTTCAAGCATTGTCCTTCTCCAAGTGAATGGGAAAAAGTTGAGAAGATTGCCTTATTTTTGAAAATATTTTATCAAGTCACTTGCATTTTTTCGGGAACGAAGTATCCAACTTCAAATTTGTACTTCCCTCAAGTGTTAGAAATTTATGTGCTATTAAAGCAAAACTTGGAAAGTGATGATTTGTTTTTAAGAAATATGGCCACCCAAATGTACAATAATTTTACAAATATTGGGGTGATTTTTCTACAATCATGGCCATAGCATTGATTTTGGATCCTCGATACAAGATGAAGTTTGTTGATTTTGCTTATAGAAAAGTATATGGGGAGGATTCATTTGAATTTGAAAATGTTCGAAGTAAGTTGTATTTGTTGTTTGATGAGTATGTGAAAAATGCTTCGACATCGACTCCTAGTGGTGGTGGTCATAACATGATCACTAATTTTTCGTCACAAGCTATTAATGCACTGCCATCTTTTAGCTTTATGAAGGTAATTGCTATTTACTAGTTTGTTTATATATTTAATTTCGTTTGTTTAAAATATATTAATACATATATATTATTTGCATAATATTAACATTGTTTTTTATTAATAAATGTTTATAGGAATGGGAATCGTTTGACAAAGATACATTCGATAGTGATTTCACAAGAAAGACACAATTGAAGTTGTACTTGGATGAACCAAAGCTTCAAGATACGAAGGATTTTGATATTTTGAGTCTTTGGAACGTAAGTGCAATTCGATTTCCTGAACTCGCAATGATGGCTCGTGATGTTTTAAGCATCCCGGTATCTACGGTGGCATCCGAATCGACATTTAGTGTTGGTGGTCGAGTTCTTGATCAATATCGGAGTTCACTTAAACCAAATGTGGTGGAGGCTATAGTTTGCACTCGAGATTGGATATATGGAATTAAAGGTGATTTTTTACTAAAAAGTGTTAATTGAAATTTACATGTGTTTTATCATTATGAGTTTTATTTTTATTTTTATAATGAGATATTCTTAATTTTTTTTTTATTTGTCATTATTGTAGAGAATGCAAATCTTAGATTGGATGAACTTACCGAAGATGTGATGAACATGAATGTTGATAGTGAAACTGTTAGCACTGGTAATCACACTATCGAATCTGTCTCATCACAAATTGCCTTATAGTGGTAAAATTTAATTGTTTTGATAAAATATTTGTTAAAATATCTTTTCATGTGTAAATGTATAATTTACTAATTAGCTAACTTTTAGTTATTATTTTTCCGCAGGTTGTAGTTGGTGGGCGCAATTGCAATCAACAGTTGATGTTTTTTAATACTACGAACTATATTTGCGGATATATTTTTGATGTTGTTTTTTTAATATTAAGAACAATATTTGCATCTATGTTTTTATATTTATTTGTGTGGATGTTTGTATTTTTATGTTTTGCATTGTATTTATGGATGATTGTATTTTTATGTTTTGGATTGTTTTGGATTGTATTTGTAATTGTGGATGATTGTATTTTTATGTTTTGGATTATTTTGGATTGTATTTGTAATTTGTGGATGTTTTGGATTATTTTGGATTGTTTTTGTAATTTGTGGATGTTTTGGATTATTTTGGATTGTTTTTGTAATTTGTGGATGTTTTGGATTATTTTGTATTATATTTATAATTTGTGGATGATTATATTTTTAGGGTTTGGATTGTATTTGTAAATGATGATATATATTTTTTTGGAAATATGGATGATTGTATTTTTATATTTTGGATTGTATTTGAGTATTTTAATGTTATTTTTTATTAGATGTGAATTAAAATTTAAATATATTAAATATGGTTAAATTCATAAACGGGTTAACGGGTCATAAACGGGTCAATTAAACGATCCGTTAATAAACAGGTTATCGTATCGTTTTCGTGTTGACCCGTTTCTTATCGTGTCGTGTTCGTATCGAGTGAGTTCAACCTATTTACTTATCGTATCGTATTAAAAATTATCGGATCGTATTCATATCGGATCCAACCCAACCCGTCAATCCGAATTGTCACCCGTAGTCTCAATTATGAATTTAAACAAGCCAGTTGCTTTGACTTTTTTGCTCATGGCAACTTTTATAAAAGAAATCATTAGAATTTTTTTATTCTTGAAACGAGAGAAAAGAAGATACTAGAACCTGGACAGCAAAACAGACAAGTTACTTTTGAAAACTTTGGTTAAAGACAACAGGTACAATTCTCAGACAAACTCCAAGAGAAGGAGTTGCAGGCTATTGGTGGTTCTTAGTTCTGGGGTCCATTTGTTACTCTACTTTCAAGTGGGTGGGGCTCTAAAGATAACAAAGCACTTAAAGATCGAATCAAATTGCTCTGTCTGTTTACTTTCTTCATTCCATTTTATTTCATTCTAATCCAATTCATTCCGTTTTATTTCAATCAAATCCTACGTATTACACGGAGCCTAGGAGACGGAATCAAATCGCTCTATAGGTTTACCTTCTCCATTTTTGTATATAAAAGAGTAACCACTCATCTCTTCTCTACAAACCAAATTTTCCCGTCAAAGCCAGAGATTTTTTTATTGCAAACTCGTCTCCAAATCCACCAACACGCCACCGTTTTCGCTAGTCTCACTCCACTATAAATGCCTTCCTCGATCTCTCTCACACTGCAAAAACACCCAACCAGACACAACCTACTCGATCTGGTACTGGTCTAAACTCCGTCTCCTTCCAACTTTATCACCAGTTTCCTGGTCTGGGTGCCTATACTGCAAACTCCTCTCTCTCTCTCTATTACTGGCATCTGGGCGCTCTGTGTTGCGACGTGTTGTTTTGGATGAAATATGGGCAGAACTGTGGGACACTGGTTCCACCTAAATCATGAAGAATTCTTCGGCCATCGTCTGAGGGAGAAGACATCTGACCCTGATTTCTCTGTCCAAAAAATTGTTCTTCAAATCGACGATCCAGATTTCATCAACCGCCATCTTCAGTATCATCGCTTTATGGAGAAGGTATGAAATCTAATAGTCTCTTGTCCATAGACTTGGATTCAGCAGATAATGCTTTCAAACTAAAGATCCCTTTAATAGTTATAGGAGAGTTTTCTATGTGATAGGTTCTTGTGATGGATTGCTTGCTGTCTCAGTCTTTACTAAAACTAGCATATATTTGTGGAACACATCAGCTAGAAAACACCAAATCTTGCCCGAAATTTTGAGTGGTCCTGACATATATTATGTTGTCTTTAATGGGTTTGGTTATGATGTTGCTACTGATGATTATAAGTTGGTTAGGGTTATTGAAGATAAAAATTGTATGATTGAAGTCATTGTTTATAGTTTGAAAGCTAATACTTGGAGGAGGATTGAGAATCGCCCTCCTTATCTTAACCACACTGGTCCTTCGTATAACGCAATAGGAGTTTTTATGGGTGGTGCTTTGAATTGGGCGGTGGGAGTTTTAGCTATAAATGGCTGCAGGGCTTTTTGGGTTTGAACAGACACAACCAACACCTTTTGTTTTGGTAATTGTTAGCGGAGAAGATGCTTGGTGCTAGAGACAATCAATGGAAAGAAGGATATTGGCTTCTCAACCAACCAATCTTTCAAACGAGAGTTCATGTGGGGCAAATTTTTCGTTTCATTTTATTTTATATTTTTTTGAAACTTTTTCATTTTATTATATTTGAGCAAAAGAGCAATTAAAGTGAAAGTTGAGGGTAAAAGCGTAATTTGCACTGGACACTGTAGCAGGTTGGGGTGTGATTCAAGTTTGCGGGTCTCTCGTGGATAAGATAGACTTGTGGGTGCATGAAAAGTTTGGTTTTCATTCATGGGCCTAGTGAAGGTAGAGGCGTGTATGTGAAGCTCAGTCTCTCGGTCATGGGCTTACCTTGTTGTATGAGTTAAAAAGCTCGCCTGGCTTAGAATGAGAGCTTAGGCTGGTTTGGGTGGGTTTTTTTTATGTAGGTTAGGTGTGTTTTTATACAAGTTGGGTGGATGTGTTTTTAAGGTAGGTTTTGGGTGTGATAGGTTTCAAAAGAATGGGATCTTGGGTGTGTTTTTCAGGCTGATTTGGGTGGGTTTTTTTTTTGCAGATCGAGTGTGTTTTTATGCAGGTTGGGCGGGTGTGACAGGTTTCCAAAGAATAAGAGCTTGGGTGTGTTTTTTCAGGTTGGTTTGGGTGGGTTTTTTTATGCAGATCGAGTGTGTTTTTATGGAGGCTGGGTGGGTGTGTTTTTTAGGTCGGTTTGTGGTGTGACAGGTTTCAAAAGGAATGAAAGTTTTAGTGTGTTTTTCAGGCTGGTTTCAGCTGGTTAGGCTGGTGAGGTGAGTTTTTTTTAGAGAGTTTAGGTGTGTTTTTATGCAGGTCAGGTGGCTGTGGTATGTATATATTTTTTGCAACTTTTGAGTGTGACCAGTGTTTTAAAAATCGTTGGAAATTGGCAATTTTTCGACCATAAAACGTTGATTGGCACCCTGTCGATCTGATAAGGACCAGATCGGTGGACCGAATAATCATCCGAGTCGATCGAATACTCGGTTGAATCAATCAAAATCGGTCGAATCGGTTACATCCCAAATCTAAAAAACTCAGTCTAAATCAACCCAAAAAATTAAAAAAAAAAAAAATTGACAAATCAGATAAAGACTGCACAATAGTCTCCAGAACTTGCCCTTTAAGATTTCCTTCTTCAACATACTGTCATCAAGTAAAGGAAGAAGTAAATATAAAAAATCTACTGCAATAAAGGAAGAAGCAAATGTAAAAAATTCATATCGGATGTTGTGCGAGGAATTGATTTCGGGAATAAGCACACTGTCATCAAGCTTCTACCTTTTTGGCTTTGGTTCTTTTGGAAGTAGAGGAGAGGCGTCAGGTGGGGATGGAGGAGGCATTCCTTGAGGAGGTCGACGAGGGAGGGAGAGAGGAGAAAGAGAGAGAGTGGAGGAGAGTGTGGTCGGCAGCTGGCAGAGAGAGGGATGATGGCTGAGAGATAGAGAGAGAGAGAGAGAGAGAGGAGATGATGGTTATGAGAGAGAGAGGCGGTAGATATCTGATTAGGGTCTTAAGTTCACATATATAATGGAAAATGACACAAAGTTCCTTAAAGTTTGATAAAATTACAATATTATTTGAGTTTTGACCCTTGATGTTTAAAATAATATCAGTTTTCATTCTTAGATTTTAGAAAATAATAATTTTTTCCCAAAACAATACTCGCCAATTAATCACTGATTAATCGCCGAGTAACTGATAAATTGTTAACTACTGTCTCGCCGATTGATTAGCGATTACTGATTTTTGGAAACTTGGGTGTGACAGATTTCAAAACAATTGAGAGTTTGGGTATATTTCATGCAACTTTGGTGAGATTTTTAATGAGTTTGTATGTGAGTTTTCATGCAGGTTTGATGGCTTTTTATAGTGTCGAAAAATAGTCGTTTTGCATGCAATGATCATAAGGGTTAAGAAAGTCTTTTTGCAGTTAATTTTTTAACAACTTTGCACATGTTAGATTCTAGGGGCAATTTGGTCTTTTTACCCTCTGCAGATGTCAATTACACTTTTTTTGTTAATACAGTGATAGAATGAAGTATTTTGGATAAAAATGAAATTATATAGGGAAAAATGGATAATCTATCAAAAGTCAAAGGGTTTTTTGGGATTTTCACTTTATTTATTTATTTATTTTGTGTTTTTATATGTGGGTTTTGTTTGGATTTGATGATAATATCGGGTATTGATGATAACTAGAATCAGGTTCTATTAAATGGATTTATTTTACTATTTTTTCTTAGTGATTATACGTTTGAAATGTCAAAGACTCGGGAGGGCTTGATTAGGGTTTTATGTTTGACATTGTTCTGTTAGTTATTGCTAGAGATGAAAAGCTTAGATGAGTGTAACTTGAATGTTTAATATTGCAGGATCCATGTCAAAATGTGCGAATTCGGTTGGTTACCCAAACTATATTCCCATTTTCTATTTTTATTTTCAGAATCATAGAATCAAAATGCGGTATGCATTCATTCCTAAGGCTTTTGAATTATGTAGAAAATATAAGTTGAATTTGGCCGTTATTGCCATTACTGTGGTGAACAAGCCTTTTACCTTTTCAGAGACGTGTGGACTCAGGTAGAAAGAAAGATGGAATTGTCATACGGAAGTACTCTAATGTTGGTCAAAATAAAAGCAGTGAGCTGAATGGGGCAACCTATCAATTTTTTTATTCAAGGAATTGATTGGTGGACTATGAGCACTTTGTAAGCTTGCTCTAAATCCCTTATCTTGTTTAAATCTAAGATATTTGATTGTTGATTATAATGAAGTAAGAGCATATGATGGATAATACACATTTTAACTTAGAGTTGGACAAAGTTGGATTCAATGTATTGTTATGTTTTTCCTTATTCTTTGTAGGTGCAAGATAACAATTTCAAGTTTATGGTGATTGGTATCTTTACTATTTGCAACTATGAGGACACCAATAAATTGTGCATATTTGAAGACATGAATTGCAACACTTTTATTATCAATCACCATAAACCTAACGTTATCTTGCACCTACAAAAAATAAGGAAAAGCGTTACAATATGTTGAATCCAAAAATTGTCCTTCTCTAAGTTAAAATGTGTATTATCCATTGTATGCTCTTATTATTTCACTATAATCAACAATCAAATATCTCAAATTTAAACAAAATAAGGGATTTAACGCAAGCTTACATAGTGCTCATAGTCTTCCAATCAATTCCTAGAATCAGAAAATTGATAAGTTACCCCATTCAGCTCACTGCTTTTATTTTGACCAACATAAGAGTACTTTCGTATGACAATTCCATCTTTACTTTCGTATGACAATTCCATCTTTCTTTCCACTTGAGTTCACACACGTCTCTGAAAAGGTGAGAGGCTTGTTCACCGTAGTAACGACAGCAGTGGCCAAATCCAACCTATATTTTCTACGTAATTCGAAAGCTTTGGGAATGAATGCGTACTGCATTTTGATTCTATGATTTTGAAAATAAAAATAGAAAAGGGGAATATAGTTTGGGTAACCAACCAAATATGCACATTTTGATATGTATCCCGCAATATTAAATATTTTTTTGAGAATGCAATATTAAACATTGAAGTTACACTCATTTGAACTTTTCCATCCCTAGCGGTAACTATCAGAACAACGTCAAACATAAAACCCTAATCAACCCCTCCTGAGCCTTTGACACCTCAAAAGTATGATCACTTAAAAATACATTATAACAAATCTATTTAACAAAACCTGATTCTAGTTATCCTCCAAATCCGATATTATCATCAAATCCAAACAAAACCCGGATATAAAAACACATAGAAAACAAAAAGGAAAACTTCTAAAAAACCACCTGATTATTGATATGTTATCAATTTTTTCCTATGTAGTTTCGTTTTTATTCAAAATACCTCATTCTATTACTTTGTTTATAGAAAAGCATAATAGACATATAAGAGGGTAAAAAGACCAAACTGTCCCTATAATTTGACATGTGCAGAGTTGTTAAAAAATTTATCGTAAAGAGACTATTTTACCCCTTATGACCATTGCATGCACGACTATTTTTGGAACCTGCATGAAAACTCTTATACTAATTAAAATTCCACCAAAGCTGCATGAAATTTACCAAAACTCTCAATTGTTTTGAAATCTATCACACCCAAAAGCTGCAAGAAAAAAAAAACACATCCACCCAATCTGCATAAAAACACGCCCAAACTCTCTTAAAAAACCTACCCAACCAGCTGAAACCAGCCTGAAAAAACTCTCATTCCTTTTGAAACCTGTCACACCACAAACCTGCCTAATCAACCAGTCGTTGAAGTGGCAAGTGGTCTGGCAATTATGGTGTCTCAAGCTGATTTTGAATTCTTCTGCATGATCCTTCGGGGCATTTGGGTGAACAGAAATAATGCAGTCCATCAACACAGGACTAGGAATGCGTATGAACTGGTTGAACGGGTGCAAGGTCTGCAACAGGAGTTTAATAATGCCAAGGAATCTCTGAATCTGACAGACGTCTCAGGACTAACCCAGGAGCAGGTTCAAGATCAAGAACTCCAGGTAGGGAGCTTTAAGATGATGTCAGATGCAGCAGTAAAAGAAAGGGTGGATTTTATTGGAATGGGAGCTGTATTTAGTGATTGGAATGGAAAGGTTATAGCAGCAATGGCAACACCCTTAAGAGGTTCAGTTTCACTAGAAATGGGGGAACTACTGGCTGTCAGGGCTGGGCTAAATTTTGCTAAACTAAAAGCACTACAAACTCGGTACAGGAATGTAGTAGCAGCTGTGAAGGATGATAGCGTCTGGTTTTCAGAAGCTGGAACAGTGATCCAAGATATAAAAGTTTTGTCCAAGGAAGTTGGGGTTAACACATGCCAGGTGGTTCCAAGATCAAGGAATGCAGAACAAACAAGATGGTTGTTGGAATGCAGCATGGTTTTGTTGTTAACATGTATTTTGGATTGTTGTTTGGAATATTGGTCATATGCTGTTTTCCTTTGTCAATAATATTGACAACTTTCAAAAAAAGGAAAAATAGTCATTTAACCTTTATATATATTTATATACCCACGCACTCTGGTTCCAATAGCACAGGTCTCCATTCACCTAATTCTTTGTTTATATATATATATATATATATATTTGAAACTGTTTATTTGTTTATTTATATATTTTGTTGCTTGTCAATATATCTTATATGGTCATCTGAGATCTTATATTTGCCTATTACTTTATTCTATATGATCATGCTCGCTATTGCTTGATATTTACTTAGTCTGCATTATTATGCTTATTATGGCATGATAGTTTATTCTCCATGATCATAAATATTATTACATATTCATGCTTATTGTATATTTATGCTTATTGTCGCATATTGAAAATGATGTTATGGAAGAAGTAGATGGAGCATTGGATGATGAAGCTATCCATAATTTAAACACGTGAAGATGCTGTCAGAAGAATAATAGTACTATACAGTAGCAACAGAAAAAGAAGACAAATTTGAAGATAAGTATAGAAGATTTTTGCTCTGCAAAGATTTAAGAAGATAAATATGACAATAGAAGAAGATAAACTTAGAAAATAAGCATGGTAGGTTTTTTGCTCTACAATGATTTTTTGAGAAGACTTTTATTTGCAAAATTTAGGTTTCTTGATTTTTGCAAAGCTTTTCTTGACTTATGTAAAGTTTAGGGTTTTTGACTTTTGCATAACCTTAGTAGGTTTTATTTATTTATTTTTTTTGCATAATCTATAAATGTAATGATCTCTGCTTTGTGTATATATATGTGTGTGAAAAATCAATGAAAAAGTTCAAGTAATTTTGCAAGTAACTCTAATAAAGTAATTTTGCAAGTACCTTCAATATACTTTATATTCTTTGTACTATATTCTCTAGCACTTTCGGAAAATCTTTTGCAAAAACACAAATATATTCTCTAGTATATCCTCTCTACTATATCCTTTAGCACTTTCGAAAAATCTTTTGCAGACAAAACAAATATATTTTCTAGCAATAAGAATGGAATCTGCCTAGTTTAGAAGAAGAAAAAACTATAAAAGTCTTTGAAACTAGTAGAATTTATATAAAAAGAAATAATCAAACAATACAAAAATTTAAAAATTATAAAAAAAAAAGAATAATTGAAGAAGATGAAGAAGAGTATAAAGGCGAAATAAATATATTAAATAGAGAAAATTCTTTTGAAAATATTGGTAAAAAGAAAACAATTATTAATAATAAAGATAATATAATAAATATAATGTTCGAACAGCTTGTAGAATATTTAGAAGAAGAAATATTTGAAAAACTTTTTATAATCTATAATTATCAGAAGAAGAAGTAAAAGATATAATATAAAATAAATTTGGACTTTGAAAAAATAACGAATAATTTAGAAGATATATATTATATAGAAAATGAAGTAATGATGAATAAAGATAAAAAATCCATTATTAGAACCAGGAGAGTCTAGTAACCAGATTAAAGATGATAATATAGAAAGAGCCCTAGAAGGTTTGTAATACAACAATATTTAGAAAAAAGAGGAGTTTCTAAAAGTAATGAACAATATCAAGAAGTAGAAAGAATATTTAAAACAAAAACTAAATTATAAAAATGGAAAAAGACTCCAGAAGCTAAAGATATATTATATTAAGTGTACAAGGAGATAAACCTAATGAATGGAAGTACATATTTAATAAATGGGAAGGAAATTTAATAAGACATTCTATGGAAGCTCTATTTGTAATCATTGTTCGAAAATACGGCATGGTACGAGTGTATATACGCCAATGCAGGCGTGTCAGTGGTGAGATGCACATACGCCCGTATTGGAGATAGAAACTGCCAAAATCTGTCTCCTACAAACCATACGACTATACATGGCTGCCTCGACCCGATGCGACCATATATGCACTTATACGGCCGGGTCAGCTAAAAGGAAAAAAAAAAGCTATATAAAGGAAAAAAAAGAACCTTAAAATCGGTCTAACCTTGATCGATCCACTTTCTCTCTCACAAATCGACTCTTCTTTCTCCTTACCGACGACAAAAGCCTCATTTTTAGACCATTTCTGTCATGACCAGAAGCTTTTCGATGACTCAATCTGCTCTCCTCTCCTCATCGGCGGCTAAACTCTTACATTACTATCCAATTACTAGTTATCACTTCTTAACTATATAGATTCCATATAAAATACAATAAAATCAAATATCTCACCTTATATATTCCAACTTGGTCCAACTCATGCTATGTCAACTAGTAAGTGAATATATTTTTCACATGAAATAAATAATTATTTATGAGTATCCATTCATGAATTGATATATCATGAGTTGGGATATAAAATGAGATATATAACATTACTTTACTCTAATCTAAAATATATGATGTTGAAGCTTCATAACAGATTAAGTGAAATGTAATTCCATGTGTCTTGTAATAAGTAGATATAAAGCTAAAGGTAGTAGAAAACCTAACCCTCCAAAGAAAGCAAACATGAAGGGCAATGAGAGCAAAAAGAACACAAATCCGTGTACTCCTAATGATATCATCTTCATGATACAGCACAAACTCCCTCCAAAAGCTCTCGTGAGATGCAAGTTGATTTGCAAGTCATGGCAAGCTTTTGTCGACCAACATAAATATCATACCCACAAGCTCATTCTTTATTCAAAGTCTTTCATTCAATCTGTTGACTTTAAAGCAGATGACGAAATCAAAGTTGTTGATCTCGACATCCCCTTTAAAGGTACTGATCATCATATGGTTGATATCGCTTCTTGTAATGGCTTGTTGTGTATTTTTATTTTAAGCAAAGGCTTTGTGGTATTGAATCCAATTCTAGGGAGATACAAGTGGATACCACCAAGTTTGACCCCATCAAGCTTTGAAAATTTTGGATTTTGGTATGATCATTCCACCAACAATAACATGATTGTAAGGTTTATAAATTTTGATAATGATAGCGAGAGCTCTCGTCACTTCGTTGAGATATACTCACAATAACTAACATTTGGCAACCAAAGGAAATACTCTCCAATCAAATTGTTTCTATTCAAATATATTCTGGTTTTCTAGTGAATGATGCTCTTTATTGGATGATGGTTCATATGACACAATATTACAAATACTGTATTGGTGTTCTTTTTTATGATATTGTACATGCAATATTTGATGTCATTCTACCACCTGATAATGTGAGAAGTTTTGAAATTCTCGGTGATATTAGTAGACGTCTTTGCATGGCTCATCGTCAAGAAGGCATTGTTCACCTATGAGCAAAGGAGTTGGCATGAATCAAAGTTGGTTTAAGTTGATGAGCCTTCAGCCTTTTGGAAGAATACCTTGTGATTACTTTGGAGTTGTCCCTTTTATGAAGAATGATGATATCCTTATCAATGTAAGAGAAAATAGGTTCCTCTGTAAACCAAACAGGAGTAATCAGTTCCTTTTCTATAATCTAGAGGCAAAGACATACAAAGAATTTTAGATCCCTAATATTAACTTGGAATTTGAGGAAGGGATTACATATACTGAGAGCCTTGCTTTACCATAAACATAGTTTTTGAAAAGTGTATCCTTATCTATGCAACCAACTTTAACTTTTGGTTAATGTTTGTTCATCGATTTCTATCCTTTACTTTATCATCATTTTTGTACTAGAACTTGATTTTACTAAAACTATATTTTTGTCCTTGAATCAGTCTCACTCTTAATTTTTGCTTCTTGTATGTGTTTGTGAATATATTAACATCGGATTTTGGCATGGTGAGAATGACTCCGTTAGATTTTATTCATGTTTCCTTAATTTTATAGTGTAATGATACTCTGTCTAGCTTGAATAAATTTTAGGGTAAAAATCATTTTAGTCCTTAAGTTTTAGGAAATAATCAAATTTTTAACTATATTTAAAAAAATGATCAAATGATTCTTAACTTTTTCAAAAAATGTTAAATTAGTCTCTCCCTTCGGTCAATTAATGATCAAACATAACGGAAAATCTAAAAAGACTCATTTAACCTAACCATATATGCATAAGAAATTTACAACTAAAACCTAATCATATATGCCCAAAAAAATTACAGCTAAAACCTATCATTTATGCACTGAATCCAAAGGTAAACGAGTCTTTTCACTTTTTTCATTAGATTTGACCGTCGGTTGATTGATTTGAATGACTAATTTGACCATTTTTCAAAAAGTTAAGGTTAGTAATTTTTTAAACATAGTTAAAAATTTCATCATTTCCCAAAACTTAGAGACTAAAATGATTCGTACCTTAATTTTATTGGTGTGTGAAAACTGCATTGTGATTTAGGATATAACTATATGTTCAAAAATTGTATTACCGTGGTGGCCATTTGTTCACGTGGGCTTTGACCTTGCCTTCAAATGGGTGTAGCAGAGATGAGATGCTACTATGTTCTCTTTAAATCATAGGTATCGCAAGGCAACATTCTCATTATTTGAACTAGTAACCTTATAAGTGTTTTAGATGCAAACTTGGTACCATCAAGGCAAGCGTATATTAGATTTCTATCCTACTTTTAATATGATATCGGCATATTGCGATTGTATAAAATATTTTGAAATTATACTATTCTTAGCTACAAATTGAGAAATACTTGAATAGTTGAATTAAAAGGTTGATTATTAGAGATAATAGAAATATATTCAAGTTTCACTTTAATAGATTGTATAAAATATTTTGAAATTATACTACTTTTTTTGGAAGAGGAAAGCCTTCTTTTCAGCTTGAACAAGAATGTTGTATTAAATTTAAGCTGAGACAAAAATATAATATGAGTAAATCCCATCAAATAGCATCAAAAAATTGATGAGTTATGATATGGTGGTGGATGGAGAAGAAGGAAGAAAGTCGTCACTAACTTAGACCTAATCGACGTCGTCTTTAATGCACCAAATTTCTTATACGTGTCGTTTACTAACAGAACAAAGGTTGAATTGGATAAGGATTTAGAGGCATTTGGGTCTGACCCATACTTGAGTGGGTGATGACTGATGAGTGTCAAGTGGGTTGAGTCCAATCCAAAACAAATGGCCTGCCCTTCATCGTCTAAATGATATTAATACATATATAAAAAAATTTGTATGTAACGAAATAAATCATATATTAAACTGTTTTGACCATGTTTATGAATAGACAAGCTTTTATTGACAATTATTTTACAGGTTATGCTACTATGCAGCTTTCGTGCAGTTATAGAGAAAATTGGTAATCATTGGATTCTAATCCACAGATCCAAAAAAGATTAAAGTTTAAAAATTAAGAAAAATAAATAAAACCAATCACCCTCATAATTATCATGGTAAACATATTCAGTGTAGAAACAAAATCACCAATTTTTATCTTTCACCTAGACATTATTTTAAAGAAAACTAACTGGGTGCCAACAAACATAATTCAACCTGGTTTTCACCAGTGATTTTTCTCAGTGAATTACTAACAAAAATCAAGATAGAACCACAGCAGTAACCACTCATCAGTGCTGCAAGAAAGTGCCTGTAAAATTAAATTTGAGAATGGTTTTTAGATTATAGGAAACTGGTTTTCACCAGTGATTTTTCTCATGATTTCAGTTTCAGTAATTCAGGAATCACATTTGGTCTCTTGCGGATTATTTATATATTTATTTATATTCCCTTCTTTGACATGTTATTGCTAGAATTCCTCAGGAGTCAGGAAAATCAGAGGCTAACGCTGATTACACTGGCCAGTTAAAAATTTTGCTCAAACTTCATACATATTTTGTTCACATTATAAACAACTGACAACTTACATCACAGCTACTTCAAAAAAAAAAAAAAACTTATATCTACAGCTAATAGCAGGTTACACAAGTACTAATTAGCTAATAGCAGGTTACACATAGTGTGAGAAACTAAGGAGATAGCCTTTTGTCCGAAACATATCATTCAAAATGCAATCTTTTGCTGATCGCAGCAGGCGATGATAGATTCTTCATCTTGTTTTCCTTTTGCAGCAACAGCAATATATGCTTCCCTGCCAGCTTTTTTCCATGTTTTGCAGGATCTGCACGTCAATTTGAAATCATCCTGCTCAAACCAGCACTGATCCCTGATGTTACAAACTTAAATTGACATATTATACAAACATGAAGCACAAGATTCAATAAATATATAAATTTATCCAATATATCATACTTCCTCAGCATGTAGTTCATTTTATGAAGAATGATGAAAGTTTTATAAGAGGAAGGAGATATATTCCTCAGTTGGGAATTATGAGGGAGTTCTTTTTATACCATCCAAAAGAAGTTTCAGGTTTCTAGTACTATGAAACATTTTCACAAAGTGGTCTATACCTCCACATATGCAGACAACCTTGTTTCATCATAACGTTAACTTGTGAGAAAAGCTTATTCTTATCCATGCATTTAGCTTATATTTCTGTTTAATGTTTCACTGTCGATCTTCATCTTTTAATAAATTGTTGGAACTTGATTCTACCAAGAAGTTTCACTTCTCTCCAATGCACGCTCCCAAACTTTATTTCTTAATTTTACTAAGAACGGTACTGGGGCCTTTGTGTATGGATATTAAGAAGAGTTTTATTAGCTCATGATCGTGTTATTAAATAATTTGTATGTGCTTCACTGCTGTGGTGATCGCAAAATATTCATAAGAAAATCCACTATTGCTTTAGTTATATACTTCTTAATTACAATCAAGAATTAAGCCATAACTAATGCACAAAAAAATTTTCGTATAGCACTATGCAGATCTAATTTTCTGCTGTATCCAATGTTTGCTTTCTTAGTAATTAATGTTACTTCTAAAACATAAAAAAGTAAAAATTCCACAGTTATGCATGGCAACATCAGGAAAACCTAAGAACATTTCCAAGGAAACTCTTTAAATGTTAACTAAATTTTAGTTGAAATAACAAGAAAACCATTGTAATTGGCAATTTTTTGTTGAGTCACTCCAACCATTCTCTCTATTTTAACTAAAATAGTGTGAAAATTCATGCAATTTTGTTTTTCAAAAACAAATTGTTTGCTTTATTTCAAATTATATATTAAAATAACAGGAGATAAAGTTTGATTAAGATTTCTTTTACTCTCTATATTTGGGTGGTTCAACTTTTTTAAAATAGCTAATATCATCATGGAAAGTGGTTTAAATTAATAAAATATCACATTATTGATCATTTTAGCTGAGAATAATAGATAGCTAATATGGTTGAAGATGCTTTAAGGCAATAACAGTTCAGTTCCATACCATTGGGGATCATAAGACATGAATGGCATCTGTGTAACGAACTGTCATGATCAACAGCACTACGGACACCAGCTCTGTAGCATATTTAACAGGGTTATCCGTATTTTTTATTGCTATAAGGCCACCAGCTGACAGTTGGGGGCCTCTCTTCATCTCTTGTTGTCCTCAAAAAATACACACCACATGATCATAAGATATTTATAGTTTATACATGGGAAGTGTAGTAGTTTTCTATCATTTATAAGCACTACAGATATAGGATGAATATGAGTACTAAAAGAAATAGAATAGCATAATTGCGGAAATGAAGTAATGGTAACTTATTGTTCATCTGCGAGAGTTTCTAATTAATTATGGTCAAAAAGGGATTGGAATCATATTCTATTCACGATTCCACGTTACGGTTTAAGGAGGGGTAATTAATTTAATTTCCGTAATATTTTTACGAATTGAAAAGGCTATTAAGCCCGCTCTTTTAGATCTTAAATTCTTGGACATTTTATTTATCCAATATCTCAATGATTATCAAATTAATGTGTAGGTAGGTGTTGGACTTATTAATTAATTACTATTATTCTTAAAAGCACTCTTGTTTAATTTGTTACAGCCACAAGATAAAAGGACCAAAAAAAGGGGCTTTTTATTTAATAAATTAAGACCGACATTTAAAAGTAAATTAGATTTGACAATTAAAGATTAATGAGTAGATTTAAAAGCCAAACCAGATTTACATTGTAGCTGGAAAACAACATTTAATAGTATTATCTTTTGGGCCAAAAATAAAATAAAATTTTGTATACATTCTATAAAAATGGCCGTGTTTGAACCCATACAATGGAAGGCATGTTAATAATTAATATGGAATGAAAAAGTATTGCTCATTGAAATTTTAGAATCCTATGAAGAAAGAAAAAAAAAAACAATAAAACAAACAAAAGTAGAAGATGAAGAAGAAGAAAGTTAGTTTAGAATGGATGGCGTGTGCCAATAGTGATATGATTTTGGGACTCTGTTGACAGAACCAACCAATAATTGGTTGTGTATTTAATGTGGAATGTTAATGGCGTTTTGAGGGGGTCCTCCACCAGTACCAAGAGTGTTATATCTTTTTGTTTTTGTTTTTTGAAAGTTAAATGCGTTCTTTCTTGGTGCAAGCTTTTCCTTTTCTTTCCTTCGTTCATTTTGAAAGATTTTTTTTTTTTTTTTTTTAATGATATATGCACTGATGTATAAATTAAATTGGCCGTGTCTAAATTAAGGGAATTAAACTATTTAATCAACTGTCTCTTGTTGGGTTGAGTAAAATTAAATATTTTGTGTTGGGTTGGCTCAAACAAGCTGCGGATTTGAATTGCTAATCCCAACTAAAGGAAAAAAATCTTTAATTTGACTATCTTATAACTGATATAGTGAGACAGATTAATGAGAGAGGTAAGAGAAAAAAAAAAGGTCAATGGGAAAAGTAAGAGAAAAAGAAATGATACTATTTCATTGATTTGTCTCATCACATCAGCTGTAAGACAGTTTTATGGAAGATTTTTTCAAATTAAAGGTAGGAATACATTAGAATACATATTTACTATTCAATAAATACAAATAAAAATAAATAACAATACACAATTTGGTTTTTAGGATTTTTTTTTTCCAGAACACATAATATAAGGTTAACTAAATTAACTTAAATTTGTGACAATTTCATGATTATCATCTATTTTAAATTCATTTACTGTTCTCTATTATTGGATTGCAAAAATGGTGAATAAATGAATGTTGACATCACAAATTTAGTCAAAAATTTAACTTACTATAGAATTTATTTAAATTTTTTTTATAGCTGACAAATTATAACACTTGTAATGTTGATATGTATGGTCAAACTATAGTGCAACCTTCTGTTAAGGATATTTGAGATCAATTCTCTTATCTTTTGCAATTTTTAAGCGTAGCTAATTAGAACATATTCAGGAGTTATGCACATGACTAAGATGAGCTATCATGAGCTTAGAAACTAATTTGTCCAGAATGTTATGTCACACAACTCTTGTATTTCTAGAAGTTGATTGTTCAAATTGTTTTACTCCATTGGTTGTCTTATTTATTACACCTGTACAAATTGTTATTCCACACAGCTGTCACATTTGTGACAATTATCTAAACAGACGGCTGTGTTTTGCTAAATTCTAGTTTGAAATTTATTAGATATTAATGACTTGTAATGCAATATTGTTGTATACATATAAGAGCTATTGTATTCATTTCATTGAATGAGAGAAACCATTATTTGGAGCTCCATTAATGACTTCCATGATTTTCTTCGTTATTTGTTTCACCTATGTTTGAGATTTCATTTAACACATTTAATTTTATTTAAGCTTTTATTTTCAACACACGTTCTTAAGGAAAAATTATAAGATTTTTAATAGTATCATTTCACCATTTTATAACAATACAAAATTAAAAATCATGTAATACCTTTACAAGTCGCACTCACGTGACATATATATATATATATATATATACACCTCATGAAGGGTATGTTTTATTCGGGGGCGGACCTACAAAAAGCCCATGCCCCACCTCAAATATTTAAAAAAAAAAAAAAATAGTAAATCATAGGGGCCCTCAAATATTTCAAAAAAAAAAAAATAGTATATCATATTTATTTATAAAATTAAAGATTTAATATATAGATTTTTTTTTCAAAAGAATTTATTGTATAATTTTGATTTTATAATTTTTCATATATATTAAAACTTTTGTTTTCCATTTTTGTTCATACAGTAATATATTTATATCTTTATTGATACAAATTAGTGAATTATTTATTTATTTTTGTTACATTATTACATTTTCTAATTATAATTTTTTCATTGTTTTTTTGTTTTGTAAGTTATAATATTCTCTAGGTTGGTTACCTTCTGATTTGTAAACTTTCCTCTTCCAAAATTTGTAGCATCAAAATTGTCAATGGATTAGGACGTTTCAATTATTTTTATCACTCATTTCTTTCTTTGTAATATATTATCGATTTTATTGTTTTATTGAGTTATTTTTTAAAAATATTATAATGATAATTTAACTATAATATTAACCAAGTTTATTGATTAGGTGTGTTGTTTCTATTTGATATAAATTTTTTTATTCAATAATTTTTTTTATAAAATCATTTATACTACACTACAATATTAGGTTTTTAAGATTATAATTATTGTTTGTAGTAAATATATAGTAATACCATGGAGTTTAAAGATGATATAATTTATTCAATTTCACTAGAGGTTTACATACACCTATCCCATAGTCTAAGTTTTTAGATACTTCACTTTCACATATCCATCATAGATGTTTGAGTCTTATCATGTACGTACATGACTATGAGCATGAGTGAGAAGTTTTTCTCCTTTAATGTAAGTCTCACAATGTTATGGAAGTTGATTTTCAATTTACATTTATAATGTTTAATTTGGATAAGTTTTGATAGATGTTATCAACTTATATATATATATATATATATGTATGTATATATATAGTTGGTACATTAATTAAAAGTATTTATATGTTATAGCTAAATCTTATTATTTTTGCATTATATTTTATTATAATGCCCCATCCTACATAAATTTCTGGATCAGTCACTGATTTTATTTTTAGGTATCGTAACAGAGGTGTATAGACTTGGGATTGGCACTGCTTCTGCTCATGTACAGATAAAAATTAAGGTCATCACTAGTATTCGTATTCAATAATGCATCATAATCATGGTTACGTCACAAACATAAAAATAGTTAAAAAAAAAAAAAAAAAAGAGGAAGTAATTTAAACCTAACACATTAAATATCATTTCCAGTGTCGGCGGAATGCTATACAAGTTGCATGCCTATGTTGATATTGCGCTTGAAACGTACTTAGTTAACATATTACATATGCATTGCATGTCACTGCACATACGTATGAATGCAGTCATCTAGTTAGAAAAGCCTTCCTTCCTGTTTTATGAATTAAGTTTTCATATTTATAATATCTTTTCTGTTTACTAGAATTGGTTTATTGGTGAATATTTTTACAATTCAAATTTAATTACAAAAAAAAAAAAACCCATCTTATTTGAATGGTAATCTAGCATTTATTTACCACAGTTCAATATGGTTTGATGGTAGAAAAAACTCATTTAGTCTTATAATAATGTCTCAGTTCAATTCATTTCCGTCACAAGTGGCATTAAAATGAAAATATAACATCTATTATATGGGTAGTTTTAACCTATGCTATAAGGGTAAAGGTTATAAGATCACAATTAGCTAGTGAATTAATGAATAAGAATGAATGGAGAAAAAAAGACAAAAGAAATAAATACATTCATTCATTGAACAATTATGACTTTTATTTCAATTTCCTAGGTAGAATTAGGGGTGGCAATCCGAGTTGACGGGTCGGGTTGGGCATGACACCAACACAATACGATAATTTTTGACACGACACGATAAATAAATGAGTTAAACTCATTCGACACGATAATAAACGGATCAACACGAAAACGACACGATTAACCCATTTATTAACGGGTAGTGTAGCAGACCCGTTTAATTGACTCGTTAAGCTGACACGTTTAATTGACCCGTTTATGAATTTAACCATATTTAATACATTTAAATTTTAATTCACATCTAATAAAAAATAACATTAAAATACTTAAATACAATCTAAAACCTAAAAATACAATCGTCCATATTTCAAAAAAAAAAAAAAAATATATATATATATAATCATCCACAAATACGATCCAAAACCTAAAAATACAATCATTCACAAATATAATCCAAAACCTAAAAATACAATCATCTACAAATATAATCCAAAACCTAAAAATACAATCATTCACAAATACAATCTGAAACCTAAAAATACAATCATCCACAAATACAATCCTAAATACAAATATACATCCAAAACATAAAAATACACACATCCACACAAATGATATAAAAACATAGATGCAAATATCGTCTTTAATATTAAAAAAAATAATATAAAAAATATATCCGCAAATATAGTTCTTCGTATTAAAAAACAACATCAACTATTGATTCCAATTGCATCCAACAACTACAACCTGCGAAAAAATAATAATTAAAAGTTAGCTAATTAGTAAATTATACATTTATACATGAAAAGATATTTTAACAAATATTTTATAAAAACCAATTAAATTTTACCACTATAAGGTAATTTGTGATGTGACAGATTCAATAGTGTGATTGTGTTAACAATTTCACTATCAACATTCATGTTCATCACAGCTTCAATAAGTTCATCCAATCTAAGATTTGGATTCTCTACAATAATGACAAATAAAAAAATTAAAAATATCCTATTATAAAATAAAAATAAAACTCATAATCATAAGACATATGCAAATTGCAATTAACATTTTTTAGTAAAAAATTACCTTTAACTCCATATACCCAATCTCAAGTGCAAACTATAGCCTCCACCACATGTGGTTTAAGTGAACTCCGCTATTGATTAAGGACTCGACCACCAACACTAAATGCCGATTCATCATAGATACTGGGATGCTTTAAACATCACGAGCCATCATTGCGAGTTCAGGAAATCGAATTGCACTGACTTTCCAAAAACTCAAAATATCAAAATCCTTCATATCTTGAAGCTTTGGTTCATCCAATTACAACTCCAATTGTGTCTTTCTTATGAAATCACTATTAGATGTATCTTTGTCAAATGATTCCCACTTCTATAAATATTTATTAATAAAAAACAATATTAATATTATGCAAATAATATATATATATGTATTTTTTAAACAAACGAAGTTAAATATATGAACAAACTAACAAATAGCAATTACCTTCATAAGACTAAAAGATGGCGGTGCATTAGTAGCTTGTGACGAAGAACTAGTGATCATGTTACGACCACCGCCATTATGAGTTGATGTCGAAGTAGATGTCGTTGAAGCATTTTTCACATGCTCATCAAACAACAAATACAACTTACTTCGAACATTTTCAAATTCAAATGAACCCTCCCTATATAATTTTCTATAAGCAAAATTAACAAATTTTATCTTATATCGAGGATCCAAAATCAATGCTATGGCCATGATCGTAGAAAAATCACCCCAATATTTATTAAATTTAGTGTACATTTGAGTGGCCATATTTTTAAAAAACAAATAATTGCTTTCCAAGTTTTGCTTTAATAGCACATAAACTTCTAACACCTGGGGAAAATATAAATTTGAAATTGGATACTTCGTTCCCGAAAAAATGCAAATGACTTGATAAAATATTTTCAAAAATAAGGTAAGTTTCTCAACATTTTCCCATTCACTTGGAGAAGAACAATGCTTGAAGTTACTATCACTCAACTCTAATGAACATAAAGCACGACGATAATTAATAGCACTTTCAAGCATAAGATAAGTTGAATCCCGTCTAGTTAGAACATCTTGCCTTAGACCAATCTTACAATTAAGACAAACTTACTTCAGGCATTCTAAAAATTTTTGTTTTCTCACTTGCGACCCTCTCACATATTTCACACACTCACGAATTTTATGGATCATCTCATCTATTTCTTTCAAACCATCTTAAACAATCAAATTAAGAATTTGAGCACAACAACGAATATGTAAAAAATCACCATGACATAAAAGTGCCCCTTTGATGTTCAATTGATTTTTCGAAATATCAACAAAGGTTTTATTAGATGAAGCATTGTCCAAAGTAATTGAAAATATCCTATTCTGAATTCTCCACTCACATAACAATTTATTAATCTTATGAGCTAAGGAAACTCCATCATGTGGTGGTGCCATGAAAGAAAAATTCAACACTTTCTTTTGTAACACTCAATCTTTATCAAGAAAATGTGATGTGAGACATAAATAACCATCAATAGCTATAGATGTCCACAAATCACATGTTAAACTAATTATACCAGGGGATTCTTCTAGCATACTCCTAACCTTTTGTTTTTCACTGGCATACATCTTCAACACATCCGCCTTTGCAGTATTCCTAGAAACTAAAGTTAAATCCTTATCCAAATATTCATAACTTTTCCTAATCCACGTCCATTCCACAAATTGAAAAGACAAATCATGACATACAATGACAGTAGATATCATACCTCGAAATACTTCAAGATCTTTAGACTTAGTAAGTGTTGTAACATCTCCACCAAATTTGTTAATAAACATTTGACTTATATCATAGTTTTTTCTCATCGGACAAGTTAATTCCATGTGATGTTTCATGTTGCTGGTACCATAATTGCTTTCACAAATATAAATCTTGTTGCATAGCTTACACTTACTCCTTAGCTTTCCATCTTTACTTCGTGGTAGCTTCACAAATATAGTCCACACTTTTGATCTAAGCTTTCTTTTGCAGGTAGGCTTTCTCAGCATGACGTTCTTCCTTTTTCCCATATCGTTGGCCTCTACTTTGACAGAATCATCTCATTCCTTATCGAAATCCTCTTCCATACTATTGGTTTCTCAATCGTCGATATTGACATCATTAGAATCCATAAATTTAACCTATACATGAAAAGTAATCAATAATAAACAAAATTAATAAAATAGGTCAGTTGTTATGCATTTCTGACAAGTTATTAGAGATTTAGAATTTTAGATCAACCAATGAACAAAAAACAGTTTCTTACATCAAAATAACTTAGCTTAGTAATAAAGTTTTCATTAGCTTGTTCAAATACAATCCATTCTGACTCAAAATTAAAGTAAACGCATTATTTTACAATAGAATTAGATTGTTTCCAAATAACCTCAATAGTGAAATAATAATCCACAACTCAAGTACTCAACTATCTAAATTCCCAAAAAAAAAAAAAAAATAGAAATGCATCTAAGATCTAACATATCTAAATTTCCAAAAAAACATTTTTTTTAAAAGAAACATGGAAACACATCTAAGATCTAACATAATACATACCCAAAAGAGTTATTGAAAAGTCAAAGAGCAAACTCTTACTATGGGTGTGTGGCTGCTGTAGGATGGATAGAAAACTGTTGATGATGATGTGAAGATCGTCGTCAAACAGAAGACGTGACATGATGAAGACGAGACACGGTGTAGCGGCACTAGATCTACGAAGACAATGTGGCGCGGAGAGAAGAAGCTGCACGATAGAGATGACGCGACGCAGCGACAGTAGGTATGAGGACACGACGCCACGAGGTGAGAAGAAGTTGCACGGAGGAGATGACATACTATAGTAGATGTTGCGCGAGGAGAAGATGCTGGACGGTGGAGATGACACAGCACGAAGGCAGCAGGTTTGGGGAGACAACGCGGCAGGGCGAGAAGAAGCTACGCGGAGGGGATGACAGTAGCAGTGCTGCACAACAGTAGTAGATGTGTTACGAGAAGATGACGCTGCACGGGAGAAGATGTTGGATAGCGAAGGTGAAACGGCGCGACGGCAGATCAGCGTGTGTGGACTGTGGACCGTGGTGCGGCTGCTGCTCAGGCTTGGGTGGTCGGCTGCGAGAAATCAGAAAATAGAAATGAAAATGAAATGGTAGGGTTTTGATTTTCAAAGGATATATATACTATCAGTAAAATTACATAAACAACCTTCTAATGTAAAATTATCATTTTACCCTTTGTTAACGGGTCAACCTGTAACACGATTAAAAGAACACGAACCCGACATAATTATTAAACGGGTTAGACGGGTTGACCTGTTAATTTATCCAATCCGTTAATACTCAACCTTAACCTATAATATTCATGTGGACTTATCGTGTCGGGTTCCAAATTAGGTCTGTTTTCATTTCAGTTTTTTCTTTTTTCAATTTTTTTTTTGTTTCATTTTCAGTTTTTGGTTTCATCTCTCCTTTGAACCATTCCATTGTTCTGGCTCGGAAGGTAGAATCCTTTTTCCTCTTGAATCGTGCTATAGAATGGTATGGAAAATGCGGGAATTTGAATGACGCAAGGGGGCTGTTCGATGAAATGCCTCAGAGGGATGGTGGGTCCTGGAACATGTTGGGAGTGGTTCGCTTCTGGTTAGGATGGAAAGCTGTGTTCACTGTCCCTCTCTTTTTGATTTTTGATGAAATGCCATGTTTGGAATGTTGCTTAATCTGATTAAAATGCTTCAATTTTCTGTAGAGTTAATTGCTTAAACCTGGTGAAGTGAATTGCTTCTTGGTGTTTAACATTGAGAAATTGGTGTTGATCATTAAAATATTTAATACATATTTTATGTAAGTTCACCAATGGGGGGCTAGCAGCTTAGCACCCTGTAAGATGATTGAATTTTGATAAACCTTAATTTATAATTACCGACAAGGCAACAACTGGCCCTGGCCAATAGCTAATAATAATAATTATTATTATTTTATAGTTTATACATGGAATACTAAAGGGAATTTTTTAGTTTGTTTGAGACTGGTTACAGTGTTACACAAAGGATGCCGCTTCATGTTGCCTGTATCTATTACAGATGTCAAATCATTTTTAGTTCAGGAAATTTAATCATCTAACCCTGTTTCTTAAGAAAAAAATATATTTTATTGTTGATTCTCTAGTTATGTAGCTGCGTCGTTGGATCACTTGTGTTAGACCTTTATTAATTAGTCTATGCAGCTAGTATTTTCAAGTTCATTATCAAAGTTAGCTTGCTCAACTGCATATTTTTGCTTTTAGTTTAAGGTTTAAGCTATATAGTGACTTGATTAAGATCATTTTATCAGGTCAACTGATCTAGTAATAATTGATATGGAAAGAAAGTTTAAGTCCAGGCTTGAGTTTTGGATTGGTTATTCAATTTTTCAATTTAATTCGTGAAAAATGTATTGTAGCCACAAAGGTTTCAAAAGTGAAGCAGTCTTTTGAGTTTTATAAAAGTACTTACCCTTTATAAAACTGCCATCTGTCATTCATTGTAACTGACCATCTGTTAACTAAAACTAACTAGCACTACTAACTATCCTAGCTGTAACTTATACTAGCAACTTATATACAAAAGCATAAATACATAGCTTTTCATCCCCGCCTCAAGTTGGAGCAGAATCCTTTGAAAGATAAGAAATCCATTGTAACTTAGACTGTGGGTGCTATGCTTCGATACTCTGCCTCTGCTGAAGAACGAGAAACATTATTTTGTTTCTTTGTTTTCCAGGAAACCAAAGCAGATCCAAGGAAGACACAATAACCTGTTAAAGATCTTCTGGTTTTAAGACATGAGGCCCAATCAGCATCACAATATGCCTGCATCTGCAAGTCATTATACGAAGGATAAAATAACCCTTATGAAGGACACCCCTTTAGATGCCTAAGAACATGAATAGCTGCATCCCAGTGTACTTGAGAAGGACTGTTAACATACCGACTGAATTGCTGCACAGAGTATGTAATGTCAGGCCTAGTGAATCCTAGATAGAGTAACTTTCCAACCAGTCTCCTGTACCTATCTGGATCAGCTAACAAAGGTCCTGCATTGATAGGAAATTAATTAATACCCTTTTGGAAGTGGAGTGGTTGTTGGTTTAGCTCCCAACAGACCCACATCCTTAAGAATATCTAACATCTTTGATTGACATATGTACCATTAGAAGATCTTGCAATCTCAAGACCAAGGAAAAACTTAGTGTAACCAAGGTCTTTAATGGTAAGTTGAGAATGCAAAATCCTTTTTACAGCAATAATTTCTTCCTCACTAGTTCCTGTGATAAGGACACCATCCATATACACTATCAAAGCAAGAAAGGTAGAGTGTGATTGTTTAACAAATAAACAACTATCATGAGCAGATTGATGAAAGCCATATTTGTGCAATTGCAAAGTAAACTCATGATTCCACTGGCTAGATGCTTGTTTCAACCCATAAAGAGACCTTTTAAGCTTACATATCTCTCCCTTTTTTGCTTTAATGTAAACTTCTGGAGGGTGCATATACACCTCCTCATCCAAATAGCCATGTAAGAATGCATTATTTATATCCAATTGATGGATTGGCCAAGATCGAGCTGCTGCTACTGCTGAAAAGACTCTTACCATCACTAGTTTTGCCACTGGTGAAAAACTATCAAAATAATCAACACCCTACACTTGATTGTACCCCTTTGCAACGAGTCTAGCCTTATACCTATCTAGACTACCATCTGGTTTCAATTTAACCTTGTAAACCCATTTGGACCCTATGGCTTTCTTCCCTGCAGGCAGAACTGTTAACTCCCAAGTTTTATTAGATTCCAAAGCTTCAAGCTCCTTGTTCATTGCATTTACCCATTCTTTGCAAATTACTAGCTTGACTATATGAATTTGGTTCTTGGATACTTGACACATTAGCTAGAAATTCTATATATGCAGGTGAAAAAACTGTAGATGCATGATATGGAAAGGTATTTGGTGTATAATGACAGGATTGTGAGGTACTTTTGATGGAGAATTTACTGTTAGTTGGTATAAATGTGGGCTATATTGCATTGGAGACAAAATCTTTCAACCAACAAGGTTTATACCTAACTTTAGTACTTTGTCTTAGGGGTTGGTTTTGAGTATGATTTGTAGTTGAAGGATCTAAAGTATAGGAACAGAATCTGTCATTTGAGGTACTGAAGCATCATGTGAGTCAGGCGTTCCAGTAGTTGGAAAAGCTTCAAAAATATCTTCATTAATTGATACAGTAGGTAGAGGTACTGTAGAAGATGTAGGATGTATAGTTTTAAAAGGAAAATTAGTTTCATGGAAAACCACATCCCTTGAAGTATAAATGGTTTGAGATATCAAATTATAAACCTTATAAGCCCTTTGATCAATCACATATCCAACAAAACTGCATTTGAAAGCTCTAGGATCAAATTTATCTTTATGAAGTTATGTATTTGTAACATAACAAAGACAGCCAAATGTTTTAAGGAATTCATAGTTAGGTTGCTTTCCAAAAAGAACTTCATAAGGGCTTTTTCATTGAAGTACTGAACTTGAAAGCCTATTAAGAATATAGGTTGCAGCCAAAAGTGACTCACCCCAAAACTTTTTTGGTAAATTTGATTGAAACAGAAGAGATCTTGTAATTTGCAACAAATGCTTGTGTTTTCTTTCCACCATACTATTCTGCTGTGGTGTACAAACACAAGACCTTTGATGCAAAATGCCTAGTTGAGAAAATAGTTGTTGGCATTCATAGTTAATAAACTCAGTTCCATTGTCACTTCTAGCTTGTTTAACATTTATTCCAAATTGATTATGAACCATTTTGAAAAAGTTGTTTAAAGTTTGAGCAACTTGATGTCTGTTTGCTAATTGAAAAATCCATGTAGTTCTACTAAATTCATCCACAACAGTAAGCATATAATGTGCTTTTGTAAAGGATTTTTGTTTATATGGTCCCGAAGATCCATATGTATTAAATCAAAAACTTGTTTTGTATAAATTTGGCTTTTTTGAAATGGTAATCGCTGTTGGTTGGATATGGGACATACATCACAAGGACTACAAGAATTCATAATATCAAAATCTAAGAAAGACAAATGACTCAAAACAGTGGGTGAGGCATGTCGGTGCCTTTGATGCCACAAATATTGCAAGGAGCTAAAACTTTATTTATGTAACAATTGTCTTTACAAGCAAAACTCTTAGAAACACTAGGTACATTATTTATTTGTGTAGAATGCACTACTTGTGCTTTGTAAGACTCTAATGTTTCATTTGAAAAACTAAATTTGTCCAACACATACAAGTTCCCTAACATCTTACCAACTGCCAATGTCTTCTCAGTCATCAGGTCCTGTAAAACACAACATGTTGGATAAATGAAATTTATTTGAGCTGTTTTTGAGAGTTGGTTAATTGACAAGAGGTTAAATTTGAAGCTAGGTACATGTAGAGCACGAGTATCACTTTAGGGTATAAAATGACATTGCCAATATGATGAACCATTTTAATGGTTCCATCTAGCAAGTAAACAGGTTTCTGGTGTGTTAAAACAATTGGTTTTTTTAATCCATTTCAGATTACAACACATGATTTGAAGCACCTATGTCCATTATCCAAGATCCTGGGTCTAGATAGTCTAGTGTATGGAAAGAATAGTTAATAATTGTACCTGTATGATCTCCAATGTATGCAAAATTAACATGGTTGTTTGTTTCAACAACTTTTCCCTTCATGAATTTTGCAAGCTTCTGCTGTATCATAGCTGCCATAGCTGCAGTCCATTCAGGCCCTTTAGCACTCATTGATTCATACTCACTACCCAAAGGTGTCTCAGCTAGATTGACTCTTTCTTTGTTCTGCAGCTTGCCCTTTTGTTCTTTGAACTCTTTGTATCAATCAGGATAGCCATGTAATTTGAAGCAAGTCTCATTTACATGACCATCAACATTACAAAAATCACAATGCATTTCATTCTTCCTCACAGCATCCTTCTTCTTGTATCCCTCTTTATTCACTCCTTTCTTCTTAAAGTTCTGTCCCTTAGCAAGCATAACGGTACTTTCTACATTCTCAGCAAATCTAACATGTACTTGCCTTTGTTTTTCAAGTCTTAAGATCATAAAGTAAGCCTTATTTACACTCAGCAAAAGGTCCATTAATAACACCTAATTTCTAATGTGATCATAACCATCATTCAACCCCATCAAAAACTGCATCAAGTGATTAGAATTGGTGATCTCAACTACTGATTTAACTGCTCCACATGAACATTGTGGAATAGGCATCAAGCGTGCCAGTTTATCCCATAGCTTCTTTTGTTTCGTGTAGTATTGCACAACTGATATATTCCCTTGAGAGATTGAACTTATTTCTCTCTGTAATTGATTAAGCAATGGTCTATTACACTCACCAAATCTCTCTTCTAACTCAGTCCATAATTCCTTAGTAGACGTCACATATAAGAAAGCCTTTACAATCTCTTTTGAAATTGAATTCAGAATCCAAGAAGTCACCATACAATCTACCCTATTCTATTGATCGAAATTCGGTGACTCCTTATCTGGTTTCTCACACTTTCCATTCACAAACCCTAACTTTGCGTTGGCCCCTAAAGCTATTCTCATAGATCTACTCCAAGAAAGGTAATTATTGCCTGTTAATGGTGTCGAAACCAATTGCATTCCTGAATGGTCTGAGGTCTGCAAGTACAAAGGATCACCACTGTTGAAGGACCTTGCCTCTACTGTATCTTCTCCATCATTTCCTCAATTCGAACTAGAGACTGAGTTTCTCATATTGCCTGGCATGATCTTAGTCCAGCAAGCAAGAAATCACCAAGAATTGGCTTTAAGAAAATCTATTAAAAGTATCTTAGCCTCAGTCAAATTTACCTGTACTGATACCGTGAACAATATTAAAAACAATAACAAGAACATTTGGAAGAAAGCAATTTCTTCATATGTCTTTATATACAAGCCAGAAAAAAATAGTTGACTACTCGAACTACTTACCCTCTATAAAACTGCCACCTGTCATTCATTGTAACTAACCATCTGTTAACTAAAACTAACTAAGCAGTGCTCACTATCTTAGCCGTTAACTTATACTAACAGCTTATATACAAGAGCATAAATACAAGGCTTTTCACTAATGCTCCTCTATGATGCAAATGAGACTAATTATTTGTGAAGCTTTATAATTAAATGCCTTGTGTCAGATATTCTAATGTAGCTACTGCTTTATTTTTATTTTTAATTTTTTTATTATCTGTTTATTTAAATTAAGAGAATTTGGCGAGATTCCTTTCTAAAAGCAGGTTGCAAATTTTCAAAAGAGAACAAAAGCCATTATTTTTTATCCCACTAAATGCAAATTATTACCCACCATCTCTCTCACGATTTCACCGTTCGACCAGGAAGGTATTGTTCTGGTACTTCTCTTATTTTATTATAATTTTTTCTAAGAACTGATTGGCTTTGTGCAGTTATTGTATTTTTGTTTTTTTTTTAGATATGCAGTTATTGTATTTTGATCATGAAGGGAATGGTGGATTGAGCTTTGCACTTCAGGTATAAAGCAATTTCAATAACGAGTTGAACTGGACATCTTAATTCATAACTTACAAACTTCTGAATTCAAAACTTCATGCTTGTGTTGAATTGCACATTTCTAAACGTTTGCTAAAGAATGGGTACATACTTAGTGACATGTTCTTTTGCAGGAGTTGTGGTCGAGTGAAGTTGCTCTGTTGCAATGGAGGGAGATGGAAGAATGATGAGTGAAATAGTTATCCAAGTTGATTTGATGTAGTGAAGCAACTGCCAAGCTTGTTTGAGTCTTGGGGTTAATTCTATCCTCTTGTTATCATTTTAAAAGAACAATAGTTTTGGAAATTTCAATTGAAGTTTCCTAGTAGGAATGGAGATTGTAACATCTTTTCCACTTATTAGAATACATTATTTTTTTTGTAATAAAATGATATTTTATTGTGAGTCTATGATATCAGTATCTAAGTCATACCATCTAAGGGTGATAATATAGATCACAACACAATGGGTCGATACAAATTCATGAAAAATAAATGAGTATGGTTTTCAGTTTAATGAATTTATGTCATAATTGTGTCAACCCGCTTAACTCGTTTATTAAACGAATTGAATTGAGTTTGCTTAAATGAATCGTGGGTTGACACAATTAAATTAGGGGTTAAATTGTAATATTGACATATTATAGGGGTTATTATATAATTATGCATTTATATATGTATAAACATTTGACAAACCCTAAACCTAACCCTTTTCAAATTTATTTTCATATCATTTTAACATTTTTTGGCAGCTTTTCTCCTATGCCTACACCACACCTCGACAGATCAGTCATTAGATCAGTGCCACCATCAAATCCACCTCTTTTCCCACACCCACACGGTCACACTACCAAATCCACTCCTTTCTTCTTTACGGTCACCATTCTTCTCCCTTGCGGTCATCGTCTCATCGTTACTTCTCCCTTTCTCCCTCATGGTCGGCATCCCTCCTCATTTTCTCCTTCACGGTCGCAGTCCCTCATCATTTTTTCCTTCACGATCCCGTTCCTCCTCCCCTTCTCCCTCACTGCCAACCATTTTTCATGGCTCCACGGCTCCACTCCACCACTAGATCCACCATCTCTACCACCAGATTAGGTTGGATCAGCAGCCAACGTCGTCACAAATTGACCTTCGTCTCCCAAAACAGTCTTCAGACTCTTGACTAGCTTTGGGTATCCTTTTTTTATTCTTGTTTTCATTTTTTTTTTTTTTTGTTTTCTTTGGTTTTTTTGTGTAATATAATTGTTGAAAGAGAGTTTTAATATGTTCTAGCTCTTTTTCACTTATTGGAAGGCTCAACTCCAAATTCTTTCACTTAGTGATAAATTCTCTTAATTATACTTCTAAACTTTAAGATTGTAATATAAATATCTAATGTTGTTTTCTTGTGATTTTTGTGCAACTTGGACGTCCCCTTGGAATCAAAGAGGGAAGAATTTAAGTTACAAAGTTTTATGTTGGAGAATGATAATGCTATGTAATTTTAATTTCTATGGGTTTGCATTGAGTTTTATCATAATTTTATTTTGTTGTGGTTTTTAAATGTGGATGATATTGAATTTCATGTAGTTGATTTAATGTGTTGGGTTTTATGTGTTGAATTAGTTGTTTAGTTGTGAATTATTTATTATATTTGTGTTTAAAATATTCTTTAGGTTAAATGAGTTAAACAAATTAAATGGGTTAAACGAATTAACGGGTTGATGGGCGAATGGGTTTGAATTTATATAATTCAAGTAATAAACGAATTAATTGTGTCATGTCGTATCGTGTCAATTTGTTTATAAACGAATTGGCATCGAATTCAAAAATATTGAACCGCTTCTTAAACGAATTCATGTCAAATTGGTCGAATTCATAAACGAATTGAATTGAATTCAACTTGACTCGACATATCAACCCATTTTGCCAACCCTAATACTATCTATGATTTCAATTAATTGAATGATATACTTACATAATTTAACAAAAATAACATTTATTAATATGTAAACAAAATTATTAATATGGCAATGTGCATGTAATTATTAAGAATTATTAATAAAAAATTTATTAATAATTTTGTTTTTAATAATTGCGGTAACGTGCATGTAATGTTGCATTTAACATCTATGTCAGCGTACATCTAATACTTATCACAACGTGCAGTGCGCATTGCCATAATGTCTAAGGCAACGTGTGCTACATGTTGTTAAAGCATTTCAGCACTATGGCAATATGCCCTTCAGCAATGTGTACCCACATATTGTGAAAAGCTATGACAACATATTTTGCATGTTGCCTTAGGCCTAATTTCTTGTAGTTATAATCCGTAATTTTATAATGTAATTAGTTCCAGTATATCAATACCCAAGTGTATTGTAGACTATATATATATATATATATACATATATACACAAGAATTTTTGTTGTTGGTGGGAAATGCAAGAAATTCAAAATTCTATTCCTCCATCGAGTTATTCTCTACAATGAGGATTGCTCATGGTTGATGACTTTTCTACAATGGGCATTGCCTGTTATAGAAAATATAAGTAGGAAACAAAAATTTTAAAATAAGTTGGCCTCCAATCATTTTTAATAACGAGCTTTTAAAAACCCACTATAAATAATGTTTTTTCTACAATGTGTATTACTTGTAATAAAAATTATCGTTTCTTAAAAGGCCACAGTAAATAATGATTTTCTAATCTATTCTCATTGTAAATGATTCTGTAATAAAAACTAAATTTTTTTGTAGTGCAAGGCAGCCATCTTGTAGCATTGCCCATCTTAAGTTTTTTTTCCTAGTGTTTAGGGCATTGCGAGGCGGCTACCTTGCAGCAGTCCCTATCTTAAGTGTTTTTTCCTAGTGTTTAGGCCATTTAAGAAATTAAGAATAAATATTGAAAAGACTTGTTCATTGTGCAGTACCAATTTTTTTGCGGAAGTATTGTAACACAGAAAAAATTAGTAATTTATAACATATTTAAAGAAAGAATGTTGCAACACATTTAATACTACATGTTATAACATATGACTAAAAAATAAAAACAGTACAATAAAAAAAATAGCACAAACACGTTCTTAACATGTTTTGGTTTTACCCTACACCCATGAGGCCACGCCTAGAGATATCAACTCATTAATGAACAAACAAGAATACACCTTATACTTGACTCATACAAACCAAGACTCTCTCTTAGTGTTGATGCAAGTCCAAGTTCATCAATGAGGTTGCGGCAAGCTTCCTTTGTCTTCCATGGTTACCAACTCCTTGAACTCCCTTCAACAGCTGCAAACCTGTCTTCTGCCAAAAGCCATTCAGTTCTTTCTCCTAAAAAATACTTGTTGCTCGAACTCCTTTCAAGACTTAAGCTATCTCGTCCCGAGGATGAAATGTTCTTCCTCCCGAAGAACTTATGCTTCTTGAAATCTCTTCAAGGATTGTGAACCAATCTTCTCTCGAAGACCTAATGTCTTGTCATCCCAACAAGCATCTAAACATAAGCAAAAATCTAGTTGGCTCACTTCCTAAGTTTAGAAATAAAAACAACTTAGAGAACAAACTCTCTAAGAATTACAAGCAAACTTTCAATATTACACGTTAACTCTCAATGGCTTGCCTGCCTATTTTACACGCCCAAGTTCTCTATTTATAATAGTTAGGTGTAGCTTAAAATCTGTAAAGATAAAAATAGAATTATCAGCTGAAAAAATCAAATAATTATCAAAAGATAAATATCACAATAAAATAAAATAAAATAAACTAAAAAATAGGATAAGCAAAGAGCACATCATTTTGATTTTCTTATCCAAACTTGGTCAAAAACCTATCGAGTTACATTTTGTTTTTGCACATCAGCTGATAAACTTTAAGCCCTACAAAAATACCTAGAGATATATATTTATATAAAAATTTTCTAAAGATAAATTCCAAGAAATATAAAGAGAAAATTACCTTTGATCTTTAGAAACTTAATTACACATTTATCTTGACACAAGATAACATGAAAAATAATCAGATGAAACTTAAGAAAGATAAATCACGAGAATCAAGTCAATCAAGTCACTACTTGATAAATACTCTGAGTTTTGCATTGAGCACTGTTAACAAAAAGTGTTGTAACACAAATTGTGCTATGATGTTGCGATACTTTTTCAGGTCTGGTGTTACAATATCTTAGTAGTCCATGAATTATGCTACTCACAGTATGCTACCTTAAATAAGATGGCAATATTCTATGCACAACAAGTTGTACATCAACAAATATTAATGACCTTCGAAGACATGGGTCAATTAAAATTGAGCCTGAAACAAATATTTGGAAAACTTAAATCAAAAGTCAGGACGGCATGAACTTGTTGCTAAGTTCATTGTTTATTTATTAATTACTTTCAAATATAATTAACTACAAGCATTTTTTTTTAGGTAAACTTCAATTTAGTCCTTATATTTCTATGTTTAAAACTTGTTTTGGTATGTTTACATTTTTCATTTTCATGGTCCCTAAGTTTTACACATCGATTTGGCCTCTGCTATCAATCAAACATTAGCCCCTTCTAACAGAATGCTTGTTATTTTCATCATTTCAGTATGTTACTTTAATTTTAACTAAAATAAGATTAAAAAAAATTAAAAAAACAAATGGATCTCTATCATCCATCTCAAAGATAGATGGTTGAGATAAAAATAATTAAAATAAAATTAAAAAACACAAAATAGATAAAAAGTAAAAATACAAAAAGAAGATGGATCTTCATCGACTATCTCAAAGATATATGATAGAGTTCAAAATTAATTAACCAAAGTTTAAAAAGATAATTAACAAAATATTGATCTGGTTCCGAGTTAGAACAAGATCTTTGTTAGCCATTTATATAGAATTGATGGATAATGTTGATTTGTTCCAACTTGGCACCAGATCGATGATCTAGTTCTAACCAAATCAATGGACAATTTAGTTTCAAACCAAGTTAATGGTCATATGGAAACCAAATCGAAGGTTGATCTAGTTCAAACTTGATTGCCTTAATTTGGTATTGATCAATGGTCAGCGATGGAGATCACAGTCCATGGAGACCAATGGATCTCCATTTGGAGATGATTTTTTTTTTTTCATTTTTAATTTTTCTCCCCTTTTTTAGTTTTTCTCTTTTAATTTTTTCCTTTTTAATTAAAAAAAAGTTTTGATTTATTATATACATATATATTTTGATTTATAAAATAGTGATGTATCAATTTATTATTGGTCTTAAATTGGTTAATTTTATTCTTAAAATTTTGCATGATATATATTGATATGTTAAGGGTTAAATTGTTAAATTTTAGAGATTAAAGGGTAAAATAGCAATTTCAAGATGTTCTGCTAATAAGGGTAAAATAATCTTTTGCATTTTCCATCACAATCCACTATTAAAATTCTAGTCAAAGATACCAAATTGATGAGTCTATGAAAACTAAGGCACCATAAAGCCAAACATGGAAATGAACTTAAAAAATTATAAATTATGAAAATATATTAGAAGGAAAAATAGTAATTTTAGGACTAAAATGAAGTTTATCATTTTTTAATTATTTTTTTAGCAACAAAATATTGTGTCTAGATGATCTATAGAGTGGGATTGAATTCTTTGCTAAGCTAAGATGATTATCTGGCAATTTTAGTTCACTGGATTAGCTTAGAAAATGTGAACTATACACTAAGGTCTCGTTTGGCGCATGAGATAAGATTGAATTATTTATATGGGATTGGTTTGGATTGAATAGGATGAGATTGGATGGGATAGGATTGAATGTTGTCCCATGTTTGGTCAGATATAGAATAAGATTAAAAATAGTAGGTATAAACTTGTGTTTTAAGTAAATTTTTCGAGTACTTTATCAAAATTTTCCAACAAAACCTTCTCTCCTTCACCACCATCACCCTCCTCCCTTTCTCATTACCCT
Source organism: Nephelium lappaceum (assembly GCA_021234005.1). Classification (NCBI taxonomy): domain Eukaryota; kingdom Viridiplantae; phylum Streptophyta; class Magnoliopsida; order Sapindales; family Sapindaceae; genus Nephelium; species Nephelium lappaceum. Next base: position 18,218,079 of record CM038006.1, read on the forward strand.
CCACCCTCCACTTTTATTTCCTTGTTCGAGTTAGGTTCTGATGTAGAGATGAGATTCGAAGCTTCTTAGAAAGCCTGAGAGCATAGATGGTGTGCTAGAAGAGCTCGGTGGTGTGGTGGAGGTTGGAGAGCTGTCGGGTTTTGGGTTTGATGGATTTGTAAGGGTGAGAGATTTTGGATTGAATACAACCGATGTAAGATTGGAGAGAGGAGATGGTGGAAAGAATAGTGGAGAAGGGATGGTCAGCATCGTTGAGGGAGGAGAGCTAGTTGAGCAGGTCGGTGTGGCCAGAGACCATGTCGAAGTGGAGTTGGTTCTTGAGGAGACGGATGGCGTGGTGGAGAGAGATAAGAACCAGGTGAAGAGAGAGATAGGATATTTTTAACCCACAAATTCAATGGGCTTCATTTATCCCGAACTAGTGGGATAATATTGGGAGTGAATAATTTATTGAAGAGTGATTTGGTTGGACCAAACATGGGTTTGGATAAATTTTTATCCAAACCCAGTCCCAACCTGCGAAACAAATGGTCTCTAATGCTGGCAACTATTCCAATTACAAATCACGGATTTTAATTTGGTTGGTTACTCATGCATGTTGGTTCTCCAACTACACTTTTCTTTCTTTCTTTTTTTTTTTTTTTTTTGGAAATAAAATAAGCTAGAGTTAATTAGTAAACACTTTATTTAAAGTGGTTTTATAGGCCAGAGTCACCGTTGTTGATGTAGATTCGATTTGGGTCAAGAGTAGAGCCCATCAACAAGGTCGAAATCGCTATACCGTGACCTTTACCAATAGGCTTTAGCTTCAGTTATGTTTGAACCACTAGAGATTTTCACCATGATTAAATTTGAGCTTTTATGGCATCCCATCACCTACTTTTTAGAGTTTTGTATATATATGAATTGAGTATTATTTTACAGACTTCAACTTTTCAAATTATAAATCACCAAGTCTTTTAATGGAATTACATTTGGATTTTAGCTAGAGGAATATTAACTTAAGATAGAAGTTACAGTCCAATATGCATATATAATTAACTTGTCACTTTAGTGTGGCAAAAGGATAAATTCTACCAAGTCAAGCTCTCAAGAATCCCCTATTAAATAAAGGGTTGGGAAGTATAAAATAAAATTAATGACGAATGCAATTATTAAATTATATTTAAACTAAAAATAACAAAGAAAAAAGAAAGGAAATAATTACAATATTCTTGCATAGAGAGATGAACTTGAAATGATCAAAGGTTGACTATTGTAGATAATATATAAAACATAATACAAACTGATCAGCACTTATTCAACATTTACATTGGCTTTAATCAATTCCTAGAACCAAATGTTGAACAGAAAATGTCTCTTAGAAGGGGATACTCCAACCGACTGTATAAAGTGATTGGAATACTGACAAGAAAAGCAATTGACATTGCCATCCAATTCAGTCTTTCGTGATAAGGGTAATACAAGAAGATGGATGAGCTGAAAGCTACCATCATGCTTATGACGGAAATGAAGAGAGTCAAGAGTCCAAATATCAGCTTGAACGGCAATGAGATAAGAAAGTCTTGCTCCCTGTATCGTGATGTGAGGATAGACAGAAACATTAATATGGAGGTGCAAGAGGAGGTCAAGGTGGTTGCATCTGACATTACAAAAACCTTGAACATAGTCTTGTTGAGATGAATAGGTCTTCCTATATTGTCGTGGCTACCACCTGGAACAGTACTGAAGGCTGATGTGAAAAACACAGTAGCAATGAGCGTGACCACAAGCGCTACAAGTAGACAGGATTTGGCTATGCTCTTCATCCACTCTTCTCCGAGTTTCCTCAAACCTTCGTGATTCATGGTGAATAACTCTTTAGGTTTTAGGTCGTTCAAATTTTTCTTCTCTCTATAGGTGGGTTCGATGATTTTCTCGACTTCCTAAAAGTGTTGACAGACAACATTTTATAGAAAATCTCACAGTTTCAAACCTCAAATTCGAGAGAGCAGAGAAATGTGAAAATAAATTGAATTGTAAAGGAATTGATAAATTTTTTACTATAGCAAAGATGTCTGAATTTTTCTTCTCTCTCAAAGAAGGTTGCAAAGCATTAACATACAATATTTCATAAAAGATGATGTTCTACGTGGTTGGTTGTTGAACAAACAAAAGTTAAAAATAATCATATCTCAATCTTTAATCTATTATAATGTCATTGCATCATTAGATTAGGTTAGGTCACGCGAAAGATCAAATCATAAGAGGATCAAAATTCAAATTTTTTCAAATAGCTAGAAATCTTAAAGCTAAATGTGAGTTACGGGATCAGGGGACTTTTGCCCATGTTAATTATTATTTTTTTAAAAGAAAAAAAAAAAGGCTAAAATTACAGAGAGAATGATTGTATGCTTAAATAAAAGATAAACTATTTCAGGCTAGGGAGAAATGATGAGAAACCTTTACCTTAAACATTAGTAGTTCTCGTTGTAATTCTAGAGCTGCACCTGGAACAATACTGGCTGGAGGTGGATTTGGATATATTGCCGCTAGATGTAACATGTTATTACCATCATCATCTTCATAAGTTGTTAGTAACTTCATATCGAAGCCCATCTCATATATTAGATTGAATATATTGACATGACGATACAAAATGGCAATGTGAAATATGGTTCGGTTTTTTTTTATCCAACTGGTGAATTAGATCAGGATAAGAACGGACCAGCTCAGCTAAAAACTCAAAGTTCCCCAGTTTAGCTGCATCAAACAATGACTCTTTTAAGATTAGTTTTGCAACATTCTGGTCCTGTATTTGTGTTATTTTCTGCCTCAGACGCTTAACTAGTTGAAGAGCTTGAGTCATTGAGTTTGTATTACAATTGAACTTCAATTCAAGGACTGCAAGTAGAAGCAAGTTGTCATGTAAACAAGAAAAAATAGAAGCAACAACAATCGTGCAACTATCAATTATTTATTAATTTATTTTCTTTACTCTTAATTTGAACCTCAATTACAGTAGAATGTTTATTAATGAAAGAGTAAACCATGCGAAATAGCATCAAAGAACTGACTACATATTTTACTAGCACCGGATAACTAATTTTAGGTTTTTTAGCACCTATCTGAATGAAAAGAACCTAATACCCTCCTTTAAGAAAAAAGAAACAGTTACAAAATTTTTTGGTTTTTCTCTCTCTCTCTCTCTCCCATTTTCTATGGTCTCTCTCTCTCTTCTCACAGTTCTCTCTCGCGCTCCTCCATCTCTCTCTTTCTCCTTGTTGTGTCTCTTTCTCTCACTCTTTCATCTCTCTCTTTCTACCAATCGTGTCCTCCTCCATCGCCATTGACTAGCAACAACTTTCCTTTTTTTTTTGGTTGCGTTTGGTGTCTGATTCTGGGTTCGATTTGAACCTAGAAAAATGGTTCTGGGTTTGGGTTCGACGATTTTGATTTTATTTTATTTTATTAATTTTTTTTTAATGGCGTTGACAAAATCGAAGCTATTAGGGTTCGAATCACGTCCTTTGAGTCACGTTCAAAACTCACCTTTTGAATCGCGCTTTTTGAGGATGTGGTTTGAACTACACCTTCAAAAGGCTCTGTTCAAACCACACCCTTAAAAGTCCTGATTCAAATGGCGCTCTTTGAGGGCGCAGTTCAAAGGGTGTATTTTGAACTGTGACCTTTGAGCAAGAACCTCCTCTCCCATATTCTGTTATTATTATTATTATTATTATTATTTGCTATTATTTTTGTGTTTTGGATGTTGTTGATGGATGGTTGATCTTTTTGATGATGTTATTGTGGTAGAATGGATGGTTGAACAGTAAACAGGAGGGATGGTAGAGCTGGTGGTGGTCGTGGAGGATTAATTTTTTGAATGATAGATGGTGTTGCTTAGTGAACTGGTGGTGGTTATAAAAAAAAAGCAAAAAAAAAAAAAAAAAAAAAAAGAAAACCTGGTTAACAACTAGCATGCTAGAATCATTATAATTGAAAATATAACTTTAATTATTTTTACCTATTTCATATAAAATGTTTGAAAACAAGCGTATTTTAACATTTTAAAATCCAAAACAGTGAAATAAATAGTAACAAAGTTAAGATGATGGGAGGGTTTTTTAAAATTTTAAAACAAGGGTATTTTTGTCAATAAAAAAATTGAATTGTAAAAAAATGCTAGAAAATATTAATTTAGTTATTTGGCGCAAGTAAAATATGCCCTTAGTTATTTAGTGTTAAATAAAAAAACAAAAACCAAAATGAAATGAGATAATCCCAATTTTCCCCCCATAGTTTGATAAAATATCTAAAATCCCCCTTACTTTAAGAAATCGCTAATATCTGTAACACCCCTAATTTTATAAGCATGAATATTATTGTCATTATTATTATTATTAATTAATGAGATGAGAGATTAAATTGAAGATAAGTTTAATAATTATGATCAAAGTAAAATTTAGTTAAAAGCTAAGGGAGGAGACCGATATTTTCTCAGGACGTGACTGTCATTTTTGAAATTGATTGTGGAGGAAAATAGAAGTCACAAAGATTGAGTTGACTCACAAATCAAAATAGAAACCAAAGTCAGTCGCGTGAAGAAGAAAGAAAAAGAGGAGAAAAGAAAGAAGAAGAGAAAGAAGAAGAATAGAAGAAGAAGATGCTGCCGCGCGACGCCGGAGCAACACCGACCGACCAGAGACGCACCGCCGAAGCAAACGTAACCCGACCAGCCTTGTCGCCGACCCGAACCAGATCATTGACCGTGCGAATAGCCCCGATTGACGCGAAAGAAGATGCCGACAAGGTTCTCCACTGGTCCCGACACCGAGCTTGTTGATTCGGCTGTAAAACCCGATGCTAAACTCGATTGAAACGGAGTAGAATCGAGCTGAAACGAAGTGGAAACCAGCTCCTCCACGCGTGCAGAACGGCGACAGACCGGTGGTGAAATCAATGGCCAATCACGGCGGAACCGAGTGAGAAAGAGATAGAGGAAGAGAGGAGAAGAAAGAGGAAGAAAAATAACCCGAAATCAGTCCAGATCTGTCACCAAAATCAGTCCAAAACCACTCCAAAACTAGTTCAAAACGACGTTAACGCGAAAAGAAATAGGGGTCAGTTGTTTGAGTTTGAGATTAATGATTTTGTTGGTGATTAAACTGGTTCGAGATGGATTTTATTTTGATTTAATTGTTGGTTAGTTTTGAATAAAAATGAGTTGAAAAATAAGTGGATTTATGTATATTGAGAGCTTAGAAAACTGGAAGAGAAGTTAAAAAGGTCAAATATATTTTAATGAAGTTGGTGAGATTTGGAAATATTTGGATCAATTAGGATTAGTAAATCATGCATTTTAAATTAAGGAATGAGCTTTTATTGAGTATCTATGTATTTTTGAAAATCCAAGAGATGAGATAGCTCACGGAAGCGAAAGAAAATGAAAGAAGAAAGTGTGAGCTTCCGTTAGAGAAAGCGAAATAACTCAAAGAACAAACCAAAGGTTGGTGTAAACTTTATTCAATTTGTTTTTATAAATGAAATATTATCGATTTTTGAATACTTTGATGCTTTGAATATTGTTTGTGAATATTTTGATGTGTGTATGATGAAATATATTCTTTTGAATTGTGATAATTGATGAGATTTATATGGTTGTGAAAAAATTGAAATGATGAAATTGAAAATTGATTTGTGAGATTGTGGGAAAACGAAGTTGGGTTGGATTGACGAGACATTTAGAAGTGTTATTTCATATTTTTAGGTTTTCTGGAAACCTATGAAATGCAGCCGTTATGCTGCCAGATTTTGTTTGAAAAATAATTAAAAACCGAAAGTTTAAACGAAACCAACCCAATGAATTTTGAAAATAAATTGTTATTCAAGCCCTAGTAAGCTTTGACACAGATAGGTGGGGATTGGTAAATGGCATGTGATTAGGGTCATTTAGCAGTACTATGTCGTTTGATTCTGGACCGACCGATTCTGAATTTGAATGTTAATTCGGAGGTTATGAGAGGCACCGAGTGTCTGGCCCTGAATATACATGATTCTCTGATAGTCCGACAGGTAGTCACCAAGTGTCCGATGTCGGAAAACCCGTCTACCAATCCATGGTATCGTGCATGTGTTTACTAGGGGCATTGAAAGTTATTATGAGAATTATTTTGATTAATGTATCATTTTAAATTTTTTGTTTTTTTGATATTTAATTGAATTATTGATAAATTGTGATAGTGTGTTATTAATTTTATAAACTAATTGTGTGAAAATATAAATATTGAGTTTGGTGTACACCCACTAAGCAAATATGCTTAGCTCGTTGGAATTTCCACGCGTAGGTAGTAGATTGCGTCAGGAAAGCAAAGATTGAAGAGAAAGCACATCTACAGTGAGCTGATACAGTCACATCTATCCTTCCATATTTATTTTTGGGTATATATTTTATCTTTGGTTTTGTATATAAAAGTTTCAATTTATATTCATGCGCATATATGTATGTATTTGGATTTAAAATGTTGTTTCTGGTAAAGGAAAATCAAGTTGTGTAAATATTTTGGTAAATGTGATGGATATGGAAAATGATGAACTAAATGAAGTTTGATTCCAGTTATTGAATATGTTTGTGGAAAATTAGAAATGAATATGTTGATTTGTAACACATTGGGAAAGTCCGAATTTCAGGGAAAACTTTGTCAGTTTTTCCGCATAAAATAAAATGTTTTAAAGATTTTGTAACTGTAGCGCCCCTTGGAGTCGTCTGGTGAAAGGGCGGGTAGGGGGTGTTACAATATTGCCCCTCTTGATTTATAAAATGGATAAAAAAAAAAAACCCCCTATAGTTTATTTAAATATCCAAAAAACCTTATACTATCAATTTAGACATTAAAAGTTAATAGTTGACCATTACTATGGAAGGACAAAACTATCTAAACAAAATAAAATATAAAAAAAACATAAATATTTAATAAAATGATAATTTGATTTTTAAAAAAATTTTAAAAAAAATCTTTACCGTCCATCTTTAAAATGGACGATGGTGATCATAACTACTAAAAAAATTTTAAAATTTAAAAATATTAATAATTCAAAAAAATAAAAAAATAAAACCTAACTACATACACTCTCTCTCTACATCTCATTCCTTCTCTTCTCCCTCCCTTCTTTTTCTTCTTCTTCCTCTCTTTCTCTCTCTTTTTCTTCTTCTTCTTCTTCTCCCCTCTCTTTCTATGGATACCTCTCTCTCTCGATGGTATCCGTCGATGGAGGGTCTCCATCGTCGGAAACCCATAGATTTATAGGTTTCCGAGCAAAAACCCAGAGATCAGGGTTTCTACGCTGGGAACCCATAGATCTATGGGTTTTTTTATAGGAAACCCAGAGATCTCTGAGTTTTTAGTTCCGTAAACACAAGGATTTCTAAGTTTCTGCGTCTGAAATCCAGAAATCTTTGAGTTTTCAGTAACATAGAATTTTTTATTTGTTTTTTTATGTTATGTTGTAGTTGTGTTTTGATGTTGTTGTTACAGTGTTGAGAGGTTTGTCTTATGTTGTTGTTGCATTTGATGTTGTTATTACGGTGTTGAGGGGTTTGATGGTGATGGTGTTTACTGTTGATGATGGTTTGGTTGAATGGAGATGAGTAAAGATGTTTGAGTTAGATAAATGGATGATGATGGTGCTCTTCATGGTTATAGTGTTATAGTGTTGAGAGACAATTTGGTTTTTTTTCTTACTATCATGGTCAAAAACCAACTCTCACTAACAGAGTCAACAGAAAGGGTAAAATGAAATTTTTAGAAACTATCAGGGGTAATTAGTGATTATTTTAAACTAGAAGGGGAAATTGGGATTGTCCCAAATGAAATTTTAGAAGCAAGCACACTTTGAATACGGGAAGAACGAGCCTTAGTTATGATTTATGAAATCAACCCCTCAACTACTAGCTAGTGCATCACCTCTATCCTACGGAATCCTAATATATATGAATCTAGGGGTAATTTAAAATATCAAAAACCTTTGTAAATTAATTAAATTTGTTAGAAGCATTTGTTGATTAGGTTTTTCAAGAAGATTTACAACAGAAATTTTAACCAAGCAATATCAGTTGTGTCGAACTTATATATTGTGGACGGTTAGATAAGTCTTCATGAAATTTTATATTGGACATTTTTTTCAATATTTTGGCTTTTCATCCCCTGCATGTATATGGATGCAAATTCAGTAAGCATAAATACTGAGTAATAGAGAAACTAACATGAGTTGATAAGCCTCTCAAACAATCCAGTTCTTTTGTTAGCAAATGCAGAAGGTTTGCGGGCCAACATATGCAAGGCCGTCTCATCATTTGCATCACGAGCCACTTCCAAAGCATAAGTAGGATGATCATCTAGCAATTTCGATGCAATATCTGAACAATTCACTGAATAAGTTACAACTATATATATATATATATATAAGTACTAACAAGTATGAAGGACTATTACGAATTATTTTTCAAAAACGAAAATTCTAGCTTTTTAATAAATAATTTTAGAAAATAGAAATTTGATAACAAATCCCTAGAATACTACTTTGATTTTGCACTTAACGTTCAAATAATTTTATTTATATTATTGTTATTATTATCATCATCATCATCATCATTTTTGCAATGAAAAATTTACCGTAACTTTAGCATTTCATGCTAAGGAGGATAAATAAATTATATTTGAATACATCTACATACCATAAATATCCGAATTTATACTTCTGAAATGGTGCCGTAGAGTAAACTACTGGCGTCAAAATAGCTATTGTTTTAGAATATAAAAAATGAAGCCATTTTCTTTGGTTCTAAACAAAACAGTCATGCAAAGCGGTGTGGCATTTCAACTGTTGGGGATGCTTTTGAAAAGGAAATTTGTATGGTGGAAATTATAAAAAATGGCTAAACAAGAAAGGTAAAACTTCAACGTTGACCTAATATATAAAGTTATTTGGTCTTAGTGCAAAATGTAATTTCAATAATTTTTATCAATTTCACATAAATAAAGTTCACATGCAAAGTTTCATATGAAATATTTACAAGTGAAAACATTTTATGAAATAAATATTTTATGTGCCATGTTGCCTTTAAAATGTTTCAAGGGATTGAAAATGATTAAAAGGGAATAACTTTTATTTTTGGATAAAAATGATTTTTTTTAAAAAGAATTTCCAATTTGTTTGTATACGTACCATACAGACCAGTAGTGATACTTTTGAAAAACAGAGCTTCTAGGTCTTCTTGGTTTAAAATGGCTACAGTTTCAGGATACAAAAGCTTAGCCATTTCGTGTTGTCCAAACAAAACAGCCATGTAAAGAGGAGTCTTATTTTTACTGCCGCGGACAGTAGGCAGATGCCCATTCCTTTCGAGCATAAGGTTGGCAATTTTTACTTGTCCTGCTGCAGCGGCAAAACAAAAAGCATTGTTATCATTTTGGTCTCGTAGAGTCAATAGACTCAATAGATCATGTTGTTGTGTTGATTCTAAAATCTTCTCTACAAAGGTGGTTTGTCCTGCTCCTGTTGCGACATGAAGAATGGTCTGACGTCCTTCTGTAATAGGCATGTGTAGCACATCAGTCAAAGAATATAGTCTAGTAGTCGAGAATTCTTCAAAAATTCTTTTAGCTTCTTTCCAGTTTCCTTCTATTGCGGCCTTACGAAGCGGCGTACAAATCTGGAAGTATGATTCACCTATATAAAATAGAAGATTTGTATTAGCTCGTGGCCGCGTACAGTATTCAAAAAAATTAAAAATTAAAATGTATATTCGTTTTTTTGGATTGGCATATCAAATTTACCCATTTCATTCCTTGGTTCATAAAATATATATATATATATATAGATTTTGCTAGTATGGGTTTTTACTTATTTTTTTATTTATAAATTTAAACTTTTAGAAGATATATATAATTTTAAGTTATAAGTTACGAGGGGTTTATTACTTAACCAAATCAGTTTTTAACTTTTGTTAGTTATAATTATGATATACGAATATGAAGCTAGTTTTAATTGTTTAGCTTGTGTTTAATTACATGTAAATTAGTTCATGTTTAGTTCGAGATCTAAATATTCTATTACATTATGAGCCTAAATAGCATCTCCACCTTTGCATTTCTCTTGATCTTTTATTTTTGGGATTTCTTGCCTTCTCTTCATCTGGCTCGAACATGTGATTTTCAACACTTCTCCCTTGCATTAATTCTTTTTTTCATTTTTTTGTGAGTTTCTACATTTTTCTTAATGTTTGTTGAGCCAAACAAGTAATTTTCATACTTGAAGATATCTTCCATGATTCAAATCATAAGTGCGGCTGAAATTGTGTGTGTATGATCCAAAAAATAGAGAGAATACTTACCAGAAAGTAGACCAAGAAAATCCGTTGGATTCTTATTTTGGATAACTTTAATTAGTTCTTCCATTTGAATTGATATAAATGCGCTGTTATGAGGATCATGAGTGGTTGAAGTATCTACCTTCATTTCTCCTGGCAAAGATAAATGACATTGTTTCCTCGGTTACAATGCTAACCATTAAATTAAGGCTCATTATGAGATGAAAGTGTGAAACTTCACTTCAAATATTTCCATTCCATTAAATGAACTTCTTATGAAAAATGATGGATATGCAAAGATTTAATTTCCAACTATGGACGTTTACCTGGAGAATAGAGGCAGCTCGAGAAAGGTTGGTCACCAGAGGAAACTAGAATTGAGAATACTGAGCCTTTAAAACTAATCTAGAGCCCGTTGTAGAAAACATAAAAGTATGTCCAGTGGACTCAATATATAGATGCATGATTAGTTTCATTTTCTCTTCATATATATATATATATATAGTCAGTATCTTCTAACTTTAAAACATTAGGACGAACCAATCAAATTTATCTATTATATTATCTTTTCTAAAACAAATTCTCTTTTCTGTTTAATTCAAATGTAATGAATGAATTTGATTGGTTTGTCCTAACTTTTAAAATGGGGAAACTTCCTTTTAGTCCCTAAGGTTTGGCGAAATATCAAAATTTTAAACATCTATTGAAAACAGCTCTTTTAATCCCTAACTTTTCCAAAACTCTTCAAAATAATCCAAACCGTCAGTTGAAAGAGATGGAAAAAGCAAAATGACTCATTTGCCCCTAAGTTTGGTTTTACCCCTAATTAAATAAAAATATTAAAAATAAATAAATTAATATATAATCAAAATTTTTTTATTTAATTAAAAAAAGAAAAATAATTAATTAAAAAAAAAATCATCACACCATTTTTCTCTCATTTTTTCTCCACATCATCTTTTTCTCTCTTTTCTTCTTCATCTCTTCCATTCTCTCCTCTCTTCTTCTTCTTCTTCTTCTTCGTCTCCCTTTCCTCTCTTCTTCTTCGTCTCCCTTTCGGTGGAACCCAGAACCAGCGTCTGGTTTTGGGTTCTGGTTCTGGTTCTGGGTTCCACCGAACCCAAAATCAGCGACGGTTCTGGGTTCGCTGGTTCTGGGTTCTGGGTAACCCAGAACCAGAGCCTCTCTGGTTCTGGGTCTAACCCAGAACTAGATTTCGACCCAGAACCAGACTCTAGTTCTGGGTTCGATACCAGAACCAGTGTCACTGGTTCTGGGTTGATCGAACCCAGAACCAAAGACTGGTTCTGGGTTGATCTCTGGCGTTTGTGGTTGATATTTGTGGTTAGTTTTTTGGTTGATGTTGGGGTTTGACAGTTGGTGTTTAGGGTTGATAATTGTGGTTTGATGAATCTGTTGAGTGTTTGTTATGATTTATGGTTTGATCAATCTGTTGAGTGTTTTGTTTTTGTATTTTTTGGTAAATTTTTTTTGAGGATTTGGATATACATATTCTGGTTCAAACCATTTGTTTGAATCCAGATTTTTTTAAAAAAAAGTTGCCAAATTTTTTTTTTCAGTTTTTCGAATTTTTTTTTATAAATAATTTTCGATTTTTTAAATTATTTTAAATGTTTTATAGGATTAAAATCTCAGCTGTCCACGTGTCACAATCTTAGCATCTTATATGAAAAGACCATTTTACCCTTTTCATCCAAGCCTTCTGTTACTGTTGACCGTTAATTGACTAACAGTTTGGACTATTTTGAAGAGTTTTAGAAAAGTTAGGGATTAAAAAAGTTGTTTCCAATAGATGTTTAAAATTTTGATATTTCGCCAAACCTTAGGGACTAAAATGAAGTTTCCCCCTTTTAAAATTAAAAGGTACTAATCATAGCTAAGTTATATATATATATATATATATATATATATATATATATATAAACCAGATCACCTTGAGATCTAGATACTTAGATTTGTTTTGTGAAAATTCCATCCAATGGCATGAATATTAACCTAAGTTTGGAAAATGGTATCAAACTTTTGCAACATTAGCATCAAACTATTGAAATGAATTTTTTTGACACTATTGATTATCACAAATCATAATTCACAAACTAATCATTTTATTAACAAAGACATTAGTTTGTGACTTTGTTGTGGTCATTTGTTCAGGAATCATTCCCTTTGTCCGTGAATTATAGTTTGCGAACCGATCATATCAAAAAAACTCATTTTAATATAGTAAGTGTCAATTTTTAAACCCAGGGTAATTTTAGTTTCATAAAAAAATCTCATTTGCTTTTGAGACTTAAATTTTTTTGCATAATCATAAGAAATTTGACAATAAAGGTAGCTAGCACCCAAGATTATCGTTATTAGTGCGATAAATAAAGAGAACTTTAGTGGATTTTCTGTCCATTAATTTACAAGTTCACGACCTGGATATATACCCTAAATATTTTCAATCCTCTTAATTACTCACGTTTCTTTATCATAATAGAGCTTTTAATTAAAGTGTTAATTTTCTTGTTCCAAGCAGAAGCAAGAGATGTAAGGATAAATTCTTTTACACAAACTTTTTAAAAGAATTTAATATGTATTTTCATAGAGTGAAATGAACAATGTGTTTGGTAAAGTAAAAAAATAAAATAAAATAAATCAAAAGAGCTGAACGGAATAGAAAAGCTTTGGGATTATCTTATATCTTTCCACCTAATAAAGACATAGGTGGATAGGAACAAGACCCTTTTCAAGTTCGGTCCCCCACGATCATGGGCTTCACAGATTTCTGAAATTTGCTGCATCATAAGCGTACTATCTATCGAAATCTGGAAGTATGATTCACCTGTATAATTTTGAAGATTTGTATTTGCTCGCAGCATCGTACAGTATTCAAAAAATATATAAAAATTAAAGTGTAATTTATTTTTTGGATTGGCATATCAGATTTACCCATTTTATTCCTTGGTTTATCCAAAAAATATGTGGATTTTGCTAGTATGGGTTTTTACTTATTGTTTTTATTATAAATTTAAAATTTTAGAAGATATATATAATTTTAACTTATAAGTGTTTATCATTAAACCACTTTAATCTTTAATATTTGTTAGTTACAATTATAATTTATGAATATGAAGCTAAATTTAATTGTTTAGCTTGTCTTAAATTATATATAATCTAGATCATATTTAGCTTGAGATCTAAATATTCTATTAGATTATGAGCCTAATTAGCGTTTCCACCTTTGCATTTCTCTTGATTTTTTATTTTTGAGATTTTTTCTTGTCACATGTCAACCTCAAATCTTAAATACTATAATTGAGTTGTTTCCTATTAACTTAAGCTTTTAGATCTAGTGATAATTAACATGATATCTGAGTTTGGAGGTCTCTGGTTTAAACCCTCTCTTTTCCCTTTATCTCGAATTTTTGTTATGCATGTTATAACGGTAGAAGACGTTTAATATGTGTCCGGCATATGTTATCATATTTGTTATTTATCCATGTTATACATAAGGGAACATGTCACGTGTCAATCTCAAGTTTTAAATACTATAGTGACTCTTTCCTATTAGATTAAGTTTTTGGGTCTAGTGGGTCTTTCTCTTCATCTAGCTCACATGTGAATTTCAACACTTCTCCCTCACATTCTATTTTTCATTTTTTGCCAAACAAGTACTTTTCTTACTTAAAAGATATCTTCCACAATCCAAATCATAAGTGTGGTTGAAACTGTGTGTATGATCCAAAAAATAGAGAGAATACTTACGAGAAATTAGATCCAAGGAATATGTAGGATTCTGATTTTGATGAACTTGAGTTAGTTCTTCCATTTGAATTGATGTATTTAGGTTGTTCTGAGGATCATGAGTGGTTGAAGTATTTGCCTCTATTTCTCCTGGCATAAATAAATGACATTGTTTCCTCAGTTAAAATGTTAACTATTAAATTAAGGCTCATTATGAGGTGAAAGTGCAAAACTTCAGATATTTCCATTTCATTAAATGGACTTCGTATGGAAAAATTATGCATATGCAATGATTTAATTTCCAACTATGAACATTTACCTGAATAGAGGCAGTTGGAGAAAGGTTGGTCACCAGAGGAAACTAGAATTGAGAATATTAAGCCTTTAAAACTAATCTATCGCCCGTCATTCAAAACATAAAAGTATTTCCAGTTGACCCAATATGTAGAAGCATGATTTGGTTGCGCCCCTCTAATCGCGTTGCACACTATCATCATGTGCTTCTTTGCACGATCATCCTTCCACTACCATTGCTCGCCTCCTTGGTCATACCATATGTTGAATTATGTGTGTTCTTATTATGATCAAGCTTCCGGGACCTCATGTAACATCCAAGGTGGCAAATACATTTTAATTTCTAAATTACACTTAGTTTCCATTCAAACATCCATCATAGTTTCCATTCAAACTTCTAACAATCATCTCATTGTCTTTGCATCAATGCAATATAATTGATACATTAGTTGACATAAGAAATTTATATTTGTAGCATTACTCATTGTTTAGATTACTAATAGAAATTAAGGTGATCACGGGCATAGCTTAGTTGCTAACCACGTCTTTCAGTATATTTAAGTCCCAATTTCAACTCATCCTCCCCTAAGCAAAAAGAAGAAGAAAGAATGAAAGACATAAAAAGAGAGATTATTGCATTATGCAAAGAAAGATCAATAACTAATAATTACAACTAATTTACCTTTAGAGAAGTCATTTTCCTGTATTATTGAAAGATGAACTATTTAGTGCATCTCCAATCATGCTAGTAATTCATAAATTGTCCTTAACAAAAATAGCTAGTAATGTTACTTTTTATGCACTCCAACTACTCTCTAGATGATTATCTATTTTATAAAAGTTAAACTATCATAATTAAATATAAAGAGCAAAAAAGTCCTAACCAAATTTTCTCTTCTATTATTTTAATAATTAATTTGAAATAAAATAATTTAAAAATTTTAATCAAACTCTCTCTCCTATCATTTTACTATAATGTTTAGCTAAAAATCTCATTTTTATTATTTTAATATTAATATTTAGTTAAAATAGAAAAAATGATTGGAGTAACTTAATAAAAAATTGTTAATTAAAATAGATTTTGTGTTATTTTAGTTAAAATTTTTACGGTGTATAATGGAGATGCTTCTATGAGGAAACATCCAAGTGCTAAACATCATAAGGGTCGTTGAGCAGCTATGGTAAAAGACAAGGTACACCCCTGTTTTTGACGCCTGATTGGTGTCAGCTGTATAATGGAGATGCTTATATGAGGTAACATCCAAGTGCTAAACGTCACAAGGAATCTTACTTTAGCATGCGGGTGGAGAGGAGTTGTCATGCAAGGTTAGGCTGAGGCGTTTAGCAGCTTTAGTAAAAGAAAAGGCAAACACCTTTTTTGACGCATTATTGTTGTCGGCTTTGCCTTTTGCATGGACTTGCTGTCATATTCTTACTTGACCTTTATTGAATTTAAGAATATGACAGATACAGGTTTTTTATTGAATTTAAAAAACGTGCCATGCCTCGATTATTGAAGTTATTGTGCAAATGAAAAATTATTCTTGCGGCTATGGAAAGGGGGGTTTTCAGTTTTGCTTGAGACTCAATCCCGCCCCCCAAATAAATTATTTTTGTTTTATATTATATGCTCGATGCAATATTTGCTCAATAAGTCCCTTCAAATTTTTTTTCCTTTTGTTTTAAAAAAATTGAACCTCATTTAGTTTTCAATAAGCCCCTCTATATGATGGCTTAATTATTAAGGTCATATAAATTATAAACTATGACGGTTAATAGGAAATTATTGGATACATATCTTCTCCCATTATACATTTATTTATTTATTTTTATATTTAAACTTTGAAGTATGAGACAAAACCTATCCCTTTTAATATTTAGTTTTCCATTAATACACTTATTACCATTTAGTTTAGACTATATTTTTAGTTTTTGAAACTAGTGTTAGTTATATTTATTTTGGAAATTTATTTTGCAAATTTATAATTTATTTATTTATTTTTATATATATATAAAGTTGTTTCGAGTTATTATATCTTAATATGATTTAATGTAAATATGATAAAAATTAAGTTACCAAAATTTATGTAAGTAATTAAGATTAAATGTTACAAAAATAGCATTTGCACTTATTTTTCCCGTGTTGACGGTTACTACTGAAAGATTGTTTTTAATTTTATGTATTGTTAAAATTAGCACACGAATGGTTCATAATACTTTGACGATGGTGTATTTGCTCGACTCTACGGTTGTCATCTGCATAGACTCTATGCATCCTCATAATAATATGTGGCAAATTAATTGAACTGTAACTTGTTAATGAACTATAAAAATATTAAACGAAAACAATGTAAATCATATTCGTGCAGAAGTAAGGGCAACTTACACCAAGCAAGTTGACTAGGTAAACATGGCTCATTAAGAAGCAAATGACTTGAAGACTACAGAATTACTAACTCATCGTTTATAAAGCATGAACCACAGTATAAGTCTAGTCCAGCCCTCTTTAAAAGACATCCTGTTGACTACGCGGTCTCCACCATTGCTTGATTAACTTGTCAGTAACATTAACTACTAATACACATAATTTTCTTACGTACAATAAATCATCCATAAGATCAGAACTTTAAAGTAAGCGTATAAAATGATGACATTTAACTACAGTAGAAGCAAAATTATATTGCAAAACATCCTTTGAATAAAAGACAATGTTACAAAACATAGACGAAAATTGCTTATATTCCAGATGAAGGAACTACATCACCCAAAAAATTAATGAAAAAGTTCGAAAACTAATGCAAGCTCCAAAGCTTACAGTGTTCGAAGAGTTATCAAAAGAAGCGATTAACTAAAGCCATAAATTATCTATCCTGAAGCCTAAATTCCATTGGCAATTCTAAACATCTAATCTAAATAAAAAATACTAAAAATAGAACTTTGAAACAAAATAAACCCATATATGTTGCTACTCCAAAACCTTTTTTGTAAGGAACACGCAGAAAACCACGTCTGTAGTAACAACACATAATGAAACCACCGTAAACCATTCATAGACAATCATCAACTAAAGTCAGAAACAGAACTATATGACTCCTACAATGATCTAAACCATTTATATTAATTCATGTTTCCATCATTGAGCTATAGAACAAATAACTAATTGAAAACAAAATTAAACAAAAACTACATCGTTAAAAAAAATAAAAAAAAAACCCAGAAAAAAACAAAATACAAAAGTACATATAAAAATAAAGAAACCACTAACAACAAAAAATCAAAATCAAAACCTCAAAAAATCAAATGACAGCATTCCTCTGCCGAACCTTGGCCTTCTCAGCATCAATAATGGACTCAACCAACTTCACCGTGAGCTTCCCCTCCGCATTAACCACAACATAATCAAAATTCCTGAGATGCTTAACCTTCCCTCTAGCAGTAGCAATCCTGTCCATAAACTCCTCCCTAGTCTCAGTCCTCCACAAAAGTAGAAACATTGTCCATACAAGTGGTGGGAGCCGGGAGGTGAGTAGCACCTGCCATTTTGAGATGAAAGACAGGTGGAAAAGGCTTGACCATCCAGTCAATCCACTTTTCTCCAAAAATCGGGCTTTTATTTTATAAATTGTGACCATGTAAAAAAGGCATTTCAGAGACATTAAAAGTAAGTTAAATTTGACAATTAAAGATTCATGAGTAGATTTAAAAGCAAAACCATTATTTACATTGTTGCTGGAAAGCAACATTTAATCGTATTAATTATCTTTTGGGTCAAAAGTAAAATAAAAATTTGTTTACATTCTATAAAAATGGCCATGTTTTGATCCATACAATGTAAGGGCTGTTAATTGATATGGAATGGAAAAGTATTGCCTGTTGAAATTTTAGAATCCTTTGAAGAAAAATAAAAAGAAAAATAGTTTAGAATGGATGGTGTGTGCCAAAGGCGATATGATTTTCGGACTCTGTTGACAAAATCAACCAATAATTGGTTGTGTATTTAATTTGCGACATTAATGGCATTTTGAGAGGGTCTTCCACCAGTACCAACAGTATTCTTGTTGTTTTTGTTTTTCCAAAGTTAATGTGTCTTTCTTGGTGCAAGCTTTTTCCTTTCCTTTCTTTTCTTTATTATGCATGCACTAATGTATAAGTTAAATAGGCCGTGTCTGAATTAAGGGGATTAAACTATTTAATTAATTGTGTCTCGTTGGGTTGAGTAAAAAAACACCTATGTTGTGTCGGGCTGATTCAAACTCAAGCCATGGATTTGAATTGCTAACCCCAACTAAAGGTAAGAATATTAGAATACATATTTAGTATTCAATAAATAAAAATAAAAGTAAATAGCAATACACAATTTGGTTTTTAGGATTTGTTTTTCCAAAACACATAATATAAGGTTTAACTAAATTGACTTAAATTTGTGACAATTTCATGATTATCATCTATTTTAAATTCATTAACTTTTCTCTACTATTGGATCGCAAAACAGGTGAATATAATCAAAATTTTAAATTCATATAGACTTTATTTCAATTTCTTTATAGCTTACAAATTATAACACTTGTAATGTTGGTATATTTGGTCTAACTATATTGCAACCTTCTGTTAAGGATATTTGAGATCAATTCTCTGATCATTTGCAATTTTTAAGCGTAGCTAATTAGAACATATTCAGGAGTTATGCACATGACCTACATGAGCTATCATGATTTTAGAAACTAACCTGTCCAGATAGTTATGTCACACAACTCTTGTATTTCTAGAAGTTGATTGTGTAGATTGTTATACTCGATTGTTGTCTTATTTATTACACCTGTATAGATTGTTATTTTCGACAGCTATCATATTTGTGACAATTATCTAAACAGAGGGTTGTGCTTTGTTAGGTTCTAACCTAAAATTTATGAGATATTAATGACTAGTGATGTAATATACTTGTGTACATATAAGAGTTATTGTATTAATTTCATTCAATAGAATGTTTGAGATTTCATTGGACACATTTCATTTTATTTAAGCTTTTATTTCACATTCTTAAGGAAAAATTATAGGATACAAAATTAAAAATCATTTAGTATAGAATTATAGCTTTTAGTAGTATCACTGCACAATTTTATAACTATACAAAATTAAAAATTATATAATACCTGTTACAAGTCACATGCAGGTGTAATTAATATATATATATATATATGCACCTCTTGAAGGGTATGTTTTATTTTTGGATATTGTAGAGGGTCGATATATAATTGTTGTTTATAGATAAAACTCCTCGAACAGCTTCCAGGAACCGAACAACCTACATAAGTTGAATAAATAGAGCTTGTGATCCATTGAGATGGTGTCAGCCGTAGATACTCCAACGCTTAAGTTAGCAAAGGAAATAAGAATAAAATAAATAAGCAAATAAAGCACACATGACATATGATTATAATATTGTCGTTTGATAGTACAATCAAACAAGGCTCCTAAGATTGGAAAAGGATGTCTAATTATATGTTAGACACTATTTTAAGACTGATTGCCCTTCGCATGGGAGAGTTGAAGGTGGACTTGGAAGGTGCCTTTTAAGTGTAGATAATTTAGAATAGAGTTGCCTAAGAGTGCAGGAGTCTAGGAGAATTTCAACAGAGTGATACTATAGTTAAAAAATTGAGAGTCCCTTTCCTTTTGATGGCTCTCTTCTTTTATAGGCAGGGAGAGAACCGTTGGGGGTGCATTAAAATAGCGGGGATCAAGAAATCTGTTATCTTGATCCATGTTTCAACGCTTGACAATAAGAATTTTATTGGTTGAACCCCATTTAACTATAGATGTTACCTTTTAAAGTAGTCCATCCCTATTAATGGAGATCATGAGCTAGCAGGCATTACTTCCTTTCTTCAAATAGATCAACAAGCCTTTAATGAGGGCTTAGCTAGCACACGTTTCACAGAACTTGGACCTTCGAATGTCAGCTTGGATTGGACCTACTTATTGGCTTGAGTGACCCACGAATTGAATTGTCTTATAGGTTTCATCAGTTGGGTTGCTACCAAGGGTTCAAATCCTCGACTTTTTCTATCAATTGGACTTGTATAATTTTTACCATTATAGGTATCATAACAAAGGTGTATAGATCTGGGATATAATTTGAAATTGAGAAGTTTAATGGAAGTAATTTTTCATTGTGGAAAATGAAGATGAAGGTTATCTTAAGGAAAGATAATTGCTTACAAACAATAGAAGGAAGGTTAGTAGAGATCACTAATAACGCCAAGTGGAATGAGATGGATGGCAATATAATTGCCAATCTCCATCTAGCTCTAGCAGATTTTGTATTATCAAGTGTGGCGAAGAAAAAGATGATTAAGGAGTTATGGGACACTCTGACAAAATTGTACGAATACAAGTCATTACACATGAAGATTTTCTTAAAAAGAAAGCTTGGTAATCTTCGAATGGTGGAATCTATAATGGTGACCGACTACATCAATATCTTAAATACTTTATTTTTTCAACTTTTAGTATTGGGTCATAAAATAGAGGCAAATGAACGTGCAAAACTTCTATTTCAAAGTCTACCTAATTCGTATGATTAACTTGTCATCAACTTGATAAATAAAATCCTTACAGACTATCTAGCTTTCGATGAACTTGCAGTTATTGTCTTAGAAGAAGAAAGCAAACTGAAGTACAAAGAAGATAGATTGACAACTAGTACACAAGCGGAGGCTTTGTTAATGATAGGAGGGAGATCAATGGAATGCGACCCTAGTAGCAGTCCCAATCATGGTAGATCAAAATCAAGAAGTAAGAAGAATGTTAGATGCTACAACTATGGCAAGAAAGGGCACTTCAAAAGTGAATGTTGGCATAATAAAAAGAATAAAGCTCCTAAATCATCAAACTTGCAAGGATATGTAGCAAGTACTTGACACATGACCTTTCGAAGAAAATGGTTCCACACATATAAACCTATCTCAAGATGATCTGTATTGATGGGTGATGATCATGCTTTGGAGATCGTAGGTATCGACATGCTCAAGATAAAGATGCACGATGGTACATTTCACACCATTTAGGAGATATAACATGTGAAGGGCTTGAAGAAGAATCTATTGTTTTTAGGACAATTGGTGATCTTGGATGTAAGACCTATGTAGAAAATGGGGTCTTGAAAATTGTTAAAGGTGAGTTTGTTGTCATGAAAGCGGAAAAGATTACTGTAAATCTATACATGCTTATAGCAAAAACAATATATGAAGTTGATTCATGTGTTGAATCAACCAACCATGGGGAGGAGTCAACAATGATGTGGCATCGCAAATTAGGCCACATATCAGAACTAGGTTTGAAAATTATCTCCGAACACAGACTGCTTCCTAGCCTCAAAATGGTAAATCTACCTTTTTGTGAGTATTATGTGACAAGGAAGCAGCATAAATTAAAGTTTAGTAAATCTATTTTTAAGAGCAAATACATTCTATACTTGATTCATTTGATGTATGGGAATCACTAGATATATTTTTGAGAGGAGCAAAATATTTTATATTATTTGTCGATGATTACTCCAAGAGAAGGTGGGTGTACCTGTCAAGAGAAAGTCAAATGTGTTTCCAGTTTTCAAGGCATTCAAAGCATGGGTAGAACTTGAATAT
This sequence comes from Nephelium lappaceum, assembly GCA_021234005.1. Classification (NCBI taxonomy): domain Eukaryota; kingdom Viridiplantae; phylum Streptophyta; class Magnoliopsida; order Sapindales; family Sapindaceae; genus Nephelium; species Nephelium lappaceum. The sequence continues at coordinate 18,240,114 of CM038006.1, forward strand.
GAGAAAAGGATCAAGTGCTTGAGGATAGATAACAAAAGGGAATATACAGATAGGGAGTTTCTTGCTTTTTGCAAGCAAGAAGGAATTAAAAGATACTTCACAGTTACATACACTCATAAACCAAAAGGGTTGCAGAGCGGATGAATAGAAACCTTGCAAAAAGAATAAGAGCTATGTCGAAGACTATAGATTTACCTAAGTCCTTTTAGGCAGAAGCAGGGAAGACCACCTATTATATGATAAATTGATGTCTATCCACATTAATTAAGTTAAAAACACCTATGGAGATGTGGATCGGTAAGTCCTCTGATTATTCTACTTTACATTTATTTGGATGTCCTGTATATGTGACGTATAATACCCATGAAAGAACAAATCTTGATCCAAAATCAAGAAAATATATATTCTTGTGGTATGTTGATGGAGTGAAAGGGTATCACATGTGTGGGATCCTATTGCCCACAAAGTTATCATCAGTAGAGATATTATCGTAGTAGAAGATCAACTTCAAAATGATGAGATGATAGCATTTCAAAAGAAAATTTAGAGACTACAATTGAATGGGTGGCAAATAATTCAGAATATGAAAATTCAAGTTCTTTTGAAGCAGAACTAGAGCATGAAGTTCAAGAACCAGTTGAGATTGAGACTTTAGAAATTTGATGGTCAACTTGTGAAAGGAGATCACCAGTATGGCACTTGAAGCATGTTATAAGAAGTAATGTTGCATACTGTCTTTTGATAGAGGATAGAACCTTCAACTTTCCATGTAGCTATAAGTAGCTCAAATGCATATCTATAAATGATAACAATACAGGAAGAAATTGAAGTTCTACAGAAAAACAAGACATGGGAACTTATACCTCTACCATGAGGTTGGAAAGCCATTAAAAATATGTGGGTCTTTAAAATAAACAAGATGACAATGACCAAGTGGAGCGATATTATCCAAGATTGGAGTTGAAAGGATATGCTTAGAAAGAAGGTGTTGATTTCAATGAGATATTTTCCCCAGTGGCTCAGCTTGCAATAGTAAAAGTGGTCCTGGTAATGTGTGCTACATTTGATCTACATTTAAAGTAGTTAGATGTGAAAATTGCATTTCTTCATGTAGAATTTGAAAAAGAAATTTATATGCTCTAACCAGAAGGTTTTGCTAAAGAAGGCAAAGAAAACTTATTTTGCAGATTAAAGAAATCTCTATATGGTTTAAAACAAACACCGAGGTATTGGTATACAAAATTTTATTCCTTCATTATAAGTCTTGGATATAACTTAATTGAGACCATTATGCATACTACAAGAGGTTTTGAGATAGTGATGATTTCATTATCTTGTTGTTGTATGTGGATGACATTTTGGTAGCAGGTCTTAACAAAGATTGAGTCTAAGAATTAAAGGTATAGTTAGTTAGAGAGTTCGATATCAAGGATATGGGACTAGCAAATAAGATTCTAAGGATGCAAATTCACTGAGACAGAAAAGACAAGAAGATTTGGTTCTCTCGGAGAAATTACTTAAAAAAGATCTTATGCTGATTCAAAATGCAATCATAAGCCAATTTCTACCATTCTTCCTTTGAATTGTAAATTATCCTCAAGTATGAGCCTTAACAATGAAGCAGAGAGGATGGAAATGTCTTGAGTACTGTATGCATGAGTAGTGGGAAGTTTAATGTTTGCTATGATATTTACAAGATTGGGCATTGCACAAATAGTGGGAGTGGTTAGTCAATATGTGGCAAATCCTGGTAGAGAGCATTGGAATGCTATGAAGTAGTACTAAGATACATAAGAGGATCCTCAAATGTTGCATTATGTTATGGAGGATTAGAGTTTATTGTCAGAGGCTATAAGGATTAAAATTTTGCAGGGGAGCTCAATAAAAGAAAATCCACTACAAGCTATATGTTTACAATTACAAGAGGAGCTATGAGCTTCGTATCTAGGTTACAAACTGTTGGAGCTTTATCTACAATGAAAGTAGGATACATGGTAGCTACGTGAGCTTATAAGGAACCAATTTGGATTAAAAGACTATTAGAGGAGCTTAGACACAAACAATAGAAAGTTTCTTTGTTTTGTGACAGTCAAAGTGTTTTACATATCGCAAGGAATCCAGCCTTTCATTCCCTGAACAAAGCACATAGAAGTTCAACATCATTTCGTTCGAGAAGTAGTGGAAAATGGTAGGGTGGACATGCAAAAGATACACACCAAGGAGAACCTAGCAGATACAATGATCAACCTATCAATATTGATAAATTCATTTGGTATAGATACTCATATGATCTCGCGAAAATGTAAACAGCAAGAGCTTGATAAAGATTAGAAGGATAAACTAAATCATTAAAGTGACTTCAAGTGGGAGAATATTAGAAAAGTGAAGCCATTTTATTGGCTTCAAATGGTGGCAATACTTGATTGGTTCAAGTGAAGGTGTCTGTATATTGACTTGGTCAATATTCTTTATCATGAAGTTACTTAATATGGTTCAAGTTGAGGTGTGTGTATGGTGATTTGGTCAATGTTCTTAATCATGAAGTTACTTAATATTAAAGCACAGTGCTTAACAGTGAAGCAAATTGGATTGCCACCGCCATTGCTATATTATATTAAAAACTTCATGTTGAAGCAAAATGATCTGCACCCCACTGTCTTGCACCGCCATTGTGTATTGTGACCGCCATTGTTTGCCTATATAAAGGCATTGGCATTAGTCATTTGAAGAGTCCCAAATCTCGAAGTTCATTTGAGAGTTTTCTCCCCTCCCTTTTATAATTCTCTCCTAAAATTTTAGAGATGGATTGTAATTATATTGGTTTAATAAAATTTTTTTAATCTTGATTCGTGGATGTTTATCTCATATTAATGATTTCATCATGTAAATTTTATGTCTATTATTTTATATTTTATTACTTTCATTTTCTTTTAATATTATTCTCGATTTTAAATTTACATTAAAAATAAAATAGTATTGATTGTTAACAATCATCACTATTTTAAATATTCGTACTTCATAAAGCCAAAGAGCTTAGAATATTATAAAGATTTGAACTTCCAATTAGTAAGTGCATCATAATCATAGTTACATTACAAACATTAAAAAAATAAAAAATAAAAAAGTTAAAAAAGAGGAAGTAATGTAAACATAACACATTAAATATCATTTCGGTGTCAGTGGCGTGATATACACGTTGCTTGCCTATGTTGATTAGTGTTTGAAATGTTGAACATATGCATTGCATGTCACTGTACATGCGTACGTATGAGTGCAGTCGTCATAATCATGGTTACATTACAAACATAAAAAAAGTTAAAAAAGAGGAAGTGATGTAAACGTAACACGTTAAATATCACTTCGGTGTCGGTGGAATAATATAGACGTTGCATGCCTACGTTGATGTGGTGTCTCAAACGTTTAACATATGCACTGCATGTCACTGACTCAGTGCACATACATACGTATGGATGCAGTCGTCTAGTTAGAAAAGTCTTCCTCCCGGTTAAAAGGCGTCGTTTTGGAACCCAAGAAAAATCTCAATAGTTAGAAAAGTCTCACTGGTTATGCACGAAAAATCTCAATAGTTAGAAAAGTCTCACTGGTTATGCACGGCAGCATCAGGAAAACCAAAGAACAGCTCCAAATTCAGAATTATTCAGCTGGTACGATCTCTCTGTCTAACGTGAAACTCTGATATATATTGTCTCTTTGCTCCTTAGTCTTTATTGTGGTGCTCAAATTTTATTTTATTTGTTTTGTTGTTTAGTTTACACAGGTCAAAACAGGGAGCTATACCCCTCAAAGTTTGACCTTTATAAGGTTAAACAGGAAAGATTCATATAAAGCCTGAGTGTTTCATGCATTATTAGTTAATGGTTAAAAATAAAAATAGGTATACTTATGATGTTTCAGAAAGAAAAAATGGAATCCAGTTCAGCCGCTGGTCCAGAAATAGATGCACATGTAATCCATTTGGTAGATATAAATTCTGGCGCTTCTTCGTCACAAGGCCCCCAAAATCAGAATCAAGGTCCAGCTAGCTACAACTTCCCTAACCGTGGTCTACTTGCTCTCTCTATCCTTCATTCCTTCTTTGATATATATTAAGATAGGGATACAAATTCCCTCCTCTACTGAGCTACACTTGCTTCTAGCCTTTTAAATTTGTATTTCTAAACTATTGTAAACAAATTTTATATATATATATATATATATTGCTTTTATAATCAGGACATCATAACTTTAAAAAGTTAGGACGAATCAGTCAAATTCATCCATTACATTCTCTCTCCTAAATAAATTTTTTCTCCTATTTAATTCAAATGAAATGAATAATTTTGATTGATTCGTCCTAATTTTTTAAAATTATGATGTTCTGATTATAAAAACACTAGATATATTTATATATCATAGTTTTACCATCAGTGATTCCTAACTTTAAAAAGTTAGGACGAACCAATCAAATTCATCCGTTGTATTTGAATTAAATAGGAGAGAAAATTTATTTTAAAATAGATAATATAATAGATGAATTTGATTGGTTCGTTCAAATTTTTTAAAATTAGGAGATACTAATGGTAAAATTACTATATATATGTAGTGTTTGAAAATATTTGATAATAAAGATATAGTTTTCTAAGACTGAAAAAATTATTGACATTTTTGTATTAATTTTTAAGATGGATAAAATATTCTTGTTGTGAAAAATACAAAAAAATATCAGTACAAGAATGTCAAAATTCGTTTTTAGCCATATTTTTAAAAATATTTTTTTTCAACCCTTCAAACAAATTAATTGCAATATATACCCATTTTACCCAAATTGCCCTTTCCTACCATATTCTACTACTCTATTGCTCATGGTATGATCTTTGACTTTCTTTGTTGATTATTTGAGTTTTGTTGGAATTTTTTGAGGTTTTTTTTTTTTTTTTTTTTTTTTTTTTCTGTGTTCTGAATATTGGATATTAATGCTTAGCATTAGATTTAGTAGAATTTTTTGGATTTGATTGGATTTGACTTGAAAATGGAGATTTTCGGTAAGATGCAATGTCAAAAATGACAACGCTTAAAAATCAGTAGATACCGAGTATTAAATAGTGTGTTTTACATATGAGTGGAGGGTAGTTTGGTAAATTTGGGTAAAAACTGAAAATAATTTGCTTAAAGGGTTAAAAATAAATTTTCATAAAAATATTGGTAAAAATGAAAATTTTCATTTGTTTTTGGATAAAAGTGAATTTGTTGATCGGTATCGAGTTTTAAATAGTGAGTTTTACATCTGAGTGGAGGATAGGTTGGTAAACATGAATATAGAATGAAAATAATTTTTTTGAGTGATTAAAAATAAATTTTCATAAAAATGTGGGTAAAAATGAATTTCTTCATTTATTTTTGGATAAAAGTGAATTTGTTGATCGGTACCGAGTTTTAAATAGTGAGTTTTAGATCTGAGTGAAGGGTAGGTTGGTAAACTTGAGTATAGAATAAAAATAATTTGTTTGAGGCGTTGAAAATAAATTTTCATAAAAAGGTGGGTAACATTGAATTTTTTTCATTTGTTTTTGGATAAAAGTGACTTTGTCCTATATTTGTTTGAGAAAAAAGTTTAATAGTATATATATATATATATACACATACATACATATATATATGACACATTCTAGCATACACTTAGTAGAGTGATTTTACTATCAGTACTTCATAATTTTAAAATATTAGAACTCATTCATTGAATTTGAATTAAATAGAAGAGAGAATGCAACTGATGAATTTGATTGGTTCATTCTAATACTTTAAAATTAGGAAGTATTGATAGTAAAATCACTCATACTTGGGGTATGCATACACTTTACTTTAAAAATGTATGATTACATTCTAAAATGTGTGATTATAATTTATTATATGTAATTATAACTAAACATGTGTAATTACAATCTGTAAATGCGATCACATTTACTGATTGTAATCACACATGTTTAGTTGTAATCACATATAATAAATTATAATCACAAATTTTAAAATGCAATCATATATTTTTTTTTCAAGTGTATATATACCCCAAGTGTATCGAAGACATATATATATATATAAAACTTTTTAGTCATAGATTTAAAATTTGTTATCTTTTTATTTTAGAAATAATTTGTTAAAATACCTGAATAAATAAGCTATCTGTTATCTTCTATTAAAAAAAAAAATTATATAAAAACTTTTGAAGTTTAATATAATTACATGAATATGTGAATTGAGAGACATAAAGCACTAAAATAACCCTTTATTTTTATATTTTTATTATACTTTCTAATTTTTAAGATTAAAATGGAACATTCTTTGAATTTAGGCCTATGACTAGCGGTCAATGAAGTATGATAACACCAAGGAGTATAGTTGTAATATTTAGGAAACATCAAATAGTGTTTATGTAACAATACCATCATAAACTCATATATTTGTTTAATTATGTAAATCATCGACGGCTGTTTATGCAATTTGCCCAAAAATTTAATGCATCTAGATAGTAGACACCCACCAAGATTTCGTATTTTGGAGTTTGTACTTTTAGATTTCAAATGCACGACATATATAATGTTCTTGCAAACTTAATCATTTGGGAGCTACAATGACATCTTTTTGGTGCTCAAGAATCAAAGAATCTAGATCTTCAATTTCTCAGTGGACAAGTGTCAACAGATTTTCTAAAACTAAGCCAAAATTGAACCAAACTAATGTTGTTCTAATTCGTATTAAATTTACATAGATAACGAGGAACAATACAGCTAAATCTGTGTGGCATTTCGTATGGCAGCATTAATTGGAAGGTGGAAAAATCTTCCATAGGACTGTCCACAGAATTAAGTAAATTGAACCTTTAGAATTAAATAACAAAATTTATCTAACCTTAGCCCAAGCGATCCCCATAACGAATTCTAGGAATAAACCGAAAAACAAAGATAATTACTTGATCTTTGGAAACTGAATATTGATTCTATATATTGAGTGAAAAGGAAGTTTACATGTTGTATTTATATACAGTGCAGCACTTTAACAAACGTCTCTAACTAAGGAAAAGTCACTAACCAAAGGAATTTTACTACACTTTAACAGTGCAGTAATGCAACGCAATCTGTTATAACTAAACATAGTTATAACAGGTAGAGATCATTTCCACTCGGATTGTTCAAATTACATAAGTTAATTAACCTCTACCTTATCCAAACTAACAAAATAATGAATTGTAAAAATTAAATGAACAAAAATCATATAAAAGAAAACAAATAACTAAACTAAATTCAGCCAATGGACATTAGATTCTAGAGTTACAACTTCACCCTAATAATTCACTCATCTTATATTTCTATCATAATTAATTCATTCTCAGCATTTATTTGACTAAACACTAAATTATCTACAAACCTCTTTCGAACGATCAAATGGATTTACTTAAATCAATTTAACCAATTATATATCTATGACGATTAACCAACCTAAGCATATTAAGGATTAAATCACTCTTGATGATTACACAAACCACACAGGTATATATCTATCTTATATAATTCATATCATCCTATTTCAGATCTAAACATCTAAATACCTTTGTCAAGCACACTCACAGTTATCAAATAATCTAAACTAGTGATCAATTAATTTAGAAGCATTAAGATCAAAATAGAACGGAATACACCAATGAGAATTTTAATTAAAATAATATCAAATAGGTGAGTTCATGATTTTGGGTTACATTGTAACCCTAGATCAGGTGTCTAGTTCATCATAGAGTTACAAAACAAATCGATCAAACAAATATTAAGCATCATTCCATAAATAAAATTAAAGGAAAAAGAAATTCTCATTGATTTCGGCAATGAATTCGGCTCCTCCAATGCTGGAATTTCCACTCCTTGCTAATTGTTATCGAGCCAAAGTAAGCAGGTGATGAAGTTGCAATTGTTGGATCTCTAAAATGGTTGATGATGGGCTGTTTTCGTGGCTCAAAAATCTCCTCCATAGACTGCTGAAATCTGCTATTAAGGGCTGCCTTCGTGCATATTTCGGACCCCAAAACCAGCCTACAAACTCCTCATTCAAGACCTGCAAGAACTGAGTTAAAGCAGGACAAGAGGCTGCAGCAGAACTGGCTTCAATGGCCGCTGAAAATCTGCAGAATTCTGCAGTTTGCACCTTTGAAAACTCCCTTCAATCTCACGCTAAATGCTTATGTTGTTGTCTGCGCCAAAAGGCCCCCTGTCAGTGTTAAAAGACATGCTTTTATAGGGTCCAAGTAGGGCTTCAAAACAGTCCACGTGCAGTCCGAAATCATCTCCAAAAATCTGCCTAATCGCAAGATTTTCCCGTGTATTAGATTTGCCTTGCAAGAAACTTTCAATAAGTTGATTCTCCGAGTTCAAGATGGAAATACAATTACGTCCTAAACTGCCATGTTGATTGTGCATCAAGATCATGACTTTCTTGGCTCCAAAAAATCTCTTCAAAACCGACTCGAGAATCTCGTACGCGGAACTGCCACGATCACCTGCTGTATGTCAACATGCAACATTGCTTGGGCTTTCTTCTTGTGACAGCTTGCGTGGGCCGCATAGATGCATGAAGCTGCTGCCTTGTGTGGTCTTTCCAAGTTGAAATGCATAGTGCTCTTGGTTCCACGTTAACTACCAATTCTTGCACTTGGGCAGCATGGTTTCCTTTCATGGCCTGGGTTGTACACGGCTTCATAGGCTAACAGTCTGATTGGCTTCATTTAACTGCAACATGGACTGGTTTTGCCCAATGAACTGCATGATTAAGCAAAATGGGCTAGCCATGAAAATGACAACAATGTTAATATATTAATTCAGCTCATATAATTATTTCTTGCACGGATTCACCTCGAAATAACTCAAACATTAATCAATTATTTTTTCATGACTCATCTAAAAATAATAAATAAAAACACACCAAAATAATGAGGATTCATTCAAATTCTCATAATAAAATTGATATTTAAAACTATAAAATCATGATATATTTTATCGTGACCACTTCTTAATGAGCAAAACTTTTCTAAAAGAAAATAATATAACAAAGAAAATAGTATTGAGTAATTAATGAGAACTTAAAAGGAAATAAAATCTAAATATAAAAAGAAATAATATCACTTTTTAAAAAGAAATAATATTAAATCGTAAAAAGGAATAATTCTATATCAATAATATTCCCTAATTAAATGAAATCCTAATTCTAGTCAGAGTTGACCAGTTCTTTGACTGGAGTTGACCAGCTATTTGACCTGCAATTTCAAGTCTCTTACCATTCCCCCATTCTTCAAAATTATCCTTTTCTTCAAGGATAGGATCTCGAACCTCTTTTCCACCTCATTGGAACCGTCTTTGTTATGATTCAAGATTTTTTTCATGCTCAATGTATCAGCTATATATTTGGGTGGCAACGATGCCTTGTGCATAGCTTTCACTGTGACTCAAAGGCATGACCTTGTTACGGTGGATCATGTAATTATTAGAAACTGTTTTGGCCATTGATCCGTGAATGGCATCAACATCATTGCAATTAGACAAAGAGCAATGATCCACCCACACATGGCTTCCTTCAAAGATGGACACCCCATAACCATCCAATGTCGTGCTGAGAGGTCTCTTACAAAAGCATTCCCTCCTCGGTTGCAATCATGTACGCTTAAACCATGAATGATAATGTTGGTCACCTACTGCATAGTAATGCATGAACCGCCAGTGATGTGCATGCTAGCTCCTCGACCGTCGATTGTCTGGAACAAGTTCATGATCAACTCTTCCTTCAACGAATCATCAACCAGTTTATAGGTTCTCCCCTGAAATCCACCTTCCATCCCATGTCGAAATACCACCCAATCAAGTAATGCAGCCACAGACTTCACACCTTCCTCAATTTAATAACATCTCACATACTTTTCAACTCTTTCATATTCATGAATTGTTGCGCCATAGTGACCGTCACTGTCATCAATAAAAGGAAACACAGCAATTGGATCGATAGATTTCCATTCTAGACCAAACATTTTGCATTCGTATGGAGATCTATTACAACCAAGTCGTGTCTGCCACCACTTCTCCTCATGGATGCACTTCTTAAGTCCTCTCTCTCATTTTGCTGCATCTATAAATACAATCGTACTCATCCGTTCCCCTTCCGCTCTCCATTTTCGAGCTGGAACAATCTCATAACTCTCCCTTACAGTGTTAGAGATAATTGTACAGTTCAAGTTCATAATACTCATCTGACACTTGACTCTCAAAAGCTGCAGCCAGCCAGGTGTGGAAAGTTAGTTAAATCTGTAAGAACAGGTGGCAGCTTCACAAGTAATCCAAGTATTATTGAGACAGGTGGCAGCTGCACAAGGAGTCCAAGAATGATACAGTTTGGTAGTCATGATCCAGTGGTATTACATTCTATGAAGAACAATAGAGCTGCTGTTCATTCCCAACAGCTAGCCTTTCACCACCTCTATACTCACTATGAATTGCGTGATTGCTAAGGTCGGAAGTCACATGATTTGTGGCTCCACTATAAGCATACGAGGCAGGATCACACACTGTTTCAGGGGCTGCGAAGTATGCAGTGGATTGGTTCAGATTTGCTTGAAGTTGGGGAATATTATGTCCTGGAGATCGATAAGAGTTCTGGCCTAGCATCTGACCGAAGTGAGCTTGTGTTTGCCCTTGAAAGTTGTTGGTATAATTTTGACTTTCTCCCTGTACAACATTCCTATCATATCTGTTGTAACAATAGGAAGCTGAACGACCTCCTTTACCACAGATCTGGCATGGAGTCCTATTGTTATTCCATCTCCCTGAACCTCTATTCCTGCCTCTTCCTCTATTATACCCTGTTCCACCTCTATTAACACCATTAAAACCTCCTGTCGCATTTGATTTGTTTACCTGATTACCAGAAACAAAATTAACACTCAGGTTTGAAGTGTCAACCAGTGAACTTGCATTTAGATGAGCTATCCTCTGCTCATGTATCATCAACTGATATTGGGCTTCTTGAAGTGTCATGGAGTGTTTTTGAGAAGCAATTAACACAGCAACTGGATCAAATTCATGTCCTATGCCATTTAGAATGCTCAACAACAAATATTGATCCCTAACTGTTTCACCAGCAGCCCTGAGAGAGTCACCAATATTTTTGACTTTAAGAACGTAATCACTCACACTACTAGAACCTTTTTTGATTGAATTCAATTGATGTCTCAGCTGAAGCACCTTAGCCAAAGGCTGGTGTGAATACCAGTTGGCTAATGTGGTCCAGACTTCATGATAGGTAGTACAATTTGTAACTTCACCTATCAGATTTTGACTTATGGGAGACAACAACCAACATTGCAGCAACTTGTCAGACCTCTTCCATGCACTATATTTCTTATTTAACACTATCTCCTTATCACCATTTTCACCAGCTTCTACTTCAACATATTTAGGAGGAATAGGTTTTTCACCAGAAATGTAATCGTCTAATTCAAAAGCCTCAATTGCAGGAATTACCTGAGTTTTCCAATAGATGTAGTTCTCTCTATCAAGTTTCATTGACAGATTGAAATTCATCGATTGCGCAAGAGCCGAGAAATCGATGGATGAGGTTGATGAAGATGACGTGTGACCTCCATCTTTGAGTATAGAAGAACCGCTTGTATGGCTAGCCATGGACGTCTAGTCCTTTGATAGCTCTGATACCATGTCAAGAAACAAAGAAAAAGGGTATTTGACGAAGCCTATTTGGTGCTTGATGAAGTTACTCAATCAAGCCACCATTGAAGTGAAGGGAAAAATTTCGATTTTAATTCGAATGCGGAAACGTGAATTTTAAAAATTTTCAAACAAAACATGCCCGATCGATACTAGTAATAATGATTCAATAATTAAATTAATAAGATCGAATCTTACCTTGCATGAAGATTAAATTGATTCATTTTGATTCGCAGATTCTTCACCACCTGATCTTCCTTGCTATGACTCTTCACAAAAGAAACTGTGTGTGGGCACAATCCTTTTGAAGATTCTTTTGAAGTAGATGGTTATTTGGTGATTTTTAATGAATGGAAATTTTTGGTTCATGTAACCAAAAATTCTCTCTACCACCACTACTATTACCAATCATAAAAACATATTTTTATAATGGCAAACTAGGGTTCTTCAATTTTAACAATGAATTTAAATTCCTATTAAAATTGAAAGACATTAATTCATATCCAATATAGAATCAAATTCCTTATTGGATTAGAATTTTATTCTTTTAATTTAATATAGAATCTAATTCTCATTAAATTAAAACTCTTTTAATATAATTTAAATGGAATCTTATTCCAATTAAAATTATTATTTTCATTAATTAATTAAATGATTTTTCATTAAATTAAATGATTCTAAATCATAATTAATTTAATGACATCATTTAGAATTGAACTCATGACCTCTACAAATAATTAAACAATTAACCATTAATTAAATAATTATAAATATTTAAATAATCAAATTATTTAAATAATTTATGAACATGTACATAAATTTATATGTACACAAATAATCGGACAATCCAATTATATTCTTCAACTTGTTTCTTTATGTGGTTGTAAGCTAGCAAGGGGACCAAATGTTTTACTTGTTTGGGAAGAGGTCACATAGCTTCTCAATGTCCTAATAAGCAACTATGATCCTAAGAGAGGATGAAAATATAAAGATCGAAAGGGAGAGTGATGATGATGATGTCACCTTTAGAAGATGCTAGTGATGTTAAAATTGAGTATCCCGCAAATCGAAAATTGTTAGTGGCAAGACGTGCTTTAAGTATGCAAGTGAAGGAAGATTATGAGGTGCATCATGATAATATTTTCCATACTAGATGCCATATTAAGGATATGGTTATCCATCGTTTGTATGAGTGGTTAGTCATGCATTTTAGTTTAACTAATGTACCTAGTACTTTCATGAGATTAATGAATCATGTTTTGCGTTCTTTCATTGAAAAATTTGTTGTGGTATACTTTGATGAGATATTAGTGTACAATAAGAGCATAGATGAACATTTTAGGCATTTGCATTGTGTGTTTGATGTGTTAAGGAAAGAAAAGTTTTATGCTAATTCGAAAAAGTGTTCCCTTTGCATGGATAAAATTATATTTTTAAGCTATGCTGTTATGGAAAAAGAGACAGAAGTAGATGAGGAGAAGGTTAAGACTATTAGGGAATGACCTAGACCTAAGAATATTGGTGAAATGCATAGCTTTCATAGGTTGGCTAGTTTTTATAGGAGATTTATTAAAGATTTTAGTACCATAGCTACACCACTAACTAAGATTGTGAAAAAGAGTGAGGGTTTCAAATGGGGTAGTGAGCAACAACATGCATTTGATTTAATTAATGATAAATTGTGTTATGCACCATTACTTGCATTACCTGATTTCTTTAAGACATTTGAGATTATGGTGCATTAGGGAATAGATATAAGGGCTGTTTTTATGGAAGATAGACATCTAATAGCTTATTTTAGTAAAAAAATAAGTGTAGCAACCCTAAATTATCTTGCTTATGACAAAAAGTTGTATGCTTTAGTCAGGGCCTTAGAAACTTAGCAACATTATTTATGGCCTATAGAGTTTGTAATCCATATTGACCATGAGTCATTGAAGCATTTGAAAGGACTAGGTAAATTGAATAGAAGGCATGCTAAATGGGTAGAGTTCATAGAAATGTTTCCTTATATGATCAAGTATAAACAAGGAAAGGAAAGCGTTGTAGCTGATGCATTATCTTGCAGGTATACTTTGATTTCTACATTGAATGCAAGATTGTCGGGTTTTTAGCATATCAAGGAATTGTATGCGAATGATCTTAATTTTTTTTCTGTGTATGTTGCTTGTGAGAAGGGTTCATTTGGTAAATTTTATAAATATGAGGGGTATTTGTTTAGAGAGATTAGATTGTGCATTCCTCAAGGGTCTATAAGAGAGTTGCTGGTTAAAGAGGCGCATGAGAGTGGTTTAATGGGACATTTTTGTGTTAGAAAAACTTTAGATGTGTTAGATAATTTTCTCTTGGCCACACATGAAGAGAGATGTTGAGAGAATTTATGAGAAGTGCATAACATGTAGAAAGTCTAAGTTTAAAGTTTTATCCTATGGTTTGTATACACATTTGCCCATACCTAGTGAACCTTGGATTGATATTTCTATGGATTTTATGTTGGGTGTACCTAGGTCTAAAAAGGGCTGAGATTTGGTGTTTGTTGTGGTTGATAGGTTTTCGAAGATGGCTCATTTCATACCATGTCATAAGATTGATGATATCACACATGTTGCTAACTTATTCTTCAAGAAGATTGTTCGACTTTATGGAGGGTCAAAGAGCATTGTTTCAGACCGAGATGTAAAGTTGTTAAGCCATTTTTAGAGGACTTTATAGGGGAGCTCGGAACAAAGTTATTGTTTTTTACTGCTTATCATCTGCAAACTGATGGACAAACGGAGGTGGCTAATAGAATGTTGGATACTTTGCTACGTTCCATCATCCAAATGAATTTGAAGAATTGGAAAGATTGTCTACCACATGTAGAGTTTGCTTACAATAGGAGTGTGCATTCGACTACTGGTTGTTTGTCATTTAAAGTTGTGTATGGGTTCAATCCGCTTACTCCTTTGGAATTGATACCTTTACCTATAAAGGAAAGATCTAACTTGGATGGAAAGAAGAAAGATGAATTTGTTAAGCAACTGCATGAAAGAGTTAGGCAATATATTGAAAGGCGAACCGAGAAATATGCTATTCAAGCTAATAAGGGGCGAAAGAAAATCGTGTTCGAATCGGGAGATTGGGTTTGGGTGCATATGCAGAAAGAGAGGTTTCCTATTCAACGAAAATCTAAGCTACAACTACGTAGAGATGGTCTATTCTAAGTACTTGAACCCATTAATGACAATGCGTGCAAGATAGATTTGTCAGGTAAGTATAATTTTAGTACTACTTTTAATGTTTTTGATCTTTCTCCTTTTGATTTTGATGTAGGTGCCGATTTGAGGACAAATCATTTTGAGAAAAGGAGGAATGATGGAAATCAAGGAGGCAAGCCTATGAATCCTTTGAGCATCAATGAGGGGTCTATGACAAAGGCTTGCGTTAAAAGGATGAATGAAGCTTTAAATGGGCTCGTTCGTCAATGGGGACCTATGACAAGGGCTTGAGTTAAAAGGATAAAGGAAGCTTTAAATGTGCTCGTTCATTAATGGGGGACCTACGACAAGGGCTTGAGTTAAAAAGATGAAATAAGCTTTAAATGGGCTCGTTCAAGAGATTTGGTCTAAGAGTTTTGCACAACATGACTTGGACTGCTTGGAAGGGACATTGAGGCTTCAAAATATTATTCAAGCCTAAGACCAAGTCCAAGAACATCATTCTTGAGACTTGAATGATAATTCTAATGCAAATTGAGCTATTATTTATTTGTTTGAATTAGTTTAGGCCTAATTTGTATTAGGGGTTGGGTTTAAAATTAATTTAATTTTTACATTAGGTTTTTAGTTATTGGGCTAAGACATTTAATTAATTTAAAAACCCAATGTGGGTGTACTTAGAAGAGTAAAGTATGGGGTTAATCAAAGTTAGGGTTTTATTTAGGCTTATTAAACCTAAAATTTCAATAAGACGTTCATTGGAATAAAGTTTAACTTTTCTCCATTATTCTTTTCATTTCAACTTTGACCACTGTTCTTAATTTATCAACCTTGACTTATCTCCCATATTCTTATCTCTTTCTTGGGAGTGGCATCATTATATCTTTGGTTCTTGGTTCTCTAATCAACAGGTCAAAGATTTTCTATAATCTGAATGATCTTTTTTAGGGTTGTGTTTCAATTTGATCATGAGTGTCATATCTTTTTATATGGGGTTCGCATTAGCCCCTCTTTACTACTTTTTTCCACTTCAACTTTCTTCCCCTTCTCTCTATCGTTATCGTTTTAAAACCCTTCCTCAGTGTCGTCGCTGTCATGAATCTTACGAGTTAAGTTACATTAATGTTGATCGACATTTCTCTTCTTTATGTCTCTTGTATGTCTTTCGTTTTTGTTATCATGTGCTGATTAGAGAAAATCGGTGTTAAAACTCTTCTATTGGAAGAAGATCGATGCCAATGTCTTTGATTGGTGATGATGTTTCTCTTATTTTTGTTGCAGGTTGGTGATGCATAGAGAGAAAGATAGAGGTGATCATGCCAATTTTAGATGTGACTTATATCTTTAATTTTAGTTTTTGTGAGGAATACTTGAGTAGATTATGTTATTTTAAGGTATTTTTCTAGTGTTTGCGAGGAATACTTGAGTAGATTATGTTATTTTAATGTATTTTTCTAGTGTTTGTCTTTGAAAAGTTATTTAAGAGAAGATGGAAGAAAATGGGTCAGGAAATCAAGTTTTAAAAGAGAGTTGGAGCTTTTCACGAATAGCATTCATGAAACACAAGTCGCGATCTCGTGTCGCCAAATAATCAAATGATCTCACTAAACGCAGTTTGCCAAAATGCCATTTGCAATAGTTTTTCAACAATTTTCACTAAATGCGATCATGAAATGCAACTCGTGATCATAAGTCATGAATTGGCGTTAGACGTGCATGGAAGGAACTCTCTAACCCTAAGTTGATTTCACCTATAAATACATGATTTTCTCACCTCAGCAATAGTCGTGAAGTAGACCATAGAACACGTTCAAAGTTATTTTTCTTCATTTCTATAGAGATTTTTCATAGATTCAAGTCAAGTTCCATTGGAGGTTCATTCAACACTTTATTGCAGTCATTCAAGAGCAACATAGAAGTGGTTGGGTGGATTCTAGAGTAAGAGCAGTGGTGAACTCGTGATGTTATCTTCTGTTCTTGTTTGATTCATTATGTTGTTCAATTGTTCTTTCGTTTTTAGCTTGAATTTACATGGATCTATGGAGAACTAAGTTATTTTTAAGGAGTTAGATGTAGTTTGATACAGATTCATTCTTGTGAACGATTAATTGATATTTAAATGAGTTGATTTCATATTTTGGTATTTTGTTTTGTCAAATCTTAATGCTTTCGATTGATTTAGGCCTAGTCAATTGGATGATTTTGTGTTACCAATATACTTGAAAGAGACGTTCATAACTAGAACTTGATAAAATAGCATTTGAGAATTGGAATCGACATATATCTAGTTTTCATGTGTGACCTTATATGAGTATTTGTGTATAATAAGTTTGCATTAACCATTTAGTATAGAAATATCGCTAAGTGTTTAATGTGAATACACCTGTGATGAACTCAAAGGAGGCTCATAGATATAATTGTTTACTCGATCAAGTACAATATGAAATTATGATATGTTGAAAGAAAAAAATGAAACAAGAATAGTGAAGTATTAAATGAAGTCCTTAGATCTTTTATTCAAGTGTTTGTTAATTAATTAAGTTTTCTGCTGATTGGGATTTTTGCAATATACTTTTTAATTCAAACTTTATTATTCGATTTTTGAATAAAGTTGCGTAAATCAATTTTAGTAGTTAGTATTGATTTGAACCGTCTCTGTGGGATCGACCTTGATTCGCCACAATATTACATTGAGATCGTGTATACTTGCACAAATTTTTGTATAATAAAGTATTATACCGAAAACGTGAATCACGTTTGTAGCGTTGTTGCCGAGGACGATGTTTCAAATGATTGTGTTAATATTGACACCAATTGAAACAACTTTAATTCAGACTTTTTCTTTTCTATTTCAAGTACTTCTTGTACTTTCATGCGAAAGATGAGATATGTTGAAATATTGCCTTTAGATGATGAAATTGAAAAGATAGCTCGAAATTTTAGAAGATTAAGAAAGTTGGCAGAACAGTGAGATAGAATGGCTAATGATCAGGGTGGTTGCAATGGTGGTAATGGAGATGGTGCTAATGCTTCAAAGCCGCTTAAAGATTACTCAATACCAATGGCGAAAGGTATTCACCAAAGCATTCATCGATCGACTATTCAAGCTAAGAACTTCGAGATTAAACTGGCAACTATTTAGATGATTCAGTCCGTGGTGCAGTTTTGTGGACTACTCAATAAAGATCCAAATAAGCATATTGTAATATTTTTGGAGATTTGTGATACTTTTCTGTACAATGGAGTGATGAATGATGCTATTCAGTTAAGATTGTTCCCTTTCTCGTTGAAAGATAAGGCAAAGAGTTAGTTGAATTCATTGCCTTAGACATCTATTACTATATGGGATCAGATGGAGTATAAGTTTTAGCTAAGTATTTTCCTCTAGCAAAAACACAGAAACTAAGAAATGTTATTGCCACATTCATGCAGAAAGAAGAAGAGTCTTTGTATAAAGCTTGGGAGAGATTCAAGGAGTTACTTCGAAAGTGTCCTCATCATGGGGTTCCAGAATGGATGCAAGTGCAGATTTTTTTATCAAGAACTATGAGAAATTTCGAGAGCCAATCTCGATGCAGCAGCTGAAGGAGCATTGTTGAAGAGAAATATGGAAGATGCTTTTGAATTGATAGAAACGATGTCTTCAAACATCGATCAATGGCTATTAAAGAGAACAAAGTTCGTTAAGGCAATGTTAGGTATTCATGAGCTTGATCCTATTACAGCTCTGATAGCTTAGGTAGTGTTTTGACTAAGAGATTTGATGCTTCTGGATTAGGTGTGAATAATGTTAATACAGTTCAAAGTGCATTTATTAATTGTAAAGAATGTATAGGTAGTCATGCGACAGATCGTTGTTCGGTAATTAGGAGTCGGTATAGTTTTTAGCCAATTTTAATGCACAATGTAATGATTAGTTTTCAAATGTCTACAATCCTAGGTGGAGGAATCATCCTAATTTCTCCTAGAAGCAGAATTCGGATTAGATATAACAATTGAAACCCGTAGTTTCGCTTGGTTTTCAGGGTCAACAACAATAGTTTTAACCCCAAGTCAAGAAGTTAGTAGTGGAGGACATGATAGTGCAGTACATGACAAAGACTGATTCTCTTTTGCAAAATTAGCAAAACATGTTGCAGACTCAGCAAAATCAATTACAGAATCAGCAAAACCAGTCAACTCAATTCCAAGCTCAATTGCAAAACAAATGAGATTTATTTAATTGATTGAATATGCAAATGAAGGTATACGATTATGAAATTTGGTATGAATGCTCCTAAGGAAGTTAGGTTATAGTCTGGAAAATTTTAAGGTCATATGATAAGTATGTAATTAATTACGAATTTTTGTTTACCTCTAACTCAGTGAAATAAAATCTGGACAACACTGAACTAGATTGAATCTTGAATTTTTTGGACATGCAGTGCAATTATTGTTATTTTAGAGCCATTAAATTTTTATATGAACCAATATGAGTCTTCTGTAGGCCCTTACAATTTGAAGGATTTTCATGGAGCAATTTATTTTTAAAAATTCAGATATCAAGGGATGTTCAGTTTTGAAACTGATGTCAATACAACCTTGGTTAGGATTCGAACATTTTAGTTGAAAGGTTAGCAGAGGTATTTAAGGCTGAAAGTTTTTATGGTATTTATTCTGAGTCTTTAGAACATATATATGAATTTTTGGGGTGATTAGCTTTATATACAATTTATTAAAAATGGAGAAAATAGGCTGCATCAAATGGAGGCTTGAGAGTCGGTGGGTCCTTAAATGGAGGCTTGTGAATCGGTGGTTCCTTGACTAAAAGCTTATAAATCGGTGGTTTCTCAAATGGAGGCTTATGAATCAGTGGCTTTTCAAATGGAGGCTTGTGAATTGGTGGTTCCTCAAATGAAGGCTTATGAATCGATGGGAGGCTTGTGAATTGGTGGTTCCTCAAATGAAGGCTTATGAATCGGTGGTTCCTCAATTAGAAGCTTGTGAATCGATGGTTTATCAAATGGAGGCCTATGAATCGGTGGTTCATCAAATGGACGCCTGTGAATCGGTGGTTCATCAAATGAAGGCCTGTGAATCGGTGGTTTATCAAATGAAGGATTGTGAATTGGTGGATCCTCAAATGGAGGCTTGTGAATCGGTGGTTCCTCAATTAGAAGCTTATAAATCGGTGGTTTTTCAAATGAAGGCTTGTGAATCGGTGGTTTCTTGAATGGAGGCTTATGAATCGGTGGTTCCTCGAATGGAGGCTTATGAATCGATGGTTCCTCAATTAAAAGCTTGTGAATCGATGGTTTATCAAATGGAGGCTTGTGAGTCGGTGGTTCATCAAATGGAGGCTTGTGAATCGGTGGATCCTCAAATGGAGGCTTGTGAATCGGTGGTTCCTCAAAAGGAGGCTTTTGAATCGGTGGTTCCTCGATTAGAAGCTTGTGAATCGGTGGTTCCTCAAATGGAGGCTTGTGAATCGGTGGTTCCTCAAATGGAGGCTTATGAATTGGTGGTTCCTCAATTAGAAGCTTGTGAATCGATGGTTTATCAAATGGAGGCTTGTGAATCGGTGGTTCATCAAATGGAGGCTTGTAAATCGGTGGTTCCTCAAATGAAGGCTTGTGAATCGATGATTCCTCGACTAAAAGCTTCTGAATCGGTGGTTTCTCAAATGGAGGCTTGTGAATCAGTGGCTTTCCAAATGGAGGTTTGTGAATTGGTGGTTCCTCAAATGGAGGCTTATGAATCGATAGTTCCTCAATTAGAAGCTTAAGAATCGATGGTTTATCAAATGAAGGGCTGTGAATCGGTGGTTCATCAAATGGAGGCCTGTGAAACGGTGGTTCATCAAATGGAGGCTTGTGAAAATGTGGCCTATGAATTGGTGGTTCCTCAAATGGAGGCTTATGAATCGATAGTTCCTCAATTAAAAGCTTAAGAATCGATGGTTCATCAAATGGAGGCCTGTGAATTGGTGGTTCATCAAATGGAGGCCTGTGAAACGGTGGCCTGTGAATTGGTGGTTCCTCAAATGAAGGCTTAGGAATCGATAGTTCCTCAATTAGAAGCTTAAGAATCGATGGTTTATGAAATGGAGGCCTGTGAATCAGTGGTTCATCAGACGGAGGCCTGTGAAATGGTGGTTCATCAGACGGAGGCCTGTGAAAAGGTGGTTCATCAAATGGAGGCCTGTGAAAAGGTGGTTCATCAAATGGAGGCCTATGAACCGATGGTTCATCAAATGGAGGCCTGTGAATCGATGGTTCATCAAATGGAGGCTTGTGAATCGGTGGATCCTCAAATAGAGGCTTGTGAATCGGTGGTTCCTCAATTAGAAGCTTATGAATCGGTGGTTGCTCAAATGGAGGCTTGTGAAACGGTGGTTGCTCAAATGGAGGCTTGTGATACGGTGGTTTCTCTAATGGCGGCTTGTGAATCGATGGCTTCTCAATTGGAGACTTGTGAATCGGTGGCTTCTCAATTAGACGCCTGTGAATTGGTGGCTTGTGTTCAGGTAATGGTTTCTCCTTTTGAGGAGGCTTGTAAGGATAGTTAGCGAGAGATGGGGTGGCAAGAGCTATTAGCCCAAACAACAACAATAACAAGTATTTAAGAGACATCTTTGAGGTTTTGATGTTGTGAAATCTAAAATAAGGTTGCCCTTTTATAGATGTTTCAAGCTCTTGTTGTCAGTTCATTCATGTAGTCATCACGTTCATAAGCTAATCTTGGGTTTTAATTTGATAATATCTTTCTATTAAATGTGGAATTTCATATTTAAGAAAAAGATGCTCTTTTCAGGATAAAATCCTTTAGAAATATCTTTTGTGTAATTATCTTTGGCATTTTGTAATTGATTTTAAAGAAAATATCTTTCATTTGTTAGTGATTATGAGATAATCTTGGGTTTTAATATGATAATAACATTTTATTAAATATGAAATTTCATATTTAAGAAAATATATTCTTTTTGGAATAAAATTCAATGGAAAGTTTTTTGGTAATTATCCCCGATATTTTGTTGTTGATTTTAAAGTAAATCTCTTTCATTTGTTAGAGATTATGAGATAATCTTGGGTTTTGATTTTGATAATATTTTTTGATTAAATATGGAGTTTCATATGTAAGAAAAAGATATTCTTTTTGGAATTAAATTCAATGGAAATATTTTTTTTTGTAATTATCCCTGATATTTTATTGTTGATTTTAAAGTAAATCTCTTTCATTTGTTAGAGATTATGAGATAATTTTGGGCTTTGATTTGATAATATTTTTTTATTAAATATGGAATTTTCTGTTTAAGAAAAATATACTCTTTTTGAAATAAAATTCAATGAAAACATTTTTGTAATTATCCCTGATATTTGGTTGTTGATTTTAAAGTAAATCACTTTCATTTGTTAGAGATTATGAGATAATCTTGGGTTTTGATTTGATAATATCTTTTGATTAAATATGAAATTTCCTATTTAAGAAAAAGACACTCTTTTTGGAATAAAATTCAATGGAAATACTTTTTATAATTATGTATGATATTTTGTTGTGGATTTTAAAGTAAATCTCTTTCATTTGTTAGAGATTATGAGATAATCTTGGGTTTTGATTTTAATAATATCTTTTGATAAAATATGAAAGGTCCCAATCTGAACCATACCGTACTTGTATCCGGAGGGCCCTGCCTGACACTACAATGGAACACTCCTAAACCCCGTCAATTGGGCTAAAAGTAATTCCGCGAAGTGAACCCTTAAATCATTATTATATTCCCTTTCTTTTAAAATACTAAAATGAGTTTTTTTTTTTTTTTTTTTTCGAATGAAAATCCGACGACATAACGGCTATAATATTGATATTTCCAAAATATCTGTAAAACAAAATACACTTCCAAAATGTCTTATTTATCCAATCCAACTTCTTCCACAAGCATATTTCAATATTTCATTTCCATCTCATACGAAAGAAATCACATGAAACCATAAGCCATAAATTACAAAATATCATCAAAACCTTAAAAGAATTTACATAAATAAAACTTCCACTTTTTTTTATAACCTTAATGAAAATTGTTGAACTTTATGCACCTCAAAAGATATATAAATACAAAGTTTGTTTCAAAAGGTACTAAAATAAAAGTTAAAGTACAACAAAATGAGTAGCTTTTCAACTTTCAATGACATGCAAAATGATAATGCAATAGAAGCCATTGTCAGATTCGTGCCCACTTAATTCAGCAGAGAGGATGTTGTGCTCCGGTCACCCGCGCTAGCACCTGAGAAGGTTTTTAAAATAAAACGGAAAAGAGTGAGCTTAATGAAGCTCAGTGAGTGCACATAAAATTGAAATCATAACATTTGCTTTTCTAAAATACCTCCACAAAAACATTAAAAATAGGATTCCATTTCTTAAATACTCAATTTAATATCTCATATAGTTGTACATTAAAATGAATATATTCGTAAACATAACAAATATATATAAACCTTTGATAATCTTTAGTAAACGTCATCATAACAGAAGGATATAAACGGAGATAAAATCCATTCAAAACATATTCATAACCTAAATGAAAATAGTTCATTTTTCAAATCGCTTTAACGTTGAAATGCACCAATGTTACCCCTTAAACTTACAACCACGTGACCACTAAATAAACGTAATCAACGCAGAGTCACGAGGCGAATTAGCCATAAACACCATCCATGACACTTGCAAAGACATCCAAAAACCACGTACGAAATTTTACATCGCAATGTGTGGCGCAAGACAACATCCCATACACGTAAAAGCTACACAACGGACTCTGTCCCCCCAAAGTTAGTGACACAATTCCTCCCATACCTTACCATACACGTGTGGGACGTACCGGCCGAGTCTATATATCTTACAAAAGTGGGTAGATAATTGGCCTTTGAAAATTTAACTAAGCATATAATATTTTTACTTTACACACTTAAAATTTTAAACTTCATTTTCATTTGATTATCTATAAAACATCATTTCAATTGCCAATAACACTTAAAACATTAAACATTATTTCAAAGGAAATTCGCACTTATAAAATCATGAAAATTACATTTTCCCATACCAAATAGGATATACAAAACAATGCTCATATCAAATCATAACATGGCAAAACAACTTATAAAAGGGTTAAAACATTGAAAACCATCAAAACTTTATAAAAATCTCTTTAATACTCACCTTAAATTTCAACTTCCGCAATGGGCTTCAACGGTCCTCACCAGCTCCGCTAGTCTCTCACACACCTACACATCACAATTACGCTTAGAACACACTAAATAAAGCTTCACAAAACTTAGTACACAACTTATAGCCCAACTAACTTCATTGAACCCTATTATGCCTAAAAGCTTCTCTACACGGTTTTCACTCAACCAAAACTTTCTAATTCTGATTTCTTTCCATGGATCCTATTTATCTTCACCTAGGAACACACGCATATGCTCAAAATCATCGTTCGAAGCTTGAAACGAAAAGTGGTCATTTTTGACCCCCTTAGGCCGAATGGTATGCATAGCCCTACCTAGGGCAGTGCTTTACTTCTTTCTTGCTCCACACACCTTTTCGACTCGCATTTTGATCACCCGTAAAGCGGCTCTGAAAAATTCCATCGTTCGGATATCGAAACCTAAGAAAAACCTCACTTTCATCCATTTTTAGCACTCAATTGTGGCTACATTTTCATGCGATAGTGAATTATATCATGTATGTTTTTTGCTGACTACTTATGTTGAATTGGTACTTAATGGGATAGTTTAAGTTGTTAAAACTTTTGAAGCTAATTAAATATGTTAGACTGTGATCTAAAATGATTAGTATGGGTCGTATATAAACACTCATACAGAAGGAGAAATTTTTCACAATTACGTTTTTATTAACAAGATGAGATCTAAACTACTTTTATTAAAATGGATAAGGAAATACATAATCAACTCATGATCAATTTGATGTATTCATACTACATTTTAATCTTAGAAAATTTGCACAAATTGATGTTTGTATTGTCTAATGTGATTATTAGTTAGTCATTAGTTGTAATTGAATATAATAGTCTATTAGTGTTGTGGGAGACTACTACACGTAAATATGATTTACGTGTGATTATAAAATATAGAATATACATTAAGAAAACTAAAGTGATTATGAATAAACTATTAATATAAGAATATTAAGTGGTGTTAATCATGTTTTACTGTGCATGATTTCCCAAACCTATGCCTCAAAAAAGATTTCCCAAATCTACATCAACGGTGAGAATCAGCCCACAAGATTGCAATGGTTCAATCCAATAAATTTGGTCCAAGAATAGAAGGCCCATGGACCATTCATGTTCTTAAAAAACCTTCTAACATGTGACAAGCTGGCCCATTTAACTGACGTGGCAGGTCACGCCAGCGACTGCCTCATAAAGTCCCGTAGTAAAAATAACACGTGGCACTCTACTATTTCCACATTTCTTCTTTTCGGTGACCGGAATGGGATTCAGTACGTGACGGTGCAGTGAGGTTATTCTCTGATGAGAGTCTTGATCAGCCACGTCATTGTTACAAATTGCTTTTTTTTAAAAAAAAATTAGAAATATAAGATTTTGTTTCTTTAGAGGCACTAAAAATGTCTTTTTTTTTTCTTTTAGTAGTCTCACGCCACGAGAGTCATCTATACTTAGGATTTTGTTCTCTCAAATGTAACACAAATACGCTTTTCATGCAGATTGGTTATAGCTTTTGAACGTCTTCTATATTTCTTGTCTCGATATTTGTTTTAACTTTCTAGGAAAATTTTGTGATGTGTACAAGATGCTCAAATAAATGTTATATAAATTATATTATAATAGTTTTGCTGTGATCTTGTATATCTGTGTTGGGTAATATTTGTTGTGTTTAATGATGCTTTAATTTTGTGATTGATACGGAGTAGAAGATATTATGATATCTTTTACTTATACCCTTATAGTATCCAGATTAATGAGATTGAAATAAGAAAATGTCAATATTAGCGAAAACAAACTGTAATGAGATGGAAAGTTAAAGCAATTGAAGATTCGAGACTAAAAAAAAAAAAAATCCCACTAAACTTGAAAATTACAACATAAATAAAGATAGATATTATAGATAGAAAGTTTGTATTAAAAGAATTTAATTAATTTTGTTTGTATAGGAAAGTTCATTTTAAAGGAATATAATTAGTTTGGTTTGTATAGAAAAGTTAGCTCTAAAGGAATTTAATTACTTTTATTTATATAAGTTTATTAATGACTTATTTTGGTTGCTTGTACTAATATGTAGATTTTAAACTTAATCAATAGGTGTATTAATAATTTAGGTGTGGAAATCAAATTTATGGATGACAATATCTTCACCCAATTATTAAATAGTCTCTTTTAGAAGTTTTATTAAACACCATCTTTATACTAATTATTAAATTATTAAGTTTTAACTTCTGAAAAGTAATACTATATGAAACTTAATTAAATATAGTAGAAAAGTTCATATGGATCCATATAACTAAACAAAATTAGTTATTTCCTTTTTTCTTTTTCGAAAATATTTCCTATTTGATAAATCAATTTTTGAATCACAAACTGAACTCCCAACATTTTTTTTCTTTAAAATTTATTAATTTACGGTTTCCAATAAAATTTAATTCCATATCTATGTGTAACTTTAATGCAAGTTAATTATTAAAAACTATAGTAAACACTGAGCATTAATTAAGATTTTTTTTTTTCGATTCCCAAATAATAGACATTCTTTTGAAGATATTGACAAAAAAAAAAAGACATTCTATTGAAGATTCTTTATTAGTTTACACAATTTTACTTTTGGTGCAGGTTCTTCTTCAAAACGGTTAATATATTGTTAATGAATAATTATAATAATGAATTATTTTCTTTATTTTTTAATTTATTTTTACTTTTTAAACCCTTATACATTATTATCCAATTACTAGTAATTGCGGTTGCTTTTTTTTTTGTTTTGTTTTGTTTTGTTTTGTTTTGTTTTTTTTTGAGAAGTATCCAATATCTAGTTATTGCTTGTTAAGTCTATGAATTCCATATAGTAACAGTATCCTTTATAAATTACAATAAAATCAAACATCTCACCTTTTATATTTCAACTTGATTCAGTTCATGCTATACCAACTAATGAGCGAATATATTTTTCACATAAAATAAATACTTATTTATGAGTATCCATTAATAGTTGATATATATATATATATATCATGAGTTGGGATACAAGATGAGATATATAACATTACTCTAAAATATGCATATTAAAGCTTCATAATAGATTAAGTGAAATGTAATTACTATATTTTGTGTTTATTTTTTTACTTTCTTTTTTGGGAGAAAAAAAGAATGTAGTCATATTCTAGCCTCTCTTATGTATCTTTATTTTGTCAATGTGGTGAGGTTTCACTAAAACAGAAGATAACAATATCATGGGGTGGTGAGGTTTAACCAGAAAATAATAATAATAATAATATTATTATTGTTATTATTATTATGGTGATGGTATTGTTGCACCACCTTATCTCATGCGTGTATACACTTTTAATTTAAATTGTTAGGAAACTTATTTTGAGTTTTCACAGCCACATGTATATACTTATATAGTTTAAGTTGTTAGCATACAATTTTTTTTGGACATTCTTCCTTTATGGTGAAAGGATATTTATCTTTTTTCAAAAAAAAAAAGGGGATTTATCTTGATTTTAGTTGAGTAAAATTTTAGGTCTTACTTATACGTTTAATTCTAATATATCTGCTTTTTTCTTTTTTCTTTTTAAATATTAATACTTTACAGTTCAGAGGATTGCTGAGACCTACCAAGATGGATTACTCTCACAATCGGGTGATGACTATTCTTGCCAAGAGAAGACTCACACCCACAAATTGTGTTTTAATAGAATAAGAGTATAACTCAAACACTTGACCTCTTAGAAGTAAGGAAAGTACTCAACCATTCTTACTAAAGGGTGGTGTGTAATTCTGATATATCCTAGATCTTTAGTCTTTAGTAGAATTTCAATTACTTGTAATTATAGAACGTAAAACAAAATTAAATAAGGGTTTTTGTTTTTGTTTTTCTTTTTCTTTTCTGACTTGTGACAAGAAGATTTGGTCTGCCATATATATCTTTCATACCTAGCATGAAGTTGTGGGTTCGAATCCTGTCCCTCTTTTGAAATCTTCATATTAACACAATAATAAGCAGATGTAAAAATAAAGGTTGTAGAAAACCTAATCCTTGAAAGAAAGAAAACATGGACGGCAATGAGAGCAAAAACAACACAAATCCCAGTATTCGCGATGATACCATCTTAATGATACTGCGCAAACTTCCTCCAAAAGCTCTTGTGAGGTGTAAATTGATTTGCAAGTCATGGTAAGCTTTTGTTGACCAACATAAATATCATACCCGCAAGCTCATTCTTCATTAAGAGTCTTTCGTTCAATCTATTGACTTTGAAGCAGATGACAAAATCAAAGCTGCTGATCTTGACATTTACTTTAAAGGTACTCATCATCGTATGGTTGAAATTGCTTATTGTAATGGCTTGTTGTGTACTTTTTTTTTAAGCAAAGGTTGTGTGGTATGGAATCCAACTCCAGGGAGATACAAATGGATATCACCAAGTTTGACACCATCAAGATTTGAAAATTTTGGATTTTGGTATGATCATTCCACCAACAATTACATGATTGTGAGGTTTATACGTTTTAAGAATGATAATGAAAGCTCTCATCATCACTTAGTTGAGATGTACTCACAATCAACTAATATTTGGCAGCCAAGGGAAATACTCTCCAGTCCAATTACTTCTATTGTCACATATTCTGGCTTTTTAGTGAAGGATGCTCTTTATTAGATGATATTTCATAATATGACATAAAATTACAAACGTTGCATTGGCGCTCTTTGTTATGATATTGTACATGCAATATTTGATGTCATTCGACCACCTGATAATGTGAGAAGTTTCGAAATTCTCGGTGATATTAACAGACGTCTTTGCATGGCTTATCGTCAAGAAGGCATTGTTCACCTGTGGGCAAGGGAAGTTGGCACAAATCAAAGTTGGTTCAAGTTGATGAGCCTTCAGCCTTTTGAAAGAATGCCTTGTGATTGCTTTGATGCTGTCCATTTTTTGAAGAATGATGAAATTCTTATCAATGTAAGAGAAAAGAGGTTCCTTTATAAACCAAGTAAGAGAAACCAGTTCCTTTTTTACAATCCAGAAACAAAGACGTACAAAGAATTTCAGATCCCTAATATTGACTTACAATTTGAGAAAGGGATTGCGTATATTGATTGTCTTGTTTTACCATTAACTTAGTTTGTGTAAAGTGTATCTTTATCTATGCAACCAACTTTAATTTCTATGTTTAATGTTTGTTCATCAATTTCTATCCTTTACTTTATCATCGTTGTTGTACTAGAACTTAATTTTACTAAGGCTATGTTTTTGTCCTTCAATCAATCTCACTCATAGTTTCTTCTTCTTGTATGTGTTTGTGAATATGTATAACATCGGATTTTGATATCGTGACGATGACTGCATCATATATATATATTTTTTTTATTGACATCAGGTCAGATTATTGTTGAGATAAACTGAAATAGAATTCTAAAGTACAGTCCGGATCTCTACTCCAAAAAGTGGGAGATGACGACCCACATAGTGTGACAAAATTACCCATATATCAAGTGAGAGATGCATTCATGTAAACCCTCTATTTTTAATTGTACGGGTTTCCTAGAAATAGTCCCTAAGTATCGATTAGAGACCCTAAATGGTTTATGGAAACGTTTAAGGTAATAGAGAACACATAAGGATTGATTTAAACTCGATTGAAGATTAAACGAGAAATTAAAATAGTAAATGAAATAGAATAATTTTTAAGGTAAAAAGGAACTAAATTGAAGATAAATTTTAATAATTGTGGTCAAAGTAAAATTAAGCTAAAAGTTAAGGGAGGAGACCGAAATTTTAACAGGATGTGACTGTCATTTTTAGAATAGTTTGGGGAGGAAAATAGAAGCCAAAAACCTTATTGTTGACTTTCAAAATCAAAATAGAAAACAAAAGGCAGAACCAGTCACTCAAACGCGAAGAAGAAGAAGAAAGAAAAAAGAAGAAGAAGAGAAGAAGAAAGAAGAGAAGAAGAAGAAGTCGTCGCCGACCTGCCATCACCGCCGACCAAGCTCGCTGTTGCCATGCCATCCAGTCACCGAACTCAAGCTAAATCAAAGCCGAACTCACCGTAAACCAAAACCAGAAACGAGCTGACTGCGCGCACACGCGGAACCGACCCGATCGACGCGGAAGAAGACGGCGACGAGCTGCCGTTCGATAACCTGTAGAACCCGAGAATGAAACCCGTCCGATCCATACCATTTTCAGCTGCAAGCAAGCTCGTTTTCAGCTCGAAACCACCACTCAAACCTGACCCAAGTGCAGCTGAAGTTGAAACCATAATAGAGAAGGTAGATCGGGGAAAAAGAATGAGAGATCAGCCGCGAGAGAGAGGATTGCGTGAGGAAAGAAAGGAAGAAGAAAACCCAGCCGTTTCACCCCCCAAAAACAGTTCAAAATCAATCCATAAACCACCCCAAAACTAGCTCAAAACGAAATTAACGCAAAGAGGAAATAGGGGTGAGTTGTTTAAGTTTTAAATTAATTTTTATTGGTGATTTAAGTTGATTTTGAATTGGATTTTATTACGATTTGTTATTGATTGATATTGACTAAAAATAAGTGGATTTGTACATATTGGGAGTTTAGAAAACCAAGAAAATATTAAAGAGTTAGAGAGAAACCAAAACGCTCAATAAATTAGTTTAAAGGGCAATTTCATAAATTGGTCCATATAGCGTCCGTTGAAAGTTCGGATGATCCTAACGAGTTTAATTAGGCGTATTGAGATTAATAAAAGTCGAAGATTAAATTAAGGAACAAAAAATGGAGAGTTACGCCTAAAAAATGGTCACTTAGGGGCGATTATGTAATTTTAATTATTTCACGTTTCCAGAAGTTGACGCGAAGGTAAATTTACGTATATATATGTGTTGTGTAGGTGACGAGCAAGCCGGTAGAGTAAGGAAGAGCGCTAGGGAGCGTTTTAGAGCCTTCCGGATAGCTATTCGGAAGTGATAGTTAAGGTGAGTGTCAAAATGATTTTTAATACGTTTTGTGTTACTTTGATTTATGAATAAATGTTTCATGCATATTTGGATATTTTGATGAAAGTGAAATATGATTTAAATGATAAATGGCACGGTAACAGATAATATGGTTTTGTGTTTTCATTAAAATAATGATTTTTCATTTTAAATTGTAAATGAGATGGATTTTAGTTTTAAAAAGGAGGAAAAATAAAACATGTGGCTTACCTAGAGAGTATCAGATTATTACCGATTTGGGTTGAGTACCCAAAGCATGCGTTGGTAGAGTTAGTAGTGTCAGTATGCCACTAACTATACTAATCGCGGGAGGTACCCGTAAGGAGTCGTGTCAGTCATATGTTTGAGAGATTAGCCCAATGCATGTAGAGGGTATATTATTAGCTAGCTTACCCGAGCGAGACAGAGTTCCGCTCTATAGCGATGTAGGATTCTGCTACATGAACCGGACAGAGAGCAATATAGGATTCCGCTCTATACTAGGGTGTCATATGGCACGGGTCACTATAGGTTGACGGGAGCCGGATTGGTTGGCATGACACATTCGAGAGGAGTTGGACCATATCCGGTTTATAAAAAAGAAAAAGAGTTTTAGAATAAAAACCCCGCAACCATAGGAGATCCCTTTATAAAATTGATAACCGTGCAACGCATGTTTTATAATATTAATGCATGAAACTTGATTTAAAATAAATGAATTAGATTTGAATTACCAAAAATGTTTTAGGGAGGTTTTTATAAAAATGTAATTTCAAATAATATTATATGACACTTACTGGGCTTTTAAAGCTCACCCAACATTTTCTATATTTTTAAATAAACCTCCCCAGGCACAGGTACTATAGCTGCGGATTACCCCAAGATGATATCAGGCAGCCGCGGCGATAGTGCTGATGTGATTACCTGTTCCTATTTTTGTTTGATATTAAGAGATGTATATATTTTATTATCTCTATATGATTTTGTAAATATCTTTTATAGATTTAAATTGTGTTTTTGGGAGTAAATAGATGCATGACATATGATTTTATTGATAATCAGTTTATAAATTGAAATATGAAATTGTGGTTGTGGTTGTATAGAAAAATGAGAGCCTGAGGTTCTGTAGTTTGGGGGAAATGATTTGTGATCTTTTAACAGTGTTAAATTTTATAATTTACAGGGTGTCAAAGTTTGAAAAAACAGATGAGATGCTGTCCAAATTTTTATAAAATATTTTGTTAAGGTTTAAAATAAAAACGAAAAATTTCCCCTCGTTTCCACTGTTTTAAAAAAGATTTCAGAAAGAACACGGCTTAACTCTGTTGAGATTCTTTAGTTGAGCGAAAGGGCTAGCTGGAGGGTCATCGTAGGGTGCCGGCAGATCGCCTAGGGAAAGGGGTCTGTCAATTCAAACCAAATGCCTAAGGCTTGGTGAGGGGTGAACTTATACCACCAAGACACCCTAACTTTCCTCGATTGCATCAGATTTTGTTTAATTTTGACATGAAAAATGTTTTCTTAATTTTATAGTGCATGATACTCAATCCATCTTGAATAAATTTTATTGGTGTGTGAAAACTACTTTGTGATTTAGGATTTAGCTAAATGTGAAGAAATTGTATGTATACAGACATACTTATGTGAATGATTTATTTTCGTTTAATATATATATATATATTTTAATTTCATACCATCAATTTTTATGAACCATTGGATTTGAATATAATGATCAATAAATAAGCTATATTAAAATAATTGATTAATAATATTATCGTAATTGGGACATATATAACCATATGTGCCAAGAGGTGAACGAATTAAACTTCAAACATCTTTTATTTGAAATTTATTAAATTCCGTTTTTAATGAAAACTAATTTCTTCCTATTGTAAGATTCAAATAATTAATTATTAAAAGTTATTATACACACAAAACATAAATTTGTTTTTCCCTTAATACAATTCAAAATTAATAAACATGCTTGTTAAATTTCTCTATTAGTTTATACTACTAAACTTTGGGTGTTGGTTTTTATATATAGAATTAGATTGAATAGACAAACTATTTTCTTTGTCTTTTTGACTTGGGAAAAGGGAGAATTTATATTTGGGATCTTAATTTTTCTAAGAGGTGTGGTTATCAACCACATTACATCTATGACCATATACATAAACTACATAATTAATAAATAGTTATAAGCAAAAATTATTTTCTTTAATGTTAAATTTTAATTTACCTATAACATTGACTTTTTTGTTTTTGAGAAAACCTATAGTACATGGACTAATAAAATATATATTCATGATTTAAGTTGATAATATATTTTTCGAATTTTTTCCTTTTACTACGCAATTGGAGTTCTTAGATATGTTAATAGGTTTTACCAATTCCTTATCAATTAATGTCACAACTCATGAGAGGAAGTGGTCGGATTTATATCCCTCACACATATATCGGAAGTGATGGGTTTGAATCTTGTCATTTTCTGCAAATTTTACATTATTTATAATAATACTCATAGGTGCATTTAATCTTGAGTTTGATCTTTTATTTTTAACGATACATTTTCATGGGATTCAAAAATTCTACCAACTCTATATTAAAACTGACGTGGCAAGTCACACCAGCGACAGCTCATAAAGGAGAAAATCCTCACGTTGCGGTGCAGCCGGGCACTAAAACAGACACGTGTAGCGACAGTGTACATGTGGCACTCCTTTACTATTGCCCATGTCTTCCTTCCAGTGCCAGATTCAGTACGTGACGGTCCACGTAATACACTGAAGTTATTCTCTCTGACTCCTGACATTGTTATTCTGATTTGCTTGGTTCAAAAAGACCAAGTCCGTAACTGTGAGTCCCACCATCTTCCCTCTGTGGATCAGCATGACGCTTGAAGCCAAGGCGCCGTCAACTAACAAAAAGAAACAAATTGTTAACTTGAGTTTGAGAAATCCATGTCAACTTGGTGTTCCCTTTGCTGTCTTTATCAACTTTTTGTCTTTTGGTGTCTTCTTCAAATACTTGATTTGTAGAACAAAAGTCTTCATGTGATTTTAGATTCTGGTTTCATTTTCAAACTGGGTTGGTTGGTTGGTGTACTGTTGGAGCTTGTAAAATGGGTCATTTTTTAAGTGTTCGTGAAAATGTTTTGTTCAAAGCTTGCTATTAATGTACACTCCTTGCTTGCATGCGTGCTTTGTCGCTTTTACTAGTTTTAGAACGAATTGTTCTACAATGGTTTCTTGTTAGTTTTCATTTTTTTTTTCACTTAAACGCCTTCAAGTTAAGATCTGTAGCTCTCTCTCCTCTGTATTTTTGATCTTTTTCGTCTCCGTTTTGGTTGATGTTGTGGTTTTATGGTCTTCAAATATGAGATTTTGTTTCTTTAGAGGCATTAAAATGTTTTCTTTTTTTGTTTCTTTAGCAGTCTCACGCCACGAGAGCCACCTATACTCAGGATTTTGTTCTCTCAAAGTACTTGATGTTGGCATGAAAAAACAAAAATCAACAATTTGTTTTTCATAAAATTAAGGATTTTACGGAACATTGAGTTTCAAAAATGTTTTTAGAAAACTCAAGAATCCAAGATCTATAAAACAATGAAATAAAAATAATATAAAGAAATAAAAATCATATTTTTACCTTCTGTATTGATTTCTGTGGATTGCTCACCACCTTGCCTTCCTTGATATATCTCGAAACCAAGAAACAAGCGAGTGGGCACAATTATATAAAATTGTGCTCACTTACTTTTTGATTTCTTTCTAAAAAAAAATCAAATTAAATCAATGATTATAAGAGGTGAGTGTTTGATTTTGGTTATACAAAGAACAAAGACACAAATTCTTGTTCTTTGTATTTGTTGAAAAAAAAACTTTTTCTTTTCTCTTGTTTTTTCTCAAAAACATAAACAACAACCAAAAACCTAGATGTAGAAAAAAAACTTTTTCTTTTTATAGGCAAACAATTAGGGTTTTAATTAATCAATATTAATATTGACCCTAATCTTATTATAATTAAACTTTTGCCCCATATAATATAATTAATTCATATTATATTTTGAAATAGAACTTGTAACTTTTAATAAATTAATTCATAATTAATTATACCAAAGTCACTAAGAATTGGATTCAAGACCTCTTATAAAATTAATTAAATAATTATTAATTCATAATTAATAATTAAATAATTTGAATAATCAATATTATTCAAATACTAAGTGAACACAAATTTTTGTTACTTATGTAACACCTGTAATTGGATGGTCCAATTACAATATTCTATATACACGTTTCTTATAGTAAAATGAGCTATCAAGGGGACCCGATGGACCTACAGTTTTGAGCTCCAATAATATTGGAATTATTAATTAAACTCTTTAATTAAATAATTCACTATTATTAATCTTAAAGTTACTCCACTAAAAACTTAAGATTGTACTCTCAAAATTGTAGATGTTTTTTATACAATCTGAAATTTTTCAGTGTCCATTGATTTAATCACTACATATGATTTGACCCTCCACAAATAGTTCATAATTAGAGCAAGGTCAAATGTCCGTTTTACCTCTCTAATTATTTCTTGATTCTTAAGTACCATTGATTCTCTAATGAACAATATATTCATAACAACTTATGAATTTATCTTTCTGTTTACATATAAACAGAAAGTTGAGCGCTCTTATTGTTCAAGACCTGAATCAACCCTTAAGGGAACTACTTTTCTACTTCTCGCAAGAAGGAGTGAATTCCACTATTGTATAGAATGTTCCCAGCTACTTACTAAATCATATCCCCAAAGTACGAAGTTATTGATCGGGTATCTACACCGATCTCACCCATGTAAATCAAAGGAAATAACTTAATAAGCAGGAGTTCATAATACACTCAGAATTAAGATCAATTCATATATGATCATCTGGTTGATAAATATAAATCTCTAAGGTTAACGGATATTATTTAGAGACTTATATTTATCGTGGTCCAGTCCTATATAATATTTATTATATAAGGTGCCTCCATTTCCATGTCACCACATGAATAGTCTTGGATAAGACTATCGTATCAAATACGAAAGGGACCGCAGCCGTATATTTACCACAAATGAAGTACCCAACTTCGTTTGTTTTCTACGGACTCTTTAAATTACTTATCTCAAACTAAATCCACCTGTATATAACACTTATATACTTAGTTTGAAATTACATCAGTAATCAAGGATGTTTCTCATGATATATACGATTTTTGCAAAATATATAAATTGAATGAAATGAATATTTTATTAAAATTTATAAAACCGTTTACAATATTACAAGCTCTTAGGGCAGAAACCCCAACAATCTCCCACTTGCCCTAGAGCAGATGGGACATATCTCGTAATCCTAGACCCTCTAGATGACCTTCAAATACTTTAGCCGGTAAGGTCTTCGTAAACGGATCAGCAAGGTTGTCTTGTGATGCAATCTTCATCACTTTTACATCTCCCCTTCGTACGATCTCCCTAATGAGATGGTATTTCCTCTCTATATGCTTCCCTTGTTTATGGCTTCTTGGTTCTTTGGAATTTGCCACTGCACCACTATTGTCACAATAAAGGGTGAGTGGTCTATCCATGTTTGGAACAACTTCCAGATCAGCCAAAAATTTACGTAGCCATACCGCTTCTTTAGCTGCTTCACAAGCTGCTACATATTCGGCTTCCATAGTGGAGTCAGCAATGCATGATTGCTTAATACTCCTCCATGTAATGGCTCCACTACCAAGGGTAAATACTGATCCGGACGTAGATTTCCTAGAATCTTTGTCCGACTGAAAATCAGAATCTGTATATCCTAATGGGATCAAATCCTCTCCAGAATATACTAGCATATAGTTTCTCGTTCTCCGAAGATACTTGAGAATATGGTTTACAGCCACCCAATGATCAAATCCTGGATTAGATTGATAACGACTAACTATTCCCACTGAATAACATATATTCGGTTTCGTGCATAACATAGCATACATGAGACTGCCTACTGCAGAGGCATAGGGAATCCGTCTCATATCCTCAATTTGTTGAGGTGTCTTAGGACACTGTTCCTTAGACAAATGAACTCCATGACGAGAAGGTAAATTACCTTTCTTAGAGTTCTACATCGAAAATCGCATAAGAATCTTATCGATATATGATGCTTGAGACAGCGCTAACAGTTTGTTCTTACGATCTCGTATTATTTGGATCCCAAGGACATAACTGGCCTCTCCCAAATCTTTCATTTGGAATTGGCTAGCGAGCCAGTTTTTTACGTCTGATAATATTTTTATATCATTCCCAATGAGTAGAATATCGTCAACGTAAAGTACAAGGAAAACCACTTTCTTATTGATAATCCGTTTGTATACACAAGGCTCATCAATATTTTGCTCAAAACCATAAGACTTGATCGAAGTATCAAATCTTATGTTCCAAGATCGAGATGCTTGTTTAAGTCCATAAATGGACCTTTGCAACTTGCAAACCTTTTGCTCTTGACCTTGGGATACAAATCCCTCTGGTTGTACCATATAGATACTTTCATCAAGATTACCATTCAAAAATGCAGTCTTGACATCCATTTGCCAAATCTCATAATCGAGACATGCAGCAATGGAGAGAAGAATCCGAATGGACTTAAGCATAGCTACTGGCGAGAAAGTTTGCTCATAGTCAACTCCCTCTTTCTGAGTATAACCCTTTGCCACTAGTCTAGCTTTAAAGGTTTCTACCTTTCCATCCACTCTTTTCTTCCTTTTGTAGATCCACTTGCAACCTATGGGCTTTATCCCATCTGGTTGATCTACAAGTTCCCAGACAGAGTTGGAGTACATAGACTCCATCTCAAGATTCATTGCTTTAAGCCATTCTTCTTTATCAGAATCCTCCATTGCATCATGGTATGTCAATGGATCATCTACACTCTCATCAGAGATAGCAATCTGTGCCTCTCTGATCTTTCTGTAGCGGACTGGTGGTCTAATAACCCTCCCACTACGACGAGGTGGTAGATGATTCTGATGAGAATTTGTCTGACGTTCAGACGTGGTCTGAATTATGTCTTTGTCAACAACTATTGTTGACGGGGTACTGGTCGAACCAGGAAGTAATTCCTCTAGTACGACTTTACTTCGAGGTTTGTACTCTCTCATATAGTTCTCTTCAAGAAACGTAGCGTTTGTCGATACAAACACTTTGTTTTCTTCAGGACTATAAAAGAGTCCACCCCTAGTCTCTCTGGGATAACCTACAAATAGGCAAACTTTTGAACGTGGTTCCAGCTTCCCAGTCTTGTTCTTCAGCACATGTGATGGACAACCCCAAATGCGAAAATATCGTAAACTAGCTTTGCGACCATTCCACAACTCCAGGGGTGTCTTTGGAACTGACTTAGATGGTACAACATTCAAAATATACATTGCAGTTTGCAATGCATATCCCCAAAATGAACTAGGTAATGATGAAAAACTAAACATAGATCTCATCATGTCCAAAAGGGTTCGATTTCTCCTTTCTGCAACACCGTTCTGCTGGGGTGTTCCAGGAGCAGTCAGTTGGGATAGAATCCCATGCTCAAGTAAGTAATCCTCGAACTCTGTATCGAGATACTCACCTCCACGATCCGATCGTAGAGTTTTCAATGTTTTACCTAATTGATTTTCAACTTCAGCTCGAAATTGTTTGAACTTTTCAAAAGTTTCTGACTTCCGTTGCATCAGGTAAACATACCCATATCTAGAATAATCATCAATAAAGGTGACGAAATATTCATAACCGCCTCTAGCTTTAACATTCATAGGACCGCAGACGTCCGAATGTATAAGCTCTAGTGGTTCCTTAGCTCTAACCCCTTTACTAGTAAAAGGTCTTTTGGTCATTTTACCTTCTAAACATGATTCACAAACAGG
The DNA here is from genome assembly GCA_021234005.1 of Nephelium lappaceum. Lineage (NCBI taxonomy): Eukaryota > Viridiplantae > Streptophyta > Magnoliopsida > Sapindales > Sapindaceae > Nephelium > Nephelium lappaceum. Next base: position 18,279,167 of record CM038006.1, read on the forward strand.
TAAAGTGTCGATCTTTAACTCACTTAAATGTCCGCTCTTTACCAGTCTATCTAATCTGTCAAGGTTAATATGACCAAGTCTTAGATGCCAAAGATATGTGTCATCATTTTGAGAAATCTTTTGTCGTTTTGTTTTTGGTTTTTCAACCTTAAACATTTCAGTATTAAACAGTGGGTTATGCATTAACGGTCTTAACACATATAAATTGTTTTCTTGTATCCCTGAACAAATTTTCAAACCATTTCTAGAAATAATAACTGATTTATTATAAAAAGAAACAGAATAATTAAATTCCAAAAGTTTGGATACAGAAATCAAATTTCTTTTAAAACCTGGAATATAATAAACATTGTTCAGTATGATAAAACAATTATTATTGAAATGAAGTCTAACTTCTCCCACTGCCTTTGCTGAAACGACTTCCCCAGTCCCGACTCGCATGTTGAACTCGCCCTCACCAAGCTGCCTATAAGAGTCAATCAGCTGCAAAGAAGAACAAACATGATTAGTGGCTCCTGAATCAATTATCCAAGTGGATGAATCATCCTCCACTAAACAAGATTCAATGACTAGTAAATCATATTTACCTTTCATCTTCTTCTCTTTGAGCTCATTGAGGTACTTAGGGCAATTCCTCTTCCAATGTCCATCCACACCACAATGAAACATTTTCCTTTGGGCTTGGTGGCCTTGGAGCTCTTTTTGTTCTTCTTCTTGGGAGCTTGTGTTTTGGGCTTAGGTGTAGCCTTTTTGGTGTTTCTCTTCCTCTTGTTTTTAGCAGAAGAAGAAGACTCAGCAACGTTTGCTTCACCAGACTTACTCTTATCCTTATTCATTGACTCATAAGTAGTAAGCTCATTAAGTAATTGAGTAAGTGAGTAAGTCAACTTGTTCATAACATAGTTACTCTTGAATTGCATGAAACTCTTCGGAAGAGTTTCCAAGATCATACTCACTTGGCTACGTTCGTCTATTGCCCCTCCATGGCTTTCAGCTGTGTTAAAGTGGGTCATCATTTTCAAAACATGCTCTCGAACAGATGTACCCTCCTTCATCTTAGCAGTCATCACAGCACCAACAGCTTCGTGCCGTTGCTGCTCAGAAGGTTGCCCAAACATGCCCTGCAATGACTCTAGCATCTGAGTTGCTGTTGTCATTGACTCGTGCTTGGTAGCAAGCACCTCGGACATCCCTGCTAACAAGTAGCAGCGGGCCTTTTCATCAGCTGTGACCCATTTCTGATGGGCCTCGCGCACAGCACGTCCAGCATTATCTGCTGGCTGAGGAGGACAAGGTTGAGTCGTGACAAATTTGAGGTCCTCACAGACCAGGACTGCGTTCATATTACTTTTCCATTTGACATAATTTTCCCCGTTAAGTTTATCATTAGCAAGTATAGAAATCAACGGAGATACCATTGCTGAAAATAAATAAAATGGAATTCATTTAATATCAATTTGCAAAATTTAATATCATGTAATTTTGGCATAAAATTAAACGTGATGCATGATCCACGAATAATAAATTATCAAAATCCCTAAAATTAATAATAATGCCACGATAATCTAACATGCCACAAATAGGTGCCGCCGTAGGGTAGGTCAAATATTTGTATGTTAGACTGAGACATTCTCAATCAAATAATATAACAGAAAACTCTTTTTCATATATTATTTGACTACCGTTTTTCGGTCAGGAAAAATAATTAACAATTAATTATTTCCTTTATCAGTGTAACCCATCATTTCGGAGTCCATAGACTTAACTCGAGAATTGCCGCCGTAGGGTAGGTCAATCACAAGATACATCTAGAATTCCTATCCGTTAGGAAGTCAACCTTGATCAACCTAAATGGACACCATCCGTAGGGGGACGATAACAAAGCCGTCTCGAGGCGCCATTTAAGTTTTACGGTGTTGAACTAATGATGGAGACCGCGGGATATATTGTCATATATCCCTCTCCCACTCATTATTTTAGGGTTAGGGATTTCTATTAGATTTTTCTAGTCATTGTCTTAGATTATTAACGGCTAAAAAGATAATCTAAATTACTAGGAATTTGTGTGTTATTAAAGTTCGAAACTTATTAACACTTAATAAATTATCAGATTTTTAACATTTAAAAATCTAATTTAATTTATCCATTTAATGAATTACTGGATTTTTAACACTTAAAAATCTAATTCAATTTATAAATCTAATGAATTACCAGATTTTTTAACATTTAAAAATCCAATTCAATTTATAAATCTAATGAATTACCAGATTTTTTAACATTTAAAAATCCAATTCCATTTATAAATCTAATCAAAATAATCAAAATTATAAAGAATAGATTTAATATGATATCATCCGATTTTAACTAATTAAAATCTAATCCACATTATGAATGCCAATTTATTGAAATCAAATTTCTAATTTGAAACCTATGATTTTCTATTAAAATCAATTCAAATTATTTTAAAGGCATTCCATGTATTATTTTTCTATTTATACTAATAAACAATTTTAATAGCAAAATAAAAATAATACATATGATGCATGTCATGTTATAATGTAGTGAGTAGGCACTTCATGATTCTATATGACATATTTTTAATGCATGTACATGTTATATATATTTATTCATTCATCTCATGAAAATAAAAAATAAATAAATAAATAACATGTGTATGACTGGGTTCTTTGGTTTTAACGACCTACAACTAATTTTAAGATTACAAAAATTAACCAAGGCATTCCTTGGCCTTCACTTGTAGTCTTATAGTCTTCATGGTCTTCAAGGTTTTCATGGGCTTATAATTAAATCTAATTTAATTATCAAAAACTTCTATCAAATAGATTAGACTAGAAAAGCCTATTTCTTGATTTATGGATCCAAGAAAATTATCCAATCATATGGATATTTTCAATAGTGTTACAATTGAAATGGAAACCCCAAAAATATGGAACACATAATTTTAGGGACTATTATTATAATTTTATTTGTTTGCACATCTAATGTGCAACGCATCTAATGCGCATACATTTATTCATAATAAATGTCTTATTGGACCGTTCAAAACAGCCGCATTAATAATCCATTTCAATTCAAGTAATTATATTTTAAACGGTAGTTTTAAATACTATTAAATAAAACCAGCCGTTTTCAAAATAATTTTCCGTTTCAAACCATAATTATACCATTCAAAACAGCTGCATTAAAAATCCATTTTAATGCAATTAATTATATTTTAAACGGTAGTTTTAAATACAATTAAATAAAACCAGCCGTTTTCAAAATAACTTTCCGTTTCGAATCATAATTATACCATTCAAAACAGCCACACAATAAATTTCCATTTATACAATTAATTATGTTTGAAATGGTAGTTTTAAATACAATTAAATAAAACCTTCCATTTTCAACATAAAAAAAATCTGATTCGAATCATAATTCTGGCACAGCAAATCAACCCCGTTGACATCAATCTTCAGCTTTACATTTTCAAAAAAATAAAGCCTAAAACTATTGAATTACAACGAAAAAAAAAAAAATTGCCACAAACGGCTTACATATTAATCGAATAAAAATTTGCCACAAACGGCTTACATATTAATCGAATAAAAATTTGCCACAAATGGCTTACATATTAATCGAATAATATAACCAAAGAACCATACAATTAACGATCATACCATGCAATCCCATTCATCAAACATGAATATAAAATATGCATATCAATAATCAAATCAAAATAATAGTGCCTACTCATTGACATACATAATCAATACAAACATATTATTTTAAAATTCATTGTTTTATTGAAAACCTTGGCTCTGATACCAATTGTTGGCATGAAAAAACAAAAATCAACAATTTGTTTTTCATAAAATTAAGGATTTTGCGGAACATTGAGTTTCAAAAACGTTTTTAGAAAACTCAAGAATCCAAGATCTATAAAACAATGAAATAAAAATAATATAAAGAAATAAAAATCATATTTTTACCTTCTGTATTGATCTCTGTGGATTGCTCACCACCTTGCCTTCATTGATATATCTCGAAACCAAGAAACAAGCGAGTGGGCACAATTATATAGAATTGTGCTCACTTACTTTTTTATTTCTTTCTAAAAAAAAATCAAATTAAATCAATGATTATAAGAGGTGAGTATTTGATTTTGGTTATACAAAGAACAAAGACACAAATTCTTGTTCTTTGTATTTGTTGAAAAAAAAACTTTTTCTTTTCTCTTGTTTTTTCTCAAAAACATAAACAACAACCAAAAACCTAGATGTAGAAAAAAAAACTTTTTCTTTTTATAGGCAAACAATTAGGGTTTTAATTAATCAATATTAATATTGACCCTAATCTTATTATAATTAAACTTTTGCCCCATATAATATAATTAATTCAAAATTAATTCATATTATATTTTGAAATAGAACTTGTAACTTTTAATAAATTAATTCATAATTAATTATACCAAAGTCACTAAGAATTGGATTCAAGACCTCTTATAAAATTAATTAAATAATTATTAATTCATAATTAATAATTAAATAATTTGAATAATCAATATTATTCAAATACTAAGTGAACATAAATTTTTGTTACTTATGTAACACCTGTAATTGGATGGTCCAATTACAATATTCTATATACACGTTTCTTATAGTAAAATGAGCTATCAAGGGGACCCGATGGACCTACAGTTTTGAGCTCCAATAATATTGGAATTACTAATTAAACTCTTTAATTAAATAATTCACTATTATTAATCTTAAAGTTACTCCACTAAAAACTTAAGATTGTACTCTCAAAATTGTAGATGTTTTTTATACAATCTGAAATTTTTCAGTGTCCATTGATTTAATCACTACATATGATTTGACCCTCCACAAATAGTTCATAATTAGAGCAAGGTCAAATGTCCGTTTTACCTCTCTAATTATTTCTTGATTCTTAAGTACCATTGATTCTCTAATGAACAATATATTCATAACAACTTATGAATTTATCTTTCTGTTTACATATAAACAGAAAGTTGAGCGCTCTTATTGTTCAAGACCTGAATCAACCCTTAAGGGAACTACTTTTCTATTTCTCGCAAGAAGGAGTGGATTCCACTATTGTATAGAATGTTCCCAGCTACTTTCTAAATCATATCCCCAAAGTACGAAGTTATTGATCGGGTATCTACACTGATCTCACCCATGTAAATCAAAGGAAATAACTTAATAAGCAGGAGTTCATAATACACTCAGAATTAAAATCAATTCATATATGATCATCTGGTTGATAAATATAAATCTCTAAGGTTAACGGATATTATTTAGAGACTTATATTTATCGTGGTCCAGTCCGATATAATATTTATTATATAAGGTGCCTCCATTTCCATGTCACCACATGAATAGTCTTGGATAAGACTATCGTATCAAATACGAAAGGGACCGCAGCTGTAGATTTACCACAAATGAAGTACCCAACTTCGTTTGTTTTCTACGGACTCTTTAAATTACTTATCTCAAACTAAATCCACCTGTATATAACACTTATATACTTAGTTTGAAATTACATCAGTAATCAAGGATGTTTCTCATGATATATACGATTTTTGCAAAATATATAAATTGAATGAAATGAATATTTTATTAAAATTTATAAAACCATTTACAATATTACAAGCTCTTAGGGCAGAAACCTCAACAATTGAAACCAACGCAGGTTACTTGCAAGGCAAACGCACTCTTCAAAGAGGTCAGTTTGTGGCTTTTGTACATCTTCTATGTTTTCTTGTCTCGATCTACCATTTTCTAGGAAAAAAAAAAGTGATGTGGACAAGATGCTTAAATAAATGTTATATAAATTATATTCTCACAGTTTTGCTATGACTTTGTATATCTGTGTTGGGTAATATTTGTTGTGTTTAATGATGCTTTAATTTTGTGATTGTTATGGAGTAGAAGATATTCTGATATCTATTAGTTATTGTATCAAGGTTAGTGAGATTGAAATACGAAAATTAATGCATGTCAATATTAAAAAAAAAAAAAAACAAATTGTAATCAGATGGAAAGTTTAAAGTGATTGAAGATTTGAGAAAAAAGATCACATTATTCTTGAATTGAAAAGTGAAGAAATTTGTTAGCAAATGATTTTAGAAATTAGGAGGTTCTTAAAAATCAAAATCCCAATTTACTACGGTTATCTACGTACACTATAATGCCTACTATTGCAGTCTCCAAAGAACAGATTGAAAGATATTTTGTTTGCATCTTTGGCCAACACCAAAGGGAAAAAAAGCACTCCATTTGTTTCCCTTTTTGTTAAGTTAATGCATTTGCCAAGCATGAAATAATGTAACCAACTGAAAGGTGTAAAATCAAAGAATAGGGATTATAGCCCTGAGCAATCTCAAATTCGAGACATTTTAGTACTTGAAACTGACCTTTTGTAGTTTGGTTGTGTTTTACATGTTTTTCTTCTGATGCTTTTGTGAGAATTTTTGGAATTGAGCTTTGGTAGTTTGGTTGAGGTTACATGTTTTTCTTCTAATGCTTTATTTGAGAAGGTTTGGGTTGACATTTGAGCAGGTTTAACTTGCTGCTTTTTCAAAATTATTTAATCTGTTCTATGGTTAACTCATAGGCTGGAATTCATGGCATCTTCTTTTCTACGAAAGGTTGAAGCAGATTGTAGAAAGCAGGATCGAATTGACGTATTTTTTGAAAATATCTATGCCGGCTTTTACAGTATGTATACATTTTTATTTACAAATATCAGATTAAGATGATGAAACCTATAAGAAAAATTAAAAAATATATGAAAGCAATTTTCTTAATCTACTTCTGCAGCCATTTATGAAAATGCTGGAATTGCGTAACTTGTGAAAATGTTTAATATTTTATACATTTATGTACTGTGCTGTCTGCGTCTGTTCTTAAAACAGTTGTATGAATTGCTCAGATACTGCATTGAGACTGGTACAGCATGATCCAGAGCTAGCTGTTACTCGTTACGTGAATGATGAGACAGCCTTGCATGCTTTGGCCAGAAATCCTTCAGCATATGCTAGCAGAAGCATAGGATTTCTTTCTTAGGAAGGTTTTCAATTTCTGTAAGTATCACTAGTATTCAATAGTAATAGTGCTCTTGCATGTCTCTAATTATATGCTCAACTTCTATATTCTAATTGAATTTTCATCCTTCATTGAAGGAAAACACACAAAAAAAGGTTGAATACATTGTCTAATATGCAACTTCCGTAGCAATTTCCTGAACTACTACAATATGGTGTAAATATAGCTGGTTTGAAGTTCAGTTCCAAATCTCTCTTTTTGACATATTTTAGGAGAGGTTCGTTGCAAATTTTGTAATTTAGAATAGGTTTGTGTTAAATTATTAGACTATTGGAATCTACATTTAGCTTATATTTTGGAGCAAGTCAAAGAAAATTTGCCCAAATTTCACTACTGGCATGTAGCGGCCACATACTTGTTCTTATTATTTTCACTTTCAAATGACAAATTGTTTCTGCTCTCAGTCATAGGATTGAAGTTCGTTGAGAATTCAGATCCGACTTCAAACCAAGCACGTGAACTACTGCAATTTGTTTGGAAACAAATAGTAGGAAGACAGGATATCAGTGTCGCAGATTTTATCAGGAAACCATCAGACTTGCTATTTGATGCAGCCAAACTCGGTGACTTCGAATTATTAGCTGTGCTCCTTCGTTCTTATCCTGGTTTCTTTGGTGAACTAGAAGAAAGTCTTCAAAGCATATTCCATGTTGCGGTTCTGCACCGTTGGGTCAGAATACTCCGTCTAATAGATGAGCTAGGCCTCAATGAGGATCTGTCAGCCATTGTAGATAATGAAAAAAACAACATACTTCATTTAGCTGCAAAATATCGATGTGTGTCTTCAGATATGTTTGGTGCAGAGTTAGAAATGCAGCAAGGATTGTTATTCTTTAAGGTTATATCTTCACCATCTTCAGTTTTTACTTTTTATATGTACTTCAAAATTTTCAACTTCCCTTTTATTTTCGTTAATGTTGTTATGATGCTGATAGGAAGTTGAGATGATGATGCCACCTTCATTACGAGAAATGAAAAATGCAGAGGGCCTTACATCAAGCAAGTTGTTCAGCATAGAACACAACCATTTACTGCAAAGTACACGACAGCATATGAGGAGCATCGCTAGGTCATTTATGTGTTTCGTTTTCTTTACTCCCGTGACTTTGCTAGCACTCTTCGTGTTTCCTGATCACATCAACAAAACAATACCCCTTCACGCAAAAGAGACGTTACTGCAGTTGTTTACAACCTAGATGCAACGGCATTTTTCTCCTCTTGCGTCTGTGTTCTGATGTGTCTCTGGATCATTATGTCTTCACATGAAGAAAACGACTTTCTCGTGTCTTCACCACTGAAGTATATGGTTGCTATCGGTGCTGTGCAGACAACTTTGATATCTATGATGGTAATGTTAGTATATATTGTATTTTATTCTCTTTCTTAGGCTTAGGGGTACTTTAGTAACTTTGTCTATTGTTTTACTCTAGTATATAAGTGAGCCCTTTTTCTTCTTTTTGTTGATGCTGCCAGCACAAAAATGTGCAGCCTTTTGTAAGACACTTTTTGTTGCAATGTTAGTGAGTTGTTCCATGATGTGTTTGAGCACTTGTTCCATTGAATTTACATGGTATCAGAGCTAGGTTATTGGAGGGTAAAATTCTGTTGTAAGTATTCAGTTTCAGCTTCAGTTTTGAAATTTCGATTACTTGTTATCTTCAAAATCATTGGCATCTTCTTGGGTCTTGTTACGGGCGCTTTGGATTAAAGTCAGGTACTGATCTTTGCATTATCTTTTCGTTACTACACCTCATATAGATTGTTTTGGCATCTTCCTTGTTGACTTGTTGAATATGGATTCTTACGATAATGATCTTAAGACTATTTCTGTACGGTTGAATGGTACGAATTACATGTATTGGAATTTTGCAATGAAAAACTTTCTTATTGGCAAGGAGTTGTGGGATTATGTAAATGGTAGTGTGACTTACCCAAGTCCTATCGATGCTGATTATGATAAGTTGATTTGTAAATGGATAACTAATAATGCAAAGATTTTGACATGGATAAACAACTTTGTTGAATCATCTATTGGAATTCACTTAGCAAAGTTTCAAAATGCTAAAGATGTATGAGATTATCTTTTTTTTACATACAACCAATCTAACTTTGGTAGGAGATACCAAATTAACATGGATCTTCGAGAAGCAAAACAGGGTGATCGATCTGTTCAAGAGTTTTACTCTTATTTGACAGAATTGTGGGATCAATTAGCTTTAATGGATCCTATTGAGTTGGCAAAAAATGTTACTTATCATAAACTACGAGAAGAGCACAAGTTGGTTGAACTTTTGATGGCTTTATGTGAGGATTTTGAAAAACTTCGCAGTTCTATGCTTCATCAATCACCTTTACTTACTATTTCTGCTGCTATCAATGAGTTGTTAGCTGAAGAGATTCGCCTTAAGTCTCTACGTTTGATGTCTCACTCGGGTTCTTCTCAAGTCTTTGCTACAGGTTCACAAGGCTTGGTACAGGTTACTGGTAAACCGAAACCAAAGATTGCTAATGATGAGGGTGCTTATTGTCATGAGAAAGGACACTGGAAAAGTTCTTGCCCAAAGAGTCAAGCAAACAAGTCTACCCAGAATAAATTTCGACAATTTTCTAAACCTGGAGTAGCAGTAGTGGCTACTAGTACTTGGCCTTCTCCTTCCACCTCTATAGATAGTCAACCATCTCCTAATATCTCATCTCTTGCAATGGAAGTAGCTCGGATTCTTGGTGCTTCCACATCATCTAGTGCTATGTTTGCATCTCCTACAGGTTTGTCTAGTATGACACATTCAGGTTTGTCTACTACTTGGATTATTGATTCAGGTGCTACGCATCATATGACTCCAAATGAAACTATTCTCTCTAATTGTATTTCCCCTTCTAAGTCTACTTCCATTGTAGCTGCAAATAGAGCATCTATGCCTTTAGGCTCCATTGGTTCAGTTACTCAATCTACTTGGTCCCTTCCAAATGTACTTTATGTTTCACATCTCTCTGTTAACCTTTTGTCTGTTAGTCAACTTACTGATTTAGGATTAAATCTTGTTTTTTCTTCTCATTCTTGTATTTTGCAGGATCGCACCATGGAGAGGCAAATTGGGATAGGCCGTAGGGAGGGAGGTCTCTACATTTTAGAACATTTCTCTTTTCCTTCACCAATGGCAGCATCTGTCGATTCATTATCTTTTGAATTGTCGGATGTATCTCCACCTTTTTATCTTTGGCATTCTAGATTAGAACATGTGTCTAGTTCTAGGCTTCAGTTTATGATAAGAAAAGGTTTGTTAGGTTCTGGTGTTAGCTTTCGTGATATCTCAGATTGTAATGATTGTCGTTTGGCTAAACATTCTGCTTTACCTTTTAGTAATAGTACTTCATCTACTTTTGCACCTTTTGAACTTGTGCATTCTGATGTTTGGGGCCTTGCACCTTCGCCCACAAAAGGGGGTGCAAGATATTATGTTATTTTTGTTGATGATTATAGTCGGTATTGTTGGTTGTATCTCATGCATAAGAAATCTGATTTTCTATCTATCTACACTTCTTTTAATGCTATGATTAAAACTCAGTTTTCTACTAGTATTAAATGTTTCAGATCTGATTCTGGAGGTGAGTATCTTAGTACAGGTTTTAAGCAACTATTAGACTCTGAAGGCACTATACACCAAACCTCATGCCCTCACACACCTGAACAGAATGGAGTTGCTGGACGTAAGCATCGACATCTTGTAAAGACTTGTCGTTCACTTCTCCTTTCTAGTTCTGTTCATACTATATTTTGGGGTGAAGCTATTTTGAAAGCAAATTATCTTCTTAATCGTATTCCTTCTTCTGTAACAAATGGATTATCTGCTCATAAACGGCTTTATGGATCTATACTTTCTTATAGTCATTTACGAGTTTTTGGTTGTACTTGTTATATTTTGTTACCCAAATCAAGTCGTTCAAAATTGTCTCCTCAATTTACAATGTGTGTTTTCTTAGGGTATGGGATTACTCAAAAGGGGTATAGATGCTATGATCCAGTGTCTAGTCGTTTATATGTTTCTCGACATGTTGTCTTTTTAGAAAAGTTACCATATTACAAACTCACTCCTCTTAGTCATCCCACTTCATCTGATTTAGTTCATATTGATCATTTTCCTTCTGTTTTGCCTGATGATGAGTATTTGTCTACTTTAGATGTGTAAGATTTGACTACTACAGGTACTCGACCTCCTATCACACAAGTGTATTCTAGTCGTTCTCGTCAATCTTCAGCTTTACCTTTAGACATCTCTCCTCCTGAAAGTGAGATTCCTCTAGCCTCTTCAGTGGATGTTGATCCTCCATCTTTGTCCATACGCCGAAATCCTAGTCGTGATCGTCGTCCTCTTGCTAGGTATGCTTTTCCAACACAATTTTTCACTTCAGATTACTTGGCCTTCTTAACCTCTATTCATTCCTTTGTTGAGCCTACATCGTATAAGGAAGCCTTTTTAGATGCAAACTGGTGTCAAGCTATGGATGAAAAGCTTACTGCATTGCATAAGACAGGAACTTGGGAGATGGTGCCTCTTCCAGAAGGTAAACGAGTTATTGGTTGTAAATGGATTTACAAAATCAAGACTCGCTCTAATGGGACATTAGAGAGATATAAGGCTCGTTTTGTGGCTAAGGGATATTCTCAAGAATATGGTATTGACTTTGAAGAGACCTTTGCTCCTGTTGCTCAAATGAAAACTGTGTAAACTTTGATTGCTATTGCTGCAATTCGTAAGTGGTATTTGCATCAAATGGATGTTAAAAATGCCTTTTTAAATGGAGATCTACAATAGGAAGTTTATATACAACCACCACCTAGCCTTGCACATCCATCTGGTGTAGTATATAAGTTGAAACGAGCTTTGTATGGCCTCAAACAAGCTCCTAGAGCTTGGTTTGAAAAGTTTAGCACCATGCTTCTTCAGCTTGGCTACAATTGTTCTTGTTATGATTCTGTTATGTTTTACCGTCGGACTTCTGCAGGATTTATTATTCTTCTTCTTTATGTTGATGATATGATTATAACTGGTGATGACAGTGCATGTATTCAAGATTTGAAATCTCAGTTACAGTCCTTGTTAGAAATGAAGGACTTAGGTCCTCTTCAATACTTTCTTGGCATTGAAGTATCTACATCACTATCTGGGTATTTGTTATCACAATCAAAGTATGCCTCTAAAGTTGTCAATCGAGGTTGAATGATTGATGAGTGTCACTACAAGAAAATAGCCCAACAATGCCGGAATATTCATACCGGGCACTAAAGGCCCGGTATGGATACAGTTATTTTAATTTAAAAAAAATTAAAAACGGATTATCCATACCGAACGGGTTGCGCCCGGTATGAATAATCCAAATTCGATACCGGGCGGGCCGCGCCCGGATTAGATTTCTAATTATCCATACCGGGTGGGTGACCCGCCCGGTATGCATAAAAATATTTTATAATAAAAAATTAAAATATATTATCCATACCGGGCGGGTTACCCGACTGATATGGATAATTCCAAAAATCCATACCGGGCAGGTCGCGCCCGGTATGGATAATCCGAAATCCAATCCGGGCAAGACCCGCCCGGTATGGATTTTGGAATTATCCATACCGGTCGGGTAACCCGCCCGGTATGAAAAATTCAAAATTCGTTCGGGTGGGTCGCAAATTCAGATTATCCATACCGGGCGCGACCCGCCCGATATGGATAACAGACCACCGACCCAAACTTTAACCCACCCACCCCCATTTTCACCCTATTTTCTCTCTTTCTCTTTCTCTCACATTGTCTCTCTCCCTACCCTAGCCCCCGCCACCGAGGCCTCTTCCCCTTCACCGCCCGATCGTAGCTCCTGAAGCTCGCCCTTTCACCTCGCCCGTCGTCGCTGTCCACCGATCGGGTGAGTTTTCCTTCCCTTTCTTCTTCTTCTTCTCCCTTTCTTCTTCTTCTTCTTCTTCTTCTTCTTCTTCTGACCGTCGCGCGACTGGTCGAAACATCTCTCTTTCTTCTTCATTTTCTGACCGTCGCGCCACTGGTCGGAACAAGTCCGACCGCGCGACGACCGGTCGGATTGTCGCCCGGTCGGACTCTTCTTTTAGTTTTGTTGGGTTAGCTAGTTTGTTGTTGCCGTGTCCCGGCCCCCATTGATGGTAGTTCAACTGCAGTTTGCAGTCTGCATTTGTTGGTGTTGTGCGTTGTGATGAAGTTGTCATCTTTGTTACAAATATGCATTTGTTGTTATTTTTGGAGCAAACCCAGTACCCATACTCTGTTTTTTGTTACAAGATTGTTGTTTTTTGATGCGCAGAGAGTCATCTTTGTTACAAGATTGTTGTTTTTTTATGTAGAGAGAGTCATGGAAGACAGTATTGACTCTAGCATACCAAAGTCTTGGTGTTATGTATGGAGATTTAAGCACCTCACCGTTGTATGTATACAAAAGCACATTCGCTGAAGATATTCAACACTCAGAGACAAACGAGGTGATATATGGTGTTGCAGAGGTTTTTGCTTGTATTGGCTTTGATTGGGACTTGTATGGTCATTGGTGATGGCGTGCTATATCGGTACTTTGTTACAATTTGATTTTATTTTTATTTTTATTTTTATTGGTTTGATGAGTGAATTGATTTGATAATTTGTGAATTTGGACTGTTTGAGGGTTAAATTTAACTATTTGATCTTTGAATTTATTTTAACATTAAATTATGTATATTTTAATAAATTTGAAATTAAAATATTATCCTTACCGGGCATGTGCCCGGCATGGATACTTATTATCCATGCCGGGCACGTGCCCGGTATGGATACTAATTTTCCATGCCGGGCACGTGCTCGGTATGGATACTCCCAGTATCCATGCCGTCAATATCCATACCGGGCAGACCGCCTGGTATGAATAGTCAACCATATCGGGCATTGCCCGATATGGATGACCTGTTTTGTTGTAGTGGTGTGTGGTTGACACGCCTCTTGAGCTTAATGTCAAACTTAATCAAACAGATGGAACTCCTCTCTCAGATCCAACTTTGTATCGTGAGATAGTTGGTTCATTGGTTTACTTAACAATTACTCGGCCTGACATCACTTACGTTGTGCACCTTATCGGTCAGTTTGTTTCAGCTCCTCGCACACCTCATTGGGCCGCTATCATTCGCATCATTCGTTATGTTCGTGGGACATTATTTCAAAGTCTACTCTTCTCATCCAATTCAGATCTTGTGTTGCGTGCTTATTCTGATGCAGATTGAGCTAGTGATACAGTTGACCGAAAGTCTACTACAGGTTATTGCACTTTTTTGGGTGGTAGTCTCCTTTCTTGGAAGAGTAAAAAACAAAGTATTGTTTCTCGCTCTTCTACGGAAGCAGAGAATCGTGCCATGGCGACAACTGTAGTAGAAATTGTCTGGCTATGGTGGCTTTTAGTAGAACTTGGTGTTCCTTAAAGTAACCCCACTCCAAAATATTGTGACAACCAAAGTACCATTCAAATTACTAGAAATCCAGTCTTTCATGAAAGAACCAAGCATATTGAGATTGATTGTCATTTTGTGCGTCATCAGTTTTTAAATGGTGTTCTTTCTCTGCCGTACACTCCTTCAACATCTCAACTTGCTGATTTTTTTACGAAATCACATACCATTAAGAGATTTCAATCTTTCTTGAGCAAACTCTCGTTGGTTTCCCCATCTTAAGTTTGAAGGAGGGTGTTAGTATATATTGTATTTTATTCTCTTTCTTAGGCTTAGGGGTACTTTGGTAACTTTGTCTATTGTTTTACCCTAGTATATAAGTGAGCCTTTTTTTTTCTTTTTGTTGATACTGCCAGCACAAAAATGTGCAGCCTTTTGTAAGACACTTTTTGTTGCAATGTTAGTGAGTTGTTCCATGATGTGTTTGAGCACTTGTTCCATTGAATTTACAGGTAGCGTCCAACACAATTTCCTACATTCGACCATACGGCTCATCAAGCTGGGTTCTCTAGTTTTGTCTACCACCTGTGTTGGTGTTAGTCATTTCGTCTGAATGGATTCTTTTTCCTCTACCGAGAGACTTGTTCTATGCAACATATCGAGGTTGGTATCTATCTGAGCGATGTAAACGTTAGATTTTGCTTCTCTTTTGTTGCATTTGTGAATGCTACTGAACTCTTGAAGCTGTTTTTCGCTTTCACACTCCTTTGGTCAAGCCTTGTTTGTTTTTCGTTGTCAATTGTGCGCATCTAAATATTGTACCTATCTTTTCACGTGCAGGTTTCTTATTTTCTAAGCACTAATGACTTGGTTATCATTAGCAGCAAGTGTATTAAAATCTGCATATTTATCAGTTATGGTCCTCCCATTATGTGATTGTGATGGTGGAGAAAAAAGGTGTACGTATTGAGTACTTTTATGAGAGAGTGGGGTGGCCATCTCTTTTCTAGTGCCAGTTTATTATTATTATAATTTTTATAGAAATAATTTGCTGAGAAAATTGTTATAAACTTAAACAGTTGAAGATTATTATGATTAATTCTGCTATCAAAATTATTACAAATTTTAATAATAGAATAAGCTCATAATTAAAATTATTACAAATATTAATAAAATAAGCTGTATGTGCAGTGTGGCTAACGTTTGGGAAATTTTATGCTAATTGTTATCAATTTATAAAATATTTAAAATAGAAATAAAAATAAAATAAAATTTGTAAAATATTTAAAATAAAAATAAAAATAAAAAATTTAATTATTATTTGTGTAAGCATATTCATGTATAATTAACATTAAGATGTATATGTACGTTCTTATAATAAAATTAATGAAAATATTTTTTTTTTTAATTTAAAAGATGCATTAAGTTTTACATCAAATAACTTTATCTTTATTTTAAAAGAAAATAACTCCCCATCTTTTTAAAGTTGTTATAAAATGTATCATATCGGTAAATAATCTTTTTTAGAAGTTCTATCAAACACCGTTTTTATATTAATTATTAAACTAGTATTTTTTTTTTTGAAAATTAAATTAGTAAGTTTTAATTAGGGGTGGCAAAACGGGTTGGCGTGTCGGGTTGAACTCGATTCGATTCGATTCGTTTATGAATTTGACCAATTCGACACGAATTCGTTTATAAAGCGGGTCGATATTTTTAGATTCGACACGAATTCGTTTATAAACGAATAACACGACACGACACGATTAATTCGTTTATTAATAGAATCATAAAGGATCCAAACCCGTTAACCTGTTAACCCGTTAATTCGTTTAACTCGTTTAACCTGTTTAATTCGTTTAATTCATTTAACTTAAATAATATTTTAAACACAAATAAAATAAATAATTCACAACTAACCATCTAATTCAATACATAAAAACCAACATATTAAATTAACTACATAACATTCCATATTATCCATATTTAAAAACCATAACAAAATAAAATCATGCTCCAACTCAATACAAATACAAATCCATTGAAATTAAAATTAAACACTATCATTATTCATCACAAAACTTTATAATTTAACTTCTTCCCCCTTTGATTCCAATGGGACCTCCAACCTACACAAAAATCACAAGAAAACAACATTAAATATCTTTGTTATCAATTGATTAAATTAAAATAATTAATTTATCCTTCAACTTAAAATTACAAAACATAATAAAAAAAAATCAAATTCCAATAACAACCTTTAAAAAAAAAAAAGATATTGCCCCGAACTAAAGATAAAAACAAAGCTTCAAACAGCATTCATTAATTATGTTGGATCACACATATACTTATAATTTACGATAAACTATACTATTTAAATACTCTATCCAATTATTTTCTAAAAAACAAAGTAAAGTACAAAGTAAGAACCCTTCCAAGATAGTTTCATTCAAGAGGGAAGAACAGGTAAACAATATAAAATAAAACAATTCCAAGTGAATCCCAAGTTTCTTCGTTTTCTTTTGATAGTTAAGAGAACATCTGATACTTCTTAACTCTAAAAGCTCAACTAGAAACTACTTCTCAATTCTACAATATTGGTAGTCAAGAAACTCAAGAGATATAAAATCTCTTGGCATAAAGGTAATCAAACTCTTGATCTAGAAACTAGAAATTTCAAGTAAATCCAAACAATGGAATCCACATAAACGGATCCAAGATTATGTTTAGTAGCATAGAATTTGAAGTTTGAAGTCAGAAATGAAGGAAATGGCCTCCAATTTCTTCAAAATCAAAACCTAATACCAAACTCCATATGATTCCACCACCAAACACAATTTCACAAAATCAGAATTCCAATTTGAGCAATCTTAATGATTCCTTCCACAATATCTAACCATAAAAAGGGGTTTCTTAACCTAATCTCGAAATTAAACAATGATTTTCAACCTATCTTAATCTAACAGACATACAGCAACCGCAAACAAGGTAAGTTAACATTAATTACCTTAAGAAACGCCTTCAAGACCCACAAAAACGCTAACACCAGAACTCCGTTTACAGAGAACCCAACCTTCTGAGACTTGGCTGATTTTCAGTCGTGATGTCGTCCATTGGTAGTGGTCTCTTCTCTCGACTATCTCACAACTCTGTTCGTGTCGGATGTGGGAGGAGCTGCAGTACCGTTGGGTGTGGGAGGAGCTACCGTCGTCTGGTGTGGAAGGAGCTGCCGTCGTCGGGTGTGGGAGGAGCTGCAGACTGCGGTCGTCGGGTGTGGTGTGGGAGGAACAAAATGAGACAATAAGTTGAGGCGGCTGCTGAAATTTTGAAAGGAATAGATTAGATTTAGGGTTTCGTCAAAGTTTATATATATATAGACGCATAATTACATACTAACCCCTATACTTTTTAATATTATAATTTAACCCCTAATTTAATCGTGTCAACCCGCGATTCGTTTAAGCAAACCCAATTCGATTCGTTTAATAAACGGGTTAAGCGAGTCGACACGATTACGACACAAATTCGTTTAACTCCAACCCATACCCATTTATTTTTCGCGAATTCGTGTCGACTCGTCGTGTCGTGACCCATATTGCCATCCCTAGTTTTAATTTATGAAAAGTAGTACTATGTGAGACTTGGTTAAATATAGTAATAGAAAAATTATAACTAAACAAAATAATAGTTATTTCCTAAATTACTTTTTCAAAAATATGTCCTAATTGATAAATCAATTTTTTAATCATAAATTGAACTCCCAATAATTTTTTATTTAAAATTTATTAATTTACCGTTTCTGATGAAATTTAGTTTCTCATCTATGCGTGAGTTTAATGCAATTTAATTATTAAAAACTATAGTAAACACTAGAGCATAAATTAAGAATTAAAAGTTTTTTTTTTTCTTTTTTCTTAATACAATTCCCAAATAATAGACATTCTTCTAAAAATTCTCTATTAGTTTACACAAGTTTGCTTTTGGTATAGGTATTGTACAAACGATCGGCTTCAACACAATAAATGCATTGTTAATGAATAATTGTGAGAATGAATTTTTTTCTTTAATTTATTTTTATTTTTTAAACCTTTACATTACTATCCAATTACTAGTTATCACTTTTTTTTAAAAAAAAATACTAGATATCACTTCTTAACTATATGGATTCCATATAAAATATAACAAAATCAAACATCTCACCTTTTATATTCCAACTTGATCCAACTCATGTTATTTCAGCTTATGAGTGAATATATTTTTCACATGAAATAAATAATTATTTATAAGTATCCATTTATAAATTGATGTATTATGAGTTGGGATATAATATAAGATATGTAATGTTGAAGCTTCATAATAGATTAATTGAAATGTAATGCCATGTGTTTTGTAAATATATATATGTATATATATTACTTTTTCACTTTTTTTAAGGAACAAAAAAAAAAAAAAAAAAAGAATGTAATCATATTCTAGCCTCTCTCATATATCTTTATTTTGTCGGTGTGGTGAGGTTTCACTGAAAAGAAGATACTAATAATAATAATAATAATAAAAGTACTATTATGGTGATGATATTGTTGCGCCACCATATAATACATGTGTGTATACACTTTTAGTTGAGATTGTTAGTAAACTTTTTTGAGTTTTTATATACATATGTATACACTTATAGTTTAAGTTGGTAGTATATATTTTTTTAGACATTCTTCCTTGATTATGAAAGGAGATTTATCTTGATGTTAGGTGAGTAAATTTTCAAATTAACTTTACTTATACTATTTAATTTTGATATATCTTAATTAATCTTTAGTTTTCAATAGAATTTCGATTATTTATAATTATAGAAAAAATTGAAATGAAAATAATAAAAGAATTTTAAATAAGGGATTTTTTTTTTTTTTTGCACTTGTGATGCGAAGATTTGGTTTGCCGTATATCTTACATATACCTAGCATGAAGTCGTGGGTTCGAATCATATCCTCAATCTCTAAATTAACGATAATAAGTAGATAAAAAAAAATGAAAAACGAAGGTAGTAGAAAACCTAACCCTCAAAAGAAAGCAAATATGGAGGGCAATGAGAGCAAAAGGAACACAAATTCGTGTATTCCCAATGATATCATCTTCATGATACTATGCAAACTCCCTCCAAAAGCTCTTGTGAGATGCAAGTTGGTTTGCAAGTCATGGCAAGCTTTTGTCGACCAACATAAATATCATACCCATAAGCTCATTCTTCATTCAAAGTCTTTCGTTCACTCTGTCGACTTTGAAGTAGATGAAATCAAAACTGTTGATCTCGACATCCCCTTTAAAGGTACTGATCATCATATGGTTGATATTGCTTCTTGTAATGGCTTGTTGTGTATATTTGCTTTAAGCAAAGGCTTTGTGGTATGGAATCCAATTCTAGGGAGATACAAGTGGATACCACCAAGCTTGACCCCATCAAGATTTGAAAATTTTGGATTTTGTTATGATCATTCCACCAACTATTACATGATTGTGAGGTTTATACATTTTGATAATGATAGTGAGAGCTCTCATTAGTTAGTTGAGATATACTCACAATCAACTAACATTTCGCAGCCCAAGGAAATACTCTCCAATCAAATTGTTTCCATTCAAACATATTCTGGTTTCCTAGTGAAGGATGCTCTTTATTGGATGATAGTTCATACGACATAATATTACAAATGCCATATTGGGTTTTCTTTGTTATGATACTGTACATGCAATCTTTGATGTCATTCTACCACCTGATAATGTGAGAAGTTTCGAAATTCTCGGTGATATTAACGGACATCTTTGCATAGCTCATGGACACGAAGGCATTATTCACCGTGGGCAAGGGAAGTTGGCACGAATCAAAATTGGTTCAAGTTGATAGGCCTTCAGCCTTTTGGAAGAATACCTTGTGATTACTTTGGAGTTATCTCTTTTATGAATAATGATGAAAACCTTATCAATTTAAGAGAAAAGAATTTCTTCTATAAACCAAACAGGAGTAACTAGTTCCTTTTCTATAATCTAGAAGCAAAGACATACAAAAGATTTCCAGTTCCTAATATTAACTTGGAATTTGAGGTAGGGATTACATATACTAAGAGCCTTGTTTTACCATAAACTTGGTTTTTGAAAAGTGTATCCTTATCTATGCAACCAATTTTAATTTCTGTTTAATATTTATTCATCGATTTCTATCCTTTACTTTATCATCGTTGCTGTACTAGAACTTAATTTTACTAAGACTTTGTTTTTGTCCTTGAATAAGTTTCACTCTTAATTTCTTCTTCTTGTATGTGTTTGTGAATATGTATTAACATTGGATTTTGATACCATGAAGATGAATTTGTTAGAATTTATTCATGTTTCCTTAGTTTTATAGTGTATGATACTCTGTCCGCTTGAATAAATTATATTGTTGTGTGAAAACTACATTGTAATTTAGGATATAACTAAATGTTAAAAAATTGTATCATTGTGGTGGCTATTTGTCCATGTGGGTTTTGACCTTGCCCTTGAATGGATGTGGTGGAGGTGGGGTGCTATCATGTCCTCTTTCAATCATAGGTACCGCAAGACGGCATCCTTATGATTGGAACCTTATAAGTGTTTTGGATGCAAATCTGGTAGCATCAAGGCAATTGTGTATTAGATTTCTGTCCTACTTTTAATATGATATTGGCATAGTGTGATTGTATAAAACATTTTGAAATTATACTATTCTTAGGTACAAATTAAGATATACTTGAATAGTTGAATTAAAAGGTTGACTATTAGAGATAATAGAAATATATTCAAGTTTCATTTAAATAAATTCCTGAAAGAAATTATTGGATAGATAATGTCTTTGAGGAGTTGGAGAGCAAATACAATCAATGTCACAAAAGCGAAAACAACCGTTGTCATGTGATGGTGTTCCAATTCGATCGTTCATGGTAAGGATATAACAAAAAAAAGGCTTAATTGAAGCTATCATCATGGTTATGACTTATGACAGATTTAATGAGAGTTAGAAGAGTCCAAACATCGACTTAAAGTGGTAGGACAAGTTGTTGAGTCATTAATTATTATTATTTTATGCCCATATTACCTATTATTTGTGCTATGTTTTTGTGTGGAACTAGTACTTTTAATTTGTTTTTGTGTTCCAATTCGATCGTTCATGGTAAGGATATAACAAAAAAAAGGCTTAATTGAAGCTATCATCATGGTTATGACTTATGACAGATTTAATGAGAGTTAGAAGAGTCCAAACATCGACTTAAAGTGGTAGGACAAGTTGTTGAGTCATTAATTATTATTATTTTATGCCCATATTACCTATTATTTGTGCTATATTTTTGTGTGGAACTAGTACTTTTAATTTGTTTTTGTGTTTTTATGCTTTGAATTAGGTTTTGAGAAGAAAAATGATGGAATCGAAGGATTTTTGAAGATTAATTGCAACTCAAGGAATTGGAGAATGTTTTAGAAGGAAATTGCAGAATTTTGGGCAAAAATGTGACGTGACTTGCGGGAGCTCTTACGAAGTGCACCATTCGAGTTGTGTGAGCCATAACCTATCCAATTAAAGCCTCGAATGTCTAGTTTCCATAACTGCTGACAGTTCATCAATTGGAATTTTCTAAAGAAAGTTATGATCAATTTAGTGTCTGAAGGTCAGACTATCATGAGACGTGACAGCTACAGGAAAACATAGAAAGTTTGAATTTCCTCTTTTAGCATTCCTAATCAATTTCCTAAACCTTGAAACATACTAATTAAATGATTTAAGCAATTAGGAAGAATTTTAGTCCAAAAATAAAAGGAATTCACTTTCCAAGTCAAAACTTGATTCTAAATCAAAGTTGGAAGTGGAATCCTTCTCAATTGAGGAAATCTTGTCTCTCAAGGATTGGGTGCCTATAAATAGGTGCTTTCACCATTCAATTAAAGGAGAAGACAGAGAGCGAGGCAGAGCAGCAAGGCTGAAGGCTTTAGTTTCATCTTTTCTTTTCTTTATTTTTATTTAGTTAGTTTATTACTTAGGGCTAACTTGAAACCCTAAACATGAACTCAATTTGTTTATCTTTCCAATAAAGATTTATATTTTGCATGATGAAATTAATGTCTCTAGTTTAATTTTATTCTATTTAATTTGTTTCTTTGATTGATCAACTTAGAAACATATTTTTAGGATTATGTTGTAAGAATATAAACCGCACATCATACGAGCATATTCTTTGTTTGCAACAATCAATTATTTACGAACCAATTGAGGGGTATTAATTCATAGATACCTAGAATAGACATCATGTTTTAGGATATGTGTGATATTCATATTCTTCTAGTGCTTAATGGGTTCCAATTATTAAACCTAAGTAGACATCATGCTAGGTTATAATTAGAAATACACGCATCTACGTAGACTTCATGCAATTTGTATACTAATTAAGGAAGAATCTATACGACATGAGTTAATCATACCTTATCATGAATATCTTCATCATGCATGTCATGAATTTGCTTTATTAATGTTTTTAGCAAACTGAAAGATTGTTTAGCGGTGGATAGGATGTTCTAACTAAGCTTTTATTCATTGATTTTCTTTTATTTAATTTTATGCATTAATTTAGTTTATTCTCAATTTAATTCCAAAAGGCCTTTTCATTTATTTTAATTGCTCTAATTTAGGTCTTAAATTAATTTAAAATTAAAGTAAGTTGAAACTTCTCATGGAATCGACCATTACTTGTCGCTATACTCAGTCAAACAATTTGTGCACTTGCAAGGTTTTAATAAATTTGGTTTATTAAAAAATTAACCAATAAGTTTTTGGCGCCGTTGCCGGGGAGTTAACATACTTGCTTTGATTTTAATTTTATTTTTGTTTTATTTTTTAGTTTTTTTTTTAGTTATTCTTTTATCTTTTCAGGACCATGGCTCACCACAACCACAGATTATTTGAGGATAATTTTGATGATTTGGGGTTTCAATTAGATAACTTAACTCGTGTTGTGCAGCAACTTATTTCCCAAAATATGTGTGCCAATTGAAGACACTTATCGAGAAATTGTTCGGGAATGTACAAGGAGGTGGAACGAGACCAAGGAATGGCCTGTAGGAACTACCAATGGTGCAATCATGGTGGGATGAATGATTTCCAAAAGCCCAACCGTAAGGAGCAAGAATTGGAGTGGTAGTCAAGCAATATCAAGCATCAAACAATTATGTGTCTGATTTTAATTAGCAATACTATCATCCGCATTCAAACTTCTACAACTCAAGATGAAGTAATCAACCGAATTTCGCTCAAAATTCATATGTGTGACCATCATATCCATCAAAATTTCAAGATCAGTTTCAGCAACCTTATAGTCCCCCGTATTTTCAAAACTATAATCAGTAGTTTAGTAATCCTTCTCAAGAAGAAGAATCCGCTGAGCAAGATACAAATTTTGAAGAGATGCTCCTAACTTTTATATAGGAGGGAGACAAGACAAACCAATGCTCAAATGGCTGCATGAATAAAAAATTTGAAAAACCAAATGGGACAATGTATCAAGAACTTGGAATACCAAGTTGAACAGTTGGTAACCTTGCATCACCAAGGTGAGCTAGAGGAAGATGAGCAGTGTCATGCAATCACCTTGAACAATAAAGAAGAGCTTGAAAAGGTTGAGGAAGAGTTTACTTCAGCATTCAAATATTTTACTAACGATGAGTGGGAAGATAATGAAGAATGTGAAGTTGAAGGGACCTTAATTCAAGACGAAGAACCCGAAGAAATGCCACCAATTGAGACTACACCATACGTTACACAACAATCCATATCTAAGGAACTAGGTTTGGGGGTGTTCGAGCTTATCGATGTTACTTGTCAATTGGTGGATAGGACGCTTAACCAACAAAATGACTTCATTGAAGAGGAGGTGGATATGCAATATGGTGAAATCACAAGTAGGGTTCATATTGAAGAGGTGGTCTACAAAGAACTCAAGCCTTGCGAACTTCTACCAATGGAAGGGGATCATTATAAAGTTGATATGAAGAACAAAAAGGTCGAAGATGTGTGTTCGAATGAGCTACCACTGGATCCTTATGAGTTATATGCTATGAAAGAAAATTCCTTTTTCATCCATATGAGAGAGGAAGATATTTTAAAAAGAGACTCTGAAGATGGAATTGGTACAAACAGTTGGAAGTTTATCCTAAATCATGCCATCAAGGATGTGTATTTAATGGTCGAGACAAAATATTCTAGAGCAAATTCAAGCGTAAAGGGTTAAGACCATTACTGTGCAGATATACCTACCCATGGGAGCCAGGTTGATAAAGTGGTAGAAGAATGTCTAGCCAAGACGTTAACTGAGGCGCTTGATGGGAGGTAACCCATCTGGGTAATTTCGTTCCTTTTCTTTCCTTTTATTTTTGTTTTTCACTCTTCTCTTACTTATGTTTTACATTTGAAACATTGAGGACAATATTTAGTTTAGGTTTGAGGGTGGTGAAAAACATTTTTAGGTTTTAGGTTTTGATAAAAATTTTTAACTTTTTTCATAAATTTTTCATTTTTTTAGTTTTTCTATTCTACCCATAGCAAGTTGGCTAGTTGCTTTGTGTTTGTTGATGGAGTTTTTATGCATGTTTTTGATTGGATATCTTTACTAGAGAGTAGACATGAACATCTTTGCATGATTTGAGACTTTTGAATACTATGATCTTAGTTAATTGAGTGGATGGATACTATGTTTGCATGAATTATGGACTATTAGTAGAGACTACCCTTGGTGAGGATTTGAGCTTTTAAAGCGTTTCTTTTTTAGAGATTTAATTGTTTCTACTCTTTAAACATTCTTCGCATTTGTTCTTAATAGATGCTCTCTATAGGTTTTTCATTGAATACTAAAGAACAAATCATCATTGTAGATAATATGAGTTGCTTTGATTTAAGAATTGGATGGACTTCTTAGAAGTAATATGGACAAGTTTTCACCTCATAAAAGCCTATTCCCTCACTTTGAATTGAAATACATCATTAGGCCCTTTGAAGCCAAACATATTTAGCATTTTTCTTTATCTACCCTTACTAAATGATCCTATTGAGCCTTAAATTTAACCATACCATATAAGCTTGGGATCATATCAAGAGGTGCAAGGGAGAAGAGAATTAAAGTGTTAATATTGATATGATGTGTGCATGGGCATATGCATTGAAAAAGTTTGCTTCTATGCATTATGGTGTTCCAAAAAAAAAAAAGTTGAAAACATTGAAAAAAAAAAAGTTAAAAAAAAAGGTAAGAGAAAAAAAAAAGAATGAATAAAAATGTAAGGAGCACAAATCAAGTTTTATGATACCTAGATGTGTGAAGGAAAGAGGAAGTGAATGAAGGAAGAAGAATCAAAAGAAAAATAAGAGAGAAGAAAGAGTGAATAATAGAAAAGAAAGAA
Organism: Nephelium lappaceum; assembly: GCA_021234005.1. Taxonomy (NCBI): domain Eukaryota; kingdom Viridiplantae; phylum Streptophyta; class Magnoliopsida; order Sapindales; family Sapindaceae; genus Nephelium; species Nephelium lappaceum. Next base: position 18,305,162 of record CM038006.1, read on the forward strand.
GGTTGTAAAGAGAAGAAAAAAGAATAATGAATGAAGTGTTTTGGTGTGATCCTAAGTTTCTTTTGAACTTAGACCTTTTATTGTTTACCCATTAATCAACCTTAGCCCAAATACAACCTTTAATATGACCTATTGATCTTTGAAAGAGGGAAGTCCAATTTGAGAGTTAAAGTATGTCATCATGCTCTATCTACGTTCTTAGTATTTGATTCCATTCATGAGATCTATTCACTTAAAGTGCGGTTCTTTTCAATGTCTATATTCATATGTGATGTAAAAGACGCTTGTTATGCCTTTACATAACCTCTATCACATGTGATTGCATGAGTGTTTGTCTTAGGACTCTTGAGAGAGTTATGAGTAATATCTTGTGAGAATTAGAATCGAGGCGAAATAAGTCCATGACATGTGAATATGGTGTTTTGAAATGAGATTGCTTTGAATGTGGTATGAGATTGTTGATGATTATGTTTTAGATTATTAATGACTTATCTTTAGTCTTAATACAAGATCATGCATGTATGAAATTTCTGTTGAGTTGCATTTAGTGACATGTTAATGGGTTATGGGTGGAATGTTTTAACGTTTGTAAGTATCGTTGCTGGTAAACCCTCAGAAGACACAACTCCTCCTACTAAAGACACCTAGGGGTTTAAAGGCTTGTGACATACGCTTAATGCCATCGTGTTTACCTACGAAAATGGATTGTGTTTTATTTTCCATATTTTTAGATTAGGTTATTTTAAAGTTTTAGTTTTGCTCGAGGACTAGCAAAATATAGGTTTGGAGGTATTTGTTGAGTCATTAATTATTATTATTTTATGCCCATATTATCTATTATTTGTGCTATGTTTTTGTGTGGAACTAGTACTTTTAATTTGTTTTGTGATTTTAAGCTTTGAATTAGGTTTTGAGAAGAAAAATGATGGAATCGAAAGATTTTTGAAGATTAATTGCAGCTCAAGGAATTGGAGAATGTTTTAGAAGGAAATTACAGAATTTTGGGTAGAAACATGACGTGACTTGCAGGAGCTCTTACGAAGTGTACAATTCGAGTTGTGTGCGCCATAACCTATCAAATTAAAGCCCCGAATGTCTAGGTTCCATAGCCACTAACGGTTCATCAATTGGAATTGTTTAAAGAAAGTTATGACCAATTTAGTGTCTAAAGGTCAGACTATCACAAGACTTGATAGCTACGGAAAAACATAAGAAATTTGAATTTCCTCTTTTAGCATTCCTAATCAATTTTCGAAACCTTGAAACATCCTAATTAAATGATTTAAGCAATTAGGAAGAATTTCGGTCCAAAAATAAAAAAGGATTCACTTTCCAAATGAAAACTTGTTTATAAATCAAAGTTGGAAGTGGAATCCTTCTCAATTGAGGAAATCTTGTCTCTCAAGGATTGGGTGCCTATAAACAGGTACTTTCACCATTCAATTAAAGGAGAATACAGAGAGCGAAGCAGAGGAGCAAGGCTGAAGGCTTCGGTTTCATCTTTTCTTTTCTTTATTTTTATTTAGTTAGTTTATTAGTTAGGGCTAACTTGAAGTCCTAAATATGAACTCAATTTGTTTATCTTTCCAATAAAGATTTATATTTTGCATAATGAAATTAATGTCTCTAGTTTAATTTTATTCTATTTAATTTGTTTCTTTGATTGATCACCTTAGAAACATATTTTTAGGATTATGTTGTAAGAATATAAACCGCACATCATACGGGCATATTCTTTGCTTGCAACAATAAATTATTTACGAACCAATTGAGGGGTATTAATTCATAGATACCTAGAATAGACATCATGTTTTAGGATTTGTGTGATGTTCATATTCTTCTAGTGCTTAATGGGTTCCAATTATTAAACCTAAGTAGACATCATGCTAGGTTATAATTAGGAATACACGCATCTACGTAGACATTATGCGATTTGTATACTAATTAAGGAAGAATCTATACGACATGAGTTAATCATACCTTATCGTGAATATCTTCATCATGCATGTCATGAATTTGCTTTATTAATGCTTTTAGCAAATTGAAGGATTGTTTAGTGGTGGATAGGATGTTCTAACTAAGCTTTTATTTATTAATTTTCTTTTATTTAATTTTATGCATTAATTTAGTTTATTCTCAATTTAATTCCAAAAGGCCTTTTCATTTATTTTAATTGCTCTAGTTTAGGTCTTAAATTAATTTAAAATTAAAGTAAGTTGAAACTTCTCGTGGATCGACCCTTACTTGTCGCTATACTCAAACAAACGATTTGTGCACTTGCAAAGTTTTAATAAATTTGGTTTATTAAAAAATTAATCAACACAAGTGAAAATCTTTTACTTGGTAGCGCGATGTAAGGATAGACAGAAATTATCATTATGGAGATGGAAAACAATATGTTGAAACCTGGGTCGGGTAGGCTTTTGTTGAAGAACAAAGCCTTCTTTTCAGCTTGTAGTAAGAATGTTGTATTAAATTGAAGCTGAGACAGAAATATAAAGCATAAAAAAATTTGCGAGTTATCGCCTTATAATAAGGGGGGTTGATGGAGAAGATGGAAGAAAGTCGTCATTGACTTAGTCATAAAAGACGTCGTTTTTAAATGTATCAAATTTCTTGTGTGTATCAGTTTACTGACGGAACAAAGGTTGAATTGGATAAGGATTTAGAGGCATTTGGCTCGGACCCATGCTTGGGTGGATGTTGAGTCCAATCCAAAACAAATGATCTGCCCTTTATCTTCTAAATGATCTTAATCCATATTAAAATTTGGTAAGATTTAAAAGAACCTTGAATGTCTATATGTATAAAAAAATTTGTATGTAATGAAATAAATCATATATTAAACTGTTATGATCACGTTAATGAATAGACAAGGCTTTATTAACAATTATTTTACGGGTTATATTACTATTCAGTTTTTGTATAGTTATAGAGAAAATTCGTAATCATTGGATTCTAATCCAAGGATCCAAAAAAGATTAAAGTTCGAAAATTAAGAAAAATAAAATAAAACCAATCACCCTCATAATTATCATGGTAAACATATCACCAATTTTTATCTTTCACCTAAATATTATTTTAAAGAAAACTAACTTTGTCCCAACAAATATAATTCAAACTTTGTCCCAACAAACATATTGTCGATCTTTGTTCTTTAATTTATCAGCATTTTTTTGCAGTTAAATTGTTGGAATCTTCCAGAAGTTTCACTTCTCTCTAATGCACTCTCCAAAACTTTTTTTCTTAATTTTACTAATAAGGGTAGTGGGTCCTTTGTATATGGATATTAAGAAGAGGTTTATTAGATCATGATCAAGTAATTAAATAACTAGTATCATGTTTCATTGCTATGATGATTGTAAAATATTCATAATAAAATCTACTATTGCGCGCTTTAGTTTTTAGTATTAAATTCTTAATTACAACTAAGAATTAAGTCATAACTAATACCCAAAGAAGTTTTCGTACAGCACTATTCAGATCTAATTTCTGCAACATCCAATGTTTGCTTACTTAGTAATTACCGTTACTTTTAAAACATAAAAAAGAGAAAAACTCTACAGAAGCATGGCAGCATCAGGAAAGCCTAAGAAAATCTCCAAAGGAACTCTCTAAATGTTAGCTAAATTTTAGCTAAAAATAATAAGAAAACCATTATGGCTAGCAATTTTTTATTGAGTCACTCCAACCATTCTTTGCTATTTTAACTAAATAAGTGTGAAAAGTCATGCAATTTTGTTTTTTCAAAAGAAAAATTGTTTGCTTTATAACAAATTAGATATTAAGACAACAGGAGAGAGAGTTAGGTTAGGATTTCTTGCTCTCCATATTTGGCTAGGATAATTATTCAACTTTTTTAAAATAGCTAATATTACGGAGAGTGGTTTAAGTTAATAAAATATCACATTATTGACTATTTTTGCTAAGGATAATGGATAACTAATATGAACAGTTCAATTCCATACCATTGGGAATCATAAGTTTTGAATGGCAGTTATGAATGGCAGCTGTAAGGAACTGTCATGATCAGCAGCACTACAGACACTAGCACATTAAACAGGGTTATCTGTACTTTTAATTGCTATAAGGCCACTAGCAGACAGTTGGGGGCCTCCCTTCATCTCTTCTTGTCATCACAAAATCCACACCACATGATCATAGGATCTATATATAAGATATTTATAGTATATACATGGGAAGTGCAGTAGTTTTCTATCATTTATAAGTACTACAGATATAAGATGAATATTAGTTCTAAAGATATAGAATAGCATAATTGCGGAAATGAAGTAATGGTAAATTGTTGTTCATCTGTGAGAGTTTTCTAATTAATTATGGTGAAAAAGGGATTGGAATCGTATTCTATTCACAATTCCACATTAAGGTTTAAGGAGGGGAATTATTTAATTAAGTGATCCGTAATCTTAAAAGCACTCTTGTTTAATTTGTTACAGCCACAAGATACAAAGACCAAAAAAGGGCTTTTTTATTTAATAAATTGTGATCATGTACAAAGACATTCCAGAGACATTTAAGAGTAAATTAGATTTGGCAATTAAAGACTAACGAGTAGATTTAAAATCCAAACCAGATTTACATTGTAGCTGAAAATAACATTTAATAGTATTAATTATCTTTGGGGTCAAAAATAAAATAAAATTTGGTTTTATTCTATAAAAACGGTGTGTTTCACTACAAAAAATGTGCTATTCTGAGACAAATCTAATTAGTCTTTGAATCAATTACTTTCGACTCAAAACCTATTTCGCTACCACATTAAGTTGGTCGCACACTGGTAGCTAAATGTCCATCCCAGAATAGCTACTGAGACCAAATTACTGTCGTCTCCAAATGTCGACAATATGCGACCAAAAGGTTAGTAGCTGATTCTCTATAAATTTGTCCCCAACTTTTTTATCAAAGAAGTTGGGTATGCTATTTGGAGACGACAAATAATTGTCTTTGATGGTGTGTTTTGAAATGTAACAGATATGCGTATTTGGCTACTAACATTCACGTCTCCAATTGTTGTCAAAGAGATTGGTTATGTCATTTGGAGACAACAAAAGTAGTCTACAATGGGTGTCTTTTGAAATACAAATTACATCTACATCTATTTGGCTACTAACATTTTCGTCTCCAATAAGTAAAGCTAATATTTATAAGTATTATTTCGAGACCAAACTCTTGGTAGGCAAATTCTCTATATTTCCTTGACTCATTGTGAGACGAAATATTTGGTATCCAAAGCCATGATTTTGAAATATGACGAAATTCTTGGTGGTCATCAATGATTAGTTTAGATATTTATTAATATGATTCTATTAACATTAGTTAATTTGTTTAATGTTTTAGTTTTGATAACAATAGAGAATTAAATATATTAAAAGAAAATATCTAAAATATAGATTCAAATTGCTAAAGAAATATTATTTATTTATAAATAATCAAGATGGAACACAATAATATAGTAGAAAAATCACTATAATAAATAAAAGAAAAAGCTACACCATATTATTGCATATAGTTATATTCCATATGACATAGCAATTCACAAAAGATGACAATTAAGAGATAACTAAAAGGTTGCAAGAAAGTTACATAATAAAATAAAGCATGATAATGAGTTTATAGTTCATAACAAAATCACAAAAACTATCATGCTAAAAGAGGGTCATCAAAAGTTAAGCACTTAGTATATACTAAGGCATCACAAAAACCCCTATAAACTGAAAACAAAATATACTCAAAGTATCAAGTTGAGAACTTGTTCAAGAACTTCATAATCTTTTGATTTTGATCTTGAAGTTGCTGAATTAATTGAAACTGATTTTCCATCTTTTCTTCATAGCTGTCAATTTTTTTTTGTTGATTATCAATCTTCTCTTGTTGACTCTCTAAAGTTGCTCGTTGAGTTTCAAGCTCTAACTCTTGAAGATCAATTTTTTGCTTCAACTCAAGGTTCACTTGTGTAGATGCACCAAATTTAAATGACTTAGGACGTGGTCCAAATCCCAAACCTTTCACATAACCTGCTCTTTTTCCAAGAACTTGTTCACAAATTTCTTCATCAGTTAATAAAGTTCCATCTTCCACAGATTTTGTTTGCAATGCAATCATTTGTTCCTAACAATTTTATTTAACATGGTTAATAGTCTATCAAATCTAGGATTGCATATAATATTTATAAGTCAAATTTCCAACACTTATTGACATGTATTGTCCAATATGATAAATAAACTTGAATCATCAAACAAAAACCAAACTTAGCAACTACCAAAAAAAAAAATTCAGTCTGCATAATGTTAGCAAACATATATCATGTTCAAATTCTCCATCCATCTAATAAAATCTACCAAATCAACCATATCTCATAAAATTTAAAACACCAAATTCATTCTCATCTAAAATAGATAAGATATAAGACTTAATTATAGTTTTAAAAAAAAAACTATACTATTCATTATCTATATATGTGACCATAAAGGTAGCTAATGTAAATTCTAATGTTATGGAAGTAAACTTACAAATCTTTCACGTGCAACATCATTGACCCATCCATTCTTTTCATTGTAGTGTGTATCATGGAATAAAATTATCCGACTAGGAAGTTGACCTTCTTCATCAACCTTTATTCAAAAACAAAATAAATAAAATCAATTCATTAAGGGCACAAACCAATTAAGTTCAATGGATTTGTTAATTTTCATTACCATATCCTTTTGCTGTTGAATAAAGGACTTTGAGCCACCACGATGAACAAAAGCCAATTTGTCCTGATTTTGTGCATTTCGAGTTGATCGTTCCTACAATCAATTATTTAAAATAATTCATACGTTAAATATATCTTAATTCTATACATTACTAGAAAAGGGAATAATTTCAAAATCACCTTAAACTTTTCACTATCAAACCGATCACATAAAAAGTTCCAATCTTCTTGACTTGCAACTTCTTCTGGCTTGTTACGCTTTGCATCTTCAAGTTTCGAGTATTTTGCAAATTTCTCTTTCAACTTATGGCGAAATTGCTTGTATCTTGTTGACATTGCGTTCTCAAAATATCGAACCACATGTGGTTGAGATATGTCAATATCAAATTTTCCCTCCAAGAAATTAAGAAAATAAATGTTAATACTTATTTTATAGTTGCATATAATATATATCTAAACTAAACGTTGATTGCATAATAGACCAGACAGCCTAGGAAAGAATGTTATCTACATATTCTAACTTAAGAAATTGAAAAAAAAAAAAAAAAAAACACACATAGTAATTAAATATTTCACAAGGTTTAGTTTACCATTACTCTATCAACCATTGGTTGTTTAGTTTCATCACAAATATCTTTCCATTTTTCGATAGTCAATGCAGCATGATTTCTGACAACAATTCCAATATCATTTGCCAATTTAGATGCATTAGGGCCTGTTGGTTTCCTTCTTCTATATTGAAATCAACTTGGAGCTTAGACTTTGTAGCATGAATGAGTCGCTCAAGTCCTATCCCTCTTGTCTTCCCACGTTTTTTCTTGCCTATAAGACCAGTATATAAAATGTAAACTAAGGTTAATTCATAAGCTTGTTGTAAATTTTAATTCATAAACTCTAAATGGACAATATTTATATGTATGTAAACAAACAAAAAAAGGAATAAACTTTAAAGAATAAGAACTTGCCATACCAAATTAATAACCCAATTTAAATAGAAATCATTAATATTTTACCATGACCGTTACGTATATGAGGAGACTTTGATGTTCTTGGTGATGAACTATGCGATTGAGGTGTTGAAACACGTGGAGATAAAAAGCCTTCGTCGAGTACCAGGAGCCATATCTGTCAGAATTACAAAACTTAAATCAGTTTTGGGGACAAGTACTAGTATAAATAAAATCAAATTTAATTGATATAAATATATAAAATAGCACACTATCGAATCAAAATATTACTCTTTTATATAATGCAAAGAATTCAACTTGCAGCTAGCATGCTTTATGATTGTCATTCATCATCACTGCTATTATCATTTCCTATAAGTTCTTTAGCATCACTACAATAATCAATAAGTGTATCATCTTCATCTTCCAAGTCAAGAATGTCTTGAAGCTCCACTTCAGAACGTTTCTCCTTATTCATAGTATCATTATCAACTTCTTTTGGATTTACATCAAGTCGATTATAGTGTGAACTTCCTAAAGTTTCTTCCACAGCCCATTGAACACCACATAATTCATTTTCTTGATATACATCATCAACACTTTGAGTACCCTCTTCCGTGCCATCAAACATAGGAACATCCCATAAATGTCTATGTTGAATCTTTTGAACAACCTTCCAATTTGCACCATGCTTGTAATCATCAACATAAAACACTTGTTGTGCTTGTATTGCAAGCACAAAAGGGTCATCCATGTACCACTTCTTATTTACATTAATGCAAATAAAATGATAATCCTTTTGTATTCTTTTCTTTTTTGCATCAGTATCAAACCACTCACATTTAAATAAGATGACTTTATGACCATAGATAATCTAGCTCAAGGACATTATGTAAAACTCCATAAAAATCTATCCCATCACCATTGTGCTCTCCCGGTATAATAACTCCACTATTTTGAGTTATTCGTTGATCATCACGATTAATACTATGAAATCGCATTCCATTAACAATACATGCATTGTAAGATTTCACTCGTTGATCGGGACCACATGCTAACGCATACAATTGATTAGTGGCTTCTACGGATCCTTCTTTATGTAAAACTGTCATCTACAAGCAAAAACATGTATTGTTAAATAGTCATTTGTTTATTACTCTTAATTATATATGAAAAAAGATCTTATACACCAAATTGCTTACTTTTTTTTTAAACCACTTCGGGAATTGCTCTTCAAGTTGACGAGGTATATCAGAACAACTTTCCTTTTCCAACTCCTTTGTATAGTCACTACATTAACACACATAAATTATAATGCATAAAAGCTATTTTATGAAAATTTACATACTTGATAAAGATTAATACTTACTTTAAATAAGGTTGTAATTCCACACAATTATTCAAAATATACCAATGAGCTTTTTCCAATTCAACCATTGGTAAATGCTTCATTTGCCAAGCTCCAAAAGGTTTAGCTTTTTGGGAAAATATTGATAGCCCACCATTTGATTGGCTAAGAATTCCATCATCATTTCTTTCACCTCGATTAAATCTCGTTTCAATTCCTCGAAGGTACATTGAACAAAATGTTAATGCTTCATTTGCAATGTATGCCTCTGCAATTGAACCCTCTGATCTAGCTTTGTTTCTCACATATTTTTTTAAAGTGCCTAAATACCTTTCAAAGGGATACATCCACCGAAATGACACAGGTCCTGCAACTTTTGCTTCTAATGGCAAGTGCAAAACCAAATGTACCATAATGTCAAAGAATGCAGGTGGAAATATCCTTTCAAGTTTACAAAGTATCAAAACAATTTCTTTCTCCATTCTATCTAAATCATCTACATGTAGAGTTTTTGCACAAATCTGTTGAAAAAAGTGAGATAGTTCCACTAATGCAGTGCAAACTTCTTTGGGTAAATAAGGACGTATCGCTATGGGAAGAATTCTTTGTAACAACACATGACAGTCATGACTCTTCAAACCAAGAAGTTTTCCCTCTTGCACATTCACATTTCTTGAGATATTTGATGCATAACCATCAGGGAATTTAACAGATTTAATAAATTGACAAATGTTTTGTTTTTCATCATTTGTAAATGTATAACAAGTAGAAGGCTTCAAGAATTTTGTTCCAACAGCTTGTAAATGCAGCTCATGTCTAATATTCATATCTTGTAAATCCATTCTAGCTTTGATTGTATCTTTTGTTTTCCCCTCAAGATTCAACAATGTTCCAAGAATATTATCACATACATTCTTCTCAATGTGCATTACATCAAGATTATGTCTTATTTTGAGATTTGACCAGTACTCCAACTCAAAGAAAATACTTTTCTTAGTCCAATTCAATTAAGCAGTAGAGCGTTTTCTTTTACGAGTAACATTATTTGGGTTTTTCCCAAATGTTACATGTCTGATATTTTCTAATTGCTTTAGAATATTAGAACCAGATAACAGCTTAGGTGCAGATCTCTTTTCGTCCTTCCCATTAAATTGTTTGCTTCGTCTCCAAGGATGGTTTTGGGACAAGTACTGACGATGACCTATATAGCATATTTTACTTCTCACATGTTGCGATGATGTTTCTCCATTACAAACTGGACAAGCTTTATACCCTTTGGTGCTCCAACCGGATAAATTTTCATATGCAGGAAAGTCATTGACTGTCCATAAAAGACATGCATGCAAACGAAAAGTCTGTCCACAAGATACATCATAAGTTTCAAAACCATCTTTCCAAAACTCTTTTAATTCATCTATCAATGGTTGTAAGTACACATCTATATCTTTTCCAGGTGCCTGTGGGCCAGGAATAAGTAGTGACATTATGAAAGATGAAGATTTCATGCATTTCCATGGTGGCAAATTATATGGCACAAGAACCACTGGCCACATACTATATGAATTAGTCATACTGCCAAATGGATTAAAACCATCTGTAGCAAGACCCAAACAAACATTGCGAGGATCCATTACAAAATAAGGATATTGTCTATCAAAATCTTTCCAAGCTTCTGAGTCAGCTGGATGCCTTAAGACAGATAATGTATCTATACGTTTATCCTTATGCCACCTCATATCAGAAGCTGTATGTCTAGACATGAACAACCTTTGCAGTCTAGGTCTAAGTGGAAAATAACGCAATATTTTTTGTGGAATCTTTTTGTTTTTTCCTCTATAAAATTTATACCTATCTTCACCACATACAGGACATTTATCTAATTTTTCATGTTCCTTCCAAAATAAAGCACAATCATATTTACATGCATGAATTGATTCATATCCTAATCCAATATCTCGTAATATCTTCATAGCTATATAATGTGAATCTAGAATATTTGATCCATTCGGAAGTGCTTCCTTTAATAGTTGAAGTAACATGTCAAATGACTTATTACTCCAATGATTTAGTACTTTAATATGCAGTAATTTCACTATAAAAGTTAAAGTTGAAAACTTTGTGCAACTCGGATATAATTCTTGTCTAGCTACACTATATAATGCCTCAAAATTATGGAAACCAGTATTTTCTGAGTTACTTGACTCCCCAAAACTCATATCCTCATTCCCATGTGTCAGCCCACATACATCATTCAATAATTCTATAAATTCATCATCCTCTTCATTGTTTGTCTCCTCAATTGTAATATTATTGTTATTTTCAGTTGATTCTCCATGAAATATCCATCTTCTATAACTTCGAGAGAACCCATACAAAATCAAATGTTGTTGGATGGTTGCTAGTTCATGAAATCTAGTGTTTTGACAATCTCGACATGGACAACGGGACTTATTGTTACAATCTAAGTGATCTTTAGCAATGTCAATGAAAGATCTAACACCATCTTTATATTCTCTAGATAACCTATTTGGCAACCAAATCCAACTCCTATCCATTTTCAGTTCCTGTGTAAAGTATTATATGTAAAAAATAGAGTCTAATAAGAAAACAATGTCATCAACTATAATGTCTCTAAAATACAGGGCATGTATAAACAATTAATTAATTTCAATTATACAAACAACTTCAAAACACCGTTTTTTTAGCTTTAGGACTAAACAAATGCATCAATTGTGAATACAAACAACTAAAAAATATAGATTTTTTAACTCTCTTTAGTTGCTAAATTAAAGTTGATGCCTTTTTGGTTTGATCGTATCATAAATTGTATGTAGAATATCCATATTTTGATGTTTGCAGGAACTTGAGTTTTCATACATCTTGAGTTAAATATATAAGATGAGGTTAGAGAAATTTTTGGTCTTGAGTTTTGGTCTTCATACTCCTCCATATAGATATGGGAATGAGACACAAATCAATAAAAAACAAACTTTCAACTATCAAAACATTAACAAGCAACAAAACAGAGCATGAGCCACAACCAAAGCCATTATTTTCAAATAAAAATCAAGGACCCACCATCATCAGCGCCATTATTAGATTATATGCCTCATTGTTTAAATAACAAGGAGCTATATTAAACAATCAATCTTCTTTTCCATTATTTTTAAGTTAAAAAAAAAAATCATATTACAGTCCCAATTTCAGAGTTTAACTTTCTTTAATAGATACCAAAGACACCCATTAATCTTATTTGAAGAGTATAATTGTCTCACAAACAAGGTCAATAGTAAAGGCCTCCAAAGTTGAATCATTTTTACAAGAAAGTGTAAAACTTTGAACCTTTTTTTTTTCTCCTTAAAATCAAAATATTCATACAAACAGGATTAAAAAAACACATATAGAAATTGAATATATATCTAATGAGACATGTTGTGGTCCCTATTATCAGATGGGAAAAAGACATGCATGGACATCAAATAGAACACAAACTAAACATGCAGCAACATTGAATAAAATATAAATTGAATATATTTTAACTTACCTCTGCTTTGGTATCAATTGGTTGTTTGTTACCTCTCTAGTGATCAACCTTAGACTTCTTATCAACTGGTTATTTGTTGTCTGTCTAGTTATCAAAATTCGAAATAATGAAAACCGTATACCACTTAAATAAAAACAAAAATTACTAGGAAAAAATGATCAAACTCAAACTTTAAGCTACTCATATTCAACATACAAAGATGATACCCAAAGTCTTTGAAAGAAAATCTAGCCAATTCCATGTATACCCATTACATGCAAACCAAAATCTTGAATAAAATCAAAGTTTTAAAACACAATATCAAACTAAACTTTTATTAGAATATTCCATAACCATTACATGTAGCTATAGAAATTTTGAAGCTCAGACATCTAACAACCTAAAACAAAATTTCCAATGAAACCTCAAAACTTTATGAAACTAAAATACATACCTTTGCTGTAACTTTAGTCTTACTAAAATCCACTTGTGCTTGCTTCTATTTGAGAGTTGAAATTGAAGATTTTTAAGTATCAAGTCATAAAAGAGAAGGATGCACGAGAAGAAGAACAGAGTCAACAAATAAAAAGACAACTAAAACCACAAACAATCTCAGAACAATACACTTAAAGGTGTTTTTTGTTTTTTTTACAAATAAACATTAATGAAGACAATAAAATAATGTACAAAAGTGGTGGAAAACAAAGTGGCGGACAATACTCCCACCACATGAAAATATTAAATAAATATGTAAAACTTTTACCTACACATTAATTCTAGTATTAATTTTATATTATTTATGATAGCAAACAATTTATATTTAATTTAAGTAAGTAAAATGATAAAAAAAATTTATATTAATAATATAAACTTTTAAAAAATAATTTAAGTATTCAATACATAATTCTCAATGACATCGAATTTATTTGTAAATAATTATTTAATCTATAATATTTTTCTATTAAGATATATACCATTTTTTAATTTCCAATTTTATAATTTATTATTAATTAAAATATATGACCAATCTACTTAATAATTTAGGTGATAAGGATTAGGAATGACAGTAGGACGAGTTTCGATAGGTTTTGCAAAACCTATACCCATATATTATTTTGAGTACAGTGTATCAAAATAAATACAAATATCACATATAGCTTTGTGTGTATGTGTGTTATTTCGTTGGTCCACAAGTGTAGGTGCGGAATTTTTCTACACCTGTACCCACACCCAAACCTACATCGGGTGTGGAATTTCACATCGAAATCCACCCATGAACCCGCTTAATAAAACCAACATTCGCCCACAAACCCATTTAATAAAATCAAACACTCTCCAATTATAGGTGTAAATCCATAGGTTCATAGGTTTGTACATGGAATTGCCTTATCTAAATATGATAAATCACATTAAACATATAATATGCGAGTAACAAAACCTTATACCATTCATTTGAATTCAATGAAATAAAGTAAAGTAATTAAGTCAATGTGTAATAGGCAAGTAATAATTTATATTTAGACCATAAAAGTAATTATTGATCTTAGTCAACAAACCTCTAATCTGGTTGATGTCAATTTTTTTTTTTTTTTTTAAATCAAAGTCAACATATGCTATATAACTTTTGTCAAACAAGATTTTAAAATGGATAGGTGATATTTTTTGAAACAAAATGAAACCTAAATGCATATTAATAATAGCACCTTATTCTCATCAAATTGTAAATCAACAAAGTCTAACATATGACTTAGTTAGAACACAAATTCAGTGCCCATTTATTGGATGGAACTCAAATGATTTAAGAAGTGAAATGAAAATCCAAATTAATTACTTGTAATGGGCCAAAAGTAAAAATTTTGTAACCATACTACACATTGACTTTTACAATATATATACATATATATATATATAAGTTACCTTATCAATCTTTTATGTAATATCAATTCGTTTCATCACCAATTTTACAAGAGTATGCAACTCTATTTCACATCCACATTAAATCGAATTTAAAAATTTATATTTCCAACTCATTCTCTGATTATATTAAATTTGTCATTCAGTTGAGACCAATATTTTGGTATAAGAAACAAAGAAAGTAATATAACCACGTGGCTACTACAATCTTCTGTCTCACATTGTTTACCAATTACTAACTTCCTTAAAATTTCTTGTGTTTTTGGGACCAATAACTTAGTCTTTAAAGAGATAATAACTTACCATGTTTTTGGCTACTAAAATATTTGTCTCCTAAGACACTTTTAAATCAAGGTTTTTTATTCAAATATTTTTCTAAATAAATTCAAAATTGGCATAATAGTTTGCCGGGGTGTGGCGCCAATATTAAAATAACATTTGGCCACCCAATTACTTTCGTAGTAGAATGCTTGATACTAAGACGAAATTTGTAGTCTCTAATGTCTCGAGCAAATGAAAATTTATGTATACAGAGACAAACATCAAATTGCGTTACCAAAAATTGTCATTGGAAACTAAATTTAAGTTAAACCCAAAAGACAACCAGCAGTTAGAGACGAAATATCATATTGTAGTAGAAAACAAGATTTGGAGACACATTGTATTGTCTCAAAATGTTCTCCCAAGCTAATGGTTAATTTATAATCCATATCTATGGAGACGAGTCCTAAATTTCGTTGCTAAAAACTTCCATCAAAGACTAAAACCAAATTGGACTAAAAATATAACAAACATTTGGGTACTAAATAGGGATGGTAGTAGATTGCTTTATTCAGAGACGAACTATGTCGTCTCAAAATGTCCCCCAATTCAAATAAAACAAAAATTCATATCTATAGAGACAAATGACAAAATGCATCGCGAAAAGTGTTATTTAGAGACCAAAGATCTATGCGACTCCAAATGTATGGTATCTAATATTCAGATTTCTTGTAGTGTTTGGACCCATACAATGTAATGCCTGTTAATAATTAATATGGAATGGAAAACTATTACCTGTTGAAATTTTAGAATCCTTTGAAGTAAAAAAAAAAAAAAAAAAAAAAAAAAAAGCCCAGAAAACACAAAAAAAAACCAAAAGCAGAAGAAGAAAAAAATAGTTTAGAATGGATGGTGTGTGCCAATGGTGATATGATTTTGGGACTTTGTTGACAGAATCAACCCATAATTCGTTGTGTTTTTAATGTGCGACGTTAATGGCATTTTGAGAGGGTCCTCCACCAGAACCAATAGTGTTAATTTACTTTGTTTTTGTTTTTTGAAAGTTAAACGCGTTCTTTCTTGGTGCAAGCTTTTTCCTTTTCTTTCTTTTCTTTATGATATATGCACTAATGTATAAATTAAATGGATTGTGTCTAAGTTAAGGGAATTAAACTATTTAATTAATTGTGCCTTGTTGGACTGAGTAAAATTAACTATGTTGTGTTGGGCTAGTTGAAACTCAAGCCGTAGATTTGAAATGCTAACCCCAACTAAAGGTAAGAATATATTATAATACATATTTTGTAAACCCTCTATATTTTTACTTTTACGGATTTCCAGGTAATAGTCCCTAAGTAACTATTAGAGACCCTAAATGGTCAATAAAAGGGCCTAAGGTTATAGAGAACCCTCAGAGATCGATTTAAACGCAATTGGAGAGTAAACGAAAAGGTAAAATGGTAAATGAAATCGAGTAATTATTTAATGTGACAAGGGAGTGAATTGAAGATAAGATTTAATAATTGTGGTTAAACTAGAATTGATTTAAAAGCTAAGGGATGAGAACGAAATTTTCTCAGGACGTGATCGACATTTTTAGAGTTGTTTGTGGAGGAAAAGATGATGCAAAAGTTGGTTGAATCACTAAAACAAAACAGAAGACAAACTTGACCAAAAGAAGAAGAATGAGAAGAAGAAGAAGAAGAAGAGGATGACAACCGAGCTGTTCCGACCACCTATAAAACCCGATGCCAACCAGACCAAAAGTCGGCACCGAACTTGACCAAGACAGACCAGAAACGCACGCAGAACCGATGATAGATCGAAGGCAGATCGAGAGCGAGAGAACGAGAGAGGAAGAGAGAAGAAGGAAGAGAGGAAGCCACCAACGCACTAGATTTGCAATCATAGCAGTTGCAAACCAAACCCCAAATGCGCGAATCCAGAGCAGAAATGAAGACGCACAGAGACGGCAGATCGAGGAAGAAGAAGGGAGGTTTGGTCGAAGAAGAAGGAGCTCGCGCGCAAGAGAAGGAGAAGGAAGGAAGACAACCGAAAACCCAGTCCAAAACAACCTCAAAACCAGTCCAAAACCGAAGTTCAAACGAAGAGGAAGAGAATGATTTCGTGAGAAAGAAAAGAGGGTAAGTTGTTTAAGTTTTGAAATGGTTATTATTGATGATTTTATATTGGTGATTGAGTTGGTTTTGATGTGGGTTTTATTACGATTTGTTTGTTGGTTGGTTGTGAGTAAAAATGTATAAACTAAGTGAATTGATGTTTATTGGAAGCCTAGGAGACCAAGAAAATATCAAAAATTTAAAGAGAAAAATAAAACGTTAACGATACTAGTTTGAAGGGCAATTCTATAAATTGACTCATATCGCGTCCGTCGAGTGTTTTGATGACCTAACGAGTTTAATTTGATGTGTTAAGGTTAGTAAAAGTCAAATATTAAATTTAGAAATCAAAACCAAGAAAACGCCCAAAATTAGAGCGAAAACAACGCATTTTTAGCCTAAAATGCCTACTTGATGGTCATTTCCTTCCTTACCGACACTTGGACAGACTAGATGGCGAGTTGGGAAGGTGTTCGGAGCGAAAACAAAATGAAAAAAAGCCCCGAATAGGATCATGAATAGTGTTTAGCCTAAAGGGAGCGAAATCAAACGCTATTTTGTTAGTGCCAGAACGTCCTTAGGTGATAATAATAGGTTCCAAATGAAGAAAATGGAGTTCGGAACCCTAAAATCAATAAAGAAACCAAAAAGGGAGGTTTACGCGTAAAAAGGGTCACTTTGGGACAATTTTATAATTTTAGTTATTTTGAGTTTCCAGAAGTTGACACGAACATAAATTTACGTATACATATGTTATGTACGTGACGAGGACGCGCAGCGATCGAGGCGAGAGGAGTAGAGGCTCCGTACGTATCGTTTGCAGTTTTCCATTTTTGTGAGTAAGTTTTACTTTTAAAGTTTTTAAACGTATTTCAAATTGTTGAGTTTGATTAAATAAATTATTTGCTTACTTGAAATTATTTTAAATGCGTTGACATAAGCATGAATTATAGTTTCAATGAGAATTTCGATTTATATGCAGATATATGGTTGCTGAAATGAAATTTCAGAAACTAAGTTTTCAAGTTTGAATTGAGAAAAGAAAATAAAAGTATTTTCAAAACCATTAGTATACCCTTAGAGATTTTCATATAAGATTAGACCAGGCCGATCTATCCCACATCGGTTGGCACAGTCCTGGGGAAGGATGAGTCACTAACCTGGGGAGACAAAGTGTCCGAGTCTCTCAGTTGAGTCGCCTTTCCTAATGTGGGGTGGTGTTTCGCGTGTTATGGTTAGCGCTGGAAAATTCTGCACATAGCTGCGAGATGTCTCAAAGCTGTCACGGTTGGTCCTTACGATTGGAGCATTCCTCGTACAGAGGCCACGTGACCCCAGAGTTAGGGATACTATGGTGTTTCTGAAAGTTATCAAGAAATAGCTTTAAATGAAAAGTAAATTCGAAAGAAAAAGAAATTTTATGATATTTATTCAAGCTATATATGATTTAAGTTACGAGCTTTCGAATATAATGCATGTCTGAGCTTGTATATAAATTCTTATGTTTATATTAAGCTTGAGAAATCCAGATTTGAAATGTTTAAAGAAATAAAAATTGTTTTCAAACGTTTTCCGAGAAGGATGTTTAGAAATCAGATTTTTAAACTAAAGACAATTAGCACTTACTGAGCTTCTAGCTCATTGTTTTTTTGTTTTTATACAAGAACCTTCTCAGGTACTCTCAGCAGATAGCCGAGCAATGATATTACCTCCAGCGGGTGAGACAGCGCAACACGACGCCATTTGAGCAACTTATTTTTGCACCTAGCTTATTTACATATAAACATCCTTTTTGAATTGTATAAGTAATTTGTAAATTGAATTTATTTGTTCGTAATTGCATTTAAATTATTTTTTATTTAAATGTGGTTTATTAAATTGTGTTTGAATTTTATCAAGTTGATTTGAAAAACTAAATGCATGTTTGAGGCCTACGGGCAATCAAAAGTTGGGTTGGTGATGAAAAATAGTCGAAGTGTTGATTTTTTGTAAACATGTTTTTCTGGAACGTCGAAAATGTAGCCATTATGCTACCGAAATTTTGTTAGAAAATGAGTTTAAAAATATTTTTAAAGATTACGCCGTTTTAGTTTTTAAAGAAAACCAACCCACTAATATTTTAGAAAGTATTAGAAAGTTTAGGGTTCGCTCTACAGGTTTCGCTTAACTCGACGAGTCGGGTCTAAGAGGGATCTTTTGGGGTGCCCGGCGTGACCTACCAGATTAGAGCTAGAGGTATCTAGATCAGGTTACGTCAAGGTGGTATCAAAGCCCGATTTTGGGAAGTTTTGAGAAATGTTATTTTCAAAAAGTTTTAAGAAAGTTTTAAGACATTTTAAATCGTTTTAAAACATAACATTACACGATTTTGCATGATTTCTGGATATTGTTTTCATGCATTTCAACATCATAAATATACAGCGTTGTGGTCATGGTCACCTGAGGATTCGGAGGACAACTGCAGAGATAGCAGCTGAGGCACCTATGAGAGAGGATGACCATGTTGGCGCATCAGTTAATGTGTCGGAGCCTCATGTAAAGTTGCCACCGCCCGTAGGGCCAGCGGGTGTGCAGGTGAATGTAGAGCAGATGTGTCAGATGTTGGCAGTGGCTTTACATTAGCCCTGCGAGTCGGGGGCATCTATAGAGCGCGCACGAAAATTGGGCGCGAAACCGTATGATGGCACGAGAGAGTCAGAATGCACCTTATCCTGGTTAGAGAGTAGTGAATAGATATTCCAGGTCATGGGCTGTACTGATGATCAGATGGTCACTTTCTCCGCTTTTCTGATGAAGGACAGAGCTAAAGATTGATGGAAGACCTCACAGTGGAGACACCTAGACGGGGTAGCTTGGGCAGTATTCAGATGAGAGTTTCTTAAGAAGTTCTACCCCAGTAGTTACAGAGAGGTCAAGATTGAGGAGTTTTACAAGTTAGAGCAGGGCAGCCTATTAGTAGAAGATTATGAGAAGAGATTTTCAGAGCTTGGCCGCATTGTCCCATCAGTGACAGATGATGAGGTACAGAAGATTAGCAAGTTTAGATCTGACCTGAGTCCCAGAATCAGAACGTATGTGGCCTTAAATGTGTATGAGGATGTGGTAAAGGGAGCTATATGAGTGGAAAAGAGTATGGAGACCATTCCCCGACTGTCAAAGTTCAGCCAGAAGCGCACCTGGACTTGGAATACTAGCCATTAGACAGGATCTAGTAAAGTTGTAAAGAGTGATGATCGATCTTCCGGATCCCAGAGTAGGAAGCAGAGTCAGTGGTCTCAAAGTAGTCACAGTTCAGTGAGGTCTTCAGTGGGATCCTCGAGCTTTAGAAGCGGATTCAGATCACGGCCTTCTTGTAGTAGGTGTGGTAGGAGCCATCGGGGCAAGTGTTTTGTTGATAGCACCGGATGCTATAGGTGTAGTCAGGAGGGCCATTTCATGCAGCGTCAAATAGACCAGAGGGCAAGAGCACCATACCTGGACAAACCAGTGGGGGTCATGGAACCGAGAGGAGAGGCCCCCATATTAGAGCAGCGGCTGGTTTAGAGACTTCCAGTGGTGAGCCCAGCAGAGCAGCATCACCCAAGGGACAGCCTGACAGACTACGGACCCAAGCCAAAGTATTTGCAGTTACCTAGTAAGATGCTGACGTGGCCCTAGATATGGTCACATGTATTATATTTTTTTCTAACTCGAGTGCACAGGTGTTAATAGACCCAACAGCCACCCATTCCTTTATATTGACGGAGTTTGCTGCTAGAGTTAATGTAGAGATGGAGCCATCAAATTGCAGTATGATTATATCACTTCCTACAAGAGAATCTATGATAGCATATAAAGTATACTTAGGAAGTAAGGTTGTTATAGCAGGTCAGGAGTTCGAGGCAGACTTGATCCTTCTAGATATTCATGATTTCGACGTCATCCTAAGCATGGATTGGCTGTCGAAACACAGGGCTACAGTGGATTGCTATAAGAAAGAAGTACGGTTCAGCCAACCAGGGGAGCCAAATGTAATTTTCAGTGGTCTAAGTAAGACACTCCCCATAAGTTTGATTAGTGTGTTGAAGGCGAACAGAATGTTAAGAAAAGAGTGTTATGGTTACTTAGCCTATGTAGTGGAGCCGGAGAGTACAGAGACGAGGTTAGAGGAGGTTCTAGTGGTCAGAGAGTATCCAAACGTCTTCCTAGAGGACCTTCCAAGGCTACTACTCGACATAGAGATAGAGTTTGAGATAGACCTAGCACCGAGGATGGAGCCCATATCGATAGCGCCATACAGGATGGCCCCAGCTAAATTGAAAGAATTGAAGGTCCAGATAGAAGAGTTAGTGAGTAAGGGATTCATTAGGCTGAGTGTGTCGCCATGGAGAGCTCCTGTATTGTTTGTGAAGAAGAAAGATAGGAGCCTCCGATTATGCATAGATTACAGGCAGTTGAACCGAGTCATTATCAGGAATCAATATTCGCTATCGAGGATTAATGACTTTTTCGAGCAGCTATAAGGCGTCAGTGTATTTTCGAAGATTGATTTAAGGTCAGGATACTACCAGTTGAGGATTCGCAGGGAGGATGTCCCTAAGACGGCCTTTCAGACACACTACGGGCATTATGAATTTATGGTGATGCCGTTTGGATTAACAAATGCCCTAACCGCTTTCATGGATTGGATGAACAGGGTATTCAGGCCATACTTGGACAGATTTGTTATTGTCTTCATTGATGACATACTGGTATATTCAAGTAGCTAAGAGGAGCATGCTGAGCACCTCAGGATAGTGTTATAGACATTAAGGGAGCATCAGTTGTACGCAAAGTTCAGTAAGTGCCAGTTCTGGTTGGATAGGGTAGCATTTCTGGGGCATGTAGTATAAATAGATGAGATATCAGTGGACCCCTAAAAGATAGAAGCGATAGTGAATTGGCAGCCACCCACAAACGTAATTGAAGTTAGAAGCTTTATAGGGTTGGTTGGATATTACAGAAAGTTTGTAGAGGGATTTTCAAAGATTGCTGCTCCATTATCGAAGTTGACTAAAAAGGAAGAAAAGTTTGTATGGTCAGAGGCGTGCCAGTGCAGTTTTGATGAGCTGAAGCATAGATTGACCTCGACACCTGTACTTACACTTCCGTCAGGGAGCGACGGATTTACAGTTTATTGCGATGCCTCCAGACAGGGATTAGGTTGTATGCTGATGCAGAATGAGAGAGTGATTGCTTATGCATCGAAACAGTTGAGAAGCATGAACAGAATTATCCCACACATAACCTAGAGTTAGTAGCAGTGATGTTTGCTTTAAGGATATGAAGGCATTATCTCTATGGAATCCCCTTGCAGAATCTTCACGGATCACAAGAGCTTGCAATACCTGTATACTCAGAAGGAGCTCAATATGAGGTAGAGACGATGGATCGAGCTCATCAAAGATTATGACTATACCATAGAATACCATCCTGGCAAGGTGAACGTAGTAGCGGATGCCCTCAGCTAGAAGCCTACTGGTTCATTAGCCCAAGTGAAAGCAAAGTACCTCCCAATGCTTGTAGAGTTGCGGTCTATGAGGGTTAGACTAGAGACGACGGACTTAGGAGCCCTATTAGCCACATTTCATGTTTGTCCAGTTCTGGTGGATCAGATTAGAGAGCTCTAGACCCAGGATCCATATTTGGTAAAGATAAAAGGGGAGATAGAGGCTGGACAACATAGCACATTCTCAATAAGAGATGATGGGACACTAGTTATAGGATAAAGATTGTGTGTGCTAGATGTGCGAGATTATGGATTATGGAAGAGGCACACTCATCAGCTTATGCTATGCATCCAAGGAGCACGAAGATGTATCGGACTCTGAGAGATCATTATTGGTGGAGAGGAATGAAGAAATAGATAGCAGAGTTTGTTTCCAGATGCTTGACTTGCCAGCAGATTAAAACAGAACACCAGAAACCGACAGGTTTACTACAGCCCATACCGATCCCTGAGTGGAAATAGGAGAGGATTATTATGAATTTTGTGGTAGGGCTACCGAGGACGCAGAGCGGACACGATGCTGTATGGGTGATTGTTGATCAATTAAGAAGTCCGCTCACTTTTTAGCGATTAAGAATATATACTCCCTAAAGAGAGTAGCTCAGTTACATGTTGACGAGATAGTGAGGCTGCATGGTGCACCAGTGTCCATCGTATCAGACAGAGATCCTTGATTCACATCCAGATTCTGGCCTAAGCTACAAGAAGCTTTAGGCACCAGACTACATTTCAGTATAGCTTTTCACCCACAGACGGACGGCCAATCTGAGAGGACTATTCAGACCCTTGAAGATATATTGAGAGCTTATGTTATGGAATTCAGGGGGAGCTGGGATACTTATCTATTACTGATAGAGTTCACCTACAACAATCGTTACCAGTCAAGAATAGAGAAGGGACCTTATGAAGTATTGTATGGCAGGAAGTGCAGGACCCCAGTTTGCCGGGATGAGGTAGATAAGAGGAGATTGATTGGCCCAAAGATTGTCCAGATCACCACAAAGAAGATAAATGTGATCAGAGAAAAGCTGGAGATAGCCACTGACAGGCAGAAGAGCTATGCAGACAATAGAATGAGAGATTTGAAATTTCAGGTGGGTGACAGAATGTTCCTGCGGATCTTGCCATGAAAAGGAGTGCTCAGATTCGGAAAGTGAGACAAGTTAAGTCCGCGGCGTATAGGGTCGTGCGAGGTCATGGAGAGGATTGGAGAGATGGCGTATTATCTGAAACTGCCACCAGAGTTAGCAAATATCCATGACGTATTCCATGTTTCCATGTTATGGAAGTATGTAGCATATCATTCATATATCCTTAAAGAGCAGCCGGTGCAACTGAAAGAGAATCGGACCTACGAAGAGCAGCTTGTGGAGATCTTGGATCGTAGGGAGCAGGTGTTACGCCACAGAGTGATACCATTGGTCAAAGTCTTATGGAGGAATCACAGATCAGAGGAAGCTACATTAGAGTATGAGGAGCAGACACGTGCACAATATTCGTACCTCTTTGAGTTAGGTATGTAATTTAATTTCGATGACAAAATTTTTATAAGGAGGGGAGAAATTGTAAATCCTCAATATTTTTAATTTTACGGATTTCCCGATAATAGTCCTTAAGTAACTATTAGAGATCCTAAATGGTCAATGGAAATGCCTAAGGTTATAAAGAACCCTTAGAAATCGATTTAAACCCAATAGGAGATTAAACGGAAGGGTGAAATGATAAATGAAATCGAGTAATTATTTAATATGACAAGGAACTGAATTGAAGATAAGATTTAATAATTGTGGTCAAACTAGAATTGATCTAAAAGCTAAAGGATGAGAACAAAATTTTCTCAGGACGTGACCAACATTTTTAGAGTTGTTTACGGAGGAAAACATGAAGCAAAAGTTGGTTGAATCACTAAAACAAAACAGAAGACAGACCTGTCACTGAAACGCAAAAAAGAAGAAGAAAAGGAGAAGAACAAGAAGAAAAAGAATAAGAGGACAACGACCGAGCTATTCCGACCACCTACAGAACCCGACGCCGACCAAACCAAAAGTCGACACCGAACTCGACCAAGACAGACCAAAAACGCACGCAGAACTGACGACAGATCGAGAAGGAGAGAGTGAGAGAGGAAGATAGGAAAAGGAAGAGAGGAAGACCAGCTACCAATGCACCAGATCAGCCATCATAGCAGCCGCAAACCAAACCCCAAACACGCGAATCTAGAGCAGAAACAAAGATGCACATAGACCCCAGATCGAGGAAGAAGAATGGAGGTTTGGCTAAGGAAGAAGGAGCTCGCATGGAGGAGAAGAAGGAGGAAGGAAGATAGTTCGAAACCCAGTCCAAAACAGCCCCAAAACCAGTCCAAAAACGAAGCTAAAACGAAGAGGAAGAGGATGATTTCGTGAGGAAGAAAAAGGGGTAAGTTGTTTAAGTTTTGAAATGGTTATTATTGATGATTTTGTTGGTGATTGAGTTGGTTTTGATTTGGGTTTTGTTACAATTTCTTTGTTGGTTGGTTGTGAGTAAAAATGAGTTATAAACTAAGTGAATTGATGTTTATTGGAAGCCTAGGAGACCAAAAAAATATAAAAAATTTAAAGAGAAAAATAAAACGTTAACAATACTAGTTTGAAAGGCAATTCCATAAATTGACCCATATCGCATCCATTGAGTGTTTTGATGACCCTAACGAGTTTAATTTGATGTGTTGAGGTTATTAAATGTCAATGATTAAATTTGGAAATCAAAACCAAGAAAACACCCAAAATTAGTAGCGAAAACAACGCGTTTTTAGCCTAAAACGCTTACCCGATGGCCGTTTCCTTCCGTACCAGCACTTGGACCGACTAGATGGCGAGTTGGGAAGGTATTTGGAGCGAAAACGGAATGAAGAAAAGCCTCGAGTAGGGCTATGAATAGTATTTCGCCTAACGGGGTCGAAATCAAACGATTTTCGTTTCGGACCTCCGAACGCGATTCCGTTAGTGCCAGAACGTCCCTAGGTGATAATAAATAGGTTCTAGATGAAGAAAACGGAGTTCGGAACCCTAGAATCAATAAAGAAACCAAAAAGGGAGGTTTACGCGTAAAAAAGGTCAATTGTGTAATTTTAGTTATTTCGAGTTTCCAGAAGTTGACACGAACGTAAATTTATGTATACATATGTTGTGTAGGTGACGAGGACACGCAGGGATTAAGGCGAGAGGAGTAGAGGCTCCGTACGCATCGTTCGCAGTTTTCCATTTTTGTGAGTGAGTTTTATTTTTAAAGTTTTTAAACATATTTCAAATTGTTGAGTTTGATTAAATAAATTATTTGCTTACTTGAAATTATTTTAAATGCGTTGACATAAGCATGAATTACAGTTTGAATGAGAATTTCAATTTATATGCAGATATACGGTTGTTGAAATGAAATTTCAGAAACTAAGTTTTCAAGTTTGAATTGAGTAAAGAAAATACAAGTATTTTCAAAACCATTAGTATACCCTTAGAGATTTTCAGATAAGATTAGACGCAACCGGTCTATCCCACATCAGTTGGCACAGTCATGGGGAGGGATGAGTTACTAACCTGGGGAGACAAAGTGTTCGAGTCTCTCAGTCGAGTCGCCTTTGCTGATGTGTGGTAGTGTTTCGCGTGTTATGGTTAGTGCTGGGAAATTCTGCACATAGCCGCAAGATGTCTCAGAACTGTCACGATTGGTCCCTACGATTGGAGCATTCCTCATACAGAGACCATGTGACCACAGAGTTAGGGGTACTATGGTGTTTTCGAAAGTTATGAAGAAGTAGCTTTAAAAGAAAAGTAAATTCGAAAGAAAAAGAAATTTTATGATATTTATTCAAGCTACATATGATTTAAGTTACGAGCTTTCGAATATAATGCATGTCTACGCTTGTATATAAATTCTTATGTTTATATTAAGCTTAAGAAATCTAGATTTGAAATGTTTAAAGAAATGAAGATTGTTTTCAAACGTTTTCTGAGGAAGATGTTTAGAAATCAGATTTTTAAACTAAAGACAATTAGCACTCACTAAGCTTCTAGCTCACTATTTTTCTGTTTTTATACAAAAACCTTCTCAGGTACTCTCAGCAGGTAACCGAGCAATGATATAACCTCCAGCGGGTGAGACAACATGACACGACGCCATTTGAGCAGCTTATTTTTGCATCTAGCTTATTTACATATAAACATCATTTTTGAATTCTTACGCCTTTTTAGTTTTTAAAGAAAACCAACCCAATAATGTTTTAGAAAGTATTAGAAAGTTTATGTTCGCTCTATGGGTTTTGCTTAACCCGACGAGTCGGGTCTAAGAGGGATCCGTTAGGGTGCCCAGCATGACCTACCGGATTAGAGTTAGAGATATCTGGATCGGGTCTCGTCATATTTACTATTCAATAAATACAGATAATAAAAGTAAATAACAATACACAATTTTGGTTTTAGGAATTTTTTTTTCCAAAACACATAATATAAGGTTTAACTAAATTAACTTAAATTTGTGACAATTTCATGATTGTAATCTATTTTAAATTCATTAATTGTTCTCTTTTATTGGATTGCAAAAATGGTGAATAAATGAATATTGACATCACAAATTTAATCAAAATTTTAACTTAATATAGAATTTATTTAATTTTTTTTTTTTTTTTTTATAGCTTACAAATTATAACACTTGTAATGTTGTTGTATATGGTCAGACTATAGTGCAACCTTGTGTTAAGGATATTTGAGATCAATTCTTTTTATCTTTTGCAATTTTTAAGTGTAGCTAATTAGAACATATTCAGGAGTTATGCACATGACTAAGATGAACTATCATGAGTTTAGAAACTAATTTGTCCAGATTGTTATTTCACACAACTCTTGTATTTCTAGAACTTGATTGTCCAGATTGTTATACTCCGTTGGTTGTCTTATTTATTACACCTGTACATATTGCTATTCCAGACGGCTATCATAGTTGTAACAATTATCTGAACAGACGGCTGTGCTTTGCTAAATTCTAGTCTGAAATTTATGAGATATTAATAACTTGTAATGTGATATTTTTGTATACATATAAGAGCTATTGTATTCATTTCATTCAATGAGAAAACCATTATTTGGAGCTCCATCAATGACTTCCATGATTTTCTTTGTTTTTTGTTTCACCTATGTTTGAGATTTCATTAAACACATTTAATTTTATTTAAGCTTTTATTTTCAAAGCTCATTCTTAAGAAAAAATTATAAGATTTTTAATAGTATTACTGCACCATTTTATAATGATATAAAATTAAAAATTATGAAATAACTGTTACAAGTCACACTCACGTGTAATATGTATATATATACCTCTTGAAGGGTATGCTTTATTTAGGGGTGGACCTACAAAAAGCCCATGCCCCACCTCAAATATTTCAAAAAACAAAAAAAAAAAGTAAATCATAGGGGCCCTCAAATATTTCAAAAAATAATTAGTATATCATATTTATTTCTAAAATTAACTATTTAATATATAGATTTTTTTTTTCAAAATAATTCATTGTATAAATTTGATTTTATAATTTTTCATATATATATATTAAAACTTTTATTCTCCATTTTTGTCCATATAGTAATGTATTTATATCTTTATTGATACCAATTAGTGATTTTTTTTTGGTTATATTATTACATTTTCTAATTATCATTTTTTTCATTTTTTGTTTGTAAGTTGTAATATTCTTTAAATTGGTTGCCTTCTAATTTGTATACTTTCCTCCTCCAAAATTTGTAGCATCAAAATTGTTAATAGATTAGGATGTTTTAATTATTTTTATCACTAATTTCTTTCTTTGTAATATATTATCGATTTTATTGTTTTATTGATTTATTTTTTAAAAGTATTTTAATTACAATTTAACTGTAATATTAACTAAGTTTATTAATTGGGTGTGTTGTTTCGATTTGATATAGTAAGGATAATAGATCAATCAGCTTATTCAGCTCATGTTGCTCACATCTCAGCTTCAGCTTAAGCAACTGATTCTTCAGCCTTAGCAGTAGCAACTTCAGCTCCATATTTTTCAGTTTTAACTCAACAGCTTACTCAGCAGCTCCAACCGATGATTAGCTTGGCTTACCTAAGTACAAAAAAAGAGTGACCTTTCTAAAAATACATTGATGAGCTGACGTGTAGTACAAGTATGTGAATTAATTATTAATCTAAAACTGTGATTAATTCAGTTATGCCTCAATGGTTGAGATCTAATCTTGTAATTAGTATGCAAGTTTGTATAGACTTTGCAGCAGTTTAATGAAGAAGATTTCCACAAGTTTCTAGATTATTCTCTAAAACTTTACTCTACCTTTTTCCTTCATGAAAAAATAGCTTGGGCTCTAAATTTTGTTTCATCAAATCATTCATATCTTCTTCAATTTTCTCTGATTTTACATGGTATCAGAGCTATAAGTCGACTAATGTCGCTATGTCTATGCAATCATCCTCAATGCATCAAGTCGATCAAGGTAATCTTTGATCTTGTCCATGGATTTTCAATCATTGGCTAAGACGTTGAATTTCAATCTGCTGATCAAGCTTAACAAAGTCAATTATGTCAATTGGAAGGCCCATGTTATGGCAGCAATTAGAGCCTTGGAACTTGAAGATTTTGTTTCTGAAAACAAATAAATTCCTAATCAGTTAATTGAAGAACTTGATGAGAATGGAGTTATCAAGACCACTCGAATCAACTTTGAGTTTTGAGCCTGAAAGCGAGCAGATCAGTTACTAATGTGCTGGCTACTTTCAACATTTGGAAAGGAAGTTATCGTTCAGGTAAATCACTTAAAATCATCTTTTGAAGCATGGAAGATTCTTGAAAAACTATATGCTCAGCAGTTTGTTGTTAGGGCCCTTCAACTTAAACAACGACTTCAAACCATAAGGAAAGAGTCATTATCAATTAATGATTACATGCTGAAATTGAAAACTATATGTAATGTTTTTATTACATCTAGTAATCCTATGTCTGAACATAAAATGATATTCAATGAACTTAATGGATTGGGGCATGAATACGATTTGGTAGTTGTGTTAGTGTCTTCTCATATCAAAACGATGACTTTGCAAGATGTTCAATACGTGCTTATGATGCACGAGTAATGTATTGAACAACTTAATTCATTCTCGCAAGTCAATCTATCCTTTGCAAATGTTAATTTTACTTCAAGTTTTGATGGCAACCAAGGACAAAGATGAGGTTTTCAGGGAAATAGGCGTTATAATCGTGGAAGAAGCAGAGGAC
Source organism: Nephelium lappaceum (assembly GCA_021234005.1). NCBI lineage: Eukaryota > Viridiplantae > Streptophyta > Magnoliopsida > Sapindales > Sapindaceae > Nephelium > Nephelium lappaceum. The sequence goes on from CM038006.1 coordinate 18,334,796, forward strand.
GAAATGGTGGAGGAAGGTGGAACAACCAAAAGTTCTATTGTCAACTATGTCAAAGACCTGGGCATGCTGCCTTGCAGTGTTTCAAAAGATTTGATTAGACTTGGTTTGGAAGTTAGAGAACTAATATCCAATAGAATCAGTAAGATGTTAATGCTAACAAGGCACAAGTCAATCTGGCACAAAACTCAGTAGTTTATGCTACACCTGAGGTGGTAAATTGACAATGGTGGCATCAGCTCTGAGTATAAAGGAAAAGGTAAGTTTGTCGTTGTTAATGGTGACAAGCTCTTAATTTTCATACTAGAAATACTACTATAAGTACCTATTCTAAACCTGCAAGAACTTAATTTCTTAATCAAGTTTTGCATGTTCCTAGAATTACAAAGAATCTACTAAGTATTTCTAGGCTAACTAGAGATAATAAGGTTATAGCTGAATTTAATCGAGATTGTTGTGTGTTTAAGAACAAGAGACTAGGGAAAATTTTGCTCAAGAGCGATCTCAAGGATGGACTCTACAGTCTTAATTTGTAAATCACTCCTCAGCACAACAAAATAGTAACAGTAGCATTAAAGCATGTGTTAGCTTTCATTGAAACTTCTTCACCTTCTTCAAGTAACCATCTTGTGCTCTTTTAATTTGTAGCTATGATTTCTTCTAGAAATGTAGTAAACAGCTTTAGTAGTCCTAATTGTTTGGAAGATGACTCATCAAACATTGTTTGTACAAATGGAAATAAGTTTGATGCTTAGTTAGCTGACAAGGTTGATTCTAATTTGTGGCATGCTAAGCTTGGTCATCCTGCGTTACCTATTCTTCAAAAGGTTCCAAGTTCTTTAAGGTTCAATGTCATTGTTAAAGGTGTGTCTATTTGTGACTCTTGTAAGATGGGAAAACTGCCCAAGATGCCCTTTATAAAGCATGAGATTTCTGTTAAACAACTTTTTGAAATCACTTACACTGATCTTTGGGGTCCTGCACCCTTTGTAGCAAATGATGGATGCAAATATTATGTTGTTTTCATTAATGCCTGGAGTAGGTTCACATGGTTCTACTCCATTAAATTAAAGTCAAATACTTTGCTAACTTTTATACATTTTAAAAATGTAGTGGAACTACAATTTGATAGGAAAATGAAGGCTTTACATTCAGACATGGGAGGAGAATTTATAGCCTTAATTCCTTACTTAAAAGATCATGGTATACAACCTAGATTTTCATGTCCATATGCTCATCAACAAAATGGTGTGGCTAAGAGGAAGCATCATCATATCATGGAAACTGGTCTCATCCTCTTGGCTCATGCAAAGATACCTCTACAATTTTAGGCAGAAGCTTTTGCCACTACTGTATTCGTCATAAACAATCTGCCCTCACCAGTGATCAATATGAGCTCTCTTTATGAAAAGCATTTTCATAAAAGACTGAACTATGCCTTGATGAAACATTTGGCTACAGCTGCTTCCTATATTTGAGGTATTACTTTAAACATAAGCTGGATTATCATACTACTAAATGTATTTTTATTGGTTACAACCCATTGCATAGAGGATACAAATGCTTGCACCCTTCAGGCAGAGTGTACATTTCAAGACATGCAGAGTTCAATGAGCTTGAGTTTCCTTACTCACAACTCTTTTCAACTCACACACCTAGTTCACAAGATAACACTTCATTTAGTTTGCCTTTGTCTATGCTGTAACAACTTTTTGCACATAACTAGATTTCCAGCTCTAAAATTACAATGCTTTTGACTTCTTCATCTAATGAGAAAAAGGTTCCTACTTTTTGTAATGAGTTACGTTCTAACAGGTTAGATTCTTCAGTCACACCTACTCCTAAATTGATTGTTGATCTTACCAATCAAGAAAACATGAGACCCTCTAACTTGGATTTAATTCAAAGATCTTTAGATTAGTTCCATAATCTACCCATCACATGATAACTAGGTCCAAAATTCATTCCTTGCAAGATAAGGCATTATTTTCACACATTGAATCCAATTCTCCTAAACCAACATCTGTTAAAATGACTTTAAATGATCCTAAGTGGTTTCAACCCATGAAAGAGGAGTATACTACATTGACAAGAAACAATATATAGACCCTTGTTCTTTTCTCTCCACAAATGAATATTTTAGGGAATAAATGGGTATTTAAGACCAAATATAATCCAGATGGAAGTGTTTTGAAGCACAAGGCTAGGTTAGTGGCCAAAGAGTTTCATCAAACTCCTAGTCTTAATTTCTTTGACGTATATAGTCCTGTCATAAAAGCATTAAATTATTAGAGTAATTTTTACTATAAAAGCATCAACCATTAGAGTAATTTTTACTCTTGTTGTCTCCAAAGACTGGAACATTCAGCAGGTTGACATAAATAATGCATTCTTGAATGGGGACCTTTAAGAGTAGGTCTTTATGCAACAACTAGAAGGATTGATTGATCCAACTAGGCCTGATATGGCTTGTCAACTTAATAAAGCTTTGTATGGACTCAAGCAAGCCCCTAGAGCTTGGTTCAATAAGCTTAGAGCGGCTTTATTGCAATGGGGATTCACAAATTCCAGGTCTAATGTCTCTTTATTCTATAACCCTCAAGTTACTCATATGGTTCTACTCTTAGTGTATGTAGATGACATATTAGTTACAAGTGATGATGCTGCTCTTATACAAAGGGTTATAGCCGATCTTAACAACACTTTTGCTTTGAAAAATTTAAGGGAGTGAATTATTTTCTTGGATTTAAGGCTTTTAGGAATGACAAAGGTCTATATCTCACTCAAACCAAGTATATTCTTGATTTACTGGCCAAAATAGACATGTTATCATGTAAGTCTTGCAATTCACCTGCTAGTACTTATTCTAAATTGTCATTACATGATGGATAACCCTTCTCAAATCAGACTCTTTATAGAAGTGTGATAGGAGCATTGCTGTCAAGACCCAATTTGAATCCCTCCATACTTATATTCGTAGGGCTCTGCCTGACACCCCAAGGGATCCCTCCTAAACCCTACTAGACGGGTTAAGAGAAATTCGCGGGGCGAACCTTTAAACTTTCGCTATTAAACTTCTTTAATTAACTTTCATTTTCAAAAACTAGCTAAGTTGGTTTTGTTTTAAAACTAAAATTTCCTTTCAAAATTTAAAACTCAAATCATTTTATAGAACTAAAAATCCGGCAGCATAATGACTACTTTATAAACATTTTCAAAACCTGTAAAACAAAATTTACACTTCTAAATATTTCTCAAACTCAACCCAACATCTTTTGGCCATAAACATATATTTCAAATCACAATTTCCTTTCATCAAAATGAAAATCATAAAATCATAACTCAAGCTTTTCTCAAACTTGCGTAATTTCTCAAAAGCAAATAAAACTTTCATCTCATAAAAACATATTTACCACTCATTTACATGCCAAAAGAATATATTTACAAATGATTTTCTTTAAGCTATAAAACATGCATAATGTGACGCGACCAATTCCGGATACCTCTAGCTCTGATCTGGTAGGTCACGCCAAGCACCCCAACGAATCCCTCTTAAACCCAACTCGTCGAGTTAAATGAAACCTGTGGAGTGAACCCTAAACTTTCTAATACTTTCTAAAACATTATAGGGTTTGTTTTCTTTAAAATTTGAAAATGCGTAAGAAATTTTTTTTTGATTTTTAAACTCATTTTCTAATAAAATTTCGGTAGCATAACGGCTGTATTTTTTATATTCTAGAAAAACTTGTTTACAAAAAATCACACTTCGATTATAATTCAGCACCAACCCAACTTCTGGTTTGCCCGTAGGCTTCAAAAATATATTTAATTTCCAAATCAACTTGATAAAATTCAAATCACAATTTAATAAACCATGTTTAACTTAAAAAAAATTTAAAAACGATTACGAACAAATAATTACAAATTACTTATACACTTCAAAAAGAAATTTACATGAAAATGGGTTAGGTGTAAAAATGAGCTGCTCAAATGCGTTGTGTCACTCTGCCTCGCCCGCTGGAGGTGTTACTACTTCCCGGCTATCTGCTGAGAGTACCTGAGGAGGTTTTACGTATAAAGCAGAAAAATAATGAGCTAGAAGCTCAGTGAGTGATAATTGTCTTTTCTTTGAAAATTTGATTTCTAAACGTCCTCCTCGGAAAACGTTTGAAAATGATTATTTGTTTATTGAAACATTTCAAATCTAGGTTTCTCAAGCTTAATATAAGCATAACAATTTATAAATGTGCAAACATGCATTAATTTCAAAAAAACTCATAACTTAAAATTATAAATAGCTTGAATAAAATCATAAAATTTTCTTTTCTTTCCAATTCACTTTTCTTTTAAAACTATTTCAGGATACCTTTCAAAAATATTATAGTACTCCTAACTCTGGGGTCACGTGGCCTATGTGCAAGGAATAATCCAACGTAGAAGACCAATTGTGATAGCTCTGTTCTGAGACATATTGCGGCTATGTGCGGAATTTCCCAGCACTAACCATAAAACGCGAAACACCACCCCACATTAGCAATGACAACTCAACTGACAGATTCAGACACTTGTCCCCCCAGGTTAGTGACTCATCCCTCCCCAAGACTATGCCAACTAATGTGGGATAGACCGACCGGGTCTAATCTTATCTAAAAATCTCTGAGGGTATACTAATGCTTTTGAAAATACTTTTCTTTTCTTTTCTCAATTCAAATTGGAAAACTTGATTTCTGAAATTCTCTTTAACAACCTCATATGTGCATATAAAATCGAGATTCTCATATCAAGCTATAATTCATACTCATATCGATGCATGTAAAATAAATTCAAGCAATTACTTATCAAATCAACTTAATAATTTGAAATACTTTTAAAATCTTTAAATACAATTCACTCACAAAACGAGTAACTATAAATAGCACGTACAGAGCCCTTACTCCTCTCGCCTTGATCCTCGCACATCCTCATCACCTACACAACATATGGATACATAAATTTACGTTCGCGTCAACTTTTGGAAACTTGAAATAACTAAAATTACACAATTGCCCCAAAGTGACCCTTTTTACGTGTAAACCTTTCTTTTTGGTTTCTTTATTAATTCTAGGGTTCAGAACTCTGTTTTCTTCACCCAGAACCTATTTACTATCACCTAGGGATGTTCTGACACTAACGGAATCGCGTTCGGAGATCCGAAACGAAAATCGTCCGATTTCGACCCCTTTAGGCCTTACACTATTCACAACCCTATTCGAGGCTCTTCTTCATTCCGTTTTCACTCTGAACACCTTCCCAAATCGCCCTTTAATTGGTCCAAGTGTCAATACGGAAGGAAACGGTCATCAGGTAAGCGTTTTAGGCTAAAACGCGTTGTTTTCGCTACTAATTTTTTGGGTGTTTTCTTGGTTTCGATTTCTAATTTTAATCTTTCACTTTTAATAACTTCGACACATCAAATTAAACTCGTTAGGGTCATTAAAACTCTCAACGGATGCATTATGGATCAATTTATGGAATCGCCCTTCAAACTAGTTTAGTTCGCGTTTTGATTTTCTCTTTGAATTTTCACCATTTTTCGTGGTTTCCTAGGCTTCCAATAAACATCAAAATGACTCCCATTTCGTTCGATTTTTCATCGGACCATTTTACCCCTATATAACCTTAAATTCCAAATTAACCTCAAACTAAAACTCTCAAATTCTAACATCAAAATTCACTGACTAATTATCCAACAAATCAACAACACAATCATTTCAAAACCACCGATATCAACACTCACCTATGACAGCCCCTTATACCAATCAAATCTCAATTTTTTTCAACATCGATTCACTTAGTTTTCAACTCATTTTTAGTAAAAAACAATCACGACACAAATCATATCAAAACCCACATCAAAACCAACTTAAATCACCAACAAAAATCATAAACACAAACCAATTTCTAGTTGGATAACTCACCCTTTTTCACTTTGGTTTTCTTGCTCAATTTTGGTTCTCTAACTTGGGTGACCTTGAAAGCTTGGTGGGAAGCTCGAAAATGGCTTGGGATAGCTTGATCTACCTCTCCTCCCACTTGGCCGAACACATACCTCTTTGGTTTCTCTTCTCACAGCTTCTTCTTTGGAGCTATGTTTTGTCTTCGTTTCCGGTATGTCACGGCTACAACTGCACTGGTTTGGAATGGAAATGGCTTAATTTCAACTTGATCTTCCTCTCCTTCTTCTCCCTCGTACGATCTCTCCTTCGCGTCTTTATTTTGGTTCGCGTTTGGGGTATTTTTTGGTATGATTTCGAGTTGTTTTTAGGCGTGGAACAACTGGGTTTTCTTCTTCCTTTCCTCCCTCACGCGATCTCTCTCTCCCTAGCTCGATCTCCCTTATTCTCTCCACATTCTACCATCGATCTGTGCGTGTGCATCTGGTCTGGTTCTAGTCGCTTTTGTTGTTGGATTTGAGCTGGGTTTGGCGAGCTTGAAGGATTGATTCAGTTGGGTTGGCTGTTGCTCGATCACTTCTCTTCCTCGGCTTCTTCTCATTCATTTCTTCTGCGTTCTATCATCAGTTCTACGTTTGGTTCGTTTTCATTTCTGCTTGACTTCGGGTCTGGTTCGCGTTGGCTTCTGGTCTAGTTTGGACGGCAGCAAGGTCGCCTTCTTCTTCTTATTATTATTCTTCTTCTTATTTTCTTCTTTTTCTTCACGTCTTCTTTCTCTGGTTCGTGCGTCTGTCTTTTGTTTTTGCTCACTATTTTACGAGTTTGTTTTGTGCTTCTTTGTTTGGTTTCTATTCAGCTGTGTTTGTTTGTTTTTGATTTGCGTAACTTGGATTGAAATCTCATGTTTTTCTACACAAATGAATCCTATAATGTCGGTCACATCCCTGAAAAATTTCGTTTTCCTCCCTTAGCTTTTAACTAAATTTTACTTTGACCACAAATATCAAATCTTATCTTCAATTTAGTCCCTTGTCACATAAAATAATTACTCGATTTTGTTCACCATTTTACCCTTCCATTTAATCTTCAATCGAGTTTAATTAAATCTCTATAGGTTCTCTATAACCTTAAGTGCTTCCATTGACCATTTAGGGTCTTTAATAGTTATTTAGGGACTATTTCCAAGGAATTCGTAAAATTAAAATAGAAGATTTTTAATTTCTCCCCTCTTTATAAAAATTTCGTCCTCGAAATTTCTGAATGATCTCATCTGGATGATTCTCTCTTTCGAATCATTCTTCACTGTAGCATCATTTATAACATCTTCTGTATCATTGCTGTAACCTCAAAATCATCATTGCTTGAACATCCTGTTTAGATATCTTCTTCCTTAATTTCTCTTTTAGAAACTGGACTAGAAACTTAAACTTCACTAGTCTTCTATCATTCCTTCTCAAGAACTCCAATCATTTGAAACTCATAAACTACGATACTACTCAAGGATCTACGTCCCGTACCTCTAATAGGGCTCTCATTTTTCCTTTATTAGATCATCAACATAGCCAAAGATACAGGCTGATCTGTCTCATCCTCCAGGTCAAAACTTAAGATTAATGTCAACCTAAACTTGCCTCATCATCTAAGGGAATTGTAATAAATCTCTTTATGACTTATCTAACTCTGGCAATAATCACTATAATGAGTTAGATTTTCTTACTTACATAGAAGCTCACCAGAAACTTCCTTACTATACATTCATCCTTAGTGACTACAACTACTGTCTTGGTGATAATTTCACTAATTTCCACTTCTGGACTTCATATCTTTATCTCAATTTCTCAATATTTTGTCTACGGTCTCATACCTTAATTTCAAACTAACAACATAAGTTTTCTTAACTCGAGAATTTCACACTACGTTCTCGCTGCGCACTCTGCTACTCAATGACAACACTTTACTTTATCTTTCTTGCATAGATATTACATCAATTAAAACTAGCACCATGTTCACTCTAATCAATCAAAATATAAGATTATACCTATCTCTTCCGGTTTACTAAACTTCACTTCATTTCCGTAACACTTATCGTGGCATAGTGCTTGATAATCAGTTCTTGCCTAACACAACACCAAGGTTACACATGCTTAATAACATCAAGCCTGCTTCAATTTCTTGAACTGCTATTATCATCTTATTGCTCTTATAGACTTTTCTCTGACTTAAGGGATTCATCTGAAGGGAAAAATACTTAATATTACACTCCCATAATCTCGTGTCCATACTAATTCTATCAATAAGATCCACAAAGTTAATAAAATATAAAGCTCTTAAATCAATCAATACTTAAACATCATTATCAATTTAAGAATCATTACCTATATCATCTTCTGGATCAACATTAGCTGCTTGCTGTATAGCCGTAAATACTCTAGCTTGACTGCGAGGTCCCCCAGGCTGTCCTCTGGGTGTTACTCCCCTGCTGGATCCATCACTAGTCTGCTCAGGATCTGCAGCTGCTCTAATCTAGGGGCCTCTTCTCTCGGGTCCACGACCCCCACTAGTCTGTCCAAGCGTGGTACTCCTGCCCTTCGGTTTATTTGACGCTACAATGTCGGGGCAGTCCTTCATGAAATGGCCCTCTTGACCACACCTATAGCATTTGGTGCTACCAGCAAAACACTCGTCAGGATGGCTCCTATCGCACTTGCTGCAAGGAGGCCGTACTCTGAAACCGCCTTTGAAATTAGGGGATCCCGTTGAAGACCTCACTGAATTGTGACTACTCTCGGACCCTTGACTCTGCCCCCCACTTTAGGATCCGGAAGACCGATCGCCTCTCTTCGCCACTTTACTAGATCCTCCCTAGTGGCTCATACTTCTAGTCCATGTACGCTTCTGGCTGAACTTTGACGGTCGGGGAATGGTCTCCATGCTCTTTTCCACTCGTATAGCTGCCTCCACCACCTCATCGTAACTCGTATAGACATTTGAGGCCACATACGTTCTGATTCAGGGACTCAAGTCGAATCTGAACTTGCTGATCTTCTGTCCCTCATCATCTGTCATTGATGGGACAAGGCGGCCAAGTTTTCAAAATCTCTTCTCATAATCTGCTACTGATAGACTACCCTACTCCAACTTGTAAAACTCATGATCCTGACCTCTTTGTAACTTAAGGGGTAGAACTTCTCGAGCAACTCTGGTCTGAATACTGCCCAAGCTACCTCCTCTAAGTGTCTCCGTTGTAATGCCTTCCACCGGTTTTTAGCTTTGTCATTCATTAGGAAAGCGAAGAAAGTGACCATCTGATCATCGGTACAGCCCATGACTTGAAATATCTCCTCACTAGCCTCTAGTCAGGATAAGGCGCGCTCTGGCTCTCCCATGCCATCATACGGTCTCGCGCCCAATTTTTGTGTGCGCTCTATAGATGCCTTCGACTCATTGGGTTGATGTAAAGCCACTACGAACATTTAAGCCATCTACTCTACCTCCACCTATACACCCACTGGCCTTGCGGGCTGTGGCGACTTTACTTGAGGCTCCGACATATTAACTGATGTGCCAACGTGATCCTCCTCTCTTATAGGTGCCTCAATTGCTACCTCTGTAGCTGTCCTTCGAATCCTCGGGCGACCGCAACCACGACGTTGCATTTCTATTATGCTAAAATGCATGAAAACAAAGTTCGAAAATCATGCAAAACCATGCAATGCTATGCTTTAAAACGATTTAAAACGTACTAAAACTTCCTTAAAACTCTTTGAAAATGATATTTCTCGAACTTTTCAAAACTTCCCAAAACTTTCCAAAATCGAGCTCTGATACCATCTTGACGCAACCTGTTTCGGATACCTCTAGCTCTGATCCAGTAGATCATGCCGGCCACCCCAACGGATCCCTCTTAGACCTGACTTGTCGGGTTAAGCGAAACCTGTGGAGCGAACCTTAAACTTTCTAATACTTTCTAAAACATTATTGGGTTGGTTTTCTTTAAAAACTGAAAATGCGTAAGAAATTTTTTTCGATTTTTAAACTCATTTTCTAACAAAATTTCAACAGTATAACGGCTATATTTTTTACGTTCCAAAAAAACCTATTTACAAAAAATCACACTTCGACTATAATTCAGCACCAACCCAACTTCCGGTTTGCCCATAAGCCTCAAACATACATTTAATTTGATAAAATTCAAATCAACTTGATAAAATTCAAATCACAATTTAATAAATCATATTAAACTCAAAAGCAATTTAAAAACGATTACGAACAAATAATTACAAATTACAAATTACTTATACACTTAAAAAAGGAATTTACATGAAAATGGGCTAGATGTAAAAATGAGCTGCTCAAATGGCGTCATGTCTCTCTGCCTCGCCCGCTGGAGGTGTTACTACTTCTCAGCTACCTGCTGAGAGTATTTGAGGAGGTTTTTCGTATAATGAGCTAGAAGCTCAGTGAGTGATAATTGTCTTTTGTTTCAAAATCTGATTTCTAAACGTCTTCCTCGGAAAACGTTTGAAAATGATTATTTGTTTCTTTAAACATTTCAAAGTTGGGTTCTCAGGCTTAATATAAGCATAAGAATTTATAAATGCGCAAACATGCATTAATTTCAAAAAAAACTCATAACTTAAAATTATAAATAGCTTGAATAAAATCATAAAATTTTGTTTTCTTTCCAATTCACTTTTCTTTTAAAACTATTTCAGGATATCTTTCAAAAGTACCATAGTACCCCTAACTCTAGGGTCATGTGCCCTCTGTGCAAGGAATAATCCAACGTAGAGGACCAACCGTGACAGCTCTGCTCTGAGACATCTTGTGGCTATATGCAGAATTTCCCAGCGCTAAGCATAACACGCCAAACACCACCCCACAACAACAATGGCAACTCAACTGACAGACTCAGACACTTGTCCCCCCAGTTTAGTGACTCATCCCTCCCCAAGACTATGCCAACTAATGTGGGATAGACCGACCGGGTCTAATCTTATCTAAAAATCTCTGAGGGTATACTAATGGTTTTGAAAATACTTTTCTTTTCTTTTCTCAATTCAAACTGGAAAACTTGATTTCTGAAATTCTCTTTAACAACCACATATGTGCATATAAAATCGAGATTCTCATATCAAGCTATAATTCATACTCATATCGATGCATTTAAAATAAATTCAAGAATTACTTATCAAATCAACTTAATAATTTGAAATACTTTTAAAATCTTTAAATAAAATTTACTCACAAAATGGGTAACGGTAAATGGCGCGTACGGAGCCCCTGCTCCTCTTGCCTCGATCCTCGCACGTCCTCGTCACCTACACAACATATGCATACATAAATTTACGTTCGCGTCAACTTCTAGAAACTGAAAATGACTAAAATTACACAATTGTCCCCAAGTGACCCTTTTTATGCGTAAACCTTCCTTTTTGGTTTCTTTATTGATTCTAGGGTTCATAACTCCATTTTCTTTGTTCGGAACCTATTTACTATCACCTAGGGATGTTCTGACACTAACGGAAATGGGTTCGGAGGTCCGAAATGAAAATCATCCGATTTCGACCCCTTTAGGCCGAACACTATTCATAGCCATATTTGGGACTTTTCTTCGTTCCATTTTCAGTCCGAACACCTTCCCAACTTGCCCTCTAGTCTGTCCAAATGTCGGTACGAAAGGAAACAGTCATCGGGTAAGCATTTTAGGCTAAAACGCATTGTTTTCGCTACTAATTTTTTGGGCGTTTTCTTGGTTTCGATTTCTAATTTTAATCTTTCACTTTTAATAGCTTTGACAAATCAAATGAAACTCATTAGGGCCATTAAAACTCTCAACGGATGCATTATGGGTCAATTTACGGAATTGCCCTTCAAACTAGTTTAGTGCGCGTTTTGATTTTCTCTTTAAATTTTCACCATTTTTCTTAGTTTCCTGGGCTTCCAATAAACATCAAAATGATGCCCATTTCGTTCGATTTTTCATCGGACGATTTTACTCCTATATAACCTTAAATTCCAAATTAACCTCAAACTAAAACTCTCAAATTCTAACATCAAAATTCACTGACTAATTATCCAATAGATCAACAACACAATCATTTCAAAACCACCAACATCAACACTCACCTATGGCAACCTCTTATACCAATCAAATCTCAATTTTTTCAACATCGATTCACTTAGTTTTCAACTCATTTTTAGTCACAAAAAACCACAACACAAATCATATCAAAACCCACATCAAAACCAACTTAAATCACCAACAAAAATCATAAACACAAACCAATTTCTAGTTGGATAACTTACCCTCTTTCACTTTGGTTTTCTTGCTCAATCTTGGTTCTCTAACTTGGGTGAGCTTGAAAGCTTGGTGGGAAGCTCGAAAATGGCTTGGGATAGCTTGATCTACCTCCCTTCCCACTTGGCCGAACACACCCCCTTTTGGTTTCTTTTCTCATGGCTTTTTCTTTGGAGTTGCGTTTTGTCTTCATTTCTGGTGTGTCACGACTAAAACTGCACTGGTTTGAAGCGGAATTGACTTGATTTTAGCTTGGTCTTCCTCTCCTTCTTCTCCCTCACGCAATCTCTCCCTTGGGCAAACATCTTTGTTTTGGTTCGCGTTTGGGGTCTATTTTGGTGTGATTTCAAGCTGTTTTTGGGCGTGGAACAGCTAGGTTTTCTTCTTCCTTTCCTCCCTCATGCGATCTCTCTCCCTAGCTCGATCTCCTTTCTTCTCTCCTTATTCTACAGTTCGTCTGTGCGTGCACATCTGGTCTGGTTCTGGTCGCGTTTGCGGTTGAATTTGAGCTAGGTTTGACGAGCTTGAAAGACTGATTCGGCTGGGTTGGCTGTTGCTCGATCTTTTCTCTTCCTCGGCTTCTTCTCCTTCATTTCTTTTGCATTCTCTCATTAGTTCTACGCCTGGTTCATCTTCGTTTCTGCTCGACTTCGAGTCTGGTTTGTATCGGCTTCTGGTCTAGTTGGGACAACAGCAAACTCGCATTCTTCTTCTTCTTCTTTTTCTTTTTCTTCTTCTTCTTCGTGTCTTCTTTCTCTGGTTCATGCGTCTGTCTTCTGTTTTTGCTCACTATTTTGTGAGTTTGTTTTGTGCTTCTTTGTTTGGTTTCTATTCGGCTGTGTTTATTTGTTTTTTATTTATGTAACTTGGATTGAAATCTCATGTTTTTCTCCACAAATAAATCTTATAATGTCGGTCACGTCCCTGAAAAATTTCGTTCTCCTTCCTTAGCTTTTAACTAAATTTTACTTTGATCACAAATATCAAATCTTATCTTTAATTTAGTCCCTTGCCACATTAAATAATTACTCGATTTCGTTCATAATTTTACCCTTCTGTTTAATCTCCAATCGAGTTTAATTAAATCTCTATGGGTTCTCTATAACCTTAAGCGCTTTCGTGGACCATTTAGGGTCTCTAATAGTTATTTAGGTACTATTACCGGAGAATCCGTAAAATTAAAATAGAGGGTTTACATAATATAAACTTGCTAATGCATTGTCATGTCATGCCCACCTACTCTTCCAGAGGAGCTCTCTAACGTGACCCATTCCAAATCTCTCTAAATTCTTATCTGGAAGGGTCTCGTCGGGCACCGTAACAGATTCCTCCTAAACCCTATTAGGCAGGTTAAGAGAAATTCGTAGAACAAACCCTTAAACTTTCTCTTTACAAGCTAACTTGCTTGACTTTCTTTTCAAAACTAGTTGGGCTGGTTTCATTTTAAAACTAAAATCTCATTTCAATTTAAAATCCAACTCATTTTTCAAAACTAAAATCCGGCAGCATAACGGCTGTATTTTTGACATTTCTAAAACCTGTAGAAGGGAAATTTACACTTCTAACTATTTTCTCAATCAAAACCCAACTTCTTTATCCACAAACATTCATTCCAATCTCAAATCCATTTCATCAAAAACAAAAACATGAATTTAGAAAACAATCCATTCACAAACTTCCAAAATTGTTTAAAAACTAAACTTTAACTTCGTGAACCACTCATTTACAAATCAAAAGAATAGATTTACAACCATTTTCTTTAAACTACAAAACATGCAAAATATGAATTATATGGAAGCATTGTCGTGTCATGCTTATCTATACTTCTAGAGGAGTTGTCCCTTCTCAGTCACCCATGCCAACACCTGAGGGGCTTTTTAAGATAAAAATAGAAAAACTATGAGCTTTGGAAGCTCAGTGAGTGCTTATAATACTTTTTAACTAAACCTTTTGTTTACTAAAATACCTCCTCTAAAACTTTTGAAGGTATAAATTTCTATCTTATAATCATTCTCAAATTTAAAACTCATTTAAATGCAAAGCATAAATATATAAGTTGTAAACTTAAATATGCATCAGAATGCGTATAAAGCTCATAAATTTAGAAGCATACAGTGCTAAATGATTTCATTACTTGCAATAAAACTAAAAAAATGCTTTTGTTTACTTTCAATATCTCAATTACTTATTATATATTCTAAAAGCACCATTCGTACCCCTAAAAGCTCTGACCACACGGTGACTAGCTACACCGCTCGTAGTGATAATGTCACATGGTGATTTTGAACTGACACCAACCATGACACAATCTAAGACATCGCATGACTATGTGCGGAATTCTACATCGCTAACCATAGCGCAAGATAATATCCCACATAAGTAAAGGCAACATGATAGACTCAATTTTCCCCCAAGTTAGTGACGTATCCCCTAAGGACTTTGTCATACTAATGTGGGATATACCGGTCGAATCTAAAACTGAAATTGAAATCTGATGGTATACTCATGGCCTTTGAAAACTCTTTTAGCTTTAACTTTCTAGTGCAATAAGAATAAAATCTTTATTTTCTGAGTGCATAAGCACTAAAACTGATTTCTGAGTGCATTATCCACTAAAATTAATTTTCTCAGTGTAATAAGCACAAAACTCATTTCTAAGTGTAATAAGCACCAAAATAACTTGCCTAAGTGCATAAAGCACAAAATAGTTTATCTTAAACATACAAAAGCATTTAAACTAGTAAAGTACTCATTTCAAGATTTAGAGCTAACACAATAGAAATTCTTCTTATAACTTTTCAAATCAAAATAAACTTTACAAATCAATAACAAACACTTTAAAAACATAAAGTATAGCTCTCACTTGAATCTCAAGCTTAGTATATGAAGCTTCAATGCTCTTGCCGCACTCCGCTTGCTTCATTCTCACCTAAATATCACATTCTCACTTAGAACATACAACATTTATCTTCACAAAACTCATTAGAAAGTTTCTAACTCAATTAACCCATAAAAGGGCACTTTTCACTAAAAAGTTTTTCTACTTGATTTCTATTTAACCGAGGCTTTAAACTTCTGATTTCTTTCAATGAACCTTACCTATTCTCACCTAGAAACATTCCTATATACCCGAAATAATTTTTTGGAGCTCGAAACGAAAAATCACAATTTTCAACCCCTTTTGGTCGAGTACTGCTCACAGCCTAACCTAGGGCTACTCTTCACTTCATTTTTGCTCCATTCATCTCCCTAACTCGCATTTCGATCACCCGTAAAGCGGTTCCGAAAAATTTCAACTATCGGGTGGCAAAACCTAGGAAAAACCCCACTTTTTCACCACTTTTTCAAGGCAACTTTTATACTTTTAGTTTCTAAACTCAATTCTCTTCACCTCTAACTCGAATATACTTAATAACATTCATCTATGTCATTAGAATGCATATAAAGAGTGGCATTTTGTAAAAACCGAAAATTCCCTTTATCGGGTGAAAACTAAGTTCTAAGTTGATTTAACACTTAATCAACCTTAATTCAACATGGAATCATGCTTAATATCTCCAATATTCCATCACATTCACACATTGCCAACTATGGCCTGATATGCCTTATCACACACTAAGTTTATTTCATTCAATCTTTCATGTTAAAATTAGTTAGGCAATTCATCAAACACTTAGTCTACAACTTATTTCAATTAAAACCAAGCTCAACTCAATCTTAGGGTTTCTCCAACACAACCTAGTATCTCAGACCTACATGGCCCTACATAATCTACTCTTGTTTATGGTCACCAAATGCTCACCTCAAAACATATATAAAAACTCACATCACAAACCAACAAAATCATCAATATTTCAACCATTATACAAATTCAAAAATGGACAAATTTACGTATTTTCACTTTGGTTTCTTTCTCTAACTTGTTCTTCTAGTTTAGGTGGCCTTGAACTCGTGATTGGAAGCTTGAAAATGGGGTGGAATCATTTGATCTCTCCTCTTCCTCACATGGCTGAACACACCCCTTGCTTCTCTTAGTTTCACGTTTTTGCTTCTTGCTCTTGACTCTAGCTTGATCTTCTAGTTTGGGGTGGCTTGAAGGCTTGATGGAAGGCTCGAAAATGGCTTGGATTCACTTGATTTTCTTCTTATTCTTCTTCTTGGCCAAAATTCTCTTCCTCTTTTGTACACTCTCGGTCTCTCTCTCGGCTTCTCTGTTTGGTTTTTATGTTTGTCACGTTTTTTGTGTTTGATTTGTGTAACTGGTGAAGGAA
This sequence comes from Nephelium lappaceum, assembly GCA_021234005.1. Classification (NCBI taxonomy): domain Eukaryota; kingdom Viridiplantae; phylum Streptophyta; class Magnoliopsida; order Sapindales; family Sapindaceae; genus Nephelium; species Nephelium lappaceum. The sequence continues at coordinate 18,351,298 of CM038006.1, forward strand.
AGTCACACTTTTATACACCAACTTTCTCAAAAATGACCATCATGTCCTTAAATTTAGTTTTCGTCCTTTAACTTTAGATTAATTCGTATTTGACCCCAACTATTAAAACTTGTTTTCAATTTAGTCCCTCATCACCTTTAATAATTACTTAATGTCATTTACCATTTTATCCTTCTAATTATTCTCCAATTGGATTCAATCAATCTCTAAAGATTTTCTACAACCTTAGGCACTTTCATTAATCATTTAGGGTCTCAAATCATTACTTAGGGACTATTACTAAGAAAACCGTAAATAGAAATCGAGGGTTTACACTCTTTCTTCTCGGTCACCCACATCAACACCTGAGGAGGTTTTTAATATAAAAACAAAAACTATGAGCTTTGGAAGCTCAATGAGTGCTTATATATATTTTTAATTAAAACTTTGGTTTTTAAAATACCTCCTTAAAAACTTTTAAAAATACATTTCTATTTCTTAAAACTTCTCAAATTTCAAATCTTATTCCATTGCAAAACGTGAGTGGAAAATCTATAAAATACATAGGTGCATAAAACTTCACATAAAACTTATAAAACTATAAAACTCATAATAGCATCAAAATGCATATAAAGCTTATAAGTTGAAAAGTAATTTGAACTCATATATGCATAAAACTTCATAGAAAGCTTATGAATTATAAAACATATAAAATGAATTTCTATTTCTTAAACTTTCTCAAAACTTAAATACTCAATTTCAAAGCATGCATAAAGAACTCTAAAGCTCATATATACATAAAAACTTCATATAACTTGTAACTTAAAAAAAAAAAAAAAAAACATAAATCTCATTTAGTTTGCAAAGCAGACATATAAAAAATGTAAACTCATATATGCATAAAATTCATATAAAGCTTATAAATTGAATAACATTTAAAATGCTAAACAAGATCATTATTTGTAGTAAAAATCTAAAACATTTTTCTTTGCTTTCAATCTTTCGAATACTAACTTTTCATTCTAAAAGCACCATTCATACCTCTAAATATTTACAACCACGTGATAGCTAAGCTAATGTTAATGCTAATTGATGTAGAGTCACGTGGCGATTTTGAACTGATACCAACTGTGACACTTACTTACAAAGATATCTCACGACTATGTGCGGAATTCTATATCGCTAACCATAGTGCAAGATGATATCCTACACAAGTAAAGGAGACACGATAGACTTAATTTCCCCCCAAGTTAGTGACGCATCCTCTCCAGGACTTTGCCATACTAATATGGGATATATCGGCCGGGTCTAAAACTTAATCTTATAATTTGAGGGAATATTTATGGCCTTTAAAAACTTATTTTTGCTTTAGCTTACTTAGTGCAATAATCACAAAACCTCTTTTCTGAGTGCATAAAGCACTAACTAAATCTTATTTCTAAGTGCAATAAGCACAAAATCTTATTTCTGAGTGCATTAGGCACAAAAACTTATTTCTAAGTGTAACAAGCATAAAATAACTTTGCTAAGTGCAAAAAGTACAAAATGTCTTTGCTAAGGGCAAAAAGCCTAAAATAACTTATCTTTTAAACATAATAAACTAAGGCTTTTAAGCCCAAATTTCATAAAAACTTTTCTTAAAACTTTTCAAAATCTCAACTAACACAATAGAAATTCTCATATAACTTTTCAAATCTAATTACAAACACTTTAAAACAAGTGTAGCACTCACATGTCATTTAAACATAAACCTTGATACGAAATGTTCAAACACTTCAATTATGCATAACTTTAATAAAACTAAATTAGTACTCACAATATTTCTCTTATAACATTTCAATTACTCAAAGAACTTTATAAACCAATCACAAGTATTTCAAAACAATGTATAACACTCACAATTAAACATATATCTTTCATAACAAATCCAAAATCATAATTAAAGTAAACTAACACTAAAATTTAATGAGACAAAACTTTTATACTCACTAATTGCTCCCATTTTCTTTGCTCGGCACCCTTGAATAAATCCGTTCCTTTTCCAAAATTACTTGCCTTTTACCTAATAATTTTTCATTCCAACTAAATCATTCACCAAATCAACATTTATTAACCCAAAATTTAAAAACCAAATCAAATAAAATCAATTGGATAACATTAACTAATTTGCACCCAAACTAGTAAGGATGCTATTATACATATTTCCACATTCTTTACCCATTTCCAAGCTTCATTATTTCCTTCACAATACATACCCAAATATAAAATTTTGGAACTTTAAAAACTCACTAGCATCACTTAAATCTTAATTAACCACCCTTAGACAACTTAGCCAATTTCAACACACAATACTCTACTTATCAATTTTCTTCACATATTCAAATTTAATAACATTTCATTTGCCATAAACTCACATTAAATTAGTTCAAACCCCTTTATATCCTCACTTTCATACTTGACTGAAAAAAATGCATCAACACTAATTCATCATGTTTTCTTCAACTTTTGACATCAAAATCACTACAATTATCTTCTAAAACTTCTAACATCCTAAACCATTCAATTAAACTTTTCAAGTAACAAATACACCTCAAATCCTAACTTCAACACACGAATATAAGTGACCCATGACATATTTACATTTTCTTTCAATTGTTCTTCATTCTAATCACATTAATGATCATAAAAAATAACTCAAATCATATACCATAAACCAATTACACTCAATTAGAAAAATGACACTAAATTCTCACTTTGTTTACATACTAATATATGCACAACTCATGCATTCTCTTCATTCTAAATTCAATAATCACATCCAAATGCTTCATTTAATCACCAAATAATCACCTAAAGTCTTAAAATCACAATCAATTAAATTTCATACAATATACTATAAAACCCTAACCCTAACTCATTAATTTTCGTCACCCATACATATTACACAAAAACTTTCATATTTAAACTCAAGCTAATGAAAATCTACTCTAATCGATGTCAAAATTCTCATTTATTACTCATTACAACACTATCTTGACAAAAACTCACAATTTCATCATCAAACTAACAATAAAATCCATTAAAAACCACTTACCTAAATCCTCACTTGATCGTGGACGTGTGATGGTGATTTTGAATGCAAACAGAGGGTGAAATCGCTTGGAAACTCAGACTTTCCCTTTTTCTTCTTCTCTTTCCCTTTTCTCTCGGTTTTTCTCTTCTTCTTTCTGTTTTTTTTTTTTTTCTTTCTTTCTGCTACTGCACGACACCCTTTTGGTTTGGTCTGACTTCTGGTTCCAAATATATATATGTGTTCGGAAAAATTACCATTTGATCCCTTAAAAATGCTATAATATCAATTTGACCCCTAAAGTTTGTTAAAGTTGCAAAAATACCCTCCACTCAATACTTGACAAGTGTCCTCATCCTTATCCACTAGTGCCACTTGTCACTCTCTTATGGTGCTTGCCCCACATGTCTATCATTTCTTATCTTTATCCATTTGAACTTTTCGGAACTCCTGGATTCGGCTTTTCCGATACTTTTTCTAAATCCTTTCATAATTCTCCGGGGCCTATATTTAGACTACATACATACTCCAGGTAACCTTGGTGATTCTTAAAAATCATTCTACACCCCTTTTTGGCTCTTCGTAAATCACTAAATCGTCTTCAATGATTTCCGGATTGATTTCGTTTCAATCCGAATTCTTCCAGAAGGGTCATTTGGATTTCTAAATTACCTCTTGAGTATCTCAATACCCATTTAAACCAATTTCAAAATTTTTTGAATCCGAAAATCTTTTTAAAATTCCAGTCAGATTCAGAATTATCTCTATTTATCTCTAAATAATTACAAAAATATTCCATGGTCACCTAATCATCAATTTGACCATGTAACACTTTAATTGGGTGCCCTAATACTCAATCACATACTTCAAAAAATTCAAACGGAGTTTCAATTGATAATATCCATATTTCCGTCCGTAAAGGCATTTTTGTAAATAACTTTCGGAGCCCTTGAAAACTATTCAAACGGACTCATTTTCACTCCCTTCTAGTTTCATCAAACTCTAATACTCATTCTGGAGCTTGTGATTCACTTGGTCCATTTTTCAGAAAAATCAGTTTTCATCCAAAAATACTATTCATCTGACAACACCATTCATCCATATATACTAGTCATCTAAAAATACTATTCATCTGAAAGTATTATTCATCCGAAAATACTATTCATGAAATTTCAGGTGTTATAATTGCAGTATCTTACACTTACAAGACCTAACATCAGTTTTATTGTTAACAAGCTTAGTCAATTCTTAGTTTCCCCAACCATGTTACATTGGCAAGCTTGTAAAAGGGTTCTTTGATATCTTAAGGGGATAGCAAGTTGTGGTATTCTTTTCAAGCCAGCTTCACATTTTCAACTTCAGGTCTTTTGTGATGCTGATTAGGCTTGTTCTGTGGATGATAAGAAATCTACTAGTGGATGTTGTGTCTTTCTTGGTGGTAACTTGATCATTTGGAGCTCTAAGAAACAGATTATTGTTGCTAAATTGATTATAGAAGCTGAGTATAGGTCTTTTTCTCAAGCTTTAACTGAGCTCATTTGGTTGTAGTCTTGCTTCTTGAACTTGGTATTCAGCTCCCTCACTATCCCATTTTGTGGTGTGATAATACTGGTGCAAATGCATTGGCTCAAAATCTTGTCTTTCATGCTTGGACAAACCACATTGAAGTTGATGTACATTTTGTTCATGACAGGATCGCTGCTGGCTAGTTATAGGTCAAGTATATTTCAACTACTGATCAAATTACTGATGTGTTTACTAAGGCACTCTCTACTAGTCTTTTTTCTACCTTATATGCCAAATTGAATCTGGTTGAATCACCTCAGTTCAGTTTAATGGGGGATGTAAGGATAACAGATCAATTAGCTCATTCAGCTCATGTTGCTCACATCTTAGCTTCAACTTTAGCAACTGATTCTTCAGCCTTAACAGCAGCAGCTTCAGCCCCATACTTTTCAGTTTTAGCTTAACAGCCTACTCAGTAACTCCAACCAATGATTAGCTTGGCTTACTTAAATACAAAAGAAGAGTGGCCTTCCAAAAAATACACTGATGAGTTGACGTGTAGTACAAGCATGTGAATTAGTTATTAATTTAAGGCTATGATTAATTCAGTTATGTCTCAATAGCGGAGATCTAATCTTGTAATTAGTATATAAGTTTGTACAGAGTTTTCAGTAGTTTAATGAAAGAGATTTCCACAAGTTAGTTAACATATGCATTGCATGTCATTGCACATACGTATGAATGCAGTCATCTAGTTAGAAAAGTCTCCTTCGTGTTTTATGAATTAAATTTTCATATTTATAATATCTTTCATGTTTACTAGAATTGGTATATCGATGAATATTTTTACTGTAACATGCCATTCAGGAATTATGTATGTAGCCTATACGATGATGTGTATGACCTTATTTTGATATGATAAACTGTTTAGAATGTATTTTGAATGCATCCGTATCATTTCGGTAGGCTTCCGAACGAACCGAAAATGTTTTCGAAATTCAACCGAAAATCCCGGAAGGATTTTCAAGGATTCTCAAAAATTTAGAAAAGTGTCGAAATGAGTGTTAATAAGCTTAAAAAACACATTAGAACCTTAAAAGACACTTTTGAACGAAATTCAGATCGAAAAGAAACCAATCCGAAAATCCCTTAAGCCGATCGAGTGAATTTTTGGAGACCCGAAAAAGGGTTTGGGATGACAATTAAAAGTTACTAAGCTCACTAGAAACATTCAGGAAGTCCAAATATAGGCCCCGGAGAGTTTTCAAAGAATTTCGAAAAAGTCACGGAAAAACCGAATTCGGGCGTTCCAGAAGATTCGAATGAAAAGAGATAAGAATGAGTGGACAAGTGGGGCTAGGATGCATGCATGAAGGACATGTGGCATGAGAGTAGTATGCATGCAAGACACTTTTCAAAAAGGGAGGGTGCATGGAAGACATGTGTAAATGGATTTTATGCATGATTGACATGTGTCATGAAGAATGCATGCATGGGTGACACTTGGCAAGGGAAATGATGCATGTTGGACACTTGGCTAGCATGCAAGGATGGCAAACTTGTAGATTTAAGCAACTCTAAGGGCAATTATCAATTAAATGGCAAAGTTTATATATACTAGAATGCATGAAAAATGAAAAAGTGAAGTCAATTGTGTGTGTGAGTGGTGTGTTTTCGGCCAAGAAGAGAAAGAGAGGGTGTTGGATGGCAAGGAGAATGGAAAAACGTGCAGTAGCTATTCCATGGAGTTTATGGGTGATTTTTGAAGGATTTTAACTCATCCAAGAGGAAAACACAAGCTAGGAACCAAGGTAAGACCTATACCCACTCACTTTAAGAGATTAGTGTGATTTTCTTTGATTTTGATGGATGAAATATATGAAGTCAGGAGCAGCAAGCTGTTCCATATAATTTCAAGGTGATTTTGGGTCCATTCAAGCTCATTCAAGAAGGGAGAGCAAGCAAACAACAAGACTACATCCATACTAAGTCATTTTAGAGGTTAGTAATGATTTTCTCCTTAACTTTGATGTGAAAATGGATGAGAAATGTGATGTAGGGGCTGTTGTGATTCTGTAAATGTTTGTTTGAGATTTTGAGACTAAAATATGATGAAAATGTGATGAAAGTATCCATGCATGAAGGTTGATGAAGGTTTGAATGAAGATTGATGTTGAATGCATGGTTGGTCATGGCTAGGAGGAGTTTTTGATGTTCCAAAATAAATTTTAATTTGATAACATGATATTTGAGGATGTACATGCAAGTGAAAACTATGAAAAATGGATGCATGATGAATATATGCATGTCACGGCCAAGGAATAATTTTATCACTCAAATGGAAAATGATGTTGAAATGAAATATGACAATGTGGATTTTAGTGTGATGTGCATTCGGCTATAGGGTGATTAGAATGGTGGATTTTTATTTTGAATGATGTGAATGATCTTATGAGGTAGATGGATAATGGCATTAACTTGGAAATGGATGAAAACTAGTGTTGTTGCGTCTAGAATAAGACTTTTCGAAGAGTTTCCGTAGTCGTGCGATTATCGTGACTTGATACGTTGGTAGAAATGTGATATATTTAAATTGCATGCGAATTGAAATTGTTTGCAAAATTCCCTAAGACTAGAATTATAACTACGTAGGTAATGAGAACCCGACGGAACTCGCATAAGACAAAAAAAAAAAAAAAAACCTAAAGGAAAATAGGTGAGTGTTCTTTCAAAGTATTTTATGTGAATGATTTTATAAAACGTTTTATGCAATTGCTTTATGATTAAATGAGCAATTATGAAATGTATAAATTATATGCCATGAAATGTTATATGAATTTTTATTCAAATGAAAATGCTATGAAAACCTTGTACATGATATTATGAGAAGTTTATGAAATGAAAATTATGAAAATGAAAAGCAGTGGAAAGAAAATATTTTTATTAGCCTATGGCACGCCTTCTAGGTATCTCAGTGAGTTGTACCTGGTGAAGAGTACCCTAAAGACGTGCGTGGTAGTGTCAGGGATGTCTGTCACTAACCATACTAACAGCGGGAGGTACCCGCGAAAAAGGGGCTGAGTCAGTTAGTCCAGTCAGTGTATCAACCACGCACCTATAAAGGTATATAATGGCTAGCTTCCTGTAGCGATGAAGTTTTCCGTTTCGTGGGACCGGACAAATGACCTAAGCGATGAGTAATGCTGCTTGGAGCGATGGGAAATTCCGCTCTGTCATGTACCTAGGGTGCCAAGTGATATATGGCAATGGTGGTTGATTTATTACATGCAAATGATTTTAATAAATTAAGTACCACCACTCATGATTTATGACATGTATGAAATGTATATGCTGCTTTATTTATTCATTTTTGATACGCATGATTATTCTATTATCAAATGTTATATATATATATATATATGCGTATTACAGTTAAGGGGTTTTCAATTTCTCAATCTCTTTTATGTGGCATATTTATCTTAAACAATTGCATTATGTTTAATAAACTTTTTAGGGAGGTATTTTCCTAAAGTAGTTTAGTTAGAGAATTTAACACTCATTGAGCTTATTAGCTCACTCTTTACTTTACTTTTCCAAAACAAAACTCCCCAGGTGCAGGCGCAGGCGCTACAGCTTTAGAGACCCCTACCACAGACTAGTGGACGCATCGGGTGCAGCTGCATTAAAATTGTAATACTTTGTGTTTGATCATGAATGTGCATCACTTTTGGGCTTTTGTAAACTTTGAATTGACATTAAATTGAACTTTTGTAATCCATGCATATTCATGAAACGAAATGTTTTAAGTTCTTCTTTTGAAATTGCATAAACTGTTTTGTGGTTGTTTGTGGATTGGAAATGAAGGCCTGAGGCCTAGCAGTTGAGAAAAATAATTGCTATAGAAGTGTACAGGTTTTACTTGATTTTTCTTATAGGTGGGATTACCAGAAATGCAGCCGTTATGCTACCAAAATTTTTAAAATCCTATTTTGTAAGAGTATTCGAAAAGCAAAAAAATAAATAAAATAAAATAAAAATTCCACCGAAATTCCGCACCATTAGAAAACTTTAAGGATGTTTTAAAAAAGGATTTCAGAAACGTTCACAGCTTGGCTTCACGGAGACTTTCCAATCGATCAATATTTCGTCTGGAAGGCTTCCGTGGAGTGCCAGGCAGGTTGCCTGATAGGTTATAGGTTTGGGACCCGTCATTTACAATTCAAATTAAAAAAAAAAAAAAAAAAAACACATACACACATCTTATTTGAATTGTAACTTAACAAATTTAAAAACCAGCCTCCTTTATCCTGAAAGAGGTTAGCCACCTCATTTCCTAAATGTCGTCGGCCTCCTTTCATGAGGTTAGTCGGCCTCCACATTAGGAGGTGGACGGTAACCTACCTTTAAGTTAAACAAGGTTAGGTCAGGTGCAGTAGAGATGCCAATTATAAATTTACTTGAATTAAATATGTAAAAATTATAATTAGTGAGCAACTCAATTCTTTTGATGATAAGAAATTAAATATTTTAAAACTAAATTCAATTTAGTATATACCATATTATATAATACAATCTATATAATTCTATTCAGTAAAATATTGTAGTATTTTACGAAGTGTTAAACATGGTATAAAATACTAAATTAGGATTTAATATTGAGAATTGATATATTCCCTATTGTGTAGGGTACAAGCAAATTAAATGACTAACATTACAATATTATTCTATATATGTATCAAAGACACCCCATGGAGTCATCTTCTCTATAAAAGTGAATGAGCATGCAAAGGCAGATGGTATCTCCCTATCTATTGACACGAGAGAAGAAACACTAGAGTTAGATTCTCCATGAGCAAAAATTCTAAATCATCACTGCCGGGGAGCTCCGGTACAAAGCAAGATAATGGTTCCGAAAAACAGAAACCTCCTTCACCAAACCCTAGGGGTTCTCAGCCAAACGAATATCAGAGACTCTTCAATGTCTATGGTGATGAGCCAGGTGAAAATACGAACATTGCTCTAGTAACTCATGGAGACAGCTCCAAGTATCACAAATCATCAACTCGCGCCGATCTTTTCAGACCAGCAAGTGTTCCATCTCCGTCTGCTACTGACAATACAGTCACTCCTTCAGAGTCTCAACGCAATAGCCATGATAAACCTAAAAAGGATGATACTTCAACAACAACAGAAAAAAATCTTTTCGGACGCGATTCAGGCCTTGCAAAGAAGTCATCTTCCAATGCAAAAGATGTGGCTCCTCAAACATCTCATAATCAAAATGAAACATCTCATAATTCTCGGGGACTCCTTGGGCATGGAGAGTCTTCATTGGCTTAAGGCTCATCTGGTTTGGTGATGGAAACCAAGATAGCAATCATGGAAGACAAAGATACAGTTGGACAATAAGACAATTAAAGGTAATTGTGCTTAACCTTGAAGGTTTTGGATGCTAATTGAAGGCAATTGAAATCAAATTGAAGTTAAATGAGTTTTAATTAATTTGGGCTTAATTTGTATTATGGGATTGTTTAAAATTAGTTTAATTTATTAGAATTTTAATTAGGAGACTGAGTTATTTATTTAAATTAAAAAAAAAAAAAAACCCAATATGGGTGTGTTTAGAAAAGTCAAAGTCAAAGTCAAAGTCAATTAAAAATAGAGTTTTATTTAGTTTCGAATAAGGATTAGGATTGCATGCCTATATAAGGCTTATTAAGCCTAAATTTTCAAGAAGTTGCTTACGGGATGAAGATGCAGCCAATTATGTTTAATTGAGAGAGTGAATTATCTCTTTTGTTCATTCATGAACAAGTGATCTTATCAAGCTATGTTTGTGGCGATCGAAACCATAACTTATCTTCCACATTCTCATCTATGTCTTGGGAGTGGCGTCAATATCATTCTTGTGATAATTTTGGTTCTTGATTATCATATATTCAATGGATCAAAATTCTTTATAATTTTGGTTCTTGAATGACATAATCAACGGGTCAAAGTTTTCGTTATAAACTTGTTTTAATCTTTCTTAGAGTTGTGTTTCAATTTGATTGTGGGTGTCGTATCTTTATATATGAGGTTTTGTGATAATTTTGGTTCTTGATTATCATATATTCAATGGGTCAAAATTCTTTATAATTTTGGTTCTTGAATGGCATAATCAATGGGTCAAAGTTTTCGTTATAAACCTGTTTTAATCTTTCTTGGGGTTGTGTTTCAATTTGATTATGTTTCAGATATAAAAATTGTTCTTTTGATTCTGAGTCTGCACGCCACATTCATCAGCCATTCTTTCTTTGTTTCTTGAAAGACCACAAGCCAATTCTTGGCTTTGCAAACAAAAGTCAAATTGTTCTGCTTTGTCTTTTGAAATTAATTGAACTCCATTCTGTCTTTTTGCTTCTTGAGACCACAATTCAACAAAAGAAAATATGTTCTGCTTGTGTTTTTATTGTGACATCAATTAATTTCAAGAATTACCGCAAACCAATTTGTTCGTTGATACAAGATCTGCACGTGCATCACGACAATCTTTCTTGTTTATTGAAGACCACAAATCAACGAAAATCAATCTGTTCTGGTTTGAGTCTTGTTTCTTGTTTCATCTTGGTTCGTTTTAATTATTGTGCGTGTTTTTGGAATGATTTAAAAAGAAAAGAAAAATTTTGAGCGTGGAAAGAAAGTCTTCAGTTATAAACACGTGTGTGGAGTGAAACATGTGAGGGAGTGTGTGAGATTCTTTTTCTAACATTCTTTTCAGGTTTCAATCACATCTTCGACCAACAATAACGATGGATCACGATTTGAGGACAAATCGTTTTGAGGAAAGAGGGAATGACGGAAACCAAGATAGCAATCATGAAAGACAAAGATACAGTTGGACAATGAGGCAATTAAAGGTAATTGTGCTTAATCTTGAAGGCATTGGACGCTAATTGAAGGCAATTGAAATCAAACTGAAGTTAATTGGGTTTTATTTAATTTGGGCTTAATTTGTATTATGAAATTGTTTAAAATTAGTTTAATTTATTAGGATTTTAATTAGGAGGCTGAGTCATTTATTTAAATTTTTTTTTAAAAAAAGCCCAATATGGGTGTGTTTAGAAAAGTCAAAGTCAAAGTCAATTAAAAATAAGGTTTTATTTAGTTTCCAATAAGGATTAGGATTGCATGCCTATATCAAGCTTATGAAACCTAAATTTTCAAAAAGTTGCTTATGAGATGAAGATGGAACCAATTATGTTTAATTGAGAGAGTAAATTATCTCTTTTGTTCATTGATGAACATGTGATCTTATTAAGCTATGTTTGTGGTGATCGAAACCATGACTTATCTCCCACCTTCTCATCTATGTCTTAGGAGTGGCGTCAATATCATTCTTATAATAATTTTGGTTCTTGATTATCATATATTCAATGGGTCAAAATTCTTTATAATTTTGGTTCTTGAATGACATAATCAACGGGTCAAAGTTTTCGTTATAAACCTATTTTAAACTTTCTTGGGGTTGTGTTTCAATTTGTTTGTGGATGTCGTATATTTATATACAAGGTTTTGTGATAATTTTGGTTGTTGATTATCATATATTCAATGGGTCAAAATTATTTATAATTTTGGTTATTGAATGACATAATCAATGGGTCAAAATTTTCGTTATAAACCTGTTTTAATTTTTCTTGGGGTTGTGTTTCAATTTGATTGTGCTTCACATATAAAAATTGCTCTTTTGATTCTGAGTCTGCACGCCACATTCATCAGCCATTCTTTCTTTGTTTCTTGAAAGACCATAAGCCAATTCTTGGCTTTGCAAACAAAAGTCAAATTGTTCTGCTTTGTCTTTTGAAATTAATTGAACTCTATTCTGTCTTTTTGCTTCTTGAGACCACAATTCAACAAAAGAAAATATGTTCTGCTTGTGTTTTTATTGTGACATCAATTAATTTCAAGAATTACCGCAACACCAATTTTTTCGTTGATACAAGATCTGCACGTGCATCACAACAATCATTCTTGTTTATTGAAGACCACAAATCAATGAAAATCAATCTGTTCTGGTTTGAGTCTTGTTTCTTGTTTCATCTTGTTGGTTCGTTTTAATTAGTGTGCGTGTTTCTGGAATGATTTAAAAAGAAAAGGAAAAGTTTGAGCGTGGAAATGAAGTCTTGAGTGATAAACACGTGACTGGAGTGAAACATGTTAGGTAGTGTGGGAGATTCTTTTTCTAACATTCTTTTCAGGTTTCAATCACATCTTCGACCAACAATAACGATGGATCACGATTTGAGGACAAATCATTTTGAGGAAAGAGGGAATGACGGAAACCAAGATAGCAATCATGGAAGACAAAGATACAATTGGACAATGAGGCAATTAAAGGTGATTGTGCTTAACCTTGAAGGCTTTGAACGCTAATTGAAGGCAATTGAAATCAAACTGAAGTTAATTGGGTTTTATTTAATTTCGGCTTAATTTGTATTATAGGATTGTTTAAAATTAGTTTAATTTATTAGGATTTTAATTAGGAGATTGAGTTATTTATTTAAATTAAAAAAAAAAAAGCCCAATATGGGTGTGTTTAGAAAAGTTAAAGTCAATCAATTAAAAATAAGATTTTATTTAGTTTCCAATAAGGATTAGGATTGCATGCCTATATAAGGTTTATTAAACCTAAATTTTCAAGAAGTTGCTTATGAGATGAAGATGCAGCCAATTATGTTTAATTGAGAGAGTGAATTATCTCTTTTGTTCATTCATGAACATGTGATCTTATTAAACTATGTTTGTGGCGATCGAAACCATGACTTATCTCCCACCTTCTTATCTATGTCTTGGGAGTGGCGTCAATATCATTCTTGTAATAATTTTGGTTCTTAATTATCATATATTCAATGGGTTAAAATTCTTTATAATTTTGGTTCTTGAATGACATAATCAACGGGTAAAAGTTTTCGTTATAAACCTGTTTTAATCTTTCTTGGGATTGTGTTTCAATTTGATTGTGGGTGTTGTATCTTTATATACAAGGTTTTGTGATAATTTTGGTTGTTGATTATCATATATTCAATAGGTCAAAATTATTTATAATTTTGGTTCTTGAATGACATAATCAATGGGTCAAAGTTTTTGTTATAAACCTGTTTTAATCTTTCTTAGGGTTGTGTTTCAATTTGATTGTGCTTCACATATAAAAATTGTTCTTTTGATTCTGAGTCTGCACGCCACATTCATCAGCCATTCTTTCTTTGTTTCTTGAAAGACCACAAGCCAATTCTTGGCTTTGCAAACAAAAGTCAAATTATTCTGCTTTGTCTTTTGAAATTAATTGAACTCTATTCTGTCTTTTTGCTTCTTGAGACCACAATTCAACAAAAGAAAATATGTTCTGCTTGTGTTTTTATTGTGACATCAATTAATTTCAAGAATTACTGCAACACCAATTTTTTCGTTGATACAAGATCTGCATGTGCATCACAACAATCTTTCTTGTTTATTGAAGACCACAAATCAATGCAAATCAATCTGTTCTGGTTTGAGTCTTGTTTCTTGTTTCATCTTGCTGGTTTGTTTTAATTATTGTGCGCATTTCTGGAATGATTTAAAAAGAAAAGGAAAAGTTTGAGCGTAGAAATGAAGTCTTAAGTGATAAACACGTGAGTGGAGTGAAACATGTGAGGGAGTGTGTGAGATTCTTTTTCTAACATTCTTTTCAGGTTTCATTCACATCTTCGATCAACAATAACAATGGATCACGATTTGAGGACTAATCGTTTTGAGGAAAGAGAGAATGATGGAAACCAAGAGAGCAATCATGAAAGACAAAGATACAATTGGACAATGAGGCAATTAAAGGTAATTGTGCTTAACCTTGAAGGCTTTGAACGCTAATTGAAGACAATTGAAATCAAACTGAAGTTAATTGGATTTTAATTAATTTGGGCTTAATTTGTATTATGAGATTGTTTAAAATTAGTTTAATTTATTAGGATTTTAATTAGGAGGTTGGGTCATTTATTTAAATAAATAAAAAAAACCAATATGGGTGTGTTTATCAAAGTCAAAGTCAATTAAAAATAAGGTTTTATTTAGTTTCCAATAAGGATTAGGATTGCATGCCTATATAAGGCTTATTAAACCTAGATTTTTAAGAAGTTGCTTATGGGATGAAGATGCAGCCAATTATGTTTAATTGAGAGAGTGAATTATCTCTTTTGTTCATTTATGAACATGTGATCTTATCAAGCTATGCTTGTGGCGATCGAAACCATGACTTATTTTCTACCTTCTCATCTATGTCTTGGGAGTGACGTCAATATCATTCTTGTGATAATTTTAGTTCTTGATTATCATATATTCAATGGATCAAAATTCTTTATAATTTTGGTTCTTGAATGACATAATCAATGGGTCAAAGTTTTCGTTATAAACCTGTTTTAATCTTTCTTGGGCTTGTGTTTAAATTTGATTGTGGGTGTCGTATCTTTATATACGGGGTTCGCATCATTTGGTTCCTGAAACACCTCAAAGCGGCGTCTCCAATAGCACCAGTGAACATTCATTGAATAAAGATTCTAGGACTGGGCAGCTTCAATCGAAAACAGTTTCAGTAGGTTATAAATCGTCTACTTCTGATGTCTTTGGGCGCCAGAAGGCCCAGAACGAGAAAAAATTCCAACTCCCTCCCTCGATTCCATGGAAATCTTGTATTGATCTCATAATGGGGCTTAAAGCTACATATATATGGTATGTTGCTGGTAAAGTCTTTATATATGCATGCTATGTTGCAGCTAAGTTTTTTAACTTTTTATTTCTCCTCATCGGGTTTTCTCCAGCAAACTCTGGTCTGTGATTCTATCGAATCAAAATAGGGTTGGTTGAAAACTTGTGAGGTCTTTGTACCTCAGTGCTTATTTATATTGCGTGTATCATTTTTAATTATTCCATGGGCAGATTATAAATAAATTTTCTTTTATATTTATAATGCATTTGCAGACATTTTACATTGCTATTTCGTTTGCTTTTGAAAAAAAGAAAGGACTAAAGGCATCTTAACGTAACATTTTTATATGATTTTATTATATCAATTTTAATGATTATGTTTATTATTTTTGTTTTCATTGAAAAAGTCAATTTCAGCTTAATTTGAAGGGATGAGCCAATTAATTTCGCTCTCTTGCTATATAGCTATTGCTTCAGAAATTAATCCTCCAAAACAGTGCTATAAATTGATACTACATAAATTTAAAATTAAAAATAATATTTGATTGGAAATAGAAAAAATAAAAGCCAAAATAGTGAACACAAAATTCATGTAGTTAAACTCTCAATGTGAAGAAAACATCTTTTGAATCAAGATTAAAAAGAGTTTATTACATCAATAAAAATTATAGTCTCTTTCTAATATTTTATAAGAAGATTACAGAAGAAAATAATGAGAATGAGATGCAACAATAACTAAGTGCCTATGTATAGGCTTCGCATGGCGGTGATTAAACGGTCTTCACCATAAATTTTTGTTAAATAAGATATTCTTAATCATAAAGAATCACTTCCTGATTAAGTTTATATACCAAAGTCAATAATTCAACTCCATCTTGGCCAATCAAACTTGGCTTCATTTAATAAGCCATTAAATGTTACCAACCTTCTAACCAATTAAAAAGTGGCTTCATCCTTTAACAAACTAATTTGGGGCGGATTCTTCTACATTCTAATTGTCTTAATTACTTCTCCAATGTTATTATATATATTTTTAGTTTTTATTAATTACATATCAATAATTTTTTGTTTAATATAAATCCATTTTGATAAAAAATATATAAAAGTATGTATTTATATTTCCAATACAATTATCTAAAACAAAATATACATCCACTTTTGACTAATTATCATAAAATATTTGTCACACTCTTTTACCTTTTATATTTTATAATTAAGAGAAGAAAAAATGAAACAAATCTTTATATTTTTAATTGATTGAAAAATTTGTGAAATCTTAATAAACATTTCAAGAGAGCTTCTTAATTGAGGAACTTTCCATCTTTTTTCCACCTCATTATCTACTTATATTCTATGTGACAAGAAATTCAACTCAAATAAATAATTGGATTAGAGATGCTCTAATTTGGAGATTAATTGCTTCTACATTCTGATGTCTTAATTTTTTTTAGTAAATTTCTTTATTATTTATTACATTATTATTGTATTTTGCCACATTATCTCTTTTGTAATTCTCTAACTTTCAAGATGTCACTTCAATATTGGATATTAGAGCATCTCCAATGTAAGTTTCTATTTGAACTTTATTTATTGCCACATAAGATCAATAGATAATGAGGTAAAAAAAGAATCTCTCCACTGAAATTATGTGACTCAATTATGAAGTTGATATGATAAAAAAAAATTAGAAATTATGGAGATGGGTTTCTTAATTACTAAACTTTCTTAGAAATCCTAGTAAACATTTTTCATTCTTTTTCCCACCAAATAAATTATAGAATTTTTATTCTTTTTCATTCTTCATCCTGCCAAACAAGTTCGGCCCAAAAATTATCCCTTTTTTTTTTTCACAAAAAGTCCAAAAGCTTTTCTTCTATCAATGTTTCTTCTAATTCCAATTGTGCTTCATCCCCAAGAGCTCTTCTTGTTTCATTTTTGCGTCATTTGCAAGAGCTTCTTCAACATCGCAAGTAGCTCTCACCATGATTTAACACCAAAAATAAGGTATTATCTTCACTGCTCTTTAGCTATTATCCACTAAAAACTAGCCTTAGAATTCTTCATTAAAAGTAAAGTTAATTGTGCGAATAATAAGTGTTGTTATTTTTGTCCACGACTTGCTGTCTCGCCTTGCATGTTCATTCATGTGTGTCAAATTCATGTTCAACATGTATAAAATGTCGTGGCATTTTTTTTTTTTTTGAAATAAATGTCGTGGCATTAATAAGATGCTTTTGTTAGTAAATCTGGGTAGTGGACATTACCTTGTAGAAATTTGATTGAAATTGATTTGATTGGTTAGGCTCTGAGATCATCAGAATTTACACATGAACAACAACACGTGTGAGTTTTATGATTTATTGCAGCAAACACAAATAAACAGAGTTTGTAAACTTTTAATTTATTGTGGTTTTTTTTTTTTTTTTTTGGATTAGTTTATATAACACCTGTATTTTTTATAGATGCGTAGATACTAGAGTGACTTTTTTTTTTTTTTTTTGTCTTTCATGGATTCAGTGCAAGACTCTCAACAGCTCTTAATCTCCCAATCTATTCCAAATGATAATACTACATTCATCCCATTTGAACAAATTTTAAGCCAATTTACTTCTGTCAATTTAAGTTAACAAAGAGTCCAATGAGTTATATATTTCTTTCTTAAACTCAACATCAATTCAGACCCGAATTCTCTTTAAACGGTCCATCGAATATTGCCAGTCTCCTATCTGAATCACAAACTATGAATTTATCCAAAACATCAAAATTAAAAAGAAAGCCCTTCAAAAAATCTCAAAGCACTAAACCTCTTACTTCAAATTAAAATTGGTATGGTGCAGAAGACATTGCACTAACAAAGGCATGGTTATATGTCTCTTGTGATTCGATTGTTGGGAATAATAAAAAAAGAAACATGGTTGAACAGTAACTTAAAGACTTGGAAGGACAATATGGGGACATGTGACGAGGTGAGAAACACAAGTGCCTAGGTGCAACGTTGGCCAGATATGCAGCCTGAAGTAAAAAAATTTCACGGCTTTTATGAACAATTCGAGAGACATCCTAGAAGTGGAATCACTTCTGATGATATGGTAACATATTATTTTAATATTATATATTTAATCTCGTGGATTGTGGTGTACTTATATATTTGTTGCTCAATATATTCTTTTTGTTGTTTTTCCTTGGTAACACATGCTCATGATACTAAGTTCTCTCACATATATATAAACTACCAAATCCCACTTTGCTATTTAGATAGAAAGGTATATATCTGACAAGTTTTAAATATTGCAAATTACGTATAAATGTGTTTTGGGGTGCAAAGCTCAAATTAAACTTGTGAGGGACCTCCGTGTTTCAACCTTTAAACATAATGAGGTTCCAATAACATTTACACAAGAATCAAGATCGGGTATTTCAATCTTCCTAAATAACTTGGTTCTCACTTATTTATCGTAACAGTCTCTGTCTGACCAAGGAAACTTTGGAACTATTTGGAAAAGGAGTCATGCAAGGAGCTTTTATATATATATATGTATGTATATACATATAATAAAGATTTGAACTTGGGATACAATTAAATTGAATTGAATAATTATCTATATTATCAATCCATATTGAACAGATAATATATATTAAAATTAAGAAAAAATTGTGATAATAACATTTTTTTGAGACTGAAGTTGAAAAGTAATCATTTTTTGAGATTTTATAATTTTATTAAGTGTATTTTTGTCTAAAAACAATTATTCTTATAAGATTTTGAAAACAATATTAACGTTAAACTTGAACATTAAATAAGGTCATTTATAAAAAAAAAAAGAAAAGAAAAACCATTAATTAATTATATATTTTAATTGAATTGAATTAATTTTAGTTTGTCGCTGTCCCCTGGCATTAAAAGGCCTCACTAAAGATAGAAATAGACAAGTAGGCTCGTGAATTGAACAGTCAAATTTGATTGCGCAACCTGCATAAATCAAACCCTTTTTATTTTCTTTTGTTTTGTTTTGCTTTTTTTTTTTATTTTGTTTTTTGTTTTTTTTTTTTTTTTGAGATAGATTCTCACCTATTTTAGTTCACTGACTGTATAGCTACTATTCCAAGTGCTGCTCTGCAAGAGAACATGATGTGAAATTGTGAATGTCTCAATAAGTTATTTGATTCGTATAAAGGATGACAGTTGTCTTAAAATTATAATTAATAATTTGAAGGTTAATTAGGATTAAATATATATATATATATAACCTCAGTATTAGCTTAGTTTGTTATTAGATTGATGAAATCTCATTGTAGTCACTTTATGTTCAAGGAATTATAAAATCCTAGGGAGTTTCCTAAATTATGATTTTGCTTATTACAAATGAATTGGATGATGAATTTTAGATTTGTTCTAGTTAGGCAGAATATACTTAGATCGAAGAGGTTCATCTCTCTCTCACACACACACATATTTGATTTGTGGAAATGAGTGATTATAATTTGTTGTGGTCTTTAAATAAAAATTTTGAAGACCGCAAATCATAGATATGATTTGTGATCATGATTCTTCAATCAGACATCCTTAAATAAAAATTTAAAGACCACAAAAATCGTAACCACTCATTTCCACAAATTATATACATAAAAACAAATTACAAATTAATTATCCAATTAAATTTTATTTATGCTAGTAAGAAACTGTTAACTTTAACGGTTACCACAGTTAAATGACTTAAAGACAATAATACTTTTGAAGAATAAATAAAATAAAAAAAAAACAAACAAAAAAAAATGTTGATCTCCACCATCCATTATGGACGATGGAGATCAAATAGAACGAATAAAAAATCTCTCTCCCTCTCTCTCTCTCTCTCTCTCTCTCTCTCTCTCTCTCTCTCTCTCTCTCTCTCTCTCTCTCTCTCTCTCTCTCTCTCGTCCACCTTTGTCTCTCAATATTTTCCCAACTGCCGATGACCTTCTTCTTTCTTTTCCCTCTCTCTCTATCTCTCAACAGTCAATGGATGAAATTTGTTTTTTCATCATTAGAAACCTAGATTTCTGGGTGTGATGGAAATCCAGAGATTGCTAGAAACCCAATATGGGCACTACAAGAAATTTGCTCTTTGGTAATATGTCGCCAAATGATTTTAGTGACACCAAAGCAAGCGTCTCCACCTCGTCGCCCTAGCCTTGTCTCTAAAAATTATAGGTGACGTTCTAGGATATATGTCTCAAAAGAACTACTTTTTGTTACACAAGTATGGTGTCACCATAATCTCAAAATAATGTAATTCGTCACACATGGAAACACTTTTAACATTACTTCATATATGTCATGAAAAGTAAATTTATTTTCAAAATAATTTGATTTTTTCTATTCATTTGTAGTTTCTTTACAGTTAAGAAATGAGTTTTTTAGAAAGATAATGTTTGAAGATTAGGATTATCAGGAAGTTTTTAAACATGAAAGAGGTAGAAAGCAGTTATGCAACATTTTTTAAGGAGTGACCGTTAATTTTTTTTTAAATAAATTAAAATATAAATATGAAACTGTTAGATTTCTTCAAATTGATATTAATTAACATCTAATCAAGAAAACAATTTGCTCATAGTCGTGTAGAGATTGGCTTCCTCTGGTCAAATTAATTATATATAATATTTAACTTCAACATTAATTGATTCACAATGTAGATTTTAATTAAGGCTCAAACCCATGTCAGCTACTATCGTAGTCAGGCATATTTATTAAAGCTTTTTTAGCAAGTATCATACTATTTTGCTAAAACTATCAACACTATTTAATTTTTGTTTTTCGAAACTAAAAATTTAATTTTTTTTTTTCATTTAATTGCCATTAAAAAATGGTATGCGAAAATAACTCTTCCTGGAATCATATATTAAAAGAAAGAAAATATTTTTTTTCCAATTAAGAAGGAAAATTAGTTATTTAAAAAAATTAAACATCAAACTACTTAGAAATCTACTAAAACCTGTCAAGAGATAATCACTAAATACTCAATTTTACTTCTTGAATATTTAAGAAGTAATACTTTCATTAGTTAAGAAATTGATCTTAATTGAATACTTGTTAAAATTGTATTTAGTCAAGTAACTAGAAATTACATCTTGTTCAAGATTAATATTTAAATTTTAAAATGTTTATTATCTATAAGGAGATAAAACTCATTATTAAGTTAAGTATGCTTATCATCATGCTCTTAATTTTAATTAAAGTTTAGACATAATAATTGAGATAAATACTATAAGACATATATATTTATATAGTTTTTATATTATAACTTATATAAAAATAATAAAAATTCATCATTTCTTACTTGTAATTTACAAAATTATAATTTTTGTGACATCTGTTGGGGTTTCTGCCCTAAGAGCTTGTAATATTGTAAATGGTTTTATAAATTTTAATAAAATATTCATTTCATTCAATTTATATATTTTGCAAAAATCGTATATATCATGAGAAACATCCTTGATTACTGATGTAATTTCAAATTAAGTATATAAGTGTTATATACAGGTGGATTTAGTTTGAGATAAGTAATTTAAAGAGTCCGTAGAAAACAAACGAAGCTGGGTACTTCATTTGTGGTAAATCTACAGCTGCGGTCCCTTTCGTATTTGATACGATAGTCTTATCCAAGACTATTCATGTGGTGACATGGAAATGGAGGCACCTTATATAATAAAGATTATATAGGACTGGACCACGATAAATATAAGTCTCTAAATAATATCCGTTAACCTTAGAGATTTATATTTATCAACCAGATGATTATATATGAATTGATCTTAATTCTGAGTGTATTATGAACTCCTGCTTGTTAAGTTATTTCCTTTGATTTACATGGGTGAGATCGGTGTAGATACCCGATCAATAACTTCGTACTTTGGGGATATGATTTAATAAGTAGCTGGGAACATTCTATACAATAGTGAAATCCACTCATTCTTGCGAGAAGTAGAAAAGTAGTTCCCTTAAGGGTTGATTCAGGTCTTGAACAATAAGAGCGCTCAACTTTCTGTTTATATATAAACAGAAAGATAAATTCATAAGTTGTTATGAATATATTGTTCATTAGAGAATCAATGGTACTTAAGGATCAAGAAATAATTAGAGAGGTAAAACGGACATTTGACCTTGCTCTAATTATGAACTATTTGTGGAGGGTCAAATCATATGTAGTGATTAAATCAATGGACACTGAAAAATTTCAGATTGTATAAAAACATCTACAATTTTGAGAGTGCAATCTTAAGTTTTTAGTGGAGTAACTTTAAGATTAATAATAGTGAATTATTTAATTAAAGAGTTTAATTAATAATTCCAATATTATTGGAGCTCAAAACTGTAGGTCCATCGGGTCCCCTTGATAGCTCATTTTACTATAAGAAACATGTATATAGAATATTGTAATTGGACCGTCCAATTACAGGCGTTACATAAGTAACAAAAATTTGTGTTCACTTGGTATTTGAATAATATTGATTATTCAAATTATTTAATTATTAATTATGAATTAATAATTATTTAATTAATTTTATAAGAGGTCTTGAATCCGATTCTTAGTAACTTTAGTATAAATTAATTATGAATTAATTTATTCAAAGTTACAAGTTCTATTTCAAAATATAATATGAATTAATTATATTATATGGGGCAAAAGTTTAATTATAATAAGATTAGGGTCAATATTAATATTGATTAATTAAAACCCTAATTGTTTGCCTATAAAAAGAAAAAGTTTCTTTTCTACATCTAGGTTTTTGGTTGTTGTTTATGTTTTTGAGAAAAAACAAGAGAAAAGAAAAAGTTTTTTTTTCAACAAATACAAAGAACAAGAATTTGTGTCTTTGTTCTTTGTATAACCAAAATCAAACACTCACCTCTTATAATCATTGATTTAATTTGATTTTTTTTAGAAAGAAATCAAAAAGTAAGTGAGCACAATTCTATATAATTGTGCCCACTCGCTTGTTTCTTGGTTTCGAGATATATCAAGGACGGCAAGGTGGTGAGCAATCCACAGAGATCAATACAGAAGGTAAAAATATGATTTTTATTTCTTTATATTATTTTTATTTCATTGTTTTATAGATCTTGGATTCTTGAGTTTTCTAAAAACGTTTTTGAAACTCAATGTTCCGCAAAATCCTTAATTTTATGAAAAACAAATTGTTGATTTTTGTTTTTTCAAGCCAACAATTGGTATCAGAGCCAGGTTTTCAATAAAACAATGAATTTTAAAATAATATGTTTGTATTGATTATGTATGTCAATGAGTAGGCACTATTATTTTGATTTGATTATTGATATGCATATTTTATATTCATGTTTGATGAATGAGATTGCATGGTATGATCGTTAATTGTATGGTTCTTTGGTTATATTATTCGATTAATATGTAAGCCATTTGTGGCAAATTTTTATTCGATTAATATGTAAGCCGTTTGTGGCAAATTTTTATTCGATTAATATGTAAGCCGTTTGTGGCAATTTTTTTTTTTCGTTGTAATTCAATAGTTTTAGGCTTTATTTTTTTGAAAATGTAAAGCTGAAGATTGATGTCAACGGGGTTGATTTGCTGTGCCAGAATTATGATTCGAATCAGATTTTTTTTATGTTGAAAATGGAAGGTTTTATTTAATTGTATTTAAAACTACCATTTCAAACATAATTAATTGTATAAATGGAAATTTATTGTGTGGCTGTTTTGAATGGTATAATTATGATTCGAAACGGAAAGTTATTTTGAAAATGGCTGGTTTTATTTAATTGTATTTAAAACTACCGTTTAAAATATAATTAATTGCATTAAAATGGATTTTTAATGCAGCTGTTTTGAATGGTATAATTATGATTTGAAACGGAAAATTATTTTGAAAACGGCTGGTTTTATTTAATAGTATTTAAAACTACCGTTTAAAATATAATTACTTGAATTGAAATAGATTATTAATGCGGCTGTTTTGAACGGTCCAATAAGACATTTATTATGAATAAATGTATGCGCATTAGATGCGTTGCACATTAGATGTGCAAACAAATAAAATTATAATAATAGTCCCTAAAATTATGTGTTCCATATTTTTGGGGTTTCCATTTCAATTGTAACACTATTGAAAATATCCATATGATTGGATAATTTTCTTGGATCCATAAATCAAGAAATGGGCTTTTCTAGTCTAATCTATTTGATAGAAGTTTTTGATAATTAAATTAGATTTAATTATAAGCCCATGAAGACCATGAAGACTATGAAGACTACAAGTGAAGGCCAAGGAATGCCTTGGTTAATTTTTGTAATCTTAAAATTAGTTGTAGGTCGTTAAAACCAAAGAACCCGGTCATACACATGTTATTTATTTATTTATTTTTTATTTTCATGAGATGAATGGATAAATATATATATAACATGTACATGCATTAAAAATATGTCATATAGAATCATGAAGTGCCTACTCACTACATTATAACATGACATGCATCATATGTATTATTTTTATTTTGCTATTAAAATTGTTTATTAGTATAAATAGAAAAATAATACATGGAATGCCTTTAAAATAATTTGAATTGATTTTAATAGAAAATCATAGGTTTCAAATTAGAAATTTGATTTCAATAAATTGGCATTCATAATGTGGATTAGATTTTAATTAGTTAAAATCGGATGATTTCATATTAAATCTAGTCTTTATAATTTTGATTATTTTGATTAGATTTATAAATTGAATTAGATTTTTAAGTGTTAAAAATCCGGTAATTCATTAATTTGATAAATTAAATTAGATTTTTAAATGTTAAAAATCTGATAATTTATTAAGTTTCGAACTCTAATAACACACAAATTCCTAGTAATTTAGATTATCTTTTTAGCCGTTAATAATCTAAGACAATGACTAGGAAAATTTAATAGAAATCCCTAACCCTAAAATAGTGAGTGGGAGAGGGATATATGACAATATATCCCGCGGTCTCCATCATTAGTTCAACACCGTAAAACTTAAATGGCGCCTCGAGACGGCTTTGTTATCGTCCCCCTACGGATGGTGTCCATTTAGGTTGATCAAGGTTGACTTCCTAACGGATAGGAATTCTAGATGTATCTTGTGATTGACCTACCCTACAGCGGCAATTCTTGAGTTAAGTCTATGGACTCCGAAATGATGGGTTACACTCATAAAGGAAATAATTAATTGTTAATTATTTTTCCGGACCGAAAAACAGTAGTCAAATAATATATGAAAAATAGTTTTCTGTTATATTATTTGATTGAGAATGTCTCAGTCTAACATACAAATATTTGACCTACCCTACGGCGGCACCTATTTGTGGCATAATAATTAATTTTAGGGATTTTGATAATTTATTATTCGTGGATCATGCATCACGTTTAATTTTATGCCAAAATTACATGATATTAAATTTTGCAAATTGATATTAAATGAATTCCATTTTATTTATTTTCAGTAATGGTATCTCCGTTGATTTCTATTCTTGCTAATGATAAACTTAACGGGGAAAATTATGTCAAATGGAAAAGTAATATGAACGCAGTCCTAGTCTGTGAGGACCTTAAATTTGTCACGACTCAACCTTGTCCTCCTCAACCAGCAGATAATGCTGGACGTGCTGTGCGCGAGGCCCATCAGAAATGGGTCACAGCTGATGAAAAGGCTCGCTGCTACTTGTTAGCAGGGATGTCCGATGTGCTTGCTACCAAGCACGAGTCAATGACAACAGCAACTCAGATGCTAGAGTCATTGCAGGGCATGTTTGGGCAACCTTCTGAGCAGCAACGGCACGAAGCTGTTTGTGCTGTGATGACTGCTAAGATGAAGGAGGGTTCATCTGTTCGAGAGCATGTTTTGAAAATGATGACCCACTTTAACACAGCTGAAAGCCATGGAGGGGCAATAGACGAACGTAGCCAAGTGAGTATGATCTTGGAAACTCTTCCGAAGAGTTTCATGCAATTCAAGAGTAACTATGTTATGAACAAGTTAACTTACTCACTTACTCAATTACTTAATGAGCTTACTACTTATGAGTCAATGAATAAGGATAAGAGTAAGTCTGGTGAAGCAAACGTTGCTGAGTCTTCTTCTTCTGCTAAAAACAAGAGGAAGAGAAACACCAAAAAGGCTACAGCTAAGCCCAAAACACAAGCTATCAAGAAGAAGAACAAAAATAGCACCAAGGCCATCAAGCCCAAAGGAAAATGTTTCCATTGTGGTGTGGATGGACATTGGAAGAGGAACTGTCCTAAGTACCTCAATGAGCTCAAAGAGAAGAAGATGAAAGGTAAATATGATTTACTAGTCATTGAATCTTGTTTAGTGGAGGATGATACATCCACTTGGATAATTGATTCAGGAGCCACTAATCATGTTTGTTCTTCTTTGCAGCTGATTGACTCTTATAGGCAGCTTGGTGAGGGCGAGTTTAACATGCGAGTCGGGACTGGGGGAGTCGTTTCAGCAAAGGCAGTGGGAGAAGTTAGACTTCATTTTAATAATAATTGTTTTATCATACTAAACAATGTTTATTATATTCCAGGTTTTAAAAGAAATTTGATTTCTGTATCCAAACTTTTGGAATTTAATTATTCTGTTTCTTTTTATAATAAATCAGTTATTATTTCTAGAAATGGTTTGAAAATTTGTTCAGGGATACAAGAAAACAATTTATATGTGTTAAGACCGTTAATGCATAACCCACTGTTTAATACTGAAATGTTTAAGGTTGAAAAACCAAAAACAAAACGACAAAAGATTTCTCAAAATGATGACACATATCTTTGGCATCTAAGACTTGGTCATATTAACCTTGACAGATTAGATAGATTGGTAAAGAGCAGACATTTAAGTGAGTTAAAGATCGGCACTTTACCTGTTTGTGAATCATGTTTAGAAGGTAAAATGACCAAAAGACCTTTTACTAGTAAAGGGGTTAGAGCTAAGGAACCACTAGAACTTATACATTCGGACGTCTGCGGTGCGGTCCTATGAATGTTAAAGCTAGAGGCGGTTATGAATATTTCGTCACATTTATTGATGATTATTCTAGATATGGGTATGTTTACCTGATGCAATGGAAGTCAGAAACTTTTGAAAAGTTCAAACAATTTCGAGCTGAAGTTGAAAATCAATTAGGTAAAACATTGAAAACTCTACGATCGGATCGTGGAGGTGAGTATCTCGATACAGAGTTCGAGGATTACTTACTTGAGCATGGGATTCTATCCCAACTGACTGCTCCTGGAACACCCTAGCAGAACGGTGTTGCAGAAAGGAGAAATCGAACCCTTTTGGACATGATGAGATCTATGTTTAGTTTCTCATCATTACCTAGTTCATTCTGGGGATATGCATTGCAAACTGCAATGTATATTTTGAATGTTGTACCATCTAAGTCAGTTCCTAAGACACCCTTGGAGTTGTGGAATGGTCGCAAAGCTAGTTTACGACATTTTCGCATTTGGGGTTGTCCAGCACATGTGCTGAAGAACAAGACTGGGAAGCTGGAACCACGTTCAAAAGTTTGCCTATTTGTAGGTTATCCTAGAGAGACTAGGGGCGGACTCTTTTATAGTCCTGAAGAAAACAAAGTGTTTGTATCGACAAACGCTACGTTTCTTGAAGAGAACTATATGAGAGGGTACAAACCTCGAAGTAAAGTTGTACTAGAGGAATTACTTTCTGGTTCGACCAGTACCCCGTCAACAATAGTTGTTGACAAAGACATAATTCAGACCACGTCTGAACGTCAGACAAATTCTCATCAGAATCATCTACCACCTCGTCATAGTGGGAGGGTTATTAGACCACCAATCCGCTATAGAAAAATCGGAGAAGCACAGGTTGCTATCTCTGATGAGAGTGTAGATGATCCATTGACATACCATGATGCAATGGAGGATTCTGATAAAGAAGAATGGCTTAAAGCAATGAATCTCGAGATGGAGTCTATGTACTCCAACTCTGTCTGGGAACTTGTAGATCAACCAGATGGGATAAAACCCATAGGTTGCAAGTGGATCTACAAAAGGAAGAAAGGAGTGGATGGAAAGGTAGAAACCTTTAAAGCTAGACTAGTGGCAAAGGGTTATACTCAGAAAGAGGGAGTTGACTATGAGGAAACTTTCTCGCCAGTAGCTATGCTTAAATCCATTCGGATTCTTCTCTCCATTGCTGCATGTCTCGATTATGAGATTTGGCAAATGGACGTCAAGACTGCATTTTTGAATGGTAATCTTGATGAAAGTATCTATATGGTACAACCAGAGGGATTTGTATCCCAAGGTCAAGAGCAAAAGGTTTGCAAGTTGCAAAGGTCCATTTATGGACTTAAACAAGCATCTCGATCTTGGAACATAAGATTTGATACTTCGATCAAGTCTTATGGTTTTGAGCAAAATATTGACGAGCCTTGTGTATACAAACGGATTATCAATAAGAAAGTGGTTTTCCTTGTACTTTATGTTGACGATATTCTACTCATTGGGAATGATATAGGAATATTATCAGACGTAAAAAACTGGCTCGCTAGCCAATTCCAAATGAAAGATTTGGGAGAGGCCAGTTATGTCCTTGGGATCCAAATAATAAGGGATCGTAAGAACAAACTGTTAGCGCTGTCTCAGGCATCATATATCGATAAGATTCTTATGCGATTTTCGATGCAGAACTCTAAGAAAGGTAATTTACCTTCTCGTCATGGAGTTCATTTGTCTAAGGAACAGTGTCATAAGACACCTCAACAAATTGAGGATATGAGACGGATTCCCTATGCCTCTGCAGTAGGCAGTCTCATGTATGCTATGTTATGCACGAGACCGGATATATGTTATTCGGTGGGAATAGTTAGTCGTTATCAATCTAATCCAGGATTTGATCATTGGGTGGCTGTAAAGCATATTCTCAAGTATCTTTGGAGAACGAGAAACTATATGCTAGTATATTCTAGAGAGGATTTGATCTCATTAGGATATACAGATTCTGATTTTCAGTCGGACAAAGATTCTAGGAAATCTACGTCCGGATCAGTATTTACCCTTGGTAGTGGAGCTACCATGGAGCATTAAGCAATCATGCATTGCTGACTCCACTATGGAAGCCGAATATGTAGCAGCTTGTGAAGTAGCTAAAGAAGCGGTATGGCTACGTAAATTCTTGGCTGATCTGGAAGTTGTTCCAAACATGGATAAACCACTCACCCTTTATTGTGACAATAGTGGTGCAGTGGCCAATTCCAAAGAACCAAGAAGTCATAAACGAGGGAAGCATATAGAGAGGAAATATCATCTCATTAGGGAGATCGTACGAAGGGGAGATGTAAAAGTGATGAAGATTGCATCACAAGACAACCTTGCTGATCCGTTTACGAAGACCTTAACGGCTAAAGTATTTGAAGGTCATCTAGAGGGTCTAGGATTACGAGATATGTCCCATCTGCTCTAGGGCAAGTGGGAGATTGTTGGGGTTTCTGCCCTAAGAGCTTGTAATATTGTAAATGGTTTTATAAATTTTAATAAAATATTCATTTCATTCAATTTATATATTTTGCAAAAATCGTATATATCATGAGAAACATCCTTGATTACTGATGTAATTTCAAACTAAGTATATAAGTGTTATATACAGGTGGATTTAGTTTGAGATAAGTAATTTAAAAAGTCCGTAGAAAACAAACGAAGCTGGGTACTTCATTTGTGGTAAATCTACAGCTGCGGTCCCTTTCGTATTTGATACGATAGTCTTATCCAAGACTATTCATGTGGTGACATGGAAATGGAGGCACCTTATATAATAAAGATTATATAGGACTGGACCACGATAAATATAAGTCTCTAAATAATATCCGTTAACCTTAGAGATTTATATTTATCAACCAGATGATCATATATGAATTGATCTTAATTCTGAGTGTATTATGAACTCCTGCTTGTTAAGTTATTTCCTTTGATTTACATGGGTGAGATCGGTGTAGATACCCGATCAATAACTTCGTACTTTGGGGATATGATTTAATAAGTAGCTGGGAACATTCTATACAATAGTGAAATCCACTCCTACTTGCGAGAAGTAGAAAAGTAGTTCCCTTAAGGGTTGATTCAGGTCTTGAACAATAAGAGCGCTCAACTTTCTGTTTATATGTAAACAGAAAGATAAATTCATAAGTTGTTATGAATATATTGTTCATTAGAGAATCAATGGTACTTAAGGATCAAGAAATAATTAGAGAGGTAAAACGGACATTTGACCTTGCTCTAATTATGAACTATTTGTGGAGGGTCAAATCATATGTAGTGATTAAATCAATGGACACTGAAAAATTTCAGATTATATAAAAACATCTACAATTTTGAGAGTGCAATCTTAAGTTTTTAGTGGAGTAACTTTAAGATTAATAATAGTGAATTATTTAATTAAAGAGTTTAATTAATAATTCCAATATTATTGGAGCTCAAAACTGTAGGTCCATCGGGTCCCCTTGATAGCTCATTTTACTATAAGAAACATGTATATAGAATATTGTAATTGGACCGTCCAATTACAGGCGTTACATAAGTAACAAAAATTTGTGTTCACTTGGTATTTGAATAATATTGATTATTCAAATTATTTAATTATTAATTATGAATTAATAATTATTTAATTAATTTTATAAGAGGTCTTGAATCCGATTCTTAGTAACTTTGGTATAAATTAATTATGAATTAATTTATTCAAAGTTACAAGTTCTATTTCAAAATATAATATGAATTAATTATATTATATGGGGCAAAAGTTTAATTATAATAAGATTAGGGTCAATATTAATATTGATTAATTAAAACCCTAATTGTTTGCCTATAAAAAGAAAAAGTTTCTTTT
Source organism: Nephelium lappaceum (assembly GCA_021234005.1). Lineage (NCBI taxonomy): Eukaryota > Viridiplantae > Streptophyta > Magnoliopsida > Sapindales > Sapindaceae > Nephelium > Nephelium lappaceum. Next base: position 18,382,451 of record CM038006.1, read on the forward strand.
CTACATCTAGGTTTTTGGTTGTTGTTTATGTTTTTGAGAAAAAACAAAAGAAAAGAAAAAGTTTTTTTTCAACAAATACAAAGAACAAGAATTTGTGTCTTTGTTCTTTGTATAACCAAAATCAAACACTCACCTCTTATAATCATTGATTTAATTTGATTTTTTTTAGAAAGAAATCAAAAAGTAAGTGAGCACAATTCTATATAATTGTGCCCACTCGCTTGTTTCTTGGTTTCGAGATATATCAAGGAAGGCAAGGTGGTGAGCAATCCACAGAGATCAATACAGAAGGTAAAAATATGATTTTTATTTCTTTATATTATTTTTATTTCATTGTTTTATAGATCTTGGATTCTTGAGTTTTCTAAAAACGTTTTTGAAACTCAATGTTCCGCAAAATCCTTAATTTTATGAAAAACAAATTGTTGATTTTTGTTTTTTTCAAGCCAACAACATCATGGTCACACACATTGATAAAGCCACACACATTGATAAGTCTCACTAATAATAGGTTTTAAGCTATGCTTAACATATTCAATGAACATAATTTACGATTAATCATAATGAAAATAAATTAGTCCCACCAAAACTCTACAATTATGTAAGAAAAGAATCATATTAATGTGTCACTTTGACGATATATATTTAACAACACCATGCTTAGAGGGGTTACCAATTATTAGATTTGGTGAGACATTTTTTATGTAGCTAATATTTATGTCACCAATAAGCAATTTTCTTGTAGTGTGGTTTCTAGCGATGAAAACCCATTCTAGATAGAGACCTAGGCCTATCTGGGTCTCTATCATTGGAGACTCGGTCCAAAATGAAGACCTAGATCAGGTCTCTAGCAGGTCAGAATGGACTTTAACGTTTGAGTCTTCATATTCATCAAGGAACTTGTTGACCTTCTTCTTGTCCTTATCTATCTTCAAGGTCTCGATGTTGAGCTATGGCCTAAAAAGGAAGTGACATCCTCCATTTCATCACCATGAGATCACTTGGGCTTCAACGATGGCATACGCTTGGTGGCAACTATGGTGTTGGTGATGGCGATGTCATTCATGGGATATTCGAGAGTTTGATCACTTTGAAGAGAAAGGAAGTGGAAGTGTTTGGTGAAGTCACTAAAAGACTAGAGAGCAAAGAATTAATTTATTAATTAATGTGGTATTGTCTAATCGACCCAATGGTTTCTAGTGATAGAAGCTGGCAATTTCCGGATGAGTTTTTGCTCGGATACACATTGGGTTTTCGGTTAGAAACCTTGAAATGGACTTCCAACTGGAAACCTATAAATAGCCAGAAACCAATGGTTTCTAGATGGGATTCTAGTAAAAAAACCAAACACAGAAATGCGTTTTCTTTCACCAACCTCTATCACTAACGATGGAGGTTAGTAACTGGACAGATCATGAAAGATGAAGACCCAATTTGATCTCTATGAATTTTCATTTTTTAAAATTCTTTTAAATCTTTTTTAAAATAATAATAATAATAATCTCACCACTATCCACCATTGTGATGAACGATGGTGATTTAGTTAAGTATTTTAATTTTAAAATAAAATTATTTGTTTATGAAATCTAATTTTTGGTTTTTAAAATTTACTTTAAAAAAATAAAATCAAAAGACAAAAATAACCTTGGTTATGTTAAAGTTGACTAAACATTGACTAACTTAGACTAATAGTAGGTAGCCAAATTGTAATAAATTCATAAAGTTTAATTTGCTTGTAAATGAATTTGAACTAGGTAGCTAAGTTATAGCTCTTTCTCTCTCTCTCTCTCTATAACACCCAAAATTTTATTAATAGTATTTTCGAAGGAATAGTATTTTTAGACAAATAGTATTTTCGGACGAATAGTACTTTCATATGAATTTTCACATGACTAGTATATCTAGATGAATAGTATTGCCAGATGAATAGTGATTTTTTTGGAAAATGGACTAAGTAAATCACAAGTTCCGGAATAGATATTAGGGTATAATGAAACTGGAACAGAGTGAAAATGAGTCCGTTTGAATAGTTATCAAGGGCTCCGAAAGTTATTTACGAAAATAACTTTACGGACGGAAATATGGATATTATCGATCGAAACTTCATTTGAATTTTTTGAAGCATGGGATTGAATGTTAGGACACCCAATTAGAGTATTACATGGTCAATTTGATGATTAGGTGACCATGGAATGTTTTTGTAATTTTTTAGAGATAAATAGAGATAATTCTGAATCCGATCAAAAGTTTGGAAGGATTTTTAGATTTAGAAAATTTTGAAAGCAGTCTAAATGGGCATTAAGATACTCAAGAGGAAATTTAGAAACCCAAATGACCCTTTCGAAAGAATTCGGATTGAAACGAAATTAATCCGAAAATCATCGAAGACGGTTTAGTGATTTACGGAGAGCCAAAAAGAGGCATAGAATGATTTTTAAGAGTCACTAAGGCTACTAGGAGTATATAGAAAGTTTGAATATAGGCCTCGAAGAATTTTGGTAAAATTTTGAAAAAGTACCAGAAAAATCGAATCCGGGCTTTCCGGAAAGCTCGAATGGATAAAGATAAGAAAGGATAGACATGTGGGGCAAGGCACCATAGGAGAATGACAAGTGGCACTAGTGGATAAAGATGAGGACACTTATCAAGTATTGAATGGAGGGTATTTTTGTAGTTTTAACAAACTATAGGGGTCAAATTGATATTATAGCATTTTTAAGGGGTTAAAATGGTAATTTTACTGAACTTATATATATTTGGAGCCACAAATCAGATTAAAGAAGAAGGAAGTCGTGAAAACCAGAAAAGAAAGAAAAGAAAAGAAGAAAAAAAAAGAAAGGAGAAGAAACCGTAGAGAGAAAGGACGAGGGAGGAAGATCAAGCAATTTTTTGTGATTTTGAGGCCAATATTGAAGGATACACACTAAGTGAAGCTAGAGGAAGAAGATTGAAGGAGAAAGCAAGGAAGAGAATAGGTAAGTGAAGTTGTTTTAATGATAATTAAATAGGCTTTTATGATTTGATGATATCTTGAGTTATTGATGGAATTTTTGACATGAATAAAGGTTGATTATCTTCAAATCAAGCTTGAGAGTGGAAGGAAGTTCAAAGCAAGAGTTGGTCAAGGTTGTTAGTGAGGTAAGAGTTAAGGTTTTATGGTATAATATTATGAAATTTAATGGATTTTTATTTTAGGACTTTAGGTGATTATTTGGTGATTAAATGAAGAATTTGGGTGTGATTATTGAATTTAGAATGAAGATAATGCATGAGTTGTGTATACATTAGTATGTGAACAAAGTGAGAACTTAGTGTCATTTTTCTAATGGAGTGTAATTGGTTAGTTGGTTGATTTTGAATGATTATGGAAGAATTTTAGATGAAACTGATATGATTATAATTGAAGAAAATAAAGAGAATGAGTAGTTGGGTTATATACTAGTAAGGGGTCAATATGAGAACTATGGTGTAATTGAATTATTTTGATGCATGGATGAGTTTTTATGAGATTTTATATTAGCTTGAGATGATTTGTTAGAAGAGAAATCAAATGTATGATGAATGAGGTTGTATATTAGTATATGGTCAAGTTATGTATATGTGTGTGTTATATTGGTTTTAATGCTTGAATGAGTTGTATGATGTGTTTGATATGAAAAGGAAGTGATTGGAATCAAAATAATTAAAGAAAATGATGATTTGATGTGAGTTTGAATTTTTATTAGTATAAGGATAAATATGTTTTTAATTGAATCCATAGAGTTGATGATGTTAAGTGGTGTTTTTGTGTGATTTATGGTGAATGAAGATCAATGGAATGAAAATAAATAAATTGGTTGAGGTTAGTGTGAAAGTGATTAATTGTATGGAAAATGAAATTCTATTAGAATAGAGTATATTTGTGTATTGGGTTGAAGATGGTTGATGTGGTTTTGTAACATTTCAAATGAAGTTGAAAGTATGTCAAGTATATGGAAACTATGGTGCATGACTTGTTGAAATTGTATTGAGTGTTAGTTGATGTATGTTTGAGTATTAGTTGGGTGTTGAATGAGTTTAAAAATGAAAATGGTGATTAGAATGTTAGTTTGGAAAAATATGTTAAGAATAGGATATCATTGTGCATAGTATGTAGAAATTTAATTAAGTTGTTAGTTTGGTATGTATATGAACTTCAAATGACAAGTATGTTGAATTAAGTTGAAATTGATCCAAGTAGATTAGTTGTAATAGATTTTATGTTAATGTATAAATTGTAGGGGGAGTTGGAAGTGAGAACGGAGCCATGTGAAATTGTGCAAATGGTGGAAGAGTAAAGCAGTGAGTGTAAATTTTTATTAAATTTTGAATAGTTTCATATCAAGTTGTATATTGCAGTTTTGTGAGTGATTATTTTGAAAGTTAGCTTTAAAAATTTTGTTGATTATATTTGGTTAATTTATTTAGTGAGTGGAACCTAAATTTTCATGCTTTTAATACACTTGTATTAAAGAGTATAAAAAATATTAGTGTTTGAAATGTGTTTATGCATCTAGTAATGAGAATGCTTTTAGTATTTTGTAAAAGCAAAATGTTTTCAAGCTTTTAGTTTATATATTTTAAAAATATATTAAAGATTTCTAGTGGATAATATTTTATGTCCCAAGCAAAGAAAATGATTTTAGTATTTTCAAAAGCAAAAGAGAAAGTTTTTAGTGTTTTCAAGCGAAAGAAAAAGATTTAGCATTTGAAAAAGAAAAACAAAGTTTTCAACGGCCAATGGACCACTCATGATGGAAAAGATGGAATTGATGGAAAAGATAGAAAAGAAAGTTAAAGACCCGGCCATAGAGCTCTATGTATGTGTGGCAAATATTGGGGGCATGTCACTAGTATTGGGGGAATGAATGTCTTGTTCCACTAAGAGTCTGTCAGAGTTGGGCTTGAGTCTATCGAGTTGCCTCCACACATGCAGGGTGATATGCCACTTATGCGATGTATCATTCCCCTTTATGGTGGTGGGAGGTCTTTTAGAGTCACGGTGAGCGGCGCTAGTTTAGTCGCCACATGACGTCACATTGCACGACGCTAGTTTAGTCGGCATGTGACTAGATTTTTACTCACATTGTGCAGCGCTAGTTTAGTCGCTATGTGAGTCAGCGATTTTACTGGGTTCCATTTGGTGCACTTAGAAAATAAGTCAAGCAAAGCAATTATAGATTTCAAAGCTTGATGAGAATTTAATATTTTACACTTTGTGTATTTTCTAGCCATTGCGACCAAAGCTTTTATAATTTATGCTTGGCACGAATATAGAAAGTTAATTTCATTTTTATTAAATTATAGATTTTATGATCTGAAAAGAAATAGAGCATTGCAGCATTAGAAAATCTCATTTAGAAATGAAAAGATTTAAAAAGAAGTGATTTTAAATGTTTATGGAAGATTTTATAATCAATTTTAGTATATTATATCGTTTATGTATTTATATGAGATTTTTATGAGATTATTTATTAGATGTTTAAGATTTATAGATTTTAGAAAACTATTTAAAGAATTAATTTTTAAATGTTTTTGGGAGGTAAGTTTTTAAAAAAGAAATTTTATCAGTAAAAGATTACTCACCACTCATTAAGCTTAATTAGCTCACATTTTCCACTTTGTTTTTGAAAAACCTCAGGTGCAGGATCAAGAAATCGTAGTGCTAGATCTCCTACACGGGACTAGGTGGGCCAGCTTCGACATGATGCTTATTGAGATATTATGTTTTATGAATGTATATACATATAAAGAATTTTAATGTATGTATATTATAAATAATGTTTTAGAATTTATTTCGAAATTTAGTCTCAGTAAAATGATTTTGAATTTATAATAATTAAAAGTATGTTTGTGGTTGGATTATGGAAAATAAATTTAGGGCCAAAGGCCCAGAAGCTGAGATGGATGTGCTATAGAAGTGTATAAAATTATTTTTGAAACTTTTACAGGGTGACATGTTTAGAAAACAGCCGTTATGCTGCTCGAATTTTTATAAAATTGTTTTGTAGAAGTGTTAGATTTAAAAAGAAAAATTTTCCCACGTTTTCGCAACTTAAAGAAGATTTAGTAAAGTATAGAAAAGATTTAGAAAAGTAAACGATTTAGCTTCACGGGAACTTTATAATCGGATTAGATATCCGCTGGAGGGCTATCGTGAAGTTGTCGGTAGGTCGCCTACGGAATGGGGCCTGTCACTCTCTCTTTATATGATACATTCTATATGTAATTTAATTTAGTAAAATATTGTAGTATTTTACGAAGAGTCAAACATGGTATAAGATACTAAATTAAGGTTTAATACTGAGGTTTGACATATTCCCTAATCCCTGATGTGTAAGGTATAGGCAAATTAAATGACTAACAATACAGTTGTATTCTATAGATGTACCAAAGTTTCCCTATGAAGTCTGTTAATATATCATAACTTCAATTCTTAAATACTATAACTGAGCTATATTGTATTAACTTAAATTTTTGGATCTGATGATAATTAACAAAGTCATATTCTCTATAAAAGTGAACAGGCATGCAAAGAAAGATGGGATCTCTTCATCTATTGACACGAGAGAAGAAACACTACAGTGATATTCTCCATGAGCGAAAATTCTAAATCATCAGTGCTGGGGAGCTCTAGCACCAAACAAGGTGATGGTTCTGGAAACGATAAACAGAAACCTGACCAAAACGATATTTAGAGACTCTTCCAACGCGGTGGTGGTGTGCTAGGTAAAAAAACAGACGTTTCTCCAGTAACTCATGGTCGCAGATCATCAACAAGTAGGAGTTCTTCTGACGATGTTCAGGATCTTTTCCAAAAAGTTCCAGCTGCTTCTGCTAGTGCTGACAGTACAGTCCCTCCTTCAGAGTTTCAACGCAACAACCATGATAAACCTAAAAAGGATGACCCTTCATCAAAAATAACAAAAAGTTATCTTTTCCAACTCAAAGAAGATAAATCTTGCCCTTAAAAGAAGTTATCTAATGCAAAAGATACGGCTCCTCAAACATCTAATAATCAAAAGAAAACAAATGGTTCTCCTTAGAATTTCTTTAGGCGCGGAGAGTCTTCATTGGCTCGAGGTTCATCTAGTTCGGTTCCTGAAACATCTCAAAGTGGCATCTAGTACTACCGATGAACATTCATTGGAAAAAGATACTGGGACTGGGCAGCTTCAATCGAAATCAATTTGCGAAGATAATAAATCATCTACTCATAAGCACTTCGGGCTCCAGAAAAAGTAACATCTCGATTCCATCGAAATCCTGTATTGATCTCATAATGGCGCTGAAAGCTTCCATTTTCTCTCTCTCTATATATATACATATATCTGCTATGTTGTTGGTAAAGTCGTTATATATGCATGTTGTGACAAGACACGTCCCGCCTTTCCCTTTACGGGGCCCAGGTGCCTGTCTGGCACCCCACGGAATTCCTCTAGATTCTATTCCACTACATCCAGCCGGGAATCCGATGAGCAAAGCCTAGAATTGAAAATAATTAGAATTTAGATAACCTTAAAATATATTAAAATTTGTTTTCTATAGTTTAAAATTTCTTAAAAATTTTGGCAGAGTTTCCTCTATTTTTCGAGATTGCCAAAATTTACAAAATCAACCTGTAAATCAAAATTTACAATTCTAAAGTTTCACACATTTTCTTAACTTCCCATTGGACCTCAGGTCCATTTCAATGACAATCCTTAGCCATAATTTCTAAGAAAATAAAATCAAATAAGTTTAATATCAACTTAAAAATAAAAATTTATTTACACATTCAGAACTTTACAATCCAAAAATGATCGATTTAATTTCATTACAGAATAAAGTTAACCATAATTAAATTATGGCTAATATATTTACATTCAAAAGATATTTACAACCAAAAATAAAGTTCATATATTATTTTGTGTACGGCCACTTATACATTGACAGAAATTTTATTTCTTCAGCCACTTTCATTCGGACGGAGGAGAATGTGTATCCTGTTGACTGGAACCTGCACCTGGGGAGGTTTCTTAACAAAAATTTATAAAATGTGAGCAACGAAAGCTCAATGAGTGTAAGATTTTTTAACTTAAATTCTTTTCTAAAACGGTAATCTCCCTAAAACATTTATAAAAATTTCTATTTCTTACAGTTTTTAGAAATATAAATTCAGAGTCGATAATAACAGAATTTAGATTCCAAAATAATAAAATTAAGAACCAGCAGATAAAAATTTATATTAAAAATGGTAATCAATTTAAAAAATTTTCATAAAATTCATATATGACAGAATTTCAAAACATTTTCAGATATGATAGAATTTCAGATAATTTGAAAACCATTAATGGATTTCCAGAAGCATACAGATAATGGTCACACATACTAGGCGGAATGAACCACTATCTCCAACACTAGTGACAGCTATCACTGCTTCACACCTAGCGTTCTTCACACTTTCTAGCCTATACAGAAGACATCCCACTAACGCGCTGTGGATTAAATCCATAGTGCAAGCGTGAAGTGAAATAATACCCCTCGCGTATATTTAGAGACGGGACTCGATTGACAGACTCAATTCCCCCCAGAGTTAGTGACAACCCATCCCAAGACTTGCCATACACACAAGGGTACTCCGATCAGGTCTAAACAGATATATATTTTCAGATACCGTTAATTCCATAACAAATAGTGTAATCCATTGGGTTTGAAAAATTCAATAATTTCTTTATGCCACTCATAAATAAATTCATTTATTTCAATTTCTCATAATAATTATATTTCATTTCGAATGAAATATAATTCACATCTTTCATGCATAAACCATAACACATTTAAACTCAAATAAGAGATCTAAATCAATTATTTATTTTCATAACCCACATGAAATAAATAGAATTATTTCATACTCAAACAACCTTAAACATAAAATTTTTAAAGTCTGATTTGCACTCACAATTTTCTATCCCTTGGTGGCTAATCAATCCTCTCATTTTTCTTGACTTTTGGACTTCAATTTGGTCACCTATAATTCACCATTTCAAGCCCAAAAATCCATCAATAACATGTCCATTCCATAATTAAAATAAATTCACATTTCCCTAACTAAACTTCAATTACATCAAAACTAATTCCATTACTAATTCATCCAACACTTTCTAATTTCCATTTCTTTCCATTCCATTGGTGTTTATTCAACATCATACACATTCAAACACTTTAATACCCTATGGTATCACATGAATTCAATTAAAATTCAAGGTGTCCTTCAACCTAATTAAATTAAATTTCATATCAATTCATCCATTTAATTAAAACTCCTTCCATCAATTGTCTCCATACCAATTAATTCATCAACCAAAACTCTTAAACACATTAAAATCCAACACCCATACTAGGCACCCATTCTTGCCGTCCACTACCTCCACACACACACACAATCATTCATTTCATTTTTCTTAAATTAAATCACACAAATCACCATCAATCTAACTCATCTAACATTCAATAAACTAAAATCAATTAAACCCATCAATTATCATCATCATCCATTCAAACCCTAACATTCAACACACTAACAAAATCCAACCAAACTTATATCACATTCTAATTCAATTCTAAGCTTAAAATCATGATAAACAACCTTCAAATAACTCACAAACAACATCATTTCATCCATCAACCACTATCTTCAACAAAACCCATAAAAACTCATCAAAATCACTTTAAATTTAACTATAAATTCAACCAACTAACTTGTTTTCCTTGATTATTCTTGGAGCTAGGATGGTTGAAAACTTGGTGAACATCGCCTTGGATCAGCAGCTCTCTTGGTCTCTTCCACGGCTCCACACACACAGCTCCACACCTCTCACTTTTCGTTGGTTTCTCGGTTCCCTTGTGTTTGCCCGAATCCTTTGGTTTCCTTTCTTTCATTTGGCCGGTCACTTGGGTATATATAGCCCCCTCAAAATCTCATCTTGCCCCTTTAAAATCATGGAAATGACCATCAAGTCCTTAGTGAGTTGTTTTAATCCAATTGGTCCATAATCACTCATAATTATCCATTCAATTATCTTTAATCAATTCTAATTAATCTCAACCACAAATTTAGTCCAAAGATGACTATTAGGTGTTACTCCATCATTGGTCCATCAATAATCACATGGATTGTGTTTTTAGAATGGGTTTAATATCATAAAATCTCATTTATACGTTTAACGTTAAAAATTAATACAATTCATTCCGAAATAAATTCCAAATTAATTTTATGATCACCCATTCATCAAATTGACTCTACAATACTCTAATTAGATATCTTAAGGTTCAATCCATGGCTTCGAAAAAATTTCAAACGGAGTTTAGGTTAACAGTATTCACAATCCTATCCCTAAAGGCGTTTTCGTCGGGTAACTTTCGAAACCTTCAAAAACTACCCAAACGGACTCATTTTTATTCTGTTTCAGTTTTATTGGGTCCTACTAACCATTCTAAATATTTTCGATTTTTCGAGATCCGTCTCAAAATTTTACTATCGATCGGGTACTATTCACCCAGAACAACTATTCATCCAAAAATGTTACTATGCATCCTTAAATCATTGTTAATCATAAAAATGAAAGTTTGGGCTCCTACATATTGTGTTGATGGCAAGGCTTTTTACTATTTATATCTCCTCATCGGGTTTTCTCCATCAAGCTCTGGTTTGCACGTGATTCTGTCGAATCAAAATAGGGTTGGTTGAAAACTTGTGAGATCTTTGTACCTCGATGCTTATTTATATGCGTGCATCATTTTTAATTATTCCATGGGCAGATTATAAATAAATTTTCTTATATATATATAATGCATTTGCAGACATTTTGCATTGCTATATACCTATGGTTATTTAGTTTGTTTTTGAAAAAAAGAAAGTACTAAAGGCATCTTAATGTAACATTCTTATATGATTTTATTAAATCAATTATTTTAATTAATGATTAAGTTTATTATTTTTGTTTTGATTAAAAAAGTCTTCACTTAATTTGAAGGGATGACCCAATTAATTTCGCTCTTTTGCTCTTTTGGTATATTACTATTGCTTTAAAAATTAATCCTCCAAAATAGAGCTATAAATTGATACTACATAAATTTAAAATTAAAAATAATATTTGATTGGAAATAGAATTATAAAGGAAAAACTTCATTTTAGTGCCTGAGATTTCTAAAAATATCAACTCTTTAAAGCTCTTTAAAAAACAAATCTTTTCATCCTTAGTTTTTTTCAAAAACTCTTCAAAAAGTCCAAACCGGCAGTCAATTAATAGTCAACATTAATAGAATATGTAGAAAAATATTTTTGCCCTAGATGGTTGTTAGTGGCATATAAATTACTGAATTACTCTCATAAAATAATAAATTCATAAATTAATTTTTCTTCAATTTAAGTTGTTAAATTACAACTTAAATTGCCTAAAGTCAAAATTAACCATCAGTTAACTGACGATTTGGACTTGTTTGAAGAGTTTTGAAAAAATTAGGGATGAAAAAAACTGTTTCTAAAAGAGCTATAAAATTTTGATATTTTTTCAAATCTTAGAGACTAAAATAAAATTTTTCTAATAATAAAAACTAAAATAGTGAACACAAAATTTATATAGTTAAACTATCAATGTGAAGAAAACATCTTTGAATCAATATTAAAAAAGTTTTTATTACATCAATGAAAATTATAGTCTCTTTCTAATATTTTATGAGAGGATTACAGAAGAAAATAATAAGAATAAGATGCAACAATAACTAAGAACATGTAAGTGCCTATATATAGGCCTTGCATGGCGGTGATTAAACGTTTTCACCATAAATTTTATTAAATAAGAATTCTTAATTATAAAGAATTACTTCCTGATTAAGTTTATATGCCAAAGTCAATAATTCAACTCCATCTTGGCCAATCAAACTTGGCTTCATTTAATCAGCCATTAAATGTTACCAGCCTTATAACCAATTAAAAAATGGCTTCATCCTTTAACAAACTAATTTGGGTGGATTGCTCCTACATTCTAATTGTCTTAATTGCTTCTCCAATACTATATTATATATATATATATATATATATACCATTTTTTTTTTTCAGTTTCTATCAAGGACACATAAACAATTTTTTTTTGGTATAAATCCACTTTGGTAAGAAAGATATAAGAGTACATATTTTCATCTCCAATGTAATTATCTAAAATAAAATATACATCTACTTTTGATTAATCATTATAAAATATGTCACATTCTCTTACCTTTTATATTTTAAAATTAAAATGTGAGATTTATAATTGGATGAAATATTTAAGAAATCTCAGTCAGCATTGAGAAACTCTCCAACTTTTTTTTTTTTTGGCCACATCAACTTCATATTTTGATTAGATACTTGCATTGAAGAGGATCTTTTTTCTTTTTTAATCTCTTATCTCATTATCCATCTATATCCTATGTGGCAAGAAATATTCAACTCAAATAGATAATTGCATTAGAAATGCTCTAATTTGGAGGTGGATTGCTTCTACATTCTAAATGTCTTAATTTTGTCAGTAAATTTAATTTATTATTATTATATTATTATTGTATTTTGCCACATTGTCTCTTTTTTAATTCTCTAACTTTCAAGATGTCACTTCAATATTGAATTTTAAAGCATCTCCAATGTAAGTTTTATTTGAACATAATTTGTTGCCGCTTGCCACATCAAATCAATAAATAATGATTTAAAAAAAAAAAAATTTCTCTAATGCAATTATATAACTCAATTATGAAGCTGATATGAAAAAAAAAAATTAGAAATTAATGAGATGGGTTTCTTAATTGAGAAACTCTCCAAGAAATCTTAGTAAACATTTTTTATATTTTTTTTCCACCAAATTAAATCACAAATTTTCATTCTTTTTCATTCTTCATCCCGCCAAACAATTTCAGCCCAAAACTTATCCCTTCCTTTTTTCTCAAAAAGTCCAAAAGCTTTTCTTCAATCAATGTTTCTTCTGGTTCCATTTTTGCTTCATCCTCAAGAGCTCTTCTTGTTCCATTTTTGCGTCATTTGCAAGAGTTTTTTCAACATCACAAGTAGCTCTCACAGTGATTTAACACCAAAAATAAGCTATTATCTTCACTGCGCTTTAGCTATTATCCAATAAAAACTAGCCCTAGAATTCTTCATTAAAATGTAAAGTTAAATGTACGGATAATAAGTGTTGTTATTTTCGTCCACGACTTGCTATCTCACCTTGCTTGTTCGTTCATGTGTGTCCAATTCATGTTCAACAGGTATAAAATGTCGTGGCATTAATAAGATGCTTTTGTTAGTAAATCTAGGTAGTGGACATTACCTTGTAGAAATTTGATTAAAATTGATTTGATTGGCTAGGCTCTGGGATCATCAAACACGAACAGCAACAATTGTGAGTTTTATGATTTATTGCAGCAAACACAAATAAACAGAGTATGTAGACTTTAATTTATTGTGATTTTTTTGGATTAGTTTGTATAACACTTGTATTTTTTTTATATTATCTTTGATGTGTAGATGCTAGAGTGACTTTTTTTTTTTTTTTTTTTTGTGTCTTTCATGGATTCACAAGGCTCTCAACAGCTCTCAAACTCCCAATCTGTTCCCAATGATAATACCCCACATACATCCCATTTGAACAATTTTCAAACCAATTTACTCCTCTCAGTTGTCAATACCCACCAAATTTAACAATGAGTCTGATGAGTTATGTGTATCTTTCTCAGACTCAACATCAATTCAGACCCGGATTCTCTTTAAATGGTCTATTGAATATGGCCAGTCTCCTATCTGAATCACAAAATATGAATTTATCCAAAACATCAAAATGAAAAAGAAAGCCCTCCAAAAATTCCCAAAGCACTAAACCTCTTACTTCAAATTAAAAATGGAATGTTGTAGAAGACATCACATTAACAAAGGCGTGGTTATATGTGTAAAACCCAAATAGTACTTCCGGATGAATAGTATCTGTATGAATAGTGATTTTTGGAAAACGAACCCCACAAATCAAAAGTTGCGGAATAAGTATTAGAGTTAAAAGAAATTCAAATGGGTTGAAAATGAGTTCATTTGAATAGATTGTAAGTGATCCGAAGTTTATTAGATAAAAATGCCCTTTTTGGAAAATAATGGGTGTTAATGATTTTACACCCATTTAAATTTTTTCAAGCATGCAATTGAGAGATTTTATATCTAAATAAAGTATTACATGGTCAATTTGAAGATTTGATGACCATAGAATATTTTTGGAATTTATTTAGGCAAGAATGTGAATTTAATGCATTAAAGGGCAAAATGGACGTTTTGGCATGAAAATATTAATTAGTGGAAGTATGACCCATATTAAGGATCAATCATATGCTTTCTTAAGGGTTAAGTTTGATTATATTGATGGTGAATGGATTGATGAGTCATTAAGGAAAGCAAATCAATGTGTGACACATGTAAAATTTGATTTTTGTATTAACTATTGGTCAAGGGGCATTTAGGTCTTTTAGCACCATTAAAGGAGGCGTAAATATGGTTCCCCAGCAGAAAATGAAACCATTCTCAACCTTTGTTGTGCAGTTCGGCAGACCAAGAAGAAGAAGAAGAAGAAATTAAGATTGCCATGGGTTATTCCAAGTGATCTAGGTGTGATTTTGCATCATCTCTTTCTCTTATCTTTATTAAAAGTGTTCAAGAGTGTGAGGGGATGAATTTGAGCAAGAAAAAGTAAAGAAACAAGTAAGCTTTCAAGTTAGGTTTTGTGGGTTTTCATGAGTTTTTGTTTGGTTTTCTAGTTTAAGTTATTAATTGAACTCTTGGCATGCTTGTAAGACTATTTGTACCATAGTTGGACTTGGGATTTAAGGAGTTCAACCAAAAGAATTATTCAAGTGGTTTGTATCAAGGTGAGCACACTAATCCCATACTTAAACTTGGATTTGAGTTATGGATAAGTACTAGGGAAATATCTTGCATGATTTGAGACAATTATATGCCAAGAAAACAAAAGAAAAATGATGATATCCCACCAAGTAAAATTTTCAGCTATGTGTGCACTTCTTGGTTCAATTTATGTTTGATGGTTTTGATAGGGTCTCATGTTTATTTTGTTAGGGTTTGTGCCCTAAGAGCTTGTAAGTTGTAAACGTTTAAATAAATAATAAATAAATAAAATTTATTTTATTCAAATTAATGTGCATTTATGAAATGTTTGCTTCATACGAATATCATGTAACATCCATGATTACTTATGTAGTCTCAAATTAAGTATGTAAGTGTTATATACAAGAGGATTTAGTTTGAGATTAGTAATCTAAAGAGTCCGTAGAAAGCAAACAAATCTGGGTACTTTGTTTGTGGTAAATTTACAGTTGCGGTCAATTTCGTATTTGATATGACGATCTTATCCGGGATTGTTCATATGGTGCTATGAAAATGGAAGCACTTATATAATAGAGATTATATAGGACTGGACCACGATAAAAATGAATTTCGTATTAATATCCGTTAAACAAAGAAATTCTTATTTATCAAGTAGATGATCATATATGGATTGATCTTAATCCTGAGTGTTTTATGCACTCCTATTTGTTGGGTCAGATCTTTTGATTTACATGGGTGAGACTGTTATAGATTTCGGTCAATAAGTTTCATACTTTGGAGATATGATTTAATAAGTGGCTGGGAACATTCTATACAATAATGGAATCCACTCCTTCTTGCAATAAATAGATGAGTAGTTCCCTTAAGTGTTGATTCGGATCTTGAACAATAAGAGCGCTCAACTTTCTGTTTATGAGTAAACGGAAAGATAAATTCATAAGTTGTTATGGATATATTGTTCATTAGAGAATCAGTGGTACTTAATGGAACAAGATATAATTAGAGAGATATAACGGATTTTTAATAACCTAGCTCTAATTATAAACTACTCGTGGAGGATCGAATCATATGAAATGATTAAATCGATGGACACCGAAAATTCAGATTGTGTAAAACATCTACAATTTTGAGAGTGCAACCTTAAGTTTTTAGTGGAGTAACTCTAAGGTTAATAATAGTAAATTATTAATTAAAGAGTTTAATTAATAATTCCAATATTATTGGAGCTCAAATTGTAGGTCCATTTGGACCCCTTGCTAGCTCACAACCACATAAAGAAACAAGTTGAAGAATATAATTGGATTGTCCGATTATTGGTGTACATATAAATTTATGTACATGTTCATAAATTATTTAAATAATTTGATTATTTAAATATTTATAATTATTTAATTAATGCTTAATTATTTAATTATTTGTAGAGGTCATGGGTTCAATTCTAAATGATGTCATTAAATTAATTATGATTTAGAATCATTTAATTTAATGAAAAATCATTTAATTAATTAATGAAAATAATAATTTTAATTGGAATAAGATTCCATTTAAATTATATTAAAAGAGTTTTAATTTAATAGGAATTAGATTTCATATTAAATTAAAAGAATAGAATTCTAACCCAATAAGGAATTTGATTCCATATTGGATACGAATTATGTCTTTCAATTTTAATAGGATTTTAAATTCCTTGTTAAAATTGAAGAACCCTAGTTTGCCATTATAAAAAGATGTTTTTATGATTGGTGATAATTATGGTGGTAGAGAGAATTTTTGGCTACTTGAACCAAAAATTTCCATTGATTTAAAATCACCAAATAACCATTTACTTCAAAAGGATCTTCAAAAGATTGTGCTCACACACAGTTTCTTTTGTGAAGAGTCATAGCAAGGAAGATCAGGTGGTGAAGAATCTGCGAATCAAAAGGGATCAATTCAATCTTCATGCAAGGTAAGATTCGATCTTATTAATTTAATTATTGAATCATTATTACTAGCATCGATCGGGCATGTTTTGTTTGAAAATTTTTAAAATTCACGTTTCCACATTCGAATTAAAATCGATTTTTCCCTTCAATTGGTATCAGAGCCTAGTTTTCGCTAGTTTAATAATTGATTCAATAATGATTGAATTTTCTTTTGATTATGATTTTTTGTAAGTCATAGAGTAGGCACTAATTATTTATGCGTATATATTTTATAATTCATATTTGATGAATTGGGTTTGCATGGATTGATCGTTAATTGTATGGTTCTTTGGCTAATTTAATTTGATTAATTTGTAAGCCGTTTGTGGCAATTTAAATTTCCTTGTAATCAAAGATTTAGGATTTTATTTTTGTCGGAGATTTAAATGTGAAGATTGATAACATCGAGGCTGAATTCTGTCATGAAAATTGGGCAAAAAGTTGCGATTGAATATGGAATCGGTTTAGAAAAAATTTGCACGTTGTTAAAGTGTGCATATGATGCACGACCAGATGACAGCGTGCGAAGGGCTGTGTGACAGCTTAATTCGCAGTCAAGTTCAGCGGTGCAGAAACTTGTGTATGGCTGAATTGCTGCGCTGCAGTGCGCAGCGCTGGTGCGGCTGGACTGCAGTGTGCAGCGCTAATGCGGTTGTTGCGCTACAGTGTGTTGTGCTGGTGCGGCTGGACTACAGTGCGCAGCGCTGGTGTGGTTGCTGCGCTGCAGGGCGCAGCGCTGATGCAGTTGGACTGCAGTGCGCAGCGATGGTCCGGTTGGACTGCAGTGCGTAGGTGTGGAACGGTAGTCTGCTGCGTTTGACAAGCTGATGTGGTTGAGCTCGCTGTGCGTGTGACTGGTTGTGAACCAGTTTTGCTGCGCATGGAGGGCTGATGGTTGCCGCTATTCGAACTAATCATCAATCAATTCTGGTGTCGTTTGCTGCGTCCAATGGTTGTGCTTGTGCGGCTAGGCTTGAATGGATGAATGATAGTGTCATGGACTGGTTTCAACGAGTGTTGATGTGTCTTGCACCGACCAAGTCATGCACATTTGATGTGCAAGTGGCAGACCAAACAAACTGGTGTGCATGTGATGCACGACCAAAGGTGGCTTGCACAAAGTGTGCATGTGTGATGCACACCAAGTGCAGCAGTCTGCATGCACCAGATGGCATGCGGCTGCTGCCACTTGGCAGCCAAAAAGCTACTACCACATGGCAACAGCTGATTTGTTTTCGAACAGTCCCAAACGCGGTCCGTTTTCGATTTTCTCGAGTTTCAGGTTTCCGTTTTCGATCGAAAATTTGTTGAAATTATCCACTAGTTTTGGATAATTTTTATGGCTTTAAAATCAAGAAATTGGCTTGTAAACCAATCCATTTGATGGAGGTTCTTGATAATTAAATTAGATTTAATTATAAGCCTTTAAAAGCCCATTAAGACCTTGAAGACCATGAAGTTCTTGAAGATTACAAGTGAAGGCCAAGGAATGCCTTGGTTAATTTTTGTAATCTTTAAAATTAGATTTAGGTCGTTAAAGCCAAAGAATCCGGTCAATCACATGTTGTTTATTTAAATTGTTTATCATGTGATGATTGAATAATTTGTTGATAACATGATCATGCATAAAATATGTCATATAGAATAGAAAGTGCCTACTCGTTACATTATAACATAACATACATACATGTATTATTATTTATTTTTCTATTAAATAGTTTATTAGTTAAAATAGAGATAATAATACATTAAATACCAATTTCATAATTTGTTAGGATTTTAGTTAAAAATCCTAGGTTCACAAATTAGAAATATATAATTAGTTTTAATGTGATTAAAATAAATATATTTCAAATAATTGGTAGTTATAATGTGGATTAGATTTTAAGAGTTAAAATTGGGTAATCTCACATTAAATCTAATCTTCATAATTAAAGAGTTTAGATTATATAGATTAGATCTTTCATAATAAATTAGATTTTTAGGAGTTAAAAATCTGGTAATTTATTAGGTGTTAATAGGATAATGATTCTAGTAACATACTGATTCCTAGTAACTTAGATTATATTTGTTAGCCGTTAATAATCTAAGATGAGGACTGGGAATATTAAATAGAAAACCCTAATCCTAAAATAGTGAGTGGGAGAGGGATATATGACAATATATCCCACGGTCTCCATCGTTAGTTCAACACCGTGAGATTTGAGTGGCGCCTCGAGACGGCTTTGTTATCGTCCCCCTACGGATGGTGTCCATTTAGGTTGATCAAGGTTGACTTCCTAATGGATAGAAATTCTAGATGTATCTTGTGATTGACCTACCCTACGACGGCAATTCTCGAGTTAAGTCTATGGACTCCGAAATGATGGGTTACACTCATAAAGGAAATAATTAATTGTTAATTATTTTTCCTGACCGAAAAACGGTAGTCAAATAATATATGAAAAAGAGTTTTCTGTTATATTATTTCATTGAGAATGTCTCAGTCTAACATACAAATATTTGACCTACCCTACGGCGGCAACTATTTGTGGCATGTTAGATTATCGTGGCATAATAATTCTTTTTAGGGTATTTTTTATTCATTATTCATATATCATGCATCATGTTTAATTTTATGCTAAAACTTATGATATTCATATGAAGCAAATTTTGAATAAAATGTTTTGTTTATTTATTTCAGCAATGCCGTCACTTTTAATTACCATACTTGCCAATGATAAACTGAATGGGGATAACTATGTTAAATGAAAAAATAATATGAACGCCATTCTGGTCTGTGAGGATCTAAAATTTGTCCTGACGGAGGAGTGTTCTCCTGTGCCACCTGCAAATGTCATGCGTAATGTATGCGAAACCTACCAAAATTGGGTTAAGGCTGATGAAAAGGCTCGTTGCTACCTGTTAGTAGGAATGTCTGACGTGCTTGCTAAGAAGCATGAGGCAATGACTACAGTATCTCAGATGATAGAGTCATTACAAGGGATGTTTAGGCAACCTTCTAAGCAGCAGCGAGATGAAGCTGTTTGTGCTGCTATGACTGCTAAGATGAAGGAAGGAACATCAGTTCGAGAGCATGTCTTGAACATGATGACCTATTTTAATACAGCTGAAACTCATGGTTGGGTCATTGATGAGCCTAGCCAAGTGAGCATGATATTGCAAACTCTTCCAAAGAGTTTTATGCAGTTTAAGAGCAATTATGTTATGAAAAAGCTACAGTATAATATTACTCAATTGCTCAATGAACTCACTACTTATGAGTCCATGAATAAGGACAAGTTTAAGTTTGGTGAAGCAAATGTTGCTGAAACTTCTAACTCTAATAAGAAAAAGAGGAAAAGGATCACCAGTAAGGCTAAGGCAAAGCCTAAGAAGCAAGCTACCCAAAAGAAGAAGCAAAAGAGCTCTAAGGCTTCCCAACCCAAAGGAAAATGTTTTTATTGTGATGTGGAAGGTCACTGGAAGAGGAACTGTCCTAAGTACCTTGAAGAGCTCAAGAACAAAAGGAAAATGAAACGTGAATATGATTTACTTGTCGTTGAATCTTGTTTAGTAGAGAATGAATTATTCACCTGGATAATCGATTCAGGAGCCACTAATCATGTTTGTTCTTCTTTACAGTTGATTGATTCTTGGAGGGAGCTTGATAACGGCGAGTTTACCATGTGAGTTGGCATTGGGGATGTTGTTTCAGCTAGAGCAGTGGGAGAAGTTAGACTTCAATTTTCAAATAATTATTTTATTATTTTGAACAATGTTTATTATATTCCGAGTTTTAGAAGAAATTTGATTTCAGTTTCTAGATTATTGGAGCACAATTATTTAATTTCTTTTAGTAATAAAGATGTTATTATTTCTATAAATGGTTTGAATATTTGTTCTGGAATATTAGAAAACAACATTTACATGTTAAGTGATGAGCATAATTTATATACATTTATTACCCTTAAATATAGGTTTATTAGTCCAATTTTATGTTAAGTTTATTTTAATTAGTTGTATTTTTGGTGAAACAGGAATAAAAGAGGATTTATGTGTTGAATGAGGAAAAATTATCATTTTTGTCAAGTCAATCAAGGATTCAAATAATGTCCAAAATAATGGTCAAACAATTAGAAAATTGGTTGAGACAAGGAAATAAATCAATCAAGAAAAAAAGGCAATTTTTGAGCAAATCAAATTTGAGTTATTTTTGAAGGGTTTGATGCATATAAAAGGAGGCTTATACATCAAATTGGAGAGAGCCGCTGCAGCCTGAGAAACACAAAAGATTGAAAAAAAAGAGACAGTTGTCGAAATAAGACAAAACACAGCAAGGGAATTGAAGCAAAACAGCAACAGTTCTGGAGCTAAAAAAAAAAGCAACACGGCTAGTTTCAGGAGCGATTTGGAGACACAATCTCAGCAATAGTTTCGTAACATGCCGGGTTTTTATTGTCTTTTTGTTCTTGTTATCACCATGACTGCTTAATTTTATTTTCTGAGGTGTAGGATGAAACCTTATTGACTTTGTAATGATTTTGCTATTGAAATATTATTCTCGGTTATGTTTTTAATGTTTAATAATTCTTAGTTTCATTAATTGATGAAATAAAATTGTTTCACCTCCAATATCAAGTATTT
This sequence comes from Nephelium lappaceum, assembly GCA_021234005.1. Lineage (NCBI taxonomy): Eukaryota > Viridiplantae > Streptophyta > Magnoliopsida > Sapindales > Sapindaceae > Nephelium > Nephelium lappaceum. The sequence goes on from CM038006.1 coordinate 18,403,952, forward strand.
TTGGTTGTTACAAGATTATTTTATTAATTTGACTTTAGATTAAAAAAGGTTTAAATATACGATTTTTGATTATATGTTTTTCAATATTGGATACATATAATGCTTAGATCTTATAAATTTCAAGTCTTGAAGTAAGAATTTGCATAAGATTTATTTTTAAACTTAACTGATAAATCCTGAGAAGATGATAGATTGATTTCTAAGTTGTTTTCTTAAAATTTTGAGAATAATATTTTGAATAGTAAAACATTACAAGTTGATAACGGTGGATTCTGAACCTCAGATTTTTTGTCAATTGCTTGTGTTTTGCAAATTAATCTTGTCTTGTTAGTTTAGAATTTTATAATTTTCTTTAGTTTCAATTAATTCTTAATTCTCAAATTTTGTTAACTAGATTAGAATTAAATTTAATTTAGACTTAGATTAATATTTTCTCAATCTCTGTGGGATCGACCTCGTACTTGTATAATCTATTCTACAATAGACTCGTGCACTTGCGAGTACTAAAATTTGCACAACAAGTTTTTTGGCGCCGTTGCCGGGGATTGTTTGAAACAATTAGTTTAATCTAGATTATTTAATTCTTCTACTAGTTTTAATTTAGGATTGTTTTAATATAAAAAATTTAAAAAAAAAACAGTTTTTTTTTTTCCTTTTGTCAGTGTCAGCCTATTTTAGTTTTTATTTATATTAGTCTGTTTGTTTTTGTTTTTTTTCTTATGTGTTTTTAATTTTATTGTTTGTGCTTTGCTTTGTTTTTATTTTATTTTTATTTTATTTTGTTTTAGTAGTTGTCAATTATTTTGTTTCTTTTACTTAGAGACTTACTTTTCTTAGATTGTTTTAGAGACAATTAGGACTAGAGACTTGTGGCTAGGATCTGTGCTAGTTTATGCGTGCTTGGAATCGTGAATTACATCAACGTTTAACTAGGATAGACATTCCAGATTCAAAGATGGCAGAAAACAATGTAACGCCTGTAGGAAATAATGATGTAGTGGAAAATATATTGCCTATAGAGAAATCTCTTAGGGAATACTTTTCACCAATTGCAACTAATCACCCTTCTTGTATAGAGTTGCAACAGACTAGGGCGACTCACTTTGAGCTTAAACCTTCGGTGATTCAACTTCTTCCATCATTTCATGGGTTAGAGAGTGAGGACCCTTACCTACATGTCAAAGAATTCATAGATATATGTTCTACCTTCCGTTTCCAGAATTTTTCAGATGAGTCTATTAGGCTTCGAATGTTCCCATTTTCTTTAAAGGATAAGGCAAAAGCATGGTTGAACTCACTTGCTCCTAAGTTCTATCACTAGTTGGGACCAATTAAATTATAAATTTTTGTCTAAATTTTTCCCCATGTCTAAAACTAATGCCCTTAAGAGAGAAATAGCAGATTTTAGTCAAAAAGAGGATGAACAGTTTTATGTATGTTGGGAGAGATTTAAAGACCTACTTTTAAGATGTCCCCACCATGGTTTTGAAATATGGAGACTAGTGCAATATTTCTATAATGGTTTAACTGTGCCTAGCCACCAAATGATTGAATCTATGCATGGTGGAAAATTCTTGAGCCTAGGTAATACCGATGCTTGGCAATTCTTAGAGACTTTGTCTGAAAATTCTCAACAGTGGGATTTTTCAAATGAAAGGGAGAAACCTAAGAGAGGGGGGTTGTATGAAGTGAGCGATAATCTAGATGTAAAAATTGCCTTAGGAAATCTCACTAGAAAAGTAGAGGCCTTAGCTTTAAGCCAATCTATGAATTCAACAATGAGTTCTAGGAATGAGTTGTGTGCTTCATATGTCAATCCAACCCCTACTTTTCAAGAGAGCTATACTGAATAGGCAAATGCACTCAATTATAGGAATTCGTCAGATAGCCCATTCTCAGCCACTTACAATCCTAACTGGAGGAATCATCCAAATTTTTCCTGGAGACAAAACCAGTCTCAAATTAATCATGGAGGGCAACAAGTTGCTCCTTCTAATCTTTCACATCCTCCTGGTTTTCAGTCTACTCCTCATTTTGCTGCACCTCAAAGGAAGCCTTCCTTAGAGGATACAATGCAACAGATGATGCAATCGCAACAACAATTCATGCAGTCGACCCAACAAGCTATATTGAAACTTGAAACACAAATGGGTCAATTAGCCATTGTTATAGGAGAGAGAGAGAAAGGGAAGTTGCCTAGTCAGCCAGTACCTAATCCTAAGGGTCAATTTGAGATAGGTTCTGTTTCTGATATGAGTCATGATGAAGTCAAATCTATAACCACCCTTAGGTCTGGTAGGGAACTAGATAACCATGTGATAGAGCCTGAGCCTAGGAAATCTAAGATGAAGAAAGACTCTAGTAATGGCACAGTAGACCTTGATGAGTCGTCTGAAAGATCTAGGAATCAAGAGTCGAAAGAGAGTGATATTTCTTCCATTCCGTATGTCCCTAAGGCCCCTTTTCCACAAAGACTTACCCCTTTAAAGAAAGGCACTCCATATAATGATGTTTTGGAGGTGTTTAAGCAAGTTCACATAAACATCCCCTTTCTTGATGCTATTCAGCAAGTGCCTGCTTATGCTAAATTTTTAAAAGATCTCTGCACTGTGAAAAGAAAAACAAATGTTCCTAAAACTGCATGTTTGACTGAGCAAATTAGTTCCATAATCCAAATGAAAACTCCTATCAAGTATAAGGATCCTAGATGTCCTACTATTTCTTGTGTTATAGGTGATCATGTCATCGATAGAGCCTTACTTGATCTAGGTGCGAGCGTTAATTTATTGTCATATTCTGTGTATGTGCAATTAGGATTAGGAGAACTAAAGCCTACTCCTGTGACCCTTCAATTGGCTGATAGGTCTGTTAAAATTCCAAGGGGTATCATAGAGGATGTTTTGATCCAGGTTGATAAGTTTTATTTTCCTGTAGACTTTATTATCATAGATACCCAGCCTGTTGAAAACAGTAGTGCTCAGATTCCTGTGATTTTAGGACGACCTTTCTTAGTCACCTCTAACGCGATAATTAATTGTCGCAATGGAGTCATGAAACTTTATGTGTTCAATGTTAGTCAAAAACCTCAAGATCATGATGACTTGTGTGAGGTTAGTTTTATTAAGAGTGCAGTCTATGAGTCCTTTAGGCACTTGTCTTATGAGGATCCATTAGAGAAATGCTTAGCTCATTTTGGCATGAACTTAGATAAGGATAGTATTGTTAGTGAGGTGAATGCTTTATTAGAATCCGCCCCATTACTAGATACTACCAAATGGACAGCCAAAATAGAACCTCTTCCACCTTTTAAGTCTGAACCTCTCCCATCTGTTGGAGAAACCAC